>OY986439.1:213369999-214639999 GCA_963920525.1 Dichetophora obliterata
AAAAATATATATATACATTTCTAAATTTTCTGGAAATTTTTTTCTGAGTGTAGGCAGCAATTCAAATGTGTTCCGGCAGCTTCTTGAAATTTCTCCTGTGTTTTTTAGTCCTATAATAACAAAATAAAAAATTTGTATTCTGAAGCTATGTTCATAGTTACATTTTTATGTTATTTTATTTTGTCAAGTCAATTTTCGAAAAGGTACTCTTATATTTTTGATCACAACTTTAAAACAGATCGTCCGATAAAACAAATTTTTGTAGTACTCGTAAAAGTGTACTTATGTCTTACAATATAACTGATCATTTTGAGAAAATTTATCGTTATTTTAAGGCCCCGGTTCCAAGAAAATCTTGAACAAATGTTGCTATTTCAACAGCTGAAAAAGTCAAATGTGTATTGTTTTTCATCAGATACACTCACTTTGTTACGTTCACTAAATTAATGCATGCATTATTTGGTAAACTCTTAACCCTTTAAAAGGCAAATAAAATATTTTTCGTGCTAACATTTTCGGTCGAGTCAGCTGTGAGAATATAAGTAGTTTGTCTAAATATGGGTCAAAAATACATATGTAGTTATGCAGGTGGAAATATCCTCTTCCTCTTAAGAAAGAAAAAATTCCTCTTTCTTATAAAGGTGTATCCTTTATTAGAAGTTTCTTATAGTAGTTCTTCAATGCCAGAAAAATCATTAAAGGAGTAAACAAAATCTACTTTAAAATGTCAAAAATTAAGAAAAATACCCATAACAGGCATATAAAAATAACCATTTCAAAATTTGCCTGTGCAAATATACATTCTACTTCAATTATGAGCTTTTCCGTACGTAATTAAACTTTGTATTATACGAGTATTTATTATACTTATAAAATTTCAACTTTCGTTAAATTTTTAAACTTTTGTCACCTTTTTTCAACTTTTGTTTGCTGCTATTTTTTAAAATTCAAACTACGATCAGCCCAGTACTCTCACAATATAAATTTAAACACTTTTTCTCTATTATGGAGGTTAAAAAAATTTTCAGTAATATTTAATTTTTCAGTTACGGTAGGCCTTTTGGCGGAAATGACCATATTACAAAAAGCAAATATTTTTCATCGACATTTTAATTTTTATAATTTGAAAAACTTTCTATTTTATATTGCAAAAGTTAATTGAAAATATACAAAAAATATTGTAAAGCATAATTACAGGCGCGTTAAATTAGGCAATAAGCTTTGAGTACTTGTTAAGCCTTGTGTTTTTTTATAATTTTGTGTCAACTGCACATTAGTTTTGTAAGCCAACAACAAAAACTCATCTTGAGTACCAAATTTGTTTGTAGGAATGTTGCTGTTTTCATATACAAAAAGCTGCGCGTTCTTGTCGCCTGTCAGATATGCTGTCAAAAGAACAACTAGCAAACATTTATCATATGTGAATACCGCGTTTGTGGTGGGAAGAAAAAGATTGCGTGCAAAAACATTTCAGTGCTTAATGTTTGTTTTTTTTTTATACAAAAACAAACAAATAAACTTGTTTAGAAAAACAAGTAAAAATGATATTGCATATAAATTGAAAGAAGCCATCTAAATGTTTATTAGATCTATGAACAGCATAAAAATGAATATACTTGCTTCTTGAATTTTTTTTTTCAAAAATCACTGTGGCTTTAAAAGTAAAAATGTCTCGACAAAAATCATTAGTTCGTGAGACAGTCAGACAGACAAACAGACAGACAGCGAGGCAGACAATCAGCTAGACTGGAAGGCAGCCAAGAGTTTTGTTTTGCCAGCTGCCGAGAATGATGAAGTTTTCTGTACAAATCAAGGATTTAAGCAGGAGGCAATAAAACAAAAAGTGAGTTAAAGATGCAGAAATAGTATAAAATTATGATATTTTAATGTGTTTGTTTCCAACACATTAGCAGCTGGCATTAAGTGCAATTAATATTCGCTGAAATGCGTTTATTTATAAGCTAAAGAAAATATTGTAAAGTTAAGTCTTTAAATAACAGAAAATTTTTAATTCAATTCATGGAAAGAAATAATTTGGAAAAAAAATAATTTTTTATAACGCTTTATTAGTATACTAGCTTAAATCCGGCGCGTTGCTGCCGCGACCCCGTTGCCAAACGCGAATAAAATGTTATTAGTGAAACTGTATATGTAAATTGTGGTCGAATACTGAATTCCATTGCTGTGCGACCTATAACTCAAAAGATGTTGAATTTCTCAAATTTAGGTTGTATAGAAAATGCCACGCCCCCTTGTCCAGCACCATACACTGTTATCGGTGAAACTGCAAGTGTAAATTAAGTTCGAATACTGAATTCCGAGGCTGTGCGGCCTATAACTCAAAAGCTATTCGATATCGCAAATATGGGTTGTATGGGAGGTGCCACGCCCCTTTGTACAACTCCCATAAAATGTTATCAGTGAAACGCCACGTGTAAATTGTGGTCAAATACCGAATTCCGAGGCTGTGCGGCCAATAACTCCAAATCTATTTGATATCGCAAATCGGGGTTGTATGGTAGGCACCACGCCCCTTTTTCCACTTCCCATAAAATATTACCAGCGAAGCGGCACTATCTCTAAATATTTTATTAATTTTTATTCACCCCATTAATAGCGCCACTATAAATGGGGTGAAATCTTACAACATTTGTTGAAGTGATTTTTCAATCAGTTGTTAGAGTGTAGGTTTTGGTGGCGGCCGGTCAAAGACTGATCCTCATAAACCAGATAATTAGTCCATTGTGATACCAGAGAGACTAGAGATACTCCTCCACTCCTACTACTCTCCTAACTACTGTCATGGAACGAACCATCCAGTACTAATAATAAATAGTAGTAGACGCTTAAAGTCTACCTCCCCAAAAGTCCTGAGAATTAAAAAGGCTACAGAAGTCATTTCACACTACACTGCACTGTCTTGCTTGCTGCAAAAAAATCATGTGTGTGATTGCAGCGAAGACGAACAAAACACAATAGCGCAATGAAAACAGATCATAGAGACTGTTGATATAAGATAGGGCCGTCCATGGTGTAAGAAATAGAGGTGTTAGTGAGTTTGACACTTCTCTCTCAAAATGATGAAATTATGGTTCCCCGCTCTTGTCAAAAACAGCTGATGGTGAATTGCAATGAAAACAAATGTTGTTAAATTCGTGTCTTTCTGCAAGTTTATACGATTTTTACTGAGATTAAAGTGAGAATAAAGTGATAAGGAAAACAATAAAAAATATATGAGACGCTGTGCGTTATGCAAAAAAAACAACGATGTGAATGCAAGACAATTTGCATGCTGGCCAAAGCTTCATGTCGGCGGCACCTTCCAACGCACGTTTCTGATAAAATGACCAAAACTTCAATAACAAACTTGGCAAATCGGCGAAGACAACTGAAATAACTTTTGTCGGCATCATTAATTGCATTAAATATTTATTTATACTTAATTCGCACAACAAAAACTATAGCACATCATCTAGCAACTCAAACAAATAACACAATTTGACAACTATCAACAGTTCCGCTCTTTCGCTCACAATTTTTTGACAGAAGCAAATAAATTCCTGGTGTTGTCAAAAACTCACTAACACCTGGTTTTCTTACACCGTGAGGCCGTCCAGAATTCTTGCCCGTGCGTCGAGAGAGGGCAGGCAGTGCACTTTGTCGTCTGTTTGATGAATTCGTGAGTGAAGCGGAAAGAGGAGCGGAAAATTACGAGAGGATGAAGAGCGTAGATGTATAGAACCCGTGAGAGCGAGAGCATGCTGTTATGAAAAAGCAGTGTTGCACATTGTGAATATTAAATCGATTTTTCCTTTAAAAGGGTTTTTATTATTTGACATGGCTACAAAAAACGATGTTGCTTTGACGTATAATTACGTCTTACAGCGCGGCTTTTCACAAATTTGTTTGTTTATTTTTGTTTAAACTTTAGGGTAATCGTACAGCATTTAATATTGAAAGTTCAAAGATAAAATACAGGGTCTGCCATCTAACTTTTTTTTTTGCAACTAGTGCTTATTTCGTGAATGGTAACACTTAGCTCATGTCTGATTTGACAGATAATTAGTTTAATCCTTCCACTGAACGAATATGTTTGTGTATACGCTTGAACAATGCTGGGAAATATTGCGACATTACTTTGAAAATCATGCTAATGTTGCAGAATGTGTGCGAAAATTGCGTACGGATTTTGGAAGAAGAGAAGCACCGTCAGCTCCGTATGTTCGTTATCTTGTGATAAAAGTGAAAGAAACTGGCATCGTCATCAATAAACCAAAGCGTGAAAAGCCAAAAGCAGTGCGTACACCCGAGAATATTGCTGCTGGGGCAGAAAGTGTGCGTGAAGCGCCATCAACATCAATTCACCGTCGTTCTCAACAATTGAACATTTCGGAGACATCATTGAGACGAATTTTGCACTTAGTATGACGCTATACAAAGTACAATTGGTGTAGGAGTTGAAGCCAATTGACCATCCAATGCGTTTTCGCTTCGCTAAGTGGGCCTGCGATCGACTTACAGAAGATGCCGATTTTGCCAAAAAAATCATCTTTTCAGATGAAGCTCATTTTGATCTTGGCGGGTATGTAAACAAGCAAAATTGTCGCATTTGGGGCACAGAAAACCCGCACGCATACATTGAAAAGCCGCTGCACCCAAAAAGAGTCACTGTTTGGTGCGGACTTTGGTCCAGAGGCATAATTGGGCCATTTTTCTTCGAAAATGAGCAAGGAATGGCCGTTACAGTCAATGGCGATTGTTATCGGGCCATGTTGAACGAATTTTTGTTCACAAAAATTGAAGAGCAGGATATTGGCAACATTTGGTTTCAACAGGACGGCGCTACGTGCCACACAGCCGAAGCTACACTCGATGTTTTGCGCCGTGTTTTTGAAGATCGCATTATCAACCGCAGAGCTGATGTCGTTTGGTCACCTCGGAGCTGCGATTTGGCACCGTTGGACTATTATTTGTGGGGTGCCCTCAAAGATAAGTGTTACACCGACAAGCCAGAGACAATTGACGCTTTAAAGGACAATATTCTTGAAGCCATTAGTGAAATACAGCTGCACACAATCGATAATGTGCTTAAAAATTGGACCGATCGTGTAGGCTACTGCATGGCCAGCCGAGGCAGCCATTTGAATGAAATTATTTTCCATTATTACCCGAAGGATTGTACTTTCAAATAAAAAAAGAAATTTGAGAAAATATCCAGTAGTTTCTTTTTATAGAATTTTCAAAAAAAAAAGTTATTTCAAAAAAATTTGAAATTACCATCAATCCCGTTTCTTAACAATTTTAGATATGTACATATAAATAAATAATTCCCTTTTTTTAATTATTTTAAATTAAACTAATTAACAATTAAATATTTTATTTCAGTACCAAATTTATTGTAAATTACTATCATATATAGTACATATAGATACAAAATAGCCCCATCAGTATGACTTGATATGCAAATAACAAAACCTTAAAACATCTAAGTTATAACCATAAATTTGAAATTACCATAAATCCCTTTTTTTTAACACTTTCAGATATGTACAGGATGCAAAGTTCCCCAAATATTTTTAAATGAAAATTTTTTGTTTTATTTTTAAAGTCATTGGTAGCAAAGCCATTCATGTGCCAGCAATGGTGAATTCTTTTACTATACAAAAAGTTATATATAATGTTCAATCACTGTGTAACGCCGTCAATGTCTTATGATTTTTTAAAAAAAAATAAAAATAAGCCAACACTTTTTTAATAAAAATGAACTAATTTTACTTTTTATTTGGGCCCAAAAAAAAAAAAAAACAACACCAACATAAATTTGAGTACAGAAATAATTGCCACTCAGTAAAAGACTAAAAAAGACACCGCATATAGCTATTTTGGGCGTATTTATAATTTATAGACGCGCAGCAAAAATATCTAGGCAAACAAAATAAGAAAAAGAATATCACAAGCCATCAAAATGAATAGTTTTTTGAGACTTGCTTGTAATGATTTTTAGCTACGCGCAACAGAGAGTGTTTTTCTGCTTTTGCCTTTTTTATACTTTTTATAGACAACAAATAGCAAAAGAAATGCATAAAAAAATGCAGCAGCGTTGATGGGGCGACGATGGCGAAGAAGCAGTTGATGCGCCCCTGATGACGGATACACGCATCATTAATTAAGCCAAAGAGCTACTGCTTGGCAAACTTGATGGCGATCGCAGCATTTTGTTTGATTTTATTTGTAAAGGTTTTTTTTTTGTGGCATGCAAGCTAATTTATCAAAAGCACAAAGAAATTAATTTTTTCCCTCGGGATTTTTAGCTTAGTTTTTTACATTTTCCAACATTTTTCAATTTTCGAAATTTCCATGTGCGCTTTATTTTTACTATTGTTGTTGTTGTTTTTGTGCTTTTGTTGATGATTGAATGTAGTCTCTGTCGCGTTGTCTGACAGCTCACACTAAGCTGGCACCCACACAATGACACAAGCAAACAGCGCCATAGACAAGTATTTAAAAAGAGGGGGTTTTCTGAAGCAAAACGAAAATATTTGCTATTGCTTTTTTTTCTGATCATTTAAGAACTTTTTCAAATTTTTTAACCAATTTCAGCAATCGAGAATTGAATAGTTGAACAGTTATGCACACAGAAAGTGTGCAAGACAGAACAGAAATAGGCCTATTACGGTTCACAACAATACACTTACTTACTTACTTAGTTGGCGCTACAACCGTATGTTGGTCTTGGCTCATCTAAGAATTTGCGCCAGCCATTTCTGTCTTTCGCTTGCTGGCGCCAGTTGGAAATTCCAAGCTTCGTCAGGTTATTCTCTACTTGGTCTTTCCAACGAAGATGCGGTCGTCCTCTTCTGCGTTGACCGTCGCTGAGTACCGAATCGAATGTTTTCTTCACTGGAGCATCGTCTTTCATGCGCTCAACATGACCAAGCCAGCGAAGCCGCTCGATTTTAATGCGCTTGACTATGTCGATGTCAGCGTACAGCTCATACAGTTTATCATTCCACCGTATTCGGTACTCGCCATTGAAGCAGATTGGTCCGTAAATCTTACGAAAAATCTTTCTCTCGAAGGCTCTTAAAGTCTTTTCATCTGAACTACTCAGAGTCTAGGTTTTTGATGCATAAAGTAGAAAGGGCATGATGAGCGATTTATAGAGCGTGATTTTCGTTCGTCGAGAGAGGGCTCTGCTTCTCAATTGCCTACTGAGCCCAAAGTAACACCTGTTGGCAAGTGTTATTCTTCGTTTGATCTCAATGCTGATGTCGTTGGTTGAGTTTATGCTGGATCCCAGATTAACGGAGTCCTTTACAACCTCGAAGGATGTATTGTCAACTGTAACGTGGGTTCCAAGACGCTGGGACTGTTTGTTTGTTGACACCAAGTATTTCGTCTTATCTGCATTCACTGCCAAACCAATTCGACTTGACTCGCTTTCTAATCTGGAAAATGCTGCACTGACTTCGCGCGTATTATGGCCAATGACATAAATACACTGCTGTGTCTTATTTTAAGTATTAGCAATGTACACAATAAAAACAGAAATTACTGTTGCGTTGTCAACCGTAACAGGCCTAAAGTTCAATTTTATTTCTTTACATTTCCAATAAATGAATGATTTTGCTACTAAGCTTCCCAGTTTCTCACACCTCTTGCTCTAACCTGCTTAAGAAGAAAGAAAACAACACATACTGAAACAATTTTCTAAATACTTATTCCCTTTAGCACTATTTACTATAAAGTACTAACTTAACAATATGCACTTCTTCATTTACAAAGTAGATTACTTCAAAAAGCCTTAACTAAAAACGTATTATTTTAACTCTAACAAGATAAAAAGCTATTTAAATAAATATTAAAATTTGAACCTTAAGGTCAAGTAATTTATGAAAAAAATGCAAACACAACAACAACAAAAACTTTGTAAAAACTCAATCACACAGCAGACTAGACAGCCTGTATAAATATTTTTAATTTATGTCGATATAAAAAAAAATATGGATTGCTAATGTTAGATTTGAGACCCCTAAATCCCCACATATCTACGACTATGCAAGCAAACACATACATAAAACTTCATGATGGTGCTTTGCGCGCGCCAACTATGACGTTTCGAAAAAAAATTCAAATTAAAATTGCAAGCAAATCAATCAAAACTTTTCTTTATGTGCAGTAATTCAAAAGAATAAAGCAATAATGAAAATGGAAAAAAAACGATATTTTTTTAATGAGTTCTATTTTTTATTTCTTTGTTCTTAAATTGCATAAATTGTGAGTTAATTGGTTTTTAACGTTTTCCCGTTTTCCGATTGAAAGCAGAACTGTTGTTATTTTTAATCATTAAGCAGTTATGATGACCTAGTGAAAATTTTTGCAGCTAAAATGTAACGTTTTGTTTACAATTGAGTAATAAATACAAGTGCAAAAATATACATTTTTCCTATAATATTCAAAAGAATTTTTTCAATTAAAAAAAATATAAAAATATTTTTCTAATTTTATCAGCAATGCAATTGGATTTATTTGATCTGTCTTAAATCTGAATGAATAATTTTGTGTTCTATTTGAACAATTGAGTTTTGCCAAAATCAAAACAAACTTTTTTTAAAAAAAAACTAGAAACAACAATTTTTTGTGTTTTTTAACAGTTTAAATAATTAATGTTTCAATTCTTGATAAAAGTATTGTTGGCCTTTGTAGTCTAGTGGAGAGTGCGCTAGACTATCAACCCAGAGGTCCCTGGTTCGAATCCGGGCTCGGGCATGGTTCTTTTCACTTACTTTGTTCTCTCCTACATTTAAAAATTATGGAATACTAAAAATACACAACTAAATTGTGGAAAATGTGGAATTAAAGCACAGAAACAATTAAGTGCTGTGAATGCTTGCCGAGGTTAAGGCAAACTCTAGCCTCGGTTAAAAGCAATTCAAATTGTCTTTCACGTCTGTTTTGCCTAATCAATAATTCACGTATGGTTTTACTCAATTTCTCTAAATAATCTATCCATTTCCTTTCAGGTCAAAGACCAAACCGTATTTGTTTAAGGCACATGCCATGGTTCTTTGATTTAAAAAAAAAAAAAAGATAAAATATTTTTACATGTTTTTTTTGAAGAAAAAGGTTTGGTTCCAAATTTTTTAATTCTGAGTGCAATAGTTACTTTAAGAATAAAATATTTGTTGAAATTTTTTATTCTATTAAAAAATATGTTGAACAAATGATTTTTTTTTAAGACTGAGCAAAATTTTATGTTCAACAATTTTTCTGTTTCTTTATTTTTATCGGTTAAATGAGGGGTTAGATATCTCATGCCATAAGGACGCTCAAAGAAGTAAACCAAAACCTCTTTGGTGGTGAAGGAAAATTGGTAATCTAAGATCGCAGTGTAGGAATATTTTAAAATCGGATAAGACTCAATGCTGGGAGGAGTATAAATCCAGTCTAAAAATTTTTAAGAAAGCTCTTCGAAAGGCTCAGCTCAAATCCTGGAGTTTTTTTTGTGGCAATATAGAGGAATCTTCCAGGGCATCAAGACTTCTTCGTAAGATCCTCGCTTCTAATCCCAGCTGTCGAAGCTTCTCTTTAAGAAATCAGACGATACTTGGACATCCTCTAGCGAGGAGACCCTAGAACTTATTCTGATTACTCATTTCCCGGATTGCTCTGTAGACCCCACTCGCATTAGGTGTGAGAGGGCTCTGACGATGAGTGTAGTTTTAAGCCATATAAGTCTGCTGGGTCTGACGGTATAATTTCAGCCGCTCTACAGAAGACAGCGTTCATTTTTTTTCCATGGCTTCTTGGCATTTTCAAAGGTTGCCTTGTCATGACATACATACCATCCAAGTGTAGGGAGGTAAAAGTAGTAATTATCCCTAAGGCGGTTAGGATATCACAAATTAGTCAGAAGGACCTTAAACTTATTAGTCTATTATTTTTTCTGCTGAAAACACTGGAAAAATTGACGGTAATATTTGTTGTAACATCGACTAAATTTACATTTAGCTTCACAACATGCTTGCAGGAAAAGTAGGTCTGTTGAAATGGCCCTGCACTCCCTAGTAGGCTCTATTGAAAATTCCTTTCTACACAAGGAATACACAATGGTAGCTATTCTAGATATCGAAGGTGTCTGTAACAATGTTCTTCCGGGGCAATTATTAGAGCATTATTGAAGCTTTGGGTGGATGAGTCACTCTTTGCGCTGATAAGAAACCTGGTGGCCAGCAGAGTCGTCAGTGCATCTCTAATTGACTCAATGACCGGAAGATTTGTGAGTAGGGGTACTCCTCAGCGGGGGTATTCTATCACCTTTATTATGAAACTTGGTAGTCAATGAACTACTGAAGAAAATAGAAAAGGTGGCCTGCAAGATGATTGCCTAAACTTTCCTAACACTCTCTCGGAGCTGCTTGGGTCAGCGCTCTCCGATCTCAATATTTGAGATTCCCAAAAAACTGAACTGGTACTTTTTACGAGGAAACATATAAGTGATGAACAGCACTAAAAACAGACTGTAATTCCAAATTGCTAGAGAAAGTACAAAGAACTCGGAGCGCTTAGGTTCACTTCTTCTGAGGAGCTAAATACAGTTATTTACTTAATACAGTGATGTACGATGAAATAGAGCCAGTGCTCTAAAATTATTTAAATCAAAAAATCTTAGGAGACTTTGAATATTTAATTTTTTCTTTTAGTAGGTAAAAAAAAAATAATTCATTTAATTCATATTCGTAAATTAACTAATTAACCTAAGTGTGAAACATAAACGAAAAAATTCGGCTGTGACTTGAAATAGAGCCAGAAGTAGTTACTTAATTTTAGCCATGACCTGTGATTAGAAAATTTGAAATTTTATGATAAAATCAATTCAAATAATTGAAATATAATTATTTCTACCTCAATATTTGGTGGAGTATCCATTATTTTGATAACTGCTGAGCAACACCTAGTCATCGAATCCACTAGTTTTTGCCACTTTGTAGCTGGAATTTTCTCCCATGCATCCTTGATTAACCTCTAAGGATCATCTTTGTTGGTTGGATGCTTGTCTCTAAGAGCCACTTTAACCTTTCGAAATAAATTTTCCATAGGATTAAGGTCTGGCAACTGTGGCGGCCAGCTCAAAGCTTCGATGTTATTTGTCTTTACTATTTTTTTGCCCGCTTCGATGTGTGTTTCGGGTCGTTATCCTGCTGAAACACCCATCGATTCGGCATATTAAACTCTGCGTACGGCAACATGGTTTCACTTAATATCCTGGTGTATTGCAAAGCATCCATCTTTCCCTTGATGCAAAATAAGGGAGCTGTGTCATTATATGAGAAACACCCCCAAAACCATTATACTCCCACCTCCATGTTTAACCGTTTTTATAGTGTGTTGAGGGGAAGAATTCGGTGTTGGAGGGTCTTCTCACAGAAAGGCTGCCTCGGTCTGAGTTAAATAAATTAACTTTGGTTTCATCTGACCAAAGAATATTTCGTCATTTGCTCATTGGCCAATCAGCATCATCCTTTGCGGATTGTAATCGCTTGCGGACATTAACTTTGGTCAGAAATGGTACCTTCCGAGCAGCTTTAGCCTCCAATCCGTTTTTAATTAAGAGTTTTCGAATCGTTGATGTGACCATGTCTAGGGAATATTGTTTTTTGAGAGCGGAAGAGGTCACAAACGGATCTGTTTTTACATGAAGTAGGATTCGTCTTTGCAAACTGGTACTTATTTTGGGTTGTTTCTCTTTGCTTTTGGTTTCTTGTGTAAATTTTAATGCGTTCTCAACCATTTTCTTTGAGCAGCCAACTATACTGGCTATTTCCTTTTGGCTTTTAACTTACTTACGCCAATTTTTAATAATTTTTCGGTTTTCAGGACTGCAGTGCTTGTACTCAAAAATAACTGTACAATATTCATGGTTTTTAAACTAAAGTTGGTTCATAGCATACTTAGTTGTTACAAAAAATTGTAGTTAAGTAATATGTACGTGGCTCTATTTCCTCGCAAATCACTGTACCTTTCGATATGGGGACAAAAATGACACAGGAAACAGCTATTCACCTTAGAGCAACCTCGCAGTGGGCTAAGATCACAGGTCACTCCTCTATTATTGATCTTGCAGGAGAAGTTCCTGGCAACATCGGCTTCACTATTGCCACTTCCTCATTAAAGATTGGCTTACACGCAGTAATCCATATCAGAGTAGAATGGAACGGGTTACTGCCGCTACACAAAATCAAAGTTGGCACTCATCTTTTTAAAGACACCTCAAAACTTGACACCAAAGTCGGCAGAAGCAGAGCTGAGTCAAAAAGTACTCATTACAATTCAATTCCTATTTCTTAGAATTATGAATTGGTAATTGGTAATTGGTCCTCTCCATTCCTAAGGAATGTAATTGGAAAAAATGGTCAATTCCATTACAGGAATTGTGATTGGTAATTAAAGACCTTTCCTAAGACCTTTCCCATTCCTAAGGAATGTAATTGAAAAAAATGGTCAATTCCGTTACAGGAATTGTAATTGGTTATTCAACACTCAATTCCTCATAAATTGAATTGGAACAAATCGTCAATTTTATTACAATAATTGTAATTTGAAGTTAACATTTCAATTAATTTTACATGAACTCAAAGCTACTTCATTATGTATAAGAAAACTTTATTTGACTCCCACTGTTAGTCGGTTAATGAAATATTTACAAAAAAATGTATTATCGGAGACACCAATTTTTTAATAAAATACCACATTTTGAGTTAGAACAAAATATATAGCTGCTACGCTACCTGGTTCAATCTCGCCGACTTTTTACAAGGTGCTCGGTATACTAACAAAGCGATGTTTTCCAATTCTATTCTTAATAAATTGGAGCGTTCAATTGCCAATTACAATTCCCGTAATGGAATTTACAATTTTTTCCATTCCCTTCCTGAGGAATTGAGGTGGTCAATTATCCACTAAAATTGCTGTAATGGAATTGACAATTTTTCCAATTCCATTCTAAGGAATTGAGGTGTTCAATTACCAATTACAATTCCTGTAATGGAACTGACAATTTTTTCCAATTCCATTCCTGAGGAATTGAGATGTCCAATTACCAATCACAATTCCTGCAATGGAATTGACTATTTTTAATTTTATTCCAAGGAATTGGGGTGTTCAATTACCAATTACAATTCCTGTAATGGAATTGACCATTTTGTTCAATTCCATTCCAAGAAATTGAGGTGTTCAATTACCAATTACAATTCCTGTAATGGAATTAACGATTTTTTCAATTACTTTCCTGAGGAATTAAGAGCACCAATTACCAAGACTTAATTCCAAGGAATTGGAATTGAATTGTAATGAGCACTTTTTGACCCAGCTCTGGATGGATTCCTATCAAACTTTGTACACATCTGTGCAATTGAAGTGGAATTAAATTAAAAAGGAATCATTACAACCCAGCTCTGGAGGGAAGCGTGTTTTCTTCTGATCTGGTTATTAGAACCTCATTTAGATTGCCATTTCATTGCAGCGTTTTCCAGGTGGAAATAATGGTCATTTATAGAGCTATAGAATAGCCGAGCTATCACCCACAGATATCTACATTTTTACAGCCATCCAACCAGCGATAAAATCTCTTAGAAGTGTGTTCCTAACATCGTCAACAGTCCTTTAATATCAGTCGTCTCTAAATCAGATGGCCAATAAGTTTGACATTCATCTGGTCTGCGTACCCGGGCATAAAGACATTCCTGGAAATTGTGGACTGGATGAGCTCGCTAGAGAAGATACAACGGTAACGCTGCTTCCTGACATGGAAACATTAGCCATGCTACTTGCGTCATGCAAGCTGGCTCTAAGGCAACATGCAACAGAAATGGCTAATTTCAAAAGGAACAGATGTGGCCCAGTTTTACTGAGAAACCCACGAGGAAGCTCACTCAAATGACAAGGAAAGATCTCTACATTCTGATAGGCGTTATAATAACACACTGTCTTTTAGGTTGGCATGCCTTAACCCAATAAGGACGATGATGCCATATGGCATTAGTAAGTCGGATGTCACAAAACTTACGATATCACTTTAAGCCCATGTGTGAAAAAATGTCCGGTCTTTAAAGAGTCAAGAATGGGGGTCCATGCGAATGACTTTTGCAGGAGTAGCAGAGATGTTGAAGATGAGAAGGCGCTATTGCATCTCCTCTGTTTATGCCTCGCTCTATCCCGCAGAAGACATAAGCATCTAGGTAGCCTCTTTTTTTATGATCTCAGGAATTTTGAGGATGTAGATGTTTAGCGTCTACTATTCTTTATTATTAGAACAGGTTGATTCCGTGACATTACCTAGGAAAGCAAGAGGAAAGGAGTAAATCCCTGTGGTATCACAACATACCAATTATCTGGCCTATGTGTGAACCGCCACCTTAACCTAACCTTAATTAACTTTAACGGTTGAAATTTTAAATTTTATTTTGTTGTATTTAGGCTTCAATCATTGATTATAACAGAAAAATATTCACATAAATATAAAAAATCAAAAGAACTGTTTTTTAACAAATCAATTGTGAAATTCATGATCCTAAATCAAAAATTTCAAAGTTATTTAAAAAATGTCTTTCTTTGATAACTCGAAAATTCTTGCTCTTACAAGCAGCCTTCATCAAACTTAACCCATGTCAAAAAAAAATCGCCCTGGCTTTACTTTTTCTTCAAAGACAAATGCCGAAAATCCTATTATAAAAAATATTTGACAGCAAAAAATCTCGTAAAAAGCTAGTTTTTTCCTGTAACAAAAACAACAACAATACATCAGTTCAAATGGCAAGCCCACAGCTTGCCATGTTTAAATTTCTCCCCTACTCGATATAATTGAGTGATTCTTGTGATGTATTTCAAATTAAAATTAGAAATTTTAAAAACTTCATCCGAGTGGGCGCATTTGAGTCCATAAAAACGTTGACATTTTTAGCGTTTATTCTACAGTAAAGAAGAAACAGTTGTAGTTTTAAGTTCTAGAAGTAAAAATAGAAAAATTAATGAGTTTCCGGCCAGAAACTTAACTGTAGGCCGAATGACACTTAATGCTAAGAACTAAGTGACAAACGGCTGACACTTGGCACGAGTCTTCGGAGTATAATAATAAATATAAGAGTATATAAAAATGTATACATTTGCAGTCCGTGGCAAATAAATTTATTTAAATTTTTTTTTTGTTTCAATTGTTTAATTTTTCTCTCTATTTATTAATTTAATTTAAATTAAACAATTACTTTAAATGGACGTTTTCATTATTAAAATTTTTTTTTTATTTATTACAAACTTTTTATTTATATAAACATTAAAATTTTTAATTTCAGCAATTCCATTCTAAACGCACCGGAAAAATGAAAATTACGGAAAGACCATCTCCTATTAGAGTGAAATTTTGCATTGAGCATCACTGACGGACACAAAAAACTTTATTTGGAGGAAAAAAGTTTGGCGTGATTATTGGCGGAGTTACACAAAATTGGCAAAAATCGGCAAAAACTTCAAATATAGATTTTTACTAAATTTTATATCTCAAATATTTCTAAACAGAATGTTAAGTTTGAATTACTGTTGAAAAGGCAATTAAATGCACTTTTTTACCAAACCAAATTTTAGTGGTTGGTGGTTCCATGCCTTTCGGTAAGGTAATGAATTGCGATGAAAGAGTGCGAGGAACACCATTAAAAAAATGAAATTAGCTTTTGCTTAAAGCTGGCAAAATTATCTTTTAAACAATATAAAAATTAGAGTGGGGACTCAATGGGTCAATGAAATATGGTCATTTTAACATCTAAACACAAATATGTATTTGATTAACAAACCAATTTCTTAACCGAATTGTAAGTTTGAACTACCGTTGGTAAGGTAATTGAACGGACTTGAATCCAAAAATAGTTTTGGGAAAGTTTTGGTGGTTTTGGTGTTGTAGGGGGGGTTGTATCCATTACGGTAAGGTCATTACCATTAAAGTTGACGCAATGACAAAAAATGCATAAAAATCCATTTTTTTTTAATAGCTTTCGGCCGTAAAGTAATAGCTCGATTTTAGTGACTGATGGCCAAAATGTTTTTCGTTTAATTCTTCTTCAATATACTCGTTAATTAAAAAATAAAATATTTTGGTGCAAAAATCTTATTATTGAGCTATGGTGCGGTATATCATTTAAAATTCAACTTATTCACATTATCACAAATAGCTCTAAAATAGAGCCAATCCAGAATTTTCATGACTATATTTGGAAATTGTGTAATCGCATACGTAATTATAATAAACCACAGCGACATCAACGGCAGCATTCACTTTAGTTCAGGGACCTAAAATAACAGTTATTTCCGAATTTCTGTTTAAAAAGTCAAATGGAAAGAGTAAGTTTATTCGATATTTGAATTTAGCAATCTGATGCTTGTTAGCTAAGGAATAATAATCTAATGATTTTAATTTTTCTGATTTTTTTTAAATGGTCAATAAATAATCGTTATTTTTTTACCAATTTTATTTCGATCAAAAATAAAAAGTTAAAATTTGACTTTATTTTTTGATCAAAAATAAAAGTTGAAATTTGACTTATATTTTTATGATCATAAATTTAAGTTAAAATTTGACTTTTATTTTTTGATCAAATATAAAATATTCGAGATATGAGTATAGCAATGTGATGCTTGTTAGCTAAGGAATAATAATCTTTAATGATTTTAATTTTTCTGATTTCTTTAAAAAAGTCAATACATAATCGTAATTTTTTGACCAATTTTATTTCGATCAAAAATAAAAGTTAAATTTAACTTTAATTTAAATTTTTTGATCAAAAGTAACAGTTAAAATTTGACTTTATTTTAAAAATATTATTATTGAGCTATGGTCCGGTATATCATTTAAAATTCAACTTATTCACATTTTCACAAATAGCTCTAAAATAAAGCCAATCCGGAATTTTCATGACTATATTTGGAAATTGTGTAATCGTATACGTAATTATAATAAACCACAGAGACATCAACGGCAGAATTCACTTTAGTTCAGGGACCCAAAATAACATTTATTTCCGAATTTCTATTTAAAAAGTCAAATGGAAAGAGTAAGTTTATTCGGTATTTGAATTTAGTAATGTGATGCTTGTTAGCTAAGGCATAATAATCTTTAATGATTTTAATTTTTCTGATTTTTTTTAAAAAGTCAATAAGTAATCGTAATTTTTTTACCAATTTTATTTCGATCAAAAATAAAAAGTTAAAATTTGTCTTATATATTTTTGATCATAAATATAAGTTGAAATTTGACTTTTATTTTGTTGATCAAATATAAAATAATCGAGATTTGAATACAGCAATGTGATGCTTGTTAGCTAAGGAACAATAATCTTTACGGATTTTAATTTTTCTGTTTTTTTTTTAAAAAATCAATAAATAATCGTAATTTTTTGAACAATTTTATTTCGATCAAAAATAAAAGTTAAATTTGAATTTAATTTTTTTTTATCAAAAATAACAGTTAAAATTTGAATTAAATTTTTTGATCAAATATAAAATATTCCAAATTTGAATATAGCAATGTGATGCTTGTTAGATAAGGAATAATAATCTTTTTTATGATTTTTTAAAAAAGTCAATAAATAATCGTTATTTTTTGACCAATTTTATTTCGATCAAATATAAAAGTTAAAATTCTACTTTTATTTTTTGATCAAAAATAAAAAGTTAAAATTCAACTTTTATTTCTTGATCAAAAATAATTTTTTGACCAATTTTATTTCGGTCAAAAATAAAAGTTCAAAATCGACTTTTATTTTTTGATCAAAAAAAAAGTTAAAATTTGACTTATATTTTTTGGATCACAAATATAAGATAAAATTTTACTTTTATTTTTTTGATCAAATATAAAATATTCGAGATATGAGTATAGCAATGTGATGCTTGTTAGCTAAGGAATAATAATCTTTAATGATTTTAATTTTTCTGATTTTTTTAAAAAAGTCAATGAATAATCGTAATTTTTTGACCAATTTTATTTCTATCAAAAATAAAAGTTAAATTTTTTTGATCAAAAATAAAAGATAAGATTTGACTTTGACTTTTTTGATCAAATAAATTTTACTTTTATTTTTTCGATCAAAAGAAAAAGTCATTTTTTAATTCTTATATCATTTGCTTGTAGCCACTGTCTCAGTCGTTTGCGAAATGAATGAAAACACAATATGCAATGATAAGCAAATAAGCTATGTCATTTAAATAACGATGTACAACAATATGAAGATCGATAGCAATGTTTTTGATCTCTTTGGAAAAATTTTGGAATGGGTGTAAAAAAATAATAATTATTAAATTATATGATAAATTTAATTATATACATAGTTATAAATTATTAACAATAAATTATTATTAATTAATAATAAATTATAATTAAATAACAATTATAATTAATTAATAATTATAATTTATTAATAATTATAATTAATTAATAATTATAATTAATAAACAATTAATTAATAATTAACTAACAATTAATTAATAATTAACTAACAATTATTTAATAGTTAATTAAATAATAATTAAATTTAATTTTTTTTGGTATAGATAAAAATATGAATTATTTCTTATTTCAATAGAATAGTCATTCTATCGAAAAAATAAAGGTAAAATTTTAACTTATATTTTTGATCAAAAAATATATGTCAAATTTTAACTTTTATTTTTGATAAAAAAAAGTCAAATTTTTAACTTTTATTTTTGATCGAAATAAAATCGGTCAAAAACTAACGATTATTTGTTGACTTTTTGGATAAAAACCATAACCGTTACGGTCCTTGCTTTAGTTTTTTGGTGAGCACTGCTATTTTTTATATAACAGGTTCGAAGATTTGATATTAATATCATACTTTAAAAATATATGTATTTGAACTCTAAATGAAAAAGTTACCCTGATAAAGTCTAAATCTTACAAAGTACATTTTCTAAGATAACATTATTTTGAATATCATTCTTTCAGAGAGATATATGTTTTATCTTAAAACGAAAAAGTTAAAAGTTATTATGAAATTTAAGCTCTGACTTGTGTAAATACAAGTAATAATCGACTATAACATTAGCTGGCTCAAGATATGATTTAGTAATTATTAATTGGAAATATTAACCAAACTTGCTTAAGAGTCAATAAATACTTTTAGACAGGCACCAACTTAATTGATATAGTTATTGAGACCAAACTTTTATCTCAGTGCATTTATTTTATAATGATAAATAATAAAAATTAGTCTCCTTGTGAAATTTTATTAACTAAGTATTTGGATTATATAAAATGTGAGAATGTTAGTAAGTTTTCAAATTATGTGTGTCTATCTGAAGGCAGTAAAATCGTAAACAGCACTTAAATTTACAAAAATTACTCAAAAATATTTTTAGCCGTCTGTTATGTCTTAAAATTGAGAATAACAGCAAAAAAATACACACATTGATCTATTGATTTGTCATAGTTCAGCTCAATGAACTCAAGTGACCTTATTCTATATCTAAACTTAAGAGAGAATGCAGAGGCAGACAACAAGCCTGAAGGTATGCAACACTTAAGGTTGTGAGGCTTATTTTAGGAGCTAATATCTAAGTAGTAGTTTTTCGAAAAAATGTTTACAAACCTTTTTGCGATAGTTTTCCATTCATACAATTTTTTTTACAGTATCAACGGAAGAAAAATTTCATCGAAGGACACAACGCACAATTAAAGCGAAATCTATGCAAACTAAAGTACTTGCTGTAATAGCAAGTTAGAAAATAGCACGCACACACACAGCTATTAAAACATAATTTTTGTTGTTTTTTGTTTTAATTTTACGATATTTTTATTTTAATTTTATCACTTAATATTCCTAAATATTTAAAGCACATTTTTAGGCAGTACAGCTAGTTGATTATTTAGAGTGGCAATAAGATATGAATTTTTTTTTTCTATTTCCTAAGCAGCCTAGAGATATGCAGCGTAATTTTTTGTTATTTAACACAAGTTCAGCAGAAAATAATGTCAAGCTTTTAATATTTACTTAAAATTTGCAGCTGGCAGTGCTGCTCGATAGACAACTTAAGGGAATAGTCAATATTTTTATTTAGTGCTTAATCATTATTGTTAAGATGTTATGCATATTGTGTCTTTTTTTAAACATATTAATTAAAACGTTTTATTTATTTGCCTGTACACAAAGTTTTTAATCTAATAACTTATTTTTCTTAGCATACTTTAACGCTTGCATTATTTGTTTTATTTTGAATTTTAAAGTTTTCGAATTAAAATAATTTTTGCACTAGCAATTTGGTGTAAAATTCGCTGTAATTGTGGAACATAGTTTTTGTGAGCTCATCCATCATAAATTATGTCAGCTGTCAATGACATTTGTTAGTTTTGACAGTTTGTTTTGTTGCTTTTGCAATTCAAGCACACGCTCCAATACACTCCCAGACATAATCGTAGTAGAAATAGCAAAAATTATTGACATGCGCAGCATGTGGAACGTAATTTTTTCGTGCTGAAAAACTTCAAGTTTTTCAATTAAATTAAAAAAAAGTCTTGTGCAACTAAGTTTTAGAGGCAAATTAACATATTTCACACTTTTATTTTTATGGTTTTAGGAACTTAAAAAATTCGTTGTTGCTTTTCTCATGGCTGGCATATTATTGCAACAGCCTGAAAGTAGACTTTAATTATAATTTGTTAAACCAATGCGTGTTGGTATTTTTTAGCTGGAAATTTGTTTTTTTAAGTTTTTTTTAATATGTGCTACATTTTTAACTTTTCAACGTAAAACTCGTTGATTTTTTTCAAAAAAGTATTTGAAAAATTATTGAAAACATTTGAGAAACTAAAATTTTTCTAACAAATAAAAAAACGCGTCGCGTCGTCTTTAATTTTTTCTTCTTTCTAGTTATTCTACTTTCTGTTCCTTTTGTGTTTTTGTTCCACACTTGTCAAAAGTGCAAATTTCTCACACATACAGCAGCAGTAAAAAAGTCCTCTTCATTGTAGTAGCAAAAGCATTAAAAATTCGAACCGAAGGAATTGCTCTGAATATAAGGAAATGTTAAAATATATGCGAAGTATATTTGGCAAAGTAGTTAAAATATGGCATTTTAAATAAATGTGGGAAAACTGAGAAGCAAAACGTCTCAATTAAGGGTTAAATTTGTTCAACATGCATCCATCGTTGGGTGTACACAAAGCCACACAGACAGACAGAGAGTCAGACAAGCAAGCAAGCAGAGAGACAAACACCAACCCTCCTTTTAGCAACGTATATTTATTTGAATGAATTTTTTTTATGTATGAAGTGTGGAACTTACGCACTTTGCTTGCTGGCAATGCTAATGAGCTTAGTTGAAAGTATTGCCAGAAATAAAATTGTGTCTCGCTAGAAGGGAAATATTTATGGGAAGTTTTTAGGTTAATCAAGCGCATGAGCGTGAGACAAGAAAAAATAGAAAGAAAGCTAAAAAAAAGTAGCCAAGAGGCATTGCCAGAGTAAATATAATGCAAATAAATTCTCTTATATTTTTTAAAATATTTTTGAAACTATTTTTTTTTTATTATAGACCAACTTTTCTACAACATTTCCAACTGTTATTCAGAAAAGATCAATTGAAATTTAGAAGCTTCATTTGAAATTCAGATAATATCAATTGAAATTGAGAAATTCTATTTGAAAATTCGAAAAGATTAATTGAAGTTCAGAATATATCAATAGAAATTCAGAATACTTTCATGAATTCCGTTTGTATGGGAGGTAGGAGTGATTTTCATCCAATTTAGCCCCTTTTTAGAACTTGATTTTTATTTACGTTAACACTACGATTATTATATACTGGCAAAATAAAAGAAAGCTAAGGAATAAACATCAGGAAATTATTACTTGTATTGTTTTGAGACAGTATGCGGTTCAAGTTACGATTAAAACTAGTCAGGAATTATCTTTGACTGGGTCAAAGTTTAAATACCCCCACACTATATTCTAAGTAATGGATAGTTTAAAAGTTTGATGACGTCACTTAAGTGATGGGCGTCCAATTTTTCCAAAACTCAAATGCAGAAAACGTTTAAGATATTAAGGATTATGTGTTAAACATGTTGTCAATACTATACACATTTTTGTGGAATTTATAAAAGTTTTGCTACTTTGATGGCATCAATTTGTATGGGAGGTAGACGTGGTTTTTATACTATTTTGAAAATTTTCAAATATATGGTGAATATTTGAGACCAAGGCTTATATGCACAATTTCAAGTCATTACATGAGTTTTTTGGCTTTAACAGAGATTTACCATTCTGTTAAAGTCACTTTATGAGGAATGTAGGCGTGGTTTTCATGCGTTTTTGGTAAATTACAATAATATGGTGAATTTTTGCGACCAAAGCTAATAGGCGAAATTTCAAGTCATTATATTATATATATAATAAGTTGGGGATTTGCCGAAGCAGACCACAGTGGGTCCCTTTTCGTCCCCCATTGGACAAAGGGTACTACTACTCGGAGTACTCGTACGTGAGCATCCGGCTCCTCTAGGCATAACCTACACGCATCGTCCTCGGTCAGAGTCATCTTCCCGAGATGGTACATGAAGGGACCGTGTCCTGTGACCAGTGCAGTAAGCCAGCTTAAAGTCCTTCGATTGTATCGGATAACTTTTGCTGCCTCACTACGAGACCACTTCACGGCCGCCTTTAATTGCCTGCAATTAACAGCTTCTTCCCACCTTTTACTGTGTTCCGAGTCCGTCCATTGTTTAATAAGGCCTGCCACAATATTGTCGCCTATGGCGATACGTGGTTCTGGTCCACAGAATTCTTCTGCTGATCCTGCTCTTGCTAAAGAATCAGCTTCTTCATTCTGTTCTATGCCAGAGTGTCCTCTCACCCACATAAGTGTGAGCTCATTCGTCTGGGCGCACCTATTGAGTTTTGTAAGACATTCTATGGCCAACCTGGAAGTGATGTCTGTCCGTTGCATACACCTAATCACAGACTGATTGTCGAGAGCGATGACAATTTTCTTGCCACTGATCCGGCGATCTATCAGGTGGTCCAGCGCATGCACTACGCCAAGCATTTCTGCCTGGTATACAGACACAAACCTCCCCAACCTCAGTACACAGGATAGGCTTAACTCTTTTGAGTACACGCCTGCCCCGGCCCGGCCATTTATCAGAGAGCCGTCTGTGAATATACTGATATCGCTACCAGCGATTTCTTCACAAACGGCTCCATCCGTTATAAGAGTTTTATAACATTTTTCTGTTATTTTTACAGAAGGCAGAGATTCCGTCCATAGGCATAAACGCCTCCCTGACATCTCTCTGTACAATATCAAGGATGCGAATATGACCATGCAGGGCCGTTGCCCCATGCCACGTAGCATTTCGCAAAATCCTGAGGGCTGACAGCGCCGCTGTTTTCTTTATTTCTAAATCCAACGGCAGCATACCTAACAGAACCTCCATTGCGCTTGTTGGAGTGGTGCGTATTGCACCTGTTATTCCAACACACGCCAGCCGTTGGACTCTGTCCAGTCTCTTCTTAATGGTTTTCTGGCTGACTTTTGGCCACCAAATCACCGAAGCATACGTGATGACAGGTCTAACCATCATAGTGTAAACCCATTTCATAGCCTCTGGGTTTAGCCCCCATTTGAGACCACAAACGCGTCTGCACTGGAATAGAACCCTCTTGGCTCTTTGAATCCTATCTTCTACATGCTCGTTCCAGTTCAGTTTGCTATCAAGGGTTACCCCTAGATATTTAAATTTCGTGGACATGTTGATTTCAGCTCCAAAAAGTCTGAGTGGTTCTGTCCTCAGGCCTACCCTCTTTCTATTAAAGAGAATATTGTCTGACTTGCCTGCGTTTACGGTAAGGCCTTGTTCTCGACACCACTCCTCCACCATTCGGAGTGCTCCCTTCATGATGTCAGAGATGGTGTCAATGAACTTGCCGCGGACCACCAACGCAATGTCATCTGCATACCCTATCGTGTGTATTATATAAAGTCATTATATTAAATTTTCCGGTATTTTTAGAAAGTCTACCGATTTGATAAAGTCACGCTGTGAGGGAGGTAGGCGTGCTTTTTATACGATTTTAACAAATTAAAATTAACGGTGCATATTAACCTTCAAAGTTTATGAACATAATTCCAAGTCACTACATAAATTGTTGTCATTTTTAGAGATTTTATTGTTTTGATAAAATAACTTGTATGGGAGGTAGGCGTGGTTTTCATTCGATTTTGCTTATTCTCGAATTTGATTTTCGTTGTTTTAAATATAAACACATATACGAAATTTCAATATGATATTTTTCAAATTGCGGCTGTAAAAGTGTAGATAGACAGACGGACAAATTGACTCAGGAGGTGATGCTGATCAAGAATATATACTTTTCTATACCTGTCACGCCTCCTTATCAGTGTTACAAACGGAGTGACAAAGTTAATATACCCCTGACGCAGATCGCGTGGATGTAAAAAAAAAGAAACAATGAATATTTTTGTGGGTGTTGGACAAGGGGGCGTGGCACCTCCCACACAACCCATATTTGCGATATCGAATAGCTTTGGAGTTATAGGTCGCACAGCCTTAGAATTCAGTATTCGATCTCAATTTAAACATGTCGTTTTACTGATATCATTTTTTGGGCGTTGTACAATGGGGCGTGGCACATCCCGTATAACCAAAATTTGCGATATCGAATAGGTTTAGAGTTATAGGCCGCACAGCCTCGGAATTCAGTATTCGAACTTAATTTACACTTGCAGTTTCACTGATAACAGTGTATGGTGTTGGTCAAGGGAGGCGTGGCAGAAACGCGCCAGGTTTCAGGCAGTTATATTTTTATATTTGAATGTATATATAAATATATATACAGCCATAAACATAGACACGAAAACACGTTGCCATACATTTCATATAAGGTCTGGCCAGACCCCATACTGCAACTTACCACCTACGAAAGGTTCCTGAACCTAAGGTTTAAAGGAGACACCATAAATAGTATACAATGAAATTAAATTGTCAAAGTAAACATCGTGATGGCTTGAGTTTTTGTAGATAGACAGTAAACGCAAGACTTCTTAATTAATTGATTTTTTTTTTAAAAAGGCTTGTATTAAAAAAACTAAATAAAAAAACAGTTTAGCGTGTGTACAGTACAGAAGTGAAACTTCTTAAAATTAGAAATAAGAGAGATTTTTGTGAAAAAGACGGAGAGAAGGAGAGAGAGCATCTCAAAAGAAATAGTTACAAGACAAAATTGGCATAAAAAATATTTGGTAATACTGATTTTAATGGTTTTTTATAGGTAAAATATGAGATATTTGTCCGTGATTTGCTATTTTTTGAAGTAAAAAAATGGCATCTGTTGTGGTGATCTATTTATATAAAAAAAAACCCGATTTGACGATTCGCGATTCATGACGAAAATTTTTCTTGACGAGACTCGAAAATTTTTACCCTCAATATCAAATCGCCTAATCTAAGAAGTTTCATTTTTAAAATTATATGATGAGAATGTTTGAAATACAAAAAAGAAAAAAAAATGTTAAATTACTTATAATGTAAAATATTTGCAAAACCCAGTTAACGAAACAAAATAAAAAAAAAAAAATGTGTCAAGTTGGACACTCGGTAGGTAGAAGCGAACCCATTTCACACACACATATATTGAATAACGTTGTTTGAATAAATAAATGTGTATAGTAAATTATATAAAAACACAAGTAAGATTACTAATTTTATAAAATTTAAAATAATATTAGCATAATGTGTTTATTTATATAACCTAAGCATCCCAGTGGGCAATTTAGCTAGGGCTACGCAAAAAAAGGCATGCTAGTAGTTCTGTTATTGGCGTCAATATAGCTTCCATGATCGCTGTTTTGAAGAAACAGCTCAGAAAAACTTTTTTTTTTTTAAATTAGATTTATTTTAAACTGTTTTGTTCGTTTCAAAATTTTTTAAAATTTTTTTTTAAAAATTTTTTCATATTGAGATGATATAAAAAGACTCAGAACCTTCAAAAAGCATGTCTTACAGAAGCACTCGAAGCTCTCGAAGTCAGGTCTCAGAGTTCTAAAACATTATATATCATTTTATATGAAAACTTTTATATGGAAAATTCGAAGTCCTTCCTTGTATTTTTGTATGAAGAAATTTAAAAAAAATGAAAAAAGTTTTAAATAAATAGAGAAAAATTTGTTAAAAAAATGTCGATTCTAAAAAAACAACTATACAAATTTTTTTGTCTGAGCAGGGTCTCGAAGCCGCGATCCCGAAAGCTTACTTGCATTTGTAATGCAAAATAAGCGAAATTTTATTAACAACTGCGGTAGACGAGTGAATAAGGTGTCGGATCGGCACACAAGGGGATGTGGGTTCAAATCAGGAGATGGTCAGTGACAAAATTGGTTTTAAGTTAATGTTTAAAATGCTTGCAGATTTCCGCCTGTATAAAAATAACACAAATATATTTCTTTTAAGAAAGTCTTTTAGCATGCATCCTCAGAAGAGTTTTTCTAGAAGGACTTTTAAGAGCAGCGGGAGCGGAAGACCTTAAAATTTTTCCATTTTATATGAAAAATAAAGTATATTTTTATATTAGGTTGTCTCAAAAAAATTTTTTTTTTGCTTCAGCTTTTTTTGAAAGCTTATGAGGCAGTGTATTTTTAGATTTTTTCAGAAATATGGTAAATTCTAAGCAATTTAAAAAAAAATTTTAGTACTCTTGCCATTTCAAAGTTAAGCCTTTAAAGCTTTTTTCGCTGATTGAAAACTTTTCGAATTTTTACAAGGCATTGTATTTCATTCAACAAAATATTGTGACAATTTTTAAGCATCATTATGTTAGTTAACATTATTATGAACTAGTTTAAAAAATTATTTGGGACCTTCATTTTACAGTAGATGTTCCTTTGTTAAAAATGAGAAGTGTATGGCTTGTGGATGAAATGATTGATGGCTTTAGCTCAGCAAAGTCGCCGACAAAACAGCAGGTTCTTCAAAGACTTTTCAAGTTACATAAAACAGACAAATACACCATTTCGAAGAGTACCCAAAAAGCAGCAGAGAAACGGTTTATAATAAAACTGCACGCAAAGTGGAAACATTTACAAAAGAACAAATCTGAACAGAGCAAGGTGACGATCGAGAAACAAACGGCCGTCGCGGCAGATTTAAAGAACGTGTTCGACACAAAAGCTCAACACTGAACCAAAAATTGAAAAAGGCAAATCTACTGTAAAATGAAGGTCCGAAATAATTTTTTTAACTAGTTAGTAGTAATGTTAACTTACCGATGCTTAAAAATGATCACAAAATTCTATTGAATGAAATACAATGCCTTGTTAAAATTCAAAAAGTTTTCAAGCAACGAAAAAGCTTTTTAAAGCTTTAACTTTGAAACGGCAAGAGTAATATCGAAATAAATTTTTCCTTAGATTTCCTTAGAATTTTACCATTATTCAAACTGCATCATTACATTTTTTCATTTTGATGGAATTTTTAAAAGTTATGAAGCGTTTTTTAAAAAATTTACGATTATTTCACGACAAAATTAAATATATGACACCCGAATGACAAAAAAAAAATTGACAAAACTTCTGATTTATGTACATTAAAGTGAAGTCTGAACTATTGTCTTTCGAAAAAAATATTAAATGGTCATAGAAATGGTTGCTCATAGAAAATGTCTGTTGTTGGCCAACTTTTGCTTTGAATTCGAAAAATCTCTGGAAAACCGATTAGCGCCACCTCTAAACCTCTTCCAAAAAATCTGAAAAAAATCTCAAAAATACATTACCTCATAAGCTTTCAAAAAAGCTCGAGCAAAAAATATTTTTTGACACCCTAAAATACATGTATATAATATATACCCCAATATACCATAATATACAAGTACTTGACGTCATAAACCTTCGAACAAAGGTTGAGCAACTATGAAATTCGAAAAAATATTCTTTTGGAACACCCTATTGTATATGAGAGCGGAAGTGCTTCGAACCCCTGCCATTGCCTACTGGGATAAGGTGATTTATTGGATTTAACATTAGCATTACGTGATTTATATTAGACAAGTAGCGGAATTTCTAATTTTTTGTACTTCAGTCAAGACTCAATCCAAGGCGCTATCTCTGGAATGTTTTAGTGAAATCAATGAGAATGTGATCTACTCAAGACTTTTTTTAGGAAATAGAAAAGAGAAGCAAAAACTTTACAGTATATAAACAACTGTTACTCCATGGTGTAGAGGAATGCATATGCATCTAGGTAAAGTTAGATTGAGGCGGCAGCCATGGCATGTGCGTAAAACATACCCGACATACCTCGGCTCACTTAGACCAATAAGGCCCATTGTGATATCGAGTGGAACCCCATTAAGCTTTTGGTGAAACTTATTAGACATTTGACGCTTGTCCTTGACAGGTTGTTAAGCTCAGAACAGAAGAATGACCCCAGATGTTTTTGCCTTCTTCTAGCGAGCTCGGAACAGGAACATAGAATATAGCAGATGATTTCTTTCTCCTCCTCGTCCCTGCAGCTTCTGCAGAAGTCATTTGCGAAGACTCCCAGTCTGGAGACATGTCTGCCTATCAAAGATGTTAAATAATGATTAGATAATGCTAATGATTGCTAATTAACCTTCTTTTGTGAAATTCTCTAATTCATTAAACAATTAGAATTAGTTCAACTAATTCCCATTAGATAATTGAAATTTTTATTCCAATGGTAAAACTAATTGCAATTAGTTGCCATTAGCAAAAAAAATTTGTTTACCGTTACAATTAGGAATCTAATTGACTTGTGCTAATGCAATTAGATATTCAATTAGCTCGAATTAGAATCAATTATTTTGATATTTTCAAAAAAAAAAGAAAACAAAAATATTCAAATCAGTAAATCAGATTACATTTTTTCAGAAGAAAGTACTGCTTCATTGTCAAAATTGACAGAGGAGGGTGAAAGCCTGCATTTTATTTCGAATTTGATGCATCAATATTTGAATGATAATGATAAAACTTCCAATATATGGTCCAAATATCCTACATTAAAGGAAATAGCACTGTTTTGCAACACACCGCTTACGTCTTCAGGCCCTGTGGAGCGACTATTTTCCTTTGCGGGCATTATTAATAGTCCAAGGCGGGGTCGCTTGACGGACTTTTCTTTTGAAAAGCTCGTATTGCTGAAAGCGAATATACCCGGTCATTCTAGTTATTAAACAGTTAGTACGTACGTTAAATAGGTGTGCATGTATGTAATATATGTAGTACATATTATGTACATAAGTAATATATATATGTGAGAAATTCATATTATGAATATTTTTGTTTTATTTTTTTTTGAAAATATCAAAATAATTGATTCTAATTCGATCTAATTGAATATCTAATTGCATTAGCACAAGTCAATTAGATTCCTAATTGTAAAGGTAAACCAATTTTTTTTGCTAATGGCAACTAATTGCAATTAGTTTTACCATTGGAATAAAAATTTCAATTATCTAATGGGAATTAGTTGAAATAATTCTAATTGCTTGATGAATTAGACAATATAAACTAATTGCATCAATTGCTAATTCTAATTGGAATTTAACATGTTTGCTGCCTATTAAGCAGTGCCCTGTGGTAACGGCCACCTCAAGTCTTTCCAACAAGAGAAGGGCTCTCGAACGGTTTAGGTCTAAAACGGCCAGATAAGCCTTATTGCTCTACAGGTTAAGAGTTCAGCCCATCTTAAGTTGGCTACTGATGTGGTGTACTCTTTGAGCAGCTATTTGACTGTTGCCACCGGAATGCTAGGTGGGTTCTGAACCACTGATGTCACCGATGTACCGTTTCTAGCAAGCTCGTCTACTTTTTAGTTTCTTCATATGCACTTATGTCCTTTTACCGATACTAAGCTAATGTTAAAATAGTTTGACATTTCGCTTATTGCAGCACGGCATTCTTTGGCTACTTTAGAGTTGATAGGTACTTGAGAAAATTTATATTTCTCGTTTTGAGATGTCATCTTATGATTGAACGTTGCAGGTTTCAATCAAAGTACGATTAGGGATATTTTTGAAAAAATGTTAGAAAATCTGTAAATTTTATTTGTCAGCTTTTCTAATTTTAAGCAAGCTAATCCAAAAAAGTGGTGTAAGAAACTTATCTTTAAAGAAATGGTAAGCCTGCGTTTTTAAACGTTATTTAATTATTATTAAAAGTCGTCTTGTGTATTGAATTGAGCATTTTTAATCATTTCTCATTTAATTTTCTGCCAGTTATTAAAATTTTACTTTTTTAAAATTAAGATTAAACACTTAGCTGCTTGACCAGAAAAAAATTCCAATTCCCAAAAATGCTACTCTGGATGTTGCCTAAGTTGCAAAATTCAATTTGTGCCCATGTGGAGTGCAACAACTTTATGCAAACATAAAATATATTCCTTAGATTGTCCCTTTCTACACCAACAAGCTTTAATTATTGAAACATACCCGAGGGACTCTTTTGTAAGAAAAATAACAAAATGCTGATGTTGGTTGCATGGTTAACAAAGCATAAGCATGGCGGGGTGGCCGCATGCTCTGCCTTAATCCTGATACATCCTACAAGAACACGCATAACCACCCACCCACAGCTTTAATTTCTGCTATAAACCATTCAACCGCCCAGCTAACCGACCAACAACAACTTTGTGAACGCGTCCATCAACTTATTTATGGTTATTTCCGGTGTAATGAAAGAGCACGCCGAGAAGAGCAGCAGGACTTTGAATGTTTCAAGGATTTATTAATGTTGTTGTTGTTGCAGCACTTTTGTTGCGCACAAACAATACAGATTTGAAATTGGCAAATGGCGTTGGCAATTTAATGTTGTTGTTGTTGTTGTAGCATGACTTGCCGTTCGTTGTTATCTCTTGTTGTTGTTCATTGACCAACGATGCATTATGCTGCGCATAAGCAGGATATGTAAGGTTGTTTATTGAAAAAAGAGGGTGTTTTTGAAAAAAACATTACATCTAACGAAAGAGCCTTTTTTGTTATTCAGACGAGTTTTTTTTAATTTTCCCCCAAAACAATGCTGCTAATGCTTATTTAATCCCCATGCTAAATGCAGACACACGTGCTACCACAGGAAGATGCGTCACTTTTTTGCGCATTTTTGCCTTAAATTATGACATTCAGATTTATTCCCTAATAAAGTTCAACACAGATTTGCAATCACTTCAGCTTTTATTACTAGCTAGATTTAATTTTTTTAACATTTGTCAGTAACGTAGGGAAGCAAGGGGCTTGTAGTAACATAATATCAAAAAGAATTTATTACATTTGCAAGTGCATTTACAGGTATATTTTTGGGTTTATAATTTGGCCAAACATTTATTAAAATTATTTAAAAAAAGCTTTTGGAAAAGTTTGTTGAGAAAACAAGTCAGCTATAACCACTGTTTTTGTGGCAATTTTTAACGGACATGTAAATGATTATTTATTTGTTAAAATAAACTTTAAAAAAAACTCCACAAATTCACAATTATTTCCAGTCAAAATAACAGATTTGAACCACTTTAAGAAATTGATAAAAAAACTCTTGAAAAGATTTATCCTCATCAGAGCTGTAAAAGAATGCATTCAATTTGATTTTATTCACAAAAAAGTAAATCAGTGAATAATGAAATAAGAATGCATTCAATGAATGCAAAATTGATTTGTAAAAAAAATTTTTAATTCACATTTATTTTTAATAAAAATTATTAATTATTCATTTGAATAATTCATTTTCGTTATTCAGAATAATGAATCAATGTTTTTATTAATTTGAATGCTATTCATAAAGAATGCAATTCACAAAGAATTTCAGAATTTTAAATTATTGTTTTTTATTCATTATTAATTTTTAATGCGTTATGTAATTTTTATTCATTATTCATTTGTTATTCATTATTAATTTTTTATTCACTATTAATTTTTTATTCATTATTCATTATTCATTTGTCATTCATTATTAATTTTTTATTCATTATTAATTTTTTATTCATTATTCATTTTTTATTCATTATTCATTTGTCATTCAATATTATTTTTTTATTAATTTAAGTCCTAAGCCAAAAATACAAAATTAATAAATGAATAATGAATAAATAATTAATAATGAATAACAAATGAATAATGAAATAAAAATTAGTAATGAATAAAAAATGAATAATGAATAAAAAATTAATAATGATTAAAAAATGAATAATGAATAAAAAATTAATAATAAATAAAAAATTTATAATGAATAATGAATAAAAAATTAATAACGAATAATGAATAAAAAATGAATAATGAATAAAAAATGAATAATGAATAAAAAATGAATAATGAATAAAAAATGAATAATGAATAAAAAATGAATAATGAATAAAAAATGAATAATGAATAAAAAATTAATAAAAAATGAATAATGAATAAAAAATGAATAACGATTAAAAAATGAATAGTGAATAAAAAATTAATAATAAAAAAATTAATAATGAATAAAAAATTAATAATGAATAAAAAATTAATTATGAATAAAAAATGAATCATGAATAACTAATGAATAATGAATAAAAAATGAATAATGAATAAAAAATGAATAATAAATAAAAAATGAATAATAAATAAAAAATTAATAAAGAATACAAAATTAATAATGAATAAAAAATTAATAATAAATAAAAAATGAATAATGAATAAAAAATGAATAATGAATAAAAAAATAATAACGAATAATGAATAAAAAAATAAATAATGAATGAAAAATTAATAATTAATAAAAAATGAATAATTAATAAAAAATTAATAATGATTAAAAAATGAATAATGAATAAAAAATTAATAATAAATAAAAAACTAATAATGAATAAAAAATTAATAATGAATAATGAATAAAAAATTAATTATGAATAAAAAACAAATCATGAATAACATATGAATTATGAATAAAAAATTAATAATGAATAAAAAATTAATAATGAATAAAAAATTAGTAATGAACAACAAATGAGTATTGAATAAAAAATTAATAATGAATAAAAAATGAATCATGAATAACAAATGAATAGTGAATAAAAAATTAATAAGGAATAAAAAATTAATAACAAATAAAAAATGAATAATGAATAAAAAATGTATAATGAATACACAATTAATAATGAAGAAAAAAATTAATAACGAATAATGAATAAAAAATGAATAATGAATAAAAAATTAATAATGAATAAAAAATGAATAATTAATAAAAAATTAATGATGATTAAAAAATGAATAATGAATAAAAAATTAATAATAAAAAAAATTAATAATGAATCAAAAATTAATAATGAATAATGAATAAAAAATTAATTATGAATAAAAAATGAATCATGAATAACATATGAATAATGTATAAAAAATTTATAATGAATAAAAAATAATAATGAATAAAAAATTAGTAATGAACAACAAATGAGTATTGAATAAAAAATTAATAATGAATAAAAAATTAATAATGAATAAAAAATGAATCATGAATAACAAATGAATAGTGAATAAAAAATTAATAAGGAATAAAAAATGAATAATGAATAAAAAATGAATCATGAATAACAAATGAATAATGAATAAAAAATGAATAAGGAATAAAAAATGAATAATGAATAAAGAAAGAATAATTGAAAATTCTGAAATTCTTTGTGAATTGCATTCTTTGTGAATATCATTCAAATGAATAAAAAATGATTCATTATTCTGAATAACGAAAATGAATAATTGAATTGAATAACGAATAATTTTTTAAAAATAAATGTGAATTAAAAATTTTAATTATAAATCAACTTTGCATTCATTAAATGCATTCTTATGTCGCTATTCAGTTGTACTTAAAATTCTGACTATGAATGCCGATTGTACAGCTCTGATACTCGTATATGAATTTTTGAATTTAAAAAGTTTCAAAAGTAATTAAAAAAAATGTTCATCAGAAATTTAAAATCATATTTTCAGAAATTCAAATTAAAAATAAAAAAAAAAATCCCTGTAAGACATTTAACATGAGTCACCTTTTTTAAATTAAACATTTTAAGTAGTCTCCTTATTCGCCGTGTTTCTTATTCAGAATTTGTACTCTTTTGCGACTTTTTTTGATGCTATCTCTTGCAAACATTTACATTTTGAGGCCCTTTGGTATTTTTTCCCCTAAAGTCCCCATTCTAAATAAAAAAATTGAATATATTTTGAATAAAAGACTATCTAGAAATGCAAACAAAATCAAAGTGGGTTAGTTGCAAACATGTTTTGCCTACACTCGCCTAATTGCTTGATTTCGAATATTTTTACGAATATAAATTAAAAAAAACTATTATTGTTAAAAATAAAAATTTAAATATAAATCTTAATACATATGCAAAATTAAATAACTTCAAATTAACTTCTAATAATTAAAAATATAATCAACCGAATAGCGCTCGAACAAGGGTTAAACATATTTTAAAAAAAAATCTCATTCGTCTGAACAGCGGCCGGACACGGATTGAACAGTAGTCGTTTGAACAAAACATTATATTATAAATTTTGCTTCCGATCTTATGACAAAAAAGAAAACAAACGTACAAAAACAACACCAAAAGTACAAGATTTTTAAAAACGAATTCATGCACAACGACAAAAGCAACTGTTGTTTATTAAATTAATCACATTTATAGTTTATCAAATTTGCTGAAGCGCTAATTTGACAATAGATGCATGCGAAAATAACAAAAACATTCTTGAATGTACTTTGCTGCCGCTGATGGTCCCCTTACTTGCGTTTGATATTGAAAGACTTGTTTTTGCGCATGTTCGTACATATTTGGTTATTTTCATGCGTTGAAACTCAATTCGGTGTGGTAGTGAATGAATATTTATTTCGAATATTACTGAAAATAGCCTTTGTAGTCTAGTAGAGAGTGCGCTAGTCTATTAACCCAGAGGTCCCTGGTTCGAATCTGGGTTTGGGCATGGTTCTTTTCACTTTCTTTGTTCTTTCCTACATTTAAGAATTGTGGAAAACTAAAAATCCACAGTTAAATGTGGAATTAAAGGAGAGGAACAACTAAGGGCTGGAAATGCTTGCTGATTTTAATTCAAATTGTCTTTCAAGGTTGTTTCGCCTAATCAAAAATTCACACATGGTTCCAATCAATTCCTCTAAATAATCTATACTATTTCTTACAGGTCAAAGACCAAACCTTGTTTTTATAGGGCGCATGCCTTGGTTCTTTGATCTTTAAAAAAAATCAATATTTTCAAACTAAAGTTTCGTCTATTTATTGGCTAAAAATATCAGACTGCTGATAACAATCCACTGCATTATCTTTCGAAGCACTAAATATGTTAACGCAATAGAACAGATTATGAGAAAAAATTGTACTGCCAGTTTCGACAAGAATATTTTCCAACCCCAGCTCCCCTACAATATTTAAGGGTTGCATACAAACAATAAAAGCGACACTTACCTTATCTTCAGCTTCTTCGGCGCGTTCTTCCGCTTCGATGACTCGCTGCTCCAACTCGGAGAGCTGTAAAGAAAAGCAAATGATGTGGAAAAGATAAGCGTTTAGGTAAGGTTAGGTTATTAAATAGCAATAATGTGTTTAGGAATGAATGTGTGAGTATGGGTGTGGGCATTGGCTCATTTAAGTGTATGTGTATAGCATTAAATTAACAAGGTACGAATTAAGCACATTTACTACTCCAGGAGTTTTAAGTTACAATTTCGCTTTGAAAAGCTTTTGTTAGGGTTAGCAATTTTTAGGAGTAATATTTAACTGTCTTAAATAAGGTGAGCTTAGTTTTGTTAAAAAGCGGGTTTTCTAAAACTTTTTTATAACATGTTCAAACGAACACACATGTTACTTGTTAAAAGGGAATGCTGAAAAGTGGTGCCATAGGGATCAACGTGAAGGCAAAGCACCAAAAGGTGGTTTTAGTCGGTAAGAATCCGGCATATTTCGGAGCTGGAGTTCCACAATATCTATGAAGAATACCATTTAGTATCTATAAAAAATTCCATCACACAAAAAAAAAAACACATACTCTTTCTACAATATTCATATATATAAATAACCTTTTCCAAAGTCAATTCAGAAAAGATCAATAAAAAATCACAAATTCCATTGGAAATTCCGTTAAATTTATTAAAATTCAGACATTTTTTATAACTAAAGAACGGTTCATTGAAATTTAGAAAAATCAAATGAAATTTATTTGTTATTTAGAAAAGATCTTTTAAAATTTTGGAAAGACAACACTGAAATTCGAAAAAGATTAAATCAAATGCAGAAAACATCAACTGAAATACATAAAAATAAATTTATATTCAATAAATATAAATTTACAACATATTTAATATATATCTGTGGTCACAAGGAATATTGACTAAACTCAAAATATCGTAAAAAAGCGATATGCATTTTACTTTATTGCCAATTTTTGGAAGTATGCAGATATAAATTTTTTGCCTAGAATTGATCATCACTTACGTCTGCACATGTTTTGTTTGTAACGGTTCATATATTTCAAAAAAATGGGTCGTAGTTCGTGCAATTAAAATATCGTTTTTTTACGATACTTTGAGTTTAGTCATTATTTCTCGTGACCACAGATATATAATTTATATATATTAAAATATATAAAATATATATATATATATATTGTAAATTATATAATTTTCATATATAATTTACAATAAATAAAATTTACATTCAATAAATATAAATTTATGATAAAAAATAATGCAAAGGGTAATGGAATAGTAATATAACGCTAATGGAATGGTGAGTATATTGGAATGATTATGAAATAGGAGTGGTATCGTGCTAGTTTGGTAATGATATGGTAAAATTATGGAATCATTAAGCCTTAAGTAATCACATATATATATATTAGGGCGTAAACTTTTTTTTTTTTTTGATATTTTAGGGGGCTGAAGCGGAATCCGGAAGTTCGTCACGAAAAACAATTTTGAGAATTTTTTCAGATTTTTTGAAAAAGGTTTAGAGGTCGCTCAAGGTCGTTTTCCCACAAAAATAGTTTTTCAAAATAACACTTGTTATTTTTACCCAGAAAGGGAGCCAAACTGAAAAATATAATGTTTCAAAGATCTTATTTGGAAGGAAAAATGTTCAAATTTTATTCTCGTGGGCTTGAAAGAGGAGTTACGACTGTTTTTCTGGACAGGACAGTCACAAAAAGGAGTTTTTTTTTAAAAAAAATTTGACTTTTTTTATTTCCACCTTAAATTTCTCACAATTTTCGCTTTTGATAAAAAATCCTAGTATGCAGCTTCAAACAACACTTAATTTTAAGTAATTTAAAGAAAACAAATCAATAATTTATCTATCCTTTTACTAAAGTAATGCGCATTTAAGGTTTGGGAAAAAATTAATTTTTAAGTAAATTTATTAGTGTGAGCAAAGGTTTTACAAAAAACAGTTATAAAGGCTTTGGTATGAGGGTTACCATGTATCGCAAGGTAACATATTAAAGTTTGGCCAAAAACCATTTAGAATTTATAATTTTTTTAGAAATTTTTGTTCCGTTTTAAATATTTTTTGCGGCCGTTCTCAACCACTTGGAGCAAATCTTGAAAGCTCTCCTCAGGTTTGGTTAGATGTCGGACCCATTTGCAGCAGCAACACCACGTTCAGCTATATCACCACAAATAGCATAAAGTTCTTTGACTCCACTAATATTGGCACTGATTTTTTGAAAAGCGACCCAGATACTTAGAAAAAAAACCCCTCTTATTTGCAAGCCTTGGACATTATCAAATGTTTCTTCGTTGTGAATGATATAACTGAACGTGGTGTTGCTGCTGCAAATGGTTACCGACATCTTACCAAATCTGAGTAGAGCTTTCAAGATTTGCTCCAAGTGGTTGAGAACGGCCGCAAAAAATATTTAAAACGGAACAAAAATTTCTAAAAAAATTATCAATTCTAAATGGTTTTTGGCCAAATTTTAATATGTTACCTTGCGATACATGGTAACCCCTCATAACAAAGCCCTTATAACTGTTTTTTGTAAAACCTTTGCTCACACTAATAAATTTACTTAAAAATTAATTTTTTCCCAAACCTTAAATGCGCATTACTTTAGTAAAAGGATAGATAAATTATTGATTTGTTTTCTTTAAATTACTTAAAATTAAGTGTTGTTTGAAGCTGCATACTAGGATTTTTTATCAAAAGCGAAAATTTTGAGAAATTTAAGTTGGAAATAAAAAAAGTCAAATTTTTTTAAAAAAAAACTCCTTTTTGTGACTGTCCTGTCCAGAAAAACAGTCGTAACTCCTCTTTCAAGCCCACGAAAGTAAAATTTGAACATTTTTCCTTCCAAATAAGATCTTTGAAACAGCATATTTTTCAGTAAGGCTCCCTTTCTGGGTAAAAATAACAAGTGTTATTTTGAAAAAGTATTTTTTGTGGAAAAACGATCTTGAGCGACCTGACCTCTAAACCTTTTTCAAAAAATCTGAAAAAATTCTCAGAATTGTTTTTTGTGACGAACTTCCGGATTCCGCTTTAGCCCCCCAAAATTTCAAAAAAAAGTAAAAAAGGTTTACGCCCTAATATATATATATTTTTTTAAAATTTTATTTTTGATCTGATTGATCTTTTCTAAATTTAAAATAATACTTTGAGCTCAATTTAATCTTTTCTAAATTTCCATATATTTTTTAATTTCAAATTTAATTAATAAATTTTTATTTATCTTTTCTGAATTTTAAATGGAATTCCAAATTAATTTAACCCTCATCGGTCCCTCGAGAAATTCATCTAATTGGTTTCATTGTATGCACGCGCATACACATATATTTTTAATTGTAAAAAAGCTAAAAAAAATTAACAACCATTTATGTTTTGTGATTTTTTATGTTTATTACATTGTTTACTATCATATTAAAAAATTAATCATTGCTAAAAAAAATTAACAACCATTTATGTTTTGTGATTTTTTATGTTTATTACATTGTTTACTATCATATTAATACATTTGAATTTCATAAAGGTAGATTTAGAATGAAATTAATTAGAATATTACATATATTATAAAAAAAATTAAATTTTTACTTTTGTCAATTATTTGTACATTTTTCGCATAAATTTAAATTATATTTAGCACAAATGAAATTTCTACACTTTTCACAGCGTGTAGAAAAAAGATTTTTGTTATTTTTATTTGTGCAGATGTAGCATCGGCCTCGTTTTGATGTACTTGGTAAATGGCGAATCTCCCGAATTCTTTAAATAACACTGGTAGCATCATTACTTTGAGGTTGTTTTTTCGTTTAGTGATCTGTTCTCAACGAGATTCAATCTAAGATCCTCGATAAAAAGGCGACGACGAATATTATGGTTCGTTTTAGAATTTTTCTAATTCGGGAACAATGCAATGAACGTCACGAATGCATTCAACGCACTATAGTATCAACTCCACTCTTGGTTTTGTTGTAGTCTTCAATGATATTAGGTTTCTTCTTTTCACTAGTCTCATTTATGCTGACAACATTGTGGTATGTACTGAGCAATGTCACAAATCGGTACCGGCGAGGAACATATGACAACATAACTGCTTGCAATTTATGTTCATATACAGTGAAACTTCGATATAACGAATCTAGAGGGGATCGAAAAATACTTCGTTATAGCTATTGATTCGTTATACACATGCATTGTGAAACCTTGGTATAACGAAATTTAAAGAAATACGAAAGAAATTCGTTATAACTACAGTTTTTTTTGTCCAAATTCTATTTTACACAAAAATACATACTATGTATGTAATAAAAATTCACTACATATTTAAGAGGTAAATAAAATATTATGTTTTTATTATTTTTTTATTTTATTACATTTTAGTAAAATATTGTGTAATTTTTGTTTGTTTACGCAAGTTTAGAACGCAACCATCAACCTTTTTTTCGACAGATGCTAAGCTGTCGAATGTATTTTGCGGTGTAGAATCCTGTGCCTCAAAAAATGTTTGCAGTTTTCCGACAATTATTTTAGCCCCTCTAGCGGTTACAACATTTTCGATTTCTTCAGTTTCGTCATCTTCATCCTCCTGCTCACCATTATCTTGTGGTTTCGTTACACTAATAATAATGTCATCATCGGTAAGGAACCCGGTAAAAGTAATGTTGTCATCGAAATTCACAAAATCATCAAAACGTTCTGTTAAATTAAAATGGTTTTTTAGAATAAGCCATTCTTCGCTGTCTTGGAGGCAAAAATTTTCTGTAATCAAAATATTTGGGCGCTCGACAAAGCCACAAGTTGCAAAACAGTTAGCAATTGTTAATTTTTCGACACTTTCCCATGCCTTGTGTGCCATTCTTATTCGTTGTAAAACGTTTATAGAGCTTTTGCGCCCCTCTTCAAGATCGTTGATTAAAATTTTGACTAACTCTATGCGATAAAAGTGTTTGAAATTTTTGATTATTCCCAGATCTAGAGGTTGTAGTTTCGATGTTGCGTTTGGCGGTAAAAATTGTAATTTATGGATTTAAGTGATAGAGCATTTTTATGTGCTGTGCAGTTATCCACAAACAGCAAAACTTTACGATTGGCTTTAGTCATATCGTTGTCGAATTTTTGTAAGTAATCAAGCCATATATCGCTGGTCATCCAAGCTTTTTTGTTCGCAGTGTAGTCCACTGGTAAGCTTTTTAGGTTTTTAAAACATCTTGGGTTAGTCGATTTTCCGATTATGAGCAATTTTCTCTTCTCAGAGCCTGTACTGTCAACAGTAAATAAAATAGATAATCTTTCTTTACCATGTTTTCCACCGTGTAATTTTTCGGATTTAAACGCCATTGTTTGGTCTGGTGCGTATTTAAAAAATAGTCCAGTTTCGTCTGCATTAAAAATATTGTGCGGCTCATATTCTGCCAACAAACTTGGTGACAATGCTTTCCATTCAGAACAAACTTCATCACTTACACTGGCACTTTCTCCACTCACTTTTCGAAATCCGATATCATGGCACTTTTTAAAATTATCAAGCCAACCGTTACTAGCTTTAAAATCGTTGTGTCCCAGACGTGCTGCAAACTGTTCAGCTTTGGTTTTTACCATCGGTCCTCCTAAAGGAATGTTTTGATTTAGACATTGTGTAAACCATTTAGATAAACATTGCTCAACGTCTTCATATTCTGCAAGGCGCAATCTTTTGCACTTTAAAGGTTTAGTGTTGCAAATAATCTCCCAATTTCTTAAAATTGTAGAAAGAGTACTCGGCGGTATATTAAATTGTTTAGCAATTTCTTGCTTAGATTTGTCAGCACTATCAATAGCATCAATTATAGAAATTTTTTTTTCTCTTTAATACACTCATTTTGGCAAAGAACCAAAACAGAACTGACTATGTGATTTGTGGCGCTTTACATATTAACCTGCAAAGACATTTACCTTTAATTGTTTTTAAAAGGGACTTCCCCGTTTTGCTTAAAATTTAATTTTGCTTTATGCTTTATTTCGACTTCGTTGTATGGAGGCTATTGTTCAAGACTTCGTTATGTAGAGGCTTTTGACAATGACTTACACACTTAAAATGTTATATTAAAATGTTATGTATGTATTTCTCAATTAAAATTTCGTTGTATAGAGGCTTTTGAAAAAAATACTTCGCTATATAGAGGCTTTATAGCTCAGAATATTTTCGTTATAGCTATAGAGCATTTTTGTATGAAAAACTTTGCAAAAGAAGGTTTTTTCAAGGGACTCAGCTAAAAATTCGTTATATTGAGTTTTTCGTTATAACGAAGTTCGTAATATCGAAGTTTCACTGTACAACTTCTGTATGATAAATTGGCGTTTGACGCATGTCGAGTAGAACTGAAGGAATTTCATCCTTATTTTTCCTTATTGTTCCCAAAATAGTCATGCGATTCTTATGTAAATCTTCTGGCAATTCATACGAAGTGAAAAAAATCTCACACGTTACATTTCTGTCAGAAAGTCCTGCCACCAAATCCAAAACAACACACCGTCCGAGATCACGTTCAGGAGTGGCATTACGATTCCGACCAACATAAATTTGTGTGTTGTATGCATACCAGCTTTTTGAGTCGCATAGCACCCAAATTTTGATGCCATATTTCGCCGGCTTGGATGGAATATACTGACGAAACGGACATCGCCCACGATACGGAACTAACTGTTCATCTACGGTAATGTTTTTTGCTGGTGTGTATACAACTTTCAAATTGTGATTCCATTTATCGTATACATTTCGAATCGATGCCAATTTGTCACGTAAAGTAGTACTTGTAGATGCAGTGTTGGCCATAAGTTGTTCGCGGTCATCAAATCGAATGCAACCATGGATACGCTTGAACATTTTCAAAGACATTGTTGCTCTAAATATTGGCCGACTAGTTTCGTCATTCCACAGTTTAGTGACACATTCACCGTATGACCGATACACACCAGAAAGCAGCAACAATCCAAAGTATGCGTGCAGAGTGTCCAAATCAATGTTTTCCCAATCGTCTTTGTACTTTCACACACCATATAAATTCGTCATGTTCAAAATAATATTCTCAACCGGTTCAAGGAACATGTGAAATGCAGACGAAACATCAACTATAGTAGCAGCTGCTAATGCTTTTGGACCTGAATTATAACAAAAATATTTATTTTCAGGATTGCTGCATTTTCTTCTGCTAAATTTTGCTCAAGTGGCTCAATGTCGTCTTCATCCGAATGCACGCTAACTTCACTTTCATCATTCTCCTCGTCTGATAATGCAAAATCATCGTCACTATTGCACGGAGATTCGCCCGCTTCGCTTTCCAAATCAAAATCCATTTCTAGTTCATCTCACTGCATTCTTTCAAGTAAAACTCTATTCATTTTTTCTCAAATACTTCGAAACACAACCAAAATTCAAATAAATGCGCAAACAAACTTCACTTATGTGTGTTCCAGAACAAACTGAATTTCATAAAACGAAAAAATGAGAGCGTGCTATAAATCCACACACAAAAATAAGCGGAAATTCTAGGTACCTGCTTATGTGTATGCGCGCACATACACAGGGACCGATTTGCAACTCTAACTGCACAGGCAAATACAGTAAGGGTACAAATTCAAAAACGGGTTTTTTGGTTGTTCAGGCAAAATAATTCTACTTTGCAAAATACAAGGTCATTCCGCTGAACCGTTTTTATTTTATTCAAGGTTAAAGATCGCCCACGCGAGGAAGCTTGGCATCACCACGGATGACAACTGCAGGAAGTGCAAGGAACCGGGCACAGTGGAGACCCTGGAGCACCTACTATGCACATGCCCCGCCCTACTTAGATCGAGACTAAAATACCTAGGCTCATCGACATTCCCGTCGCTTAAAGATGCAGCCAGGGTGTCTCTAGAATCCCTCCTAAGGTTTGCGAACTCAACGCAAATCTTTAAAGACTTTTAAAACAAACACAAAGGTTCCTTTTGTTCGCTACCGGTACAACTAAGGACCTGAATTGGTCTATGTGAGCCTTCACGAAGGCATTCGGTTTAACCTAACCTAACCTAAAGATCGAAATTGTATGCGTGCGCATACAGGGGACCGATGAGGGTTAAACTATACTGAATTTTTAAATTGATGTTTTAAGAAATTTAAATTTTCTGAATTTGATATGGAATTCTGAATTTTATTTAATCTTTTCTGAATTCTATTTGATGTTTTGTAAATTTAAAATGAAATTTCGGAATTTCAAATCGAATATCTCAAGTTCACTTAATTTTTTATGACCTTTAATTAGAGTATTTTATTTTATTTGAACTTCTTAATTTCTATTGATCCTTTCTGAATTGTAATCGAAAGATCCACAAAAATTTTAAATGGAACTCGTGAAGATTGCTAGATATTATTTTAATTGTTATTGATGTTTTCTGATTTTTAAACGGTATTTCAAAATTTACATTAATATTTTCTGAATTTTATATGGAAATCTGAATATAATTGATCTTTTCTGAATTTTAATTTATGCTTTTTGAATTTCAAATAATATTAATGAAATTCAAATGGAGTTTCTGAAGTTCACTAGGTCTTTTCTGAATTTCAATTCAATTATTCTTAACTAAAATTCTTGCTGAATTTTTTTTTTATATATGTATATCTCTTCAGTAAACTCTACTACGAGTAACTTAAATAGCTATCAATATTAAAAAAAAAATTACTTGTGCTGTGAAGAGTGGAGTCAAATAATTTAAAATTTTAAAATTACTTCATAGTTCTGAATAATATGAGTGGGGTGTTTTCGACGGGCGTAATTTCGGCATTCGAACTTTTAGTATGAAGAAATTTTTTGAAAAATTATTATTATTGCAGTTAATACTATCTTTATTGATAATAGTAAGGATACGCAGTGTGAAAGCTCTATTCCAATGATTGATAGAAATAACGAAAGTGAAAGTAATTTTTTTTGGTTAGAAAAACGGTTTTAAAATACCTTATAAAAAAATTGCCTGTATATTGTAGTGACAACTAAGGTAGATTTCAGAAAATAAAAGCAAATTTAATATATGTGCATTAGTATAGGAGATTAAAATTAAGTCGATAAAAAACTATCCCTACACTCAGAAAAAAAACCTATATTTTTGTGATAAAAATTTCTCTATTTTCGAAAATATCAATTTTCTTTAATTTTTTTTTCAATTCTATTTTCTAATTTTCTTCAATTAGAATAAATTTTCACATAATCGAAGAAATATTTCTTCATTTGTTGAAAATGAAAATATTTCATGTCTCTAATAATGACAAGTATTTTTTTCGCACTGAAATAATATAATATTTAGAAAAATTTTTATAGAAAATGAAAAATTATCTCTATTGTAGATAAACAGTTTACTATGCAACATATATTTTACTATATATTTTTCTTTTCAAGTATCTATTCTTTTATTTTTATTCTATTTTATTCTTTTTTTGTGGAAAACTATTAATGCAATTAAAAAAAAATATTATTAAAATTAAGTAAATATTTCTACATTTTCGGGAAAAATTTACGCTAAAAAGAAAACCTGTTGAACCTGTTATAAACAAATATTTTTCTGTTAAAGGGAAGGTGTCTTTATTGATGAGCAAATATTTCTCTTATTAATGGAAGCTTTTCACCATTTTTGGGTAATTTATGGGACCACATTTAGAGAAAAGCATTCTCTGGAGCAAAGTTAATACCATCTATCACTAAATATGATGGCTTTTTTTCATATTCCGAGAAACTTTTTTCTGAGTATAATCTTAAAGTGTAAAAAGCGTAAATTAATGTCAACAAAATGACAGCTGCGGTCAACCTTTATTAACATTGAAAAATAACAAAAAATTTTTATTTACTTCAACTACTTTGAGTATGTCATGATAAGCGCCAAGGGCAACCCTTATTCACACACGTAGATTACATGCTAGTTTACACTAAAAAATAGGAACGGAAATGATGTGAACTCATGCCCATACAAATTTTGACAGATAGTTTACGCGCATGCAAATTCACAAGGTTTACAATGTTTACGCGCCAGTTACATGCTTAGATGAGAACCCTTAATATAATGAATTGTCTATTGAAAATAATTTAGATCCTTCTGTCTCGAAATTATCTTTGAAGAATAAACTTAACAATATTTTTCGTATCTAATTTGTATTGTCTTTATGTTTATCTTTATTTCTTAGTCTTCATAATGCATACTGTACATTTTTTTTCTTCCTTGTCAATTTTTTATATTAGTATTTAAGTTAGTTTAATTTTAAGTAGTCTGTAAGGATTTGTAATCCAAAGAATTAATGAATAAATAAATAAAAAAATATTATTTATAAGTCCATAAAATTCAAAACAACACCTAACACGGCACTAAAGGCTCAACCAAGTTATGCTTAAGCAAACAAAAGTTTGAGAGCATAAGCACGCACTTACACAGCAATATATGAAGTCGTCCAAGTTTTGTCTAAGCATTCCTTTCGTTCAGTTTTTCAAGCAGAATAGGGTGCTAACAGTATTGAAAATGTGTTTAATTAAAATATTTTTCTTTGTATGCCAAATTTTTCAATGAAAAAGATGTTTTTTTTTTTGTTTGTGTCTTTTTAAGCAAATTATGGAAAATTTGTATCTTTTTGTTGTGAAGTTTTACGTTTACCACAGCTAATAAGCCAATCAGCGCAATAAACGTATTTTATGTGTTAGCTGATGGCAGCCCTTTTTAACATATGTATACAAATTTTTTCTGTCAATTGAAAAAAATAAGTTAATTTATTTATTCAAAATGAATACAGCTTTTAATTTTGTTGAAAAACTAATAAAAAATGTACAAAAACATAAAAGCATTTATAAGAAAGCTGAAGTAGGGCCTACTTAAACAAATTTTTCAAAGAACTTTTGAACTTTTTTAATATATTTTTGTCAAGATTTTGTGAGCGTTTGACAATTTGCTAAGCATGAAATCTGCTAACTTGGGCAACTTTTCTACTTAATCATACTTTTCGTCAACTTTTCTCTGAGACTTTTGTTTGCTTAAGCATAACTTGGTTGTGCCTTATGGTCCAGTTAGCCTCGCATGGCATAGCAGTGCATGGCTTAACAAGCGTCACATCGAAATCTGTTTAATAGGATTTGTGTGTATCTGATTATGCACAACATGGCAACGCATGGCAATGCTCAGATAAAAACAGAAATGCATCTCTGACTACATAGATAAACATGGAAGATCTATTTCATTTTAATATCTGTGTATTCTTCTATGTATTTGACGTTTTGGCAAAACAGATGTGAAGTTGTAAAATTGTTTGATCAAGTGCGGTTAATTAATAAAATAAAATCGTTGTATTCTTCTTTTTTATTGTTTTATTTTGACCATGTGACTATGCTTTGCATAATCACCATTTATTTAGCTGTGTGCTAGCTGCTTATCTGCGTTGCATGCGCTGCTGTGACATGCGAGGCTAACTGGACCATAAAAATGTATAAAAAATATCCTTTTTAATTTCCCGTATGTTTTGCACAACACAATGAAAAGCATGTGCACAAACCCAGCCACTGACTAGACTGACTGACTGAATAGTTCAAAGCTATTGTGTAGCGTAGGGAAATTTTTATTGCACGACAAAAATTCCGTTGTTTCTCCATAGCTTCAGCTATCAACCTCAAGAGGGCGCGAGCAAAGCAAACTCGAAAACTTGATAGATACAGCAGAGATGTGTAAATGTGTGTTCTTACTCTAGAAAAATGTTTATTTGGCTTCGTATTAGCTGTCCTTCTAACTGGAAATGTGAGATGTGTTTTTATAATATTTTTCTGTAGACAAATTTCGTATAAACACTAAATAAAAAAGGTTTTTTTTTATTTATTGATCATTTGAAAAATAGTATATCTAGAGTAGGGTATAATAAAAAACTTAGGTTAAAACAAGCAACACATTTACACATTTTCCACTGCAATTCTACATGGACATGCGTTGTTTATAAGCCCATTAGTTGAAAAATGATTTAACTCTTTGAGGTGCGGAAATTTCATTATAAAAATACTATCGAGAAAATATTTGCTAGCTGATATCAAATACATTTTAAATTTAATAGATGGTGAGGACTAATTTAAACCGTTGTACTGTAAAGATACAAAATCAAATCTGAGTGGGTTGAATTTTGTCCCAACATACCACTAAGGTTTAATTTTCAGTGGTTCAAATTTTGTCCCATGGTACTTCAAAGGGTTAAAGTAGCCTAGGTTTAAGCTTTTTCACAGAGAAGCTATATCAATAAGAAACATATCAACAAATAAAAAATTGTTTTTCAGGTAAATTTTTTTGTGCGATTTCTGACGGGGCTTTCGTAAATAAAATATGCCCTAATTTTCAAATATTTTTTTGATACCTTGTACAAAAAGACTTATAGTGAAATTGACCACGTAGCATTCAATCTTTCAATACACTCTACGACTTTTTTAAGGGTATATTTTAATTATTTTTGGAATAAGTAAGAAAAAAGTCTATCTAAAAAGGAAGATACAATCAGAGCATTGCACGAACATAATAGGGGTATTCTCGATGTTTAGGATATGCCCATTGCACGGTGCAAGAATAGGAAATATACAATTCGTGCACCGCAGCAACAACCGTACAATAATTCCTATGTATTCTACACTGAAACCTATGTTGCGGCGATGCTTGAAGCATAATTTATGAAATGCAACCCTCTGTTTTTACCCATTACCCATGTTGGTAATGAGAAAGAAAAAAATAAGGGAGAAGCCAAACAGAAGGTGGAATGAGCGTGAAGTGCTGCTCAAGATTATACTATGCTACGCGTATAGTTTGGATTTTAGAAAAAAAATAAAAAAAAATAAAAATTGACAAAAAAGGACATATGAAATTAACATGAAATCTAATTTTTTCCAAGGATACAGTTTTGTGGACAGTAGCTTAAAGAACATTTTGATGCCTAAATCGTCCTTTTATGATGTATGGTTTAGAAGTTATGGCTAAAAAACCAAAAAAATTGCAAAAAACGACGTCAAAAACAACTCCTAAACTACAAGAGATAGAGAAAAATGCATTTCGACAAAAAAGTAACCCTACTTAAGGACGAAGACCTGGCCCTCTGATCTGATATGCAGTTTGGATTTTAGAAAAAAAATAAAAAAAATAAAAATTGACAAAAAAGGACATATGAAATTAATATGAAATCTAATTTTAAAAATTCTTCCAAGGATACAGTCTTGGGGGCAGTAGCTTAACGAACATTTTGATGCATAAATCGTCCTTTTATGATGTATGGTTTAGAAGTTATGACTAAAAAACAAAAAATCGCAAAAAACGACGTCAAAAACTATGATTCTTGTAAAAAACAATTTAACTAAGATTCTTGAAAAATTATTTTTTTCTTCTGAATATGCAGTCTTGTGTATATATGTATTAGAAACAATTTGGTGCATAAATCGTCCTTGTAGGATGTATGGTTTGGGAGTTATGACGGAAAAACCACATGTTTTTGGCCAGCTACCACTCCAAAAAGTGTTCTACAACTCCTAAACTACAAGAGATAGAGCAAAATGCATTTCGACAAAAAAGTAACCCTACTTAAGGACGAAGACCTGGCGCTCATTTAAATGCATGAATCGTCCTTATCTGATATGCAGTTTGGATTTTTAAAAAAAAAATAAAAACAATAAAAAAAATAAAAAAAGGACATATGAAATAATATGAAATCTAATTTTTAAAATTCTTCCAAGGATACAGTCTTGGGGGCAGTAGCTTAACGAACATTTTGATGCATAAATCGTCCTTTTATGAAGTATGGTTTAGAAGTTATGACTAAAAACTCCAAAAAACGACGTCAAAAACTATGATTCTTGTAAACAAATTTTAACTAAGATTCTTGAAAAATAATTTTTTTTCTGAATATGCAGTCTTGTGTATATATGTATTAGAAACAATTTGGTGCATAAATCGTCCTTGTAGGATGTATGGTTTGGGAGTTATGACGGAAAAACCACATGTTTTTGGCCAGCTACCACTCCAAAAAGTGTTCTACAACTCCTAAACTACAAGAGATAGAGCAAAATGCATTTCGACAAAAAAGTAACCCTACTTAAGGACGAAGACCTGGCGCTCATTTAAATGCATGAATCGTCCTTATCTGATATGCAGTTTGGATTTTAGAAAAAAAATAAAAATTGACAAAAAAGGACATATGAAATTAACATGAAATCTAATTTTTAAAATTCTTCCAAGGATACAGTCTTGGGGGCAGTAGCTTAACAAACATTTTGATGCATAAGTCGTCTTTTTATGATGTATGGTTTAGAAGTTATGACTAAAAAACCAAAAAACTCGCAAAAAACTCGCAAAAAACGACGTCAAAAACTATGATTCTTGTAAAAAAATTTTAACTAAGATTCTTGAAAAATAATTTTTTTTTTCTGAATATCCAGTCTTGTGTATATATGTATTAGAAACAATTTGGTGCATAAATCGTCCTTGTAGGATTTATGGTTTGGGAGTTATGACGGAAAAACCCACATGTTTTTGGCCAGCTATTACTCCAAAAAGTGTTCTACAACTCCTAAACTACAAGAGATAGAGCAAAATGCATTTCGACAAAAAAGTAACCCTACTTAAGGACGAAGACCTGGCGCTCATTTAAATGCATGAATCGTTCTTATCTGATATGTAGTTTGGATTTTAGAAAAAAAAATAAAAATTGACAAAAAAGGACATATGAAATTAATATGAAATCTAATTTGTAAAATTCTTTCAATGATACAGTCTTGTGAAAAGTAGCTTAACGAACATTTTGATGCATAAATCGTCCTTTTATGATGTATGGTTTAGAAGTTATGGCTAAAAAACCAAAAAAATCGCAAAAAACGACGTCAAAATCTATGATTCTTGTAAAAAAATTTTAACTAAGATTCTTGAAAAATAATTTTTTTTCTGAATATGCAGTCTTGTGTATATATGTATTAGAAACAATTTGGTGCATAAATCGTCCTTGTAGGATGTATGGTTTGGGAGTTATGACGGAAAAACCATATTTTTTTGGCCAGCTACCACTCCAAAAGTATTCTACAACTCCTAAACTACAAGAGATAGAGAAAAATGCATTTCGACAAAAAAGTAATCCTACTTAAGGACGAAGACCTGGCGCTCATTTAAATGCATGAATCGTTCTTATCTGATATGTAGTTTGGATTTTAGAAAAAAAAGAAAAAAAATAAAAATTGACAAAAAAGGACATATGAAATTAACATGAAATCTAACTTTTAAAATTCTTTCAATGATACAGTCTTATGGGCAGTAGCTTAGCAAACATTTTGATGCATAAGTCGTCTTTTTATGATGTATGGTTTAGAAGTTATGACTAAAAAACCAAAAAAATCGCAAAAAACGACGTCAAAAACTATGATTCTTGTAAAAACATTTTAACTAAGATTCTTGAAAAATAATTTTTTTCCCTGAATATTCAGTCTTGTGTTAATATGTATTAGAAACAATTTGGTGCATAAATCGTCCTTGTAGGATGTATGGTTTTGGAGTTATGACGGGAAAATCACATATTTTTGGCCAGCTACCACTCCAAAAAGTGTTCTACAACTCCTAAACTAAAGGGTGATTTTTTTGAGGTTATGATTTTCATGCATTAGTATTTGACAGATCACGTGGGATTTCAGACATGGTGTCAAAGAGAAAGATGCTCAGTATGCTTTGACATTTCATCATGAATAGACTTACTAACGAGCAACGCTTGTAAATCATTGAATTTTATTACCAAAATCAGTGTTCGGTTCGAAATGTGTTTCGCGCTTTACGTCCGATTTATGGTCTACATAATCGACCAAGTGAGCAAACAATTAATGCGATTGTGACCAAGTTTCGCACTCAGTTTACTTTATTGGACATTAAACCAACCACACGAATGCGTACAGTGCGTACAGAAGAGAATATTGCGTCTGTTTCTGAGAGTGTTGCTGAAGACCGTGAAATGTCGATTCGTCGCCGTTCGCAGCAATTGGGTTTGTGTTATTCGACCACATGGAAGGTTTTACGCAAAGATCTTGGTGTAAAACCGTATAAAATACAGCTCGTGCAAGAACTGAAGCCGAACGATCTGCCACAACGTCGAATTTTCAGTGAATGGGCCCTAGAAAAGTTGGCAGAAAATCCGCTTTGTTATCGACAAATTTTGTTCAGCGATGAGGCTCATTTCTGGTTGAATGGCTACGTAAATAAGCAAAATTGCCGCATTTGGAGTGAAGAGCAACCAGAAGCCGTTCAAGAACTGATCATGCATCCCGAAAAATGCACTGTTTGGTGTGGTTTGTACGCTGGTGGAATCATTGGACCGTATTTTTTCAAAGATGCTGTTGGACGCAACGTTACGGTGAATGGCGATCGCTATCGTTCGATGCTAACAAACTTTTTGTTGCCAAAAATGGAAGAACTGAACTTGGTTGACATGTGGTTTCAACAAGATGGCGCTACATGCCACACAGCTCGCGATTCTATGGCCATTTTGAGGGAAAACTTCGGAGAACAATTAATCTCAAGAAATGGACCGGTAAGTTGGCCACCAAGATCATGCGATTTGACGCCTTTAGACTATTTTTTGTGGGGCTACGTCAAGTCTAAAGTCTACAGAAATAAGCCAGCAACTATTCCAGCTTTGGAAGACAACATTTCCGAAGAAATTCGGGCTATTCCGGCCGAAATGCTCGAAAAAGTTGCCCAAAATTGGACTTTCCGAATGGACCACCTAAGACGCAGCCGCGGTCAACATTTAAATGAAATTATCTTCAAAAAGTAAATGTCATTGACCAATCTAACGTTTCAAAGAAAGAACCGATGAGATTTTGCAAATTTTATGCGTTTTTTTTAAAAAAAAAATTATCAAGCTCTTAAAAGATCACCCTTTACAAGAGATAGAGCAAAATGCATTTCGACAAAAAAGTAACCCTACTTAAGGACGAAGACCTGGCGCTCATTTAAATGCATGAATCGTCCTTATCTGATATGCATTTTGGATTTTAGAAAAAAAATAAAAAAAAAAAAATTGACAAAAAAGGACATATGAAATTAACATGAAATCAAATTTTTAAAATTCTTCCAAGGATACAGTCTTGGGGGCAGTAGCTTAACAAACATTTTGATGCATAAATCGTCCTTTTATGATGTATGGTTTAGAAGTTATGACTAAAAAACCAAAAAATCGCAAAAAACGACGTCAAAAACTATGATTCTTGTAAAAAAATTTTAACTAAGATTCTTGAAAAATAATGATTCTTGTAAAAAATTTACTTTACAAAAACTTTATAGATACAGCAGAGATGTGTAAATGTGTGTTCTTACTCTAGAAAAATGTTTATTTAGTTTCAGATTAGTTGACCTTCTAACTTGAAATGTGCGAAGATGTGTTTTTATAATATTTTTCTTTGGACAAATTTCGTATAAACACTAAATTAAAAAGGTTTAATAAAAAACTTAGGTAAAAATAAGCAACACACTTACACATTTTCCACTGCAATTCTACATGGACATGCGTTGTTTATAAGCCCATTAGTTGAAAAATGATTTAACTCTTTGAGGTGCGGAAATTTCATTATAAAAATACTATCGAGAAAATATTTGCTAGCTGATATCAAATACATTTTAAATTTAATAGATGGTGAGGACTAATTTAAACCGTTGTACTGTAAAGATACAAAATCAAATCTGAGTGGGTTGAATTTTGTCCCAACATACCACTAAGGTTTAATTTTCAGTGGTTCAAATTTTGTCCCATGGTACTTCAAAGGGTTAAAGTAGCCTAGGTTTAAGCTTTTTCACAGAGAAGCTATATCAATAAGAAACATATCAACAAATAAAAAATTGTTTTTCAGGTAAATTTTTTTGTGCGATTTCTGACGGGGCTTTCGTAAATAAAATATGCCCTAATTTTCAAATATTTTTTTGATACCTTGTACAAAAAGACTTATAGTGAAATTGACCACGTAGCATTCAATCTTTCAATACACTCTACGACTTTTTTAAGGGTATATTTTAATTATTTTTGGAATAAGTAAGAAAAAAGTCTATCTAAAAAGGAAGATACAATCAGAGCATTGCACGAACATAATAGGGGTATTCTCGATGTCTAGGATATGCCCGTTGCACGGTGCAAGAATAGGAAATATACGATTCGTGCACCGCCGCAAATATTAAATACTAGTAAAAAAACCGTACAATAATTCCTATGTATTCCTATGAAACCCATGTATACGGCGATTTTTTTATGTTTTTAACTGAAATGTATTGAAATTTAAATCTATTAAAATTTTTTAAAAAATTTATTTTTGTTTCGTTACTGCAAAAATTTACTAAAATGGAATTAAATTTCACGTTTTCACATTAAAAAAAAATAATGCCAGTTTTGGGAAAATTTTCACATTTTGGCAACGCTGGCGCGAAGTGCAGCTTAAGATTTTACTATGCAACGCTTATACATTAGGGCTCTCTCGATCCATTGGATATGTTAGTGTAGGATTGTTACATTCCGTTCTCTCATGCAATTATGCTAGAAATAGAGAATACCTCTAATATTTCCATTTATTCTTTATTATATTTACATTAAATTTTAATTTTTATTTTCTACGAACGAACATCTATTTTCTAACTAAAAACAATTTTTAACGAAGGAACGAACGAACAAAATATTTATTTTGTTTATCTACGAACTAGCGAACGAACAAAATATTTTTATTTTTTTCTACGAACGAACGAACAAAATATTTTAATTTTTTTTTACGAACGTACGATCAAACGTTTGTGCAAGGCTCTGGATCCGTGGTGCTCATTCTACAACAGACATTTTTGCGTCTGTGTTAGAGAGCTTTGAGCTTCTTCCTTGAGAGAAATCAGATGTTTAAGCTTTCTGTCGCACAGTTCTTCGATGTTTAACTTTCTTGTAAAATACGCCTTTGATTGGATTTAAATAAATAGTTACGCCTTTGATTGATCAAAACTATTAAGGGTGTTCACGTATACTGTTAATTGGGCCATTATTTTTTAAATCCGTTATTTTTCTGATTTTTATTTATAATCTGATTTTTTTGTGTTAACTAATGATGTGTAGCAAAACAAATATTGCGATTCATTAAAGGCCAATTTTTCAGTGCGAGTTTAAACTCTTGTCAAATTAAACCAAGCTTAACTCATCAAAATTGGACGTTTAAACTCGGTTTAGGCAAAAAAGAAACACATTAAGGGTATTCATGCAAATGGGCAATACCCTTAAAAATGGTATAAACTGTATAAGTTAATCAGACTCATAAATGAACTGTCAATTTTGTATGAAGAAGCCTTTGCACAAACCAGAAATATTTGCTCTTGGATTTAGGTGAGCAAACGAGGTGGCAAACTTATATGATTAATCAGCGGTTTTCGTTTTTCGAAAGATAATCAATTTCTTATCAGAAGCTGGCAAAAAAGCAATCAGAGAGGTAAGAGTGTGTGAATTGTAGCAAAAGTGATAAATATTTAATTGAAAATTACAACTTAAAAACTTATTGGCCACATATGCAGCATATAAAAAATATATTGCAACTGACATATATGATGCAAATGAACAATCGTCTTTAAGGGCTGTTCATGCAACCTGCTGATAAAAATAACTAATTGCTCAAATTATAAGATTGCCACTTTGCATGAATACCCTTATTATATGATAATTTAAGTCAATTTAACTTCAACGAATGCTAAAATATCTAGTTAAACCGAGTTTAAACGTCCAATTTTTGTGAGTAAAGCTAGGTTTAATTTGACTAAAGTTTAAACTCGTACAGAAAGACTGGCCCTAAAAGCATTCATTATAAAAAAATATTTTACTTGATCATTAGCAGAAATCATTTTGAATAAAATTACCTGCACGAAAAATATATTGATTGTCCTAATTAACAACATTTCATTTTTTATGGTTCATGCATATTTTTTTGCGTGCATTAAACTAAGCTACGCGGTTCTTACCGCTTGAAATGCCAGAGCGAATTGGGATAATTTTTTGTATGCTTTATATATTTGTTTCTCTTTATCTTGGTCAATTGACAAATTTAGTAAAAATTAACATCCCATATAAAATATAGCTCAGACATAAGCTTTTTTACTGAAACACCACTACTCGAGTCATTTTCTTCTGCTTCTTTTACAAAATAAATTGCAGCCATTGATTCAACTACAAAATTGCACGCAGTTTCATTTATTTTGCACATCCTTTTTTTCCTTATATTGCGTAATTAACTTATAACTAATTCAGTAACATGTAATAAAAAATAAACTAACCATCAATTTGCCCGGCTGTTACATGCCTCGATATTGCAAACTTTAATTACAGTTTAATTAAATAGCGCCCGCGCATAATAAATCAATATTTTATGAAGTTTTGATTAAAATTTCAAACATTTGCATATAAATTGTATGCAATAACAACTTTGCTGAACATGAAATAAGATAAAAACAACAACAAATATTATTTAATACAGTCTGTTTTGCAATATCAAAAACGCATTATTTAATAATGAAATTGATTTTAAGTCAATAAATGCGACAAAAATCCGTTAAAGAATGGAAATAAGTGCAGTTCAAATAAAACAGAGCAAAAATAACAAAAAGCCTACAAATGTTTTTGTGGCTTATGTTCATACATATATAATTTATTGTATATATGTTTGTTTTTATTTCAATGTGATATGCATTCATGTGCGGAAATTTTTGTAAAATAAACAATTGTTAATTACACTGCTTTACAGCCAGAATGTACAATGAATGCCACAGTATCCATTTCTAATGTAAAATTGGTCGGTGATTCCGAAAATGTCATTATTTTTTTTTGTCGCATCGTTTTCGAGATATTGCCCACTGTAATTTTCTTACAAAAATTTTCTTGTAATTTTCTTACAGTTGGTATCACTTAATTGCACATATATATGGAGATTGATTAACCACTTTAATAAATTTTCATACAAAGTGAGTGGCTTTTAACTCTTTGAGGTAAGGAAATTTCATTATAAAAAAATACTCTTGAGGTACAAGAAAAAAAAGTCAAAAATATTTTTCTTTTTTTGTTGTTATTTATTTTTATTATATTCATCATATTGACTTTTATTATATTTTAATATAAACATCAAATCTGAGTGGTTTGAATTTTGTCCCAACAAGACAAAGGTTAATTTTTCAGTGGTTCAAAGTTTGTCCCATAGTACTTCAAAGAGTTAAGTGGTTTTTGTTGTGTTTGGTATTTATATAATAAAAAAAAAACAGTAAGCCCTATGAAAAATTTTATAAAAACAAATAGTACAATACAGAAGATGTTTTGAAAATTTCCCATAAAATTTCCCTAGAGGGAAATTTTTATTTTTGGCCCAATTTGATTTCTTTTATTCAAATTTAATATTTACAAGACCTATATTCATATTTCTTATACTATTCAGAACTTTGCTCTTACTTTACTTTCAGTCAATTTACGAATTAGATCTTTTTTCACTAAAAACAAGTTTTAAAGAAGCTAAACAAAATATTTTTAAATTAGAACTAGTTCAAATTTATAAGATTGTAGTTTCATTGAAGGTATGTTTTTTTTCTTTAAAAGTGCTTTTTGCGTAAATTGCCTGAAAACACATAAACTACATCCAAAATTTTGATATATCGCACAAAATTTCACGCAAACGCTTCACTCACTGCTGATGAAGCTGCTCAACTTAATAGCTGAGCTTTAGCATGAAACGTTACTTCCTTTATTGCAAATGTTTATGTAAGCATTAAGATTTCCTGTTTCCTGGAACACACCTAATGTACACACTTACAACAAATAATAACAGAATAACAAAACGAGTAGCAAAAAAATAAAACCTACTAAAGATAACGTTATCTTGCGAGCTAAATCAATACAGTGTTTGTCTTTGTGTCTGTATGCGTAGCTATGTCTGTATTTGTTTACTGGCAGGTGTTCTTCTTAATCGTCTTTCGGCTTTATGTCTGTCATTATGCCAGTTTTGACATGCATAAATGTCAAAATTTCCATTAATAATAATAATAATGATTTTTTCTTTTTTTTCGCCTTGTGCCTACTTCTAGGCGCTTGCTTTGTTCTGCCAAACGTTTTGATATCGCGTGAGTGTTTTGTAGGCATTCGAGTGCTTAAGCAGGATACAGGAAATATACCTAATCTTAAGCTGCGGCCACACCCCTTACCGAATTGCTGCCTAGGCAAGCGATTAATGACAAAGTGGATCATTTGCATAAAGCAAAGCTTTGAAGAAAAATAAAGGGGGTGCACACGAATGATTGTCAAACATGCAGCAGGCTGTAGTTGGAAGGTGGAGCAACATTTGGCGCAGTTGCCGAATTGTTTTTTTTATGATTGATAGACACGATGATGAGCGCCAGCGAATGATATCAATTTTGGCTGTAATGACAGAAGCACGTGTGGCTTATATAGCAATATTTTGGGATATCAAATTTTGCCTTCTTTCGTTTGGCAACAAAATGAAAAATTATGCCACTGCTGCTGTTGAAAATGCTTTATAGTTCAGAGTTTAATAGAAAGTACTTGAGGCACACAGTTGATGTCTTGTGAGTTTATTGCGCAATTAATTTAAAATATTCTTTCAACGAGCCCTTCATAAGCTATTCATAAGATCTTAAGGTTATTTGAAAAATGCTTGCGTATTTATTTGTAAAGCTTTAAAAATTCTTTAATAATGTTAAAGAAAACTATCACTTAAACTTTTAAAGAAAGCTTTTCAAGGGAACACCATTCATATTTCAAAAATTTTATTCATATCATATTATTTTTTTTAGTTTCAAAGAAATGCTTCACTTGTAGCACCTTAAAATATGCACCGCATTTCTTTTTCACTATTGCCATTAACCTGATTTTTGAACAAAAGCTGTATCCTTTTCTTATGACATACATGATAACGGCACTCTTCTCAAGCATGTCAACCACCCTTAAAGTTTGTACACTGAACACAACCTGTGGCTGAGTTTCTTGCACTTTGTACTGACTCTTCATATTTGTTTAACAAACACACACACAGAACAGCAACCAAAACAGGTAGCAAGACAAAAATAGTGTCAATTAAGAGCTGGTGTATTTTTTTCATGTTGCCTGTCTTGTTATATCATGACATCGACCGTGTTATAAAATGTAATTGACATGCTTTGTTAAGCTCTTTTTTGGTTGTTGTTGCTGTTGCGGTTGAGTATTTTTGCTGTACATTTGAGGTTTTTAAACAGTTTTGTTTTAGCATTTTGACTGTTTAAGCAAAAGCTGTTTAAAAAAGATAAGGACAGGTTTGTACTACTAAGATTATTATGAAAGATGAAAGGCTCAGTTACAAGATTTTGATTTCAAGCCTAAATGTTTAAACATAAATAAAATCTTAGCAAAGGATGATTTTTTGTTAAAATAAATTATGAGGGTCGCTTAGTTTTTTGTAATTAAACAGAACATTAAATTCGATTTGAGAAAATTTTTAATTTTTTTTTGCTTATATTTTGTTTTGACTTTTTTTTATGCTAAAAAATGGCTTTACATAAAATGTTAATTCAATTTTCTCCAAAATGTTTAAATATATAAATTTTCAAAAATTTTCCTCTGAGCGAATATTTGTTTCAATTTAAATGGTAAATTTTTCGCAAGATTATAATTTTAAACCACATTAAAGCTTTTTTATAATACCAGAAAAATAATGCACTTTAAAATATGTTCATTCAAAGAAACTGTAAAGTATTTTTTTGTCGCGCAAACTATTTATATGACAAAAACCGTAAATTCTATGCCAAATTTTATAAGAGTAGAAAAAATATGAAGTTAAACACAAATTTTAAAATTTCCCATAAAATTTCCCAAAAGGGACATTTTTATTTTTGGTCAAATTAGCACCTTTTATCTTAATGTAATAGTTTCAATCTATATTTTTACAGTTTTTACTTTGTTGAGACCTTTCTTTGTTTAAGAAATTCCCTTGTTTTGTGTCTCAAAACAAGTTTTTATGTAGACAGTGTGAGTTTTTTGAAAATTAGTTTTGTTAAGAAAATTAGTGAGTTTCGCTTAACTTTAGATGAAAACAAAGAATATAAGATCTTGCTTGATGATGAATTTTTTGCTTTTTAGCCTATGCATACAATACAGATGACCATAGAGCAACCTTTTTTTTATAAAATTTTAATATTTTTAAACCCAACATACCTATCTTAATTTCACATTTGGTTAAAGTAGGTATATTACAATTCGAATATTCATATTATGCTTGAATTAAAAGCAAATAAAAAGCATAAATTGATATTTAAATATTGCTTACTGTATTAAAAATGTATTAATAATACGTTTACTTATAGAGATTAAAAGAAGGGCAAGGCTTAACACGAGATTAACTCCTACATTTTGTTGAATTTTATTAGATTAACCATAGAAAAGTTAACCTCATTCTGAAGTGTATAATTAATTAATCTCCTTGCTTATACTCTAAAAAAGTTTGCGATTCTGCACATATTGGAAATTTCTTAAAAACTGCAACTGCAAGTGGGAATAAAGAAAATTGACTTATTGAAGGTCAATACGAGCTATGTTATGATGGCGGTCGTATGATCCCTGGTCACGTGTTTTCATTATAAAACACAAATGTTGTAAATAATTTCACAACGCAACCTGCTTTGATCCCATGATTTGGTATTGACAGCCAAATGATTTGGTGACTGTGGTGGTCAAAATTTATTCCCTTGCTCACTCTCTCAAAGTTCCCATTTACATTGAAACAACAACAATTCATGACGTGTCACCAAAACAAAGCCCTATCCTTAAAAAAAAGAAAACGAAGCAACGAAATGTCAAAATTAATCTCTTTCAAACTAGTGCAAACAGTATTGATTAAAAAAGGGGATTTTCTTAATCTTGTGTGTTTTAATTTTGTATGTAAACGTAGTATAACGTTACTTGCATGACATCAACAAATTTCCCAAAAAATTTCCCAAAAGGGAAATTTATGTTTTAAGCTTTAGTTAAGGTTTCCTTGTTTGAATTCCATATTTTTTGCAAAACTTTTCTGCAAATGTAAATGGGAATTTTTTTTAGTTCTTAGCCAAAAAAAAAGCAATTGCTTAAATTTTTTCTTTCTTATGCTGTTATGACACTGACTTTTACAGAATCCGAAAAATACAATGTGAGCAGCGCACAAAAAAGCGATACATTTTTCAATGCGTGTGAAAAAACAAAACCAAGTGACAAAAACTCCTGAACAGTCAATTTTGAATACTATAAAAAGTCGAAAATTATTCACTTTTTCAGCTGCTAGGGCTGAAAACTTGACGTTTAGTATTAAATTGTGACTTAACGCATTTGCTTTCTTAAATTTTCATTTGTTGTAGTTGCAAATTATAAAAAAGTTTAATACTTTTGTGGTTTCTGGTGTTCTTGTGCGATGGATAAAACAACGGCACTCCAGCCGCAAAAGCAAATACAATTGCTGCCCAAAACCAAAATTGGTTTGGTTGTATAAAGAAATTAATTTTTTTCTTATCAATTTAGACTTCATGCTATTTTAAATTTCAAGAAAACTACCAGTTTTAAATTTGTAACAACGAGACTTGAGAATTTCTATTTTTTTATGTTGAACTTGAACACTTGAGAACTTAAGGATATTTTATGTCGGTGTGATATTAAAATATTTGGCTTTAAAAATATTTCTTTTACAAAAAGACTTATCATCGTTATACATCATGATATATTTAATAAAATTTTTGATATTTTGATTACTTAATTACAATGTAATTTGTTTTGTAACGGCTCTATTTCCCCCAAACTCAAAAACTCACTTATTATAGTGCTGCACCGGCCATGATTTGTTTGAACCAAAGAGCACCAACAACCAAACGCTTCGAAACATTATATGAAATCTAACTCAAAGCATAGCATTTCCGTTAGCCAATTTCCGCTTGCTGAAAATATAATACATGCACACAATAGAACCCTTTATCCTTAACCTATATAAATATTTCAGCATAATATTGCCGTAGCTTGTTAGCAAGGTGATGGAGGTAGCTGGCTGGCTGGCTGGCTGGCTGTCTGCCTTGTTTAAATTAACACTTTGTTACAAAATTATATAGCTAAATTGATAAGATAAAGAGAAACACGCTTGAGCTTTTCCAACTCAAGCTCACCGACATAAAGACAAACTGACTGTGAATTTAACTTAAATGTTAATAATTCAAATGCGTAAATTCATGAATTATTCAACAGCAATGAACATCAAGTAGCTTAAAATTGATGAATGTCAGACAGGTAAAGATAATGAAAATAAATATTTGATTATTATCAGAGCAAACCAACGCAAAGTTGAAGATTAAAATTTTGAAATTGAACTTTTGTTATATGCTTGTTGTTGGATGAAATGTATTAAAGGAAATACGTAGCGAAAGCTTTATGTTTTAATATAGCTTATAGGTGAAAAGTTTTATTTTCCAAATATCAGAAGCATTTATGTGATATCTATTAAAAATTTGTTGGAAAAGTTCCAAAGTGTAAATTAAAAACACATTTGAAAATTTCCTCGAGAATTTCCTTAGAGATAAATTCCAAGTTTTCGTGACAATTAATTAACTTGAAAAAAAATTAATTATTGTTGAAAGTGACATTTCAATAATGTTTTACGAAAATAAGGCAAGCCATGAAAAACTTTTTGCATAAAACCATTGATTGATGTGCAATTGTTGAAAAATACAATCGAAATTTGTTGTAAACAGATGAAAAATATGGAATAATAACATATTTAAAAATTTCCCAAAAAATTCTTATCAGGGAAATTTTTATTTTTCACTAAAATAACCAAGTTTTTCTTAAATAATTTTTTTGTGAGCAGTATTTTACTTATGTAGCAGTGTTTCAGCCTTTCTTTAACATTAATTACAGTTTAAATAGCTTTTTTCAATGGAAGAAATCAAAAGTTGAAATTACTCACATGGTTTTCCAAAGCATTTTTTTTTATTAACTAAAACTAAAAAGTTGCACAAAGTGAAGTTATTGAAAAAACACTCCCGTCACTAATTTAAAAGAAGGTGTTCATCTTCTCTGCACTGAAAACTAAAACAATAAAGCTATACTAGTTTTAAAAGAATCGCTTAAGGAGCACTCAAAGAGCACTTGATATTCATAATGTTTGCGAGCAATATTTTCTTCAACAATTCAATTAATGAAACTGAAACCAATAAAACAAGGATAAGCAACAGCTGAACAATATTTCTTCCCCGCTCTTCTGCTCTCAATCCCAACATAATTATTTCCATTAACCCTAAAACGAAGTCAACAAGCTATTGCTTACCCAACCTCTTCCTTTGTCACCTCTTAACACATTGTTAACACATTATGTTGCATGCATTTAAGATCAGCAAGCATAAAAATCATTAAACACATGCAAGTGCAGACAAGACTGTCTGGGTGTGGGTAAATATTTTAAATTATATGTGCATGTGTGTGTGTGTGTGTGTGTCTGTGTTTTCTTTTCATCCAGCATCAAGATATGCTCTTGCTGTGCTCTGCTTAGCATATGATATGCAGCAAAACTCATTATAATAATGTGCAACATGTCAACACCAACAAAAACGGTAAGAACAAACACAACAACACCGCCATTCATGCATTTCGAGACCGTGTGGTACGTGCGGTTGATGTAAGGTTAATTTAAGTCATGCCAGTTTTCAGTTTTGAGCACATTGATTTCTTGCTGCTGTGGTTGAAGCTTTTCATAAGCTTCGCTGACTGGCTTTAGACGAGCGCAAAACCTTGCTTCAAGGATAGAAAGGATTTATTTTTTGACACCAAACCATATGCAGTTCTTTGAAGTGTTAGAAGTCTTTGATAAGCCACACTTCAGCGTTTTAATTGCTTTTATCTTAGAAAGCTTAAAGCTTATTTTAAGTTAATTTTTGTTTGTCTAAACGAATAAACACAGGGAGAGTCAAGTTGAGGATATGCTTTCAGTGAAACGACAAATACTACAAATACAATTTTCAATGCAAAAAAGGATTGCTTTTCATGTCTTTCTCATCGTTGCACAGTGCGCTTTTTTCGATTTTAGGATGACATTTGCATTATCTCTATGCATTATCTCTATCTCTAACTATAAAAGCTAGGGCCATGAAATTTTGTACAAATGAGTTTTAAGTAAGTAACTAAATTAAGTCACAGCACAAAAAATTAGAAATTTAGGTCAACTGCATCGCCTACCTCCCATACAAACCATATTTTTTTTTAATAAAAAAAAACCCGCATAAAATTGCTGATTTATGTTTTAAAAGAGTAAATTTAGTTTATTTAACTTCACTTAAACGTCATGCTAAAAATATTTCAAATCGGATAACTTATAGATATATCTCCTATAAAACAATATAACCAAATGAATGAAATTGAAAAAACTTTTTTTTTCAAAAGTGGTTGCTAATACAAAATAAGGTCACAACTTGTTTTACATTATAAATTCTATTTTATTTTTCTTTAAATTTAAGAGTACCTACAAATTGACTTGGAAATCAGCGCATTTTAGGACAAAATTTGATTTTAAAGACTTTTTTCAAAAACAGTGGTTTTTCTTAAATGCAGCAGGTTTTTACAGAAACAGAAGGTAGAAGTACGATATTTTATGATAGTTATAGCCTTCGACTTTAATAATGCCTAAGTAGCTAGATATTTTCTACTAAATTTTACTTAAATGTTTATTCCTTGAAAAATTTACAATTAGATTTCAACGATTTTTCTATTCTTATTTGTTAACATTTTTTATTGTATTTTATATTAAATTCAATGGCGATTAAGACATAAAAAAGTAAAAAAAAAAACTTTGAAATATACTTTGTGCTCGAAGTTATTAATGTTTAAACTTGACTTTATTTTTTTGGTTTTATTGAGCTTATTTTTGTTAAAAAAGTTTCAACTTTGACGAATTTTATAAAAAAAGCCATACAATACATCAAGTTTTAATACCATATTCATAATACATGTTTTATAATCTGACGAATAAAAATATTTTTTTAAAAACTTTAAAAAATAACAAACGTTATCCTAAAAATAAAAAAAGCGCACTGTGCGTTGGCATGCTTCTTCGTGACACAGAATAATGCAGTAAATTAAAAAAAAAAAAAATAAATAAAAACTAAGTAGTCAAAAAATATTAAGCTTAGATGCTAAATTGAAAATTATAGCACCTACTTACTCGTAGAAACTGCCGCTCTCTTCACTGTTTTATTAAAATTCTCAGGGAATTGTTACCGAGATATTAAACTAATATGAAATAAGTGGATTTTTTTTAAATTAAGTTTTATATATAGATTAATATTTTTTCATTTATATTATTATTTACACGTTATTATTATCGCGTAACTTTACACAACTTGTTTGACTGTTTTATATGCATGCATTTTTTTATTTTTTGTGAGCATAAAGAAGAAGCTTTAACATTTGGGTTAAGAACTGCTACTTTGATTTATGCTTTGAATTTATATTCGTTTATGGGAACTTTTAATTAACTACTGGCTTTCTTTGCTTTTTTTTATAATTAACTCGTTACTTTTTTACTAGCTACAGGGTTAAAAATTTTGGACTACTTTTTAATCCAAACTTTGGTTTAAAGGAGTTTTTAATCCAAAAAGTACTATTTTAATCCCAACATTAGTTTAGTTTAGCTGGGTCTCAAAGAAAAGAACTTGCTTGCATTCGAAATGATGCAAAATAAGCAAAACTATGTTAACAACTGAGTTGGACGAGTGGATAAGGTATTGAACCAGCACATCAGAGGACGTGTGTTCAAATCACGAACTGGTCAGAAATTTTATTTTTAAAGTTGATATTTATGTTGCTTTTTTAAAATTTTTTGCGGACTGAAAACAAATCTTTTTTAGATTGAAAAATTTTAAACTTTTCCTTGGATTAAAAAGTAATCTCTTTTGGTGTTGCCCTATATGTAATACAAAAAATTTTAAATTTAGTCCAAGATTTTTAACCGTGTAGGACTTTGAAGTAAGAACTATAGAATATGAAATAAGTGGATTTATATAAATTTATTTTTTAATATAGCTTTTACTATTATTTAATCGTTATTATAAATGCGTTACTTTATATGACTTGCGTTGCTTTGTAATAAGCATGCAGCTTCTGTTTTTGTGAACATTAATGAAACTATCAAGCGTTAACATTTCAGTAAAGGACTGATGACACCACATAATTTGCTTAAAGTAGCACTCGCTACTTTGAATTTATGTTTAGGTCAAAAAAGCGTAAAGATGACTTGTAGAATCATAGTGCATATTTATTTAAGTTGTGCTACTTGTTTTTTTTGCATTTTTATTTTTTCTTATAATTGACTCGTTACTTTTTTATAGCCTGGACGTTAAATTAAAAGTAATAGAAATGTTTTATAAATTAATGTTTTTAAATATTTGACAGAACAATAAAGCAGGTTAAAAAGCCATAGTTATATTAAAAAAGTTTTAATTCAACTCGTTAGTTTTGGACTCGTTGATTTCAAGATTTTAAGCTATATAGCTTATCTAGGCTTTTAATGTTCTAATAGCATACTTATTTCGATCTATTTTTGTATGTTCATTAGACCGTGCCACTTTACAGTGAAAGTAAAAAAATTGTCCGCACACCATCTAATTGGAATCATTTTTGGAGGTTATTTTTTGACAGATCGTAGGAGTTCAGTATTAGTATAGGGTGGGGGTGGTAAGTATTTCGATTATTTCAGTACAACCATTTTAAAAAGCAATTTTTTTTGCAGTTCGTAGGATTCCCAATTTTAATTTTAAGTACTGGAACTGTGTACTTGAGGCCAATGACCTATAAAGCAAAACAATTTGCCTTTTCGAGACAAAAATATTGATATATCACAAATTAAGATCGTAGTGTAAATGCCGAAGATATGGCGAAATATTTCAATGTGCGACCCCAACGTTTTTTTTTTCAAAACTAAAAATTTTTTTCAAAGTTACATCCAAAAATGCGTCGAATTAGGTGGTGTGCGGTGAACTTTTTGTTCTGGTACGGTCTAATGTGCATGAATGTTTTGCTTATTTTTATTTATTTTGTTATTTTGAAATAAATTCGTTACTTTTTTTTTAATTAATTAGCTGTTTAAAAAAATATTGAGATGTGTTTTTGCTATTTGGTTTAAAATTTTTAAGATATAAATTTAAAGAAGCGTATATGTAGAAGTAAAATTTACAAAGTAAATTTGGTAATCAATTTTTTCTACATATTAACTCATATAAGTATGCACTCGTTACTTTAAAATTTTCATTAATAACACGGTGAAGACAGTGTAGAAAACAAAAACAACAAAAACAGTTAAGAAAAACTTGGCACAAGACATAATGGAGATTGTAGACATGCTTGAACATGAAATAACTGCATACTTCGTTTTTTTAGTCCATTCTCAAATTTGAATATAGGTAAATCCAAAAAATTTATTTTTGTGAGGAGCTATAAACATTGTTTGATATTAATAAAAAAATAAATAAATAGTTCTTACTCGTTATTTTTTATTACTAGTAAATATTGAGCTTTCTGAAAAAATTGCACGCTACTCGTTACTTTAGTGTTTTAAATAAAACTATAGGGGTATTCACAGTAACTTGGTTAGTTGGGTATAGGTAGATTGAGTACTTTTGGTTATTGCGAGCACCCTAAATTGCAACTGAGTACTTTGTAGAATTGTTTTGGACAGTGCTGCATATTTGTTTGATCTCCCCAGTTTATGTAGATGAGTGACAGCTGGAAATGGGTTGCCACCAAATAATTTTTTGTCATTTTATGCGCGAAAAATTTAGGGCATTAATTAGGCGTAAAAAATGTATTCTATATACGAGTAATTTTTAACGTAAAACGTTGTTCTGTCATAGGCCGGCTTAGTGCCACATAATAAGAATGCCACATAAGAATCGGAAAAATTTTTTTTGTATATCTGAACTGGCGAAACTGTAGTGCGACTACGCCCATTTTTAGTTCAGTTTCCGAAAGTAACTACTTATGTGCAGTAATTTACAAAATTTTAGTTTAATACGATCAAAACCGTCCGAAATATAGCAATTTAATTGATTTTGTGGGCGATAATAGGGGGTGTGGCTTTTTTTATTAACCGAGATGTTAACTTTATTAACCGAGATATTAACAGATATTGTAAATTTGGTGGCCTGAGAAACTAAGAGACATCGCACGAACGATTTTATGTATATAGAAGGGCGGTAAAAGTAGGCGTGGCAAAATTTATATATCTAGTGACCACCACTTAGTCTCAGCAAATATAAACCAAGTTTGTTTATTAAAACATACACAATTAAGGAATTATAATTTCTGAAAAGTAGGCGTAGTTATAGTCCACGCCCATTTTTTGTTGAATTTTCAATAATAGCCATACGAACTAAATTACTAAATTTTAGTCCAATACAACCAAATTCGTCTGAAATATAGCATTTTTATTTACTTGTGGGCGGAAATAATGGGTGTGGCAATATTTTTTGTGTATTATTCGAGATATTAGCCTTGACAACAAATATTGTAAACATTTATAATATGCCCTTAGGTCAGTTATTGTCTATTTTTGCAAAAAGTGGTAACACATGGAAAAAGTACTCAATTTGACACTTTACAAAAACAAAATGTACGGCATTTGCCAATCTACCCAACTACCCAAGTCAGTGTGAATACCCCTAATGTGTTGTTTTCTAAACGTAAAATTAATAAAAAGCTTTTCATAAAAAAAAAATATTTATTTTTCACTTGAAGATAAAAAAAACTTTGAACAAATCTTGCTCGTTGCTTTTGCAGTATTGTGTCACATATTTATATTGCGGAACAAAAGTGCTTCATTCTTTATAAGTATTATTGAAAGTGTTAGTGAAAAATGTGAATGATGATATGAAAGAATTTTCGTTTATTAAACAAGTTAAAGATTAAAAGTATCAAACTACTGTTTTAATGGTTGTTCAACTCACTCGTTATTAAGCTAGCTATTTAACAATCAGAAAAATACAACAAAAATTATTTCCTTAAATCGCAGACAATCAAGACAATTTTATATAGCTTGCTATGTGCATTATTAATAACGAATAATGTTGACGCTACTTCTGCAGCTCGCTACTTATTTTACCTACATATTATTGTTTATGTAATGCGTTAACAGCATTTGTCAATAAATTTAATTGCATCTGCAACTGCAATATCTTTCTTGTGCTTCATTTATAAAACAAAAAAATTAATCGGAAAATCCAGCCATTGTGTCTGCGAAAATAATAAGGGGGAAAAAATTATTTAAATTATTGTGCTGTTGCTGATGTCCTTAATTTGTCCGTTTAACTTTTAATGAATGAGCTGGTTTTTATCATCTGTTTTATTTTGAGAAAGTTCCGCGAAGCTGCAGCATCATAATAAAATAACAACATTTCAGGCAAAAACAACAGCAACAGCAACAGAAGAAAAAATAATCGGCAATAATTATTATTATTATTATTTTATATGCTGGTTGCCATTATTTGTTTGTAAATAGTAAAGTGCAGTTCCGGCTGCAGATAATATTATAATTTTGTTGTTGTTTATGTTATTTTATAGCAAAAAAAAATGCTTAAATTATGTTAAATGACGGAACGAGTAAAGACAAAAGCTTTAAAATTGTATAAATACTTCAGAATACGAATTGAAAACTACTCGTTGCTTTTTTGGTCGCCAAAGAAATAAATTTAATGGTCTTTAAATGTATAAAAATGCTTTAATAGTTGATCACAGCAATTTGTAGCTGTTTGCAAGATAAAAAAAGCTACTCGTTAATTTTGTGATAACGGTCTTACGTCATTCCAAGCAGCGTTAGCAACACCAACTTTTTTCATTTTTCTAGATCTATATTTAATCTGTTGAATATATTAATTTTTTTGTTAAGATAATGATGTCAAAAGCACTCGTTACTTTTTGTATACAAATATTGAATTGTTTTTAAGTAATCAAATAGTTCTAAATTTTTAATAACAGCAGCATTTTTACATGTCACTTGTTTGTCAATCATTAGTTTTAAGTAACAAATTTGAAATAAAAATATATTATTTGAGCCGCTTATTTTCAAAGTGGGGCAAGTCCATTTAAAAAAAAAAATTGAGATAATGATAATCTTATATATATTACTCAAACGCAAATTTTGTCCGGCGTAAGGCTTTTTAAGTACAAGTCCAATCTTAATAAATTTAGAATGTTTTGATAGGTTTAGACCTAAAGATGTGCAAACTGAACTTTTTATTTCTTCAAAATTTGTATTTTTTAAGTTATAGCGAGTTAAAGTTAGCATATAATTATTGTTGTTATGTTGCTTTTTCTCTTCTTAATTTCAGTATATGCTTAAAAATATGTGAGGTACTTAGCGCCACCTATCGGCTAATAGCTATGAAAATGTTATACTGATGAATAATTTTTTATAATTTCACAGCTAAAACTATGAATTGATATATTGCAATATCAAAGTGATACTGGAATGATTTCTTACAGTTGAAAAAAGATTTCTAAACTGTTGCTCGGAAAATTTGTTAATTTTTAAAAATTTACACAAAAATTTAATAAGAAATTGGAAACTGGTAATGAAATATTTTTGTGGACTTTCAAAATAATACTATATATTAACGATTACGATAATTCATTAATTTTTAAAGTTAGGCAAGTCCATGTAGGTTCTCTAAAAACCTTTTGGGTTATAAACGGACATTATATAACACCACAAAATACAAAAGATATGTGTGCTAGTTAGAGATGGGCACGTGAGTAATTTTGACTAACGATCACGCACGGTCACAGTGTTATTTTAAATCACGCACGCTTACGGTTAAAATAATAGCTTACGATCACGCACTCTCACGATGTGTTTTCTTCTAATCACAAATGCCCACGATTCGAATCATTTTTTGCCTCACGATTTTAATTTATCCAAATTTCCACCCAGCAGTCTGGATCTCCTTCCCTAAAAAAATACCACCAGATACCGAAAAAACTCTTTCACTTATTTTGCGAAATAATTAAAAAAAAGCGATGTCTGTTGTTGTCGCTTTATTAGAAGTGGTCAGTGTTGCATTTTTTATGCAATTGATAGAAAAAAGCGTAAGAAACTTATCACTTAATTTTGCACAGATTTGAATAATTTAGATAAAAAGTCTTGAAACATATTAATTTAATCCACGCACGCTCACGCACGAGGTAACTTCAATCTTGCAATCTCACAAATATTTCGTGATTTTTTTGTTGTGTTCGATCACGATTCATCGTGACATGCGCCCATCTCTAGTACTAGTACTTACCAGTATTTTTTAATTTATTAAAATGCAAAGCCTTACTTTTAAAATAAACGGCTCAATTAATGGTTTTCTATCAAAACAAAATTAACACCTGAAACCAAAGCGTTGTTAATAAGTTACTCGTTAGTTTCTTTAAATCTAAAATCATGCTGCAGTCGAGTATTAGATGCAAAATGTGTTAACTTACATATTGTTCAAGAACTATATTGATGAATAACATATTGCGGAAAAATTAGCAATTATGCGCAACTCGATACTCGTTGATTGATTTGTACTAAATACAAAGAAAAAATATTTGTTACTAAAACTCATAATTTTTATTGATTGCACTTTTGATATTGCACTGAAAATCTATAAAACTATAATACAACTGTTGTAGATAACTATTTTGAAGCTTTTCTAAGCAAAACTCTGATTCTTAATTAACAAAATTTTAATACAAGCCAAATAAATTCTAAATAAGTATAATATTTTTACTCGTTACTTTACGTTAGTCATAAATTGTGTTAGCAACGGTGCTTTTCCAGTTGATTTCTTTACTTTACGTTTAACAAAATCTGTTTTTAAAATTTTTCTCACTTAATTTGCTACATTAAAAACCAACGAGTAGGGATTTTGATCCTGCAATTCAGCAAAAACTCCCAGCAATTGAGTTAATTAACAATAATAGCAGCAACATTTAAGCTGCTTAAAGCTTGCGTCACATTAGCAGTTCCTTAGTTCTAGCTTTATTTTTGGCTATTAACGCTATTGCGCCTATAAATATGCTACACTTGGCAGCGATTATGCTTTGCCTTTTTGTTTTTGTTGTTGTTGGTGTTTTTGTGCTTGTCTCTTTTGTTGCCATTTATTTAATGTTGTCCTCATTAAAGAGCGCAAAAAGAATTAACTGCAAACTGGCAACAAAACAAGAGGATCAAGAATAACATTTACGCTAATTACAGCAAAGCTCTGGCAGATAACAAAAAGCATAAGAGTAAATGAAAAAGTATATATAAAAAAAAAACTCAGATTCTAGCGAAAAACAAAACTTAGTTATAATTTTAAAGTTTTTGTTAAGAATCTTTCTATTTAAAGCCATGTGTGCAACATGATAATTCTTCTTCTTGATAAAATCTCGCACTTAAACTCAAAAACTGCTACTTTTACGAGCACCCTTTTTTGACGTGTGCAAAAAAGCTGCATGTCGTAAATAAAGTTGTGACAATTTTACGATTTCTTTTTAGGCATGATAAAAAAATTAACACATTTTGCTGATAAGCTGGATATATTTATTTTTTTCTTGTTTTGCAGAAACTGTCAGATGAGCTTTATTTTATGTTACTTCTTTTACTTTGTATTCATTGTGTGACCTTGACATTTGAATACATTATTTGTGTGAGCTTTGGCAATTTAATAAAAGGCTTGATCATTTTTATAGATAAATTAGTTTCAACAATAGCAAATCTTCTTTGCAACTTGATTTATTTAGATGAAGACAATTTTGTTTGAGGTAAAGTAACGAGTTAAAGGAAAAAAATTATATATTCATGATCAAACATTAAACTACTTCAAGCATACAATTTGAAAGAGTTATTAACGGCAAAAAAGGAGCATATTTCATTTTTAAATTAACTTTTTAAAGTTAATATTTCCAACTTTTATTTGAAAAAGTAACGAGTTTAATTTTTAATCATAAAATGCTTGAAATAACCTGAATAAAGTCTTATTGCAAACATCTTCAATATTTTAAATGAATTGCTTTTAGTTAAAAGATTAATATAGATTTAGAAAATTTGGTTTAAGATAAAGTAACGAGTTAAAGGAAAAAATATATTTTCATGATGAAACATTAAACTACTTCAAACATTCAATTGGTAAGAGTTATTAAAGGTATAAAAGGAGCATATTTAATTCTTAAAGTAACGAGTAAAACTACTCATATAGGACATAACATACATAAATGATATAAATAAAAAAAATCAAAGTATTAATAGAAAAGCTTTTCTAGATGGAAATAGAAATGAATTTTGAAATGAGTAAAACATTTCGCAATTCATTTTCTGAATTATTGCAAATTTTGAAAAGACTTTTATATTTCCAACCTTTATTTGAAAAAGTAACGAGTTTAATTTTTAATCACAAAAAGCTTGAAATAGCCTGAATAAAGTCTAAATTTAAATATCTTCAATATTTTAAATGAATGTTTTGCTTTTAGTTAAAATATTAATTTAGATTTAGAAAATTTGGTTTAAGGTGGAATAACGAGTTAAAGAAGAAAAAAATTATATTTTCATGTTGAAACTATCAAACCTAAAACTACTTCAAACATACAAGAGTTATTAACGGTATAAAAGGAGCACATTTCATTTTTAAACTCTTTAAAGTAACGAGTAAAACTACTCATATAGGCCACAACATACATAAATGATATAAATAAAAAAAAAATCAAAGTATTAATAGAAAAGCTTTTCGTAAAATCGTGAAAAAATAATGAATTTTGAAATGAGTAAAACATTACGCAATTAATTTTCTGAGTTTCAACTTTTATTTGAAAAAAGTAACGAGTTTAATTTTTAATCATAAAATGCTTGAAATAGCCTGAATAAAGCATAAATTTAAACATCTTCAATATATTAAATGAATGTTTTGCTTTCAGTTAAAAGATTAATATAGATTTAAAAAAAATTTGGTTTAAGATGAAATAACGAGTTAAAGAAAAAAAAATTATATTTTCATGATCAAACTATCAAACATTAAATTACTTCAAACATACAATTTGAAAGAGTTATTAACGGTATAAAAGGAACATATTTATTTAGTTTTTAGACTACCTTTTTAAAATAACAAGTAAAACTACTCATATAGGCCAAAACATATATAAATTATATAAATAAAAAAAGTATTAATAGAACTCAATTTATTTTTCTTTATTTTTCACATCTAAATATTTCAAAAGCCTTTCGTAAAATTGTTTATATAATGAATTTTGAAATGAGTAAAACATTTCGCAATTAATTTTCTGAATTATAGCAAATTTTGAAAAGACTTTCATATTTCAACTTTTATTTGAAAAAGTAACGAGTTTAATTTTAATCATAAAATGCTTGAAATAGCCTGAATAAAGTATAAATTTAAACATCTTCAATATTTTAAATGAATGTTTTGCTTTTAGTTAAAGTTTATATGAAGTAATGAATGAAATCTTTTTAATTTTTACTTAAAAAAACAAACGAGTACAGTGTTTTGCTCACTACATACTATGAAATCACCTTAATAAGGCCTCAATTGAAACTTATTTAATGTTTTGCATAAAAGCTTGACTCTTTGATCTAGGTGAAAACGATATAACGTGACGTTTACTCAAATAAAGTAACGAATCAAATACTTTCAACATTTACTTAGAGAAAATAACGAGTTGAGGTTTTACTCATGCTTTTTTCCAACTTTTATTTGAAAAAGTAACGTGTTTAATTTTTAATCACAAAATGCTTAAAAAACCCTAAATAAAGCCTGGTTTGGCACTAACTAAACATTGTACATGAACATCTTTAATGCAGCTTACAAAGCTGTAATTTATACAGCTTAACTTCAATTAAAGCAACGAGTTAAATATATTCGCACACATTGCTGAGTAGAAGCAAATCAAACAGCAATTGTTTAACATTAAAGCTATTTGCTTCTAATCTCTGCTTTGTGTCTTATTATTTTAGGTGCAACTTAGTAACGAGTAAACTATTTTTCGTATTAGTTTCATAAAAATAAAAACTTTTGCAACATTTTACCTTTTTTTATTCCGCTTAAACTGCTTAAAGTTCAAAAGTTCTGAAATCTTTGGTACTTTGCACAACACGAAGAACACACCACAAAAACCTACAACATCACAAAAACACCACAAGGATTGCTAGGATTATTATTGCTCTAGGTAAGGATTAACTTTTCCATAACTTTCTGTTTCCCTTCAACAACCTTTGAACTTAATCTGCGCTATATCATTATGTTAAGATCGGAGGAAACCAAAAAAGAAAAAGGAAAACTCCAGAAAGAAAACTATGTCAAAAGCTAAAAACCTGTCAGTCGTTGCTCTTTTCATTGCTGTCTATCTAACTGTGCCTTCAAAGCCTGCCGCACAGTGCTTTGTGCTCATGCAAATTTAAAAAAAAAATAGAAGGACTGCTCCGATGATAATGAAATTTTGTATGCTTAGTAAGTTTAAGCTCAGAAAATTACCAAAAATGGTTGAAATCTGTTAGTCCTTAGGGGTACCTCCCTTGGACCTATATTAAATTTTTACATAATTTTGTATAGGAGGTAGACACAAAAGTTGACCGATCTTAATAATATTTGATCAGAAGACTTAGAGTATATAGTAATAAATGTATACTTTAAATGGTTTAAATCGAGTAGTTTTTTGGGGTACCTCCCTTGAACCTATATTTTATTTTTACATAATTTTGTATGGGAGGTAGACACAAATGTTGACCGATCTTATTAACATTTAGTCAAAAGGCTTAAAATATAAATAGATGTATATTTAAAATGGTTCGAATCAATTACTTTTTAGGGGTACCTTCCTTGAACCTATTTTCAAGCAATTCTCAAACAATTTATTGATTTTAATTAAAGTTTTTTCTAAATGACCTCTATATTTATTATGTTGACTTTATATGATTTAAATACAAATTCTAAATGTTTGAATAAACAATTCAGTAAACAACTAGAATTTGTATTTAAAATCAAGTATGATTTAAACTATCAAACATTTAGAATTTGTATTTAAATCATATAAAGTCAACATAATAAATATAGAGGTCATTTAGAAAAAACTTTAATCAAATGGTAGAGCTCGACCAAACGGAAACAGCTGAAAACAAAAATCAGCAAAAATTCTAAAAACAACTTCAGTAAACATGCTTTGTTAGTGCAGACTTCCAGCAGGCTGTTGGACTACATATAATAACATAAGCATAGAAACTAAAGTAAAACAGAAATACAACAACAAATGTGACATTATGAAATTGAAGAAAAAAAAAAAATGAGAAATTGAAGCTTCAAAATCTCATCGCCCCGATGGTGCAGTGCGTCAACGCGCTTGCACGGGCAATCACAAAGATTTCTGATGACGCGTTTAGCACCGCAGAAATTGTACAATAAAATCAATTGCTAGTGGTTTTTTTTTCCTTTCATATTGAAAAAACTTTGTTGTTGTTGTTGTTTCTTTGGAAAAATTCGTTAGAACAATTAATTGTTCTAACTTTGACCTTAAGCTCGATAAACGATTTTAAACTGTCAAACAACTAGAATTTGTATTTAAAATCAAGTATGATTTAAACTATCAAACATTTAGAATTTGTATTTAAATCATATAAAGTCAACATAATTTATTGATTTTTTTTAAAAAAAGCGAAATTTATCTTTTCATTGCCTTTATGATATAGGTTTAGGATTGTCAATTAAAAAAAAAAACACCGCTAATAATGTTCACGGCATTAGTAAATGTCTATCCAAATTTGCAAAATTTGTCGTTTTTGGAATTTTTTTTTATTTTATGAAAATTTACCAAAATGCTATTTTTTATTTATTTAAAAACTTCTTAAAAGCAAAAATAGAACAGAGTTTCTTCTATTAACTTTTTTTTTGTAATTTCTATTTTCGATTAAAAATGTGTTTTAAGAATTTTTCCTGTGAGCAACACTACCTTGCAAATTACTAGAAAATAAGACAAGTTTTACATGATTCCGTGCCTACATTTCTCATTTTTCAGCAAAAATAATTTGGATTTACCGTAATGGGAGTGTTATCGTTGAAATGATATCAAATTTGTACAATTCCGAGATCAACAATTTTTTGTTTATTTCCACTGCGCAAAGCACTGTGTGCTGCCACCCTCTTTAATCCTTATTTCAACTGCAAATAGTATTCATTCGACAGCAATTTGTCGATGGATACAGCAACTTCAACTTCAATACACTAAATCCTGCAAAACAGTTAAAAAAACACATAGAAAATAACACAACAAAAATAACAGCAAAGACAAAAAAAATCGATATGATGTGAGTTATACGGAGATACATACTACAACGAGTAGATGCTAAATTTTAGCTGTAGTGAAAAGAAAACAAACATCCTGGGACCAATACCAGCACAGCTTAAACAACAAATGCACAAAAAAAAAAAAAACAGAAGCAAAATTTCTTTACGTAATGGAAACGCACGTAAGCGTAGACAATAGAAACAGCGAGTAGTTGATGAAAAATACGGCAGCAAATAAAAGTAAGAAGAATCTTATAGAAAATAATATGAAGCATTTGAGGAAAGAAACTTTTTTTTAATGCCAAATTGTTTGCCTGCCTCAAAATGTTCCCTCTTTCTTTGCCAACTCTCTTAACGTACAGCACCTATAGCATCTACACATTGATGATAGCAACGTGTTCTGCACGCAATACGTACACGTAAGTTGGCATGCTATTAGTGTGATTGCGAGTGTGGGTGCATATTTAAATGTATCTGCATGTGTGTTTGTGACAAATATTTGCTCACGTTTACTTTGATAACGTCTATTCAGGATTAATGAAAGCGCGCTGAATTGGCAAATGAACTGATTTAAATTGCTTTACATGGCGGGGCATGGCATAACATAGCATGGCATGGCATGACATTATGTTTCATGCATTGCACATAATATCGTATTGAAAATACTTGCTTCACTCTGATTGACTTTAACTCGACAAATGCTTTGCTTGCTCGTTACTTTTGAGGTACTTGATTTCTTTGTAAACCTTGGGAAAACGTTTATGAAGCAAGTTTGCTGTTTGATTTGTCGAAAAAGAAAAGTTTAAAGTTGCTCGCTATTAAATTTACTTTGGTTTTGATAAAAGATAACTCAAGATTTAAACTCAATTGATATCATTCACTAGTAGTTTACGCTATTATAACATTAATATTGTGAGTATTATTGTTGTGACATAACAAGTTTTAAATATTAAACCTACTCGCTACTTAATACTTGTATGTATTTTTGTGAAAAGTTCCTGTTTTTAATTTTTCTCAAAAAGCGTATAAATTTAAAATTTATTTAAGAAATTTGAGATGAAAATATTTTTATATTCCTTAACCCTTAACTGGTACGCCTCAAAAAAATTACACTAACGGTACACCTGGTCTCAGGGACCACACCAACTAAAATGCTAAAAAAACACAAAATTTAGTTAGAAATTCATGTTGTTTTTTGTTTTAAGAACGTCTTAAATAAAGTTTTTTCTTCCTAGTAAGAAAGAATTTTTTAATTATATTGAATAATTGAATTGAATTAATTTGAATTTTGAATGGAATTATAAGATAAATATACTCTTTCGTTTTTTTAAATAAATATACTCTTACTCTTAATAAATATACTCTTTCGTCCCATAGACCAGGAGTGCCAGTTAAGGGTTAAAACAATATTAAATTGTTCTTAACCCTTTGATGTTCAATATTGCTCTTAAGCAACATTGTACTTATAGGCTTCTAAGTCCCGTTATTTTCCTGTTTTTAACCAGTGATTTTTGCATCATGTAGCTTTATGTGTTGTGCAACCTAACAGCTATTTTTATTGAAAGTTTTGCATGTGTCGATTCAGTAGCCGTTCTCCGTAGAGTAAAATGGTCGAAATCAAAAAGTAAAAGTAAAATGGTTTTGCGAAAAAAATGTTTTATACAAAAAAAAAACATTAAAATAATTGTTTAATTGTAAAACTAAGTGCACAATATAAATAAATAAAGGTGAGGGAGTTATATACATAAAAAAACTTTGAGAAACTTAACGTTGCAAATGAGCCCCACCCTGTAACTAACGAACCCGGGCAACAAGGACTTTAAAATTTTTGTCAGTTCATGTTTGAGTAAAGACTAACACATATCTGGCCTCAGAAAATGTGTAGCCCCCACCTATTTTAATTCGCTCATCAAAGGATTAATAATATCTTGATGATTTTGTTTTATAAACACTAGTAATATGACCGCTGGAATTTTACTGTAAACATATTAAATATATACAAATTATTAGTTGATTAAAAAATTAGTATTTAGGTTCAATTCTTAGATCCTTACTCCTTCGTATGTACTCGCTGCATTCCAAAAAATTTTTTTAAATTATGTTTAAGTTTTCCTTATCATTACATTTTTTTGACGAATTTATTGCCTTTGTTTGAATATATTTAGCTCATAGTAAGTATCTAAAGGACGAATGAAATCTTTAATGCCCTTATACAAGTTAACTAGTTATTGATTTTCCCGTAACCATAATTAAATCACCTCATTTAAGGATGAATTTTGATCGATTTTTAATTCGATATTGGTTTTCGCTTTGCTTTTCTATTGACTTGCTCGTATTTAGTTATAATCAGATCGACCTTTTACTCATTACTTATTCACGTCGTTGCTTGTTTTGTTCTCGTTATTTTAGGTCATTATAAATTCAACTCATTAGAAGTTTTAATTCGCTACATTTTAACTAGTTATTTTTTAAACGCGTTAACAGTTTTGTTGTAGTAAATTATTACTCGTTATTAATTCAACTCGTTTTTAGTTTAGATATATTTTTAGCAGCGTAAATTTCAGCACTTAGCAGTTTAAACTTCAGCTCGCCTTAAGATTTGTTCAAATATTTTCTTTTGATAGATAAACCATCTACTCATTATAAATTCACGTCGTTAATAGTTTTGTTCTAGTTATTATGTTAAGAGTAATTTTTTAGTCTTTATAAATATAACTTGTTAGCAATTTTAATCTGGTAGATTTTTATTGGTTGTTAATTAAACACGTTAGCAGTTTAATTTTAAGAGACTATTTATAAATTAAACTCGTCTTAATTTTTGCTCAGATATATTTTTACTAGTTATAATTTAAGATAATTTTTAGATTTGTTTTTATATATATTTATTCGTATTTGGTTTTGTTCTCATTGACTTTTACTCTTTATTAATTCACGTCTTTACTAATTCTGTTCTGGTAAGTTTTTACTCGTTATGAACTCAACTCGTTAGAATTGTTGTTCTGGTATATTTTTATTAGTTATCGTATAAGCTAGTTTTAGATTTGTTCTGGAAGACTATTTCTCGTTATTATATCAACTTATTTCTAGTTTTGACTTGATATTTTTACTAGTTATAATTTTAACAAATTTTAAAATTTGTTATAATACATGAATTAAATTGTGAGCTTTAGATCAAGTAAGTTTTTTTTTTAAAGAAGGCAAAACTTTGTTAGTTAAAAACAACATTTGTTATAATATATTTTTACTTGTATTAGGCTATGTTCTGATCAACCTTTTACTCTTCGTTACTAGTTTTGTTCTGGTAATCTTCTATTCGTTATTAATTAAAATCGTTGGCAAATTTTTTATCTGGCTTTTTTACTGGTTATTAATTCGACTCGTTTTTTAATTTGTTCATATTAGTTTTTAATCTTTATCAATTTAGATTTGTTATGATATATTTTTGTTGGTAATCAAATTCAACTTATTTTTGTTCTGATTTATTTTTACTTGTTATCAATGACATTTGTTTTGTTTAAATTTGTCAACTTGCTACGAGTATTGCTTTGGGTCTGATTGACTTAAAGCGTTGTCAATTTAACTAACTTTGTTTTGTGTTGTTCGATTTTTACCATTTATTATTAAATCTTTTATTCGTTTTGTTCTGATCGTTTGTTCTTGTTGATTATTCAACATAATATTAATTTTGCTGCAACCGTTTTTCCTCGTTATTAACATTAATTTTTAATTAAATAAAATTCAAATACCTATAGTATATGAAAGAATAAAAAATTTGTTTTCATCTGTAACGATTTAAATTGTTTTGTGTGTAAAGGGAAAAATAAAATAGAATATCGCTACTCGTTGCAATTATTTCGTAAAAGGTTTCAATATATGTTAGGAAAAAATATATATTTCTAGAATTGATTTCTTTTAATTAGGAAGTTTTGTCTTTTAAAAAGTGATTAAAAGCATTTAAACATAACCATAACTAATTTCAAAATAACACAAATACTCTACACAGGTTTTGACTAACGCTTGACTAATCCATTAATGTCTGCATAGAATAAATAAGATAAAGCTAAACAATTTCTTAATCTTTTTGATGAACCAAGAAGCATAACACCAATTTCGATAGTTAGTTTTGGCTCAGGTCTTAATGGGTTAAATCTATTGATATGCTACGTAAGCCTCTGCTATTCGTTTGCGCTAAATTTGTATAAATTTATTTTTCCAATGATATCCATTTGAACGTGTAAATGCTTATATTAAATTTATTGGTTACTCGTTGTTTTTACTGCAGCTTTTTCGGAAAACTTAAAATAATAAGATTGCACCTACCAAAAAATGTCTAGCACCTCGGAAGGCACTACTCGTTACTTTATTGTTCTGAAAATGATTACTAATTATAAGCAAAAATTAATATATATAGTACGTTTTTTAGATTCGCCTTAGATTTCAATTTTAAATGTTGCTCAGATAAAGCTACTCGCTAATATTCTTTAAGCTAAGAAGTTACCTTGTTTCTTTTATTGAAGCTTCTGAAACTAGTTAAAAAAACATACAAGAAAATACATATACTAATATTTTTAATATTATTAATATTTTGTATGTATGAATAAAATCTCTTAGTCATGAGCGCATAACGAAACGTTACTCGTTAATTTTCCTTATAAAGTTCTGCATTAAATTTGATTCGAAAAAAAAGACTATCTTATGGCTCTTTTTAATAACCTGTCTTTATATTTTGCTTTTAAATTTGTTTAATTATATAAATAGAACAAGTACTCAATGAAATTAGCTCTGTATAATAATATATCTGCAATCAAATAACTCGTTGCCATTTTCAACTTTTAAATTGTGCTTCAAGACGAAAACATTTGGAACTTTTCTATAAGCACCTTGTCATTTTGCTTAATTAACAGACTGAAGAAATTGTAAACCAATCGATAGGAAAATCAAGTGCAAATACTACGGCTCACATACTCGAATAAGGAGAGTGCTCCCTCGCTCATTCTAACAAAAAGCACGCACTGCGTAACATACGCTTCAGCCTTCTGGAGACACACGCTCCATCACCCAATTGCCAACAATTAAAGGATAACATAAGTGAACAAGCTGGGTGGGTTTTGTTGGTGATGAACTTTGTGTTGAACGCATTTGCTATGCGAAACTTGAGAGGAATGAGTACGAGGTTTTGTTACTGTCAACGAAATAAACACGGAATGTTAGTCAAAATAAACACAAACACAAACTAAATGTGGATTGGGGAAGTAAGAGAAATAAGGGAAAACAAAGTAAGCTTTGCGTTAATGGAAATAATGAGTGGAGTGGGCAGAGTGCAGAGAATATACCAAAAAGTAGTGGTGGTGCCATATATATTTCTTCGTTGAATCGTGGAAAATTTAAGATGTTGCTGTTAAGTGGCGCTTCCGCTTATTAAGTGCAAATGTCGCAATGGGTGATGAGAGGGAGTTTGGGGGGCACGCACTCCATGCTGAATAACGAAGGCGGCGAGATTGAATAGATTGAAGGAACGGAGAATTATTGAACTTAATCACGAAACTGAGAGATGAATTTGGGAAAAGATGAGTTAAGTTTCAGATGACAAAAGTAACGAGTGGCTAGTTTCATATTTTCGTAAAAAAGGATATTTATAAAACTTTTTGGTTAACTTTAATATAAATGTACTAGGAAAAATTATTGATAGATTTTGATTTCTTAAGGATAAAGTTGCTGAATTTGATGACATAGAATTAACAAAGGGCATAAATAAATATTTCTTAATATAGATACTTTTTACTCGTATATAAAAAAGTAAAAAAAATATATATATTAAAAGAGTTTAATTTTTTTAACAAAAGCAACGAGTGACTAATATCCTATTCTTGTAGTAATTAAAAAAACTACAAGTAAAAATCCCTAAATAAAAACATATAAATACAAATGCATAAATCAAGTACTTAATACAAAATTAAAACAATGGATGTTGAACTGTATTTAGAAACAAAAATGTTAATTTTAAATGCAAAAACTAACAAGTTGCAAGATATGCTTGATTTTCACTATGTCATTTTTATGACGACATAAAAGTTTATCACGTAAAATATCACCTTAATAAAACTCTAGATTATTTCTGCATAGCTCCATTTAATAATTTATTTATTTTTAGTTTTGCAAGATTACCAAAGTTAGAAAAAATGTCAACAAGTTGTTATTTTCAATTTGATTGACAACAACTGACCACTGAAAATGACATAGTGAAAACCAAGCATTACAATGCTGGTAATTTTAAAACTAATTATTATTATTTATTATTTATTTGAACATAAATTAGTGCAGTAAGATACAAAAATCTTTAATCAGTACCACGCATAAGAATATATAATCAACTCATGAAATTAAAGTTAGCACTTAACAACAGTCATTTTATAGGTAAAAATAAAATAGAAATAAACATAAAAATAAAAATTCATAATCAACAGATGGCAAACAAATATCTTAAAGTTAGATAACTAATTATTTATTTATTGACCCTATATACATATAACATATGATTATTTATAACTAAAGTCAAACTGATTAAAACATAAAAATTTTAAGGCTTTTATTAAACTGTTTTAGATGTTCGAAAAAAATAACATAATAGATTGTTTGAATTAATAACGTTTAATTATATTAATTATAAATATTATAAAAAATAAATACAAAATTTTAAGATTAAAAAAAAAGACTAACTTAAGGAGATTTTATGGAGATGAGGTTTGAAATGACTATAGTATAAAAACAAGAAGCAACAATTAGCATTTTTATGTATCCATTTTAACCAATTAAAAGTAAAAATTTATAGATAAATAGAAAAATACAGCCACGGCCAAGTTTTAGGATATTTTTAAAGTTATTTTTTTATTGTATTGATGACATTACTCACTTTCTATTCGGATATGTGCGATTTTCATTAAATTTTTCCAAACTTAAAGCTTAAACTATTTCTCAAATAATGTGTAATATGAATATGTGGGAAATTTTAAAGCAATAGTTAATTTATTGTGGAATTTTAAGATATTTATTGTGTTAATGCTTAGCTTGAATTGAACTTTGAATTGAAGGTAGGCGTGGTTTTTAAACGATTTAGTTCAATTTCGAACGTGATCTTTATATTCAAGATAGGAACTTATATATTCAATTTCATGGCGATAGCTAAAAAATTATGGCTGTAATCGAGTTCACAGACAGACGGACAGGCAAACGGAAATATAAAATTTTATTTAACTGTCACGCCTATGATGTTAAAAACGTAGATACAAAGTAAATATACTTCTTTTGCAGCACGCGTTAAGGTGTTGAAATTTGTATATAATAAAACTGTTTAATACATTAATTTTCAGTTGGAGTTAAATAGAGTAACGAGTAACGAGTAACAGTAATCACATAGAGCTTAACTTTTAAAATATATTTGTTGCATCAATGAGCTAGAATGATGTTAAAAATAGCTTTTTTAACGTATTGAGGCAAGTTTGCATTTTCAAAAGTAACGAGTAACATAAAAGAATAATATCTCATGAACAAATAAACTTTTATATTAATTTTTAATAACTTCCATGGTTAGAGTGCAAAATTCTTGAGAACATTTATGATGTGTTTGAAATCTAGAAAGTAACGAGTAATAAGTTCGTATTTTCTAACAAAGTCATTTAAATAACCATATTAAACCTAGAAAAGAGGTTAAAAATTAATTTAACTACATGAATTAAATTAAATTCATCAGTAAAAGAAAATGTTAAGTTAATGTGTTATACACAGATTTTGTTACAGTTTTTGATAGCTTGAGCCACAAACTATTGATTTCCAAATTAGGTAAGCTAGGTTTTCACTCCAACTTTTGAAAATGGATGAACTCGTACCTTATAAATAGAAAATTATTCATAAAAATTTAAAACAATTACTCTACTATGGTTCAAGTTACCTCAGGTGCTCCCCATGGAAGCCACTTAGGGCCACTTCTGTTTATTTTATATATACACGATATACCTTATATTTTAAATTTTGACAAACTTTAATATATGCTGACGACTTGAAAATATTTGCAGTCATTAAAAATTCCTCTGATTGCTTAAAATTTAAAGCAGATATTAACGCTATTCTGTTTTGTTGTGAGGTTAATGTCTTAACATTAAATTTTCCCAAGTACTATATCTTATTCATATAGTCCTAATAATTTTTTCAAACAACCAACAACCGTTAGAGATCTGGGCGTTTATTTTGAACCTAATCATTCATTAAAAACTCATAGAGACTATGTTATTTTGAGGGCAAACTCTCAACTAGGTTTTGTCAAAAGAAACTCAAAGAAGTTCTCTGATCCACACACAGTAAAATTAATTTTTATGAGCTTGGTCAGGTCTCTTCTGGAATATTCCAGCGTTATTTGGAGGCCTTCATATGCAGTTGATGTTAACAGAGTCGAAAAAGTGCAAAAAAACATGTACACACATCAGGACATGCCCTCATATATTGTTCCTTGCAAACTTCTTGAAATCCAAACACTGGAGCAAGAAACAAAACATTTTTCAAAATTATTTATCAAGGTCATTTTAGATGGCAAGATCTAATGACAAGAATCGCTGGAACTTATCCATTTTTATGCACCAATAAGAGGACTTTTGGAAAGATTGCTATTTTATATTTTTCCTCAATACACTAATTTTAGCCAAAATGAGGCTATCTCTAAATGTTTAATGCTTGGCTTTCACTGTGTCATTTTTATGACGTCACAAAAGATTGTCACCTGAAATATCACCTTAATAAAACTCTAGAACATTTTCTGCATAGCTGCAGTTAAATATTTAATCTTATTTTATTTGAAAGATCGCTTAAGTTAGAAAAAATGTCAAAATGTTGTTATTTTCAATTTGATTGACAACAACTGACCATTGAAAATGACATAGTGAAAACCAAGCATAAGTCTGTGTAATTCTATTGCTAGTCATTTGGACTTCAGTACTAATAGAGAAATATTTAAGAAAATATTAGTTTAAATGTTGTCCCTAGTTCACGATTATTAGTTTAAGTTAATGTATTATATCTGTGAGGGCAGTTGCTCAGTAGATGAATGAAAAAATTATTTAAGTATTTCAGTTATTATGCTGAATCTGACTATACCATAGTAGCGAGCTGCAGCAGAAATATTTTGTGCACATCCTTTGTAATTTAAAACCAAAAAATTATGAAATAAGTGAGATTTTTAAGAATAAACTTATATTGGGTTTGAAATACTAAAAGTAACGAGCAGTAAATACCTCACTTAACAAATGCAATAACAAGCACACATACTTAAAAAAATAAATTAATTTTTTGATTGACTTTGAAAGGCCGCAATAAGGAAAATTTCTAACGAAAAATGAATCGCGGTAATGAAATTTTTTAGAAATCGAATGTAATTTTCAATTGACATTAAAATAATGAGTTAGTAGTATGAAAAAGCATTTTATTATCTAAGCCCAAATGAATAGATAACATTGCAAGAAAGAATGGACAACATTTTTCTAATAGTAACGAGTAAAAACAACACAAATTTTACTTAAACAAAATTCTGGACATTTTTTGGTATTTTGTGTGCATTGCATTAGCATTGCAGTTTAGTTTTCTTTTTGGGTAAAGTAACGAGTTATTATTAACAAGTAAACGTATGTAGAAAATGTATGAAACGTTATTTTTGAGTTAACAAAAGCAACGAGTCACAATAAAATATGAGACTTATTAAATATTATTAGATTTTAACAATAATAGATAAAATAGATTTTTTAAAATATTAATTAAAGACTTCAATAAAAATGAAAATGTTAAACATTTTGTTAAAAACGATGTTAGGAATAAAGTTATTTTAAGGATTAAAATAAATTTAACTTAGCAAAACTAACGAGTAGCATTAATAAAAAGTTATACCTACATATTATAACTTTAACAAAAAAGGTTTGATGTCATTTTAAAAATATAGGCTTAAGCTTGCTTTGGCAACAGTAACGAGTAACAAAACTCGACTCGTTAATCTTATAAAAAAAGGGTTTAAGCCGAATCTCACTCACTCTCACGTGAGGGAGAGGGGTTCTCGCAAAGATGACGTTATTTTTTATCCGCTAGAAAAAATGTAGAATCATGAGATAACTGGTTAAATTGAGTAAAACCTGTTTATCAACTAAAATATGACTTAATTTTACACAATAATATTCATATTTAGTATTAATAATAATAAATCGAATATAATGAAGCATAGATTAACATATTTTGAACAATCTCACGTGAGATAAGAGGGGGAGGGGGTCGAGCCAAATCTCACGATATCTCACACTAGGGGGGGAGGAGGGAGGTAAAAAATCGCAAAAAGCACCTCACGTAATTAATGTACGCCCCCAGACCGTATTTTGAACAAATCGAATAGAATTAATTTTTCAAGATTTCGGCATAGAATTTCACTTAACAAAAGAAACGAGTAACATTAGTAGATTATATTAGACAATAGTTAATATATTAAAATATATTAATTTAACAAGAAGTCTTGAAAAAACTATAAATGACTTTTGTTAGACAAAAGTAACGAGTAACGAGAAACAAAACTGTTTTAACCTTCACCTGACATGCTCATCCTGAGTAACATACCTGGACTCGTGGGGTACATACAAAACCAGCTGATTAAAATCTTTGTAAAAATTTAAATATTAATTTTTTTGTCTCAAAAAAATTCAGAGATAATCTTTAGATACCACTTTAAACTGTAGAATAGTCCAAGTTGAAAAAAATAAAGATCAGCGTTCATAAAAAATCCGGAAAACTAGAAAAAATTTCCAAAACAAATCGGAACGAGAAAGAACGTGGGGTATGTACGTACCCCACGGTTCCAGGTGAAGGCTAATAATGTATATAAAACAAAAAAAAAATAAATTTAACACTTCTTAATTTAACCCTTCTTTGCATGATGAGGAAAATTTCAATCATAATATTTAGTCAACAAAAAAAGGTACTCAAAACCCTTGTACTGTAAATTTGTTGTTGCTGGCAACATTTTAAGCGACTATTGCGTACAACAAAACGCAGTTGTCAAAAAATAGCAAACGTCACTGTCAATTACCAGGCCTAGAACTTGTCATTCCGCTGTTTGTTGTGACTGGAAAAAAGGAGCTAGATTTTAGTTTGTTATAAGGAAATAAACGCAGGAAATAAATACAGTAAAAGTGAAAATGAGTGGAAAAAAGGTTTGTTTTCATGTTTTTGTTGTTTTATGTACAATTTATATCAAAACACTGTGAATAAATTTCTCAAAACTATGTGATGGAAATTTACATCACTATGCAGTAATTTCACTTTTAATGTATGGCCAACATTTTTTTGTAAATGTTTATTTTATATTGTTTTTTAGGGAAACTTGAATGAAAGAGATATAGAAGATTTTCTTAGTAAGTTACAAGGCTCTCAGAAGTTGGCTCTCAGAAGATGACCTCGATGACCAAGATTCCGATGATGAAAACCGCGATTCTGATGAAGTTATAAGAGTGTTGCAGGAGGAGAACGACGATGATGATGATGATGTGGATGATGTGGATGAAACTGCTGACATTGATCCTCCTCTTGTAGAAACAGAAGATCAAGAACCCTCTCACCCATCAACTTCATCCAGCTTGCAGTCTTCATCCAGTTTTCCATTTGACAAAAGAAGCTTGATTTGGAAAAAAAGGAATCTGGTGTATGACACAGATAAAATTACTTTCTTGGGGAGTTCTACTGCTTCAGGTGGTCTATCACACCTAGAAACTCCATATCAATGTTTTAACCATTTTATCACTGAAGATTTTATCAAAACATTAGTAGAGGAGACAAATTTATGTATAATACAGAGTAATCCCAGTTCATCTATAACATTTACAGAATATGATTTGTATAAGTTCTTTGGTATATTATTGTACATGTCAGTAATCAAATTTCCTAGCACAAGATCATACTGGTCGCCAAAGTTTGGATATGAGCCCATTTCTTTAACAATGCCACTGAACAAGTTGGAGAAAATAAAGTTATCATTACATTTGAATAACAATGATCTTCACAAACCTATAGGTCATCCAGAACATGACAGGCTTTATAAAATCCGCCCTGTTATCAAGCATCTCAATGAGAGGTTTGCCACATTGCCAATGAATCAAAGACATTCTGTGGATGAACTGATGGGTTCTCTCAAAATAGGGCATTTTTTAAAACAATATCTGCCTAAGAAATTATATGTTCTCTGTGGTTTGATGGGATATGCCCACAAGTTTGAGGTATATTCTGGACAAGAGAATACAGAGAAGCTCACAGACGAACCAGATCTTGGTGCAACAGGAAATGTTGTAGTTCGTTTGCTTCGAGGAGTGCCAAAAAAGCAAAACCATATCATATACTTTGATAATTTTTATACCTCTTTGCCATTGGTAGTTTTTTTAGCTAAATCAGGAATTCACACAGTGGGAACTGTGCAACAAAACAGGATACCAAATAATAAACTTCCAGAGAAGAAAAGTTTCATGAAAAAATCTGTGCTCAGAGGTAGTTTTGAGGAAAGAGTGTCTGTGCATGATGGTATAGATTTGAGTTGTGTGGCTTGGAAAGATAATAAGATAGTAACCCTGCTATCTTCTTATGCTGGAGCATTGCCTGTAACTAAAGTCAATAGATTTGACAGGATAACAAAAGGAAAAATTGATATTTCTTGCCCGTTTATTGTCCAAGAGTACAATAAACATATGGAGTAGATCTCATGGATAGCTTTTTGGGCAGAAATCATATTACAGTGAGGTCTAAAAAGTGGTATTTGCGTATTTTTTTTCATCTATTTGATCTAGCTATTATAAACTCTTGGATTGTTTATAAGAAAAATGCTCAAGAAAGAGGTGAACCTAAAAAGAGTCTGCTTACAATGGGCCAATTCAGAAATGAATTGGCCTTTGTGCTATGCAACAGAGGAACCACCAAAGAAGCTAAAAGAGGGCGTCCTAGTACCACTGTACTAGAAGAAGAATTACAATAAAAAAAAAGAAAAGGTTCTCCAGCTCCACCACCTCCAAAAGACATAAGAAAAGATGGTGCTGAACATTGGCCAAAAGTAGGTGGGTCACTCCGGTGCAAATTTCCCAAATGTAAAGGCTATTCCACAATTTCGTGTAGTAAATGTGCGTCAATTTGTGCTTAAATAAAAATAATAATTGTTTTTTAAATTATCATAAAGAATAAAGAATAAAGAAGATTGAGTAAACAATATTTTTTTATTTATTTAGTACTGAGCTAAATATGTGACAATGCATGATGATGTAAATTTCCATCATATTGTTTTTTACATAATACATATTTTTATTTACATTAGTATTTTTTTAAATATTTTTCCTTTAATCTAGAGCATTAATTACATCACCCTGATTTATTTTAAAAAAATAGAAAAAACATGCAAAGAAGGGTTAAAGCTTAAACTATCCCTTCACTTAAATTTCAAATTTAAATTCAAATTGTTAATATTTTGTATTACCCTAAAAATATGCAACAGCAAATACATACAACATTTAAAAGCAAAATGAAAATAAAACATAAAATTGCTGAATTTTTAATTATCGTATGTATAAAACACAAAGTAGAATTTGTTTGAAGATTTAAATAATTAATTTGCTACATATAACAACGAGTAACTAGTAATTATGAAGAGTATTAAAGATTTATGCACGCAGCGAACAGTAAACAGATGGAATGTATGTGCTCCATCCATTAAGCTCAAATATAACAATAACTATTTTTGATTACACATGCGCCATTTTGGCATTTTTTTTTTAATATTTTTATTTTTGAAGAACTTGGCAAATTCATTTATAATGTCTGCCATTCATATGCTAAATATTGTTGATGTCCAGCTTTATGAATTTAATAGTTATAAATGCATGAATGTTACGTGTCGGTGTGCATTAGCCGGCTTTCATGGTTTAATTTGAGTGTGTGCATATGTGTATGAGTGTGTTTGGGTGCATGTCCTGTGTGCTTGTTTTTGAACCAACCAGTGTTATATGGTTTCATTGTTGTCCGTTACTGTTGTTGTAGAACAACTCGTTTTTGTGCTCTGTTCAGCAACATGTTTGGCTCTTCCTGTCTCACAGTTATTGTCTGTTGTTGCTACTTATACTCATTATCCTTTTACTAATATTGTTGGTTTATTTTTGGTTTTTTTAAATAATATGGATTTAGTTCCATTTAAGCCAATGTGCCATGATACGGCAGCAAATGTGTTAATCCGCCTTCTCTCAAAATTTATGGCCAAAAAATTAATTTAAATACAATGACTGCCCCATACGATGTCCTCATGGCTCTTGTTGTTAAGGCTATTCCACAGTGAAATATCCTATTCAATTGGCTGTTCTGCAGCCTCACTTTCCTCCTTCTATCCGTCCACCTCATCTTTGGTGGCGGCTGGCTTTCAACAATCATGAAACAACCATGCGTGCATTTTCAGCATTTCATTAAAAAATCAGAAACACCGTTTAATGCTTTGATGCCAGGATGTGCAGCCAACTACTGTCATGGCTGCTACTGCTGCTGCTACTAATGCTTATGCTGCTGAAAGCTATGATGACAACAATGCACTCAAAAATGCACTTGCAACCAGTGAGTTGAATACTTACGACAGCATGCAGCATGATGAGCGAAAAATCTGGTGCTTTTGAATGCAGAGTGGCAGCATTTGGTGTATGCGTGTCCTTTGGTGCTTTGCATGCTGTATTTTATGTCAATGCTGGCACTTGGATTATTTTTGTTACGGCTTACTTTGTCGCATTTGCTTCCGGGAGTAGATAAATATTTTTACTGTGGCCGACATGGTCATTGAAAACGGGAAGTGTTGAAGTATGCGTAGGACTTCAATACTACACAAAACTGTGTTTATGAAAGTGGTTTTTTTTGTGTGAGTGTTTGTCTTATGTATTATTTTTATTTAGAAAAAAAGTACGGTTTTCAGCACATTCTAACAGGCAGTTATGACCATTTGACAATAACAAAGTTGCCTTTTATTTGTACTCATTTACTCTTGAACAGAAACAAGAACTGGATTCAATTAATTTTATTTGATTGGTTTTCAGCAAAATCGTAGTTTCCTCCTTTTAAAATTTATTCTCATATTACGAAGTAATGTAGCGCATGATAGTTTCGCAAAAAGTTGAAAAAATTAAAAACCTCAGTAATAGAAAAATATAATCAACCGAACAACGGCTGAACAGGGGTAAAACAAGGGCCGTATGGCCAAACAAGATTGAACAATTTATTTGCAATAGTATATTTATGATAACGATGAAAAATATCTACCGCTACTATATCTACTGATACCTTACCACATTCAGGGTACCAAACGACCAGTTAAGTAGCTAAACGTTCAATTCATAAAAACACCGAAGGGATCATGACGGTTGTGTTAGATTTACTCGGATAGGGACCAAGAGAGATTTTCAGGTAATTTTTTAAATTTAAAAAAAAAATAATAAATTGTATTTGTCATAGAACACCCTTGAAATACATTTGAGGGCTATGCCGTAAAATAATTTCTTGTTCATAATTACAAAAGGAATCATAATTTTCACGGCGAGGAATCAGCTAAAATACAATAAAACATTCCACTCCGAACACTTCGAAAATAGAACGAAACGGCATGCTTTTTTTTTTTTCAAAATTCAAAGAGCCAAGGCATGCGCCTTATACAAACAAGGTTTGGTCTTTGACCTGAAAGGAAAGGCATAGATTTATTTAGAAGAATTGATTAGAACCATTTGTGAATTATTGATTAGGCGAAACAACAGTGAAAGACAATTTGAATTGCTTTTAACCGATGCTGTGTGATGCCTTAAACTCGGCAAGCATTTCCAGCTCTTAGTTGTTCCTGTCCTTTAATTCTACATTTTCTACAACTTAGCTGTGGATTTGTAGTTTTCCACAATTCTTAAATGTAGGAAAGAACAAAGAAAGTGAAAAGAACCATGCCCGAACCCGGATTCGAACCAGGGACCTCTGGGTTAATAGTCTAGCGCACTCTCTACTAGACTACTAAAACCGAAAAAAAAGGGGGGGAAAAGTCAAAATCGAATTTTAATTTTTTTAAATGAGAATATGTTAAAAAATTAGGTTTATAAAATGGGTAAAAATTAATTTTTTTTTTAAATATTGCGGTCATAAAAAAAAACTTACAGCAAAAAATTTCTTAAAATTGTTTTCAAACTCTGAACTAGTTGAAAAAAATCACGTATTATGGCCAAAATTTGGGTTCTTCAGATATTACGAAAAATGTGTTCCAGCTCTATGGGAAGTGCCACGCCCTTTTGTCAAATGATGCCTAAATTACATGTGCCCTTCAAATGACGTACTTGAGTATTGCTGAAAGTTTTGTTTTTGCAGCTATACTGGTTCTCCGGATATTGCGAAAAATGTGTTCCAGTTGTATGGGAGGTGCCACACCCACTTGTCTAAAACTTAATTTAAAACCCTTTTTCTGTACTTTGCTTTGCCTCAAATACCAAAAACGGCCATAAATATCAACAAAATTAATTTTTATACTAATCGTTCTACTGTGCAGCGGCCGAACAAGGGTCGAACAAGGGTGATGCTATAGCAAAAATATGTACATACACAAAAAACAAACAAAACAGCACTCGATATCCATGAAAAACTCATGCGCAACAACAAAAGGAACTAATGATTAAATACAGCTTTTTACTAAAAATTAATATCAATACTTAGTAAGAGTTACATTACAATATTATCTTAGCGTGTTCATGATATTTAATAATGCCTTAGCCTCAAAACGAGTTCTAAAAGTTTTAACCGTATATTTATATAGCAATAACACTAGTTCCTAAGCTTACCTCACGACACGCAACCCAGCAAGTCAAAGTTTCCGAATTCATAACGAATTTTTCGAAATTATTCCGAGTCGGCATCGGAATTCGTATCGATTTCGTAAGGAAAATCGTATGGAGGGGTTGACATGAATTCGTAACAAATTGTCGTAACTTATTCGGAAGGAATTTTAGTAACGAATTCGTAACAAATTCGTAAAGAATTGAAATATCGTATTCGTAACGAATTCGTAACATATTCGTAAATAATTGACGTATCGACATATGTAAATGTGACTTTGTCTTTGCATCTGTAAAAATTAAAATAAGAACCATCTCTAGTATCATCTGCTTTAAAGAAAAAGTTGTTTAAAACTTAATTATTTTACAAATGGAAAATTATTTCAAATGCCGCTAGTCTCATGGCCTACCAATTTTTTTCAATTAAAAATGTTTAAAACACCTCGCAATTTATATTTGAAAATTTGATTTCGGAACTCTTTCGCATTATTCGGAAATGTTCCGAAAGTACTGTTGCAAAATAGTTACGCATTCGTTAAGAATTATCGAAATAGTTACGAACTAATCGGAGTTCAGACAAATTTGAAAACTTTGGTTTGCTGGGAACTTTATTAAGAATTTATGTTTAAAATATGTGTGTTTCATTTTGATAGAAAAACACATTTACAGCAAAATAAAAAATGCAGATCAAACAAATTACTCGAAAATAAGTTGTTCGTTTCTTAAAGATACGAACAGGTTACTTTTTTTTTTAATTTTACTTTCTTACTTTCTTACGAAATACCTATTTTAAAAAACTTAGCTCTGAATAAAGTAACGAGTGGTTTAATTCTTTCTGTTGCATAGACATAAACTCATAAAAAAGACATAAATTTTGTCGAAATAGTAGAAAAATTCAGTAAATCTACTGAAATGCATTTTTGGAGGCAGCAAAGTAACGAGTTACTACATTTTTAAGCTTTTTAAATGTGTTTTTAGTTTGGGTGAGGCAACGTTTTAGCAAAGTTTGTTCATTCATACCATAATTGATATTTTTATTTAAATTTTTGAGGTAAAAAAAGTAACGAGTAACTTAATTTAACTGCATTTTCTAATTTAATAATATTTATTTTTTATGTATTTTAAATCTGAGTAAATTAGCGAGAAATATTAGAAAAGCCTGGAATAAGTTGCAGTTGCTTTTTATATTCAAATCCTTTCCTAACCAAAATAAATCAAATGAATATAAGATAACCAAAAAGGCCGCATGTTTATAAATTATATTTAGTTATTGATCCGCGCTTCATAAAGACTCATGTCTCTGGATTGAAATGCAATTCAACGCAATGCTACGCTTCTCAACATTGCACGTTGTTGACTAAATCGAGAAATTTCAATTAAATTTGTATTAAATCAAAGCCACATTCAATTTTGGTTCAAAGGCAGGCAGTCTAACCAGTGATGATGCGGCGGAATGCGAGCACATTTGCGCAAATTAACCGCTTCAGTGAGGATCGCGGTTAGTGTTGGTTACAAGTGTATGTTTGTGTGTGTGTGTGTGTCGGTGTATGTGTGTTCTTTGTGTAAATTACAAAGTGCGCTCATACAAAAACCAAAAACTTCAATTTCGATTTACGTGCAACTCCGCGCTTCAGTGACACAGGCAACATTTCTAACATGCAGGAAGATGTTGTCGATGTGGCATTGAATTACATTCTAAGCCACAAATGATGGTGCATTCCACACATGCACACTCATGCTAACAAATAAATGCAAATGCGAGCAATACAGCAACACATGCTCATTAATTGACTAACCGTAGGCGAATTAATTGAACCAGGTGACTAGATGGCACATTGAACAAATATAATTCGTTGGTGAGATTGATGCAGATGAGAGGTGCGGAAGGAGAGGGAGAGGGAGGAGGAAGGGTTTGGGCAAGACAAACTAATTTCAAAAGTCAATGCATCACTCTTGTACATTTGTACTGTTTGTGTTTTTGCATAAATAACGAGTAGATGCAACGAGTGACACTTGCGTTCTATAGCTCTCGGCTTTTCTCGAAGGATCTGCACTTGAGTTGGCAGCATTAATCCTTCAGGGAAACAAACAAATTGCACCTGCTTTGAGGGAGTGTGTGCATCATGAGTGAATGTGTGTACATTTGTGTTGTGGTCAATGGCCGGAAATTGTACGGATGTGTCGGTTGCTTGCAACGGAAATTAAAACAAGATTTGAAACGTAAAGCTATACTATGTAAAGCTAACATTACTGGCCTTACGGAAGTGCATTGATTGGATACACAATTTTATATACAAGCTTGATAAAAAACAAAATCAAGTAAATAATGATGAGCAGTTTTGCTATTCCTCGACCAGCATTAAATACCACATATACGATTTTATGTTTTCTTAGAGAAGAAGAAACTCGTTACGTTGTGAGAGTATACTCATTACTCCCATTAACATAACATTTTAAACTGACAAAAAACAAAAAGGATTTATTTTTCTAATTTGTATAACATCGCTGCAGAAAATTGAACCAACTTTTAAATAGTTCTAAACTAGTGCTAAAAGGGACCAGTCCTGGTCTCTCTACAATACTCTTTCACATTGATCGAACTGACGCTTTTTACGTATTGATGTCATAGGAAAAGACAAACTTTTTTCAAACTTGCACGTTTTGCTGAAGTCTTAAAAAATAAAACATTTACTAAACATTTGCGAAAAAGAAAAACTACATTTGTGAAACAGTGCAGACGATTTAATCATCATGGTTATTGAATTTATGTAGAAATTGCTTAAATTAATAAAATAAAAAATTTTCTCTGAGATAATATCATAAAATAATAAGTTTTTAATAAGTTTTAATTTTTTGGTCACGGTAGACTTTTCTGTGGAAATGCCCGTATGGGTCATTCTCTTACAAATTGCAAACCTTCCAAAATTCGATTTCGCAGATTTGGACGAAAACTTTTTATATTCTCTTTACGTAAAAATAAATTTACACGTGTATCGGGATTTCTCTCAGAAATTTTTTTTTACTAAATACAAAAAAAAAACTGGCCATTTCAGCCCTTGGAAGGACTTTGACCTTACTGCTATTGATCAATTGTGTTGTGCGTGTTATTAAATGTTTAATCACAAATGACCGAGAACTGGACCTAAGTGTTTTATGCCGACTCCGAACGGCTTATGTTCTCAAGAAGCTTTACATGGCAATTTTTACTCTCTGAGGTTTGCCATTGTCTGCAGAGAGGTGACGACAGAACAGAAAAATTAGTTCAATTGAAAAAACTTTCTGTTTGAGCTGGAATTGAACCCGAGCTACCGCGGTTCTTTAGCTTAGGGGCCACGCATTCTACCCACTAGGCTACGATCGCCACATATACAGTCAGGCCAAAATTAGGAAAATTTACAAAATTTGGTCAATTGCTGTGCTTCTTAAATCGAAATATCTCGGCTAGTCCGATTTAGTTCGTTTTATACCCGTTGAATATAAAATTTACTGTAATTTAATTCTACATTAAAATTATTTTTTTTTCAATTTAAAATAAATGCATAAAAATTAAGTGAAGTTTTCAAACGACTTTTTAATCTTTTAATCCCGTCCTCCAAGTAAGCGCTTTTTTATAGATTCTATATAAATTTTTGTTTCAAAAAATACCAATTTCTTGTTTTGAGTGTAAGTTTTAAAAAAAACTTTTACTTCAAAAACGAAACTTTTTATTTAATTTTTCTCCAAAATAAGCTATGAAACATGCAAATTGGACCAAAACTTTCGAAGTTGTGATTTTTTTACTTTCTGTAAAAAGTTGATTTTTTTTTTTGCTTTTTGTATAAAAAAACAATCCCAACCTGGAAAAAATTTCAAGGAAACATAAATACCGCGCGGTAAACAAAAATCTATAAAAAATCGCACCACTCTTTTGACAGTTTTGTATTTTGTAGAAATGTAAGGTGCGTTAATTGATTACGAGAGAAATCCCGATACATTTGTAAACTTATTTTAAAATTTTTTTAAATTTTCAGCTGATTTAAAAATGTCAAATAAAATTTTTTGCATAAAAATTTGTAAAATAATGACGCATATCGTCGCTTGAGAAAATAAACATCATATGTGAAAATTTTCATTTTTGAGATTATTGAGAAAAAGGTGCTAAAAATTCTAAAAAAATTGCGGTAAGTCCAAAAAAATGTTGTAATATATTGTAAAATGTGTATGCAAATAAATAGGCCTGCAGTTCTGAAGAGTATTGCTACCCTAGATTTTGAGTTATAGCCCCTTTTTCTCAATAATCTCAAAAGTGAAAATTTTCACATATGACATTTATGGTCTCAAGCGACGATATGTAGGAAGATGTAGGAAGAATTGCTGAAAACCCTGCAGCACTTATAAATCGGATATCATACCAAAATCTATTTTTGGCAATTTTTTACAAACGAAAGTTTTCGTTTTGGATTACTGTTAAAATCTACGTAAATTAGGTTTTTTAAGTTTTAAAATTAAGTTTTATTTTGTAACTAATATTATTCAAACACTGTGTATCTATATTTATTATTAGGCGGCCTCTATAGTCTAGTGGTAGCGCGCTTGACTGTCGCACAGGGGTCCCGGGCTCGAATCCTGGCCGGGCCATGGTCCTACGTTTTAACCTTTCTTTCCTTATTTCTAATCAAAGAAACGTTAAAACACATCAATTAACGACAAAAAGTTGTAGTTGGTGGTGGAGGGAAAAGTTTGTGGAAAGCTTAGTTAATTGATTTGACTAAGGTCAAGGCATAAGACTTGCTATAGATGTAATATCACATGTTGCTACACCTTCTGACACATTAAGAACATCCTACACAAAAGTTTTACTTGATTACTCCCTTCTTCCATTATGTGGTATCACAACGGACCAATAATATGGTCTAAGTAGGGTTGTCTAAAGACCTGCCGCCACCTTAACCTAACGTTACCTAACCTATCTATATTTATTAACTTAAAATAAATTTTTACTAATTTGTTTTATTTTACTTTATTTTATCTACGTTTTGTTTTATCGTTTTATCAGAGCTTTTTTTATAAAGATCAAAGAACCAAGGCATGCGCCTTATATAAACAAGGTTTGGTCTTTGACCTGAAAGCAAAGGGATAGATTTATTTAGAGGAATTGATTGGAACCTTTTGTGAATTATTGATTAGGCGAAACAACCGTGAAAGACAATTTGAATTGCTTTAACCGAGGCTCGTGTTATGCCTTAACCTCGGCAAGCATTTCCAGCTCTTAGTTGTTCCTGTCCTTTAATTCTACATTTTCTACAATTTAGCTGTGAATTTTTAGTTTTCCACAATTTTAGTTGTGGATTTTTTTCGTTTTCCATAATTCTTAAATGGAGGAAAGAACAAAGAAAGTGAAAAGAACCATGCCCGAACCTGGATTCGAACCAGGGACCTCTGGGTTGATAGCCTAGCGCACTCTTCACTAGATTACAAAGGTCTTTAACTCTACCAGTGGTTGTGTCTGTTTTTAGTTGCCTTTTCTGTTCTCACTATAATTCTCTGTAGTTCAGTTCAATGAATTTGTTCAAAATCCCCAAATGATTGTGAATAGTGTTTTTGCTTCCGCAAGAAAGCTAAAACTATTTCATTAACTCAACATTAATTAAATGTTTATTATTTTTCTAGGCTACTGAAGATGGAACGCGTAGCCACAGTCCGGAACAGTATTTCTAGTCTGCTGTGTGATTGAGTCTGCACTGAGTTATTGTTCTTGGCTTCTCTATAACTTACTTGATCTAAAAAGCTCATAATTAAAATCATGTAAAATCAAAGAGTAGGTTGCAATTAATTATTATAAATTAAAATATTTTTAGTGGTTTCCTGTGTAACAAAATTTGAGGACTTAACTTCAACTTTTGATGAAGTGTTTGGCCACCCCACCCCTTCCGCCCTAGATAAAAAAGCTTCCGACGCATCTGATTTCATTACATTAAATACCTTAACATTTGGCCTTAAAATGATGAAAAATAACCCGAATGACATTTGTAATAAAAAATAAAAGATAAAACTAGTCACTCGTTACTTTTGCACATCACATTTAAGCAAACTTTACATTAACTTTCGTTCCACAAAAAAAACAAGAGCATAAAAAATACTCCCGTTTAAGCTCATGAATAAAATGTTGAAACTTAATTTAATTCGCTTGTTGCCCTAACGTGCCTAAAAAATTCCCATTTACTGTCACCCACTTGATACAAAATGCAAATCCAATTTAATTGCAGTCACTGAAACCAAGACTAAACCAAGTGCCCAGCATTTGAATACAATTTAACAAAGCAAACGTGGCGAAAACCAAATTAAACTTTTTTTGACTTTTACCAAACTCTGCATAAAAAAATCAAAAGCTGGATGGAGCAAATTCTCCAAAAAAAAAAAACCCACAAATGCAAACATCAATTTCAAACTTAATCTACCTTTAACGAGCCAGAGTTGAAAGAAGTGAAGCCAAAAATCAAAAAACAAAAACGCATATAAAGAAAGCAGAAAGCACAGAAAGAGAAACAGAGAGAGAGATAGTGTGGAATTTGGAAAAAATGCGGATATTTTAAATACCAAAAGAAGGCAGAGAATTTTCACAAAACCACTCAAAACGAACCTACAAGCAAAGCAAATTAAAGCAAGTGAAAATGCAAGATTAAAACTTAAAAAAATAAGCTATCAACGGTAATTGAAATTCACCGCAAAACTAGACCAGCTCAACTAAAAAAAAAAACCCAAAACAAGCATCAACCCGAGAAAGAGCTGGCAAAACGAACAGCATTAACTAGGTTTCGCTTGCTTGCTGCAGCTGCTGGCTTTAATTTAAACAGCCAACAAAAAATTACAAATAAAAAAAATTAAAAATTGCCAGCAAAGTTGTAAAAATTTCAAAGTCATTAATTTGTGTATTTTAAAGTTCACTCGTTACTTTGGTTTAAAAAAAGTTTGCTAGCGTGCGCCGTTTCAGTTATAAAGTATTTGCTTTAGCTTTTGCTTCGGCTCAATTTCGTATGCTTAGCTTCGACGCTTCATGATGCCTCGACACCTTTGCCTTTGCCATCGGTTAAAAATGTACAGTCTAACGAGTAAACTGTAACGAGTAAAAGTTTTGTGCATTCTTATTTAGTTCTTTTCTTTTTATGCATTGCAGTTTGTTGTGCTGCGAAAAATGCAAAATTATTGCGGTAAAGTTTTGTACACGAGCCAGAAGTTGTTGCCACAAAGTTTCAAGTGCAGTTCTATTGACTTTTTGAGCTAAAACTGAGATGAGAAATTTTTCATGCTGGGAATTTTTAAAACTGCTAAATTATGATTTCAAATAAAAGCTAATTGAGTTTTGCGGTCGACGCTAGAACCGGTGAAGAAAAGGCGATAACGTTCAGTCAGCAAGGCAACGTATAAGAAGTATGCATTCAAGTAGAGGAAAAACATGGACTTTTTAAAAAAGTAGCGAGTAGCTAGCAGTTAAGTGGTGATAGTTCTGGTTATTTAAAATAGCTTGATCTTTGAAAAAAATGTAATTTCGAGATATGCTTAAAAACAAGAAGCTAATGAATAGGCGTGCTTAAGAAAAAAAGCGATTCGCAAGAATGAATTTCGACTCTTAATTTAGAATAATGTCTAGAGTTATCTATCTAATAGATAATAATGTATAAAGTAAGCATCAAATAGACCATTTGAAAGGCCCATTGACTTGAAAAACAAAAAAGTCATCAAAAAATCGAGTAGGAGTATCTGCAAGGAAGTAAATGAACTGAATACAAGTTTTTCTTAAACAAAATTTTTTAATTCATTAATTTTTGACTTATATTCTTATATTTGAGATATATCTAGAACACTAATAACCAAAAATTTATAGCTCAACACTAAGTAGCGAGTAGGGAAATTGCTCCTTTTTTAACTAAATGTGTTCAAATAATATGTTTTGTTGATTAATCTATAGTAATAAAACTCATTTTCTGTTTGTTTGTTTGTTTGGCATTTATACAAATCTAAACGGCTCAACGGATTCCGCTCAATCTATTGGTAAATGCTACGTACTTAGTTTTTGCCACGCTCCCTCTGAAATTTTTCAACTAACGGTAATTTTGTTACTATAAAACTTTTCAACATTGGATTTTGTTGTGTATTTAATTTAAAAAATGTTTGTTATTTTGACATCAAAAACACTCACATATCTTCAAAATTGGAGAAATTTCCAGTACAACGACTTTTTCATAAAACATCGTTAGCTAAGAAAGAGAAAAAAACGACATGAAAATCCAAGTTTGCAAATATCTCCGCAATCCATTTATATATTTCATTCAAATTTTTTTTTTGTTTAAAAGTTCAATAAAATCACTTTACAAAAATAGGTTGAACTGTACCGTTAAGTCAGTGTAACTATGTTTTATAATCATGTCAAAAAAGGTCCAAAATATTGACTTTTTACTCAAGAAATGACTTAAAAATTGTCGTTGTTGTAAAAATGAAATCAATTAAAAATTGTACATCTGGCTACCTTTCATTTGACATAGCATTTATTTGCAAAAATTCTTACAGCTAAGCGCAAAAATTATTTTACTGTTTTTGTCATCAAAACAACAAGGGTACCCCCTTTGATTTTTTTCGAGAAATTTATTTTTTTCAAAATGTTGTTTTTATATTTTTTACAAAAAAGTCAAGTCTCAAAAATAATTTATGTGAAAAAATTACCCCAATATCTCTTTTCAATCAAAAGTTATGGCTAAAAATCTATTTTTTCATGGAACTGACTATCTTCCCCAGACAAAATTTTTGGCCGGAAAATGAACTTAAAACGGCAGACAGGTAGTCTGTTTATTGGAATATAAATGAAATTATTTTGGCCCAATTTTGGCCGGGCAGGGCGGGAATTGTACCAAAACCAGCCAGTTGACTGCCACTGCCACAGACTGGCTAACAGAGGCCCAAAAATGTATAAGAAAGCATGCAAGTGGCGTTCAGTGGAAGTAACTTGGCAGGGAATGTACAGAGCAGAATACAAGCAGGTAGTGGCAGGCAATTGGATGGGGCATTAACATGGCATAGAATGCAAAATATTGGTTTCTTTTATATATTTTAGGTTATTTTATATATTTGAACTTTTTTGTTCAACTAACAGTGTTTGGTCCTTGGGTTTGTCGATTTTTTTCGATTCACTTAAATTTTGAACGGCTTTGATGTTGTGACATACAATTTTGAGTGAGATTTTTCAAACGTAAATTTCTAAGTCTTTTTTTTTAAAGTTTATCTTAAGTATATCAGGTATATACTTAAAACTTTATACTTTTAACTTTAGGCAAACCTAAACAAAGAAGGAAATTCACTCCTGTGGGTATAATAGCAGTCCAACACGCAAAAAATAAGCAGATTTCCTTAACGAAATTTGACAAAGAAATGTTTGTACCATATAATCAGTTAAAGTTTTTAATGGAGATGATGAATTCCCTGGTCACTCATCCTTCCCAGAATGAAACAATTGTGCATCAGACGAGGATAGTGAAGATCCGATTGCTGGAAAAGATAGATTTGTTCTAGGATCTCCGGTATCAACACCTGAAGTCTTCACCTCAATTCTAGCATACGTTTTACGACACAAACTAAGCGCTTCTGCATTAAGCAGTTTGTTGGAATTGATTGATTCCATCCATATGCCCTGAAACGCCCATCTCCACTTATGTCTTTAAAAAACATTTCATAAAAATAAATTCCGCTATTAAAAGAACGGCGCATTGCAACAACTGTTACAGACCAGTAAAAAGAAATGAGAGGAATATAATAGCAAAGGCGAATTCGGATATCTACTCACCTTTTCAATAGGGGCAAGCAATTATTTTTCGCAAAGATTTCTGCAAACAAGTGCTTACCATTTTAGCAGAAAAAAGAAAATGTTGACGGGCTAGAAGACATTTACGATGGCGAACTCTATCGCGAAAATAGATTCATGAATGACCCCAGGACTTTATCATTCAGATCTTCTGAAATACAGTAAATTTCGCCACAATGTATTAAAAACTGAATTTTGCATTACATGTAAATGATATTTCATATGTTTTGCGTTCCACCAAATATGATTCTTAGTGTTCCACTAAATATGATTGAAAACGAATAAAGCACCTTTACCTTTATCAATTTTTAAATAACGTTTATTTATGCAAACTTTCGGCAAAAAAATATTAATTGTAGCTGTCAAACTTACATGTTACATGGGAAAAGGTTTTCAAAAATTTTTAGTTAAAGCCAGTTAAAAGTTAAAGCTCAGAAGAGTTAGACAGAATAAAAGCGTCTTCCAGTATAAGACGAGATAATTCTGTTGTCTAGGAAGCAAAACATTTTTAAGCTGCTAGACCATTTCAATTGGATGCCAATACAATGCTTGTTTTTAATAGAGTTCATGTGCCTGCCAGTATAGGGCGAAAGCATTCTGTTCTGTAGAAAACAAAAGTTTTAAGCCTGCCCAAATATTTCAGTTCAATGCCAAAATAATGATTTTATTCAACAGAGTTCATATGCCTGCCGTTATAGTGCGTAGGAAGGCTGCTGCTGAAAAAACAAAAATGTTTGAGCTGCTTGAACATTTCAATTGCCGTCCAATACAATGCCGAATTTCGACACACTGCCTTCTACAGACTTTTCCATGCCTTGACGCTGCTACTTTCTGGCAGCCTTTTTTGATAAAAAGTAAACTGGCCGCCACCACATTTCAACATACTGTCAGATCTCTGCTCATTTGCCACAATTATGCTGATAAAATGCCGTTTTCCTGTCGAATATTTTGTCTGGGGTATAGTAATAAAACTCATTTTCTGTCTGTTTGTTTGTTTTTTTGTTTGTTAGTTTGGCCTTTATACAAATCTAAACGGCTCAACGGATTTTGCTCAATCTAGGTACACATATTAAGTGCATCCCAACTTAAAATGTTACGTACTTAGTTTTTGCCACGCCCCCTCTGAAATTTTTCAACTAACGGTAATTTTGTTATTATAAAACTTTTTACCATCGGAGATTTTTGTGTATTTAATTTTAAAAAATTTCTGTTATTTTGACATCAAAAACACTCACATATCATCAAAATTGGAGAAATTTTCAGTACAACGACTTTTTCATTAAACATCGTTACCCAATAATGAGAAAAAAACGACATGAAAATCAAAGTTTGGTCTTTCGATGCAAATATCTCCGCTGTCCATTAATATATTTCATTCAAATTTTTTTTATTCAAAAGTTCAATAAAATCACTTCACAAAAATAGGTTGAACTGTACCGTTAAGTCAGTGTATATATGTTGTATGATTATGTCAAAAAAGGTCAAAAATATTGACTTTTTACTCAAAAAATTACTCAAAAATTGTTGTTGTTGTAAAAATGAAATCAATTAAAAATTGCACATCTGGCTACCTTTCATATGACAAATCATTTATTTGCAAAAATTCTTCCAGCTAAGCGCAAAACTTATTTTACTGTTTTTGTCATCAAAACAACAAGGGTACCCCCTTTGATTTTTTTCGCGAAATTTATTTTTTCGAAAATGTTGTTTTTATATTTTTTACATAAAAGTCAAGTCTCAAAAATAATTTATGTGAAAAAATTACCCCAATATCTCCTTCCAATCAAAAGTTATGGCTAAAAATCAATTTTTTCATACCGGACTATTAATAAAACTGGGTTTTGTTTTAAAATTCTCTTTATAATTTGAACGTCCCCATTTATCTTTAAGAATGCAGTTGTGTGTCTAGAGTAATTACAAACATTTTCGTTTATATTAAATCTTCCTTATAATTATCTACTTAGTTTTTTGCTAAAATTTTTTTTTTTAAAAAGTTCAATATATTTTTTGATATAAATTTTTGTTTGGATGTTAAAATGTCCATATCTCAAGAACCCGTTGAGTCACACCATAATTTTTATATTGTTGAAAAGCTAATTTTGCTAGCTTTAAGACTAAGTAAATATTTAAATTATTTTTAATTTTCAAAATATGTATTTCGAACCCCTTCTTTGAATTCAATTAGCTCACCGCAAGAGATGAAACCACCAACAACCAAAATTTTCAAAAAATTTTTTTGGATTAAAATGTTAAAATTATTTCCAACCAAAAGGCCTTTAAGCATTTAATTTTCGAACACTTTTCATAGCTATTTTCTATCTTTTCTCTCTTTTCTTTCCTTCATTTAACTACTTCATTCTTGCTTTTCAGTTTATGTTTTTTCTTTATATTATCAAAAAAGGATGAAAATTGTTGAATATTATATAAATTTAAATTGAAATTGATTTTTTATTTAAATTATATTAAACTCTATTTAAACTATATAAATTTTTTATATTAAATTTAAGTTACTAAATTGCTTTATATTCATTGCTCAATGATATTTTTTAGTTGTTATTTACTGTTATAGTAGAGGCATGCAAAAGACTTATATTATATGCTAACAGATTAATCAAATAAATAAATTGAAATTGAAATTAAAGTTCGTCCAATTACTTTTCTAATTTAAAATTCAACATATTTTTCATTATTCTAAAATTTAAAAAACCTTTTAACGCGAAGTGTATATTAAAAAGTTTATATAAATGACTCTCGAGTAACACCGGGTATATCAGCTGGTAAATAATAAAAATTATGTGCTTAAATTTAAAAATGAGTATCGAGTTAATAGTAAAAGCATAAAATCCAAGTAAAGATCTTATCGAGTTTAAGAATAATTAAAGAGGTGTTCACACGTCTGTCAAATGATTGAAGTATATTCGGATTTTTTACTCTCTTTTACTCACTCTAAAATTTATTTCTGCTCACACATGATTTTTTGATTGAAGTACCGATACATTTGTTACTCTTCTGCCTACTGTTTTGCTTACTTTTCTGTCTACTCTTCCTTTTTTCTCTTCAAAAAAGTGCTTTTGTATTCAAATAAGTTCTTTTTTAGAAATAATTTGCTACTACATAACAGACAAGTAAAAAAAATGCAACCCTTTGACTGATTGATGCAGGTCTCGAGCTCAATCAAAATTTTGACTGATTCGATGAAGAGTTTGACATTTTTTCAATATAGGAAAGCAACAACAACTTTTTTGATTCAATCATTTGACAGACGTATGAACACCCAACAAGTGGAATCAAGCTATATGTTTTAGTTATTTAAAAATTACAACTATTAACATTTGGCCTAAATAGCGAGTAACGAGTTAAGTCCGTGTTTAACAAAAACTAATGTTTAATGGAATGCCGCTTTAAACACGGTCTCTGTAACTATGAATAACAAAATAGTATAACAACAAAATGTTTGCCTTAACCATTAATTTAAAATTTACATTACAACGAGTAAAAGTTAACATAAGGATGACGGTTTTATCACTTTTACTGCATTTAAATAGCGAGTAACGAGTTAAGTCCGTGTTTAAAAAAACTCATGTTTAATGGAATGCCGCTTTAAACACGGTCTCTGTAACTATGAATAACAAAATAGTATAACAACAAAATGTTTGCCTTAACCATTAATTTAAAATTTACATTACAACGAGTAAAAGTTAACAAAAGGATTTGCATTAAAACTTTAGGCATTAATAGCGAGTAACAATTTAAGTTCATGTTTAGCAAAAATTGAACTTGATTGAAACCGATTTTATCACTTTTACTGTATTCATGAATTTAAAAAAAAAATTACAGCAACATTTTTAACAACGAGTAATGAAAAGTATGTTCAAGTAAGACATGTATGCTAAAGAAAATTCGAGTACACACGAATAATAACGGAGTCATCGTCAGTTCTTAACTGCTCTTGAAAATATTGAAACTTTTAAATAAAAACAGTAAACAATAAAAGTAATTATTAGAATTTAATGTAATAATTATATAATATACGTAATTAAATTTCTATCTTTATCTTTTAAAAGCAATATTTGCTAATATTAGCTTTCCAGTTTTGTATCCTCCACAAGAACTAGATTTTTTTTCGGTTGCTACAAAACTTTTACCACAAGCAACTCCAAGTATCTTTTCGTGTTTCCTTAAATCTTAACAGAACAAGAACTAAAGCTTCCGGTAAAAAAAAAACTACTACACCGAGCTAAAAGTAAGAAGTCATAAGAAACAAACCCTACTTAAGGTACAGAGAACCGAACCAAAGGAAATACTTAACGCCTTAAAACATGCCGCATATTTTGCGCTTCTTATTTTAAACTTCAGCTTATAGTTCATTCACACAAGTTCACAAACTGTTTTTTGTACATGTTTTTCTCCACTATACACACACACATATATATTAAAACAAATACACAGTCACACGCTGTCACGCACACATTGAAAGAGCGCCGTGTTGTCTGTGGTTAGTATGACCGACGCATTAAAATAAAGCAAAGCATAAAAAGGATTATTTTTTGTCCCGTCGTCTTTTATAATACAAAGAAAAACTAGTCGGTGTTGCAAGGAAATTCAATCCAAAAACTTTTGTACAGCATAGCACAAAGTTTTTCACATTGCATTTCCGCTTTGATGATATTTAAGAGGATGTAAGTTTAAGTTTGTATTTTTTCTCTTCTACGATTTTTAAGTTTCAACAAAAACTTGAGTTCGAAGTGGTAGAAAAACAAAAATAGCTAAGAAGGCGCGTCGAGTGAAGCGCAACCAACGCAAGGTAGCCATTGAAAAACGGCGGTATACTTTACATAGATTTTTTTTTTAAAGCCGCCTTTGCCGGTTAGACAGACACAATGGCGTGGCTACAGCCAGCCTGGCCAGTGCCTTAGGATAGGCTTATGTACCGGACTTGTCTGCGAGATGGCTGAAAATGCATTTTTCGCTATTGTTTTGTCTTGGATACCACTACTTTGGGCGAGTAAACTTTGCTAATGCTACGTAATGCTACGGTTTTTTTCTGAAGGCATTATTTTTGTTTCTTACTTTACCAACTAGTTGCTTGTCAAGCATTGTGTTTATTTAGCCATTGATGTTTGTCTAACAATAGTAGTTGGTTGATTTATGTATCTGATTGCGTTTTTTATGTTTGTTACTCGTTGAATCGAGGAGGTACTCACCTGCAATGAGAAGAATAAAGAAGTTTGATATAGAAATTGAAAGCAAACAACAGGTTTAAAGTTAGAATGTGTAATTAGTTTAAAATGTTTTCATGTATGCAAGTTTTCAGCAGAGAAAATATTTGAAATATGATTATCGAGTCGGAAGTTTGTGAGCCTTAAATAATTATTATTAAAATTGTTAAAAAGTATCAGCGAGTAACGAGTAAAAATGGTTTGAGGTTTTTCAATTATGTAGTTAGGTAAGTATTATACTTCTACTCTTTTTTTTAAAACGTTTTAATGAACCGAGAAAATGTTTATTGTTTTTCTGATAAATATTTTTTGGTAACTTTGTATTATAAGTGAAGAGAATAAAAAGCGAGTACAAAGATAACGGCTTTTGATCGCTGTTAAATGCAAAAACTTTACAAAAGTGTTAATTGACTGACTTTATAAGATAACCTTATCTTTTTGTTAAAAAATTATGTAACGAGTAACGCTTTAAATTAAAAAATAGCGAGTAATGTTTAAAAATTTAAAGTTTGTTATTAAGTGCCAGCGAGTAAAGAGTCAAAAGGTTTTTAAGTGCTACAAATATAAAGTTACAATAACTATATTTTAAACTTTCACTGTATCTTCAACCACAAAATAAGTAACGAGTAACGCATTAACACAATTTCAGGTTGACATCTGTGTGAATACAAAAAGAATAGTATTTTTTAATTACTAGTTAAAATAAAATAAGCGAGCAACGATTAGATTAAGACCTGCTTTCATATTTGTCTCCAAACTAATCATGAGAACTAAACTAACTGCTTTATTCTGTATAACGATAATGCACACCAACGACAAGCAAGACACGAGAAGCAATACTTTTTTCTATACGAAATTCTATTGCTTCTCGTGTCTTACTTGTCGTTGGTGTGCTGCTTCGTGATACAAAATAATGCACTAAATATGACATACAGTTCGACTAATGCACGTTGCTACTTATGATGACTATAACAGCTTACTGTGCTTTCAAAAAATGCCATGTATCGTTTAGAAACTAAAATATTATTATGCAGTTCCAGCGAGTTCAATGTTAAGATTCAGACTTAAGAATAGTAAGTGGCGATTTAGTGTTTTTACATAAATTCAAATATATTACTTGCTTTTTTATATTATGTAAAAATAACGAGTAACGATTTGTTTTCTTTTCTTTCGCAAATAGGGGATTTATTCCTTATTTTCAGTTATTGTTAGCATTCGATGTTGGTTAGTTACAAATAACATAGGCATAAACTGAAGTAAGCAAAAATTGAACAACAACAAAGAAGAGTATAAAAAGGGAGAAAAACTGAGAAATTGACTCTGAAATCTCATCGCCTCTGTGGTGCAGTGTGCTAAAATGCGCTGGCACGGCGATCCACGCCCGGTTTCGATTGGCGGTGGTGGCATCACAAAGATTTCTGATGAAGCCTGTAGCAGGGCCGAAATTGCAATAAAATCAGCTTGTGATATTTTTCCTTTTCATATTGAAAAATGTTGTTGTTGTTGTTGTTGTTGTTGTTGTTGTTTCTTTGAAAAAAATTCGTTAGAGCAATAAATTGTTCTAGCCTGACCTAAAGCTCAATAAACGACTTTAAACTATCAAACAACTAGAATTTGTACTTAAAATCAAGTATGATTTAAACTATCAAACATTTAGAATTTGTATTTAAATCATAGAAAATTAACACAATAATAAACAATAAGGTCATATAGAAAACTTACAATTGCAAACAAATTATCGATATTTTAATGATATTTTCACAGTTGAAACGATAAAGCTTTTAAAAATATGCATCTCTGTATTTTATTCGCACTTTTTCTCTCTTATTTTCACTTCTGTATGCAGCGAGTAATAAAAACAAACATCAAAAAATTCTAGCAAACGGGGTTGAGCTTGAACATTTTTTAGTAATTTCCTAACAAGCTGAAGAGATTCCTGGAGTGTTTTTTTTTCATTCGCTTTAAAGCAATGTTTTGAAAAATAAGACAAAATCATACCATTTTTTATATTCATTTGAAAAAAAGAGAATTTGAAGCAAAAGCAATTGCTTACGTTTTATTCATTAGACTCAATGTCATCCTTTTGGTTTGTAGAGATTTTTGTGAAATGGAATAAGCAACGAGTGACGAGTAATAATAACATTTTATGTGCTGAAGAAACAGTGGAAAAAGTTTTTAATAGCTTTATTATATGAATTTTTATTATTTTTTACTATTAAAAAATAATAGCGAGTAACGAGTAAAAACTTGATACTCAGTTTTTTTAAACTGAAGAAAAAGAAATGAGAACAATGAAACGTACAGAACCATTGGTTTCTTTATTAATTTCAATTATTTTCATATTTGTTATAGTCGAAAATAGCGAGTAGCATGTATTTGAGTTTCAATGCTTTTTCCAGTACACTTTGTTTAAACCCACACAACAGATCGTTCGGCTTTATCATGCTAGAGATTTTTATAAATTATTCTAATATTATTTCAATAAGTGACCATAGTTAATAACCAGGTACCATATTACTATTCGCTAAACTTTACTCGCTTGTTTGAGCATAAACTCTCAAAATGACACGAAGATATGAAAACAATGACAATGATAAAAATTTGTATTTTTTGAGTTGAAAAGAGCGAAATTTTTATGCATTTTGCTTTTGCACTTGATAATGTTTTGTATTGCTGCATTGATTTTTAAGACAACTGTATTGTTTTGTATAGATTATTTTTGTATTGTTTAAAGAAAGTAAAACGTTTCTTTACTTAATAAGAACCCAGCAAAATTTTTGTTACAAATATGCCATGAATTCTTAGGGACACTGCTTCCAGAAGACATTCTATAGATCCAATTATGCTTCTTCTTAGCCTTATCAAGAATTGCTTTCAAGAAGCATTCTCATAAACCACTTCTCCAGGATATTAAAATAGCATTTAATTTTAATTATTTTTTTGATGTGTTTTTTCATTTTCCGTGGGATTTTTCAAACCTCCAACAAAACGCATCCACTTCCTACTTCAAACACCAAAATGACGTGAAAATCGGGAAATGGAATATTTTACGAGGATTTTCTTAAACCCAAAACAAAACCCAAACACTTCTCATTTCCAACACTAAAATCGCGAGAAAATAGGGAGAAAGGATATTTTCCGTGGAATTTTTTAAGCCCCCCAACCACAAAAACCATTTATTTAAATGGAATAAATGCCTTCTTAAAGTTCTCCTAAAAAACACCTACTAGAATCCTTTCATTTGAAGGCTCAAAGAAAGCTTCCATTGAATAAATTCTGAAAACACTTCTAGAGAAGACTAAGGAAAGCATTACTCCCAATGACATGCACATGTTAAAAGAATGCCTTCTGGCTATGAAAGTGGAAGGGATGGAATTCAAGATTTTCCCTTCCACTTTACCTTTTTTTGGAAGCACTTTTTTGCTGGGAAGTTGCTAAATAACTAAAGAAGAAATAGCTAAATAAATAAATTATTGCAATTTCAAACCAATATTAATTCAATGTTAAATAAAAATACCGATTGTTACAAAGTATTTTTATTTTTTATTACCCAGCAAAAAGAGTGCTTCCAAAAGAAGCTAAATTGGAAGGGAAAGTCTTGAATTCCATCCCTTCCACTTTCATACCAAGAAGGCATTCCTTTAACATATGCATGTCATTGGGAGGAATGCTTTCATTAATCTTCTCTAGAAGTGTTTCCAGAACTTTTTCAATGGAAGAGTTCTTTGATACCTTCAATGAAAGGATTCTAGTAGGTGTTTTTTTCAGAAGAACTTTAAGAAGGCATTCCATGGAATAGAATGGTTTTTGTGATTTGGGGGTTAAAGAACACCTGCAAAAATATCCCTTTTCCCGACATTCTCGCGATTTTGGTGTTGGAAAAGTGTTTGGGTTTTGTTTGAGGTTTAAAAAAATTCCACGTAAAATATCCTTTTTCCCGATTTTCATGGCATGTAGGTGTTGGAAGTAGTAAGTTGTTGGGTTTCATTGGGTGTTTTAAAAACCCCACGGAATTTATCTAAAACATGTATTATAATTATGTGTAATTTTTGTTCTTTAATTGATTTGCATGTCTTACAGAAGTAGGTTATAAGTATGACTCCTGAAAGCACTTATAAGGCTAAGAAGAAGCAGTTTGATCTATAGAATGTCTATTTGAAAGCAGTGTCCCTAAGAATGCATGTCACATTTGCATTAAAAATTATGCTGGGTATTGGACAATAATGGAAGTGTTTGCCATCAGTAAAATACTCAAAAAGACCAAAAAGTACTTAAAAGATAAATCTTTTACTTTTTTCTACAAGTAAAGTAGCCATCAAGCGCAAAAGTAAAGAAAAACCTTTTTACTTCTTCACATCTGAAAGAAACGAGTACTGCATACACGCATTTTACTCAATCATATAAGTATCATTAATCATTAATAACAGAATATTGCTTAACCCATTAATGCTCGCTACCAGAATCCGTTGAGTTTAGCTTTTAAAATTTTCAGCATAAATTTGTATTATTATAAGACGGAAAACTCTGAAGTTTTTAATAAAAAATCAAAGGATTTGGGTGTGGCGAAGCATATAAACGCATAAGGAGTTTTTGAGTAGAAAAATAAAAATAAAAAAAAAAATAAAAAAAATAAAAAAATAAAAAAATAAAAATAAAAATTAGAAAAATGATAAATTGAAAAATTTTCATTTCGTAGAGAAATAAAAATAAATAGAAAAATGATAAATTGGAAAATTTTCTTTTCTTAGCGTAGGTGTTCTTTAACGTAATGCACTATTTTAATGATATTATTTTTTTTTCTTGATGTTTATAAAACAAAATAACTCACACAGTAAAAAATTTGAAGGTAAATTTTATATTTTTTATAACATTTGTGTGGTATGAACTTTTTTTATTCCAAATAATTTATAAATTTTATACCACTTAATAATATAAAAATATTAAAAGAAATATAATTAAAAAATTTCACATGGATATCGTGTGTTATTCAAAATATATCCTGGTTCGAAAGAAAAAAATTCACCGAAATCGGGAAATTTAAAAATATAGTTTCGATTGCTCTAACGAGAAAAATGGTCTGGAAAAATTTATAAGATTTGATGGTATAACTTTTATAACATTTTTAGTTTGGATTTATATGTATACAAAATAGTATAAAATTTATGCTCATATTTTTTACTGTGCACCTGAGTAACATTTTTCACTTTTTTTTAAAACTGCATTAACAGGCGTGAACAAGTTAACAAAAAGGATTAAAATGTCAATTTTTTTTATTTGGAAAAAGCATACTTTTGGTTTTCTCACGCTGTTGGAAGCAAAATTTTTACAGTGGCTGAGGATTTTTGAGGAATTTTTGAAAAATGCTTTTATCGCGTATGATATATCATACGTTGTCATTAATGGGTTAATTTATGATTAACACTTATAAAAAGTGCATAAATGTATATTCGAAAAAAAAATTCAAAAGTAGCGAGTAACCCATACATATTGACGTACGTACTGATTTACAGTTTTTTTTTTTGTTTTCTGAGTTACTGTTTTCTGGCATATAGCAAAATAATTTTGTTTCGACTGTCAAAAATAGGTTTCTGAAAATCTTATTATATTATTTCAATATATAAAGGGCTTATTGCAATAACGTGATAAGCCACATGATCTAAAATATCAATTTTTTTTGCTGAATACATTACTCAATGCATTGTCAACAACCACTGAAGAGATTTTGGCAATTTTTTCTTAATTTTCTAGCCTAATTGTAAAAGTTTCCGAGTTGTATTTAATTTTTCATACAAAAGTAAATTTCTTCAAAACTTGAGAGTCGATTATTTAAAAATATTTTTTATGTGGCTTATCATGTTCTTGCAATAAGCCCTTCATATGATCTCATAAAAAAATGAGTAACGAATAAATGTGTTTTTCTTAATCATTAAGTATAATAATAATATGCAATTATATAATTTATATAATTATACAATTATCTAGTTTGTGATTTATACTCATTAAAAGTGCCTAAATTTATATTTGAAAAAATAAAAAGTAGCGCGTTATATAGATTACTATGACCTAAGTCACTTTTAACGAGCTTGCTTTGTTTTTAAAGCACACCATAAAATAATTATTTTTCGAACTCTCAAATTTTTGCTTATTTTGTTAGCTGTTTATAATTAGAAGTTTTAACGAGTAGCGAGAAAACAATTTTATAAAAAGGGCTCCTAAATAGTTTTAACGAGTAGCGAGAAAACAATTTTATAAAAGGGCTCCTAAATAGTTTTTTGTGTGTCATAAAACCAAAGTTTATACTTTTCTTTGTTTGTAATTTCTATTTTAAATTGTATTCAATTTTTTAGTTGCATTTAGTTATGAAGCATTTAAAAAGTAGCGAGTAAATTAAAGAAACTCTAGAACTAGTTCAAATTGGGTTCTTTTTAAAACATTTTTACTCAAAATATTTTGTAATAACTATGATAAAGTAGTTTGTTTTCAATTTTTGAAGATTTGATGGTCGCCAAGAAAAGAGAGTGGCGAGAAGAAAAACGAATAAGAAACTCATGCATAATAACAACAAAAATTGACATTTTGCTTGTTAAAAAATCGTTAGCAGACACTTTTATCTGCCTATTGCAAAAGTCAAAAGTAACGAGTGAGAGTGACGAGTGTCTAAATTAAAAAGAAATTTAAAGACAATTTGGAAATTCAAGGAAAAGTTAAAACAAAATGTACTCAAATCCTGCATTAGCGATGTGTTGGTATTATTTAAAAATTAAAAATTCTTGCCAACTGTTTTTATAATTACGAGTAAATCTTAATATAAAAATTTTAATTCTTTTAGTTTGAGTGTACAAATTATTTCCGTTTTAACATTTAGCTTTTGTATTAGTTTAATAATCCAGTTTGACTTTGTTAAACTGCCAAAAAAAATGTTTTCTGGAATAAAAAGAAACTTAACAGTTTTTCTTAGCCGCTTAGCTTAATAGCTTAGGGTAAAAAAATTATTAACAAAAGATAAAATTACAATTGCATTTTTAATTAACTTTCTCATTCTACTCACTCGCGCCTCACTTGCTTTTAAGTCGTTGAAGTAGCCAAGACAACGATTGACATTGTAAATTGGTAGCTAGATGGACGAAAAGACATTGACAAACAACACGATACAGTCACTGTCAAAAGGAAGAAGTCAAAGAAGTTCATTAACTGTTTTGTATAAAAATATGCAAATAAATATACAGCAGCCTTTGGAAAGGCACGCAAATAGCTGTAAAATTAAAAAACTGTTGCTCACTTGAAAGGAGTTTCTCTACAAAGAATGATTTGATTTTTCTATAAAAAATAACAAAGATCTTTACACAGAAAAGAGAGACAAGCGGGAAAATACTTTAATTACAGCGAACGAGAACAGCTGCTACTATGTTTTTTTTTTAATGAGCGCAACGAGTAAAGTAGCATCAAAATGAATTTATATGTAGTAAAAAATAAATGATAATGAGATGATAAAAAAAAGACATATAACAAGAACATGTAACGGTAAGTGAAAATTGCAAAAACACTCTAAAAGCTTTGAAAACGAGTAGTGCTATGTTTATACTGAGAGCTAAATGCGCATTTACGAACGGCCCTTTACTCGTTGTAGGAGTAACAGGGACAAATATATATAGTAAATATATAGTTTGCCGGCCTTTGTAGTCTAGTGAAGAGTGCGCTAGACTATCAACCCAAAGGTCCCTGGTTCGAATCAGGGCTCGGCCATGGTTATTTTCACTTTCTTTCTTCTTTCCTACATTTAAGATTTATGGAAAACTAAAAACCCACAAATAAATTGCGGAAAATGTGGAATTAAAGGACAGGAATACAACTAAGGACTGGAAATGCTTGACGAGATTAAGGCATAACACTAGCCTCGATTAAAAGCAATTCAAATTGTCTTTCACGGTTGTTTCGCCTAATCAATAATTCATGTAAAGTTTCAATCAATTTCTCCAAATAATCTATACCTTTGCTTTCAGGTCAAAGACCAAACCTTGTTAGTATAAGGCACATACATTGGTTCTTTTATCTTTTTTTAAAAAAAAAAAAAATGAAATTAAATACTCTCAATGCGCATTTAGCTCTCAATGTGAACATAGCATACCGATAGTAACGATTAAAATGCTTTCCGTAATTCATTAAGTATTCATTTATCTATTTGGATTATTAGTTTTCAATGATTTTCATTGATCGTTACTTCTTATATCACTTTAACTTACTCAACAGCATTAAAATTTATTGAAATTATCATCAAATCCCTTTTTGGCCAAATTGATTAAGCTCCAAAAATTGAATACACAACATCAAACTGAATATTAAGCATAACTTTTTATGTCGCAACCCACATTAAATTCAACAACTACAGCAACACCAACAACTTTCAACAGCTGTCTGCAACAACGAGTAGCGTTGTCTAGAACAAACAAATGCTACAACGATGTTGCTTTATTATATGAAAATAACAGACCAAAAATCTAATTTATATGTAATACGCCCTTGAGCCAGTTGATAACAGTTTTATTATATTTATACGTTGCATATTAAGAGCAACTTTAGGCAGGGTTTCACATCCACATCCCCCCCCCCCCTTCACAATAACTAAACGAATGGCAAGACATCATCCTTTTTATCCTGGCGCAGCTACACCATGTTGTTTTGCTGATTGACTGGCATGACAAGGCTGAGTTTGGCATGGAAGAGTGGGTATATGTATATGTTTGGGTAACTGTGTTTTGAACAGATTTTTTTTTCTGATATGCCCGTAAAGTATTTGTAATCATGGCCAAAGATGAATGGCAAGTAATTGAGACAGAAATGATTGATGTGAAAATATATGTATATTCAGAACCAAACAAAATAAAAGAGTTTTCTACTGTAATTACGGCCATTTTTATGAATATATAAGAATATAAGAATGGTCAGTTACTTTGATATTTTACTTTTAGTCTGAACTGAAAATCACAAGAATAAATTGTCTTTGCAAATTATATGCGCAAACTTTATGCTGCATGAAAATAATTTGAATATGCACTTTATTAACAGTCCAAAACACTCGAAATACACACGCTCTAGCTTGCTTAATCGCCACTTTTCGCCACACCATCTCAAAAGCTAAGCCACAGCATATCGAAAATTTCGAAATACATAATTACATATTCCATTTGCAACTTCAACTGAGCCACTTTCAACTCCAACTCCAACTGCCAATTCCAACAGTGCAAGCGTCAACGCTGACAGACGACCAGCTGTCAATAAAATAATTCTTCTCTTTTGCGTGTAGCGTAACGAGTCAATTTTATTTGCTTCGCAGTTGCTAAGAAAACAACTAACTACGAACACATTTAATTGCCAAAGTTTCACAAAGCTCAGATATTTACACTTGGAACTGATGTTGAAGTTGCTTGCTGAATGTTTCGTAAAGCAAAAGCAACAATTTTCTAAGTTTAATTAATATATGTATGAAAAACTTGCTGACTGTCATTCAACAGTTTGTCGAAATAGTTTTGTAAATTTAATTCGTTATTCAGCGAAATATTTGTGAAACGAAATAATTTCCTAGCTGTGTGGAAAATTGCTAACAAATTTTGCACAATTTAATGAAAGTTGTTAAAATTTTTAATAGCAATAAAGTTTAATGTTACTTCGCAAACTAATCTGACTATAATTTGTCATAAATTGTTTGAAGTTTCTGCGCTAACTAAATTTTGTGATTCGAATTGAAAGAATTAAAAAATAAAACTCTTAATAAAAGGAAAGCACTCAGAAACTCAGCAAATTAATATTTTATGTCAAAATAAATTTATATAAGTAATGGGCAATAAGTAAGGGGTAGACGGAAATTGTTGCTAAATGCGATAAGAATTCTTATTTTAATCATTCATTCATGTAATCATCAATAATATAAAAAAATTTTTAATATATTAGTTAAATTGTGTTTTACTATTCGTTACAAATTGTGGTCAAAACCATATATCTTTTACTAATTGTGATCAGTAGCTCGTTTCTATTAGCTCTTCTCGAATGATTTTCTCGTATATTTTTCTCGAATTGACGTCACAATGACCTTATTCTCGTCTGCTCTGTTTCTGGAAGTGTGGTGAATCGAATCTGTCAATCGAGTTCATTCTCACTTGGTCTTTGGCAAGTGAGTTTGAGCGCTAAATTACAAAATTCGATTGGTTCTACGAATTCCAATTGGTTTTAGCAACTTTCGAAGAAATGAACGAAGTAAATTAATTTCCTTTTCATTAAAATAAAAGTGATGGTGAGTTTTTCAAGTTGCAGAAACATTAATACTCGACCGAACGAATTTACGAGACGTTCATTTACGAATTTTACGAATTTACTCTGAATGAGAAATTAGAGTCCAGGAAACTTACTTGCATCGCATCCAAGAAACTGACGCCAATAATATTTTCTATCGACAGCTTCTGTTAAAACAAAAACTATTCTATATCCATTTCTCGGTGTTTTTTCAAAACTTGAATTTTTAAATTTTTGGGATTTTTTCCGTAAAAATACCTAAAATCGAAATTTCCAAAAAGGTACACTTCTAGCAAAAAATTTTATAACGACCAGGTAATTTAATGTAATCGCATAATTTTTTGTATCTGTTTTAAATATAGTTTAAAAAAATATTTACACAACGATTTTTTAATTACAAACAAGGAAAAAAATTGGATTGTTTTCGAAAAGTAAAATATTACAACTCTAGTAGTTTTTGTCTAATATTAACGTTTGCCAGCTCATTTAAAAGAAAAAGAAAAAACAGGGCGCGTACCAGTTTTTTTAAATTTGCATTTAAAAAATCTTATCTTTTTCCCATAAAAATTAAATTTTCAACTAAAAATTCGCAAGCGCCACGTTTAAATATCAATATTTTTTCTTAAAATTTTTCAGTTTACTTTTGTTTTGTTAAAGAGCAAAATCCCGGTCCGTAATTTATTACTTTCGAAAGAAAAATAAGGACTACTCTGATGTGCATATTTAAATTTTAATTTATTTTGTACTAGTTTTGTTTTTTGACTATTGAAGAATAAAAATTATTTTAAATTAAGAAAAAAGTAGGTAACCATCGGAGTGGTGCCGGGACATAGCCCCAAGAGACATAATCCCAAAAATTGAATTTGCTTAATAAGCGGTCATAGTCCCAAAAAAAAAGGACATATTACTAACATGAATTTGGGATTATGACCGCTTAAAAAGGGGATGAAAAATCGCCCAATGAAAAATCGCAAAAAAAAATAAAATCGATCAAATGAAAAATGGCCCAAAAAATTAAATGAAAAATCACCCAAAAAATGAAAAATCACCGAAAACTGTTTTATAGAAAATGAAAAATTACCCAAATTTCATTTCATGACCGAAAAAATTAAATAAAAAATCACCCAAAAGAACTGAAAAATAACCCAATTTTAAAATAATATTTCAATGTTTAATTGACAAAAATAATCTAACAAAAATTAATATGGTTATTAATTTCCTAAATTAGGAAGCGCTGCTTTATCAACACAATTTAGTTAAGGGCGTATTTAGATCAATTTGCACACAGACTTAAAACTTAAACTAAATTTACTTAGTTTTATCTTTATAATAGGCGGCCTTCAGCCGCTGCTTAGGGATTACAATAACCCTCAAAAAGTCCAACACCGGCTTCGCTGTCTACAAGGGCAAATTATTTTATCGTAAAAAGAAAACATAAAAAAATTGATTTGACCTTATTGATGTTGTTATCACCATTTCGTACAAGGGCAAATTATTTTCTCTTATATCTGTATTAAAAAAAATAGCTAAAGTCGACTTAAGACTGATCTGAGTTATTGATGCAGCTGTGTTCCACGCATATAGCACTATAAACACACAAAATCTGGAGCTTTTAGCATGACCTTAGCCAAAGTTATGGTACAAAATTACTCTTTCATATAACTTATATGGCGGTTGAAAACTTTGAAGCAAGATTTGTGTGAAACTGTGAAATCAGACTTATGTTGTTATTGCTTATTGACACAGATATCAGTATTTGTTGAAACCACTTCGGATGACCCCATTAGAGGTCAGAACCCCCATTTGGGGTTCATTAGAATTATGACCCCGGCTTATTAAGCGGTCATAATCCCAAATTCAATTTTTGGGATTATGTCTTCTTTCAAAGCGGTCATAATCCCAAATTTGAAATTTGGGATTATGTCCCTTGGGGCTATGTCCCGGCATCATCGGAGTCCTTTTATGGGAGCTTTCACTGTATACCAAAATCACTATATCTCGAATAATATTGACACTAGGGTAATAAAACTAAAAATTCGTTGCAAGAATGGGTCAAATTATTACAAAAAACGATCAATAAAGTGGGCTGGATTCGACAAAGAGGCGTGTCACTATTAGAAAAACTAATTGGCACTAGGGTACTTATATTTGGTACGCGGGTAAGTGGGTAAGTAGAATCATTACAAAAGTGGGCGGTATTAAGCAAAGGGTGTGGAAATTTTAAGGAAACTACTGTATATCAATTATTATTGATGCATGGGAACTCAAATTTGGTACAAGTCTAGGTAATATCATTAAAAAGTACTATCAATAAAGAGGGCGAAATTTGAAAAAGGGCGTGACACTTTTCTAAAAATTTTAAAGCTTAGTATTAAATTAGTCTCTCTACTTAATCTACTGAGCAATAACTAACAACTTGTTCTCAACAATCCCCTCAATTGTGTTTAAGTAGTATATTTTCGATAATAAAACAAATTAGTAAAAATTAAAATAATAAGATTTATACATAAATAAACTATGGAATTTGACCAAGAAAATAATAGAAAAAATAATTTAAAATGTTTTTTTTTATTTGTAGTGATTTTAAAGTTGTTTTTTTTTTGTTAATAAGTTTTTTGAATATAGTATTGAAGTACTTAATACATAGTATAGTAGTATTGAATATATAGAATTTATTTCATTTAATTATTTAATATAGTATCTGCAGCCTTTTAATATATTCAAAAATTCTAGAAAAGTAGTCTAATAGGTTGAGGGTAAATTGTATGCTAAAATTTACTTCTCCTTTTGCGTCAACTTTCATACAACTATCTACACTATCAAATCGACTGACACAAGCTGCAAACTTTTATCGAACGAAAACTCCTTGGCTTTTTTCCCACAGGCTCAACGCCTAAGCCTATCAGCAGCACCTAAGCAGCTCGAAATGATTACCGCACTTTTTTTGTATATAAAATTGAGCTCAAACTTTAAATAGAGCCACTCAAATCGCTGTCAGCCACACTTACACTTGAGTAGCAATTTCTATATATTTTTGTTTTATTTTTTTGGTTTAGCGGAAATTACGTTACTTTTTGTTACAAAAAATTTGCTTCTTCCTGCTCGCTACAAACTAATGACTTTGTTTTTCTTCCAAGAAAAGGTAAGGAAATGCCTAGCAAGTAGTTTTTCTTATCGTTGTTGTTGTTGTTGTTCTATCAACACTTTTGTGTGGTATTGAATTTTTAATTCAACGCCTGCCTACCAGCCACCTCCAGCCGCTGCATAACGTTTAAAACTGTTGACTGGCGGCACCAAGTAAGCCTTATATTGTTTTTGTTGTTGCTGCTGCCACTGCTGCTGGAGAGATCCTTTTGATAACAAATACCAAAGCAATGATTATAGACAATAAAAGTAAATGTTTATGTTTATCTTTACTTGTGTTTTATTTTTGTTCTTGTGTTTGAGTGTATGTGTGTGTGTTGTAGGTTCAGCGTCTTAGTTTCTTTTTGTATTTTTTTTTCTAAACTCACTGTATTAAATATTAAATGACATCATTTGGCGGCAAGCAGCAGCCAGCAGCAACAGTCATCATCAGAGAACCAGCAGCCGAGTTGGTCCTTCTTGTAGCTAACTGGTTATTTTATGCACTTATTTAATTTATACAATTTTTCCAAAAGATTTCCTTTTTATTTTTATATCTTTGCCTGGATTTTTATTTAATTTAATTTAAAGCTAGTAAAAATAAATTTCTATAGCTGGCTGTGAATATAAAATGTTTTATTTTAAGTAAAGAAAGCTTAAATTTTTGTTTGCTTTTTGCTCTGTTATTATTTTTTTCCTTTTTTTTTACTGTTTTTTCTCATGAGCTGTTTATGGCCGTGAGGCATATTAAGCCAAGTCGTAAGGATTATGTGCAGAAAGCTATAACTTCAATGGACTTGGAATTATAGCCAAGTAAAAAATTTCTGTTAGCTGCAGAATTTGGACTTTTTAAAGCTGCTGAGGTTCGTGGCAGCAAAAAAGTTGGGTGTGTATGTGTGTGTGTATGTGTGTGTGTATGTGTGTGTGTATGTGTGTGTGTATGTGTGTGTGTATGTGTATGCATTTTAAGTAGCTTTTAAAAAAGGCATTATCTCAAAATGCAGTTGGTAGTAAAAATTAAGTAGTGTTTTTATTTATGAAACTTACGTAAATGTTTATGAAATGACATAAATTTTCCAGCAGCGCTAAGATAAATAATTCCAAATGGCAGATGTGGTAAAAATACATCAATGCCAAAAAAAAAGTGCAGTATGGTAAGTAATTTCATATTTATGATGGTAAAATAAAAAATATAGCTCAATGCTTATGTTAAGTGTTATTAATATAAGTAAAGTATTTTACAAAACAACTTGAAACAAATCTGACGCAATGCGAAATAAAGCTGTTTTATTGACATGGATTTAATTTTACTTTTAAGAAAATTATCCTTCGTTTTGTTATTTAGAAAAAAAAAAAAAAAATAAAATTTTTGAAATTTTTATTTAATATATTTATATGCAAAAATTAAATGTTGTCGTACACGTTTTTGATATTTATTTTAGAATAAGGGCAATGAAATGTGCCGAATCATGTTATATTTTAAATAGATGACCTCTGACCCGAAATATTAACGTTGAAATTTTATATTAATTTTAGTAAGGAATCTCAGGGAATCTCTAAGAAGAGGTAGAACAGTGAACGAGGTATCAGATGAAAGGGCTGGCTGCACAGTATGATTGCATTTTAGATCAGTGACCTTTGACCTGAAATAGGGGCGTTAAAAGATCATTTTTCAAATAAAATCTAAGCTGTAAGAGATAGAAAAAACATGATGTAAAAGGGAATTTTAGACATTGATAAGATGTAAAAAATATACTTCATACATTTTTCGCCATCTCTTACGGACACCCTACAATAAGCATTTTTTTATGTTACAAGTGTGAATATATATTGTAATGGTGAAATTTCTTACAATTAGTATATAATGAAAAATCTCAGTTATTTTGACATAAAAATTATTGTGATGTCTCGAAAACTATAAATGTTTTCAGTACAACGTATTTTTTTACGAAACGTCTTTTTGGAAATATTTTTCACGAAAAGTACGTTTAAAAAATTTCTTTACATCCACATCATTTTTTTCAACTATTGTTTAAGTTTGTAAGAACACAACAAAAATTATAAATAAAATGTTAAAACAATTTTACATAATTTAGTATTAACGTAGGTATACATCACGGAATTACAACCAAGAAATATTTTAGCAAATTTCAAAAATAGAGTCTCTTCAGAGGAAAGAAAACATTTTCAATTTGACTGATTTTACATATCGTCGCTGCGCCAGAAAAACCAGTTATGTGATTTTTGTAAATTTTTTATAGCATATTTTGTTTACACTATCTATTACCCACATTTCTGCATTTGCAGTTTTTTATACCTCTTATGATTTAGAAGTGAACAAAAACACTCATTGCTCACAGTCCAGAAATGCTCTAAAAAAAATTTGTTTTTTGCTCTTCTGAAAAGTTGCTGAAAAACATATTACTATTTTTGCTGCCGCAGCAATATGTACCTAGTTTAGTGCTAGTTTGTGCTTAAAAATTGTGCAGTCAGTTTTTGAAAATTTCATTAAAAATAGTAAACATTGATTCTTCAACATCAAATTTTGAGAATGCATTAAGAATGAATGCCTCAATACGATAATATTTTCAAAGTGCCAAAAAAATAGTGGTGCTGACCTTGAAAAATGGGAACAAAATTATTAGTGGCCACAAAATTTAAAATTTTTCTCAAAAGTTTTTGTAAAAAAGGACACCACAATAAAGAGAAATTCAAGATCTTTAAAAAATGTTCTTAATTTTTTTCTTGTAGGATTAACGGTTTAGAAGATATAGTTGTTTGAGTACATGTACAAATGACAGTTTTTGTTTTTCTTTATATTTTTTCACTGTGTATAACTGCAAAAAAAATTATTATAAAAAAGTACGCAAATATTTTTTGTTTTTAAAGTTCTATCGACGTGCAAAATTTAAAAAAAATCGGAATCGTCAAAATTAATTTTTGGACAGAAGCATCCGATTTGACATGGAATGACCGATATATAGAAATTGGCGTAGGAGAAAAAGTTCTTCCGTGTTTCTGAACCGATTTTGATAATTTTTTTAAATAAATTAGAGTAGGGTGAAGGAGTTCACCGCATATGTTTGTGATCTTTGACCAGAAATATAAGCGTTAAAAGAATATTTCTGAAGTAAAACCTAAACTATAAGAAATGGAGGAACATGGTGTAAGAGGAAATTTTAGACACTAATACAATGTACAAAAAATATTTTTCCCTATCTCTTACGGATACCCTACAATAAGTATGATTGCATTTAAGAGTAGTGACCTTCGATCTGAAATAGGTTCGTAATGTAAAAGGAAATTTTAGACATTGATAACATTTAAAAAATATACTTCAGACATTTTTCGCCATCTCTTACGGATACCCTACAATAAGCATTTTTTTACTCCACAATAAGTGTGAATATATATTGTGATGGTGAAATTTCTTTCAAATAGTAAATTATGAAAATTTCCGTTATTTTCACATAAAAATTGTTGTGATATCTGGAAAACTATAGATGTTTTCAGTACAACGTACTTTTTATGAAACGTCGTTGGTTCAGAAATATAACGGAATACGATATATTTTCTCAGTACAACGTAATTTTGAAGCAAGGCCATCGCCTCAGAATGAGAAAAAAAACTATTGAAATTTCATGTTTTCATTTTGCAAGCAAATATTTCAGTCATTTATCAGTCGATTTTCATTGCATTTTCTTTGTCTGAAAGATCAGTTAAATAACTTTAGAGAAATAAGAACAGATTTACCGTTATCTTAACAATTCAATGTTTTATATTGTTTTAAATAAACCTATAAAATAATCAGTTTTTTTTTAAAAAAAAGGCTAAACTTTTTTTGTTGTAATTTTGTTTGCTTATAAAATTTTCTTTTTTCGCACTCTTTCATGTGACATACCATTTATTAGCATAAATGGCTTCATTTTGACACATAATGCAAAAAACAGTTTCTATCATCGAAAATCATGAGCTACCCTTATGATTTTTTTGATGAAAATGAAATTTTTCAAAAAATTATTTTTATATTTTTTACAAAGTTTTACAGCTTAAAAACGAATTAACGTGAAAAAATTTCCAAATATTTCAAACCACTTCAAAGTTATATACACAAATCTATGTTTTAAGCCATTTCGTTATATATAAAAATAGGCGTAGGAGAAACAGTTCTTCCGTTTCTCTGAACCGATTTTGATAACTTTTTAAATAAATTAAAAATAGGGAGAAGTTCACCGAATAGTTATGTGACCTTTGACCTGAAATATGAGCATTGAAAGTATATTTCTAAAGTAAAACCTAAACTATCAGAAATGGAAGAACATGGCGTAGGAGGAAATTTTAGATAATAATACAATGTAGGAAAAACATTTTTTACTATCTCTGACGGATACCCTACAATAAGCATTTTATAGTACATTTTTTATTTTGCAAATAGTAAATTCTGAAAAATTTTGATATAAAAGTTATGACGATATCTCGAAAACTGTTGTTTCTCTCGAAACTTAAGATTTTCTTAGTACAACACATTTTTTTAAGGCAAGGTCAATGCCTCAGAATGAGAAAAGCGATTGAAATTTCAGAAAGTTGGTCCAATTTCGACCAAAGGCGATACTAGTACATAGAAAAAGGCGTAGGAGAAACAGTTCTTCCGTGTTTCTGAACCGATTTTGATAATTTTTTTTAAATAAATTAGAGTAGGGAGGAGTTCACCGCATAAATTTGTGACCTTTGACTTGAAATATGAACGTTGAAAGAATATTTTTGAAGTAAAACCTAAGCTACAAGAAATGGAGGAACAATGGTGTAAGAGGAAATTTTAGACATTAATGCAATTTACAAAAAACATTTTTCGCTATCTCTTACGGATACCCTACAATAAGCATTTCTGTTTGTAACGTGTGTGAATATATATCTTTGGCGTTAAGTACAAAGGACTTAAGTCAAAAAATTAAAATTTGGGCTTTTGATTGGGTTCTAATCAGTAATTTTTTTCTCTTTCGATTGCTGTTAACAACTTTGGTGTAGTACAACTGCATCCCATTTTAGTTAATAAATTAAAAAATACTTCACACGGATTTGCAATTATAAAAAACAATATTAAATTTCAATTTACTAAAAACTATATTTTTGACTTAAGTCCTTTGTACATAACGCCAAAGGTATATTGTGATGTTAAAATTTCTTAAAAATAGTAAAATTTGAAAAATTTTCTTTATTTTGACATCAAGGTTATGACAATATCTCGAAAACTTTAGCTTTTCTCGTAAACAACGTATTTTTGTATGAAAAGTCGTTGGTTGAGGAATATAATGGTGTACAAAAGTTTTTTTTTTTTTGCTAATGTTTTTACAGATAATATTATTAAAAAAATTTCGACTATTTTAACAACAAAATTATTGCGATAATTTGAAACTTAAGATTTTCTTTGTACAACATATTTTCTTAAAGCAAGGTCATCGCCTTAAAAAAAAAACGATAAAATGTTCAGAAAGTTGGTCGAATTTCGGCCACAGTTCTAATAAAAATTTCTAAAATTTTATTCATTTTCTAAAATAAAAAAATTTACGTACATTCATGCAAAAACACTGACTTTTTTAATAAAAGGTAATATTTTCCGCAAAAACAAGTTTTATTTCTTAATATAGCCTTCTTTTAAATCGATACATTTAGTCCAGCGTTTTTTCAAATTTTTATTTTTACTTCCAAATAACAGATTTTATTCAGGTTATCAAAATATCTATCTGTTTTTATTTTATCTTTTTGTCATTTTATAAGTATCCAAAATTTTTCTAGACATATTCCATATATGCCTTACTGCATTATTCTGTATCACGAAGAAGCACACTACCGATGAGAAAAAAACGAGAAGCAATACAATTTTGTATGGAAAAAAGTATTGCTTCTCGTGTCTTTCTCAACGTTGGTGCGCTTGTTCGTGATACAGAATAATGCAGTTAATGTTGTTTTCATACTTCTATTTTTGTGTATCAATTTGTGTTATTTTCTCTTTTCTTATCTTCTCTTCTAGTCTCTTTGTTATTTTAAAGTTTTGTTTAATCCTTTTTTTCAAACAACAACAATTTATGAAAATTCAAAGTGCTTTTGTTTACAATTCATATCTTCATATTCAACAATAGACAAATAGACAGTTAATCGAAAAATTGGCTGGTTTATTTTTTGTTTTTTAATTGCATACTTTTTGGCATTGAATTTGAGTTTCATTAAAATAAAACGCATTTAAATAAATGCCTTTATAATTGCTTTCATAGACAAACAATGCAACAATAATAAAAAAGTAGCAACAAGAAAACAATGCACAAACAAAAGCACAACAAAAGTTTTAAGCTTTATAATGTTTTATATGTATTGTTTTTGTAATTTTTTAGCGTGTTAAACGTGCACATGAATTTAATGTATTCTATGTTTATTCAAAACAAAAGGTAGAGAGAGAGAAGTAGAATAAAGTAACGGTATTACTTGTTCTTGTTCATCCAGTTGTTGTTTGCCAAGCTGCACATGAATACAAACGAGCACATTAAAAAAAAAAGGATATGATTTGCATGCTTCGCATTAAAGAAAGCGCTAGAATAATAAAAGCTCCAACCCAAAGATGAGAGTGCAAAGTGTTTCTTAATGTGCGTCTTTCACAGACAGCACACAAAAGTAACGAGTAGCGCGCGTAGAACAAATAAAAGTAATAAAAACAAGACAGAAAACTCAAAAAAAAAAATCAAATAAAAGAAAAACTTTCTAAATTAAACAATAAAGCAGCAAAAAGACAGCAATTAAAAGTAAAAAGGGAAAATTTCAATTACGAATTCTAATGTTTCTGTGCGCCTGCCTGAAAGAGAGCCAAATAATAAAAAACACAGCAGCAATGAAAGGGAAATTAAAAAATTCAAAGCGGAAATTAAATTTACCCACCAAATAGCGTTGGAGATGTTTTATGACAAACAGCAAACTTAATGAAATTTTAATAAAACATTCATTACATTTAAACGCAAAAAAAGAAAGCATGAATGCGTTGACATATTTGCCATTTCGATGCGGTTAACCGCAGAGTAAAAAAGTTTTCCCTTTTTTTAGTTACCCATTCGCCCGTTCTTGTGTTAATAAATTGAAAATCAAAATTTTCTACGCCTTCACCACGTTTTCTTGCTTTGTTCAACTAATAATTGCTTGATTGAATTTTTCACTCGTTGTAAAGTTTTAACATCATTCGCGAGTATCCTGCAGCAAATAAATACTTCCGTTGTCTTCACAAAATTTTCTGCTTCAATTTTGTATAAAAGCAGCTTAAATAATTAAGTCTATGCTTATGCCTGGGGTTAATTTTGGGGTAAAGGACTTTAGTATTAATAATTCTTGTTTTGAATTTTCTTTTGATTGATTTGGGTATCATTTGCATTATTAATGAGCAATAATGATTTCAAATTATGTTCTTTAAGACTAATAAAATAACCGCTATTAAGAGAAATTAAATTATTCAAAAAGTTTTATTTGCATTAAATGTGAGTTTAAAAAAAAACGAGTAGAAAATTTATGACAATACCTTGATTGAACGTTTATTTCAGAATATTGCGAAAAAATAAGCTTCTTTTTGGAGGAGTGGTAAAATGTAAAACATTTTTGATGATTAACGAGTAAAACACATAATTTGGCATATAATTTTTCTTTAACCAACATTTACGATCAACAAGTAAGGGGTCGTTCATAAACTACGGCACCGATTTTTAGCACTTGTTTACCCCTCCCTCCCCCTCCGTTACTTTTCGTAGTGCATTTCAAAACCCCACCCTTCATAAAGTAACGTGACATGAAATAAAAAATTAATTGCTTTAAACATATTATATTATTTTACACAATAGCCCTCAAAATTTTCACTAGTATTACTGACTATATAAATAAATATGACTTTATAAATTAAAGGTACTATATAAAAAAAAAAATAATACATAATTATTTATATCATCATCTAAAGCTATTCCATCTTCGGTTCAAAAGTCGATGCCCTCAATCACTGGGATTGAAAAGTTAGAAGCTTTGTTGAGGATTCTTCAAATTCTTCATTAGATTCTATGTCGAACCATTCAGGTTTATCCTGATTTCTAATGCAAAAAAATTTAGGTGGTCTTTGACAGAGTTAAGCCAATTTAAACGTTGTTTGGTTTCTTTTATGCTTATAATCAGTGGACCTGCGCTGTTAAATGCATAAATATGTATATACATATAATAAAACTGTAAAAAAATCTGTACATTTAATGTTATTTGGTAATTTTTTCTGCGCTGAACATTTTGAAGGATGTGGATTCCAAAAATGTCATTTTTAACATTTGTATCTGTCTGTACGCGTATCACGTGAAAGTTTCTGGATATATTTTCCTTAAAATTAACATTTGGGTTCCTTACGTCTCTGGTCGGGACATAGGTTACTTTTTAAGTCTTGTTACAACAGTCGTCAAACAATAAACAAATAAATAGAGCTGTTATCGGGCTACCACCACTTTATCCAAGCCATCAACTTTATGTGGAGGAGTTTAAAAACGTTTAATCCCTAGATAAAATCTATCTATACTCTATCTGATACTGCAAGTTTTTGAGAACAGAAAAAGTATAAACTACAATACTACACATCTAAATCCACACACTCACGCATTCGGTACTAGAAACAGAAAGAACTTTGTTGTGGTCAGATGCAGTCGCGACGTCATGAAAAAACACTATTTAAATGCAGGTCATAGGGCCTATAATTTATCAGAACTAATTAAAAATGATAATTTAGTAAAAAAATTTTTCGTTTGTTTGACACCAAACATTCTCATATCTTGAAAGTCCTTGCACAATAAAGTTTTGAATAAATTTATAATCTTATTTCAAAAAAGGCCCAACAAATTTCTGTTTCTTCCAAAAACGGTGCAAAAGTTGTTTTTGTCGTAAAAACAATAGGGATATTCTCTATGTCTAGCAAAATTGTATGAGAGCACGGATTGTAACAATCCTACACTAAAATATCCAATTTAGCGAGAGCGCCCTATTGTACAAGCGTAGCATAGTAACATCAACAACTCAAAGACCTCTATAACAGGCATGATATTTTCGGTACAATTGTACTTTTTTGGTACAATTTCACATTTTTCCTACCTTCCTACTACCAAAGCGTTTTCAGTACATTTTATTTCACTCAATGAAAATTTTTACGTATATTAATTGGCTCCTTGCCAGTTTCAAAACTCAACAAAATTCAACACATTAAAAATGTAAAAGGTTTTTACATATTTCTACAACCCTGATGATTTACGTACGATAGACATTCGTGACATATATACATCTCTTTTCCTTGTTATTATTGTTTTGTTATCCATTGTTTTTCTTGTTTTATTTGAAGAAAACTGAAAAGAACAAAGTGTGGTGTGATGTTGAACTTCAACTTGAACGGATTTTAATTATTGGTTTTGAAAATAATGAGTATATTTGCGACTGGCGCAAATAATTTAAAAAAACATTCTAAGTGAACATTAAACTTTGAACATCAACTGTGTTTTTCAAGAAGTTTTTGTTTATTTAAAAAGCATTTTCTACAGTCTTAAGTGCAAAGACAGACAATCCGCTTGCATTATTAACAATTTCCAACTTAATACGACGGAAGAAAATCGGATATTTTCACAAAAGCATTCGCGCGCCAAAGGATTCGGCGTCATCTGCGGCATAACAGTTGGAAATAAGATGGAGTGCCTTTATAGCAGTACATTACTTGCAGTTTTCAATATTGGAACACCTTAATATTTTACTTAAAGATACCATAAGTGATTCAAATATTATAAAAAAACTAAGTATAAATGGGCTTAAATCACAAAATATTGTAAGCAAAGTCTTAGCACCTGAAAACTTTAAATCAATTCAGACTTATTGTAAAAATAATTACTATTCCTTAATAGTGGACGAAAGTACTGACTCAACTATATCAAGAAATCTTGCATTGGTTGTAAGAACATATGATAAAAAATGAATTGACAGATTTTTGGAATTAGTTCCAATCGTAGATTGCACATCAAAAGGGATTTTTGACACAATTTTAAAAATTTAAGTTGACATTTTATTCCGAAATCTAATATGATTGCGTTTACTGCTGATAATTGTTCAGTTATGATGGGTGCATTTAATGGTGTTCAGGCTAAGTTGAAAAGTGTAATTCCACATTTGTTTGTCCATGGATGCATTGTCATAATGTGAATTTAGTTTCAGCTGCTGCATCACAATCTATGCCGGAAGAAATAGATAAATTACAATAATTAGAGCTATTAATCACCATTTTTGTAATAGTTCCAATAGAAGGCAAGAATTTAAACAGTTTCAAGAAAATTTCGGCACTGAATTGCATAATATATTAAAAATGTCTTCAACAAGGTGGTTGTCTAGACAAGCAGCTATTGAAAGAATAATTGAGCAATGGACACCTTTGAAATATTATTTTTCACTAAATGACTTTGAGAACGAACACGACAAAGGGAATATTAAATTTATCGCCTCAATTCTTTTAAGTCCCTTTTACAAAATGTATTTCATATATCTTGCTTATATGCTTAAATTCATAAATTCTTTTAATATTGAAATGCAATCAGAAGATGCACGCATACATATTTTTTTGCCAAGACTTGAATATCTTTTCCGCCAAATAGCTCGCAACTTTATACAAAAGGATTATTTAGATCAGTGCAGCATTTCTGAAATAAATTTGCAAAATTTTCATATTAATTTGGACGATGTATATTGTGGAGCAAATAGTGGAGTTGATCTATTCATGCAAAATAATAATTTTGAAAAAAGAGATATTCGGAAATTTAAAACCGATGCTAAAAAATTTTATTTTAAGTTTTGTGAATCATGATGCCTCGAAATTTATGTTACTCTGAATTTGAAAGAAAATTAATTCATTTGAGAATACAAATAGACTTCAATGCAAAAAAGTACTTATTTAATAATTAAAATCTTTTTAAAATCAAATGTGATCCAAAGTCACACCGTAGTAAGATTAGGGTTAAGAAAAAAAGTTAATTTTAATGATATAGTTTTGAATTGGGCTCCAAAATTTTCACCTGAAAGCGTAATTTCAAGAAAAACTAATAGTATAGTTCCTATAATTAATGTATTGTTTCCGGAAGCTGGACTTCAAAACATAGAAATCATAAACACGGAATATAGAGGTCTTAGTGAGCAAAAAGAGTTAAAAGAATTAAAAACTTTATCTATTTCTGAGTTTTGGGACTGTGTTAAAAATATCAAAAATGAATTTAAAGAGCCGATTTTCTCCAATGTATATAAAATTGCTCAGGGAATTCTTTCAATTTCCCATTCATCAGCAAATGTTGAAAGAATATTTTCTATTCAAAATTTAATAAAAACCAAATGCAGAAACAGACTCCATATTGCAACAATTTCTTCTTTAATTCAAACCAAAGATTTTTAAAATCTAGTGAAAAAAAAATGCCACAATATTAATATCAGAAGTAACATATTAAATCAAGATATTTCCGAAAATTTTACTGAAAGTGAAGAATTGGTTGACTCAAAGATTTTTTCATTAATTTCTTTCGTTACCTTAATATAGGAAGGACCTGACTAATATTTTTAGGAATTAGCTGGATTGTGCCAGATTTCAGACCTAAAGGCATCTGCAAAGAACATGATTTAAAAAAATGTTAGTAGACTTTCTATATTGAGGTAACGAAAGAAATTAATGAGAAAATCTTTCAGTCAAGCAATTCTTCACTTTCAGTAAAATTTGCCGAAATATCTTGAAAGAAATTCCCAGTTTAATATTAAAAGTTTGATTTTTCCTTTTATTCATTTTTGTTTTTTAACTATAGAAAGACCTCTAAACTTTAAGCTTACTTGATTTATTTTTAAAAAATTTTATTGATCTCATGTTATGAATATTATAAAACTACTTGTGTTCCTTTTTGTAATTATAAAAAAATTTTGTGATTAATTAAAAACAAATAAAAACCTTTGTAATTTTAGTCTATAAGGTTTATGAAATGTTAAAAATACATACACTTTAATTTAAATAAAAACTATTTATTTCATACTTTTTTCTTTCATTTAGTACAATTTTCTCTGAATTTTTGTACCAAAATGAAATATTCATTTATCAACCCTGCTCTATAATTAGCTGCACTTCATGCTCATTTTACCTTCTATTTGGCTGCTCTTTCATTCTCTTCTCTCTCTAATTACAACCACAGGGTTGCATTTCATAAGCTATTCTTCATAGTATCGTCCCACCGCGCTTTGGAGCGCTCTTTAAGGGCTTTACGAGCGCTGCTTTTGCAATACAAAGCGCTCCGTCTATATTCCCATCAACATTGTAATTTTAACATTACATGTCATTGGAAGGGAGCACTACTGCTCCACTTGTGCTACAAACTACAGTAAAAGTATAGCACTCAATACTGAGCTCCGAAACTTCTTTTAAACATAGTGTAGCAGAAGCAGTTGCACTTCAGTCGTTCGTTCGTAATATCGTCCGTTCTATATAGTTGTTCTTCTGCAATGCTCTTAAGGCTGTCCAAAGCGTAATGCAGCAGGATCACTTGGACTTCTTCTTCTTCTTCTTCTTCTTCTTCTTCTTCTTTGCCTAGCTTCACACTGAAAGAGCTCATAAAATAATGCTCTTTAAGCGCTCTTGTTGGAAGCACTCCGATTTCGGCCCGTTGGGGCCGTATACATGGGTTTCAGAGTAGCATATATAGGAAATAGTGCACAGTTATTTTTACTTGTATTTTGTTGTTGTGGCGGTGCACGGATTGTATATTTCCTATTCTTGCACCGTGCAATGGGCATATCCTAGACATAGAGAATACCCCTAATAATAACTGGAAATTGAATTTTGTATACTCTTTTATATGACGTATAATTTTTAAGAAAAAACTGTTTATGTTTGACACAAAATTTGAAGAATGGTACCCTTTGATTTTTGCAACGATTTGAATATTTTTAACATGTTTTTAAAAGTATTAAAAAATGTTTAACCTTCAAGAATAATTTCTGTTTTTTTTCGCATGCAGAACCCCATCTGCGGGGAACAAATTACAACTATTATAAATTTTAATTACTCAAATCACAAAAATATATTTTTCTTAAAAGACATTTTAATCATTTTATAACACACTCCTGCAAATCTTCGCTATTTTTAAAGAAAATTCAAATAAAAACCGCAAAAATAAAAAACTTTAAAAAATATTTACGTTCCAGAGTAACAACGGGTTGATATCAGCTAGTCTTAAATAATATTATTTTTAATGTTTTTGAGTTTTTTTTAAATTTTTGGTCACGTTATAATATCTTAAGCCCTTGCCCCCTACCTTTACTTATCGTAGTGCATTTCAAAACTCCTGCTCCCCCCAAATTGGTAACGTAGCTTATGAACGACCCCTAACAAATGTAAGCTTATAAGAAATCAATATAAAATTATCAAAATTCCTATTAAATTTACTTCTTTAAATTTAAATGCCTATAATAAATATTTAGTTACATGAGAACAAATTTCTGTGGTCATAAACGACAATAGCTTAAGTCTGATTTCGAGGTTTCGAGAAAACTTGCTTCAAAGTTTTCAATCGCCATATAAGTTATATGACAGGGTCTTTTGTTTTTGTGTCATAACTTTGTCTAGGGTCATGCTAGAAGCTCCAGATTTTGTGTGTTTATAAAACTAAATGCGTGGAACACAGCCACATCAATAACTCAGTTCTGTCTTAAGTCGACTTAAGCGATTATCGCTTGTAAGCACGGATTTAGCTATAGAAACATGTTGAAAATGTTTTTACGTTTCAACTTGCTAGTGAGAACATATTGTAGTCTTGTCGAAACGTAACGAGTAAATAAGACTTAGTTTCAAGGTTGTCCACAGGGGGCACTTTCCCCCCGAGGCAGTGAACATTTTTTAAATACCTTTATATTAAATAAAAAAGCCGTAAGCTAAAATTACAAATTTTACGGGAGAGTCAAAAACCTTTATAAATTGTAATTGTAATTGTTAGTTGCGCTCAAACTTAGGGATTTTAGAACATTTCTAGTAAAAGCATCGTTTTTAGTTGTAGTAATGTAAAATTTAACAAATCAATCAAAAAGTCGACTTAGAGTTTATTGTAACTTACGCTTTTTTGATTTTATATGACGATATTTTCATTATATGTGTTAATATATTTTGAAGAGGACTCAAAAATACTTTTTTTAAGGTATATTTATAAATAAAGCTGAGCTAAACCATGCATACATTTTTAAATAGTATGTTGTACCCTTCGCAATAAAAAGTTACGATACCATTTCATTTACCCTTGTTTCACAGGCACTTTTCAATACGTATTCTTACACTCAAAAAATGTTGTGTGTAAATATAACTAATAACTGCGTTCTTTCTACGAATTTTATTCAGTCACGAATAGGATTTGTAGATTGGACGTAGTTTGGTACACGGTTAAAAATCTTGGAATACATTTTAGTTCAGCTAAATTACTACTGCATATTTTTTAAACTTGAGATTTAAAATTTAATCTTTTACAAATACTTACCTACAATTACAACTTTTCTGTACTAAAATTTAAACCAAAGAAATATTGCAATGCTGAAACTCAATATTAGGCTATTAGGTTGGTATGCTTGTTTATTGCTTTTGTTTTGTGTGACGAAATAGGCCAGTGCTTAGAGTAGTGAGCTTACAAATTGGATGCCCCTGGTTCGAATCTCACTGTGTTTGTTATTTTTCTACAACAAATTCTGTACATCGTAAGCTTTTCTATACATAGTAATTTAAAAAAAAAAATAAAAGCGTTTTTTGGTCGAGTTTCATGAGAACCTTCCCTTAATACAAGCCAGTGCCTGGGCCTATAACCTAGTAAATTAATTTGAGTGCTCCATGAATCGAGTTTTTATTAAAACTGAAGTAAATTAAAATTTCTTATTCTAAGCAAATATTAACTAATAATAATTATCTATCTATAGTAATAAAACTTATTTTCTGTTTGTTTGTTTGACCTTTATACAAATCTAAACGGCTCAACGGATTTTGCTCATTTGCCCCCCCTTTGATTTTTTTCGCGAAATTTATTTTTTCCAAAATGTTGTTTTTATATTTTTTACAAAAAAGTCAAGTCTCAAAAATAATTTATGTGAAAAAATTACCCCAATATCTCTTTCCAATCTTTCCAATCCAGCTAAAAATCTATTTTTTCATACAATTGACTATCTATCTATAGTAATAAAACTCATTTTCTGTTTGTTTGTTTGTTTGTTTGGCCTTTATACAAATCTAAACGGCTCAACGGATTTTGCTCAAACTAGGTATACATATTAAGTACATCCCAACTTAAAATGTTACATACTTAGTTTTTGCCACGCCCCCTCTGAAATTTTTCAACTAACGGTAATTTCGTTATTATAAAACTTTTTACTATCGGAGATTTTTTTGTATTTAATTTTAAAAAATTTTTGTTATTTTGACATCAAAAACATTCACATATCTTCAAAATTGGAGAAATTTTCAGTATAACGACTTTTTCATAAAACATCGTTGCCTAAGAATGAGAAAAAAACGACATGAAAATCAAAGTTTGGTCTTTCGATGCAAATATCTCCGCTGTCCATTAATATATTTCATTCAAATTTTTTTTGTTCAAAAGTTCAATAAAATCACTTCACAAAAATAGGTTGAACTGTACCGTTAAGTCAGTGTATATATGTTTTATGATTATGTCAAAAAAGGTCCAAAATATTGACTTTTTACTCAAAAAATGATTCAAAAATTGTTGTTGTTGTAAAAATGAAATCAATTAAAAATTGCACATCTGACTACCTTTCATAAGACATAGCATTTATTTGCAAAAATTCTTCCATCTAAGCGCAAAAATTATTTTACTGTTTTTTTCATCAAAACAACAAGGTTTTTTTCGCGAAATTAAGGTCGAATAAATAAAAAACAACTTACATTAACTAATAATAATTATCTATTAACTAATAAAAATAAATAATGAAAAATAAAAAAGACCTACAATTAGTATGAAAGATTGTTTTTGTATTCATTTTATTCGTGCCCAATCTTTTTAAATCTTAATACATAAAAGGCAAGCACGCTGCTCGGTGCCCAATATCTCTCAAACTGTTCGGCCTGAAAGTATGCACATCTTAATACATAAAAGGCAAGCATGCTGCTCTGCTCACAGTATTTCTCAAACTGTAATTAATTTTTGGCAGTAAAGTACTTTTACAAGACATACTATTCTCAAAAATGTTCAGCCTGAAAATATGCACAGAAAATATATTTGATACTTAAGTATCAGTGACAATATTAGGTTTTTACAATAGTACGTTTTTGATCTAACTACCTTTTCAACACTGCTTCAATACGTAAAGTGTTACTGAAAGTGGTAAATTTGTATTTTTCAAAAATCTATTGAATAAAAAAATCAAGCTTTAAAAAGAGAAAAAGTGCTTTCGGCAAAAGGCGTCAAAAAGGAAGTGTGCGGAGGACCTGTCGTAGGACAGGCTTTTATACTAGTTAACTAATAAAAATTAAATAATAAAAATTAAAATACCAGCAATTATTATTAAAGATTTCTTTAATATTTAATTATTTTTATATATAATTAATAAAAATCAAATAACAGATAAATACCCAAAACTAAATTTATTTTAGAAAGTTTTTTGCGCCAGCATGCGTCATATCTAGGGCTTGCAATTTCGGGTTGTTTTGGCGATCCCGGGATTGAAATTTTTAATTATCTTCTCACAAGATCATTTAATTATAAAAATTATTTAAAATTTTTTTCAATACTGTTGCAATCTCGGGATCCCGGCATTGAAATTTTCAAATTACACGTAAAAAAATTTGAAACCGATTTTAAACTAAATTTTATTGAAGCAACCGGACATAATAAGTTTTCGAAAATAGAAAACACTGTTCTAAAAATTTTAATAGGAATGAAACGCCATAAAATCCTTTTTGATAATGTTTATTTTGCATAAAAGACAATTCAAACAAAAAATTTAAAAATATTATAAAAAGGAACAGTTAAAAGAATAACTAAAGGAATAGTGAAATTCTAATCGTGTAATGTTTGATTGTTAAATTTTATTTTGTATTCAACAGAATCAGTTTTTAAAGTAAAATTTAAATTTGCAAGTTCTTCTGTCTTATAATTTTGTTCATCTAAAAAATCAATTGTATTTATTGTTTTTATATTCTTACTACAATATCAGTTTTTGTATTCGTTTTAAGATAAATAAAATTCCCTGAAAAACCAGCGAAACGTCGACCATTCAGACTGAGCACTAGTGCAAGGAATTATATGAATTCAAAAAGTTGGTCAAATATACATATTCAAAAAGGAACAAGTCCAGATCAAGTCTTTTTTTTTTTAAAAAAAAATCAAAAAAACCAAGGCATGTGCCTTATAAATTTTATATATTATAAACAAGGTTTGGTCTTTGACCTGAAAGGAAAGGGATAGATTATTTAGAGGAATTGATTGGAACAATACATGAATTATTGATTAGGCGAAACAACTGTGGAACAAATGTAGGAAAGAACAAAGAAAATGAAAAGAACCATGCCCGAGCCCGGATTCGAACCAGGGACCTCTGGGTTGATAGTCTACCCCACTCTATACTAGACTACAAAGGCCAACAATAATCAAAATTTGATGTCTTAAAAATAACACAATAAAAAAAAATTGCCTTCCGACAATTTAAAAAAAAAAAATTTTAAAAATAATTATAAATAAGGTACTATTTCATTATATTACTTAAAAATAATAAAAAAAAAATTATTGTGTGATGGCTAAATAACTTCAAATTAGGCTTTGCAACTATACGATGCCACATGTTGTTAAGCCTTATTAAGATAAGAATTTCGAATGGCCAGCATGTATAGCGTTTTGGCAGCAGTGGTGATAACACTGTGCAACACATTTTTCTAACGGAAAAGCGGATAACACGGGAAACTGGGGGCGATGGATCAATGCAACATGTCTGACTGTCTCAACCTGGCGAGGCCAGCATAATCTTTGTGAAATCGCCTCAAGTCGACTCAAACCTCCACGTGGTGTTTCCTGGGCAACGTCAAAACTGACAACCGTTAGTTTGGCGGCTAATCTGAGCGGCGGGCCTCCCTAGGCTTAAAATAGGTTGTGCGTCGGGTTTGAAGCCCACCCGTAAAAACCCATTTCAATGAAAACACAAAAGAATAGAAGAAAACTGATCCCCAAATCTGATGACGACTACCGCAAACGAAAAACTGATAATGATTTACGGATATGCACCTGGAATGTCCGAACCCTTAATTGGGAAGGTGCCTCTATCCAACTGACTGATGTCTTGGAAAAATACAAAACTGATATCACTGCTATCCAAGAAATGCGATGGAAGGGACAGGGTTGCATTCGGCATGCACCCTGTGATATCTACTACAGCGGCCATGCGGAGAAGCACGAGTTTGGATGCGGATTTGTAGTTGGCAAGAGACTACGGCCCCACGTCCTGCGATTCACACCTGTGAACGAACGACTTGCCGTAATCCGCATCAAGGTTAAATTTTTCAATATAAGCCTAATATGTGCGCACGCTCCGACAGAAGACAAGGACGATGAGATCAAGGAAATTTTCTACGAGTGCCTTGAAAATGCTTACGAGCGCTGCCCCCGCCACGACGTAAAAATCGTGCTTGGTGACTTCAACGCTAAGGTGGGCAAGGAAAATATTTTTGGTCCAACAGTCGGAAAGTTCAGCCTCCACGACAACACCTCCGATAACGGAATGAGGCTAATTGACTTCGCCGCAGCACGAAACATGGTCGTAAGTAGCACTAGATTCAAGCATCTCAATATTCATAAAGCCACCTGGATGTCCCCTGATCAAAAAACAAAAAATCAAATTGATCACGTTTTGATCGACGGAAGGCACTCTTCCAGTGTATTGAATGTACGCACGATCCGTGGTGCAAACATTGACTCGGATCACTATCTTGTTGCAGCCAAGATTCGTACACGTCTGTGCGCAGCTAAGAATACACGCAACCCTACACAGAGAAAGCTAGACGTCGACAAGCTGCAATCGAAACAGACAGCCGATGCTTTCGCCACTCGACTCTCACTCCTGCTTCAAAGCACTCCTCCAATCGATGATATATGCGCGCAGTGGACACACATTTCCAACTCCATGCGTGCGGCTGCTGAAGAGGTGATTGGCTACCAACGCCCTCGCCGAAACCAGTGGTACGACCAGGAGTGTCGCGACGCCACTGCAGAGAAAGACGCCGCCTACAAAGCCACCCTGCAGTCGGTTGTAACGCGCGCTGCTAAGGAGCGATACAAAGAAAAGAGGAGGGAAGAGAGACATATTTTCAGGCGGAAAAAAAGAGAGGCAGAAAAGCGCGAGCAGGAGAAGATTGAGATGTATGGTGACAGGAATGAGGCCCGAAAATTTTTCGAAAAAATAAGACGCCTTGCCGATGGTTTTAAAACCGGGGCCTCTTCCTGCAAGGATGAAAACGGGAATCTAGTGACAGATGTCCAGAGTACACTGACGTTATGGAGGGAACACTTCTCTAAGCTTCTTAATGGCGACGCTGACAACAATCCCGCCAACAGAGATGATATTCCGGAAACCCCAATTTTGGATGACAGCGTTGAGGTTCCGCTGCCCGACTATGATGAAGTTCTGACAGCTATAGCTCGGCTTAAAAATAACAAAGCCGCGGGAGCTGATGGCTTACCTGCTGAGCTGTTTAAGAACGGAGGCGAAGCTCTACTTAAATGCATTCACGAGCTTCTATGCAGAATATGGTCGGAAGAATGCATTCCGAACGATTGGAATCTCAGTGTGCTCTGCCCAATCCACAAGAAAGGCGATCCCACTATCTGTGCCAATTTCCGTGGGATAAGCCTTCTTAATATCGCATATAAGGTCCTGTCGAGCGTTTTATGTGAAAGATTGAAGCCCATTGTAAACGAACTGATCGGACCTTATCAGTGTGGCTTCAGACCTGGAAAGTCCACCATCGACCAGATTTTCACGCTACGACAAATCTTGGAGAAGACTCAAGAAAAACAAGTCGACACCCACCATCTTTTTGTCGACTACAAAGCCGCCTTCGACAGCCCAATAAGGAAGCACCTGTACTCCACCATGTCTGAATTTGGTATTCCTGCAAAACTAATACGACTTTGCAGGATGACACTGAGCAACACCAGCAGCGCAGTTAAAATCGGGAAGGACCTCTCCCCACCATTTATTACCAAACGAGGTTTCAGACAAGGTGATTCCTTATCGTGCGACTTTTTCAACCTAATGATGGAAAAGATCATCCGAGCTGCTGATCTGAGACGTAGTGGCACAATATTCTACAAGAGTGTTATGCTGCTTGCGTATGCTGATGACATAGATATCATTGGCCATAATACGCGCGAAGTCAGTGCAGCATTTTCCAGATTAGAAAGAGAGTCAAGTCGAATGGGTCTGTCAGTGAATGCAGATAAGACGAAATACTTAGTGTCAACAAACAAACAGTCCCAGCGTCTTGGAACCCACGTTACCGTTGACAATACCTCATTCGAGGTTGTGAAGAACTTCGTTTATCTGGGATCCAGCATTAATTCAACCAACGACATCAGCATTGAGATCAAACGAAGAATAACTCTTGCCAACAGGTGTTACTTTGAGCTCAGTAGGCAGTTGAGAAGCAGAGCCCTCTCTCGACGAACGAAAATCACGCTCTATAAATCGCTCATCATGCCCGTCCTACTTTACGCATCACAAACCTGGACGCTGAGCAGTTTAGATGAAAAGACTTTAGGAGCATTCGAGAGAAAGATTCTTCGTAAGATCTACGGACCAATCTGCGTCAATGGCGAGTACCGAATACGGTGGAATGATGAACTGTATGAGCTGTACGCTGACATCGACATAGTCAAGCGCATTAAAATCGAGCGGCTTCGCTGGCTTGGTCATGTTCAGCGCATGAAAGACGATGCTCCAGTGAAGAAAACATTCGATTCGGTACCCAGCGGCGGTCAACGCAGAAGAGGACGACCGCATCTTCGTTGGAAAGACCAAGTAGAGGACAACCTGACGAAGCTTGGAATTTTTAACTGGCGCCAGCAAGCGAAAGACAGAAATGGCTGGCGCAAATTCTTAGATGAGGCCAAGACCGACATACGGTTGTAGCGCCAACTAAGTAAGTAGTAAGCGGATAACACAGGATGATAGTACTAGTGTATAGAAAGATAACCCTAAAAAGAATTTGCAAAGTTAGCTCGCTTTAAAAAGATATAGGCATTGAAAATTTGCCTCTTGCAGAATATTTTTAAAAATAAAGTGCTCATTAGGGCGTATTGAATTACAATTTTTTTCGATTTTTACATTCTAAGAAATCTCAAAACTTGCATGGTGGTTAAGATCTAAAAAAAAAATCCAAAAATATCCTTCTTCCAAAAGGATAAAGTTGTTTTTTGAGAAAAATAGTAAAAATAACGACCTTAAAATGCTTTGATTTTTGTAAGAAAAACTATATATGTCTTAAAGCAAAAGTAAATACAGACTTTAACTAACAATATCTTGCCGAACAAGATGCAATTCTCGATATCTACCCTCATTGTGTTATTGATTGAAGTGTTTACGTTTTCCATAAATTTCGCGAATTAAAAATTTGCATATTTTTCGCAAATACATTTTCTTGTTTTCGAGAAATGTATTTTGAATGCAATTTTATAACTTTTTAAAAAAACTTAATATAAGATTGTATATATTTCGTGCATTTGAATTTGGATTCTTAAAATAATTCTGAACAAAACACTATCTGAAAGTATTTTTTTCAAACACCAGGCTAAGACCACGATTCTTTTTCGTATTTCGACTTTTCATAAAAATTTTTCTTCCTAGCATGAAATTTATTATTTCGTCAAAACACCTCACCTCATCATTTACATGTTAAATTAAAATTTTGAGTATCTGAGCCTGCCAATCGATGAGCTGCTCAATTGATTAAAAAACAATTGTTTTTAAGATGTGTTTTAAGAATAAAATAACCGTAAAGAAGATATTTGAAGAATCCAAATAGCGAAAATTATTTTCGGTACCACTTCTGATGCTTGATATCTAAAGCCGTATATTAATTTTTTTCGAAAAGTTGAAAATTTGCTTTGAAAAATGATTTTCTTAAAAAACAGTAAATGCATAGGCAAAAAATGTGCAAATTTTTAATACACCAAATATAAGGAAAACGTAAACACTTTACTAAATACCACCAAATATTTACACAACCAGATGACAATCAAAAGTTCTGTGCTATTTCGAGTGTACCTGAAGATTCGAATATCCTTCACACAGGACACTGTGGGTAAAAATCAAGTGTGGCATCTTGTTTGGCGAGATATTGTTAGTTGAAGTCTGTATTTACTTTTTCTTTAAGACATATGAAGTTATTATTTCAAAAATCAAAGCATTTATAGATCGGTTATTTTTACTGTTTTTCTTAAAACACAACTTTGTCCTTGCGGAAGAGAGATACATCCTTTTTTTCCTAATATTTTTGTGGGAGATCTTGACCACCCTATGGAACTTTGGAGACCTCTTAGGATGAGAAATCAAAAAAAATTTTACGCCCTTATGAGCAATTCATTTTTAAAAAATACTCTGCAAGAGGTAAACTTTCAATGCCTATATCTTTTAAAAGCGAGCTAACTTTGCAAAACCCTTTTAGGCTTTTGTTGGTCTAGATCAGTACCATCGATCTGTGTTAGTCGCTTTTTCGTTAGATTATATGACCCTTAAATTGTCGCATAGTGTAATAAATGAATTATTAAAAGATAAAGACCATTTTTAAAGTTAACTGTTCCTAAACTATATTTTTATAAGTTTTTATTTTAAAATTTTTATAACTTCATTTAAATATATTTTTGCATAAATTTTTGTTGAAAATTTAACCAAATGCCGGGATCCCAAAAATCACGGGATTTTAAATTTTGAATCCCGGTACTGTCGGGACCGAAAAACCTTCGGTATCCTGGGATTGCATGCCCTAGTCATATCCATGACATATAGTTTAATAATACACACAAGGACTATCGTTAACGAAAACATGTCTGCACGTTTTTGGTACTTTTTATACTTGTCCTATTTTTGCTGCTGCTTACTTACTTTTTTCTTTAAATATGATATAGTATATTTTGCGCTCCCACTATTTTAGAAAAACAAAATCCGTTTTGGGTTTTATTTATTTTTTCATGCAAAGCTTTGTCTATGTGTGTCTTCCAGTGCTGCCAAACAAAATTGCATTACGAATGTAGTTTTACTGTGTATCATTTCATTTCGTTGAGGTTATGCACATATCCTGGCAGTTGGCTGGTGTTTGTTTGCATGCATGTATTTGTCAATGTGTGTGTCCATGCAATGCAATCTTAACCATTGTTTTTTTGTTTGTCTTTGACTTGGCCAAAATGTTGGCTACAGAAACACGTATCGCAATTTTGAGCCGGCACCATCGTTGTGCCGGGTTTTTTGGCTCCTGTTGTTGTTCTTAGTTTGCTGTTGTTGTGTTTTATAGTTGAAGACTACATGCATATCTTCAGTTTTTGTAATAGTTGTTGTTGTTATTGTTGTTGCAGTTTTGCATAGATTTTTGCTGCACCTATTTTTGCTGCCTAATGGACGTTGAGCTATTGTTGTTGTTGTTGTTGCTGGCGTTGTTGGTTTTGAAGTGTATTTTGTGGAATTTGCTTCAAGTATTGTTTGGACTATCACTGCTTGCCAATGATGGTGATGGTGATGATGAAGATGAGGATGATGATGTTATTGTTGTTGCGGTTTGTCAATTTAGATTTTTGCCAACAGCATTTTTCAAATCCAGCACAATTATTTTGGCAATTTTCTTTTGTGCTATTTGGAAATAATTTTGGTTTTCCTTGTAGAGCTTTTAAAGCATTTCCGCAGCATTTGAAAGCAAGTCATTGTTCAAAATTTTGTGCAATCACTCGGTAGTTTATTTTTTATTTTCTTCTTCTTATTGATTCATTGTTCTGCCCTTTTAGAATTTTTTGAAACTCATTGAAATCCTGCCATACCAATAAACAACAGATGGGACGAAAAGGAGGCGCTTAAGTGCTTAGAAAATGCGAAATAAATTTGAGCCGCAAAATGGCGTCTGCTGCGTTTTTAACTGTTAGCATCAAGTTGTATGTATGTATGTGTGTGCATGCGTGAGTATGTGTGTTGGTGAGCCTTATCGTGCATTACTCGCCGGCAATTTTCACAATATGTTGCGTTATTGGATTTCTTGATTTGGTGTTTTTTCCCCCCCTTTAAATGTTTTCCTCGTAGTCCAAAAAATAGTCGAGAAATTTAAAGGATTGTTTTTAAATCGGAAAAAAACAAAAAAGGAGATAAAAAGGGTTTTATGTTATAACTTTAGCCATACAACATCACAAAGTTTACATTTACTTTACTCGTTAATTTGACGAAAAACTATTTTGTGATATTTTCATACATTCCTGTTATTGAGAGAAACGAATAGGAAGAATTTTTGCCATCTCAAGCTGAAATGCGTCTCATATGAAATGTTTAATCGTTAGTTTGAGTTGTAATATAAGAATACCAAATTAAGATGGGGAATTCATTTCCAAATTAATATTAATCGAACCTTCCTTAACTAAAACAGCTCGTTTTTTGTTTAACCATCATTTAAATAATATTAAAAATGAACAAAATATGTATGCACGGAATAGCATATTAATCTTTAACCCTAGAAAGGTAATCTACGTCGATTTTACGTAGACTGCCTACATATTTTTGGTATTCAAATAAATATTATGAAAAAAGTTTCAAATAGTGTTTTTTTTTAAACTGAGAAGTTTGTTTATTGTTTATTGAATATTGAATATAGATCCTTAAGCAACAAGACATAAAATCTTAAATTTAATAAGCTTAACTCACGATTAGCGGGTTTAGATCAAATGCAATACAATTTGACTTAAAATATTTTATAATCAATAAAAAAGTATAATACATAAGTAATATAACGAAAAATTATTAAAAATTAAATTTAGCAAAAAAAAAAAAAATAGTAAAATATAAACTTTTGAAAGAAGAAGAAAAATAAGTTGTTTTATTCATATACTAAAATACTAATAACGCAACTTTAGTGAAGTTGACACATTTTGACTAAAAAAATAATATATTTTAGAATCTCAAATGATTTGACAACATTTGATGCAAAAAAAATATTTTCAGTAACAACTTTCGTTTCTGGAAAATCCTAGAATGATATGAAAATATCAAAACTTAAGTATTAAATATATTTTCATTTACAACATTACAAAGTTTACATTTATTTTACTCGTTACTTTGAAGAAAAACTATTTTGTGATATTCTATTTATAAAAGTTTAAATTTTAAACTACATTCCTGTTATTAAGAGAAACGAATAGGAAGAATTTTTGCCATCTCAAGCTGAAATGCGTCTCATATGAAACGTTTAATCGTTAGTTTGAGTTGTAATATAAGAATGCCAAATTAAGATGGGGAATTCATTTCCAAATTAATATTAATCGAACCTTCCTTAACTAAAACAGCTCGTTATTTGTTTAACCATCATTTAAATAATATTAAAAATGAACAAAATATGTATGCACGGAATAGCATATTAATCCTTAACCCTAGAAAGGTAATCTACGTCGATTTTACGTAGACTGCCTACATATTTTTGGTATTCAAATAAATATTATGAAAAAAGTTTCAAATAGTTTTTTTTTTTTTAAACTGAGAAGTTTGTTTATTGAATATAGATCCTTAAGCAACAAGACATAAAATCTTAAATTTAATAAGCTTAACTCACGATTAGCGGGTTTAGATCAAATGCAATACAATTTGACTTAAAATATTTTATAATCAATAAAAAAGTATAATACATAAGTAATATAACGAAAAATTATTAAAACTTAAATTTAGCAAAAAAAAAAAAATAGTAAAATATAAACTTTTGAAAGAAGAAGAAAAATAAGTTGTTTTATTCATATACTAAAATACTAATAACGCAACTTTAGTGAAGTTGACACATTTTGACTAAAAAAATAATATATTTTAGAATCTCAAATGATTTGACAACATTTGATGCAAAAAAAATATTTTCAGTAAAAACTTTCGTTTCTTGAAAATCCTTGAAGGATATGAAAATATCAAAATTTAGGTATTAAATATGTTGTCATATCATATAAAGACCACTTACTCCAAAAAATCATAAAAAAAATCTCAGTAGCTTAGCGTCAGGTCTGAAAGGGTTAATACAATGTACCTGTAAGGCCTCCACAGTATTTTTACAATTCGCCATTACATTACACAGTAAGCGATGGGAGTAGGTCTACCGACAGCACAGCTTTATCACGGCCAGCGTTGCCAGAAGGACGTTAAATACGTTTCTTTGACGTATTTTGAACCCAAAAGAGGTTTGACGTATTTTAAGGTTAAAATTACGTATTTTACTCACGAAAACTTGTTTCTTATATAAAAACACGTAAAACACAACATTGTGAAAATACCCTTTAAGTTGCATTCATATTTTCATGTTCTGCAACTCTGCACATATTGACATAACAAATTTTTCTTCGTGCAGAATATTGTATGTATTGTATGTACTGAACTTTGCTGAAGAAATGGAGCGAGTGGGTTAGCTTAAAGTCAGCATAAGTTGCGTCGAAAAAAATTAGATCATCTAGCGTATGAGTAATTTTAATTGCTTTGAAGTGTTGAAAGAGGGCCGGATATATGTGGCTTCTTAAAGTTTTTAATACAATTTTCAACAATTTTTCATTTTTATTTGTTCAGCAAAATTGTTGGTCCAAATTATAGGAACAATTAATGTAGTCAATAATTTTACATAGAAAATGTCATATCTTTTAAAATTCTGAATATCCAAGAATGAAATTTTTTGACACATAGTAGAAGTTTGTGTAAGTACTCTGAATTTTGAAAATCGAAAATAGATGATGAAATGTTTTCAGAATTTATTTTCAAAATTTCTACAGCTTATAGTCATTATGACTTTTCGCTGACCTTGTACTTTGTCTTTTGTGTAATATATGTTAAGTCTAAAACTAGTAGAAAGTAATAACATAGAAAAACTTAAGACTGAAGGATGTCAGCGTTAGTTTAGGGTTTTTTAAAATAAAAAGTCCTTTACAATTAATAAAAATATTATAAATATTTTTTACTTCTCCACTAAAAACAAAGATTGAAAAAAACATTTGAAAAAAATTAATTACTCATTTTATAAAGTCAAATGCAATCTATAACAGGGATAGTAACAGTTATGATTTTTTTTTAAAAATCAACAAATAATCGTTATTTTTTTGACTGATTTCATTTCAATTAAAAATAAAACTAAAAATTTGGCTTTTAGTTTTTTTATCAAAAATATAAGTTAAAATTTGATTTTAATTTTTTTCTAAAATTTTTTTTTAAATTAAAGTTAAAATTTGACTTTTAATTTTCGATCAAAACTAACAGTTAAAATTTGACTTTTATTTTTTTGATCAAAACTTCTTTTATTTTATTTTATCAAAAATTCTTTTAGTTTATTTTATTTAGCGACTGTATATATTTTATTTACCGAAAATATATAAGTCAAATTTTAACTGTTATTTTTGATTGAAAAATAAAAGTCAAATTTTAACTTTTATATTTGATCAAAAAACTAAAGTCAAATTTAAACTTTTATATACGATCAAAAAAAAATTAGTCATATTTTAACTTTTATTTTTTAACGCAATAGAATTGGTCAAAAAATAACGATTATTTGACTTTTTTAAAAAAATCAGAAAAATTAAAATCATCAAAGATTATTATTCCTAAGCTAACTAACATCACATTGCTATATTCAAATATCGAATAGACTTACTCTTTCCATTTCATTTTTTGAATAGAAATTTCGAAAATAACTGTTATTTTCGGTACCTGCTCTATAATGATAATAAAATTGGTTTTAACAAAAGTTTTTAAATACATATTGAATGAGTAATATATGAAAATATTAATAAAGATTTTGCCACAAAGCAAATTAATTATGTTAAAAAAAATTACTTATATCTTCAAATCATTGAAGTAAATCATTGGCATCAGTAAAAAAATGTTGTTGATTTAAAGTTGTTAATAAGTATTCAAAGCAAAAAATTACAATTTTTTAAAAAAATCTGGTTTTTCTTTCATTTATTTCCCGTAAAATTAGAATGAATAATATAGACTTGTCTTTCTTATGACAAGTAGTTTGTGACAGATAATTTTGGCAAATGTTAAAAGTTTTAAATACACAAATTAGACATAAAATTAAATTTTTAAATTAAAAAATAGCTCAAAACACTTTGTCTCTCTCTTTCGTAGAAAGATCACTCAAGCCTATTACCAGAAAATGAAAGCTTAAATAAAGTTTTACACTAAATTAGCGTTAAAAATAACGATTATTAGCTGTAAATGTTTTGATGATGATCGGAACACAGAAAACGAGTGCGGCTGTCTGCTAGTAGAAGAAAAAACTTGTTTTTTTTTTGCAAGAAAATGTAGAGTGCTCGAAATAATAAAAATATTTTCCAAACATTAACTTAAAGTGCTATTTTAATAAAGTAGCAATAAAAGCAAATACAAAAAAAAACACTAAAAATACAATCAAGTTGATGCTAGCTATATTGAGTGTAGCGAGTAGAAAGCAGCTAGTGGAAGAGAAGTTACAAGTAATGGCGCAAGATGTTAGCTATCACTGTCATTAGTACTGGATGATTGATTTCAATTTGCTGCTGTGTGTGTATGTGTGTGTAAGTTTGCTGTGTAAATGCCGTTGTAAAAAATATTATGGCTTTTTTTTATTATTCAGCAATTTTCTATATACCACCCAAGCAGCTGTGCATCAAAATATTATTTGGCATAAGAAAAAAAGGTCTTCCCTGGCAAAAAGAAAGTCGACAAGAAAGTTATTACTTCAGATGAAATATAAATTCTCTTTCCACCTTTTTTTTATCAGCCCAACAATATTGGCTACAGAAAGCAATTAAAAAACAGCCCAAAAGCAGGCAATTATTTCAGAAGCTTCGCAATATTTTTAAATTATTTCATGCAAAACAAGTAAAGCAAAGCAAAAAAAAAAAATACTCGAGTAAATAAAATACTACAAATGCTTCATTACTATTTTTCAGTCCATTAAACAGGAAGTAATAATCGAGCAGTCTGCTAGGATGCCTGCCTACAGAGCTTGACTGAAAAAAAGGGCACATTCATGGCAGTTAAAAAAGCACTGTCGATTACATTGAATTTCATTAAAAATCGTGTTCATGGCGCACTCATTGGAAAACGATGCTTTTGGGCAGGACAAAAAAAAATCCACTTCAGTTCGCGCTGCTTTATCTTGCTTGTCTTTGTAGTCTTTTTCTTTTTGTTCTTTTGATTCTTATGGGGCGCAGTAAATTGGCTCACGCACGTACATGAAAGGACGAGTAGGTATGATTTGTATTATCAAACTATAAGGGTGTAGTAATGGTCATTGGCTGGGAGAGGAGAAGGAAGAGGAGATGAAAGAAATTTAATGGAATAGGAGAGAATATTTTTGGTTAAAATAACTAGAATGTTTAAAGTTTTGATTCTGAAAAATGTATACGCTTCAAATATTTTAAAACAATAAATAAAAATTTTAAATTTGCTCCTTAATAAAGCTTAGTTATCTTTAAAATATATATATTTAGGGTATTCACAAGGTGTGCTATCATGTCATATTGTCCTAAAATTTTACAAACTAAATTTACAAGATAAATAAATGCAAATAAAAAACCGCTGTTTGATTACGACACTTCAATAAACATTGCTTTCAGAAGTGTAATATATTAGTAGTTTTTCATATGGAAGGCAACAATAAAATGTCTAAACTGGTATAAAATCTTAGGACAATATGACATCAATCTAAATGTTACAAATCAATAACGATTTTTGATGTACCGAAACTTTTGAAGAATAACCTTTTATACACGGAAAAAATAATTTTCTTGTATCGAAAAGCTCTTTTGCTTGATTCTAGAATATGTCACATTTGCTTGAATCAAGCAATTTTAACAGTTTATTAGAACAAAATTGTCACAATGAGAATTTGTTTTTAACATTTAGTTTTTATTTATTTGAATTGAGAGTTTATTTACTCGAATTAAAAATTTTATTCTTGAGTTGAAAATTTTACGCATGAGTGAAAAGCCATAGTTCAAGCTTAGGTTCAAGCATAGAAAGCCTTAATATTTCTATCTATCTTAATATTAAGGCTTAATATTTCTATCCGTGTAAAATAACGAGTAAGAGTTTGGTCATTAATGTCTTTGCAGAAAGGTAAATGCTATACATACAAGCTGATATTTTAGGCTTGCTGTATTTTCAGTTTTTAGAGTAGCAAGTAGTTTTGGATGAATCATTGAAGTATCGTCCTTTGAAATATTTTAAAATCAATTTTGAAAACTTTTTTGATATTTTTTTTTTTTTTTAAAGATCAAAGAACCAAGGAATGCGCCTTATACAAACCCTCTTTGACCTGAAAGGAAAGTCGTAGATTATTTAGAGGAATTGATTGGAACCATACGTGAATTATTGATTAGGCAAAACAAACGTGAAAGACAATTTGAATTGTTTTTAACCGAGGCTAGTGTTATACCTTAACCTCGGCAAGCATTTCTAGCCTTTAATTGTTCCTGTCTTTTAATTCCACATTTTTCACAATTTATTTGTGGATTTTTTTAGTTTTCTATAATTGTTAAATGTAGGAAAGAACAAAGAAAGTGAAAAGAACCATGCCCGAGCTCGGATTTGAACCAGGGACCTCTAGGTTGATAGTCTAGCGCACTCTCCACTAGACTAAAAATTCCGACAATACATATAAAAAATTTCACATCAAAATCTTTGATGGCTTCTTACCTAAAAAGCATTTTTTCTAAATAAAAAAGTTACTGTCTTCAACAAATAATATAAGATAATAAAATTTGTATGTAATTGACTTATCAAACAGAAGTTAAAAATACACCTTTTAAGTTTTTCATGTGCAATGAAATCATAAACTAACGATTAGCGTAAAAATATATTGCATTACGGTTCAAATGATATTTTAAAATCTAGGTTGAGGCATAACACTAGCCTCGGTTATAAGCAATTCAAATTGTCTTTTCCCCCACCCGACGCAAAGTCCGATTTCGATATCGAAAAATGTAAATTTCTCGAAGAATTGGCGAATAAAACTATCGTATTCGAACTCGTTAAAGATACGAAAACGATCCGTTTAGCGTTCTTAACGGACAGTTCGTAAGCGAGTGATGATTTTGTATCGAAAAAGAACCCGTTTACGATGTCGTAAGCGAAAAATATTATGTAAAATTAACGAAGGAAATTATCGTATTTTTACTTTTATACAAATCGAAAATGATCAATTTGGCGCAGTAATATTTACTCGAAAACGAGTGTTCGCTTATGATTCGAAAAAGGAGCCATTTACGATGTCGTCAGCGATAAATTATATGCAAAATTAACGAAGGAAATTATCGTTTTTTTACTCTTAGTGCTTTATTCTGTATAACGAAAATGCACACCAACGACAAGCAAGACACGAGAAGCAATAGAATTTCGTATAGAAAAAAGTATTGCTTCTCGTGTCTTGCTTGTCGTTGGTGTGCTGCTTCGTGATACAGATTAATGCCCTTATACGAATCGAAAACGATATATTTCACGCAAGTAATGATCATTCGAAAACGAGTGTTCGTTTATGTTTCGAAAAAGGAGCCATTTGCGATGTCGTCAGCGACAAACTTTTGCTTATATAGGAAATACATCATATCATTTTTGATTTAATTGAAACATTTTTGGTTTATAATCGTTATAATTGTTATTTTTTTAATATACATTTTTTAAGTTTAGAGTTTATATTTGCATTTCATAATTAAAAGAATGAATTTATAATAAAATGAATCAATTAGAAATGAATACACGAAATTTAAAATTTATGATTAAATATTAAGAGGATGAATGCATGGATTAATAATATTGAATAAAAAATAAAATAATGAAGAAATATGAATAGTGAATAAATGTGAATAAATGAACAAGTGAATAAATGAAAGTATTCAGACCTATTTTAAATAATTTCTTACGCGGAATCGGAAAAGGGAGTTTTCAGTTTTAAGATAAAGCTCAAGAACATTTTGAAAATTTTTAATGCAAATTTGTTGATAAGCAGTTTGATTGATAAAAACTTAATAGCGAATTAAAAGTGAATTAAGGAATGAATAGTGAAAAAATAGGGAACGAATAAACGAATGAATAAATTCTGATTGATTATATTAATAGTTTACTATTTTTAAGTGAATGTATGAATTAATAATTAATGAGTAATATCAAATTAATAATTAATGAATAATAGTGAAGTAATTATTTTAAAAAAAATAAAAAAAAATAAAAAAAACATTAAAAAAAAAATTAAAAAAAAGAAAAATGAAAACATTCGATAAAAGTTCGTAGGAGACGAACATTTGTTTTTAGAGAAATATGTGCCGGGTGGGACGTTTGTTCCGCCTAATCGATTATTCATATATGGTTCCAATCAATTTTTTCTCTAATAATCTATCCTTTTCCTTTGAGGTCAAAGACCAAACTCTGTTTGTATAAGGCGCATTCCTAGGTTCTTTAATCTTTACCTAAGAAAAAAAAAATTTAAAAAAAACTAATTGTATCCAAGTCAAAAAATTTCACATAATCAAGAAGTTAGATTTAACCTTACATTTCACATTAAAAAGAGACGAATGCAGTGACGAGTACAACTTTTTTATTGTGATTTCAACTTTAACAATTTTAGTATTAAATAAAAACAAGTCGCATTTGGTATTAAAGAGTGGTTTCAAATTCGAAAAATAGCATATATTAGACACTCATAAATAGGGGTAGGATTTCGATAACATGTCATCTTTTTTCTGCTGCTTCTAAGGCCGCGTTCATAGTGGACGCTTTGGCTGAAGCCGATGCATAAAGCCGCTTGGTCAAGCTTTTTTTGATCATAGTGAACGCTTATTCAACGCTACATAAAGTAGCTTATTGAGCTTATTGGTGTTCATAGTGCGCACTTTATGCTTGTGGCTGAGATGCATTGTTTTCATTTGTCTCTTTGGAAAATAATGCCCTCAATTGCGTTTTGCAAAGTAAATGAAAGATTTTTTGTTTAATGAATATCTAGATTCGCGATGATCACCAATGAAAGATCAAACCAATAACAAACGAAAATTCAAAGGAACTTGAAAACACAAAGCATAACAACGGTGGAAAGTTCAGCACAAAAAGTACCCAAGAAGTAAGCAAGAACAACGAAAACTGTGTAAACAAACGAGATAGAATACACAAGTGAATACAACTGAAAAGCACCACAAAACGAAACAACAACGCAACAACAACACAACAACAGTTAAAACTTCAGCACAAAAAAATCCAACAAATAAAACAAAATCAACAAAAAAATTGTTAACAGGCAAAATAAATAAACAAGTGCCGAATAGCATTTTAAAAATGCTCTACAACAAAACATAAAAACAAAATCATTTTTCTGTGTGAGCAAGCGAGATGGAGATATAAGCGCTGAAAAGCATTTGAAAATAAGCTTTATGCTAGCTTTCTGCGGGCACTATGAACACTTTGAGCTTTTTCTATATGATTATACACAAAGCGTTTTTCAGCTAAACCTCTCGGCTAAGCTAAAAGCGTTTACTATGAACGCGGCCTAAGACATTTCCTGCTTATTTAAAACGCCCATTTTTGTTTCCTAAATTCCAAATATAAAAAGTTTTTAGTACATTTTTTCGTCATTTTTAAGTTATTTTATTGTAATTTTTGGACGTTTTTAATTTTTAGAGCATTTTTCGGTTTTTTGGGTCATTTAAGTGTAATTTTTAAATAATTTTTTTGTTTTTTTTCGTACTAAAAAATTAAAAAATGCAAATATTTAAACATATTCCTTTAACACTAGAGTCCCTTCAATCAAAAACATTACCTCATGACAAAGGAGTAGCTCTGTTAATAGGCTTCGATGAAAAAAAAGCTCTGCGCGTGGTGAGACTGACGAAAGGGTATGTAGAAAAATGAAACAAGTGTTAGATAAAAACTCAGGATATGCTAGTATAAAATCAATTTTAATTTAGTAATGTTTTATTTTTAAGGCTAAATTTTTTGTTTATTTTTTTATGCAATTGTTTGCGTTTTTTAGGTAGTTTTTGTCAGTTTTTAAGTCATTTTCAACAGTTTTTAAGTCATTTTAGTCATTTTTTTAGATAATTTTTTGCAGTTTTTTAGGTCATCAAAATCCGAGCCCTGCTCATAACATAGATTTAGTCATTCAAAAGTACCAAATATGAATGTGAAAATTGAGCACTTAAATAATAAAAATTGTACTTTGATTTTTCAAGGTTATTTCGAAGAATTTTGACTTTTACTCATTGCATAAATAATTAGGAAAAGTACACTCAGAAAAAAGTTTATCGGAATATGAGAAAAAGGCATCATATTAAGTGAAAAATGGTATTGACTTTGCTCCAGAGAATGCTTTTCTCTAAATGTGATCCCAAAAATTCCCTAAAAATAGCAAAAAGCTTTCATGGAAAAGAGAAATATTTAGAAGACACCTTCTCCTTAATAGAAAAATATTTCTTTATAATACGTTCAATCGTTTTCTTTCTTGTGTAAATTTTTCTCGAAAACAGAGAAATATTTATTTAATTTTAATAAATGTTTTCTTTAAGTTGCGTTTATAGTTTCTCACAAAAAATAACACTTTTTTTTAAAGAAAGATATATTATCTAAACACTGATACAACATATTTCTTTATTGCGTACATTTTTTTAAAACACAGAAGTATATCCGCAATTACGATTAAAAAATTATTTTTATCAAACATTTGTTTTAACTCAGTTCAACGCATAGTAGAAGTATTAATATCAAATTGTGATTCTGTTTTAAAAATTTTAGTTGTGTTAGTTAAAAATGTGTTAAGAGGTAGAATTATTGTTGTGGCATTGTTTTTCGGGACTCTTTATGAATATTCCAGAAATTTATTCTGAAAAACGATTTTGTAAATGCATTCAAAGAAACAGTAGTAATAACCCTATAGGAACAAACTAACTTGTTTTTAAAAACAACTAATAAAAAAACTAATTTAGAATAAACTAGTTTATGAACTACTTTGTATTATATTAAGGCGGCACCCACTTCAATTTTGAATAGTTTTATTGCATTATATATGAAGTAATTCAAAAACTACTTCAAAACAAGTGACTTATTGATTTTGACATGTTTTTATTAAAACATTTTATTGGATTACAAGTTTATACATATTAAACCATGCTATTTCATCAAATATTATTAATATCAAATATCAAATATCATATTGGCTTTCAATAATGTATTTTTTTTTTTTCAAAACAATAAAATAAATGATCTCTTGATGTATAGAAATTGAAAATTTTTATGCTTTTAAATTAATTTTCAGTAATTTGAATATTAACTAGTTTTCAATTGATTTATTTTAAAGAAGTTAAAAATATAATTTCAATTCAACTAATTTAACAAGTAGTTGAAAACATATGCAGATGAAAGTCAGTTGACTTATTTAGCGGACATCACCATACAAAATATGTGAGTTCGTTCTATGGAAAAAAGTCAGAATTTCAACTAGTTGTGGTTGACAAAAAAATACTTTTTCAACTACTTTTAAGTTAGTTGATTTTCCTACAGGGAAACAACATCACTTTTTGTAGCTATGTTAAGTAAAAAAAACCTGAAGCAATAATCGTCATAATATGCAGAATATGTAACACTTGCTTTTCACAGTATTAATAAATTGCTCTCACGCTTTCTATTTTTTTCGTACCTCATTCAATATAAGAAAAATATATCGATTTTTGAAAAGAAGCCTTTTTAATTTTTGAGAAAGGGTTTGTTGTTTTTGAAGAAAATATTTCGCATAGTGAATTATTTATCAACAATAGAGAACATTTCTCATTTTCTATATTTTTTTCTCTATAAATTAGAATTTTTCAGTGAGAGAAAAATACTTATCATTATTAGAGAGATAAAATATTTTCATTTCCCACAAGGAAGGAAGTATTTCTTCAAATATGTGAAAATTTATTATAATTGAATTAAATTTTATTTGAAATAAAGAAAATTTCTATTATCGAAAATAGAGAAATTTTTTATCACAAAAAGATAGGTGTTTTTTTCTGAGTGTAGCGAGCACAAATTTTTCTTGTTTTTCCTATTTCAATTATTATTAACCTATTTTTAGGTTAAAATCAAATCAGTTACTTTAAGCACAAGAAATTAACGAGTAAGCTTTTAGATAGTTTAAAATCAATTTTAATTAAGAAATAATATTCGACTCGTCAATTTAGTAAATAGAACAGTTTTAATTGTTTAAAAGTTTAAATTGTTCGATAAGTTGAAACCTAATTTTTTTTTAATTTTTTCTAAAACCTAGTTCAGCTTTAATAATTGCATGAACATTTCAAATCAATAAACCCATTTTTCTTCAGCAATGTCAGCCGACAAGCAAAAACACTCACACAAACACACTTGAAGGAACCAGACAGACCGCACCAACCCAGTGTGCCAAACGGATCTGTAACGAATCCGTAACGAACTCACTTCTTCGTACATTTTGTCCGAAACGGATTGCGTTTCGCATCCGGAACGGATCCTTTTTCGTATGAAATTCCTCTCTCCGTTACGGACTTCAGTTACGAATCCGTTTCGGACTTCAGATACGAATCCGTTTCGGACTTCAGTTACGAATCCGTTTCGGACTTCAGATACGAATCCGTTTCGGACTTCAGATACGAATCTGTTTCGGACTTCAGATACGAGTCCATTTCGGACTTCATATACGAAACAGACGTTTCAGACTCTTGTTTTTAAATAATGCGAACTCGCAACGGACTCGTTTGACGCATTTAGCTACATATGTTCAAAATATAGGTTCTCTAAACAAGTTTGATGCATTCAAATTCGAAAACTTTTTGCAGGAAATTAAACGTAAATTAAAATAAAAAAAATTATTTTGCAATAAAATTTATAAGAGAGTAGTGGAGGCTAGTTTAAATGGTAAAAAAAATAATTCAAAATATCAAACAAACGAGTACAATGTTTGTGAGTTCCAGGATGGCTCATACTTGTTTCTTCAAACAGCTCAACATTACTTTTCATTGAAGCATCCCAATAACTTTTACTGCTATAATGACAAAGCGTACCAAATTCACGCAATTAAAAAAGTTTCCGAAAAAAATCTTTTGTACGGCTATCCTATAGTCACATTTAACTTGATCACTAATGATAATTATTTAAAAATTCTGACAAGTACTTTTCTTCGATTTGAAGGAGAGCTTGAGGAGCACGAGCTTAGTGAAATAAAAAAATTGTTTAAAATAAAAATAAGTACACAATTGTATTTCGTATCCCTAATCCACTGAAAATAAAATAAGAAATTGTAAAACAAATTTAAGACTGTCTTTTATGTTAACGTTGTGCTAATTTTTTTGACGGATTCGTAACGGGTTCGTAACGGGTCCGTCAAAACATAAGAGCGATTCCTCTCAAAAATACGAATTGCTTTTTCCATTTTTTCGGATCCGCCTCGAACTCAGAACGGACTTTAGAAACGAGTCCGTAACGGACTTCAGATACGAATCCGTTACGGACTTCATATACGAATCCGTTTCAGACTCTTTTGGCGGATTCATAACGGGTTCGTAACGGGTCCGTCGAAACATAAGAAAGCGTAGTGCGTACTGACGGACTCGTAACGGGTTCGTAACGGATCCGTATCCGTTTTTGTGCACATTGGGAAGGGACATCCAGCAACTTGTTATAGAGAGGTCGGCTAGCTTTACAATTTTATTTAATTCACTTGCACAGCCTGACAAAAAATATCTATGTATGTATATACAATGTTAGAGCGAGACAGTATAAAGTATTAAAGTTAGTTGGCAAGCTATTAAAAAAATCAATTCGCTTGTCATTGACTTTCTTTCACATGAATTGCCAGTCAAAACAAAAAGTTCAAAAACATAAAAAGAAAAAAGTCAAACCGTGAAAGAGAAAAAGAGTGAAAGCGTAAAGAAGAGTACCCGTTCTAAAAAAATAGCACTGCTCTGCAGTTTGTGCCATAAAAAAAATAGTCGAAATTTAGTAACTGTGCCAGCATGACTAGCAAGCGAGGAAGTGTTGCCAATGTCAATTCCCTAAAGTCAGTTTCTGATCGTTTCATGCCAACAAACTGCCGCTTGCAGGCTAGCATCCTTTGCAGCCGTGTCTGTACTATTTCTATGGCTCACTTGACTTCTCCCCAACCATTTCACCATCAAACTATCCGAGCACCACCACCGCAGTCATCATCAGCAGTTTTATGTATAGCTGCTGAAGCAGCCCCAAAACGAAAATCACTGCAACGAATTCACTGAACGGACGTATATCACGAAGAGGTGGGCTAGTGTATAAATATATTAGGTGCTGGTGTGCAAGGGGCGTGTGTGCTTGTAATGTTTAAGATGTAGCTGAGATTTATGAACAAGACTTACGACCCCGTAGTTGGATTTTTTGTGGTTACTTTTATTAAGAGTTGTATAAAAGTGCAGAATTTAAAACGAAAGCGTTTAACAAAATCGAACGAGTGCATATGGCAAGATTAAAGTTTATTTCATGGAAGGTGAAGCCTTTTAAATAAAGGCAAATAAAATCAAAAGAAATTGTAATATCCCTGCAGGACCAAACGTAACTAGTACGAAAAGTAAAGTAACTTTAATGTAGTTATTCACGGAGTACTCAAAAGTAGTGAGTTGAGCGGCCACGAACCAGAATTTCAGGGTTGTAGTAAAGAACAAAGCAAAAGTCTTGACGTTGCATCAACTTGTTACTCCGTGACCAGGGTTGTGATTTGCTTAAAAAAAAAGACACGATAGTAGACGTAGATTTCCTTTTTATGCAGAATAAATGCAAAAAAATGTTTTAGAAATTTTTGTATAGAGCCTTTTTCACATTTCACACTAACGACCCTATTCTGGCAGCTTAACTAAGCTCACCACATTAACAAAATAGTTAATATTAACAATTTGTTAAGGTTTCGTATTCTGCTGCAAATTTAAAAGCTCTTTTCCTTACAATTTTGTTAATGACAGAAAGAGTCTTAACAGCGAATGAAAATCATGTGCTTATATAGAAAATTATTTTACAAATAATAAAAAAAATATAAATTATCATATAATATTGAGTTTAAATACATTAAACTGAAAAATGAAAGAATTTTTACTTATTTTAAGTGTTGATTATGAAATCTTTCAGTAGCCGTGGCAAATTTTTCAAGCGCTTGCAAAGCCACAAGCTGCACTCGAAGCATCTGTTCATATCGCGCATCTCTTCATTCAATAGGTAAATCGATTTTCACCATGCATGGTGAACTTTAAAAGCTTTTTAAGCTTTCATGTTGTAAATGCTTTTTAAGAATACTAACATTTACATAACATAACAATCAGCTTAACAAGAGCTCCTTAACTATTTCTTGTTAAGCTAACAACCAGAATAGGGCGGTAAATTTTGAGTCGACCTTAAAATTTTTTTTGGTATGGCTAAATATATTTTATTTTTACTAGAAGGTATTTCATAAAAAACCATTTTAAATGTAGTCGTTTCACTCACTCCTCACTAGTTAGTAGAATGAAAGTAACCAGATATAAGCTAATTTTCTTTAGACTGACTACTAGTTGGTTTCAAAAGGACCATATACAAACTAGTCAATCTGTCATATCGTAGGTAGTGCGTACTGGTGATTTTGCGGCCATTTCATAGAACTAGTTATTTTCGAAGAAAATAGTTGACTATTCAACCACTTGTGGTTTGTTTTAAAAGTAGTTTGTAATCACCTTAAAGTTGGGTGAAAGTCCTGCAGGGATAGCTTCACTTTCGCTAAAACTTAAAAAAATTTTTGGTGCGAGAATTACTTTCTCTAGTTAAACCAATAGTTTTTGTGGGCATCTTATGTACTTATTGCTTGGTCAAACTAACTTTTTTTCTTTTAACCTTTTTATAATGTACTAGTATAAAAGCCTGTCCTACGACAGGTCCTCCGCACACTTCCTTTTTGGAGCCATTTGCCGAAAGCACTTTTTTCTCTTTTTAAAGCTTGTTTTTTTATACACTTGATTTTTGCAAAATACAAATGTGCCACTTTAAATAACACTTCACGTATGGAAGCAGTGTTGAAAAATTAGTTCAAGTGTAAAAGTGCAAAAAGTCGAGTTTAGTAACAATCATATTCATACACAATTTTACAAACTGGACTTGCAACCTTCATAATATAGCAACTCAGGTGTTATTTTGCGGCTGATACAATTATATTTTTGGGCAGAATCGACTCAAATCGATTCAAAAGAATTTCATTAAATTCGTCATAACTTTTTTATAAAAGTATGGAAAGTTAGATCAAAAACGTACTATTTATTGTAAGCACCCAATATTGTCACTGATAAGTATCAAATATATTTTCTGTGCATACTTTCAGGCTGAAAATTTTTGAGAACAGTGTGTCTTGTAAAATTACTTTACTGACAAAAAATAATTATAATAAGAGAAATACTGTGTGCGGAGGGAGCAGCATGCTTGCCTTTTATGTATTAAGATGGGCATACTTTCAGGCTGAACAGTTCGAGAGATATTGGACACGGAGCAGCGTGCTTGCCTTTTATATATTAAGATTATCACGCACTGTACGAGTAGTTAAAAACATGTGGTTTTTTCGTCATAACTCCCAAACCATACATCCTACAAGAACAATTTATGCACCAAAATATTTGTCATTAAAATACCCACACGACTGCATTCTTAGAAAAAATATTTTTTTTCAAGAATCTTAGTTTTCTATGTCATTTTTTGTGATTTTATACTTTTTTCCGTTTTTTGGCCATAACTCCTAAACCAAACATCCTAAAAGGACGGTTTATGCACCAAATTGTTTGTCAAGCCTCTGCCTACAAGACTGCAGCCTACTGTTAGAGTACGTGGTCCGTAAGCCAAAGAACCGCGGTTCAAACCCCAGCTCAGAAATAGTGTTTTTTCAAGTAAATTAATATTTATTTTACTCTTCCGTCACCTTTCTGCAGACAATGGCAATAATAAGGGAGTAAAAATTGTCATGAAAAGTTCCTTGAGAACATAAGCTGTTTGAAGCCGGCATAAGACTCGTAGGTCCAGTTCTCGATCATTTGTTTTCACAAATTTAATAACACGCACAACACAATTGATCAAAAGAAGCTCTGTTATACTGTGAGCCTTTCCAAGGCCAGAAATGGCGAATATATTTTTATTTTTATTTGTATTTTTATAATGTATTAGCTGCTATCTATACCCAGTGTTACTTGGTAGTTCATACAAGCAATTATTATTATCCTATATTAACTTTTAATTAATTGATTTTTTATTACACAAAAAAAAATAATGTTTTGAAATGATATTGGAATTCAATGTAAACGTGTAAAATGTGAACGTCTTAAGGAGTAGTAAAAATTACTTAAAACGCACAGCAAAAAAAAAATGTTTGTTCAGCCTAGCTCGTTTTTTAAACCAAAACAGTTGCGCTTTTTAAATATCTAAATAGTGGGCGGGGGTAGGCGTTGGCCCAAGAAATTACTCTTAAGGGCAAAGCATTTTTAAAAAATTATAAAAACAACATTTAAAAAGAATTTGATTTCATCACAAAAATCAAAGGGGGTACCCTCGTATTTTTCTTAAAAAAATTGAAAAACTAATTTTGTGTCAAACTGCAATAGTTTTTGCATAAAAGTGATACGTCATAGGAAAGATTATAAAAATTTCAATTTTCGATTTTTATTATTTTTACAAAAACAACTTTTGTACCATTTTTTGGAAGAAAAAGACATTTTTTGGATCTTTTTTAAAAAAATATTAAAAATATATAACCTTAGCTAACGCAACTGCTACAGTAATCTTTGCAAGTAATTTAATTGAACTTTTAGGCAAAAGAAGATTGAATGAAATATATTAAAACTCAAAGAAGCGTAGTTAGAGTAGTTTTTTTGGTAATGATGTTATATACAAAAATTCATTGTACTAAGATTTGAACCGTTATTTTGAAGAGAGTTCTTTTTTGTGATAAAAGGCAGCATATGTCCTAAACAGGGACGTAAGGAACTTACATGTGAAGTTCGAAGAAAATCCTTCCAGTAGTTTTCACGTGATAGTAGCCCGTTCAGACAGACAGACAATATTTTCAAAAATTACATTTTTGGAATCTACAACCTTCAAAATGTTCAGTGCAAAAAGAATTTCGAAAAAATATTCAATGTACAGATTTTTACAGTTTTATTATATGCATAGATTATCCTTTATTAATAACAAAAATTTTATATGACTTTTTCATGATTTTTGAAATTTATTTATTATATTTTGTTTTAAGTATTATTACTTTCTATAAAACTAATTGTTAAATATTTCTCGCACTTGTTTGACGCATTTTTATAAACGTTCCACTCGTTACTTTTCAATACAAGAAAACATTCTTAATAATCATTGTGATCTTAATATATATGCATAGAAAATATTGGCTCTTAAACGTAACATAGTTTTAAGTGTTTGAAATTTTTTTCTTAAGTCTAAGAATAGCCTAAGTCCACTTAAGCTGTTGTGAAAGAAACTTATCTACTCGTTACTTACTTTAAATTTTTTTCTTGTAAACAAAGTAAGTTCTGTTTCAAGCGATATTTTATCACTATTAACCATAAAATGTAGAAATGTTCTTAACATGTTTTGTAAATTTTTGAATAAGAAACATAACTTCTCGTTATATTTTTGTTTCATAACAACTTTTTTTTCTTACCCCATTAACCCAAAGCCCTACAAAAGTAATTTAATATTGATAACATATCGATGATGTATAATGCATATGTGTATTGGGATTGATGCATAAATAAATTAGCGGTAGTCTTAATAACTTAAAATAAAATTTGCTTACTCGTTTCTTTTTATATCAAATAATATAAGTCACATATTTCGCTGATTATACTCGTTACTTTTAAGAAAGGGGATATAGATATATAAGTAAACTTCAGTTCTATATATAAATGAGTACATCAAAATATTTGCATTTAAAATTTCTGTATACATTTGATCCGTTACAAACTCCGAACTTTTTTATATAAAAAATATGCCATTTTTCATTAAAATTCTTAATTCTTAAAGTTCTTAAATATTTTTCAAACATTTACTTATATGTTGCATTATGCCAAAAAAGCTATTTTTTAAACTTTTTAATTCAAATGTATGACAGCACTCATTAAATAGTTTGCCTTCTTCAAACTTGCTTGATATAAATAGCTCCCAATTAAAATCATTAAAAATTTCAAAGAACAGATCGCAATTAATTACCAATAAAAAAACTTTTTCCAAAAAATAATGTTTTGGCATCATGTTACATTGTGAAACGAGAAATAATATAAAAAAATTAAGTTTTTACATATTCTTACAACACAAAAATATTGTTCTTCAAATTGAGCTTTAAGTAACAATTTAAATTTGGGAACTACATAATAATTGAGGTACTCGTTACAACTTTTTTAAACTTTTTTATATACAAATTTAATTCAAAAGACTGTAAAAATTATTAAGATCTATAGGATATACGTTAACTCATTACTCCTGGGTAAACAAGATGAAAGAAAATTTTACAGAACTTTTTTTCAGCTAAAGTTGCTTCCAATACAATTATTAAGAGCTTTAAAAAAAAACAAGCCACTTTCACTTATTATTTCACAAAAAATTTGTTTTACAAAGTTTAGCTTTTAATCAAAATGGTTGACTGACACACATTAATAATAAAAACAAATTCCATTTACTTGTTAAATCTTCTCTCTTTTCTTTCAGTCAAAAGTAGGTTCATAATTTATGCATGCTTTGTTGTAACTTTTTCCCTTAGCGACAAATTTAATAGGCAACATTGTTGTCCCTTTATTGTTTTGTAGGCACTTTTCAAGCTTTTTCTAATTAAAAATTTTGCGACAACATAAAATTGTTACAACGAAAACGACTCTTGTAAACAATATTATAAGAAACACACACAACCACAACCACAAGCACAAGCACACACACACACACAATGCAAAGCCACTCAAAAATATGCAATAAATATATTTGTGTCTACAGCAACTTTGCATGAACATTGAAACAATGTTGTTGCAAAAGAAACGGAAAAAAATAACAATACTTTCAATGTTTTCAAGAAGGGCGCATAAATTTTAGCCCAGTAAAAATTTGTTAATAAAAATCCTTGACCTTTTATATGGTTTTTTTTTTAAATGCTTGGCTGGTTGGTTAGCTGTTGGTGCCAGCCAAAAAGCATGCTTCCATTTTTTTGTGTTCTTTCTGGTTTATTGTTTAACGAGCACCGAGTACAAGAATATCCTCTTCTGTTGGATTTGTAGTCACTTATTTTTGTTGTTGTAACAAGTTTGCATTTTTTGTAACTATGTTGTTGTTGTTGTTGCTGTTTTTGGTGTTGCTTTTGTTGTTTTTTCTTTATCCTTATGCTTCTCAGTGTGAGTGTTCAGTGTGAGCACGAGGTGCTTTAATACGCCCGCCAGGAACAGTTGGCAATAAACTCCCGAAAAATTCAGCACAGAATCCCAAAAAGAAGTAGTAAAAATAGCAACAGCAGCTGGAGTTGAAGCAAGAGCAGCCATAGTGCCGCATAAAGCGTTTCGGGTCTGCATACAGTTTATCCTTTGCTGCCAAGCATTGTCATCATATAAACTTGCGTTTATCCTTTCAACGTGTGTATATTTTTGTGTATCATCGTTTTTGTTGATGTCTTTTGATTTGTGTTTTGTTTCCTTCTGGATTTTGTTTTTTTATTTCGTTTTTTATCGCTCTAGCTGTGGTGCTATACTTATAGATGGATCTTTTCTTGGTATGCTTATGTTCTTGGTAAACATTGTTAAAATGGAGAATTTATTTATAAACGCAGCGCAGCGTACAATTGTCAAATTTTTATATGTTCGTATTTTTATGTTTTTGTTTTTTTTTTTTTTTGCTGACAATAGCCGCAATAATAACAAAAACAACGTCAACTACAGCATGCAGTGCCAGGCAAAGGCAGCATCTTTTTGTCAAAAAATTAAATTGTTTATGACGCATTCCTCAAAACTAAGTACATGGAGTCGAGTCAGACTGTAAGCGTTTACGTACGTGTGCGTACATTTCGAACGACATAAAAACATGTCGTCGTATACCCAAAGGATTCGGAAAAACATTTAACTTGCAAAAGTTAATAAAGAAGCGTGTTTTTATGTTTGAAATGCATTATTGAGTTATTTGTTGCGTAAATGCCTAAAAGTGTGCAATGAAATTTTTATGTAGCTTTATTTCCTGAATTTTGTGAAGTGTTAATCTTATGATGTGCTCTTTTACACTTGAGAAATATGACGAATTTGATTTAATTTCAAGTAAATTTTACGAATTAGTTTCTTGGGAATGCTTAAAGGAGTGCATTTGTTGATTCAACCGTTGGAAAGTTATTTTTTTAAGTATTTGCGAAGTTGAGGTTGATTTGACTTGACTTAACTTAGACATGAATCAGACTTAGGCGAAGACTAGGTGATGGACATAGACATAAAGATAGACACAGACATAGAAATCAAAATAGAAAAATAAATAAAAATAGACATGGAAAAAGACATACACTTAGACGTTGACTTAGATTTACATTTAGACATAGACATAGACTTAGAATTAAGCTTAGACTTAGAATTTGAATCAGACTTAGACTTAGAATTAGACTTAGACTTAGAATTAGACTTTGATTTAGATTTAGACTTAGAATTAGACTTAGCCTTAGAATTAGACTTAGAATTAAGCTTAGACTTAGAATTTGAATCACACATAGAATTAGACTTAGACTTAGTCTTAGAATTATACTTAGACTTAGAATAAGAATTAGACTTGAATTAGAATTAGACTAAAACTTAGACTTAGAATTAGATTAAAAATTTTAATTGGACTTAGAACTAGACTTAGACTTAGGCTTAGAATTAGACTTAGACATAGACAAAGACATAGACATAGACATAGACATAGACATAGACATAGACATAGACTTAGACTTAGACTTAGACTTAGACTTAGACTTAGACTTAGACTAGAATTAGAATTAGACTTAGATTAAAACTTAAACTTAGACTTAGAATTAGAATTAAACTTAGACATAGACTTAGAATTAGGATTAGACTTAGACCAAGAATTTGAATCAGACTTAGGCTTAGACTTAGAATTAGATTTAGATTTAAACTTAGACTTAGAATTAGACTTAGAATTTGGCTAAGACTTAGAATAAGAATTACATTAAGACTTTGACTTAGAATTCGACTTAGACTTGGGCTTAGACTAAGACTTAAACAAGAATTAGACTTAGACTTAGGCTTAGGCTTAGACTAAGACTTAGAATAAGACTTAGACTTAGGCTTAGACCAAGAATTTAAATCAGACATAGAATAAGGCTTAGACTTAGAATAAGAATAAGAATTAGACTAATGCTTAGACTTAGAATTAGACTTAGACTTAGAATTAGACTTAGACTTAGACTTAGACTTTAACTTAGACTTAGACTTAGACTTAGAATTAGACTTAGGCTTAGACTTAGAATAAGAATTAGACTTAGAACTAGACTTAGAATTAGGCTTAGATCAAGAATTGGAATCAGACTTAGAATAAGACTTAGACTTGGGCTTAGACTAAGACTTAAAATTAGACTTAAAAATAGACTTAGAATTAGAATTAGACCTAAACTTAGACTAAGACATACACATAGACTAAGAAATAGAATTAGACTTAGAATAAGACTTAGAATTTGAATTAGACTTAGGCCTAGATTTAGACTAAGACACAGACTTAGGCTTAGACTTAGACTTAGAATTAGGGTAAGACTTTGAACTTGAATTAGACTTAGAATTAGACGTAGGCTTAGACTTAGAATTAAACTTAGAATAAGAATTAAGCTAAGGTTTAGACTTAGACTTAGAATTAGGCTTAGACCAAGAATTTGGATCAGACATAGAATTAGTCTTAGACTAAGGCTTAGACTTAGACTAAGACTTAGACTTAGACTTAGACTTAGATTTAGATTTAGACTTAGACCTAGACTTACACTTAAACAAAACCTTAGAATTAGACTTAGACTTCGAGTCATGTTTGTACTGTGAATGATATTTTGACATAGAACTAGACTAAGGCTAGGCCTAGTCAATGTTAAAGTAAGTAGGTAGTGGAAAGAGTTAGTGAAATTATCATTTTTTTATTAAAAATCATAAAATACTTATAATAAAAATAATAATAATAGTAAGAAAATAAAAGTAATTATTATATAATTAAAAAACTTTACAGTACACAACGAATAATTTTTAAAAAGAGTTGTTTTAAAATTTGGCTTACTCGTTCAAAAATTAGAATTAAACATTTAAGGTATACCTACAATGTTACGGTTTTTCTGCTATTTGATTTTTATAAAAAAGTCAAAATCCTTTTCAGTTAGTGTGAAAGATGCAATGATTTTAATAACAAGTTGACTTAAGTTAGTTGAACGAGTAACATGAATAAGAATATTAGCTCTTTGTTCAATGACAAAATTTGTAGAATCAATGTCGTCACTTTTTGCACTTTTGCTGCTTGCAACATAGTAGAAAAACACAGCTTTATTTAAAAGTGTAGATCATGTAATTCCGCTTTTGTTAAGCAGAAGTTGTATCTATTAGCTTTTTTAAGTCGATGGAGTACATGAACCACACCAGATTACAAAAAAGTTTTTGAAGCGAATAAGAAGACTGCTGTTTGTTGTTCTGTAAAAAAATTGCAGTTGTCACAACTTGTTGGTGTCAAGAATAATTTGGCATAAAGCTTAAGAAAAATTTCTTAAAAATGGTGTTTTTTGGAATTAAGTATTATGAAATATATGAAAATTGCATTTTTATGTTTAAAGTTCATAAGATTTTCCTTCTAACCTAAAGTAAGTCATTTCAAAAATGTAAGGATTTTTTTTTTGTCAATGACAAAAAAATGTTAACGAAATGTACACAATTCAAAAAATGCAAAATTTTCAATTCTACAAAACTGAATTTTGTAAAGCTTTTGCTTTGAAAAACAAACGAATAGTGTTGTAAATTAATACAATAAATTTAACGAGCCATCAGAAATGCTTGCTATTTATTACGAGTAAAAAGCAGTTAAGAAAATTTTTTCAAGTTCGTATTTGATTCGGATATGATATGGTTAGCTCTCTTAAGGAATTCTCGCTATGCTATGCTCACTTGAGGAATCCTTGTCAAATTATAATTATTATCAGGTTATTATCAGGATCAACTGAAGTGATCAGGATAATTATCAAAAAGAGCGTTACGTTAAAAATCAGATCCTTGTCAAAATAATTGTATAATGCACATTTTGATATTTTTCAACGTTATGATGATTACTTTGATTCGATAAGGATTTTTTTTTCGATAAATCGTGCTATAGTTTACGCAAAAAAACGAGTGAGCTTAAAGCAAATTGAATGCATCTATTGTTGATGCTATCGATAGCATCGATTTTACCATGCATACATTCTTAATAAAACATATGTTTCTTGATAACTAGACTAGGTTCACTTCTCGATCGTAGATCAAGTTCTCGATCATTTGTGTTCAGACATTTATTAACATGCGTAACAAAATTGATCAGTAGATGCTCGGTCAAAGTCTTTTCGAGGGTTTAAATGTCCAATTTATTTTTTATATTGTTATGTTATATGTGAAGACTGAGCAGAATATTTTATAAAATTTGCCTAGCTTATCAATCGATATTTATATTTAAGTTAGAAAAATAAACTTTCTAAATGATGCACTCGCTTTTATTTAAAAAGAGATGAGTAGGTGAACATTTATTGATGTAAGAATTTTACTAGAGTTTTTTAATGCCAAAATTTTTCAATTCCATTCGTTAATTTTTCTTACGATTAATTTTTTAAGATATATGTACGCATAAAAAATAATGCGATTTCTTCATTAACTTTATTTAAGGCTTATCAAACAACATTTTGTGTATTATTGAGTGAAAATACTTTTTACCCATGATATACATTTTTTTTAATAAAAAGTAACAAGTAGCCAACATTTACAAATTTTTATGAAAGTTCTTTTCAAATATATGAAAATTCTTAAGAAGTATGTCTTAAATCTCTCCAACGGCTTTCTAACTTATTCACTGCTTTTAGTTACTACTCATACAATAAAGTAGATCTATAACGAGAAAGAATTATTTATCATACAAAAAAGATGATTAATCGCTTTTTTATTTAATAAGCTCAATATTAATTTTTTAAATTTTAAAAAATTTATTAAAAAAAACACGAGTGGCTGGAGTAAACAAGCCTTATCTTATTAAATAATTTTTATATTTTTGTGATGCAAATTTTTAAAACATATTTTTCAATGTACCTATTTGCCAAACTTATTCGTTACTTTTGGTTGGTTACACTTCTTAAAATAGTATATTAATTTAACGAATAAAGTAAAAACTAAATTCTCTTTCTGTTTGCTAATCAATCTTTATTAAATTAGTACAAAGGTTATTTCATTTCTTCTAAAACAAAAATTTTTGTTTTTTTTTTATTTTTTTAATTTTTTGAATTTTATTTTTCTATTTTTTTATTTTTTATTTTTTTATTTTTTATTTTTTATTTTTTATTTTTTATTTTTTATTTTTTATTTTTTATTTTTTATTTTTTATTTTTTATTTTTTATTTTTTATTTTTTATTTTTTATTTTTTATTTTTTATTTTTTATTTTTTATTTTTTATTTTTTATTTTTTATTTTTTATTTTTTATTTTTTATTTTTTATTTTTTATTTTTTATTTTTTATTTTTTATTTTTTATTTTTTATTTTTTATTTTTTATTTTTTATTTTTTATTTTTTATTTTTTATTTTTTATTTTTTATTTTTTATTTTTTATTTTTTATTTTTTATTTTTTATTTTTTATTTTTTATTTTTTATTTTTTATTTTTTATTTTTTATTTTTTATTTTTTATTTTTTATTTTTTATTTTTTTATTTTTTATTTTTTATTTTTTATTTTTTATTTTTTATTTTTTATTTTTTATTTTTTATTTTTTATTTTTTATTTTTTATTTTTTATTTTTTATTTTTTATTTTTTATTTTGTATTTTTTATTTTTTATTTTTTATTTTGTATTTTGTATTTTGTATTTTGTATTTTGTATTTTGTATTTTTTATTTTGTATTTTGTATTTTGTATTTTGTATTTTGTATTTTTTATTTTTTATTTTTTATTTTTTATTTTTTATTTTTTATTTTTTATTTTTTATTTTTTATTTTTTATTTTTTATTTTTTATTTTTTATTTTTTATTTTTTATTTTTTATTTTTTATTTTTTATTTTTTATTTTTTATTTTTTATTTTTTATTTTTTATTTTTTATTTTTTATTTTTTATTTTTTATTTTTTATTTTTTATTTTTTATTTTTTATTTTTAATTTTTTATTTTTTATTTTTTAATTTTTATTTTTTATTTTTTTATTGTTTTTATTTTTTTTTTTTTTTAATTTTTTTGTTTTTTTTTAATTTTTTTTGTTTTTTTTTTTATTTTTTATTATATTTTATTATTTTTTTATTTGCATTTTATTTTACTTTATTTAAGTTTTCATTACAGGGAATAAATCCTTACGCTAAAGATTACTAGAATCTTATACAAGAGCATTTTACGAATAATGTAAGAACTAAATTCTTTTTCTGTTTGCTAATAAATCTTTATTAAATTAGTACAAAGGTTATTTCATTTTTTTTTAAATAAAAATTTTTGTTAGTTTTTTATTTTTTTAATTTTTTGTTTTTTATTTTTTTTTGTTTTTTATTTTTTATTTTTTATTTTTTTATTTATTTTTAATTTTTTTTTTATTTTTTGTTTTTTTTTATTTTTTATTATTTTTTAATTATTTTTTATTTTTTTATTTTTTATTTACATTTTATTTTACTTTATTTAAATTTTCATTACAGGGAATAAATCCTTACGCTAAAGATTACTAGAATCTTATACGAAGAGCATAAGTCACTTAATAATTAAAATTATAAGAAAAATTAATGAGTATATTTTTTTTAATGTAAATATTATCAGATGGTTTCGTTTTTAATACCAAAAAGTTATTCAGAGTGCTTAATTTTTGACATGTTTTAAGGTGCAGATATTTAGAAAATAGTTTTTTCAATGTATTCCTTAAAATAACTTGTTACTTTTGTTTACTATTCACGCTACTGTTAAATATAATAGATGGTTAAATAAGTGCAACAAATTTCAAAATCTTTTAAGTAGTTATAAATTATCAGAATATACGCACACTTAATATTTCAAGCAACAACTTTAACCTATCCCCTAAACTATACAAAGCTTCAGTTTACTTTACAACAAACTTCACAAATAACGAATTAAATTTGCGCGCTGAACCACATTTTCTTTGAATGAATTAAAAACACCGAAAAAGCAATGAAATATAAAACCTTTGATGTGACTGCCAAGCTGTTAAAATCCATCGTTTATATTTCACACAAAAGCAGAACAAATGCAAATGTAATTTAATATTTTATTTTGTTTTTTATATTGCTACAAACAGGTTTGAAATGTATTTTTGGTCTAATTTCTAGCTGTTGTAAAAATCAACATGTGTTTTTTTTTTGTTTGTTTACTTTGTGTAAAATCTAAAAATACAAAAGTAAAAAAGAGGAGTAAAGAGAATTATGTGAGGGGGAAAATGTAAGCGAATAGCTAAAACAAATAAAAGTGAGGGTTATAAAAAAAAAATATTTCATTTTGATGGATTTGTTTGTAATCCAAACGCAAGATATGTTGAGATGATAGCTTAGCAGCACAAAGGGATTTTGAGTTGTAAGTGTAGTATGAAAGCATATGAGTGAGTGAGTGAATATGTGTAGTGGCGTGAGGAGTGCTGTTGTATGTTGCTGTAAAGATATATGACTTGATATTCGGTTATTGCTGCCATAAACAAGCACTGACTTGTGCTAAATATGACATAGGAAATCATTGAAGCTATTTTTACATGCTCTTCACCTAGTCCTTTAAGAAAAGATTCATGAAATATAAAGCCTAAAATATGTTATTTATTACATCATTTTTATGCCATGACACCCCAAAAAACCGATTACTTTTCACACTAACACACACACGCACACGCATACATACTTACGCCTACATTACTTTTTTGACACTGACAAAAAGGATTCAATTTCATCAGCTTCTAAAAGCTTTTCGCTTATCAGGCTGCAATTTTCGCATGGCTTATTTTATGTGCTGCGCATCGTTGCGTCGGCTGTTATGATGTTCTGTGCGTTTCGAGTTTTTTATGAGCCAATGCTGTTACTTTTCTTTATTATAATTTTTGCTTTTCGACTTTGATTAGCTGCGTAACGCGTATTACGAGTAAGAAATAAAATGATAAAATGCTATATTTATACGTTGTATAACAACAACACGCACACATACGCTTACACTACCACTTACACCTAAGCGGCTAGTAATAGTTGCCTCAGGGCATCAAAAACTCAAGCGGAAATAAAAAAAACACCAAAATTTTACGATTCGCCAACATATTTTACGACCGTTGCGCACACCCCAAAGCAGCTGAAAATCGTTTTTCCATTGCCACTGTGCCAAATCAAACAAACAACAAGCCTAAAAATATGCCATAAAAATTTGTTTCAAAGATTTTTATGCTCACAAGTTTACTTTAGCACCAAAAAGAAAAATAATACACATTTTTATGATTATTTTGTGGTTTTTTTTGCACATGAAAAAGTTTCATTTTCTAATTAAATAAAAAAGCGCATTAAAACATTAAAGTTGTTAGATTATAAATGAAATTACTCAGCAAATGATACAGTTGCTTGGGCTTAGATTTCAGGCAACTTATTCATGATCACATCATTCATCACAGTTACTTGGGCTTAGATTTCAGGCAACTTATTCATGATCACATCACTCATACTAAGGTTTATTTGTTATGAACTCTAGAGTGGTTGCTCTTACTAATAGCCAGTGCACCAGTGCGTATGAGCAACATTTTATTATTATTGTTCGCTGCTAACGTCGCTAACGTTTTAACGTTTTAAAATTCTATACCCAATTTCAGCGATATAATGACAGTGATGCCAGATTTCACAACAAACATTTTAAGCTAAATAAAAAAATGCTTTTGTATCAAAGTAATTGAAAATTGTAAACTTTTTAGCATCATGTTCATTAAACATTTTCAATAATTAAAGTTAATCTAATTACAGCTTAATGAAAATGATTTTGTTGCTATTCGCTGAGCAGCTTAATTGCAAATAAAGCTCTGTCTATGTATTGATGTTGTTATTTTTGCCTGCTTTTCATTTGACATAAATTATTATAACGCAATTCAAGCGCATCGCATTAAGTGGCTGCGATTGCTTGGTAACGGTGTAGTTTTTAGTCCTGCTCTAATAAATATGCTAAGCTTACAAAAAATAAGAACAACAAAAACATCTGCTTACTAGCAACGCTAATGATTTTGGTAATTAGCAACGCGTAGGCTTAAATAATTTTATTATTGTGCTGTTAATGAGATTTTTGTCTCATTCACGTTAGCTGATGTGACTGAAAGCTTAATTATTAATTTTATTTTAATTTCATAACGATAAGAAAATAATATTGGGGGTTGGAATTAGTTTTAAAGGTTTTCTAAGAGATGGCGTAACTATCAATAGATCGCATCGGGCACACCTGTGACTATATTCATTTCAAAGCACATTGTCTAAGCTTCATTTTTCAGTATGTGTCATTCCACTGAAGTGTAAACAACATATATTTTTTTCTCTGTGAACATGTCGACTTTCGTTCCAACAAAACGCAATTTGCGGGAAGGTTTACTTTTGTGCTTCCATTTGAAGCAAAAAGCGGTTGAAGCACAACGCACGCTTACTGAGGCTTACGGGGACTATGCTCCATCGATTTCTACTTGTGAGTACTGGTTCCGTCGGTTTAAAAGTGGTGATTTTGATACGGAAGACAAAGAGCGTCCGGGCCAGCCGAAAAAGTTTGAAGATGAGGAATTGGAGGCTTTGCTCGATGAAGACCCGTGTCAAACCCTTCAAGAATTGTCAGAATCATTGGGAGTCGACTTATCAACGTTCGGCAAACGCTTGAAGGCCATGGGAATGATTCAAAAGCAAGGAAATTGGGTGCCGTACCAGTTGAAGCCGAGAGACGTTGAACGGCGATTTTGCATGTGCGAACAACTGCTTCAACGGCATAAAAGGAAGAGTTTTTTGCATCGTATTGTCACTGGCGATGAAAAGTGGATCCATTACGATAATCCTAAGCGAAAAAAATCGTGGGGACCACCCGGCCATGCATCAACATCGAGGGCCAAGCCGAATATTCATGGCGCCAAGCTTATGCTGAGTATTTGGTGGGATCAGAAGGGTGTCGTGTACTATGAGCTGCTAAAACCTAACGAAATCATCACTGGGGAACGCTACCAACAACAATTGATGCAATTGAGCCGAGCATTAAAGGTTAAACGGCCGGAATATGCCAAAAGACACGACAAAGTGGTTTTTCAACATGACAACGCACGGCCACATGTTGCAAGAACCGTCAAGGAAACGATGGAGGCGCTGAATTGGGATGTGCTACCCCACCCGCCTTATAGCCCAGACATAGCCCTTTCCGACTACCACCTATTCAGATCGATGACGCATGGCTTGGCTGAGCAGCGCTTCACTTCTTACGAGGATACCAAAAAATGGGCCGATTCGTGGATTGCCTCAAAAGACGAATCGTTCTTCCGGCGCGAAATCCATATGCTGCCAGAAAGATGGGAAAATGTTGTAGCTAACGATGGACAATACTTTGAATAATATACATTGTACCGTTGTTTCTAAATAAATGCTCAAAAACCGAAAAAAAACTTTTAAAATTAATTCCAACCCCCAATACAAAAAAGCTTGAAAGTCCTTTTGCAGCTATTGAAGCTTAGTGAATTTTTCTTTAATATTAAATCAGAGAATAAAAACACAAAAAATCCGCAAATACCCTTTTTGCTAATTAATGTAGCTGAAAACGTTGGCAAAGTTATGATAAATAAAAGTTTAAGGAACAAAAAATGATTAAAAAACAGCAAACTTCACATACTGTAGATATTGAAATTAAAAGAATCAGCTATTTAATTTATCTGAGAGCATAATACCTTGAGTTATTAACGAAGATCTCCGCTATCACACCCAAAAAAAAGCTTCGTACTATGTACAAAACAATTATTATATTCTACAAAGCTGTTTGTGCTTTTCAGCCTACGAACGACTTTGTGAATAATACAAATGACCGTTTGTAAATTGCACAAAGAAATATTTGTATATTTTACAAACGCATTCGTTTCATCTACAAAGATACGAACAAATATACGAACGCTATTGCCACCGCTTTGTAAATTATCAAACAATGTTCGTTCAGTTCACAAATTTATACATTATAGATTTTTACAAACTAGCGTTTGTAGAATGTACAAAGTTACGAATTCAAAAAATTTTTTTCATGCGGCCAACACTACAAACGTTTGTACTATGTACAAAACATTTGTACATTCTACGAATAGCCTCTGTTTGTATTTCTACAAAGATTTTATTCGTAATTTTATCCTAAATATTTTTTGGGTGCAGTTCTACGATATGCCCGGAGGACATTTTGTAAACAAAAAACTGGGGAACAAGGATTCATCCGCGCAAAACGTTTTGAACAACGTTTGCACTTTGAAGTTGCAAACATATTATGTTTTTTCTGACGACAAAAAAATGTTGACGAAGATCACAAATTTGTTGGATATATGACAGGTGGTTATGCTCAGATCCTACGGACATTCTCCGTGTTATGCACACGAAGTTTCCACCAACTGTCATAGCCTTAGTCCCAAGACTTAATCCCTTGAATTATTACGAATGAAGCAGAGTTGATTCCCACAAAATCATATCGTCACTGAAGGATGCTAGAACAATAACAATGGCCAATATAAACAAAGATCATTTGATTCGCGCATGCAATCGTTTTCGACCCCGGATATAGTTTGTTGTTGCCACTGAGTAGGATTTTATTGAGTAATGATATAGTGTCAATAAACAATGTGTAAACATTTTCTGGGTCTATAAAAAAATTTTAAAAATATATGAGATTAGTTTTGATACTAATTTTTCTTCAAATACTGTATGCACCGCTTTTTGTATTTTGTATTGAACAAGTTGTAATCAAATTTCAAAAAGTATGTCTCATTTTCTAAATAAAAGCATTTAAAATTAATTTTTTTAATTTCATTATATTTAAAATAATATTTAAAATTATTTTTAAAAACAGTTAAGATTTTCTACAAATTAATACCATAGCGTTAAAGTATGACAGGCTATCAATTGTTACAATCAATAAAAATGCAGAAAATTATAATTGTAGAAAGCGGCCTCGATAGACTAAAGGTAGCGCGCTTGACTGTCGTTCAGGGGTCACGGGTTTGGTTCGAGTCCTGGCCTAGCCTTGGTCCTACGCTATAACTTTTCTTTCCTTATTTCTAATCAAAGGAACTTTAAAACACCAATTTACAACGAAAAGTTGTAGTTGGTGGTGGTACGAAAAGTTTGTGGAGAGGAACGCTGAGTAACTTGATTTGACTGAGGTCAAGGTCAAGGCAAAATACTTGCTTCAGATTTAATATCACATGTTTCTACAGGTTCTGCCACATTAAGAACCGCCTACGCAAAAGTTTCACTTGATTACTTCTTCTTCCGTTCTCTAGTATCACAACGGACCAATTATATGGTATAAATGGACAGGTCGAAAGACCTACCGCCACCTTAACCTAACCTTAAATAGTAGAAAAATTTAAAGGAAAGTGTTTACTAAGATACAAAATTCGCATAAAATATTTTTGCTTAAAGCATGCGCAAAGAAAGGAAAACATACACATTAAAATAAAACAAAAAATCATATGATCGATTGAGTAATTACTCTCCAAAAAGTATGCAATACATTTTAACCGTTCTTGCTATTGCAACAACATTAATTTTGTTAAGTGTTTTACGTAGTGCATGCAACCAACCCCCTTAACTAGAAGTCCACTACCACTCACTCGCCTGTTACACACACACACACACACACGCATACTCCCACAACCCAATGTTTAGTTTACTTCTTCTTGTCGAACTTGGACGTTATACCCGTTGATTGGTCACGTGCTCCTCACTGATTGCTTTGTATCAATTACATTATGCTTTGCCACATGATAAATTCGTTTAAAATGTGATTTCGTAAACGTGTGCTCAATGTACGCACACAACTTCTTGCACCACCCTATATTTTTCACTACAGGTTTTCTTACTTTTCTTTGAATTTGAAAAATTGCAGTTTCAAAAATCAATTTTCGAATTCGTTGCCGCATAAATTATCAATAAATGTTTGTGGTAAACATGTTGTTTGTATTATTAATGGTTAATGGCAGATAGTCACGTGTTGTTAGGGTTGACTAACGTGATGCTGCACATCTCTCAAGAGAGCAACAAAACTGTAGAGTGGCGGGCATTAAAGATCGCTGAGAAGGTAAAAAATTGTATGATATATAATTTAAAAAAATGCCTGCGTTATTTGAGGTAAAAATAAAAAATTTTAAAAATAAATTAAAAAATGAATGGATAACTTTCATCTCTATCTTTCTCTCTCTCTCTTTTTTTACGACCTTTTTATAAAACATCGCTACCTAAAATTGAGAAAAATTCTACTTGAAAATCAATATTTTCGACTCGATGCAAATATGTACGGTATTTTTAAATATATTTAACTTGAATTTTTTTGTTCAAAAAACTAATCAAAGGACTTAACAAAAACAGTTTGAACTGTACCGTTTGAACTGTACCGTTTGAACTGTACCGTTTGAACTGTACCGATTGTACTATACCGTTATATATTTTTTTATCTTTTTCAAAAAAGGTTAAAGCTATTGAATTTTTTATATGACTTTAGTGATTCTAAAGTTGCTTTTGTGGTAAAAATAAAAACAAGTACAGAGTGGATTTGTGACTACCTTCCACAAGACATAATATTTACTTGCAAAAATTCTTTAAGTTTTGGGCAAAAGATGCTAAACTTTTTTTGGAATCAAAACATCATTTGGCAAAATTAATTTTTTCCAAAATGTTGTTTTTATTTTTTTACAAAATAGTCAAAAATAATTTATGTGAAAACACTGCCCCAATATCGCTTTCCCATAAAAAGTTATGGCTAATAATCTATTTTTCTATATTATATACCATCTTTATTAATTTATAACGTGACGTTACAAATACTAAGACTACCAATACAATTTATTATTATTACTCTGTAAACTTATTTAAATAATTTTTATAACTATATCTATATAAATCTCATTAAACATTTATTATTATAACTTTATAAATAGCATTAAATAATATACTGCAGCTATTTACTTGTGACGAAATAACAGCAACAACAAATACCCCACTACTTCACCAGTCACTAAACCATATACATACAGACACACGCTATATACCTATTCATGACACCATAAAACAAATCAACAACACACAACCGCACTACTGCATAAGCCACTAAACAATGTACACAAACACACATACTTACTTATGACAAAATAACACAAAATAGTAGCGACAACAAATACACTACAGCAATACACACGGCAAGTAATAAACGTATAATTCCTAACTGGTTTTCACGCCACATAATATAAAAGGGCAACACAAAACCACTCAAATCAGCATTCCTTTTAGGTAACCTCACGAAATTGGGCTCCGGTTCTGAGTGCAGAACTCTGGAGCAAATCACTCTGGTTTGCATCTACCAAAGGCGGCATACCAGAGTAGCAAACCAGTTTTGGTTCGCATCCACCAGAGGCGGCACACTTCTAATTTTTGCGTGCCTTCTCTGTTCTGGAGGTAACCAATTCTGGTTCGCATCCACCAGAGGTGGTACACTTTTAATTTTTGCGTGCCTTCTTTCCTCTGGAGCAAACCAATTCTGGTTCGCATCCACCATAGGTGGCACACTTTTAATTACTCTCTTGGTTTTATTGTTTTAATCATATTAAAGGAACATTCCTTTTAGCGTTATTTTCAGCCTTCCTGTTGCCGTATGGAACCGATTACCGACAACAATTACCGATAACCGTTCACCGATACTGATTTTCATTCGATAAAACCCTCTCTCTTGGCTACCGATATACAACAGTAGTCTTCGACCGTCATCAACGAACACTCAATCCGACTCACACGACACTACACTGCAATAAGTACCATAAGTTTATAATGAGGCAAAGTTATACATAAAGAACTTAAATTGTTTTTATTTGTGAAGCTTTGTGGTGCTTTCATTTGACCCATTAGATAAAACCACCGTCGCAAAATATATTAATAAAACTAATTTTCTGTTTGTTTGTTCGTTTGTGTGTATGACTATATACAAATATAAATTTAAACGGGTGGCCGGTTTTCACTCAATTTTAGTACACATATTGTCTGCATCTTAAATTAAATATAGGTGTTCTTGGTTTTGACTACGCCTCTTTCACACCTTTTCAACTTTAAAATTTATTGAAACTCTTCATTAATTAACTCTTTATATATATATATATTGACTCCAAACACATTGACATATCTTCAACATTTATCGTGCGACTTAATAATGAAACATCATTAAATAAGAATGAGAAAAAAGACTTACAAATCAAAGTTTCGACTTTCAATTTTTTTTTACTTTCATTTTTAAATATATTTAATTTTGTTATTTATTTTTAAAATGTTGTTCTTATATTTTTGAAAAGCAACGTACGAAGAGGAGACACGCTTAGTGCGTTTGCCGTCTATGTTTTCGATTGACTTTTACAAATGCTCATTAAAGTAAACTCTAAATTGTCCGTCAGGTTAACAGCAACCGCAACGTTTAATGTCTTTGAAATTAGTTTGTGTACTTACTACGCTTAGTAGCACAGTACAGTACTCAGTACAGTTCACAGTACAGTACTCAATACAGTTCACAGTATAGTTCACAGTACAGTACTCAGTACAGTTCACAGTACAGTACTCAGTACAGTACACATTACATTACACAGTACAGTACACAGTACAGTACACAGTACAGTACACAGTACAGTACACAGTACAGTACACAGTACAGTACACAGTACAGTACACAGTACAGTACACAGTACAGTACACAGTACAGTACACAGTACAGTACTCAGTACACAGTACAGTACACAGTACAGTACACAGTACAGTACACAGTACAGTACACAGTACAGTACACAGTACAGTACACAGTACAGTACACAGTACAGTACACAGTACAGTACACAGTACAGTACACAGTACAGTACACAGTACAGTACACAGTACAGTACACAGTACAGTACACAGTACAGTACAGTACACAGTACAGTACAGTACTCCGCTGTTTGTTTGTTATTTTTGTACTAAAATATATGTCGTTTTCGTTTCATCGAGTTTCAAATCACAACGGTGCTAAAGAACTTGCACTTCAAAAATTGATCGTTACCTTTACACCAATAACATTGATATATCTTTTAATTATCTTTTTTCTATTAATTTTACATTCTAGCAAATAATCTCTGGTTTAATAGAAAATTTTATTAGAAAAGCTAAATTAAATTAAAGAAAATAAGAGAACTATTGAAATAAAAAATTATATTCGTACACCCTTTTCAAAAGAGACACAAGTCAAAATTTGTACATTTTTAAGAGAAGCAAAAAACAATTTTTTTTCTTCAAGGGATTCCATACAGAACAGAGAGACAAAAAGCTTTTTTTTAAATAAAGACTTAAAATATGTGTAGAAACTTAATACAGCCAATGTAGATGGTCACTACGAATAGTTTTTCACGAAAAAGTAAAAATTTGGAAATTTGGAGTTGTGGCTCTTTTAAAGAAGGTGTATTCAAAATATTCAAAATCCTATTTTAAAAGAAAATCAAAACAAAATACTCAAAACAAACTTTGTAAAAATAAATTCCCGAGCTACAGTTTATTATAAATGTACATTAACATACGTACAAGGTGATACAAAACAAGACCTCTTACTAATCCTGAAAGGCACACCCGGGTACAAATGTAACCATTTGCGACTTTAAACGGCTATATCTTTTTAACCAGTCCTTATAGCATATTGAAACTTCGGATCTAGAAAAAAGGAGCCAATGGTCTAGGAGCTATAAGCTTCCAAAATTTACACCTACGGCTTTACACATCCGATATACGTTTGTACCCACGTGATTTATTGTGAAATGAAAAGATTTTTTATATATTTTAAGTTAAATTTTAAAAATTTTGTGTAAAAAAAGCCAAACCTATTTTTTGAAGGTAAGTAATTTTTATAGCAAAAGCACATAGCAGTGTTTGTTGAATGTTGTGAGCATATTGGTTTTTTGTACGAACTTCCTGTTTTACTCAGAAAAAGATGCAGAGTGGTTTGGTTATTATTTTTGATAAGAAAAAAATTGAAAAAAATAAATTTTGTTTGAAAAACACAAGAAAAAACCGAAATGCTGTTAATGGGCACATTTGTACCACTTGTGTGTGTATTCTCGTAGTATTTTTAGGTGTGTCTTTTTTTAGGTTAACTGATAAAAAGTTCAGCGAATCTTAATATATAAAAGGCAGCACGCTGCTCCGTGCCTAGAATCTCTCAAACTGTTCAGCCTGAAAGTATGCACATCTTAATACATAAAAGGCAAGCATGCTGCTCTGTACACAGTATTTCTCAAACAGTAATTCTTTTTTTAAAGTAAAGTACTTTTGAAAGACATACTGTTCTCAAAAATGTTCAGCCTGAAAGTATGCACAGAAAATATATTTGGTACTTATCAGTGATAATATTGGGTTTTTACAATAGTACGTTTTTGATCTAACTACTTTTTAAACACTGCTTCAATACGCAAAGTGTTATTTAAAGTGGTACATTTGTATTTTTCAAAAATCAATTGAATAAAAAATCAAGCTTTAAAAAGAGAAAAAAGTGCTTTCGGAAAAGGGCTCCAAAAAGAATGTGTGCGGAGGACCTGTCGTAGGACAGGCTTTTATACTAGTGCTTATACGATAGTTCAGCTTTGATATGCTTTAAAAATGTATTGCCTGCTTTTCTGCAAGTCTAAGATAAACTGTGTAGGTTGCTTAAGATTGTAGGTTTTTTTTATTTCCTCTTTGATATGTATGCTTTGATATGTAGTTTTTTTTTCTTCACGAATGAGGAGATTTCGTTTGAATTCAGATTCTTAGTTGAGCATTTGTAAATGCTTGTGTACCTGAAGTTTTTGGTTTCTGTATTTTGTTTTATTTTATTTATTTATTTATTTATTTTGTGCTCGTGTGAGTGAGGTTGATTTGATTGCTTTATACACCCAATGAGTGGTCACATGAATTTCAAATAGCAAAAAGATACGTGAAGTACAAACGAAGCAAGCAGCTATTTTCAGTTTATTTTGTTTAGACATTTTTTTTTGTATGTGTGAAAAACGTGTGAGAATGATTTTTCCTTTCATTGCTGTTGCTTGTGCTATGTTAATGGTTATAAATAAAAAAAAAAAAAGAGTTGAAAAGCAACCACAAAGCTGTAAGATTTTTTTACCTGATCTTTTTTTTTTTTTTTGTAAGCACAGCAATTTCAAATGCATGCGCTTCAGCTGTGGAATAAATTTTAGATTTCATTTCAAGTTTCGGGGTTTTTAAAATCCTTTTATCTCGTCATTGAAAACTGGTAAAAAATGTTTTGAAATAAAAAAACAAAAAACAGCGAAAACGTGTGAATAATCTAATAATCCTGTTAATCCTAAAAACATGCTATGAATTTCTTTTAATCTACCGGTTTGACTGTTTGAAAAAAAAATTTAGGGCATTAATCTGTATCACGAAGCAGCACACCAACGACAAGCAAGACACGAGAAGCAATAGAATTTCGTATAGAAAAAAGTATTGCTTCTCGTGTCTTGCTTGTCGTTGGTGTGCTGCTTCGTGATACAGATTAATGCCCTTACTTCTAATAACAAAACTATCCTAAACCTTACTATCTGCCCAACTTAATTTGTTTTTGATGTGTGAAAGCGTTGACTTTCAAAGCTTTTGCTTTTATTAAAGATTGTAGTCGCTGTTAAGATTCTTATTTGTTAATGTGGATCCCTTGTCTCTTTTGAAGTGCTTGTTACAACCTTTCGCTTATTCGTATTCTTCTGAAATGCATTTTGCAATTCAACAATTTGTCCAGTTCATAAAATTTGCACCGGAAATGCGTTTTTGTTTACTCTATTTCCGGAAGCTGTGTGCGTTTTCGTGTGGCTTTGTTTACTGAAACAGTCTGACCAACTTTACTTGTGTAGACAGGCGACAATTTACACAAACCAACAACAAACACAATACACACACGTATATAAAGGCATTCTTTGTTGTTTAGATGTGTGTGTGTGTGTGTGCGTGTGTCTACTGTGTGTGCACATTTAGTGCCGTCACTCTAGTTGCCAGCCATGCATGTTGATGCGGAAATCATCGGCCAAACTTGACAATGATGGGCGGAAGTTAGTGAAAAATAAACCACAGCTAAACGGAAATGACAAAAAAAAAATTAAAACAAGAACAGCAGAGAAATTTCTCTAACATACTCGTTGCTGTCGCTGTCAGTTTAGCAGTAATGGTTTACAAAGTTCCCAAGCAATTAAAATTGTGGACAAAAAAAAAAATACAGCAACAACAGCTGCAAAAACATTTGTATTTTTGCATATGTCAGTTAAAGAGTTTGACATCAGCTTTTCGGGCAACAAAAAGTGTAACACCATTTTTTGTGTTTAATTTTTTGATTTTTTATAGGCATCAATGTGTGTGCATCAAGAGCAGTTCTCCATATTATTTTTTTAATCGAGTCAAGTGCTTAAAATCGAAAATGTCAAAAGTTGTTGATATCAGTCAATCCTGATAAAGGCAGTAGCAATTTTTGCGAATTTCACAAGAGATTTTCATTAACTCTTGTCACTTTTACACAAAGCAAATAACTTGAAGTAACGTTTTTTTTTTGGCATTTTTTTACAAACTAGCTGGAAAGTCTGCAATATTTTTTAAGCTATAAAGCAGATTTACTGATTTTTAGTCTTTATCAATACATTGAGTATTGTTAAAAAATATGTTTATTGTTGTAAAAATAAAAAATTATTTAATAAAACCTGCAGTAAGTACTGTATACTTTTTTGTTGAAATTTTTGGATTTTAATAAATTTATATTTATAATTAAATAAATAGTTATAAAAAATACGAAAATACAAAAGAGATACAAAACGAACAAAAAAAAAATAAAAATTTAAAATTTATGAATAACAAAAAATTTATAAGTCTTTTTAATTTAAAAATGGTGAAACTGTCAAAAGAAAATTCCGAAAATTCGTTTCAAACCGTCGTTTCAAAAGGTCTTGAAGTGCGACTAGCCAACGGTAATTGTGTTTGTGGTAAGGAAGCCTAGTTTTCGGAGCAACTTTAATTAAAAAAAAAATCTGCGGAACGTCAGAAGAAAATAATAATGTTACGAAAAGTTAATTTAATTAATCAAAGATTAAAAAAACAACATATATTTGTATATATTTCAATAAATCTTCAATTATTTAATTCAATCCTGTCTAAAAGTATGCAATTTTTTCTATTCTACGGCTTTTTTTTAAAGATTAAAGAACCAAGGCGTGCGCCTTATACAAACAAGGTTTGGTATTTGACCTAAAAGGAAAGGGATAGATTATTTAGAGGTTCCAATCAACCATACGTGAATTATTGATGAGGCGAAATAAACGTGAAAGACAATTTGAATTAATTTTAACCGAGGCTAGTGTTATGCCTTAATCTTGGCAAGCATTTCCAGCCCTTAGTTATGTTCCTGTCCTTTAATTCCACAGTTTCCAAAATTTAGTTGTGGATTTTTAGTTTTTCCATAATTCTTAAATGTAGCAAAGAACAAAGAAAGTGAAAAGAACCATGCCCGAACCCGGATTCAAACCAGGGATCTCTGGGCTAATAGTCTAGCGCACTCTCCACTAGACTACAAAGGCCGACTACTTGCTTTTAATATATAAATAAGAAAATTATAAAGCTTTTTAACGGTGATCTCGTACAAAAGCTGCACCACACTCACTGTGCCATTGCCCCACTGTGCAAAGAACTGGAATAATAATAACATACAACAAGCACACTAACACAGCTCATTCAAAGCAGACAACAGCCGGTACATTCCTTGCAGCAACAACTACAACAAATATAACGACTACAACATACACAACAACCACACGGCAGAAACAAGCTCAATAGGCAAATATAATATTTACTGCTGGTGCGTGATGTTATAGTTCGCATGATGTTTATAACAAAGGGTAAATAAGAGTGCGCAGTTTGGCAGACATAGACGCGGCCCGAAAGCGTAGTGCTTTGTTCTGTCCGCTACTTGGTGACAAGTAGAAGGCAAATTTACAACGGTCTACCGGTCAGGCGGATCGTTAATAACACATTTAGTTGTTTTTTTAAAGTATTCTGAAGTAATTTGTTGGACTTATCGTCAGGTCGAAAACAGTGATGTGATTTAGCGGGATTTCACCCTTTTTGTGGGATTTTTAAACCATAAAAGGGCGAGAGGGCGTTTGAGTTTTTTTGAGGGATATTTTTCTATGTCAAAATTTTAAAAAATTGAAATTCTTTTAAATAACTGTTTGGCATCACTTTGCCTGTAATCTTGTACAATGGCCGATTCAATTTTTTGTTTCGTTGAGTTTTCGTTGTAATTGATTAAAAAAATTCTCAATAAATTTGAATTTGATTTGATTCCAGACTTTTGGATTTGGATTCCAGACTTTTTCCGCATTTTGGATTTAAACTTTATTTAGCTTCATACATAACTCTGCTTGAATAAATAAAATATTATAATATGTGCACTAGGGCGGGTCAATTTGTATGGACGAATTTTTTGGAGGTCTGGCTCAGCGAAATTCGTAAAATACATGTAATTTCAAGACTTTTTCTCCACTACAGCATATACAAATTCTGAAAAAAAGCTGTGCGGACTTTCGTAAATAGATTTTGTTCTCAATTATAAAATATGAATGTATGAATGTATGTGTATGAATCTATTTACGAAAGTCCGCACAGCTTTTTTTCAGAATTTGTATATGCTGTAGTGGAGAAAAAGTCTTGAAATTACATGTATTTTACGAATTTCGCTGAGCCAGAATTTGACCCGCCCTAATGTGCACTAAGGGCGCGTTTATAGTGGCGGCTTGTTGCTGGACCGGACCGAGCTGGAAACGCGTCCTGCCAAAAGCAGCTGGAAGTGCGTATAGTGCGCGCTTGTCGCTGGTGACTTGTTTCAGCTGGTTTTTGACTATTTTGGGTTTGTATATATTAGTTTTTTTTTGTTTATTTTTGCAACCGAAGCATCAAAAAAGCCACATGATTTCGTTCATTCATTTTGCTTTCCTCAAACCAACAAGCGCAGAGACGAAAATGCGAAAAACGCTGCTGAAACGCGCTTCCTGCAACTGCAAGTCGTTTCAAGTCACTTGAGGTACCAACTTGTTTCGACTTTTTTCGCTGGTTTTTTTCTGCTGGTTTTTGTTGCCTTCTTGTTGTGTTTTTATTTAAAATTTTTTTTTTGACAAAATAGAAGATCGTAGAAAGAACGCACATTAAAAAATCGTACATCAGCTGCTGGCCCAAGATTTTTTTATGCGATGACTCAGCGAAAACGCACTTCAAGCCGCATGAAGCCACTTGATCATCCAACTGGTTTTAACTTTTTTAACTTTTTTCTTTAGGTTTTGTTTTTGTTGTATTATTTTTGATATTGCAACAAAGCAATACAAAACTAATCTAAACAAAGTCGTTATATCTTGTTGCTACTATTTTTGTTTGTTTACTTTTGTGCTTAAAATCAAATAGAAAGGAAGAGCGCACATAAAAAAATTTGATAATCTTCGATTCTCTGTTTTAGATGAAACACACTTGCAGCCGCTAATCGACGAATTGCTTCACCGGCTGGTTTAGCTTTTTTTCACTATTTCTCTTTTTGTTTTCTGTATGCAACAGTTGATAGAAATTTATCTTTGTTGCTTCTTTATAGTGCTGTTTCTGTGTGTATTTTTTGCGGGCAAGAAAATACAGCATAACAACAGTGAAATTTCGTGTTCTTGTATGCTTATTACTTTTCTTGTTGGTCTCCTTTGTTGCTATCGTGTGGTTCTTTGTTTTTTTTTTTAATGAATGAATTCAAGGAAATACAGAATCGATCGCGACGCTGGCAGTCAAGTGTGCTGCAATTTGTTTTTTTTTTCGTATATCAATATTTTTCCGAGGAATTTAGTTTGCTACCGCCAGCGTTGCCAACTTTGTGGGAAAAATCCCTTTTCATTCCAACAAAAAAAAAATTGTTTTCTTTGTTTCTTTTTAAATTTCATGTTATTTAACGAAAGTAATAAGCAAGCAACGTGTAAAATGAATCAAAACACAAGCAAACCGTGCGAGCGAGCGAGAAAGCAACAATCGGGAAGATGGAAACCAGCGCACAAGTCACTTGAAGTTGCAAGCTCGGCTGGCACTATACGCACTTTGAGCTTGTCATATGTTTCATGTGCATATGAACATTTCATATGATTGTATGTGCAGCGTTTTCCAGCTTTCCTTCTCGGTTCGGTCCGGTCCAGCAACAAGTCGCCACTATAAATGCGCCCTAAGGTGCCTTAAAAGTAAAAAAATTTCAATGGATGTTGTTGATTGCATTATAAGGCTTAAATCGTCACAAAAATTAGATTTATTTATTTATTGGCCAAACAAGGCAATGCAATTTACTTATTCTAACAGGTTTTGTTTACTTATTACTAAGTTTAGATTACTAAGTTTTTTGTTTTTCGTCTCCCCTTTCCTTGTTTTTATTATATTTTTTATTTGGTGCTCTTAGTGGGCATACTCCGCCCACCGGATTGACATGATTTCAAAAACCATGTCAAAACTAAGAGAAGAGGAGGAAAACAAGAGAGACTATATACACACTTAAGATACGATGTATATATATTATTCTTAAAGACTATAAGGACAAAAGGACGTAAATGGGAGATTTGGAGAGGGATGTTAAAGAATTTTGATTTATTAAACTAAATGCTTATACATATAAATCCATACATGTATGTAGTTTATCTGAGGCCTGGGTTAATTCTGATTACTGAGTGATTTATATAGGGTTTGCTTGAAAGAGGATTTGGACATAGAAGGTGAGTAGTATATAGAGATATTATTAAATTCTCTGCAACAACGATTGATGGGTTCATTATTTGCGTATGTAGTTTGGTGCTGATATTCAGTTAACAATCGAGTATGCCTAGTGCGCCTAATTGGATCGTTAAAGGAAATCATATTAGAAATATATTCGCTGTGAATAGCACCATTAATTACATCAAATGTGAAGCATGAGCCCAATAACGATTTTCTTGTTGATAGTGGCATCAAATTTAAAAGGCTGAGTCTATGTTCATATGATGGAAGGCTACAATAATCATGGGGGTTGTACATATCTCTAAGCGCGTATAGTAAGAACTGCTTTTGAATAGACTCAATTCTTTCTCTATGGGAATCGAAAGATGGATTCCAAATTATGCATGCATATTCAAGTATTGGGCGCACTAATGCACGGTACAAGGATGTAGTGACCCATATATTCTTGAATTCATTTGCACGTCTTTTTATAAAACCGAGCTGTTTGCTGGCCCTGGACACAATTTTATCATAGTGCAGATTAAAGCGCATCTTGCAATCTAAGAAAACTCCAAGATCCACTATATGGTTGACCCTTTTTAGTTCGATACTATTGAGGTGGTAGGTATGTAATGTAACGTTGTTTTTACGAGAAAAGCTAATAACATTGCATTTATTGACATTAAGATGTAGTTTATTTTGAAAACACCATTGCTCAAGAGACAACAATTTTGATTGCAAAAAATTTACATCTACATCTGATTGAATTGAATGGTACATTTTTAAATCATCTGCATACATAAGATGTGGGATATCGTTAAGAACTTCTGACAGATCGGATATGAATATGTTGAAAAGAAGAGGACCAAGATGACTACCTTGCGGAACTCCCGAGGAGACTGCAATTTTTTTCGACAGAACTCCCTGGAATTTAACAAACTGGGATCTGCCGTTTAAATATGATTTTAGCCAACTTAGTATGGACCCTGCAACACCAAATTTTTCTAACTTATATATAAGAATGTTGTGATCAACTCGATCAAAAGCTTTACTGAAATCAGTATAAACAGCATCTATTTGGTGCCCTTTTTCCATTTTGACTAAAACATCTGATACCATAATCATGAGATTAGTGGTGGTAGATCGCCCTTTTCGGAACCCGTGTTGCTGCTCATTTAGACGTGGGTTAATGAAACTTGTTAGCTTTTCACAAATAAGTTTTTCAAAAAGTTTTGGAATGGCTGACAAGATTGCTATGCCTCTATAGTTTTCAACTGATCTTTTATCACCATTCTTGTAAATTGGCGTAAGATGGGATGATTTCCAATATGAAGGAAATGTCCCATAAACCAGTGATTCGTTAAAGATTATGTGTAATGGCAATAGCAGTTGGTCTAAACATCGCACCAAAAAGCTTGTAGGTATTAAGTCTGGTCCTGGTCCCTTTAATATATCCAGTTCTTTTATTGCATTAGAAATCTCTTCCTGGGTTAAATATAAACTATCAACTATAATAGTTGAGCTAGGAGAAGTTTCAGATAAGGTGGTAGGAAGACAAAAGACCTCCTTAAAGTGATCGGCATACAAGTTGCTTATTTCAAGAGAATTGGACGAAGTGACATTACCTTTAAACATAGACGATGGGTAGCCGCTAGATTTGCGCTTCATGTTAACAAAGTCAAAGAATTTTCTCTTACTCTTGGACAATTTTTTCTCCGATGATGTTCGTGTACAACTTGTACGCTTCTTCTGACTTGATAGAGAACTCTCTTGATAGCTCGTCATATCTAAGCTTCAGTTCATCGCTTATATTATCAGTGTTTTTGAGAAGTTTGTAGATTTTATTTCTTTGATTCCTCAAAAATCTGAGATTGTTGTCTAGCCATGGTTCTGTGAGCTTATTCTTTTTCTTTATTATTGGCACATAACTTTCGACAGCGTTAAAAATGTGCTGATAAAATATAGAGACAGCACTGTCTAAATCTAAATTGAATAGAATATGATTCCAATTTAGAGAACTAAGATAACATTTTATTCTTTCATAATCGGCGTTGAGGTAATCGTACGCAATGGTGTTATTATAAGACTGGGTAAAGTTGATGTCATTAGCAGAGAAAACAACTTTTAAGGCTGTATGATGAACAGTGTTGGTTAGTAAATTTTCTGCTCCCATGCATGGACTAACCTTCACTTCTTCATACGAGTTAGTAAAAATTAGGTCCAACCATCTGCCATTCTGATTTTGTACAGAAGAGACTCGATGGTCTTTGTTCTTTTCTTCTAAAAAAATGTATGTATTCTGTGGTCTATGCCTTTTTTTTTGCTTATGTAACACCTATACATAAATCGGGTTCGAAAAATAATGTCAAAAATTTAAGACCAATTTCAAAGCTTTCAACTATTTCGAAATTGTTTGAATCGATTGTTAAGATTAAATTCTTTTTTGCTGACAAGAATATTATTTCTCCTTATCAGCATGGTTTTATGACGGTCAACTGTTTCCAATTTGGTAACTTTCTCTGAGCATTGCTTATCTTCGTTTCAGAAGGTTTATCAAGTTGATGTGGTCTGCACTGACTTTACGAAAGCCTTTGATTAGGTCTCCTTTCTCCTCTTGGCTAAAAAAATACAGAGAATGGGTTTTCACTCAAGTTTCCTCAGCTCAATAAGTTCCTACTTATCCAATAGGCAGTGCATTGTTGCTTTTGATAATGTGCAATCCTTCGCATATGTTGCTACGTCTGGCGTGCGTTCCTCAAGGTAGAATTTTGGGACCTCTTCTCTTTATTCTTTGCATTAATGATATAACATATCCTTTTCTTCAGAGTAATTGTTTGTTATATGCTGATGACTTTAAGATTTCCCTTTAAGTTAAAAATGAGGTGGATTATGAATTTCCTTAAAGTGAAATTGATAAACTGTATGATTGGTGCTCTAAAAACTGTCTCTTTCTGTGTTTTCATGTCCTATTCGAGGTCTACCAATATTTGTCTGTCATCGTATCATATTGCTTCTTCTAAGTTATCATCTGTGAATCAGTTTAAAGATCTTGGAGTTGTCTTTGATGTAAAATTCTCTTTCGTCCCACATTTGGATTATATTCTTTCGAAGGCATACGCTATGCTGGCTTTTATACGTCGTAATGGTTCATGCTTTATGGATTCTTATACTTGGAAATCGTTGTTTACTAGTTTGGTTCGTTCTAGACTTGAGTATGCGGCAGTGGTGTGGAACCCACAGTATGCTGTGCATAAGTTGAGACTAAAACGCATCCAAAAATCTTTCACTAGAGTTGCATTACGCTCCAATTATGCTGCAAACGCGCCTATTTATAGAGTATTGAATTTGTTCAATATTATAAGTTTCAATCATTATTTAGATTTTTCTATATCTAAGAACAAAGTGAGAATTTTTCTTTATTTTTTTTGTTTTTTGAACAAGAATTATGGTTCAAAGACTATTGGAAGTAAATAAATAAAATAAAAACAAAATAAAAAAGTTGTATGGTAGCTGTCACGCCTACTGGCCCAAAATTTCTGAAATAATTTATTTTTGAACTTTTCTATACCTTAAACATCGAAAACTACTAAAAAATCCACAAAATCATTTTCGCCGTCTAACTTGTATGAAACGAAATACTGTGCGCCATGTATATACTTAATGCAGTAAATAAACCTTACATTTAGTTTCAATCCTCAAAATATTCAACATTTAAGGCTTCTTATAAATTGCCTTTTTGATTTTGAGTGAATTCATTTCAAACTTCAATATGTGTTGGGCACATTTCTTAAAACAATTTATTGGATTCTTAAAATATTCAGTATCATTTGTTTCAAAATATACTGGAATACTGCATATTTTTACAGTGATTAATTTCAAAGTTTTTTTTTAGGTTTTTGCAGCTTCTTAAATTCAACAGTTAGGCTCTTCTCAAGCGCGCAAGTGCATTTTTATTAAACGTAGTTGTTTTTTTCTTCTCACTCATAAATAAGTTAATGATCAGCAGGTTGAGAAAAAAGTTATTTATTTGATAATAGCTACAGATTCTATTTATTGGATGCTCTATGCCACACCAAAGGGGCATCATCCATAAACTTCGAATTTGGACCAACTTTGTAGCTGCTCTTTTAAGTGCTTAAGCAAACGAGCTGGCTCTCACGTTTCTCTGCTAGTGTTGCATCACGTTCTAATCCTTCTGCCCTATTTTGATACATTTTTTTTTTTTTTTTGTTAGTTTAGTTTCCATTCAAAGCGTTGTTGCCATCGACACTAGTAAACTTCTAGGGCACATTCACTGAGATTGCATGAGTTGTTATGTGTGTTGTGCTCCGTAATACTGCCAACAATTTGGAAGTTCATTGGTCATTCAGTGCTGCTCGTTAGTCATCATGGCTTGTTTTCACTTCTCTACGTTGCAGTTTATTGTGCTGTTTTATTTATTTAATTTTTTTTATTTTTCGTATTTTTGTGCTATTTTTTTATTGTTATGCTAAGAAGTTTTAGTTGGCAGCTTAAAGACTTACAGTAGATTGAGATAGAGCAGCAAAATGCGTTAATAAATTTAAGTTTTACTCAAGCAAAAGCATTTCGTAAATAAGTTTAAAGCTATTTAATTTTAGCGCTTTTACTATGTTAATTAAAGGAAAATTTAAGCCTGCTTTTAAGCTCCAGTCTAAATTGACTCATTAATAATCTAGTTCTAATGATGCTAATCCCCTTATTTTGGCTTTTCATAAATCAATTTCAATTAACTTTAATTAAATTCGCATCAAACAAGCAAGACCGCAAATACGAGTAACCGCGCACCCACACACATTTACACACACACATACACACATTCGCAATCGACCAGACAAAATACCACAAAAAACCTATCAGTACAAACACATTCATCATCGTGCTACAGATCAAGCACAAAAATTAGATTTTAATCATTCTAATTTGCAAGTATTTTGCGCCCTAAAAGCATGCTTTGAAAATAAAAAAATTGCATGTTACCCCAAAATAGCAGACAAAACAACAAATCACCATGCAAACCGCAGTCGTGGACCAACAAACGACAAACAACAATTTAAGCACTACCCTCTGCCATGTCCTTGCTCTGCATCCTGCTCCACTGCCACAGGATTTTCATGTTCTGCCAAATTGCATTTGTATTGCGTAAATCAAATAAATAATTTAAGCCCTGAGCATCTTGTGTTTGCCATGCTTCCTCCTTTTGGTGTGTGTGTGTGTTTCTTTGTTTTTTTTTTATTTCTTCTGCTGTTTTTCATTTTTTGCTGAAGGGTTGCCAGCATTTCTTTTATGTTTGCTGTGTAGCAAAGGATCTGGTTGTGCATCCTTGAAAATACGTCTTGCTTGATGATGTTGAAGATTATTTCTGACCATGGCAGCCACGAAGGTCGTCGTGTGCTCAAGTACATTAGAATTATTAGTTAGAATTTTTTGGTTCCCCTTTTTAGATCGTTTGATTTATGTTTTGGGGTGCTTAGAGCCAGTGTCAAGGGTAGCATCATGAAGCAGTGCTTAGAAGTAGAACAGAAAAAAAGGCGTGAGTTGTGCGTTGATGATTAGGACAATGATGAGGAAAATAATGATGATGGTTTGAATTAAATTGGAGTGTATTCACAGACAAAAAGACTGCTGAATGTGCTCTAGGTAAAGCAATATTGTTTTCAAAATAATAAATTTCACCCCAATGTTCAGCTTTACTTCAAGATAGTCACGCTTTGTTTATTCTCAGCATTGTTTGTTGATTCAAATGGTTTTATAAAAACTTCTTAGCTATTTACTGGGTTTTTTTGGAGATTTTTCATAATTAAAAAGGCATGTCGACTAATTAATAGCAAAAGAATTATTTATGACGTTTAATATATTATACAATGACTCGAGTTATTGGCCGAACAGCTGTCGAACAAGGGCCACTTTGCCAAGCAATAGTCGAATTTGGTTTAAAATAAAAATAAATAAACCCACTCGTCCGGATAGAGGCCGAACACTATTCTATCTTTAATTTTTCCTTTAACAACAAATGCATACGAAACAATTAAAGTAAATACATTCGTTGTTTATCAACGAATTTGCATGCGCAAATAACAAAATTTCTTGAACGTATGTTGTTGACGCTTATGGTAAAGGAATTGTTTTGCAATGTTTTGAAATGTTTTGTTATTCCCATGCATTGAAATTTAGTACAGCTGCAGTGAGCTGGTTATTCATTTAATTTGTCACCAATTCGTTGTGTCTGTTTCGTCTAATACATTAAGGGGCGTGCTACCGCTGTTTCCGTTACGTTTTATGCATTGAGGGATGCTGTGGGTAAAGAGCTTTTTTTGTCAGCATGACCTTTTTTGGCAGCATAGAAAGCGTTTTGCTTGTTAGTTTTAGATTGCTCACCAATATTTTAATGTTTTATAAAAAAAAGGAAAATCTAATGGGGATCAATAATTTTTGGCCGGAGTCTAATGAAGTATCTATAAACAAAGTCTGTTTTATTTATAAAAAATTCATTTTTACCAGTATCAAAATTTGATTTGCATACACTACAGAATTGTATGTTAAAAAATGCAGAATATATTTTTATATATAATTAAGAACTAGTACGACCACTGTTCGCCCCTTGTTCGGCCGTTGTTCGATTAAGATTAATTCAAAATGACCACTGATTGACAGTTTTTCTACATATTACCATATTTCAACAGCGAAATGTCCGCTGTTCGGCTCTTATTCAGCCGCTGTTCGGCTGATAATTATTAAAAAGCATTCGCTGATTAATTTTGCTGAATTTTTATTTTTTTTTTAATTTTTTAAAATTTAGTTTAAGACCTTTCAAAAATTAAGTATTATTCTCTCACCGTATCTACTCACTCTAAAACACTAAACTTTGAAACACTAAAAATTGCTAATTTTTTAAAGCCTAACAAGTTCCTAACATTATGCAATGCTTCAAAAGTATATTTTTCTGTTTTGTAGCAACATATTTGTAGAAAATTTCTTGCATTAGAGTAATAAAATAATTTTCTTTAATGCAAAGATTCTTTAGCAATGCAAAGATACCTTCAATAAAACTCAGATGTAATATGAAGTTTATCAAAGGCCCGTACCAAATAGTAGCTTTTTGATTTCAAGCCCAAAGTGCACTACAAAAAATAATTAAAATAACATTTTTAATAGCGACAAGTGAATAAAGATTTAAAAACAACTTAAAGAACTATATATTCGAAATATTTTTATCAAGACTTTGAAGTGTCTAGAAATAAGTCATTAAATCTACTTTTAGAAAAAAGTTCATTCTTTCCAATACAATACCTATTTAAAAAACATAAAGGCTAAGCAATGAAAAGTTTTTCGATTTTATCAAATTCAGTTTTAACTAAGATTGGAAAGTTTGACTTATTTTACCAATGCATAGAATATTTTGTGGACAAATTTTTAAAACAATTTTTGAAAAAAGTTTGTACGAATTTTTTTCAATTCAATTTCAATTCATTCGTTCATGGGTAAACAGAAGTACTTACACTAAGAGCGATGCTTTTTTGGAGTACAACAAAAAACATTATAACAAAAATGGATTATTTTATAAAAAATATGTATAAGCTGCAGCATATATGTACTATACATAGTTTGAGCCTTGTTTGACCAGTGTTCGAACCTTGTTCGGCAACAATTCAATTAAGATTACTTTAAAACGGCCGCTGAATGACTCTTTTGCTTCATATTAGCCGCAGCTAGACTCTAATTCAGTCGCTGTTCGGCCTTAGTTAAAAACATTTTATTTTTATATACAAACAATTCAATTTCAATTTATTCGTTAAGAGGCAAATATAAGTATACGAAGAGCTATGCTCTTGTTTAGTACAACATAAAACATTAAAACATAAATAGATTATTTTTTAAAAAAATGTGTAAACTGCAGTAGTATAATAATAAATTAGAATTAAATATATTATTGCAATTGATATTATAAATCATTCTTATGGATATTTAAAGTTAATAACAAAAATATTTCTTGTCCAAAAAATCATCTAGTCTTCGACTTGTGTTGTCTAACACAAATTTCTTACAATTTTCTTGAATATTTCCGAAAAATAGAGTATATGAGTCCTTTTGTATTCTCAAACACAAAAACTGTATTAAAGATAAGACAAACATTTAAGGGGGGAAACCCAGCTAAGCTCTCTTTTTTTTATTGAAATAAATGTCAAAGGTGGCAGATGTGTTAACGATTTCTTTGCCATAAAAAACTGATTTTCGTGGAAAAATTAGATAGGTCATATTGAATATAAGCTCTCGATATGTTATTGTTCCCAAGTTATTGTTAGTTCTCTAAAATAATAAACTTTCAATAAAAACTGTATAGATGAATGGTTGTAATCTAAAGTAAAAAGAAAACAAATTCCAAAAATGGTATTTTGACAATGATTGCTGTTTGACAAAAAGTGATAATTATGAATAGAAATTGTAAGCATATGTAAGTGGCGAACCACACAACACAATAATCTTTCATTCATAAACACTGACAGTCAGAGCCTTGAGAAACCAATAACAAAAACAACAACAAAAAATAGCAGATACATTTCTAACAATATTTATGCGAACAAATAAAGTTCACATACAAAAAAAAAAATAAAAAATAAGTTGCAAGTTTTTGGCTGAGCCAAAAAAAGAAAGCTAAGAAGTTAAACTTTATTTCTTCTTCTTCTTATTTGCCAGCAGACACAAACACACACACACACACACACACACACACACACACACACGAACATTTTCAACAACGTCCCACAGTTTTGACGATAAAAACAATCTTAAATAAATACCAGCTAGTGACACTTTCTGCTACAGAACAGTAAAGCTGCTCTTCGCATCAAATACGTGTTACCAGTTATAGCAGCAGGTATGTTTGTCTGAGTATGTTTAAGCGATACATATTCGAATAAAACGCAATGGGGTGATTATTGAACGATTTGTATCAATTTGGAATCACTTGCTACAGATAAGTGTTGCTGCTTGTGTTGTTAGTATTTTTGTTATGCTGTTGCCAAACGTTCTAAGCAACCTTGCAAAAAATTCTTGACCTTACTTCAAAAATACATAATAAAATCCTTGTATTTCTTTTTTTTTACATTTAAGCAAAATTTGAAAAAATCCAATATGTTTTTTTAAGAGTTTTTATAATTATTTGTTTGTCGTAACGTATGTTCTAACTTTTTTTGAAGTCAGATATATTATTGCTTAATATTGCTATCTATACAAATTTACGTCAAGATAAAAGCTTGCGTGTGTGCATGTACATCTGTGTTTGTATGTGCATACGTGCGTGCATACCCAGAACTCATACCTAAATATGTGACGTTTCGAAAACGTATTTTTTTTTGCCTTAATTTCAAAAAGTTGTGTCGCGTGTGAGATCTTACCTATGCTGAAAGTTAATCCAAGAAATAAAAAGTTCCAAAGCCTATTTTAATGCCAAATTAACCAAAATCAGCAGCAAAAACAAATAACTGATTTTGGCTCAAGTTAAGAAATGTCATTATTGATATAACTAGTAAGCCCGTGTGGCGTTAAAACGCCAAAATCAAACATGCCTAGATTTTATTTTAAGCTATTAACTTATCAAAATTGAAATGAAATTATTTTGCCTTTTTGCAATACACTCGCAACTAGGATATAATTGGGCAATTCACAGTTCAAGCTAATTAGGGTTTAATGTGCTAATTCCGAGATGTGATATTTTGCCTGTTAATTTTTTGTTTTTGTTTTTCATGTAAACACTAGCTAAACCGGTGAGTTAAATGTTGCCACTTTTGTACATGCCCCAAGGCATGCTTTTGTAGAGTGTTATTTCGTGAACAGCTGTTTTGCGTGAATTAAAAAAGAGTTGGCTGGAATATTAAATTTAATTATTTAACTTTTAATAAAATCCAAAACATTTGAACTGCATATTAAAGATTCCAGCGTTATTTTATAACTACAAATTAATTCTTTTCACTTACTTAAGTTGTGCTTACAGTTGTCAAAAATTAGTACATTAAAATATTAGTATATTAAAAAATAACAATGAACTGTGAATTACCCAAATGTTAGCATATTTAATTTCATACCCAAATTTATTTTAAATGCACAGGAGTAAGAATATATCTTGATTTTCAGCTGAAAAATGCTTGAACAAAAATGTTTCATTATCAGTTTCCAATTTCTTATTAAATTTTTGTGTAAATTTTGAAAAATTAAAAAACTTTCCGATCAACAGTTTGGAAATCTTTTTTCAACTATAAGAAATTATTGCAGTATCACTTTGATATTGAATATATACTATGAATTGATTTAGCTGTTAAATTATAAAAGATTATTCGTCAGTATAACAGTTTTATAGCTATTAGCCGATAGGTGGCGCTAAACACCTCACATATTTTTAGGCATTAGCTGAAACAACAATTATATGCAAACTTTAACTCGCTATAACTTAATGAATATAAATTTTTAACAAATAAAAAGCTCAGTTTGCACATCTACAAGTCTACACCCACCAAAAAATACTACATTTATTAAGATTGGACTTGTACTTAAAAGGCCTTACGCAGGACAAAATTTGCGTTTCCGTAAGATACATAAGATTTTCTTAGTTTTTCTTCAAAATTCTTACACAGTTTAAGTGAAATTTGATAATTTTATTAGAGTGCCTAAAAGTATGCTTAACCTATATTGTGAAATTTTGACAGTCTTGCTTTGGTTTTGTTTTACAGTCCTATTCTGGCAAATAAACAATTGTTAACCTGTATTTTGAATATTTCTATGTGTTTGTTGTAATTTTTTGATTTCAAAACAAAATTTGAAGCTCAAAAATTATAAATTTTAAAAAAAATTGTCAACTGCTTTGCAGTTATTGAAAATTTCATTCAAAAATTTTGTTGCTTGAGCTTCAAATTTTATTTTGTTTTGATTTTAGGGCGAATTTTATGGCGAAAAAATAAAAAATAAAAATTCACAAAAAAAGACATAAGAAATTAACATGCTGAATAAAACTCTTCCAAGGATGCAATCTTTTAGGCAGATGCTTAACGAACATTTTGGTGCATAAATCGTCCTTTTATGATGTATGGTTATGGGGTTATGGCCAAAAAACGAAAAAAGTAGAAAATCACAAAAAAAAGTAAAAAACAAAGATTCTTGAAGAAAATATTTTTTTAAGAATGCAGTTGTGTGGGTATTTTAATTACAAACATTTTGGTGCATAAATGTAATTGTAAGATGTATGGTTTGGGAGTTATGACGAAAAAATCACATGTTTTTGGCCAACTGTCACTGTAAAAAATGTTCTACAATTCCTAAATTACAAGAGATAGATCAAAATGCATGTCGACAAAGAAGTAACCCCCCTTAAATACGACACCATGGTGATCATTTTAATGCATGAATCGTCCTTGTCAGATGTGTAGTTTGGATTTTAGGGCGAATTTAATGGCGAAAAAATAAAAAATAAAAATTCACATAAAAGGACATAAGAAATTAACATGTTGTATAATTTTGAAAATTGCAGTCTTGTAGGCAGAGGCTAAACAAACATTTCGGTGCATAAATCGTCCTTTTATGATGTATGTTTTGGAGTTATGGCCAAAAAATGAAAAAAGTATAAAATCACAAAAAATAACGTAGTAAACTAAGATTCTTGAAAGAAAAATATTTTTTCTAAGAATGCAGTTGTGTGGGTATTTTAATTACAAACATTTTGGTGCATAAATCGTCCTTGTAGGATGTATGGTTTGGGAGTTAGGACGAAAAAACCACATAATTTTGGGCAACTACCACTCCAAAAAGTGTTCTAGAACTCCTAAACTACAAGAGATAGAGCAAAATGCATTTCGACAAAGAAGTAACCCCCTTAAGGACGATACCATGGTGATAATTTTAATGCATGAATCGTCCTTGTCAGATGTTTAGTTTGGATTTTAGGGCGAATTTTATGGCGAAAAAATAAAAAATAAAAAATTCACAAAAAAAAGACTTAAGAAATTAGCATGTTGTATAATTTTGAAAATTCTTCCAAGGATGCAGTCTCGTAGACCGAGGCTTAACAAATATTTTGGTGCATAAATCGTCCTTTTATGGTATAGGGGTTATGGCCAAAAAACGAAAATAAAGTAGAAAAAAAAGTAGAAAAAAAGTAGAAAACAAAGATTTTTGAAAAAATAATATTTTTTCTAAGAATGCAGTTGTGTACTTTGGATTTTAGGGCGAATTTTATGGCGAAAAAAAAAAAAATTCACAAAAAAGGACATAAAAAATTAACATAAGAATTAACATAAGAAATTAACATTTCTGTATAATTTTGAAAATTCTTCCAAGGATGCAGTCTTGTAGGCAGAGGTTTAACGAACATTTTGGTGCATAAATCGTCCTTTTATGATGTATGTTTTAGGAGTTATGGCCAAAAAACGAAAAAAAGTAGAAAATCACAAAATATGACGTAGATTATTGACAAAAAAAAGATTTTTTCTAAGAATGCAGTTGTGTGGATATTTTAATTACAAACATTTTGGTGCATTAATCGTTCCTGTAGCATGTATGGTTTGTGTGTTATGACGAAAAAAACACATGTGTTTTCAGAAAAAGTTAAAAATGTGTGTTCAGAAAAGAAAATTGCGAGAAAAATAAAGGTGGTCTTAAAAAAGGTCATTAAAGTCTGCAACTTATTAGAGAAAATCACATTATTGCGGCTTTTTGTGTGAATTGTTGTAAATTTTCAGTAAGAAAGAAGCTAAAATTAATTAAAAAAATGTCTACTACCTTTTCTACCTTTACTTCTTTCCTTGCCAATAATTGTTCGACAATTTTTATACTTTTCAAAAACTATACACTTTGATTAGCGAATTCTTTTAGAGGAGGAAAACACAAATGCCTATTTCACCGTTTTCAGTTTGAATCGGAGTAAATAATGAGGTAGGTTTTAAGTTTACCCTAAATCTAGCTATTTACTTAAATAAAAAGTAAAATTTGTTTTTTGCTTAAATATTTGTTAAGAATGCTTAAGAAAATTTATTTGATTTTCGGCTTTCTGACTAAAACTTACAATTATAATTATAACTTTGTATCCATTTCATAAAAAAAATTTTAACAGCAATGGCGAATTTTTTCAAAGTACAAAAATTTTCTGTTCCCAAAATGTTTGTCGTAAGTGCAGAAGCATGCACATGCTTTGAGACTGAGTAGTTATCTTAAGCAAAGGTGTCCCCAGCCTTCGAACATAGCTTACTCTAAGTTCAGGCGTAGTTATCTTAAACGAAGGTGTCTCTACGCTTCGAACATAGTTTACTCTAAGTGAAGGCGTAGTTATCTTAAGCGAAGGTGTCTCCAACCTTCGAACGTAGTTTAATCTGAGTTCAATCGTAGTCACTCACAGCAAGAGTGATCATAGCAAGTAATGGAATAAATATGAAAAAACAGGAATTAGTTATATCAATCTAATTTATATAAGGCTTAATAATTAATAAAAATTAATTAATGTACTAATTAAGTCTTTGCTGCTTAAACTAAAACGCTGGCTTCATTATTTAAAACAGCGAAATCATTGGTAAATAAATTATTTTGTAAAAACCCCTGGTTTACTCACTGAGCTTACCCCAGCAAAAATCAGTAACGAGCAAAAGGATTCGTTACAAGATGTATGGAGGAAAATAACATAAAAAAAAATTTAAAATAAACTGGCCATTTCAGCCCTTGGAAGGACTTTGACCTGGCTTCTCTTGATCAATTGTGTTGTTCGTGTTATTAAATGTTTGATCACAAATGACCAAGAACTGGACCTACGTGTTTTATGCTAACTCTGAACGGCTTATGTTCTCAAGAAGCTTTACATGGCTCTCTGAGGTTTGCCATGGCCTGCAGAGAGGTGACGACCCAACAGAAAAATTAATTCAATTGAAAAAACTTTCTGTCTGAGCTGGAATTGAACCCGGGCTACCGCAGTTCATTAGCTTAGGGGCCACGCACTCTATCCACTAGGCTACGGCCGCCACTAGTAAAATAATATAGTAAAACTAATTTGAAAGCTATCTAAAACTATGCAATTAAAATTTATTTTTTATGCTTATGATGAAACTTATAGTGAAATTTTTCAAAAACCATTTTAATTTGTTACTTAAGCCTCTTAGACTAAATTAAGGGATCTATTTTTAAAACTTTTTTTTTTTACGAAAAGATAAAAGAAATTGCTTAAAAAAAAACATTCGAAAGTTAAATCATTTTATTTTAAAGTAATTTTCGTACTTTTTGTATTTGAAAATGAGCAATTAAGAGTTAATTTCAAACCTATATAAAAATTACTTTGGCTTCAACTTTTAAAACGTATATTTTTTAGTGCCGATTGGCGTATAATTTTTTCTGTCTGATCTAACAAAACTACTTGATCGAAATCTATAGTTATGATAAGGGTTAAATATTTTTAAATAAAAAATATTTAATAAGTCCTTTTTCGAATGCAATATTTTTTTTTTTTGGGAAATTCTTTCAAAAGTGTTTAAGAAAAATATTTTCTTTAAAATCTACGCTAGGAAATGTATGTTAAATGTGATTTCAATTTAGAAAATTTGAACTGTAATTGCTACTGTTCTGAAACTGATTTGATTAAATCTTGTCACGAAATTCTTAGAAACAGCTACACACGCAAACACGCTGATATAACTATAGCCGGAGAATAATTTATCAGTTTGCCAACCTTGAAATTACCTTCGTGCCATGGTGAAAATAACAGTCGATGTGAAAAAAATATATCTATATACAAAGCAAGGATACCTTTTCACACAGACATAGATGCAATGCAAGAGATATAGGTATGGGTTCATTTTAATATGAAGTCAACAGGAAGTAATTGAAAATCAAATTGAATGAAAATTAAATAGAATCAGGTTGTAGTAAATATAAAAAGGAACAGTTGAAATATTTGCACTATCTACACATGTACACACACACACACAGAGACAGAAATAGAGACATGCATTTCAAGAGCATATCAATGCAGTCAAGATGAAGCATAGTTGAGCAAATGTGAGTGTATGTGTATTTGTGTGCGTGTTAGTTGTTTGCACCACGTTGCACATGACGTCTGAAAGCATTAGAAGCTGAGCGTGTAGTTGTCTGTCTGGAAAACGCAGCATGTGACAATGTTTGTCACATACCAGCCGTCTATCAGCCAGACTGTCTGTCTGCCTGAGTGCGTGCACCTTTGCTCAAAGACATATCTGACATTTTGTTCAATGTTCTTTTTTTCTTTTTTTACTATTATATCTATCATCTACAACGCTGACGACTATTTCTGTTGGCAAAATTAAATTGAGCAAAAATAAAATATATAGTAATAAATAAAAAATACGAATTAGCAGGCAGCGTAAAAATTCAAACTTACATTTGTGTGTGTTTAGTTTTCATCTTATATTGCACGTACGCATCCACAAAAAGCATTGTGTTTATTGACAATAACACGACAGGACGCAGCGTGGCAACACATTGTTTGTGGAGAAAACGATTTTTGCATTCTCTTAAAATTCTATTGAATCAACAACTCAAAAATTCATTATAATTGCGATTAGATACCATAAAAATTTAAAATTTTATAATAGTTTTTAAATTCTTTAAAAAAAATATGAAAGATAGATAATTCATATAATCTTAGTATACAAAAAGCAAGCACGCTGCTCCATGTCCAATATCTCTCAAACTGTTTAGCCTAAAAGTATGCACATCTTAATACATAAAAGGCAAGCATGCTGCTCCCTCCGCACACAGTATTTCGCAAATTATAATTATTCTTTGACAATAAAGTAATTTTACAAGACACACTGTTTTCAAAAATGTTGAGCCTAAAAGTATGCACGGAAAATATATTTGATACTTATCAGCACGGTTGCCACTTTGGTACAATTTTACCAAAATTGGTACTTATATTTTAACTTGGTACCTTGGTACATTATTTTCCGAGTTGGTAAATTTTGTAAAAGATTTACAATTTCACAGCACGTTACAAAAAGTGAAATTTGGTAGCACTGGAGAAATGTTTGTCTGAAAGTTGAAAGTCTTTGAAAGGCTTTTTTTGTCATATATGTTAAAAATCACATTTTTTGAGACTTGAGGATTTTATGTCAGAATTGCCACTTAAGCAGAAAAATACCCCCAATCAGAAAATTTTTCTTATAACCAAAGATATTCTAAAACAAATTAAAGAAAAGTTCGATTTAGGTAGAGAAGAATAGTTTGAATATAATAACATCTTTACAAGTTATGTCAGAAAATAAAATTTCTTTATTTCCATAATTCAATAATTCAAATTAAAATATCATCTCATAGAATGCGACCTTGACGATATTTTGACTCTGAGGAATCTTTTATAGGGGTCAAATATTAGTTTTTGAAATTGTGATGACGTTGGGAAAAATTTGGGTATTTTTGGATAGATTGAGGGTCGTGAAGAATGAATTGCGAGAAATTTATTTTAATGATTTTATCAATTATGTAAATAGTCTGATGTGCTTTTCACATAACTCAGCAGCTGCTGAACCAATATTTTTTTATTTAAGCCTGATTAAAACTAAGCTAAGAAATAAATTAGAATATAAAACACTGAACAACATAAAGTTCTCATTATATTTGGATGAATCTCATTATATTTGGCCAGCAAAAGAACTATTTTAATGTATTTATTTTTTTGTTAATAGCGTATAACATAACTTAATATTTTTGGTATGTACACAAATATACACCAGTGAATTATTATAAAAAATGTTATCAAATTATTATATTAAAAAAGAAATTGGTACATTTTTTTCCTATTTGGTACATTTTTATGGAGATTTTGGTACAACAAAATATAGGCAAGTGGCAACCGTGCTTATCAGTGACAATAATGGGTTTTTACAATAGTACGTTTTTGATCCAACTACCTCTTTTTTTTCATCCTTTTATAAAAAAGTTGTGACGAAATTAATGAAATTCTTTTGAGTCGATTTGAGTCGATTGTGCCAAAAAAAAATAATTGTATCAGCTGCAGAACGACACCTGCGTTGCTATGTATATGAAGGTTGCAAGGCCAGCTTGTAAAGTTGTGTATGAAAAAGATTGTGACCAAACTCGTCTTTTTGCACTTTTACACTTGAACTAATTTTTCAACACAGCTTCAATACGTAAAGTGTTATTTAAAGTGGTACATTGGTATTTTGCAAAACTCAAGTGTATATAAAATCAAGCCTAAAAAGAGAAAAAAGTGCTTTCGTAAAAGGTTCTAAGAAGGAAGTGTGCGGAAGACCTGTCGTAGGACAGGCTTTTATACTCGTAATATCAATAACTGGGGATCAGATTTATATGCAATATCATTTTTAAATCAAATTCTGTGTACAGACGGGATAGCAACATAAAAGGTTTTTTCTAAAAATATTGATAAAATGTACATATTTGATCTAAATACGTTTTAATTTTGCATGCAATTTGTATATCTACGACTTTTGACACTTATTTTTTATACGTTTTGCATAAAAATACGATCCCTATCAATAAGAAACAAAATTTGTGTACTTTGAAAAAGTTTTTTTTTAAGATTTTTCTAAATGACCTTGTTAGTTATTATGTTGATTTTATATGATTTAAATACGAATTCTAAATGTTTGATAGTTCAAATCATACTTGATTTTAAATACTAGTGCGCTAGTGGGTATCACAAATATTTCTGATGAAGCCTGTAGCAGGGCCGAAATTGCAATAAAATCAGCTAGTGATAATTTCCTTTTCATATTCAGAAAACGTTGTTGTTGTTGTTGTTGTGTCTTTTGAAAGATTCGTTAGAACAATTAATTGTTCTAACTTTGACCTAAAGCTTAATAAAAGATTTTAAACTATCAAACAACTAGAATTTGTATTTAAATCATATAAAATCAACATAAGTTTTTTTTTAATTAAATGGATACAAGGTTATAATTATGATTGTAAGTTTAAGTCAGAAAGCCGAAAAATCAAATAAATTTTCTTAAGCATTCTTGACAAATATTTAAGCAAAAAACAAATATAACTTTTTATTTAAGTAAATAGCTAGATTTAGGTAAATTTAAAACCTATGCCATTCTTTACTCAGATTCAAACTGAAAAGAGCGAAATAGATATTTGTGTTTTCCTCCTCTAAAAGAATTCGCTAATCAAAGTGTATGAATTTTGAAAAGTATCAAAATTGTCGAACAATTATTGGCAAGAAAAGAAGTAAAGGTTTTTAGTAGAAAATTTTTTAATTAATTTTAACTTCTTTCTTACTGAAAATTTACAACATTTCATACAAAAAGCCTCAAATATATGTTTTTCTCTCATAAATTGCAGACTTTAATGACCTTTTTTAAGATTTGCTTTATTTTTCTCGCAGTTTTCTTTTCTGAACACACATTTTTAACTTTTTCTGACTTTTTCTGTGCTTTTGCTAAACTATAAAACAGCTTGAAAAGTTAAGAAGTTTTGTGTTGCTGCTGCAGCAACTCAAAAGTGTGCTTTAAACTTTGCTGCAAGACACAGCTGGACAGACGTCCGAGAAGCAACATAAACAACAACCATACAACAGATGATGCCCTCTGTGTAGACACAAGCGCACAAAATATTGGTGCACCACATGATTGTCCGTCCATCTGTTTTTCTGTCTGTCTGTCCGTCTGTGACGCTGCATTGTGCAAACATTTCAATTAATTTTTGTCCAATTATTGATTTTAAGTAAAAACTCCAGAAGCAGACAAGGAAATAATTAATTAACTCTTGTTTGCTGTTGACTTTTTGAAGCATACTTTTAGGAGGATATATAAAAAAAGCACGAAGTCGCTGTTAAAGACCAACTTTAGCTTAGAGAAGTCAACTAATTTGTTAAAAACTTTTGTATACCAGAAAAGTTGCTATTTATTCAAAGAAAAATAAAACACTTGCATACTTTTGGGTTCGCAATTACATGCTTTGCTTGTGGGGTTGAAATAAATAAGGCATTTGGAAAAATTAAATCAATTTTGTAGATAATAAAAGCTAAATTTTTTAAATTTATAAAAAGCTCAGCTTGAAAATATTGGATTTTGTTGAAAAACGAACAAAAGTGTGTACAAATTTTAAAAATAACTCTGCTCAATAAATTTAAGCTCATTATATTTGAGTAAATTTTTTGAAGTTGTTTAAAGTGACCGCAGACGAAAAAATAAATAACACAAAAAATGTATTTATCTGCTTTTCATGCATTATAAACGTGCATAAAAAACTTTTTTTACGATCTACACCTACAATAAACATGTTAATCAATTGGATTACTTTGTTCCATTAACTATTCGTCACTATTTTTTTTGTTTAAAATCAACCACAATGAAGCAAAACTCAAAAAGACTGCCACTAACAAAAGCTTAACAGCCGCAGCATGTTAATTAAGTGGTTGTCAATCTGTCATTTTGACATTAAATCAATCCGATTTATTGAAATGCAGACTGTCAAAATTATTAAGGCCTATTTGTCTGTAACAATAAAGGATGGATTTTTTTCTTTCTTCAATCAACAACACATTGATTGTCGAAGTTTTGACTGTGTGTCGTCTGTTGCCACACCTACTTGCGTAAAAAGGAAAGAAACAAAAAAGTTGTTGCTTAAGAGATAGTCTTTAATACCAGACTTAGGCTTAATTTGGTGGGTGTGTGAGTTTGAGTGTTGCGTGGCTATGTGTATGTGGGCTATGTGTGTGTGTGTGTGTGTGAGTATGTTTGTCTGTGCTGTTAATGTTATTGTTATTGCAGTTATTTGTTTTGCTCGTTGTATGGGTGTCTGTCACGTTTATGTTAATTAGTATTGATAGAACTAAGCACGCACACCAGCACACACAAACACACTCATATATGTTTACAAAAAAATGGTATACGCAATGAAATAAGCCGGAAGTGATGTTGAAGAACTCTTGATTGATATCCGATTCTTGCGTATGTTTGCAAAAAATAACACAAGATTCTAATTATTGCAAAAGTATATAAAAGATTCTATTTTTATTGCAAAAATGAAGAGATACTTGAAGAAAATGCTTCAGAAAACTTTGAAAGAATATTTTTCTTTTTAGCTGTACATACATGCAATGTAATTTTTCATAACTTTTTTAATAAATATTTTAGACAACTTCAGACATAACTGAGATATTGACCTAGCCTTGTGTCAAAAAAATTGGGGCTTTCAGCGTAGTACTATCAAATGTCATTATACAAAAACCAAAGAAACATTCATAAAAATTATACGTCGATTGAAAACTTCAAAAGTAAGATGTTTGTTGTACAAAATAATTACAACACACAAAATTTATCTACGATTTATTCGATAAATATATAAATAATTTATTATATATTAAAATTATATAAATTTATTATATAGAATAATATTTTTATTTATTATATATGATAATATTTAATATTTATATATTATTATATATATATAAATAATTTATCCCAAAATGATCGCTCACAATAATACAATAAGTAACAACATCGGTTTTTTTAAGAAGATCCACAATAATATCGAGTACACAATTTTTAGCATTTTCCAAAATAACAGACTTCGAAAAAACACTGATAGAGAAGAAATAAAAAATGTATACTTTTAACGACGTTTTAACAGATAACGTTTAGGTAATTTTTAACACTGGTAAACCCGTGTGGCGTTTAAACGCAAAAATCAAACATAACTAGATTTTATTTTAAGCTATTGAATAGATTTTCAACTGATCAAAATTGAAATGAAATTAATTTTGGCCTTTTTGCAATATACGCGGTATTACACGCGCAACCACGATATAATGTTAGCTATTTAATTTCATGCCCAAATTTATTTTAAAATATACTAGAGTAATATTTCTTGATTTCCAGTTGAAAAATACTTGAACAAAAATGTTTCATTTCCAGTTTCCAATTTCTTATTAAACAGCTTAGAAATCTTTTTTCAACTGCAAGAAATCATTTCAGTATCACTTTAATATTGAATATATCAATTCATAATTTTAGTTGTGTATTTGTATTTTATAATTTCAACGTTTTTCACTTCATTTTAATATGAGGAATCTCGTGGTTACATCCGTTTTGCCACTTTACCGAAGACTAGTGCAAATTTTTTTTTTTAGTCCAGACAGATACTCATTTGCATGTTGAGAACTCTTGAACCATTAGGATTTTCATTTTGGGTTTTTAGCAAACTTCTTTCTATTATTCTTGCCAACAACTTTGTTGAACAAATATATAACGAAAAATCATTTGAAATTGTATTTAAACCTTTAATAAGCGACATATGTCTTGACCGCTTTCAACACTTCAAAGCAAAAAATGTTACTCATACGCAATGTTGTTCGAATTTTTTCGGTTTGACTTTTTGTAAGAATCACTCGATAAGACCCACTGGAAGTGATTTTTGCATATTTATTAGTTCAGCAAAGTTGTTGGCCAGCATTATAGAAAGAACTTTGCCGAAGAAACCAAAATGAAATCCTAATGGTTCAAGAGTTATCAACATGAAAATGAGTTCATATCTTGAGTAATTTTTGATATATCTTAAAAAAGAAAATTTTGTTCTAAAATGTTCGGTAAAGTGGTAAAACAAATGTCACCACGAGATTCCTTATACTAAAATTAAGTGAAAAACGTTTAAATTATCAAATACAGAGAAAAAAGTACAAAAAAGCGCACAGTGTTATTCAGTTACATAGCTTTTAGCCGATAGGTGGCGCTAAATACCTCACATATTTTTAGGCATATGCTGAAGTTAAGAAGAGAAAAAGCAACATAACAACAATAATTATATGCAAACTTTAACTCGCTATAACTTAAAAAATATAAACTTTTAGGAAATAAAAAGTACAGTTTGCACATCTACAAGTCGAAACCTACCAAACCATACTAAATTTATTAAGATTGGACTTGTACTTAAAAGCCTTACGCCGAACAAAATTTGCGTTCTCGTAATATATATAAGAAGAATAGGTTTTCAATTTACTCTAAATTTAGCAATTTACTGACATAAATAGTAAGAAAACTACATAATATATACCTTCGACGATTATTTTTGCTAACCTATAGTAAAATTTTATTAGAAATGTTTTCAATGAATATTTGAACCCTAAAGCACTCTTTGCTATGGATTTTTTACGACCCTTTTTGAAAAAAGGTTTAAAGGCACTAGAGTCTTTAAATATTCAATGACAGTATTGAATGGCAATGGAGAAATAGTCTTTAAATAGATAGTAAAATTATTCAAGAAACATTTTAAAAGAATCCCGAGTAAAAATTTTTTACTATGCTCGTACAAGGGTTGAACAAGGTTCGAACAGTGGTTGCATAGCGGGCAAACAAGGGTCAAACTACGGCCATTTTGAAGTAAACGTAATCAATTAAGGAACAAGCAGCGGCCGTACAAGGGACCATGTATTGTATGTATATATATGTATACTAGGCCGGGTCGATTTGTGGGGAGTCAAAAAAAATCGCCCATTGCTCAATGAAAATTGTATTCTAGGGATCAAAATCAGAAACTTTGCTCGAGGAACTATACCTCTAAACGAATTCTAATGCCCCAACTTTTGACATTTTTCCCGTAGGGTCAAATTTTGAAAAATCCCTAACTAACTTTGAACCGACCCCCACTAACTTTGAAGGGCCGATCCACCCATGCCAGTGGCACACCCCCTGGAACCCCCCTGGCTGATTTTTTCATGTAAAGTGCCAAAAATGGTGATTTTTTTAAATGTTTGTATGGGGAACCCCTAGGGGGTTCCAGGGGTTGGCATGGGTGGATCGGCCCTCCAAAGTTAGTGGGGGTCGGTCATACATTTGGACTCGATTGGGGCACTCTAAGTGGGTCAAAGAGGGATTTTTAAAAATTTGACCCTGCGGGACAAAAGTCAAAAATTGGGGCATTAGAATTCGTTTGAGAGGTATAGTACCTCGGACGAAGTTTCTTATTTTGATCCCTAGAATGCGATTTTCACTGAGTAATGCGCAATTTTTAAATTGACCCGCCCTAATGTATACATAAGGGTGGTTTGTAGGTTTTTTTTATGTATTTGATATGTGTTGTATGTTTTTTAAAGAAAAAAAAAAATACTGATTGGAAATAAATGGAATGAAGATATGTCAGGAAGAATGAAATTTTAGTGAAGACTTTAAGAAAATTAAAGATGGATGCCGCAATATGGTGGTTTAAACCATAGGTGTTGTGGTAGTGAGCAAAAATTTTAAAAAATCAAAAAACTTCGTTTTTTGACAAAAATCGCAACAAAAAAAAACCAAAACAACAACTTGTGTACACTGAGTAAATAAAGTCGTCGAAAAAAGTTGTGGAACATTTCATGGAGAGGGGATTGGCCTATTTTTTCTAAAATGTTTATTTAGAGCTAAGAAAGCTAATGGTAAAAAAAGGCAGCTTACAAGTGATTTGGAAGTTAAAGAGGTTCAAACATGAAAAAATGGGCCTACAAACCTAGTCATTTTTTTCCTACAAAACTAAGCATTATGGGTGTTAAAAGAAAGATTATGCTATTGCCTATTCCTCAAGCTCTCAACCATTAAATTTCATTCATAACTTTTGAAGATATAAGTGTTTTTGTACTGAGAACACTTTATGCATTGACATTTTTGATAATTTGACAAATGAATGGAGAATCGGAATATTTCAATTTTTATAATATAAAAAAGTTAGTAGTTTTTTTTAACTTTGAAACCCTATATTTTCAAAACCAGACGAGATCTGCATCTAACTTTTTCAGAGTTGGACTAAGAAGCCCAAAATACATATACTACGTTACAAAAAATTACAAAATTCATTCCAACTCTCCTTAAAATATGCCAAAGTTGCAATCAGCATTTTACTATCTGACGAGAAAATTTTTTTATTGTTTTTATGTGTTTTATTATTTTTTTATGATTTTTAATTTTTAAATTTTTTATGTATTTAATTATTGAAATAAATAAACCAAAATCTTCATTCAAAATAGCCTTTTTTATGATTTCATAAACTTAAAAAAATAAATAAATAAACCAAAATCTTTATTCAAAATATCATTTTTATAATTATTTTAGTTTTAAAATTTGTGTATTGTTTTAATGTGCTTTATTATTTTTTTTTTAATTTTTTATATTTTTTATGTATTTCATTTTTTAAATAAATATAGCAAAACCTTCTTTTAAAAGAGCATTTTTTATGATGTCTAAATTTCATAAACTTAAAAAAAAATAATAAATAAACCGAAATCTTTGTTCAAAAGATCATCTCTATAATGATTTTAATTTTGAAGTTTGTTTATGTGTTTTATTATTTTTTTTAATGAACTATGGAATAAGTTTTTTTAATTATTTTACATGGTCACTTCGAGAAATACCTTATAAGTGCCTATAGCTCTCCCTATGTTGCAACATATAATGCCTTTTTACGTTGAATGGCCTCATATCTGATAATATATTCTTACGTATAAGACATCGAAGTTTTTGCAATTTTATATTATTTATAAAAAATAGTTATATTCCCAATTTGCCTGAAACTTAGCCATATTATTATTAAGAAGAATGAAAATTGTGCTTTTTTAATTATGAAACACGTTATAAAAATAAAATCTTTAGATTGTACTATGATTATTTAAGTGTGATTCGCAGTCAATAAAGACTTGCTTACACTTATGTATGCGCTGCAAGAAATACAACAACGAATAACAGCACCGTTGATGGTCAACGATGCGAGCGAAAAAATACAATGTCATACACATTTTTTTTATTCTGTCGCAGCACAATACTTCGATGAAGTAAATTCTTGGAATTACTACACACACGAAAATATTGAAGTTGTTGCTAGGCGAAATCGAGCTAGGCGATTTACTCCTTTGGTTTAATCGGTACGTCTATTTAACGAGCCACTAAGTCAAAAGAATGATGACGTGTAAAATTATTAAGATCCTGTGTAAGACTAATTGTTAAGTTTAGAATTTTTGTCTGCTTTTGAATGCCTGGTTTTGTATATTTTCTCTTCAATATGGCAACTTAAAGAGAAGACTTCCCAAAAATATCCTTAAATTCAACGTTTTGTTTGTAAAATATAATATTTGTGTCTAAAAAAAATTTATAGGAGCTTCCAATTTTTGTTGAAGTCTACTTTTGAATGCTATGCGATTTCTTAAAACTCAATATGGCTTTTGAATCATGGCGGCTTAAACAAGAAAAACTTTCCAAAAAGCATTCAAACCAGAGTTTACACGGAGAGAAATAATATTCTTATATTAAGCAAATATTTAGCTTGATATAAAAATATTTAAAATGAAGTCTCATTTGCTCTAATCAAGCACTTAAAACTAAAATGAAGAAAAAAGCAATTATAATGAGCATTTATTGCCCAAAATCGAGCATAATCAACAACAGCTTGAAACAAGCAAAAACACTTGATTCTGGAACCTGGAACCTTAAGTCAAGAAAATATTTTCTTAATTTAAGCAAACGCCGAGTTTTCGTCTTTGAACAATTCAGCAAATTACAACTATCATGATAATTTTGAAGTTGCAAAAGAGTCGCTAGAAAACAAAATCTACGTTCAAGATCACTGCCATGCCAACAAAGCCATACAACATTTGAAGGAAAATAAATTTCTCAAATTAAGTAAATTATTTTAGTTTTCAGTAACTTGTTTACTTGAATCAAACAACTTGTTCTTAATTCAAGGAAAATAAATTTCTCAAATCAAGCAAATTATTCTAGTTTTCAGCAAATTGTTTACTTAAATCAAGCAAATTTTTTTCATTTCAAGTAAATATTTGACTCGAATGTAGAAAAAATATTCTTGAGTTTTAAGCAAATGTTGCTTGAATTGAGTATTTTTTTCTTAATATCATGTGTTCTAAATTTGCTCAATTTTCTAGCAAAATAATGCTTGAATTGAGAGTTTAACGCTTGAGTGTAAACTGATATCCTATTTGCTTGATTCAAGCACAAAATGCTTAATTTTTTCTTTCCATGTAGTTTTCAACAGATTTACTTCTTAAATCTAGCAAATTATTCCAGTTTTCAGCCAAGTGTTTACTTGAAGCAAGCAAATTTTTCTCATTTCAAGTAAATATTAGACTCGAATATAGAAAAAATATTCTTGAGTTTTAAGTAAATGTTGCTTGAATTGTGTATTTTTTCTTAATATCATGTGTTCTAAATTTGCTCAATTCTAGCAAAATAATGCTTGAATTGAGAAATTTACGCATGAGTGTAAAGTGGTAGGGTATTTGCTTGATTCAAGCACAGAATGCTTGATTTTTTGTAAATTAAAATACATATTCATACATTAAAATAATTTGTCGATGATTAAATCTTTTGTTAGAAATACCTTTTTTGAATACCATACTCGTATATTTTTTCTTCAATTGTAGATTGCTGCCACAATATGGCAGCATAAAAAAGACTACCCACAAAAATATTGAGCTCAAAGTTTCACGCTTTTAAAAATTTTAGTTCATTTCGCAAAAACCGATCTTTAGGGAGTTGAAATTTTTTAATTGTGTACTTTTTAGTACCGTAGTTTTTTTTTTTATTTAAATTAGCTGTAACAATGACTTTAAAAAAAAATATGAAGAAAGATGACGCCCTCAAAAATCAACATGCTAGAGCTTTATGACTTTTAAAATAATATATTTGTGCGTCAAAACGATCTGTAGAGACTTTAAACTTGTGTTGAAGTGTCTGGCTTTACACGATGTGTGTCTCATTTTTTTTAAAAAATTCAAGAACACTATTGTTATATAGCAATTAAATTAACTTAACTTAATAATGCCCAACTTGTAATAAAACATCAATATTTTTATATTGTAAATATTTTTATATTTTAAATATTTTTATATTTTTATTATAAAAATAATATTTTTTTTTTAATTTGAGCTTTATGCAAAACAAATTGCAACAGGTTGCATTCTCAAGAAGCAATAGATTGCAACAATAACAAGCTATAATTTTTTTTAAAATAAAAAATATTTAATATTATATTTTTAAAAATTTTTTTAATAAATAAACTACAATATAGTAATTAAAAATGTCATCGTTTAAATTTGATCAATATTTTTATTTCAAAAGAATAAACTGAGTAAAAAAATTGAAATAAGTGATTGCTTTTGCTGTTACGTTTGGGTTTGTTATGAACACTGAGTGATATTTGTTTCGTTTTTTGTATGCATGTTTTCATTTTGACATTAGTTCGAAAGAAAAATTGATGATGGAATATTAATTCAAAACGGCCAATGTTCGACCCTTGTTCGGCTGTTGTTCAGACAAGTGGACTTTATTTGACTATGTTTGAGACCGAATTTGAGCATTGTTTAGTATTGCGACCCCTGTTCGACCGCTGTTCGGTTGATTATAGTTTTTTTTTAAAAGTTGTTCAACCCTCTACAAGCTATTCGACCACTGTTTGGCCAGTTATATTTTTAATTAGAATTTTTATACCCTCTATAACTACACTTAAAGGTATTTCTTAAAAATTAGACCCTTTTCATAATGGGTGGTGTAGGGTTAAAATATGCTATAAAAATACATCTCTTAATATTCCACTTTAGACCTGTGAGGACAACAACCATGTCAAGGGCATATTTTTTTAAGTTTTATTAATTTTATGTTAGTAATTAGCTAAATTCATAGTTATCTTAAATCAATATCAAAAAGTATCCAATGTTAACTTTTAAAACGCAGAGATATTTTTTTTACTTTTATTTCTTCTGCCAGAATGCGTTAGTCGAAGTCTGTAATTATTTTGGTTTTTGAACTGTGTATTCTAAAACGCGAAAAAGTCCTTTTAAGTGATTAAGTTGAAATAAATGCCTTATAATAAAATTCCTTAATGCACTCATTATATGAAAACACATACATTTATATACGAGAAAGCTATTTTAATTTTTGTTAGATGCGCATATGCCCTCTCAAAGCGAGAAAAAAAATTTAAGTAGTAATTCCAATATTTACTCTAAATTATTTATAGGCTCTGGCTGTGGATGAAACATAATAAATGATACTGTCTAGACGCTATAAAGTTTAAATCAAAGGTCATACCATCAAAACAAATCGTAGATACATTTATTTCTAAGATGTCACAAAATTGGAACTTATTTATTTGGCTTACCACTTAAACAGCATTTTTTGAATAGAACTTTCAACATACCTGCAAAAAACAAAGATGTTACATTAGTTATTTAGAATGGTATTTAATAGAGAAAATAAAATTATTACAGTAATATACAACATTTTTTTTTTTAATTTTTGTTTTAACTTTTGGATAACGTTTATTTATTTTCATGAAATTTCAATAACTACTGGCTACACTTCCAACTCTTAAAATTTAATTTTTGAAGCAGTACAAAATCAGAGGATGCTTTTCTTATAAGAATAAAAAAAAAATTCGTGAGTTTTATATAAAGCATCCAGATTTGTCTGGCTTCCCAGGCTCACTTAAATTTTAAATTTGACTCGCTTTCTATTTACTTTACATCAAGTACCTGCAGGTTTTTGCCATCCAAACATATTTCAAACGAAATTGGCACATATAAAAATAAAAGTGCGTTCTACTTGAAGGGGCGCCAGTTATCAGCAGCTACATCAAATACACTGACAAGTGCACATTTATAAAGAGAGGCACGCAAAAATGTCTCCAAAAGCATCAAAAGCGGCGTGTGACAACTTTTGTAGCTGCTAAAAATCTTTGACATATGCAGAGCATTAAATGGAACAACTTTAAAGCTGTGAAACTTAGAGCAGCCCAGAGAGGTGGGACTCTAGGTGGAGCTGTTAAATTTCAAGAGCTGGCACTCAAATCACACATCCCACGTTGTCGTATATTGTCTCTTTAATGCTCCTTTGCCTACTTTTAGGTGCTAGATAAGCAACTGCATATTTAAAACTTTTTAAGCTCTGGCTTTAGTTTTTTGCTTATTGTTTTTGAGGCGAAACTTTAGTGTAGCTCATACGCACCACTTATTTTTATGCCTAAAATTATGCATGCAAAAATTATTTTAATAACAACATTAAAGTTTTTTTACACACAGCAAAAGTTTTCCGCGACATAAAGTATAATAAAATAAAATTTTTTAAATTGCAAAACTTATTGAGAAGCTATCAAAATAAGCGTGCAATAACAACGACAAAAACAACAACAAGCAGAAAAAGTCATATTCAGCAAAAAGAAACGACGTGCCACTCCAAAAAAAGGCATAACGCAAACATTATGCAAAAATAAGGACTGTAAGAGGTGGAGACCAAAATCAAAATGGCGTGTAGAAAAAACATTATAGCCTTGACATTTCATGCTTATCAATGCGGTTGAGCTCAACGTTAAGCTGGTAGTCGCTGGTAAAAACATAGAAGCGGAGTCTGCAAAGCACAGATTTTAAATTGTAGAGGAGGGAAGGAGAGAGCACCATCTCATGTTTGTCACAAATTACAATATTGCAAATAAAGACAAACAAAATGGCGTCTGCTGGTTAACAACACTTTACTTTAACTAAGTGTTTGTCGCGTTGAAAATTTCTACAAATCTTGGAGTTATGCAAAACTTGAGGGAAGCAGTTATGGAAAAATTTGAGTTTCTTCAACATACAGTTGTTGATTTGAATAAAAAGATGCCTTTTATTGTTTATGCGTTAAACACTTTTTAATTGGCATTAGCAATATTTGATATTTTTTATGGTTTTTGAGGTTATTGCTGCATTCAAATAGCGATAAAAATTTATAGCACTACAAAAAATTTTATAATTCATATTGTTCTTGATAAAAAATTAATCAAAACAAAACAACTTTTGTTGCTACTCAACTATTTATTCAACAATCGATAACAGGTGTCGTCTAAAGGAATTATTATAAATGGCAATATCGTAAGCTTAATGTGTAAAGGTGCTAAGTCAACTTTTTAAAATTTTACAGTAGAGACAAAAAACTCAATAATTTTCAAAATAAACCTTTTTTTCCTAAACGGTAAATGTAGTTACTAAATATGCATCACTGTTCAATGTCAAGACATTGCAAAACACAAAAGAAAACATTTTCTGCCTACATTATAGTTGCTTTAACCCTTCTGTCAACGGAAAGGTCTGGCCAGACCTTTTTTTACTTTGGCAGTGGTTTTTATACGGAAATGTTTTATGTACCCTTCTAAAATTATCTGACTTTGTTAAACTATATTTTTTCTATGGTATAGTGAAGCAAAAGTAAGGACATATCGACTTTTCAAAGGACAGCAAGTATATTATTATTTATACTATCCTTTCAACAAAAAGGTCTGGCCAGACCTATACCTTATATAAACCGTCATCGCATAGAAAATATCGTGGCAGGTATGGGAAAAGTATGCATTTTTTGGATCAGCGTCACCTCCTGAGACAAATAAGACATGTCCGTTAATCTGTCCATGTGTCTGCCTGCCCTTTTACCCGTTCGTCTGTGCGTCTCTACGACTATTTGTCAACCGAGTGCACACGATTAGAACAAAGAGTTGATAAAATTTAATGAGACGTGATACATTTCGTTATTTGGGTCAAAGGTTGTGCAATGTTGAATCTTTTTGGAATCCGCCTACAGACACACCTCCCAATTTTTCGGACATTAATTCTTAAAAAATCTGTAAAAGCGTATTAAATTAGAACATAATGAAAACATTATTGAACAATATAGTCTATTTCTATTTTTTCTCTATTTTTAAAGTTTTTAAATTAAAAAAAAAATTTATAACTACATGAAAATTAACTAAAATTATTATTTAATTAAAATTTAAATCATTATTACTTCTTACTTTCATAAAAAAAGATATATAAAATTGGTTATGTGTATTTTTTTCTAGTCAAAAAATAATAAAACTAAAGGATCCGCCAAATAACTTTTTTTTTTTAAAAAAATCTATAAAAAACTACTGGATATTTTCTCAAATTTCTTTTTTTATTTGAAAGTACAATCCTTCTGGTTAATAATGGAAAATAATTTCATTCAAATGGCTGCCTCGGCTGGCCATGCAGTAGCCTACATGATCGGTCCAATTTTTAAGTACATTATCGATTGTGTGCAGCTGTATTTCACCAATGGCTTCGCGAATATTGTCCTTTAAAGCGTCAATTGTCACTGGCTTGTCGGCGTAACACTTATCTTTGAGGGCACCCCACAAATAATAGTCCAACGGTGTCAAATCGCAGCTCCGAGGTGGCCAAACGACATCAGCTCTGCGGCTGATAATGTGATCTTCAAAAACAGGGCTCAAAACACCGAGTATAGCTTCGGCTGTGTGGCACGTAGCGCCGTCCTGTTGAAACCTAATGTTGCCAATATCCTCCTCTTCAATTTTTGTGAACAACATGGCCCGATAACGATCGCCATTGACTGTAACGGCCACTCCTTGTTCATTTTCGAAGAGAAATGGCCCAATTATGCCTCTGGACCGAAATCCGCAACAAACAGTGACAGTTTTGGGTGCAGCGGCTTTTCAATGTATGCATGCGGGTTTTATGTGCCCCAAATGCGACAATTTTGCTTGATTAAATACCCGCCAAGATCAAAATTCGACGGTGAATTGATGTCGATGGCGCTTCGCGCACACTTTCTGCCACAGCAGCAATATTCTCGGGTGTACGCACTGCTTTTGGCTTTTCACGCTTTGGTTTATCGATGTAGATGCCAGTTTCTTTCACTTTTTTCACAAGATAACGAACATACAGAGCTGACGGTGCTTCTCTTCTTCCAAAATCCGTACAAAATTTTCGCACACATTCCGCAACATTACCATGATTTTCAAAGTAATGTCGCAATATTTCCCAGCGTTGTTCAAGCGTATACACAACCATATTCGTTTAGCGGAAGGATAAAACTAATTATCTAACTAAATTAACTAACTAAACACTAGTTGAAAAAAGAAACGTTAGATGGCGGACCCTGTATTTATATATTTTTCCATTGCCTGCCATTTTTATGAAAAACATATTTTTGTACTAAGTATAAATTTTTCTAAATTGTTTACCCTTCGAGTGAAATTTTTATGGAGCGTGTGTTTGCAATTTATACACAGATTCTATATATTTAAAATAATTTCCGAAAGATGATCGAAAAACAACCTTGTTGACAGTGCTCCTTTACAAAACTTTTCGATTCGATAAAGCTTTTATAAAAACTGCTTTTCAAAACTGCTTATATAAAAATTTTACAAAAAAAATTTACAGCCACTCCCAGGCAAAAATACAATATACGCCACTGATAAAGACTATCGATTCATATAAGCTTAAATGGACCCGCTACTTTTTGTTGACTTTGCATTTGTTTAAAACGGCTACATACACAGATTTTACATGTCTACTATATGTGTTTGGGTGTGTTTGTTTAACTCACTACATTGTTTTCTTTAATGATGATCATGAATATTATGTCGGCAACTTGCCTCCAGGGATACCAAAGGTTGACAATTTTAATGCCAAATTAAGGTGGGGCCGATGCGAGTATGAAAAACAGAGAGACAGAAAGCTAGTAAGCCAGCACTTGAGATTGGCAGACATGGTTATGGCATAGAAGACAGACAGGAAGTTGCTGTTGCTGTTGGTTTTTCAGTTTTTGTTTTGGCTTTGCTTAATGCTACTTTAGCATAACGTTTTAAGTATGTGCTACGCGAATATCAGGAAGCAGTGAGGACAAGAGATTAAATGTTGATTATTATTTAAAAGAAAATAAAAATAATAAAGAATTATGGCGAGAGGGCAGCAAGTGAGTGATATGGATATTGTCATATAATTACTTTGAGAACATAAGAGATGGAGATGGAAAAATTAACACTCTCATAACTGCTGTATAAACGAAAAGTTATTCTTATAATTAAAATAGTATAAATGAAAATTTATAGAATTTAAATTGTAACGCTAGAGTAATTGTTTTCAGTTTTGCATTTTTAAAATAGTTTTTTAATTTTTAAAATTGCTATTAAGGCCATGCAGCAACTTAAATAAGCATTACGGTTACACTTTAATACTATGAAATAAGAAATTTGGATTGGAATATTACCATATATTTAAATTTGCTTTTATTGCCTAACAAAGCTATCTATTAAGTTTGGAATAAAATTTATGGCATTTTAATGATATCTTAAGTGTAAAAATCACGTTTCGAAAAATCTTGCTTCAAAGTTTTCGATGGCCATATAAGTAATATGAAAGGATGTTTCGTTATTGTGTCATATCTTTGGCTAAGATAATGCTAAAAGTACCAGCTTTTGTTTGTTTATAGTGTTATATGTATAAAATAAAGCTACGTCAATAAATCAAATCTGAGTTAAGTCTCCTTAAGATGTTATTATAAAACTCCATTATTATTAATTTTTTAAGGAATACTGTAAAGATTGTATGTAGGACCATTTTTTAAAAGTCTTACGCGAGTAAATTGGTACTGACGCTTTCTTTGCTGTCTTACCAAGTCCCTCATTACAATACCAATTCAGTTTTTCAACATTAATGTATAATCTTCCCGAGTAGAATTTATCTTAAGGATTAAGTGTGACAACAGAAGAGACAACAAAAAATTATAAATGGTACATTTCACGGGAAATAGGAAATTGAGTTATTTTCTTAAATTAATATGATTATAACCAATTTATTCTTAATGCAATGTATAATAGTTAAATTTACATGATCTGTAAAAACTATTTAGAAAAACAAGATAAAATATGTTGTTCACTATGACATGTTTGTTGTTTATTGTGAACGAGTCGTACGATTTTTTCCCACCAGTCCCACGATGTCCCACCAGTCACAATTTCTAAACTTGTTGCTAATTTTTAGTTTCTGTTGATGTCAATTTAATCATTTCATAGCATAGTAAAATACACCTGGCTATGTATAGTATTTGGGCCTATACTATATCAATCAAATCACGATTGAAAGTGCAGAAGGCGGAAGTGAGTTATTTTTTACTGTCCCACCAGTCACACTCCTTTAACCAATGAAATATCACCAAAATATTTATATGAGTTATTTTTTCGGTAAAAGTTTCATAAGTCGGTTCATAATCTATTGTTAGGTATCTATTTGATCACTATATTACATCAAAATAATACGTTAGAGGTCAAAACATTAGGGATTCTGCAGTAAACTGTCCCACCAGTCACTATGGAAAGCCCCAGATGTATCGGCGTTGTGCAAGTTTTAAGAGTCTGAGTAATTTTAAATAAATGTTCTTAATTCACTCCTAATATAGCTTTTTACTTATATAAAAAGTATTACAACTACTTAATATACATATGTGGTGCCCCCACTATTACCACATACAACAAAACACTTTACTCAAAACTGCTTTACTTTAAATTTAAATTTTAGATACAAGACTTTATTTTTTAGATCTTAAAATTTATAAAAATTGTCTATCAGATGTGAAAATTGTTCCAATAAAAACAAATCAAAAAATAAAATTTTTATCTAAAATATAAACAAAAAAAAAGGACTAAATCTACATATAAATAGGCATAGGAAAAACAGTTCGGTACCACTTTCTCCCGTGTTTCTCAACCGATTTGGATAATTTTTCAAATTAATAAGAGTAGGGCGAAAAAGAGTGCACCGAATACTTTTTGTGACCTTTGACCTGAAATATGAGCGTTCAAAATAGAATTTCTTAAATAAAAGCTAAGCTTTAAGAGATGTAAGAACACGGTGTAAGAGGAAATTTTAGACATTGCTGAAATGTACAAAAAATATGCTAGACATTTCTCGCTATCTCTTACGGATACCCTACAATGAGCATCTTTTTATGTAACATGTGCGATAATAAATTGGGATTGTGAAATTTCCTACAAACAGTACATTTTGAAAAATTCCCGTTATTTTGACATCAAAATTATGGGGATATTTCAAAAACTATAGCTTTTCTCAGTACGTGTTTTTGTAAGAAAAGTTGTTGGTTAGCACTGAGCGGCAAACTAATAAATAAATAGAAATAGATTTCTTTTTTACTCCTTTTCTCCGCTCATCTGAGAACGAAAGCGACTTCATATAACAGTGTAGGTCGAAGGTCATAGTGAATTGGTCGAATTTCGACCACTGGCGAGTTCTAGTATATATATATATATATAAAATAAACTGTCGATTTCAGCCCCTGGAAGGACTTTGACCTAGCGTCTATTGATCAATTGTTTTATCAATTGGACCTACGTATTTTATGCCGACTCCAAACAGCTTAAAGTTCTTAAGAAACTTTACATAGCAGTTTTTACTCTCAGAGGTTTGCCAATGTCTGCAGAGAGGAATATATATATATATTATGGCGGGTCGATTTGAAAATCGCCCATGGCTAAGTGAAAATCGTATTCTAGGGATCAAAATAAGAAACTTTTCTCGAGGAACTATACCTCTAACACGAATTCTAATGCCCCAACTTTTGACTTTTGTCCCGTAGGGTCAAATTTTGAAAAATCCCTCTTTGACCAATTTAGAGTGCCCCAATCGAGTCCAAATGTATGACCGACCCTCACTAACTTTGGAGGGCCGATCCACCCATGCCAGTGGCACACCCCCTGGAACCTTCTGGGGTACAAACAAATGAAATGATTATATGGGGAAAAAATCATTTTTTGAAATGTTTGTATGGGGAACCCCCAGGGGGGTTCCAGGGGATGTGCCACTGGCATGGGTGCATCGGCCCTCCAAAGTTAGTGAAGGTCGGTCACACATTTGGACTCGATGGGGCACTCTAAATGGGTCAAAGAGGGATTTTTCAAAATTTTACACTACGGGACAAAAGTCAAAAGTTGGGGCATTAGAACTCGTTTTGAGGTATAGTTCCTCGGGCAAAGTTTCTTATTTTGATCTCTTGAACACGATTTTCACTGAGAATGGGCGATTTTTTCCTCTCCACAAATCGACCTGGCCTAATAAATATATATATATATGTATATATTTGCCGCAATTTTTATGTTCTTTGTCTTATATTAAAATTTTATTAGAAATTTTTTTCCAAAATATGTTTACCCCTGACACCCTTTTTAATCTTTTTTTTCAGTGCTCACAAAAAGTTTAAAAACATTTAAAAATAAGACTTCACCATTAACAGGTTGACGTTAAGTAAGTTCGTTTGTAATTACTTCATCGAAAAAGTGTATCACTAGCAAAAATATTCATTATGTATCATCGAAAAAAATTTCTATTGCATAGTTTAAGAAAGCTTTAAAATGAAGTTTCCTTTTTTTCAAAGATATGCATAATAGAAAAATCTTGTCCAGAGAGACTTATGATAAAGTTTTTCAAGAAACATTTTCATTGAACATCATAACCAAGTACGACTACGTTTAAGAGTGTTTTTTATAATTTGTTAAAAAGGGACAAACGAAACCCCTACAGAAGGGCGCTAGAGTGTTACACTATTTAGCAAAAATATTTCTTATAAAATTTTATTTATTTATGAATTTTCTTACTTTTTATGTTTGTAAATAGGTAAATATAATGTAAAATTGTATAAGTTTATTTAAGTTACTCAAATATTAACATTGAAAACGCTTTTTCTTTATCTTTTTATATTTATCGCTTTATTTGAGTCTACAATTATTTTGATTATATTATTATTTATCCCATTGAACCAAAACTATCTTTTTTTAATTCATTTATATATCTTTTCGGATAGAAAAGTTCATTTTAGGCACTGATAAATGAACCCTTTTGGACTCATTCATAGGACTAAAATGCCTCACAAAAGCGAAAATTTTTTCTTTCAGAAATGAGCTAAAAAAAGAATCATCAATTGTAATTTTTTGTTCGGAAACGAGTGGAAAAAATGTTTTGAAAAGTAATTATTCGGCACTCTGAAATAAACCCTTTTGAACTCATTCGCCGGACTGAATAGCCTCTTAAAAACGAACCTTTTTTTCTTCAAAAAACGAGTTACAAACTGCTATAGAAAAGCACTTTTTCTGCACTCAGAAATTTAGCTTTTTAATCATAAATTGCCTTATTATTGCATATCGATAATATGCTTAAATAAAATGATAATAGCTGCGTTCCATTCGCTTCAAAATAATCCAGATTATTTTTTTTTACATGCAAAGCAAAAACAAAAAAATAATCCTATAACAAACAGGATTATTTTTGCTATCCATATAAAACTGTGATATAGCCTTTAAAAAATTTGAAACACAGATGCCGCACCTGTATATTTTTATGAGCTGTCATTTCTTTTTATGAATTATTTGTTTGTTTGATGCAATGACTATTAGGTAGCCATGACAGCTACTTATTTTCTCACGAGCTGCGACCATCGAATGTTAAACAAAAGAAAACAAAACAAACCACGTGTATCACACACATTGGACGCATTCAGCGGAGCCAACAATTGCACTTAAATTATTTATATAATTGCATAATATTATTAATTAAATTAAATAATTTACAATTCTTTTAACGTTTAGGGTAAAACACATTCAGAGAAAAACATCGTGCACTAAGGTATCGCTACCATAACAGTTCACAACAGTTTTGAACGACACACGTTCTCAAGACACCTAATAGTTATTGTATCATGATTGCTTGTTTGAATTTAATTTTGACTACAACGGTAGTGCCCTCTACGAGTCTTTCTTCTTGACGTTCCTTTGAGAAAATTTGTTATCGCGATTATATTAAGGCGAAAGGAACGCAGCTGTTGTTTAAAAGAAAAAGTTGTTTAAAACTAAATTATTTTACAAATGGCAAATCATTTAAAATGCCGCTAGGCTCATGGCCTACCAATTTTTTTTTCAACTCGAAATATTTAAAACACCTCACAATTTAAATTTGAAAATTTGATTTCGGAACTCTTTCGAATTATTCGGAAATGTTTCGAAATTATTGTTGCGAAATAGTTACGAATTCTTTAAGAATGCTCGAAATAGTTACGAACTATTCGGAATTCAGACAAATTCGGAATTTTTGGTTTGCTGTGTAGATTCTAAACTATGATTTTATTTTATACGACACATGTTCTCATGACACCTAATAGTTATTGTATCATGATTGCTTGTTTGAATGTAATTTTGACTACAACGGTAGTGCCCTCTTCGAGTCGTTTTTCTTGCCGTTCCTTTAAGAAAATTTGCTATCGCGATTATATTAAGGCGAAAGGAACGCAGCTAATGTTAAATTCTTTTTTGTTTTATTTGAACAAAGTAGTTCAAATCCAGGGCCGTTGCCAGCGAAATATAGAAAACGATTAAATTATAATTCAAACGAAAATTTTATGGGGACCTGAACAATTTTTTTGATGCAAACAAATTTAAATGAATTCAGTCCTATAAAGGATGTTGTTTTTCTCTACTAATTAAAGAACATATTTTAGAAAAAAATTCTTCCCGAAAACTTACGCAAACTCACTTTACGCTGTCGGTTCAGTAAGAAAATGCAAATTTTATGATTGTGTTATTAACTCATTTAAGAATGTGAAGCAGTATCATTCATTATTGATGTATAAACTTATTTATTATTAAAAAATGCTTAATTCATAAGTAATCCTTTTCTACTAAAATGATAAAATTATGTTTATTTTTAGGCTCAAAATGAGTTAGTTAATGATTTTCCAAGAGTATTAAATTTTTTTTTTTTTTTTTAAATTTTCACGACTTTAATCATACATATTAAAAAAAACTCACGAAAAAGATTTCTACCCGAAAACGTAGTAAAAACTATCACTTTACACAGAACCTTCGTATAAAAGGAAACAAAAGTACTTTCATACATATAAGAAAAAAATGTAATATAAAAAGTATTATTTGAATATTAATTTGAATATTAGTTAGTAATAAATGAGATAATTTTTTTTATTTTTTTTTTTGCAAAAGTATTGCATACTTTATATCTTCCGTACACACTCAAATTAGTAATAATAATTAACTTACAATGTACATTTTTATAAAACTACAAAACAAAGTATTTTTGATTTTTTTTAAAGGTTTAGTATTATTAAAAATAGAAATATTTCGTTTTCTTTTCCTTTATTCCACACACACAGAATGCGTTCAGACGTTTAATTATCAATTTTTGACTTCAGTACCTATAAAACTTTAATAGTAATTGCAATAGAGATGATAAAATCGAAAATGATAGTATCGAACGCATAAAATTAACAAAAAAATTTTACGTTAACACGAGAAAAAATTAAATTATAAACGAATTAAAAATTTTTGTTCTGTACAATGCGTTGTAAATATTTTTATATTTGAATTAAATGACTGAAGCAAGACTAAAAAAAGTTTAGCAAGAGTACCAAAAGTAAAAACTTCGGCCTCAATATGGCCGAATAACCGAAACTAGCCGAAACTGACAAAAAGAGCCGAAACTGGCCGTAACCGAAACCGAATAGTCGGTCTGACACTACAGACTATACTGGAAATAGCTATCTGTTCCATCTTTAGTAGTCTTGAGTTATTCAGCTGTGACCAACCCACTGATTAACATGATTTGATACATGTTTGAATAAACTCATCGAAATCATATGACACTCAAGCAAAGGGTTATTTAGGGCTTTTTTAGGGCAGGGCTTATTTAGGTAAAGCCTTAAACTTTATTAGAGTGCATGCACTAAGCTGCTCTTCTCTCTTTTCACGATCTCCCCTCTTGGTTAATCGCTTGGTTAATTGCCAGGTGTTGTGACTTTAGCTTAGATTTTTACCATTTCCCTGTTGATTAATCGCATATTTGACTAATAATTTATCAGGTGATGTATTACATCAAAAGTAATCAAAAGTAATCTGGAAGTAATTCTGAGGAATATAATAAGAAATATATTTATATGTGTATTCCTAAACACAATCTTTTGAGATAAAATTACGTTCTAGCAGTAAATTAAAAATCCAGTAAATGCAATTTCAAAATACTTTTAGAGTACTTCTACTTGGCAATTTTAAATTTACAAAAAAAACTCTCAAGAGGCTAGTGACAATAGCTAATCATAAAATAAATGTGTTGATATTATGAAATAATCAAAGATTACTTTTAATAGTATCTTAAGTAAAAAGTTAGAAAACATTTCAATAAATGTAATCTTAAAGTAATTGAACAGGGTTTAATGTCAAAAAAAAGTTCAATTTTAAATAAACGCCTAAAAAAAACCAGCACTAAAATAAATTTTGTTATAGATATATTTAATATGTTGCAATAATTAAAAACTAAGTTTTAAGTAATTTAAAATGCTTAGCTAAGGGGAGGTTCTAGTAGAAATGGACGGAAAAGTTTTGTTTTTGTTTTTTGCTTTATTTTCATCCTTAGTATCTTGAAAATATGTAGTCAAAAGGATATTACCCTATCTAATTTATTTTACGAGTCATAGCGCATTAGACGAGAGAGTGCGGACAAAAAACAGGTATAAATGTTTTTCTCGAAACAAATCTTTTTTCGCGCTGTACACGATTTCGCTTCAACGACTTGACCGATTTCGATGTTTGACTACTCAAATTACAGTTTATTCAATTTAGGGGGCCTTAAGGAAGCGTTTTTATCCAAAAAAATTATTATCATTATTTTTTAACGTTAAAGCAATAGAGAAACTAGGAAAAACAGGGTTTTTCAAAGGGCCGCCATTTTTTTACAAAAGGGTTTTATTAAAATCGGAAATCTACAAGGCCCTTCAAATTTCATATAGGTTAACAATTTTTTTGGTTTTTTCGTTTCAGATCACTTGGCAGGGCTGTATAGTGTTCAGCGCACATCGGCAATTGCCGCGCAGGGCTTTGATGAGCGAGACCTTCAGCCGCCATTTTGAATTATTTTTCATCGAAAAAATTGTATAATAGTCTTGAAATAAATGCCACCAAAGATTTTTTTCAAAAAAGATTTACGTTCACTCAAAAAAAATTCTGAAATAACCTTTCGTTTCTACTAGAACCTCCCCTTAAAACAAACCTGTTACCTTGAAAGAATTAAAAAAAAATTATTTTAGAGTAAAAATTGTAGACATTTTTAACTAAAAATTTCAAAAATTACTCTAAAACTTAATGAAATTTTTTTTAAAAGTAATTCAGTGGCAATTCAAGAATAATTTTGTAATGGAGTAAACCATGAATAGTAATTTCTGTTAGTGCTTTGTCCTTATAAGCTTGCTTTTGACTCAGCCATTGCTAAAACATTGTAAAAACGCGTCAGTAAACATATGGCTCTATTTCTATTAGCTTTGGCGTCCTTTTAAGCCAAGCTGCATTTAAAAATTAATTTAGACCATTTTGCAAGAAAGCACAGCGAAAGAATATGTGCAAAAATTCACTTTGGGGAATATTTGCTAGCACAAAAAAAACGGCAAAATTACTTAAGCGGAAGGATTTAAAAGATATTTTTTTGCATGTAGGTTTATTTGTTTGTTTACCTTTTACTCGGGTATCTAATTAAATGTAGTCAAATAAAGTCCAGGTTGCTTTATACTTCTCCCAGCTGTCAACAGTTGTTTGTCCCCAACAGATTTGTAAACAGGGCATACCACACTGGCGCAAAAAAAAACACTGCAAGGACATACAACTAATTACATGATAAGCTAATTAAGTGTAGAAAATTTATTTAAACCTTGATAAATGGCAAATTTATGCTACTGAATTTCAATGCAACTTAATTCTGCGTAAAAAAAAATTTAGAACAACATGTTAAGCTTCTAAATTCAGCTAGTCTTTAATTTTATTTAACCTAATTTTGCTAAATTTTATATGCTTGTTAAAAAATAAATACCATTCTGTGCAGCAACTCAATTAATTAGACCAGCACCACCGTTCATAGCACCTCAGCAAGCCCATTAAGCAACGCCCTCTGGCTGCCAAACAGCTGGGCTCAGCTTCGTCTGTTTGTCTGGGGGTCTAATTAATGTTATCGCTTTTCATGTATCGCCATGTAAATTGTTATCGATAAATTTTGCCATAGCAGACAAAATACGGCTTACAACAAGTGAAACATGTGCGCAAAGACTAAAACCAGCAGATTAAGTATTATTTAATTTACGAGACAATCGATAGCTAAAACAACTACAACAATGACAACAACAACAACAACAACAACAACAACAACAACAACACAAAAGCACAGCCAGCAGCAGCAAGCCCAGGAAATCACGTGTAGGCGCGCTCATTCATTCACTTCGTTTAGAAATAGATAGGAAAGGCTAACAATGGCTATAAAACAACAAATACAACAACAGGGAAAACAACAAACAACAACAACAATAATAACAACGTCTATAGCTGCATAAAATTGGCTCATAAAACGTGTGACGTGTGGTTATTTCAGTTTTTACTATTGGTCTTTATTGTTTTTGCATGGCTTTGGATGATGTTGTTTTTGTTTTATTATACTTAATCTAAACTAGGAAAGGATTTTTTTTATTGAATTTTAAACGTTTGAAGTAATTCAATTAATTTTATACTATTTTTTATTAAATTTTATAGATTGTAGCCAACGAATTTCATTATTCAAGGCATATTAAATTACTATGGTTTTTTGTCTCAATAAAATGGAATTATACATTTAATTAATTTTTAATTACTTTTTTTATTTTTCTATTTTTTTTTTCAATTCCAGTATACAAACAATTCAAAAATTTATCTTTTTTTATTTATTTGGTATATGGCAAAAATAAATTAATTTAAGAAAATAAATTTTATTAAATTAATTTTTTTAATTACATAAAAAAAGTTTAAAAAATATCAAAAAATACAAAATAAAATACATAATCAAACAGAAATAAAATAGAGTAAATAAAATTTATTTAAAAGTTATAAATATTATAAATTTCTTCAGTAAAATTTTTTTAAAACTATACAAAATATTATACATAAAATATATAATTATTCTAAAAAGAAATAACGCAACTAAAATGTAATTTTAAAATTATAAACTTTATAAGATGTATTGATTTTAATTAAATTTTATTTGATTTATCCCAATATTGTTATACTTTGAAAAAACTTGATTGGTTTTTAATTAATTCTATAAATATTTTTGTATTGCTATCTCTAAAAAAAGTGGAAGTGTATTTTAACTTAACTAAAAATTTTAATTTTATTAAATTTATTCTCTTTTTTTAAATTAATTTTTTTAATTTTAATAATAAATTTTTATTTATTATGTTGATTTTATATGATTTAAATACAAATAGACAAAACTTTAGAAAAAATTTTATGTGTATTATTTTAAGATTATACATTAGGCTGGGTCGATTTGTATGGAGGTAAAAAAAATGAATGTTGCCGGGGCGATTTTGGATCCGGCATAAAAAGTTATTAAAAAAAGGTGGGAGATAGGGGTGCACTTTACCCTATCACATCTTCAATTTTTGGAATTTTTTTCTTTGAAATTTAAAAAAATAAGTTGTATTTATATATAAACGTGCACAGATAGAGCACAACTGATGCCAGAAATGAAATCCCCGTACCCGATTCAACCTAAAATCAGTCTTACATTTATACGTTTAATACAAAAATTTATCGTAAAAAATTCCTAAAAAAAAATTCACTAAAAAAAAATTCACAAAATTCAAGGTATAGTTTAACGTTGGTTCCTTATTATTTTTGAACATCACGGCTAAGCCCCTGAAGCTAGCCTAAATAAAGGAATGTATAATAGGATGGATCGATTTGCGAACCTATGTTGCCTGGGCGATTTTCAGATTAGGCATGAAAAATTATTAAAAAAAAACAAAAAAAAGATATTGTAAAAACTATAATATCTTCAATTTTCTGAATTTTTCCTTGAGAAATTTTTTAAAAAAATGTTTGTATATAAACGTGCACAGCTAGAGCAAAACTGATGCCAAGAATGATATCGCCGTATCCGATCCAACCTAAAATCAGTCTCACATTTATTCGTTTTTATACAAAAATTTAGAGTAAAAAATTCCTAAAGAAAAAAATTTACAAAATTCAATGTGTAGTTTAACGTTGGTTCCTATGTATTTTTGACCATGACGGCTAAACCACTGAAGCCATCCACCTTATATTCACAACATGTGTTCGTGTGGTCCTCCGAATTTTTTTTTTAAGATTCCCCTACGAGGCGCTGTGGTCGACTTTTTAAAAAAATTATATTTATAAATTTTTTACGAAAAATTTTTATATAAAAACACATATATGTGAGACGGGTTTTAGATTGAATCGGGTACAAACGGGGATTTCATTTTTGGCATCAGTTTTGCTCTAGCTGTGCACGTTTATATACAAAAATTTTTTGAAAAATTCCTTAAGAATAAAATTCAGAAAATTGAAGATATGGTAAGGGAAAGTGCACCCCTAACTCCTTTTTTTTTATTATTTTTGTTTTGTTTTTTTTTGTTATTTTTGTTTTTTTTTTGTTTGTTTTTTTTTGTTTTTTTTTTGTTTTTTTTTTTGTTATTTTTGTTTTTTTTTTGTTTTTTTTTGTTTTTTTTTTTTGTTTTTTTTTTGTTTTTTTTTTGTTTTTTTTTTGTTTTTTTTTTGTTTTTTTTTGTTTTTTTTTGTTTTTTTTTTGTTTTTTTTTTTGTTATTTTTTTTTTTTTTTTTAATAATTTTTCATGCCAGATCCGAAAATTGCCCAGGCAACATAGGTTCGCAAATCGATCCAGCCTATTATAAATACATTCCTTCATTTTATTATTTTTTTTCTTTGTAAAATTTTTTATGCTTTATTTCAGTTTTTTTATGGCTCTGCGCAAAATGGCCCCAGAAAAAATGGCCCCAAAGCAAAAAATGAAAAAAGGCCACAAATTTTATATGGAACACAAAAACACGCAAAATTAGGACCATATTTTTTTTGTTTTTTGGTCCATTTTTCCTTTTTAACCTACTACAAAAAAGGGGAGGTTCTCAGGTTGGTTAGTTTATTTTTTTAAATTTATGTACATCGATAACTCCTAAAGTACTTGTCCGATTGCCGCAATTTTTTGTCAACAGATAGAGACATTAGACGCGGAGGTGCCCGTGGGCGGTATTCGTCACAGGGGCGTGGCAATATAAGAAAAATTCTGTATATCGAATAATATTATTAACACTAGAGTACTGAAATTTAGTACAGGGGTAGGCACAATTATTAAAAAATATGTTAAAAATTGGGCGTTATTCGATAAAGGGCGTGGCAATATTAGAAAAACGCTGTAACTCGAATAATATTTGCACTAGGGTACTGAAATTAGGTACAAGGGTAGGCATGACTATGAAAATTAACGGTGAATAAAGTGGGCGTTGTTGGACAAGAGGACGTGGCAATATAACAAAAATACTGCATTTCAGTTAATATTGACACCAGGGTACGAAAATTTGTTACAAGAATGTAAAAAATTTGTTACAAAATTGTTATCATTATCTCTAAAAAGGAAAAAAAAAACTTTTTAACAAAAAAAAAACTAACTTCAAAACCACTGCAAAGTAAAAAATAATTTCAAATTACATTTCACATTAATTTTTGGTCGAATTTGATAATTTATTTATATATATTATTAAATTGGAAATCTAATTATTATAACTTTTTTTTATTTTGTATTATTACCATAAATATATTAATTTCTCCATGAATAAAAAAATCTTTAAAGACGGCGCTTATATAATGAGACTTTTATAATATAAACGCTCCAGCTTTAAAGGTTTTATATTCATGGAGAAATTAATATATTAATGATAATAATACAAAATAGGAAAAAAATTCTAAAAATAAAAATAAAAATTCAATAATATATATAAATAAATTATCAAATTTGACCAAGAATTAATGTTAAAAGCAATTTAAATTATTTTTTACTTTGTAGTGGTTTTGAAGTTGGTTTTTGTTTTTTTTTTTTTTTTTTGTTAAAAAGTTTTTTTGGTATGGAGTTATTTTTCAAATACCAAATAACAAAAAGTAGAATTATTTCACTGCGCCTTAAATGGTTTGCCCTTCTTATTTCAAACATTCATTAAAAGGGCAAATCATTATGATATAAAAAAGCGCGACTTTTTCAAAAAATATTTTCCCTGCGGGCCTTTTATATCCTTTGAAGGAGACATTTGGGGTAAATTTTAATTTTAGTTTGGGGTTCAATTTCATTTTATATATTTGGTTATTTATTATTTGGAAAAGGCCCCAAATTTGGCGGCCTTTTCATTTTTCGTTTCGGGACCATTTTGCGCAGAGCCTTTTTTAAACCTTTATAAGAATTCCTTTATTATTATAAAATTCTCTAAATAGTTTTGCTTCTATAATGGAATTGTATTGGTTTTTGAAATAGTTTTTACTTCCATTCTATTTTTTTTTTTTTTAGTTAAACTTTTTAAAAACAAATGTAGGTCTGTTCCCGTACTCTAAAGTTTTAGTCGAATTTACCAGTTTCTCAGGTTTTAGTCTGAAAAGCGTTCCCATGCTTGAAAAGATGGTAAAAGAGGGTGCAGTCGAGAAAGTAAAAAATTTTCTCTCACTGTCAAACGTTGCAAGTTTTAGTCGGAGAAATTTATTCTGGTAAAAATGGTAAAAGTGTCAAACTACTTAAAATCAGTTGTTTGCAAATTTGCAAAGAAATTGCAAAGCACAAAAAGATCTTTGAAATAAATAAAAACTATTGGAATGAAAACCAGAAATATGTTAAATTGTAAAGAACTAAATGTAAATGTTAATTTCAATATTGTAATATATTCGAATATGACAATTTTTCTTTATGTCGACAAACGATTTTATTTGACAGTTTACACAATTTTAGTCCGAAAAACGTTCCCCTACTTTTTTGTGTTTTTATCTATTTTTGAGAGATTTTTTTCTTATTCTCACGCTCTTGACAGTTTGACCATTTTTAGTACAAAAAGTACGGGAACAGACCTTATACCTTATTTTGTTGAAATTTATGCCAAAAAATTATTAATATTTCTCTTAAACGTTCTTTAAGCTGCAGTCGAAAATGCCTGAACATAAATTGTAAATAATTTCTTAATACCTCGCTACGAAACTTAAGCCGTAATTCATGCCAACAGCTGGTAAGACCAGCAGCAAAGGCGTAACGGAATGGATATCCTTTTCAGCTTCAAACCAGCACCACCACAAAAGCTTACAACTTTTAGCTTACAATAAGAACGTGCCTAAAAGCAGCTTATGAAACAAACGAAACTAAAAATTTTGCACGCCTTAATGGCTGTTACAATGCGATGCTACGTTCTTCATTACGGATTTAGTGTGTGAAATCCGTTAAATAATTTCTGGCCAGTCGTGAAATAACAGAAAAAAAGGAAAAAAACCAAGTTTGGTCCTTGCTGCAGGCAAGGCTGATATTGCTGCTGCCGATTGTCAAGGCAACAAATACCAACAACGAGAAAAGGCTACAAACAATAAACACGCAAAAATGCTGTGATTTTGCAAAAATTTATTGCCCAAATAAGATTTATTGGAACCGGCCTAGTCCCGGTACCAACCACTACAACCACTCCCCACCCACACAACTGCTGACTTGTGCTCGCGGAAGGAAAGTGAAACTCTTGCCTTTTGGCACTTTATTTTGCTAAGACATAAATTTTATTTTTGCCCAAAAATATGCTACGACAAAATATTTAACTGGTTTTTAGAGATTTTGCGACAGCAGAGCAAGAACAACATCAGCGAAAGCCAAGGCAGGAAAATCTAAAGTTTTGCTTTAAATTGCGTTGACGAAGAAGTCGGAGAGAGGCAGATGGGAAAACTTTCGCCTTTAAATCGGTTAACGCCGTTCTAAGTGGCAATAATCTGCCAGGACGAATAAAAGCGGTAAGGTAGAGTGTGGTGCTTCTAGTTTTATAAAGTATAGGATACTGCCAGTGGGGTATTTGGAGGGGGGGCCACTTGACTGCTTTCGGTTTTTATCTGTATGTGAGCAGCATAAGTTAATTAAGTTAAATCGGATTAAGGTTACCAAAAGACAACTTTTAACCGTTACGCTGCGTGCCAAAACACAATATAAGCATAGTCGAAGCATATCACGTGACAAAAAGTTCAAGCGCAAGGTTTAAAGTTTAAAGTGCTGCAATTAGCTGGAGTTTTAGGCTGAAAACTCACTGAGCTAAACATTAGCTCAACTAGACCAAAGAGCGAAGAAAGTGATTTGAAGAGCATTTCAAGTTCTTAGGTCCTAAAATGAAGCTGCGATTTTGTACAAATCTTTCATTTTTTATAACCAGCATATCATCTATTTTTAGTTTTTTATTTCTTAGCGAACAAAAGGAACCTTTGTGATTATTTAGAAGTTTTTAAAGATTTGCGTTGAATTCGCAAACCTTAGGAGGGATTCCAGAGACACCCTGGCTACATCTTTTTTTATTTCTTAAGTATTTACAATTTGAATTACATTTTATTTATTTAAAGCTAACTCTTAGCGTCAACCCGCTCTTCATTTTAAATAGTTTTTAATTTATTATGTTGACTTTATATGATTTAAATACAAATTCTAAATGTTTGATAGTTAAAATCATACTTGATTATAAATACAAATTCTAGTTGTTTGATAGTTTAAAATCGTTTATTGAGCTTAAGGTCAAAGTTAGAACAATTAATCGTTCTAACGAATTTTTCCAAAGAAACAACCACAACAACAAAGTTTTTTCAATATGAAAAGGAAAAAATCACTAGCTGATTTTATTGCACAATTTCTGCCCTGCTAAAAGCGTCATCAGAAATCTTTGTGATACCCGTGCAAGCGCGCATTAACGCACTTAATTTATTATTAATTAGCCTATACTTTAATTAACTTTTTTTTAATATATTTTTAAAGTATTTTTCTTTTATTTATTTTTATATTTTTTAATTTTACTTATTTCATAAATTCCGTAAATAAAAACTTTTTATTTATTTGTTAATATTTTTCTTTTTTATGTCTTGTTATATTAGTATTTTTAATTAAAATATTAAATAAGTGAAATTGAGAAGTTGATGCTCTTTAAATTATTCATTTTTCATATCTGTTCTTCGTGCAAACTATATCCATTTCAGCTTTGTTCAGCATAATTAAAATTTAATGGCTGCAACTTTATCTGGCAGAAATTTTCCTACGCTCCTCCACACTTATTAAATATGCTTTGGTTCTGCCTTACTTTGTCAACAACAAAAGTGCGCTGCATAATTCAAAAGCTGCCGTAGTCAGCCATTCAACCATGGAAACCGTCCAAGCTCATCAGAAATTCTCTGCGCTGCCATTTTTGAAATTTGTAGACAACTTCCGCCAAAACAACAACGGATTTATAAGACAGAGGAAATACAAAACAAACTACACATAGTAGAAAACCTGAACTAAGTACACACCTGCTGCAGCTACAGCTAGATGAGGCGCTGCCAACCTCTAGGGAAGGAAGCGTACGTTACGCGCAAATGAGTGAACGTCAAAAATTCATCAACTTTGTTGTATAATATTTCAATAAAGTTGAACGCTCTCTGTTCTGTTACGTCATAAAGCTATTATATGCTTAGAGCTATAAAAAAGTAAAGTGGGAAGAAGTTCTGATGAAAGGTTTGAAGCAAGTAGGAGCAGCTGGAATAGCGCGATTAGTATTCAAAATAAGCATCTAAAAATCCTGACGTTCCTTTTTAGGAGCACAATTTTATGGCAGCCATTTTGTTGCTGAAATGCATTTTTTCAAAATCCACTTTGTACTCTTTTTGGGAATATTAAATAATCTTTATATTTAACAAACAATTGCGCGCAAATGTTTGCATATCATAATTATTTCGGCATTCAATTTCGAACATATGAATATTTCAGTGGCAGCTTCTTTTTTGTTGCGCGCTTTTTGGCGCTACGATAACGCTAAAAGCACCTTAGGGGCTTGACTCTGTGAGTCAATCAATGGCGCATTGTTAAGCATAACGTTGTTTAACGAGCAATGATGCAGAAAAGAAATTTGTTGCTATGCGAAAACCCAGTGTGTATATGAAAAATAATTGCATGTAAATCATACGCCCTGGTGTACTCGCAAGAATTTAGTTTTTTTGCCAATGCAATAGAAGAAATGCAAAAAACATAATTTGAATGTAAATTTAAATTTTGGGTGTCTTAACTACTTTTCAAGAGTTTGCCAGGTTATTTTTTCAAGTTTTTCAAAGCCACTGCGAAAGCTTATGTCTTAAATTTAGCTTATGATATTGAAAAATATGGCGAAAGTTTTTTATTGCTCTACACGGTTTAATGTTGATTATAATTAATTATACAGCCACACCCTACTCTTGCAGTGTTTTTTTTTTCTGCACAAACATTCACGACAGTCCGTACCTTTAGCCTTAAAGGACTTTCTGACCATGTCAACCACAGACAAATATTGGCTGCTACTCTTTTTGCAATGTGGTTGAACGCATTGTGTTCTTTGGCACATGTATGTGTGTATTTTTAAAGCATATAATGCGCTGTAAAATGGAAAATATTATCTTTATAAAGTCGCAGCAAAAGGAACTTACAACATTTTTCCTTAATAAAATATTTTAACGTATATTTCATGAAAGCATTGTGGCAAGAAACAGCAACGGAAAAATCAACAACTACAACGATATACAAACAAGCTCGAACGCAATGACAAAATTGCGGCCAAGAATTATTTTGCCGCTGGGACAGCTACAGACACAAAAAGACCACGTTAATAAGCAGTAGAGCTACAGAAGCGCTGAATTGATGTTGGGGTTGGCATTTGTAAGTCGACGATGCTCCCGTTGTTGTTGTTTTTGTTGTTGCATCTTTTGGACCTGTTATAAAATAAAATGTGCTCATTAAGAGCGAAATTATTTTTGATACCGTAGTGCAAAATGTAAAAAAAAATAAAATACATGTACCAAAAAAAAAAAATTGTAAGTACTCTTTAAAGTTAACATTTACTTCTTGTATTTACAACTTGTAGAATTTAATTAACAATAATACTTAATTTACTAATTTTGTTTCATAATTCCCATGTTTTGGTTTTTTTTATTTTTTATTTATTAAAATTATAATTTATAATTTATAATTTATAATTTATAATTTATAATTTATAATTTATAATTTATAATTTATAATTTATAATTTATAATTTATAATTTATAATTTATAATTTATAATTTATAATTTATAATTTATAATTTATAATTTATAATTTATAATTTATAATTTATAATTTATAATTTATAATTTATAATTTATAATTTATAATTTATAATTTATAATTTATAATTTATAATTTATAATTTATAATTTATAATTTATAATTTATAATTTATAATTTATAATTTATAATTTATAATTTATAATTTATAATTTATAATTTATAATTTATAATTTATAATTTATAATTTATAATTTATAATTTATAATTTATAATTTATAATTTATAATTTATAATTTATAATTTATAATTTATAATTTATAATTTATAATTTATAATTTATAATTTATAATTTATAATTTATAATTTATAATTTATAATTTATAATTTATAATTTATAATTTATAATTTATAATTTATAATTTATAATTTATAATTTATAATTTATAATTTATAATTTATAATTTATAATTTATAATTTATAATTTATAATTTATAATTTATAATTTATAATTTATAATTTATAATTTATAATTTATAATTTATAATTTATAATTTATAATTTATAATTTATAATTTATAATTTATAATTTATAATTTATAATTTATAATTTATAATTTATAATTTATAATTTATAATTTATAATTTATAATTTATAATTTATAATTTATAATTTATAATTTATAATTTATAATTTATAATTTATAATTTATAATTTATAATTTATAATTTATAATTTATAATTTATAATTTATAATTTATAATTTATAATTTATAATTTATAATTTATAATTTATAATTTATAATTTATAATTTATAATTTATAATTTATAATTTATAATTTATAATTTATAATTTATAATTTATAATTTATAATTTATAATTTATAATTTATAATTTATAATTTATAATTTATAATTTATAATTTATAATTTATAATTTATAATTTATAATTTATAATTTATAATTTATAATTTATAATTTATAATTTATAATTTATAATTTATAATTTATAATTTATAATTTATAATTTATAATTTATAATTTATAATTTATAATTTATAATTTATAATTTATAATTTATAATTTATAATTTATAATATATAATTTATAATTTATAATTTATAATTTATAATTTATAATTTATAATTTATAATTTATAATTTATAATTTATAATTTATAATTTATAATTTATAATTTATAATTTATAATTTATAATTTATAATTTATAATTTATAATTTATAATTTATAATTTATAATTTATAATTTATAATTTATAATTTATAATTTATAATTTATAATTTATAATTTATATTTATAATTTATAATTTATAATTTATATATGTTACTTATAAATTCAATTTATAAAATTTAATTTTAACCTTAGTTTTAACTTTAAGAAGAAACAAAATTAATGTAATTTTTGCTTATAGTCTGCAAATCAGCTTTTCTGACATTTATTGCTAAGTTTATGTATTTTCACCTTGCTACCTTCTCCACGTCTCTACCACTCTTTTAAGCACTTATCCTTCATTTCATACATTTTCTACCTGCTCTTGCATGCAGTTGTAGCCCGCGGCTTTAATTTGTTACGCGCCAACATTAAAAACCAACAGCCGGTAAAAAATTACAAATCCTTACAAAAAATGCATCGGAAGTAAAGCTTACAAAAGCACTACCGGCAAAACACACACAGCCAAAAATGTTGCCTTTCTTGTGTTTGTGTGCACCCTAACTGCAAAAGTGTTGCATCGAGTTTACGCGCTACACTAATTTCATTTGCAGTTTGCCAGTTGTCTGCGTCGCAGCTGGCATGAAATGGTAGAAAACTTCATTGAAATTGTTTGCAATTGGCAAATATTGCCAGCCTTTTAGGCAGCAACAAGAACAATGTTAACAATCAAGTAGCCTCAATAGAGTGTTAAGCTTTTTAGAAAAATTTTTCTAGACAATTTTCATTTTTGTTTAAACATTCGTTACTTTTACAAAATATTATAATTATATATTATAATATATAAATTTTATAATTAGAATGTTAAAGTTATATGAAAATAATTTCCGTATGCCAATTGGATGATAGCGTTCGATGGTAATTTACTTTCTATTAAATTCATGCAAGTTTAAAAAATATTGCTCATAATAAAGTGTCTACTTCGGAGCGTTAATAATTTGATTCAATTTATAAATAAATTATTTTTGAATAATTTCTATATACCCAAAAATATTTCATCCACTTTTATGCAATGCTTAAACATCTCAACAACCTTTTCAAAATATTTCAAATGGAAAGCTTTAAGAAAAGAGCTTAACTCCGGACAACAAAAGAAAATTCGTCTTCAAATTGAAATATTCTCCTTAAAAATGCGCCCTTTTTTCAGGATTATTTACATAATGGATTCATATGTTTTGCTTTTAAAATAACAGTCAGGCTTGACTTGACTGAGATGCTTCTACTGAGTGGCGGGCGACCTGCAGCAAATTAAAATCGCATTAAATTTGCATTTTCAATTCAATGCTACGGAGCTGTTTAAAGAGAAGAAATGTGTTTATGAATCACTGATTTAATATACATAAAATTTTGTTTGACAATCAAACATATGCACATAAAGGAAAGAAACGTCAGTGCAGACATGGGTGAAGATATTAATAGTTGTTTGTGGGGAAAAATTTTTATTAACTCTGTTATGAAAACAAGTGAAAAATATGCACAATTAAGTGATAATATAAAATAAGTTTGAAAAAATACAAACTTAAAAATATTTTGCATAAACAAGAAAAAATGCAACAAAGTGACCTTAAAAAAACTGTTACGTTTGTTTTTCTTTGTTAAAGGATTAAGTTTTGTGTCTTGAGTAATTACATTTTGGTGTATAAATCGTTCTTAAATTGTTTCAATCAATTCCTCTAAATAATGTATGCCTTTTTTACAGGTCAAAGACCAAAACTTCTTTGTATAAGGCGCATGCCTTGGTTCTTAGATCTTTTTTTTTAAACAAAACATCTTAAGAACATTTAAAAGTACTCAAAAAAAGTTTTATTTTTTTTTTTCAATGGTATACTTCTTCATAATGGTCATTTGAAAAAGGCACCTTTTGAATCTGGCCTCAGTGGAGTTGACAGCAGTTCGTTCACATGGATAAACTGAGGACAAAAAAGAACTTAATTCTCAAAACATAGACATATTTATTATTGGGAAAAACCGGACGTAAAGGATTTTCAAAGTAGTGTTTAGAATAAAATGGCGACCATTTAAATAAAAAATCAACATTTTAACGTGTTTTTTAATAGAAACTTGTTTATAAAAAAAAAATTTTTAAAAAACGTTTACGTCAGGCTGAAAAGACGCATTTTCTCAACAAAACACTTTTTGAATCAAATCGATCGGACGAAAATTGTCTTAACTATGATGTCAACCAGATCAAAAAGGTGATTTTGAGTAAATGCCGTTTAAAGTTTTAAAAGTGCTAAGAACTCTCAAATAGCATTACAGCTTTTGACGCTCTTTTCGAATACTTAACGTTCGAATTTTTACTTAAAACTTAAGATACATATTCTTCTTGGTGTAAACTAATAACACTGTGCGCTTTTTTGTATCTTTTTCTCTGTATTGGATAATTTAAACTTTTTTACTTAATTTTGGTATAAGGAATGTCGTGGTGACATTTGTTTTACCACTTTACCGAACATTTTAGCACAAAATTTTCTTTTTTAGGATATATCAAAAATTACTCAAGATATGCACTCATTTTAATGTTGATAACTCTTGAGCCATTAGGATTTCATTTTGATATTTTCGGCAAAGTTATTCCTTTAATTCTGGCCAACAACTTTGCTGAAAAGATGAATATGAAAAAATTGCTTCCAGTGGGTCTTATCGAGTGATTCTTACAAAATTCAAACGAAAGAAATTCGTACAACATTGCGTATGAGTAACATTTTTTTGCTTTGAAGCGTTGTAAGCAGACAAGACATATGTCGCTTATTAAAGGTTTAAAAACAATTTCAAATGATTTTTCGTTATATATTTGTTCAACAAAGTTGTTGGCAAGAATAATAGAAAGAAGTTTGCTGAAGAAACCGTAATAAAAATCCTAACGGTTCAAGAGTTCTCAACATGCAAATGAGTGCATATCTGGACTAATTAAATAAAAAATTTGCACTAAAGTCTTCGGTAAAGTGGCAAAACGGATGTTACCACGAGATTCCTCATATAAAAATTAATTGAAAAATGTTGAAATTATTAAATATAGATTTTTGTGCCGCACAGTGTAATTTATGAAAAAAAAAAAACAAAATTACTTTTTTGAAATTTTTACACTGTATACATTTCTGGGTGGTTTAAACTGCTGGATTGAAAAAAAAAACCATAACACATAACACTATAAAAAACAACTGTGTCTACTGATCGCTCTGAAATTTGGATATGATATTCTATACTTAATTTTAATTAAGATTTGTTATAATTATGAAATTTCACTTCGGCTCCAGGTCAAAAAAGAATTTTTTAGAATTCTACGTCTTCAAAAGGTTTTTGATTTACAGCAGATAACGCTCAAAAAACTTTGGATTTTTCAAAATCCTTGCTATTTTCAAAAAAATGTATTGTTTTAGTTTAATGCCTAGATTTTTTCATACTGATTATAACCCGTCTTTTCTTTTATACGTTCAATGAGCCAAGATCGATTAAACCGTGATTTTGCAAAGTTTTTTAAAAAAATTCCAGCAGCCAAAAAACAGCCAAAATATATACAAATTTTTTTTATTCTTTAAAAACCTTGATATATAAACTGATTTTTTCAGATTTTTCGGTTCAAGTAGAAAAAACATGTGCTTAAAACATATTTAAGCCAAAAAATATGCAATATTTTAGTATATTTCAGGAAAATTCTTCAAGAGCAATTTGAATAAAGCATTATATTGACAAGAATATGGCACGAAAATGCAAACTTTTTAATAATATAACCCATAAAACTGCTCAGTATTTTCATTGCTCAGACAAATAAATGTAAGGTGGCTAGTTTTGGCCTATGCAACCCTGGGCGGAGAATGGCAGGTGAGAGCAACGGAGTTCAGTCGTCGAGAGCGATCGCAGTTGTCAGTTGAAAAGTTGTCGTTCAGTCGCTGCAGTTGTTTATTTAATTGAATTTAATCTTTATACTTGAATTTAATCTTTATACTTGAATTAGATTTTCATTTCATATCTCACTTAATTTTATAATATACAATATTCAATAATATTTTAATCAATAAACTGAATTGTGATTATGTACAACTCATTTATCATTCTACATAAATATCAGCAAGAAATTGGGAATATAAAATGTATTTAATATTTTATTAAGCTGTATCCTGCTTAGAATCTGCGTTCATTACGGAACACACTGTCATCATGGTCCTCATCAACATCAAAATCATGCTCATTGCCTCTCCATTCATATTATATTTAACGTACTGAGCAACAAAATATAAAGAAACGCTTTTTGGTGCTTTGTTGCGCCACAAAAAAATTAACGTCGACACACCCGCATTGTTTTCTCCATTGACTTTGTAAACAATGGCCAATGGAGCTGCGTGAAACGTGGCCAATCGACAATTTTTTTATTAGCCATTCTAACGAGCATTTTGGATAATCAGCAGCGAGGACAACAGGCTGAACATATATGGCACAAAGTTGAGTTGTATAAATGTTTTTTATTTCATTTTTGCTTTTGTGAGTTTGTTTATTTATTGTTCTTTTTTGTGAAATTAATAGTTGTTGTTAATGTTATTGTATGAGCCATAAAAATCTCATTGATAACGTAAATACAACGTAAAAACAAGCGCAATAAAGATTTTGGTCCTAAAAGAAGACTTATTTTTTTTCTAAAAGTATTAAATAAATAATGCAAAAAAAAATAAAAAAAAATACCACGTCAACATTATGTCTGGCCGCTTGGATTTATTGCCATTGAGCAGGTGACTTTGTAATGCTGTTGTATATTCATTTTTTTTTTTTTTTTTGTTGATGTACGATAAAAATTAAAAAAAGCACTGTGGTGTTACATGTAATGGAGGCATCTAAAAAGGCGAATAAAGCTACTGTTTAATGTTAATGTTTAATGTTACTGAAAGCAGGCGAATACTGAAGCTATAGCATTTCAGCTAAAATGTTTTATGTAAGATATTTTTAAAGTATTAAGCTTCTTACTTTTAAGAAAAAAAATTTAAGCAATAACTATTTAAGCCCAAAGATATGCCACACTTAATAAACGAATTCTATATTCTGGCATAATAATAAAAAATTATTTTGATCCCATAACTCTAAAATGTAAAAGAAAGACTGAAAATAGCAATAACTGTCTAAAAGTAGGCTACAATTTTAGAAAATATTAAAATTATATTATATATATTACACCAACGCGAATTTTGTACGGCATAAGGCTTTTTAAGTACAAGTCCAATCTTAATAAATTTAGTATGGTTTGGTAGGTTTCGACCTGTAGATGTGCAAACTGGACTTTTTATTTCTTCAAAATTTATATTTTTCTAGTTATAACGAGTTAAAGTTTGTATATAACTGTTGTTATGTTGATTTTTCTCTTCTTTATTTCAGCATATGCCTAAAAATATGTGAGGTATTTTTTCAATAGCTATCTAACTTATATATATTACTAGCTGATATACCCGGTGTTACTCGAGAGTCATTTATATAAAAATTTTAATATACACTTTTCGATTAAATGTTTTTGTAAATTTTGGAATATTGCAAAAACGTGTTAAATTTAAGTTTGAGACCACTATAAAAATATTAGTTAAAAAATTTACCAAGCTTTTTTAACGAAGAAATAATTTTATCACTGTTTTTTCACAATCAAAAACTGTTTTTTAGTTCTAAACTGAATTTACTGGCTACTGGTAAGCATGTTACTTGCACTTCGCTAATGAAAATCAAATTTATTAAAATCTTCCTAAAGTTTTTTAGTAGTTTTTCCAGTTGGAAAATAACAATTGGATTGTCTCTAAATAAAAAATTAATATAAATTGAGTCTGATAGTTGATGCAATTTCTTAAGTCTTCTGAATTACTATTTTATACGAAAAATTGCACAGTCGTTTTTTAATGTAAATTAGCCAAAAAGGTGTAAGTTAAGAAAGCAGTCGATTTTTCTTCTGAATTCCTATTTTATACGAAAAATTGCACAGTCGTTTTTTAATGTAAATTATCCAAAAAGGTGTAAGTTAAGAAAGCAGTCGATTTTTAATTTTTATTATAAAATATACAGCAACCTGTAGCAATATTATCGACGTTAACAGATCGACATAAATCCAGCTGAAAAATCTGCAAGAAAAGTGCAAGAAGTGCCATTATCTTATTTGCTGCAAGTTTACGCTGTGTGCGAAAAGAACTAAATTGGATAACAGTTACCGACTTTTCTAATATATTGGAATCGTGTCGGCAATGCAGTACTTATTTCTAATTTATAATATTTTCCAGCATACTTTTCAGCATACTTTCGGTTAGTACGCAATTGAACCGAAAAATTTGTTCAATGCAGCCAAGCTTACAACCATGATTGGAGAGTTAAAATGTCAAAATTTCGCTGTCTTTTATATGTCGGTACATTTAATTGGCGTGGAAATTTGACTTTCAACAATATAGTTCAAATAACACATTAAACATGAAAAAATTAACTTTTACAGTATTCTTATTCACATTCATCTTTTCGATGATACAGTGATATATATAGAACTTTTCAAGTACCATTGATAAAGAACTGTGTGACAACGTGACATTGATAAAGAACTGTGTGACATTGATAAAGAACTGTGAGAAAAATGACAAATCACAATAAAACAGATTTAACAGGAAGGGGGCGGGGGTGGGGAGGCAAAAATTGAGATTTTATATACACCAAAATGTTTTTAATTACTCTAGACACACAACTCGATTTCTATATAGAGAATTTTAAAACAAAACTCAGTTTTATTAAAAGTCTGGTATGAAAAAATAGATTTTTAGCCATAACTTTTGATTGGAAAGAGATATTGGGGTAATTTTTTTCACATAAATTATTTTTGAGACTTGAATTTTTTGTAAAAAATATAAAAACAACATTTTGGAAAAAATAAATTTCGCGAAAAAAATCAAAGGGTGGTACCCTGTTGTTTTAATGACAAAAACAGTAAAATAATTTTTGCGCTTAGATGGAAGAATTCTTGCAAATAAATGCTATGTCATATGAAAAGTAGTCAGATGTGCAATTTTTAATTGATTTGATTTTTACAACAACAACGATTTTTTAGTCATTTTTTGAGTAAAAAGTCAATATTTTGGACCTGTTTTGACATAATCATAAAAGATATATACACTGGCTTAACGGTACAGTTCAACCTATTTTTGTGTAGTAACTTTATTGAACTTTTGAACAAAAAAAATTTGAATGAAATATATCAATGGACAGCGGAGATATTTGCATCGAAAGACCAAACTTTGATTTTCATGTCGTTTTTTTCTCATTCTTAGGTGACGATGTTTTATGAAAAAGTCGTTGTACTGAAAATTTCTCCAATTTTGAAGATATGTGAGTGTTTTTGACGTCAAAATAACAAAAAATTTTTAAAATTAAATACACAAAAATCTCCTATACTAAAAAGTTTTATAATAACAAAATTACCATTAGTTGAAAAATTTCAGAGGGGGCGTGGCAAAAACTAAGTATGTAACATTTTAAGTTGGGATAAATTTAATATGTGTACCTAGTTTGAGAGAAATCCGTTGAGCCGTTAGATTTGTATAAAGGCCAAACAAACAAACAAACAAACAAACAGAAAATGAGTTTTATTACTATAGATAAGTTATATTGTTATATTGAAATAATCTTTTAGGTCTGTTCCCGCACTCGATTCATGTGGCTTAAGGTTACTTGAAAGCGTTATTTTACAAATTTTTGAAGCTCGAGAGAGAAGAATAACATGCAGAATGCCACTCTCTATTCTATTACAATTACTTGAAGTTTGTACGGAAACAGACCTAATTGCATAGCTAAGACTATGAATTGATGTATTCAATATCAATGTGATACTGGAATGATTTCTTACAGTTGAAACAAGATTTCTAAACTGTTGGTCGGAAAATTTTTTAATCTTTAAAAATTTACGCAAAAATTTAATAAGAAATTGGAAACTGGTAATGAAACATTTTTGTGCAAGCATTTTGCAACTGGAAATCAAGAAATATTCTTACTCCTGTATATTTAAAATAAATTTGGGCATGAAATTAAATATGCTAACATTATATCGTCGTTGCGCGTGCAATACCGCGTATATTGCAAATAGGCCAAAATTAATTTAATTTCAGTTTTGATCAGTTAAAAATCTATTCAGTAGCTCAAAATAAAATCTAGGTATGTTTGATTTTGGCGTTTTAACGCCACACGGGTTTACTAGTTTTTTATAATTTTAAATGTATTGAATATAAGTAAATTTAACCGCTTAATTTTGTAAATCGAAAACCAGCGACAAGCATGACACGAGAAGTAATAAAATTTTGTATAGAGAAAGGTATTGCTTCTCGCATCTTACTTCACGTTGATTTGCGTTTTCGATATACAAAATAAAGGAGTAAAAGCTTCAAAAGAATTAGTTTAACAGCTTTGGGCAACCAAAATAGCCTAAACCAAAATTCTTCAAGAATCTAAAGTAGCGAAAACAATTCGAAGGAGTGACCTGTCTCGCCAATCGATCATATAACTGATCATTTAAAATAAGGATTTCTTAGAAGTTGAAAGTGGCGAAACCCAAAATGTTGTAATGCCAGTTTGAGCAGTTAGTATAAATATTTTACTTTCAAAGAAACGAATTTGGAATAGGAGACGGGACGTCTCCCACACATTTTTTTTTAAAAATTGGATTACCTCAAAAACTTTTACTCGTTTATAAAAATTTAAATAACAACTGACTCACTTCAAGAAGAATGAATTTGGACAAGAAGGCGTGGTTCTTTGTGACAAAGTTAGATAATCTCTAGAAAACTGGATGATAGAACAGCCAAATTTTACTTGTTTATTTAAATTAAGATAACAAATGACTCATTTCAGGGAGAATAAATTTATACAAAAAGACGCTGCATCTTCCATGCAAAATTTATAACAATAATTTATAATGTGGAGAAATTTATACACAGTGCGCATTTTGGCTAGTGTTACGCAAAAGAAGGTAATGCTAGTAGTGCTTTTATTAGCGTCAGTATCCTTCCACGATTGCTGTATTGATGAGAGCTTCTGTAAGGCCTACTTTTTGAAGGTTCTGTGTCTTTTCATATAATTGTATATGAAAAAATTTTAAGTCAGATCAGAACAATTTAAGAAATATCTACATTTTTTAAGAAAAACAAAAAATTTTTTGTTCGAGCTGGGTTTCGAACGAAATTTGGAAAAAAAGACCAAAAATCATATCTTGGCGCAGAATAGACAGAATTTAATAAAACTTGGTGCAGGATACTTGGAATAAAGCATATTGTCCAAGCACGATGGAAAAAGTGGGCAAGATTCAACAAAGGGCGTGGCACTATCAATAAAATACTGTACCTCGTCTTATATTAGCACCAGTTTATTTAAATTGGGTATAGGAGTGGGTAGGACGTTTCCGAGCACGTCAGAATAGTAGGCTGGATTCAACAAAGGGGCGTGGCACTATCAATAAAATACTGTATCTTGTCTAATATTAGCACTAGCTTATTTAAATTGAGTATAGGAGTGAGTAGGATCGTTTCCGAAAACGTTAGAAAAGTAGGCGGGATTCAGCAAAGGGGCGTGGCACGATCAATAAAATACTGTATCTCGTCTAATATTAGCACTAGCTTATTTAAATTGAGTATAGGGGTGAGTAGGATCGTTTCCGAACACATAACAAAAGTAGGCGGGATTCAACAAATGGGCGTGGCACAATCAATAAAATACTGTATCTCGTCTAATATTAACACTAGCTTAATTAAATTGAGTATAGGGGTGAGTAGCATAGTTTCCGAGCACGTTAGAAAAGTAGGCAGGCTTCAACAAAGGGGCGTGGCACTATCAATAAAATACTGTATCTCATCTTATATTAGCACCAGTTTATTTAAATTGGGTATAGGGGTGGGTAGAATCGTTAGCGAGCATGTTAGAAAAAATGGATGGGATTTAACAAAGGGGCGTGTCACTATTAAATAAAAACTGTAGGTATATTTTTATTGATTCTGGGGTATTAAAAAAGAGGCGAAAAGAGGAGATTTTTTCTTTTTTTCTAAATTTTTTTCTACTTTTTTATATATATTTATTATTTTTGGTTTTTTATATTTTTTTTTTTATTTTTTGGTTTTATTATTTCTTATTTAAATTTTTCTTTTTTTTTCTATTTTTTATAGAATATAATCAATTGTAAAATTAACATCGTCGTTATGCGAATTAATTTAATTTAGAACTTCTCTTTTTGAAAATTTAACCACTTCGATTCAATAGAACACAGATTGCATGTTGGAAAAACAACACGATCTAGCTTAACGCAACACTATGAACACAACTCCTTGAGTTTTGCAACACTCAAAAAAGCTCAATTGTCACAATTTGATTGCAATTTAAACTTTTTATCTAGTTTGCTTAGAGTTTGCCTTAGCAGTAGTTTACTGTCTCCTCTCTGTTTTTTGATTTAGGTCGCCTGTTTTCGATTTGAGAGTACTGCACGACGTTCGTTTTTTATAAATTTCTCGAAAGTTTTTAACAACGTGAATAAGTGTGCATATCCCTATTCAAGTAAACATCTTAAAGAAAGTAATAGCATGTAAATTATTTCAATTACCAGCGGAATCTTGGTGAATCTTCTTTAAGCGTATTTTTTTAAATCCCAGTTTTGTGTATTTAGTATGAGGAAAAATGGATTAAAAATAAAAGAAAATATGTGTATATATTTTATTTTCAATATTGTATTCAATGTCTTTAAAAAAGTGCTAGCAATTTTAAAGAACTTTTAGATATGGAGGTGTAATTAAAAAAAAACTCACATTTTTACTTAAAATCTGTCCCAAATTGTAGTTTTAAATTTTATAGCAATAATATTTCGTCTCAGGGTACCTTAATGTGTCCCGTTTTCAATCGTAAAAATCATTTGTATACATAACATATTTGATTTTTGCCCACTTATTGAAATTCCTGGCCCAATGTGCGGCATTCCCGAAAGCTTACTTTCAGTTGTAATGATGCAAAATAAGCGAAAGTTTGTTAACAAGTACGGTTAACGAGTGTATAAGGTGTCGAACCGGCAGATGAGAGGGCGTGGGTTCGAATCCGGAAATTGTCCGTCGTTTTTTACTTCAAGTTGATATTTATATTGCTTTTCCTTTTAACGTGCATTCACAAAAAGGGCTTTTAGCAGGACACTTTAGGGCCACGAAAGAGGAAGGCTTAGAAAATGTTCTCATTTTATATAAAAAAGTTAAAGGGCTTGAATATGAGTGCGGAAGGGCTAAGAAACCCGTATGATGGCCTGCTAGAAGCGCTTCAAAGACCTGCTTTTGCCCACTAGGCATGGTTGGGAATATTTTATAGTTCATTAAAAGCATACCCAGTGGACAAAAGCAGGTCTTTGAAGCGCTTCTAGCAGGCCATCATATGGATTTCATAGCCCTTCCGTGCTCGTTTCCAAGCCCATAAACTTTTTTATATGAAACGAGAAAATTTTCTAGGCCTTCTTCTCTCGCGACTCTAAAGAAGCCTGCTAGAAGCCTGCTAGAAGCCCTTCTTTAGAATGTACATTAGAAAGAAAAGAAATATCAATATCAACTTGAAATAAAAAACTTTTGACAATCTCCAGATTTGAACCAGCGTCTTCTCATCTGGCGATCTGGCATCTTACCCACTTGTCCACCTCAGTTGTTAACGCACTTTAGCTTATTTTGCATCATTACAAAGTAAAGTAAGCTTTCGGGAGCGCGGGTTCGCGACCCAGCTCGGACCAAAAAAAAAATTTTTTTGTATTTTTTTAAAAATCTACATTTTTTTACAAATTTTTCTGTTCATTTAAACATTTTTTTGGAATTTTTTTGTAAATTTCTTCATACAAAAATAATAGAAAAGACTTAGAATTTTTCCATATAAAAGTTTTCATGTAATGTGATATGCAATGTGTTATATTTCGGAGACCTGGGTTCGCGTCCCAGCTTGGACAAAAAAAAATATTTTTTTTTGTTTGTTCTTTAAGATTTGATTTTTTTTTTAATTGATCTGATCATTTATAATTTTTTCAAAATTTTTTTAAAAAACCTTCAAAAGGTAGGCCTTACAGAAGCACTCATCAATGCAGCGATCATGGAAGGTATATTGGGTCATGTGAATAAAAAATCAGCAAATACTTTTACTGAATTTTTCTAGTAAAAAGTATGGATTTAGTGAATAAAAAAAGCTATATAGATATAGCTTAAAAAGCTTAAAGCTATATAGATATAGATATAAAAAAAGCTATATAGATATAGCTTTTTTTATTCACTAAATCCATACTTTTTACTAGAAAAATTCAGTAAAAGCATTTGCTGATTTTTTATTCACATGACCCATTGACGCCAATAAGAGCACTACTAGCATGCAGTATTTTGCGTTTCGCTAGCTAAAATGCCCACTGGGTATAGTTTCTATTTCATGTTTTTATGTGCATTCAAATTGTAAATTTTGTGTGGGAGTAAGGCGTGGCTTAAAACTAATTTGAATGATGCTTAGCCTAGTTTCTAGGCTTAAGGGCTAAAACCACTATAAAATTTAATAAAATTAGACAAGTTTTTTAGAATTTTTGTAATCAGGGAAGCATAATTTATGTGAAATATACATACGGGGTTTTATTAAGCATATATTATATAATTTTTTTTTTTTAAAAAGATTAAAGAACTAAAGCATGCGCTTTATGCCAACAACGTTTGGTCTTTGACCTGAAAGGAAAGGGATATATTATTTGAGCAAGAATTGATTGGAACCATAAGTGAATTATCGATTAGGCGGAATAAACGTGCAAGACAATTTGAATTGCTTATAACCGAGGCTACACTCTTAAAATTTATTAGTAAAATGTCTACGAATGATATTAGTAAACAAAATATTCGTACATTCTGCAAATATGCGTATTACATACAAAGTATTTTTGTTGTGATATCTTTACGAATTCATTCGTAAAATTTTTCTAATGCCTGATGTAGTATCTGCGAATATAAATTTGTTTTATATACTAATGATATTCGCAAACAAAAATAATCAATTCGTATTAGTGTATTGTACGAATGATTGTGTACATATAAATAATAATATTCGTAAATTTCTCTTACAAATAAGTTCGTGATTTCTGTCATTACATTCGTAGTATTTACTAATGCTTTCGTAATATTTACGAATGAAAAATAATATTAGCAGAAACCATTCATTCGTAGAATGTACGAATTATAATAAGTAGAGTTTAGAAAATTGAAAACCAAAATCGTTTAGCCTTGTTTGTCGAACATCTACAGAACATAAGGAACTGTATGATTGTAAAGTAACTGTAGCCTACTGGTAGAGTGCGTGGCCCGTAAGCTAAATAGCCGAGGTTCAAACACCAGCTCGGACAGTATTTTTTAATTTTTTTTTTTACTGGTTTGTCGAGCAACTCAAGAATGTAAGGAACTGTATCACTGTAAAGTGGCTGTAGCCTACAGGTGGAGTGCGTGGCGAGTAAGCTGAAGAGCCGAGGTTCAAACCCCAAATCCGACAGATAATTTATTTTTTTCTTATAAAATATTATGATCATTCGTAAATGTAACAAATGTATTCGTACAATATACGTTTGTTTTTTAGGAATACGAATAAAATATTCGTAATTTGAACTAATAAACGTCGACTCTACGAATCCTATTCGTGGCTGAGAATTACGAGTAAAAAAACGTAGAATGGACGCAGTTATTAGTAATATTTACACACAAATATTTTTGAGTGTAGTCTTATGCCTTACCTCGGCAAGCATTTCCAGCCCTCAGTTGTTCCTGTCCTATAATTTCACATTTTCCACAATTTAGCTGTGGAGTTTCTGTTTCAATCACTGTTAAATGTAGTAAAGAACAAAGAAATCGAATAAAACCATGCTCGAACCCGGTTTCGAACCGGGGACCTCTGAGTTGATAGTCTAGCGCACTCCTCACTAGACTATAAAGGCCAAAAAATGTTGTCTCTTTTTTTGCTTTTAAATGACGGTACTAGAGCGTCATTATTGGATAGCCTTCATTGATATGGGAGATAGGCGATCAATTAAAATTTGAGTAATCTTTGTGCAAGCTTTAAACTTAAAAACGAAATGGTTTCAGGCAAAATTGTATGTTTATAGCCTCATTTTTGCGTTTTCAGATCACTGTTTCAACTGTAAACCCCAAGACACAATGGTTTATGTTTATATTAGATTATTTTCTTACATACAGTTGCGGTCAAAATAATAGCAGCACCCTTATATTCATACATGTTTGGATAAATAATACTAGTCTACGAATTTCGGATCCGGTAAGTCCATTTTCATTCCTATATGTGATTTCAATGCTCGTTCCAACTCCGTACTCAGTTTCCTCCTATATTGTAAAATTTTCAAGACACAGGGTGTTTCACGTTTTTGGCAAGTGTTTAGTATTATTGATCTAGAATTTAAACTACTCACCATAAAATAAAAATTATAATTTTGTATTTTTTGAAAAATTATCAATTTTTCCATCAATGTATCAGCCACTATCGTGTCATGTACTGTAGCGAAGCTAAAATTCTGAGATTATCCAACGAAATATCAACAAATTTTGTATCTTTTGTTTTAGCGGAACTGTAACCGTCCAAATTTAAAATGCCTTTTTTTCGTGTAAAAATACACTTAATCAACAGTATTTTAAATTCTAACTTTGGACAGTAACAGCTCCGCTAAAACAAAAGATAGAAAATTTGTCGATATTTTGTTGGGTAATCTCAAAATTTTTTCTCCGCTAGAGCACATGACACGAAAGCGATTGATATACTTATGAAAAATCTGATCTTTTTTCTAAAATACAAAATATTATTTTTTATTTTATGGTGAGTAGTTTAGATTCTAGATCAATAATACTAAACACGTAACAAAACCGTAAAACACCCTGTATCTTGAAAGTTTTACAATATAGGGGGAAACTGAGTAAGGAGTTGGAACGAGTGTTGAAAGTACATATAGGAATGAAAATGGACTTACCGGATCCGAAATTTTTAGACTAGTATTATTTATCCAAACATGTCTGAATATAAGGGTATTGCTATTATTTTAACCGCAGCTGTATATATAAACTATTATACATAATATTAATACAATATTTATTATATAAAATCCGAAAAATTCAATCTTGGAAAATATTGAAATTGTCAAACAGTGTAACAATTTAAACTGTTTCTATCGTCAGGAACTGATAAGACGTGTTTCTGCGGAAGTTTTTGACTATTTTATAAAATTAAAGATGTGTTTAATAACACTAAAAATATCTGCCTAAAAATATTCCTTAAATTCAACAGAAATTTCAACTCTTCTCGCAGCATATCTCAACAAGTGTTTTGACAAATAATATATGAAGATTTTTCAGATACAGATTAAAATGTTTTTTAAAAACATCAAAAGCCTTTAAGCATGTCGCATGTTTTAATACAATTCTGTATTATTTCTTTCAAGACACTGATAGCCTAAAAGTATTCCTGAATTTTTTCAAAAATTTCCTCTTGTGGCATTTTCCACTTCAACTGAGAAAATTAAATCTATTCGCAGTTTAAGCTCACATTTAACAAATCGTATTTAAAGCATTTGTTATTGTTGAAACTGTGAGCACACCGCCACACAGTGGGATTAGTTCATACAATGTTTGGCAAAAAATATAAGGAGTGCTCATAGAATGTTGAAATTTTGCTCTGAACCTTTGGTTAGCTCAATTAAGAAAAAAAATAAAGTTTTATCAAAATTGGCCACGCCCACTACCCACCGCCCATACAACCCAAAGTTTTTTTGACCCAAAGTTTTTGAAATTTGGCACATAACCTTTCATTACCTCAATTAAGAATAAAATAAAGTTTAATCTAAATTGGCCACGCCCACTACCCACCGCCCATACAACCCAAAGTTTATTTTTGGCCAAAAGTTTTTGAAATTTGGCACATAGCCTTTTATTACCTCAATTAAGAATAAAATAAAGTTTCATCTAAATTAGCCACTCCCACTACCCACCGCCCATACAACCCAAAATTTATTTTTGGCCCAAAGTTTTTGAATTTTGGCATAGAGCCTTTATTACTTCAATTAACGCCCACCACTCACCGCCCATATAACCCATATTATATTTTTTCCCACAAGTTCTTGTTTCTTTACCAAAACTATTTATTTCATAAATAAATTTCAATACATGCATTTAAATATAGACTTTTATTCATTATCTATCATTTCAGTAACTACATCATGAAGTGCAAGAACCTGTTTACGGGGCTGACATCTAATGCTACTTATAAAAGGATCTGACAATACTAGAAGTCGATGAAAAACATCTGTATTTGTTGCAACTCTATCACACTTTCTGGATAACCTAAATCTATAAGTTCTATAATCTTTATTTCTGGCTTCTTCGGCTTCTTCAGAAAGCATGCCAATAGGAAGTATTGCCGCATCCATGATATCTTTTCCGTGTATCAGTATTTTGTGTACTGTTACTGGCATATATTTACCAACTATATTTTTCAAGAAAAAGTTTTGCTGTATCTTGAACAAAATTCTTGGTCTTCAAGGAATTAACTTTTTTGCTACAAGTTATTATTTGTAGAATAATGCGAAATCGATCAATTAGTTGCTCCTCTACACCAGTCACATCGGCAACAAGTGCGGGATTAGAAAAGAAACGCCTGGACGTATTTCCATCGTTAGTAGACCCAGTTCCTTGTTGAACTGCACCCACTCGTATACTCATCTGTTCCTTTAAGGCCTTCTGAATTCGAAGTTTATTTTCCAGTTTTAGACTTTTGTGTTCGTCCTTGAGCGCCGACCATCTTTCAAATGGTTTGTTGTAGGCAATATGAAGTATGCACTCCATAAATTTAATGCGAGCATGTAAGGAGGAAACGCCCATTTTGATTGCTTCACCATCAATAGCTTTGCTTGAAACTAAATTAAGATTATTCATTTCAGTAGGTTTCGCTTTGCAAATGTAACAAACAGCTGCTGAAGATGTATCTGTAACCGTTTGAGCTGTCTTTCCATCTAACACTGTAAACACGAAATTATGCTTGATCGAAAATTGCTTCCCGCATGCTACAACTTCGGTATTTTTCAAAGCAGCAATATCTAAATTAATTTTTTCAACAAGGCTTAGCACTTTTTCTTTTGTTTCTTTGGTAAATACAAAGGAGATAGGACGGCAAAATCTTGTTGATGACGGACTTTTATTTCGCCAATATTCTTCTTGAGAAATCGTCTGTAGACTTAGCGGAACCATACATGCCAGTAACAAACTTTTATCGCTTACATCAGCTGCTAAACTCTGATTGTACTCAACATGTCCAGAGGAACCATCGCAACCCCACTTACATGTAAACTCTAATTTATCCGTCATACCATTTAATTCTTCATCCGGAAAAGTTTGAAATAATCGGCTTAACGTATGATCCATTAAACTTTGCAAGGAAACAGACGCAGCTTTTTCAGTTATTTCAATTTCATCTGGATAGCAATGCCTTTTTTCTTCTCTGACGTTTGCATATGGTGGCAAAATATCGTATCCTTCATTTTTGAGAAAACTTTTCATGGCTTCATACTGATTCTTTGTAAGCTCTGCATCCATCATCATTGCTAGTACAGCCGGCGAACGAATATAACATCGAGTTGGTATATTTCCACCCATCACTTTGCTTGCCATATTCAAATGTTCTTGTGAATATTTTGAAGCTAATTCAGTAGCCTTGAAACTCTTTGTGCGAACTTGACAATCTTCAAAATCTTTCGCTGGCCTTCCTAGTTTAGTTGAACAACTAAGCTCGCTATTAAGTGATACCTCAAATACAGCTAAAAACACAATAGGAAAAAACATTTACACATATAAAATTTTATAACGTACTTTTTAAACGTACTTTTTAGCTAATCTTCTTTTTTTTTAAAAAAAATGGGATTTTAGTTTATGCGATTTTTGCCACCGTTTTTTGAAATTCTTGGTCATTACCAAGAAACCTCTTTTGAATTGCTCTTTTCACTATATCGATTTCTTCATCCTGAAGCATTGCATTTTTTGATTTAATGAAACCGGTTATTAATTCCAAACTTGCATTGCAATTAATGAGTTCGTAACTCAGTTCACTATTTAACACAGAAAATAAACTCATTTTAATGATATTTCTTTAACTTCGCTATTTGCTATTTTGACGTTGTATTTTTATTGTTGTTAAATCATATGGTTTTGTTTTTAATCTATTCCAAATAAGTTATTGTTGTAACTAAATGTCATACTAACGCACGTGCCTAAAAGTATGCCATATCTCTTTGTAATTTTTTAAAAATAAAAATTTCATGGATTTGGAGACAAATTTTATGATTTCATAAAAGATTATTAATTATTTAAACTTTTTTTTAATTGATAGTATGGAGTCCTACCTTTCATTTTATTATAGCGGGAGCACCTAGCACGACCGAGCAACCTTTTTTTTTTTCTTCCAAGGAAGTTTGCAATCACGGCACATTATAGAACAAATTTTATTCTTCATATCTTTTAAACAATATGAGCGAACTTTATATTTTTTTTAAATACGCAGAAAAAGCTATATTTGAAAAAAATCACTATTTAAATCAGAGCAATAAAATTATCTTACGTACAAACACTATAGAAGTGCGTAAACAGTTTTCAATATTTTGGACCAAAATTTACATGTGGCTTTACTTCATTATTTCAAAGGCAAATAAACGTTTTTTTGGAATAGAATTTATGGATTCTTCATACTGAATCAATTCTCTACAAAACTGCATCATTACATTTTTAAATATTATGTGTGGAAAAAATTACTTATTGCACAAAAAATCCCACTGTGCGCCATCTGACTGTCGTATTCCATAATTATGCAACCCTGCGATGTATGCAATTATGCTGCTGTAGACAAAGCATAAAAATACGAGGTACAAAAAGCACGTCCAAGGACTACTTTTATTCACAAGTAGTTGCATGCAAAACAACCATATAAAAAATATTAACCAATAACAGACCCGCGTATTAAAACTGTGAATAGCCTTATTAATTTCATTCTGCATTGGATTTTATTTTTATTTTTTCCATATTAATTTGCGTCCGCCTAAAACTGTGCAGCATGTTGACACAAAAATAAAATCGCCTTTATTATGAATTTGAACTAGTTATTTTATTATTAGCTACAGCAGCAAAACAACATTTAAGACTTGCAACCGGATAAAGCTCGCATGCTAGACGCCCATAAATATCTATATATATAAAGCAAAAGTGAAAAAAAAAACAACTGCTAACCACACACATAGCTAAATACGCATATATATATATATATACACACTGACACGCACAGCTATAACGAACGCCAAGCAGTCTGGCAAAACTTCGTTGCACTAGCTTTATGGACAAAGCACACAACAACTGCTGCAGCAAACCACAAATTATGTGCGACACGCTTAGAAATAGGCAGCACAGCCACAACAAATAGCACACAAATACACTTATTATATAAAAAAACTGGCCCATTTCCCCATTTTGTAGGTAAAAGCATACCTTTTTAAGCGCGCACATTTTATTAGTGATAATGAACTCGATGGTGCAGCGCAAAAACCAGGCATACTAGTGGTAAAAGCATACTTTTAGGTAAGCAAAAAAAACACCATTAATACAGCTGCAGCTAATGGTGCAATGCTGGTTGGCGCAGCAGTAGTCGCACTTTATGGCTATGTGTTTGTATACCGTATTTGCGGTCATAGTCAAGCGAGACGATATGAACTCAACGCGCCGCAGCATAAAACCTGCATGTTAGCAATAAATGCTGCATACTTTTAGGAGGCACAAATTAAATAAAATTTATTTATTTATTAATAAACTTATAAATACAATTCAATTGAGGAAAAGAGGCGACACGAAATAATATAAGATTATAAAGCTCTTTATGAGCTTTTGACAACGTTATTTGTGAATTTTTCTAATTGAGTCTTGGAGCGAATGAGTGCGTTTGCATTTTGATTTTATCAATATTAAAACTTTCATTTTGATAAACAAAAGTTTTATTGCAAAGCATAAATCACAGAAAAAAATTGATTTTACTAACTAAATTGCTTAAAAGATAAACTTTATATGCGAAAATTAACAACAAATGGAATTTCTTCAACATCTTTAATAACAGTTTGAACGGAAACGCAAGCTAAAACGTATGTAATGCTACACATCCGTTGGCTGCCACTTTGCACTGTTGTTGCAGTTGTTGTTGTACCTGCTGGAACAACTCTAAAGCAGGTACAACATTAAAAAAATCAACATGATGCCAAAAATTTTTTACACTTTCACTACGCGACTACTGGCAGTCGTCGTTTTGCTTTGTCGTAAGTCATAAATCTTTTAGCGCGGCTGGTGGTCGTCGGTGAAAATTTTGCTGTTTCTGTTTTTTTTTTGCAGCTCACTTTTTTGCAAACATGTTCACATTCTTCAAAAATGCTTCTTGATTTTTTTTTTTTAGTGTACTCTATGTTAAAGTTTTTGCGTTTGTAGTTATATATCTTACTGCATTATTCTGTATCACGAACAAGCACACCAACGATGAGAAAGACACGAGAAACAATACTTTTTTCCATACAAAATTGTATTGCTTCTCGTTTCTTTCTTATCGTTAGTGTGCTTCTTCGTGATACAGAATAATGCAGTTAAGCTATAAATCCACGTAAAGGCTATTTTTCAACATTTCTTTTGCATATTTTTAGGAGCTCATGTAATTGTGAAGTGCTAATGCTAAACACACTTTTAGGCACACACAGTGAAGTGTTTAAAGAGCAATTCACACATGCTTTAACCGTGAAGCGAAATTTGCTAAACAATTTTAACTCTCTGAGGCTTTTTTTAAATATTTGAGTTAGTTTTATTGACTGTTTAAAATAGTCAGCGCTATTCTATCGCTCTTGAGCAATTTAAGCTTTTTAAATAATTTTGTGCATATAATTTTGAAAGCTGTTTTATTGTCTAATTATTTAAAAGTTGTATTTATAATATACAAGCTTTTGGGCAACCTTATGTTTGTGCTTTTCTTAGCACTAAAGAGCGTTTTAGATTCCATACAAAATGCGAAGAGATTAATTTTTGCACTTATTTTAAAGGTGAAGTCAACTTTAGCAATTTAAAACATTTGTCAGCACTGCAATGCTTGGTTTTCACTACGTCATTTTTATGACGCCACAAAATTTTATCACCTGAAATATCGATTCTTAATAAAACTCTAGAACATTTCCTGCATAGCTCTATTAAAAAATGTATTTGTTTTTAATTTTCCAAGATTGTCAAAGTTAGAAAAATATCAACATGTTATTATTTTCAATTTGATTGACACCAACTGACCACTGATAATGACATAGTGAAAACCAAGCATTAGATTAAACTCTAAAACTACTGTTTTATGATCTTATTAAATCAATGCATCGTTTAAAGCAAGCTGAATTTTTTGCACTTTTAAAAACTCCAAATTGCAAGTTATTTCAACTGTTGTCAACAATTATTAAAAAAAATTTAAGAGATTAACACGAGGTTGAACAGACATAAACACTTACCAAAGTATATAAAAAAACAAAAATTTATACTGTTTAGAGTTCAGAAAGTATGCAAGCTTTAAAAATGTTTAGAGTTCAGAAAATCTGAACATTTTAAATTCTTTTTTAAGTTTCAATAGGGGTATTCACGATGTGGTGTATTTGGCCTTGTATTGTGTATTTTTAAAAAATTTGATATTTGTAGTAAATTTTATTAAATTACAAAAACAAGATGTTCAGCATTCAAAATACCCTGTGGCAAAAATACAACGAAGGAGCCCTATTGTATTCTTTGTAAATTTCGTTGTGAATTAAATTGTATTAAATTGCATAAAAATTTCGTTGTGTAAAATTCAAAGTGATCGCAAAAGCATTTCTACTCAGCATGGAGGAAGCTACCGGCAACGCTGTGAGTTTATTTAATAAAAATTAATATAATTTAGTGTTTAGTTTCAATTTTTGTATGATTTCCTTTAGTTAAATGATGATTTAAATTAATGTTTCCAAACAAAAGAACATAAAAGAGCAGCTAATTTTAAAAAATACAATACTTTAGTAAAGGTTCGTTGTTAGATTGTAGGTATTGTAAATTTTGTAAAAATTTATCACAAATACACCACATCGTGAATACCTCTAATGTTATAATATTTTTAAACTTGATTTTATGGAGTAATCAAATCCATAATTTATGATGAAAATAGAGCTTTTAATGCTTTCTTTAAAATTATAGAGCTTTTAAGATTCTACTCTAATACTTATATAAGACATTTTTAGATTCGATAGATGACGTTCAACAAAAGTTTTTACAAGAAACAAAAAAAAAAACAAAAGTGTTACAATGTTGCCGTGGGAGGCATTTCAAATCTTAAGTTTTTTGCAAAGCTTTCGTATAGTTTCACGAGGAAAAATAAATGATACTTAAAAAAATAAAAAATCTAGTGCTAGATTATTTTATTGAATAAACAAATTAATCATGGCTTTTCGTAAAACAGACATATTTACGCAAATAATTAATCAAAAGCTCATTTTATTGACTAATAACAAAAATAAAAAATATTTAGAGCTTTTGTGATATAACAATGGTCGCGTTTTTTGGAAGAGCTTTTGAAATTCAATAAAAGTTCAGGAAGGCACTTCAATTTATAGCAATAAAGCAAAGATCAGTGACACTAAAACCACTAAATTCAATATGATTCTGTTGAAAGCACTGTGTTCAGAAACACTTCAATTCACTCCTTATAAAAAAGCGGCAGTTTTAGCATTTAACTTTCTTTAAATAAAATAAAACGTGTTTCTGTTAACAACAAGAAGCTATGGCAACCAACGCAAGGAAGTTCCTAACGGAAATTACAAAAACTGGAGTTTTTTCGTAAAAATTTATCTGTACTGCGTTGATGTTTTGGAAGGTTCAACAGGGACTGGTTCAACTCCAATAACTCAATGCAGTTATTGTCAAGTTCCATGAGAAGAATGGGCGGGCAATCATCATTATGAGCTGCGTCTTAGATAATTATATGAAGTATTTGGAAAAATATGAATTGGGACGTTTTTTTCTGTGAAGTCAGCGTCCAGTCAAACTATTGTGAGGGGGCAGTTGACGAGACTTCAACTTTAAAATAGAACATAAATAAAGGACAATTTTTTATTAAAATTCGATAGCGATGTTATAAAATTTAAGTCGCCTGGCGCAATGCTAACTGAGTGCGACCTAGTATCTCAGTTGTTTGTTCCTCTTCCAGAGAGCTATGATGAAGTTCTCGAGAACATGAAAGAAAGTGAACAAACAATTCAGACGATCAAGCAGAGATAAATGGCAAAAGATAGAAAAGGATCCGATCGTGCCTTAGGAAACGAACAAAAGAAGACAACAATGGCTTTTTTCAACTACAACGAAAGATAAATATTATAGATTCAACGGAAAATGTTGCAACTGTGGAAGACGGGCCACATAAAAGCAAACTGCAGAGTTCGTGTTAAAGGTGACAATAGGAATGCAATCAATTTTAAAGATAACGAGAGGCATCTGTATGCTTCATACCAGACAGATTCAAAAGATGCAACGATCGTATGGAATTTATGCTTGGTTCTGGATCAAGTGGTTATCTTGTTAAGGAAAGGTGATATATTACAAATATTCAAACTTTGATGAAGCCAATTATATTACAAGTGGCTAAGAACGAAGAAGCTTTAATAGCTAGGGAGTTTGGAGACATTTGTGGATATACAACTAAAGGCACATTAATTGTACTAAAGGAAGTGCTGTGTGTTCCGTATCTGTGGGATAACCTGATTTTTTTTCATCGACAGACAAGTGTGCCCGAATGCTAGTGCTAGAGGGGAATTTAAAAAAAAAACGTTGCCAGTGTCATCAATAAAGGTGAAGAAATCGCTTGTGCTAAGTTAAAAAGGAACCGATTTGCAGAAAATGAACAAGTTTCAAATGAAGAAGAAAGATCAGGAGAAGAAGAAGCCCAACAATTGAGACCAAATTCACGTGTTCCAATTCCAAGCCACAATGTAACATTAAATGAACAATATATTGAATCTGCTCCTGAAGCATATGAGGCAATTTACAGCTGTCCCGAATATGAGAAGCGGATTGATGCAGTTGGTGAAGAATTGAAATCAATGGAGAAAAATCAAGTATGGAAAATTGTCAAGCGCCCAGCTGGAGTGAGATCACTTAAATAAAAATGGGTATTTAGAATAAAAAAATGCAGATATAAAATCCACAAGATATTAGGTTTTGCAACCTTCTTTGGTTGCTAAAGGATTTATTCTAAAGCATGGAATTGTAAATAAAAAAAATTGCGTCTGTTGTTAACTAGGTTGACAACAATTCGAAAAGTTCTGTGAGAGTACAAAAACCATTTGACTCTGATTCTTTAGATGCAAAAAGCGTATTTTTTTATGGGCAACTAAAATAAGAGATATACATGGAAATTCCGAATGAATCAAAAGCAAGAAATGACAAAGTCTGCAAACTGGAAAAATATCTATCCGGTTTGAAATAAAGCCCTCGTTGTTAGAATGAGAAGATAAACGCCTACCTTCTACAACTAGGATTAAAGAGATTGAAGCACGATTATTGTTTGTACTCCAAGAAAATTAATGACAATTTCATTTTTATGCTACTCTAAGTTGATGATATACTAAAAGCGGGACATTTTTTAACATCAATTGAGTCAATTTGAAGCTGAATATATCGCATTAAGGCAGTATTCTAGTGTGGAAAATTGAAAAAATCAAAATATATTTTATATATTGAAGAATATCTCCTTAAAAGAACAGAAATCCACTCTACACACTACATCTACGGTGCTCTATAGCATGGGACCAATATTAAGAGTCGGCCAACGCCTCTTCGGATTTCAAAGGATCCACCAGATAGGTTCCCTAATTTTATAGCACAGATCTACATTAAAAGTTCATTTGAACTATGTACATGACGGTGACACGTTTAGCCTCTAAAATTGTACATGACTAGGTTATTTAAAATAACCATGGGTCATATCGGTATACATACCGATAATTTAAGTCATTTTTTTGGCACGCAACTTCGTCATCATGATTAAAGAATTGGCATATGTTTGTCAGATCCTGAAAAACTAGGAGGCGATGCCATAAATTAAAACCTCTGGTACTGTCGCTTATGTAATCAGGTTTCCCATCAATTGACGAAAACTACTCAGATTGTATAGGTTTCCCGTCACATTTTCTTAAATTCCAAAGGTAGCAGTATATTTATCCGGTATTTGCTTACCATTCTAACATTTACTGTTTAAAATTAACGAGAATTCCATCTACCATCACTCTCTTAGTAATTTACGGGAGTTACCAACCCGAGTTAAACATGGTGTAAATCGCACCGACTTTTCTGGTCTCCAACCACAACTAGTACGAACGAACCCCGAAGGACCACAGTCATGACAATCAATACCTGGCAAAAGGTTCCACCAGACAAGGCTCTTCAACATTCCGTCTACAGACCAAAAGTTCTTAGAACACACCAAAACATTTGTATTAGTCGGCCTTTGTAGTCTTGTGGAGAGTGCGCTAGACTATGAACCCAGAGGTCCCTGGCTCGAATCCGGGCTCGGGCATGGTTCTTTTCACTTTCTTTGTTCTTCGCTACATTTAAGAATTATGGAAAACTAAAAATCCACAACTCTGTCGAAAATGTGGAATTCAAGGATAGAAACAACTAAGGGCTGGAAATTCTTGCCGAGGTTAAGGCATAACACTAGCCTCGGTTTTGCCTAATTATTAATTCACGTATGCTTCCAATCAATTCTGCTAAATAATCTATCACTTTCTTTTCAGGTCAAAGACCAAACCTTGTTTGTACAAGGCATGCGCCTTGGTTCTTTGATATTTTTTTAAAAAAAAAAAAAATTTGAAAGTGACACATTCAGTCACTAGAATTGTTTATGACTAGGTTAATTAGCCATTGGTTTCCCGATAATTTAATACCGCAAGAGAACCACAATCCTACTTACGCAACTTCGTTAGCTTAATTAAGGATTCTTGAAATCCTCTTTCGGAAAACTAGGAAGCGTGCCGTAGTATATCATTGGCCCATACTACATCAACGATTACTTTGTCTCTTACATAGAACCCTAACTCTAAAGCAAAGGTCTGCAGCCAAAGGTCTGCAGATAGATCAGGTCTCTTCTTCTTGATGGATGACGATATCAAGATATTTTATAACTGTACTTCAAGTTATATTGGATTGATCGACTATCACAACTCTATATGTTGTGATAACTTAATACCATAACAATGCCGTCTCCAAGATTTGGCACCAACAACCAAAGTTCAAGGTGGACCTTTTGTTTTACAAAAATCAGATGAATCACTCAAGAGACCGGTGTGAAGTTAGCATCTTTTTCGCAGCATTCGGCGAATATGAAATGTCCGATCTCTGTAATCACATATGTTGACAACAGAATGCTGCTAAATTGAATGAGCTTTAAAATTTATCGGCGAATTCAAAAAGCTTTCTACTGATTGATCAGTTCTTAAGCTTTCTAAAATAAGTTTACACTATTGTCCACTAGAGTGCTGGGTAAAGACATTTATATAATGGGCACAAACTGATTCTGGTTTCTCCGTAATTTTGTTATATTCTGAATTCAAATCGAAAGGCTGCCACATATTCAAAAATAAAATGCTCAAATTGTTTTGTTAAAAATAATTGCAACTGTCAATTCATACAAGCTTAGGTAAAAAGTATATTTTCCCCGGTTTTTAAAGTTTCAAAATTCTAGTAGATATTCAAGTATACGTATAAAATATTTATTTTTTTGCAACGTTGATTATTGTCAGCTGCTGTATGCTTACGGTGACTATCCATAAATGAAAAGGCATTAATGTTCTGTATTGTAAGGAAAATTCTGTATTTCTTATCATAAAAGTTATTGATGTTAATTACCCTGCAGTGTAAGACTAGTCAGCATTAAAACATGAGTAGTATTTATACTAGTCAAAACAAACTAGTTTATATTTTGTCACGATTTACTAGTTGCAAAAGTAGTTCAAACCCAACTAGTTTTTGTCAAGTCACATTAAACCAGTTGTAAAACTAACAAAAATCAAACTATTCTACTTACTTACTTACTTAGTTGGCGCTACAACCGTATGTCGGTCTTGGCCTCATCTAAGAATTTGCGCCAGCCATTTCTGTCTTTCGCTTGCTGGCGCCAGTTGGAAATTCCAAGCTTCGTCAGGTTGTCCTCTACTTGGTCTTTCCAACGAAGATGCGGTCGTCCTCTTCTGCGTTGACCGCCGCTGGGTACCGAATCGAATGTTTTCTTCACTGGAGCATCGTCTTTCATGCGCTGAACATGACCAAGCCAGCGAAGCCGCTCGATTTTAATGCGCTTGACTATGTCGATGTCAGCGTACAGCTCATACAGTTCATCATTCCACCGTATTCGGTACTCGCCATTGACGCAGATTGGTCCGTAGATCTTACGAAGAATCTTTCTCTCGAATGCTCCTAAAGTCTTTTCATCTAAACTGCTCAACGTCCAGGTTTGTGATGCGTAAAGTAGGACGGGCATGATGAGCGATTTATAGAGCGTGATTTTCGTTCGTCGAGAGAGAGCTCTGCTTCTCAATTGCCTACTGAGCCCAAAGTAACACCTGTTGGCAAGAGTTATTCTTCGTTTGATCTCAATGCTGATGTCGTTGGTAGAATTAATGCTGGATCCCAGATAAACGAAGTTCTTCACAACCTCGAAGGAGGTATTGTCAACAGTAACGTGGGTTCCAAGACGCTGGGACTGTTTGTTTGTTGACACTAAGTATTTCGTCTTGTCTGCATTCACTGCCAGACCCATTCGACTTGACTCTCTTTCTAATCTGGAAAATGCTGCACTGACTTCGCGCGTATTATGGCCAATGATATCGATGTCATCAGCATACGCAAGCAGCATAACACTCTTGTAGAATATTGTGCCACTACGTCTCAGATCAGCAGCTCGGATGATCTTTTCCATCATTAGGTTGAAAAAGTCGCACGATAAGGAATCACCTTGTCTGAAACCTCGTTTGGTAATAAATGGTGGGGAGAGGTCCTTCCCGATTTTAACTGCGCTGCTGGTGTTGCTCAGTGTCATCCTGCAAAGTCGTATTAGTTTTGCAGGAATACCAAATTCAGACATGGTGGAGTACAGGTGCTTCCTTATTGGGCTGTCGAAGGCGGCTTTGTAGTCGACAAAAAGATGGTGGGTGTCGACTTGTTTTTCTTGAGTCTTCTCCAAGATTTGTCGTAGCGTGAAAATCTGGTCGATGGTGGACTTTCCAGGTCTGAAGCCACACTGATAAGGTCCGATCAGTTCGTTTACAATGGGCTTCAATCTTTCACATAAAACGCTCGACAGGACCTTATATGCGATATTAAGAAGGCTTATCCCACGGTAATTGGCACAGATAGTGGGATCGCCTTTCTTGTGGATTGGGCAGAGCACACTGAGATTCCAATCGTTCGGAATGCATTCTTCCGACCATATTCTGCATAGAAGCTCGTGAATGCATTTAAGTAGAGCTTCGCCTCCGTTCTTAAACAACTCAGCAGGTAAGCCATCAGCTCCCGCGGCTTTGTTATTTTTAAGCCGAGCTATAGCTGTCAGAACTTCATCATAGTCGGGCAGCGGAACCTCAACGCTGTCATCCAAAATTGGGGTTTCCGGAATATCATCTCTATTGGCGGGATTGTTGTCAGCGTCGCCATTTAGAAGCTTAGAGAAGTGTTTCCTCCATAACGTCAGTGTACTCTGGACATCTGTCACTAGATTCCCGTTTTCATCCTTGCAGGAAGAGGCCCCGGTTTTAAAACCATCGGCAAGGCGTCTTATTTTTTCGAAAAATTTTCGGGCCTCATTCCTGTCACCATACATCTCAATCTTCTCCTGCTCGCGCTTTTCTGCCTCTCTTTTTTCCGCCTGAAAATATGTCTCTCTTCCCTCCTCTTTTCTTTGTATCGCTCCTTAGCAGCGCGCGTTACAACCGACTGCAGGGTGGCTTTGTAGGCGGCGTCTTTCTCTGCAGTGGCGTCGCGACACTCCTGGTCGTACCACTGGTTTCGGCTAGGGCGTTGGTAGCCAATCACCTCTTCAGCAGCCGCACGCATGGAGTTGGAAATGTGAGTCCACTGCGCGCATATATCATCGATTGGAGGAGTGCTTTGAAGCAGGAGTGAGAGTCGAGTGGCGAAAGCATCGGCTGTCTGTTTTGATTGCAGCTTGTCGACGTCTAGCTTTCTCTGTGTAGGGTTGCGTGTATTCTTAGCTGCGCATAGACGTGTACGGATCTTGGCTGCAACAAGATAGTGATCCGAGTCAATGTTTGCACCACGGATCGTGCGTACATCCAATACACTGGAAGAGTGCCTTCCGTCGATCAAAACGTGATCAATTTGATTCTTGGTTTTCTGATCAGGGGACATCCAGGTGGCTTTATGAATATTGAGATGCTTGAATCTAGTGCTACTTACGACTATTCTACATATTATCAAAATCAACCAGTTTCAAAACTAGTTGGAGCTGGGTACCCCATTGGAACAAACTAATAATAAACAAATTAAAACATATAAAAACTAATTTAAAAACATGTAGTATACCTAATGTTACCAACTATACTTACTTTGTAAGTATCATACTTATTTTCAGCTTCAAATACTTACTAAAATTGCATACTTATAAGTATACTTACTTTTAAGATGTATACTTAATTATGCTTACTTTTCAGCTTCGGTTGAACGTTTTTGTTTGCAAAAACGGAAAAGTTTGAAAATTGTAATCAACAGCGTTAAAAATACAGACTTTGGAGTCAATTCTATTTTTAAAAAATAATATTGAATACAGCTGTGTCGAATTTTAAAATTTTTTAAAGACAAGACCTGATATATTAAGGGTGTAGTCTAGTTCGTCGACTAAAAAAATAGGTTATTTTTGAGAATTTCTCGTGAGCTTGCTATGAAAGATATGTTTAAATAGGTTGTTAGGAATGATAAATGAGGTCTTTAATTACAAAAATAAAAAAATTTTATTAATGTTTTTTAATAATTTGGAGGCAGTTCGGCCCCACACGATATATTGGCATCTGTTTATCTGAAACAAAAAACTGAAATGTTTTAGATTCAATATGATAAGGACTATAAAACAGACTATTAATATTCATTTTTAGCAATTGTTGTTAACTTTAACAAAAACCAAAAAAAAATGAAAAAATAATTTTTTCGCTGTTATTTGTAAAAAAAATATAGTAAACATCAATCTTCTAACACGATTATAGTCTATTTTGTAACTAGTTTTGTTAAAATATGTGGTTAAAATTTCAGAAGGATGAGCCTACAGGTTCCGGAGAAATAGTGTGTGGCGTCCGTGAAAACGTAGTTTTGAGAAAATCGCTCTTAAGATTTAAATGCGTTCACATGAGTTCAGGTAGAGTAAGCTTTGGGTTGAAAAAAATTACTTATACTGCTCGGATCTCTGTATAAAAATTTAATACAATATTATTAGATACATATACATTCGAAAAATGTAGAAAAAAGTAAAGTTTTCGGAAGTGACCAATTAGACTTCACCCTTAAATAAAATTTACAGCCAAGACAAATACGATTTCAAGCAAAATGAAAAAAAACAAGCGTATATGATAACAAGAGCGAATAATGATAACTTTTCTTTGGTCTCTGTACACATTTGAATGTGATTTTTTTTTTATATAACTACTTTGAAAATGCGTATAACTTTTAACTTTTTGTTATGCTTTTGTTTGTTTTTTTAACTATTTTATGTATTAGAAATATATATATGAATTTCAAATATATAAAATTAATATTTTGTTTTTTTTTTAATCTGAAGACTTTTTGGTTTTAGATAGATTGCATACACAAAACTTTTTAAGGAGAACAAAAAGAGGGTGTGACAATATTTAAAGAATATTGTGGGTTCTACTGATTTTAACATAAATTAGTAAATTATATCAAAAAAGTATTCAATTTATTTTTCTAAGGTAAAATACTAACTTATACTTATTTTAAAAAAATATACTTACTAATACTTACTTTTCAGTGTTCTAAGAAGCAAATATACTTATTTTTCTATAACATGAGTTGGTAGCATTAAGTATACCATAAACATGGTATTTCATCAAATAGCTTTAACTTTAGCCTTTAGCTAATATTTTGTTGTAAAAATATATGTTCTTTGAACCTATGAACTATTGAAAAAATATGAACCTATGAACTAGTTTTAATTCGATAATTACTATATTGGTTAAAAACTAGTCACAACCCAACTAGAACTTTACTTTACATAAAAAATGAGTTGTTAACTAGTTAAAACCTTATCTATAGTAAGACAATTGTCTTTTCCAATGACATCACCACGTAAAAAATACCAGTCGGTTCTATGAGAATAGGACATAAATCGAACTAGTTGTTGGATATTTCCAACTAGTTGTTGACTGGTATAAATCTAGTTGATTACACTGCAGGGTAATGCAAGGAATGTCTTAAGTCAATTTTAAATATTTTTTTTGTATATAATATCAATTTCATATAATAATTTTCTATTGCATAAATTAAAATGTTTACAAAGATTTAAGTGAAACTATTTAACAGTAATTCTGCTTAAGAGATGGTATACCTTTTTCTGAAACAATTTCATCATGTTTTTAAAAGTTTCATTAAAACCGGCAAAGAACAGGTCAGTTTTTTCCATAAACACTGAGTGAATTATCTGTAAGAAAAAATTTCACCGTCGATTTTCAAACTTTTTGGGATGGTAAGTTTGTCAAAAATCTTACTAAGCACATTTTCCTTAATGTCAAAAATAACTTATTTTATTAATTCTTTTCCTTTGAGTTTGCGATAAATGATTTTAGTGCTCGGTTATAAAAAACTTCTATAAAATGTTAAAATATTTACGGTTCAGCAAGGTTGAAAAAACTACTTTATAAACCATGGGCTTATTCAATGGCTAAAATAGCATTGAAAAAAAAAATTTTAAAAGAAAGGAAATTGCAAAAAATTTGGGAAAAATTATATTTTAAAGGCAGAAATTAAATTACATTTGAAAAGAGTAAAAAATTGAAGTAAGCAACTAAAAGTCACAAAATTTAATTTTCGCATTACATTTTTTTAAGGCCAGTAGTGCACACTGTCACTGCCAGCAGATTTCTCTCTTTTCTGGAGAGGCATAAAGCTATACCGCACAAGAGTAATTATTTTTTTTAACTTTGTTGTAAAAATCTCGGCGGCTGTGGAATTTTTAACCATAATTTATTAGAGTATATGTACGGATGCAGTAAATGTGATAAGTTTAAGAGAAGTCGCACTGAAAACTGATAAAATGAAAAAGTGTGCGTGTCAGCTGCTGACACACCTTTTCAGTTTGCTACTTTAGATCGATTAATAAACCTTAATAACGTAAATACTAAAGTGGCCCTTAAATTCAAGTGTCTTTTTTTAAATCGATCCCCCTGAAAATATTCGAATAGATGAGAAATGATAAAATATAAAATTTCAGATCAGTCCAAAGTGATTTAGAGGTCACTAAAGTTATGCGATTATTACTAAAGCGGGCAATTAAATTCATGTTATGCGATTACGTTAAATAACCTGGTCGTTATGAAAGTTTTTCCTAAAAGTGTACCGTTTTAAAAATTTCGAGTTTGAGTTTTTTAGAAAAACATTCCCAAAAATCCAAGAATGCAAAATTTTAAAAAAGAACATCACCAGTGGTGGTGGAATTATTTTGAGTAATTTTGTACAAAAATTTAACTGGACTTTTTTTCAATAATCCTCAAAGTGCCTGTTTTAGGCATATCAAACACAAAAAATATTCATAAAAAATCGAAAAAATATGTTTCTCACTAAAAATAACTTCAGTAATTTTAAAAAAATATTTCAGATTTATATTCAGAAAAATTATTAGGTTCCAGGGTTACCGAGATAACTGATATCTGGAAACCCTGGTCTTAGGTTAAAAAATAATAAAAACTTTAAAAAGAGATATTTTTTATTAAAGCAAGCAAACTAAACATAAATGATAATAAAATGTAAAATTTCGGATCCATCCAAATGGATTTAGAGGTATGTGAAGTGGCTTGTATTAGAGAACTGCACAAGCCTACTTGAAGTCTATTTCAAGTACTTGCTTAAAAAAATACAAGTTCAAGCTAGCTTGAGCTTGATAATTTTGAATCAAGTATAGCTTGTAATTGAATATAAATAAGTCCACTACAGCTTGCGACTTGCAAGTATGCAAGCTTACAAGCGAACGTCACGAAGTTTCAAGTAGTTTCAAAAAGCTTGAAATCCAATTAAAGCAAGTATCCCCAAAAAATTCAATGAGCTTGTGTAGGAAAAGCTTAAGCGTATTATGACTTTTAAGGGTTCTGTGGACTCCGTTGTTTGCCAGTTTTAGGGGGTGGATAATTTCGGATCTTATGTCAGAATTTAAAATTCAAGATGGCGGATAGAGTTGTTAGATTTTTTTTTTATTTTTGCAAATTCTTGTAATTTTGAAATTCTGACAACAGATTTGATTTCGAATATAATGTCACAGTTTTAAGATTTAAGATGGAGGTTAGGGCTGCCACCTAAATTTTGACCAAAGTATTGTCACCTAATAATATGTATTTTTAAGAGTTTTAAACATCATTTAACAGTGTTAGGGAGTCACTGATTTCTAATATGAAGTCAGAATTTTAAAATTCAAGATGGTGGATAGGGCTGCCACCTTAATTTTTTTGTATTTTTATGAATTCTGGGCTGGCAAAAAAAAAAGATACACCAAAAATGGACCGCTGACTACGAATCTGTGGTCAAAATTTCAAACTTATAAAATTTTCAAATAATAGGGTTGCCACCTAATAATAAGAATTTTGAAGAATTTCAAACATTATGTAAGTGTAAGGGAGTCACTGATGTCGAATCTAAAGTCAGAATTTTAAAATTCAAGATGGTGGATAGAGTTGCCACCTTAATTTTTTGTATTTATATGAATTCGGGGCTGGCAAAAAAAAATAGTACACCAAAAATGGGTCACTGACTCCGAATCCGTGGTCAGAATTTCAATATTATAAAATTTTGAAATAATAGGGTTGCCACCTAATAATATGAATTTTTAAGAGTTTTAAACATCATAACGTAACAGTGTTAGGGAGTCACTGATTTCTAATCTGAAGTCAGAATTTTAAAATTTAAGATGGTGGATAGGGTTGCCCCTTAATTCTTTGTATTTTTATGAATTCAGGGCTGGCAAAAAAAATAGTTCTCAAAAAATGGGTCGCTGAATCCGAATCCGTGGTCAGAATTTCCAAAATTATAAATTTTATAAATAATAGGGTTGCTTTTACTTTTAAAAATACATATTATTAGGTGGAAACCCTATTATTATAAAATGTTATAATTTTGAAATTCTGACAACGGATTCGGATTCAGCGACCAATTTTTGGCGTACCATTTTTTTTTGCCAGCCCCGAATTCATATAAATACAAAAAATTAAGGTGGCAACCCTATCCACCATCTTGAATTTTAAAATTCTGACTTTAGATTCGACATCAGTGACTCCCTAACACTTACATTATGTTTGAAATTCTTCAAAATTCTTATTATTAGGTGGCAACCCTATTATTTCAAAATTTTATAAGTTTGAAATTCTGACCACAGATTCGGACTCAGCGGCCCATTTTTGGTGTATCATTTTTTTTGCCAGCCCAGAATTCATAACAATACAAAAAAATTAAGGTGGCAACCCTATCCACCATCTTGAATTTTAAAATGCTGGCTTCAGATTCGAAATCAGTGACTTCGAAATCAGTGATTCGGAAGCATCTACCCTTAGAACTTCCAACCACGAAGTCCACAGAATCCTTAAAAGTCCTATTACGCTTAAGCTCTTTCTACACAAGCTCATTGATTTTTTGGATACTTGCTTAAAATTCAATTAATTGGATACTTGCGAGCTTACAAGCTTTTGCCGATCGTTTCAAGCTTTCCAAGTTTCTGCCCGACAAAGTAAGTCTAAACAAGCCAAGCCAACGAGCAAGCATTAATATGACTTGTATCTATTTGGTATTTTTGCAAGCTGGCTAAAGCTTGATTTTTCAAGTTTGGATACATACTTGAATTCAAGTACTTGAAAAGGCTTGAACTTCAGGTAGGCTTATGCAGTTCTCTGTTGTGTATATATTCGTATACGTACAGTTATGCTGACGAGAGAATGTAACTGAATATACGACTTGTGTTGCCCCCCACGTTACGAATATTATAACCTGTTTATATTGTTCGCTCTTTTAGCTCACTAAAGGCGAATTTACACGATCCACTATCATCCTTCACTTTGGATGAATCATCTGATTTGTAAAATGTAAATTGAGTTTCATCTTTAAAATGAAGATTATTGTCATCCACATTGAACAGTGAAAGAAGTAGAAGGTCTTCCTACTTTTGATGAAAGTGAAAGCAAACCTAACTGATGTGTCATTCGTACTAAAACACAATTGAAAGGTGTTAACATTAATTTGTCATTAATTGTCATTAAAAAGTTGTCATTAATTTCAAGCAGAAAGTGTATATTTTTTTGTATATTAAATAAATAAAAGCTATTCAGCAAGCTTTTATTTATTTAATTTTTTTAAACGTCAATAAAGTTAATCAGCCAACGAATATATTTTGACATTCAACACCGAATCATCCATCAAATTTCAAATTTACACTTTGAATAGTGTAAATTAAAAATTGATTCACTGTCATCGTTCTACATTCACTATCATCGTTTTGAGTGAAATGTGTAAATTCGCCTTAACAAAAACAGCAATATTTCCGTGTGTTATAATCAGCGTTGCCAGACGTTTCTTTTAAAAAACTGTAAATTCCAAAAAAAACTGTATTTCCAACAAAAATACTGTAACCCTAAAAAAAGTAAGTTTTATTTGATTAATATTTATTTATTTATTAAAATAAAAATAATAAAAACAATTCATTAACAAAAACATAAACAATAACATAAGCAGTTACAAAAAAACTTAAAATAACATTTGTACTTTTGAAGTTATAATCTTACAACATTTTTCAGTATTTTTCTGTGACATGCTACCTTATTTTGACAACTGAAAGGGTTTCATATAAAAAATTTAAAATGAAATGCCAAAATAAGGCATCCAATTTTTTTATCTGATATTGCGAATGAGAACACCTTATTATAATTACACCATGCTTTTAAAAAAAATCACATTTTTTTTAAATTTGATTTCAATAATTTTTGTAAATTGACTTGTCAATTTTGTTGTACATTTAGTTTGATTTATCATATTGAATACAATTTTATGCATTCTTTTTTAAGAGATCTTTTGTCCTTAGAATATCACAAAGAGCGGGAAATTACCGACTTATTTCTAAATTTTGTTTTATTAATATTAGTTTTGGAAAATATTCTTTCTATTTATTTAAATTTAAATCCCTAAAACTAATTTGACGTAATTCTCCTCATTCTACATAAACTTCTTGCTATTCAACAATGATTACAACATTTATCAAATGTCGACTCAACTGCGATGGGTGATAAGTATATAAAACTTAGTTGGAGACAGAAATTCCACATCTTATAAAATGCATTTTAAAATTAATTTTGACTTAGATTTGACTTTATCGATGCATCGAAAGGAAGAGAAAACTAGTAAAGAATTATCGAAAATAAGAGATAGAAAGCAACAAATACCCTCACAGCCGTATTTTAGTTTATTCGTTGTCTTGAATGATGCATTTTTTTATGACATCACTTTTAAAAGGCGTGGTTTTATCCAAATATTTCACATTTTAAACTTAAAATCTATTTTATTTATTAATTGTTATGAGAGTTATTTTATTTTAAATTTATAAAGGTTTACTATTATTATGACGTAATTTTGTATGAGAGGTGGTCGGAATTTTCAGCTTTTGTACTAATTTCCTTGCATCGAATCATACCAAAGTTAAAAAATATTTGCAAAATTTGAAGTCATTATACTCACTTTTTTAGAATTTAAGGAGATTTTACATTTTTCATAAAGTCACTTTGTATGGGAGGTAAACGTGGTTTTCATTAGATTTTTATAAATTTCATACTCAAAGTGCATATTAAGGATTAACGCTTATGTGCAAAATTTAAAGTCACAAGATTTTTGTGGAATTAAAAGAATTAAGGAGAGAGCCGTTTTGGTTAAGTCACTTTGTATATAAAATTTGTATGCATGAAAAATAAAGCAGTTAATTTTTATACCTCAATTTTACTCGAAAACATCGTTTAAACATACGAAAAATATGAATATATATAAAGAATATATAATAACAAACGTGAGCGTAGAAATTTTCCAATATACACGTTATGCATTTAACATAGTCGTTTTAATGACTTCTTTGGTAAGTGGCATCTTTTTCGCGTAACGATTTTAAAAGTTTATGTGGCAATATATTAAATGTCATTGACTTGGAGGATTTTCTATGAGGATAAAGCGCCAGACGAATTTTCTACCAACAATTAAAAAAAAAAACGAAATAAAGTCGACATTGAATACATATATCATTAAAAATGAATCACGTAAGTACTTTCTATATAAATGTGTTAAAATCGAGTATGTATATAATAATTTGTGAATTCGTGATAACGTGAGTTGAAAGTAAAAAACCAAGTGTGTTTGAGTTTGTTCTCGGAATTTGTACCGCAGTTAGTTAATATTTCTACCGCAAATTGAAAGTTCCACCCAAGGCAAAAACCCTAAGAGTTTTACTGCTCATCGCCTGGTAGCGCTTTTTACATTCAGTTTTTTCTGTTAATGTTGCTGCTGTCTGTGCCGTCTATGCTGTTGAATGTATAAAAAACTAGTTGTTAGCTATTCGATAGAATTGATAATATTTTAAATGTCAATTACGAAAAGTAAATTACATATTTAAACACATATATTGCTGTTGTAAGATATTTTTTTTATACACAAATTTTTTGAAAGTTACATATTGTTAGCTATTTTTCTAAATACAAGGTAATACACATATAACTGCATTTCTAAACACAAAATAACAAATTTGTTCGAAAATTTTAAAAAAGTTTAAAAATGTTTAAAAAAAAACAAAGACAATTGTCGTTAAATCGTGTTGAGTTAATCGTAAAACACCGTAGGTTTGGCAACTTGAGGCTTAACGACAATTTTTTTGCTTAAACGTATTTTTTTACTCTTATGGTCAATTTTTCAGTGCGAGTTTAAACTCTAGTAAATTAAACCGAGCTTAACTCACCAAAATTGGACGTTTAAACTTTGTTTAGGCAAAAAAGAAACACATTATATGACAATTTAAGTCAATTTAACTTCAACGAATGCTAAAATATCTAGTTAAACTGAATTTAAACGTTTAATTTTGGTGAGTTAAGCTCGGTTAAACTTGACTAGAGTTTAAACTCGCACTGAAAAATTAGCCCTTAAACGTAAATTAGTTTTTTTGATTTTGCAGGAACAAAAACAATTTTAATATTAAGGTTGGCTGATTATATCAGGTTTCCAATACTAAATTTTCCTTTTAAAATATTGCAAAGCTACTTCAAAAGTGAAGTGACACAAATCAAAATGTTTACATTTTCAGGAGGAGCTAAACAAAATTTTTTTCTTCAAGGGACTCTATGTAAAACAAAGAGACAAAATAATTTTTTTAATTAAAGACTAAGAACATGTGTACAAAATTAAGACAACCGATGAAGATGATCAATACGAACAGTTTTACACGAAAAAGTAAACATTTGGAAATTTTGAGTTGTGTCACTTTTGAAGAGGGTGTGCGATATGTATATTTCCGCATGTTATGGACCCAAACGAAAACTATGCCTGTTCTACGGACCTTCGTAATATTTGTTTCTTTCGCGTTTTATATTTAATACTTGGGCGCCGAGCTTAGCTCGGCTTCCCACCAAAATCCATGTATTTAAATTTTTTTCTTATAGATTGTATATCGATAAAACAACTAATTTTTAAAGATACTGTAATCAGGAATTTTCCGAATAATTTTTTCACCCCACAGTTTAAAAGTATGCTCATAGCCATTAAATATACGTAAATCCACAAAAAAAATTATTAGTCTGTAATATAATAGAAACTTTTTACCGAGTAAAATAATTTCTAATAATAAAACGTGTCAGCCCTCATTTTGACTTTCGTAATTTTCCAAAAATTTTAACCTCCTAATATTTCGTTTTTTTGCGAAGCCTTGTCATGCATATTTTGACCGAAATCGATCAGTAGAAAACTTAGTTACTATCATATCAAATCAATACTATCATATCAAAATTATAACTTGTTACATAATTAAATGTTTTACAAAATATACCATGTTCCATACCAAATGGCCGAACTTAATTTTCGTCCAATTAATTTCGTTTACAACAAAAGTAAAAAAAGGGGCGCGGATACTTTTCATTTCACAGAGAAATACCCTAAAAAATATTTGTGGTTCTAGAACAAAAATTCATATAAAAGATAAACTTAATCACAACGCTCCACCCTAATGGTTATTCTAATTTAATTGACTTAAACAAACAAACATATTTCTTTTTATGTAGCTTTGTAAGTGTTCAGCTTTAATATTTGCAAATTAAGAACTTTTTCGTTATTTAACTACTTCTTTGTTTTCGCAAATTTAAATATTTCACAAATTATTAGCTACAGATCAAAATATTTCTTAATTATTATAGCACGGAATCCATGTTAATTTTAATTTTGTATTTGTTACTTGCTTTCCCCTAGAACGTAGGAAAGCCTTTGAATTCTGAGCAGAAAACACAAAAAGGTGTATTTTCTATCGTAAGAAAGGTACATATGAAATAAAATATTTTAAAAAAATTTTTATGACCTTACATCACTTTAGACCCATGAAAAATGGGATAGTTAATTTCTTAATTTTTATGAATAATTTAATATTACCGAATTTCATAACTGTTTTTTGTAAATATAAAACTAATACTTTAATAAATTTCGATAAATATAAGGTAAATTCTAACATTTCATTATTTCAAATTATTTACAACTCTTAATGAAAAATTATGTGAAAACAATTTTTTAAAATATAAATGAGCAAAAATAACATTAGGTCGAATTAATTTTTTTTGTCCTAGCATTCTATATTGAATTGTAGGAAAAAATGTATAGAATTTTATACAACAAATCGCCTTACACGAAATTTCGTCTAAGCTTTTTGGAACGAAGTTCCTTTACGCAGCTCACGGGTAGTGCGATTTGATAGAAAAAATCACGTAACCGTGTTTATGAGTGAGAATAATATTGTATCTCGAATAATATTGCCACTAGGGTACTGAAATTTAGTACAGGGGTACGTATGTACTATTATAACAACTTACGGTCAAGAAAGAAGGCGTTATTCAAGAAAGGGCGTGACAATATTAGAAAAATGCTGTAACTCGAACAATATTGACACTAGGATGCTGAAATTAGGTGAGGAGGTACGCCACGGTCAGGAAAGTGGGAGATATTGGACAAAAAAGCGTGGCAATATAAGAAAAATACTCTATCTCAGTTAATACTGACACTAGGGTTCTGGAATTTTGTACAGGGGTAGGAACATTATTACAAATAACGGTCAAGAAAGTGGGCGTTATTTGACAAAAGGGCGTGGCAATATTAGAAAGACACTCTATCTCGAATAATATTGACACTAGGGTAATAAAATTCGTTACGTAGATGGGTAGAATTATTACAAAACACTATGAAGAAAGTGGGCGGTAATAGACAAAGGGTGTGTCACTTTTAGAAAAACACTATCTCAGAGTAATATTGACACTAGGGTACTGAAATTAATTACAGTAGTAGGCACAATTATCACAAAATATGATAAAAAAAAGTGGGCGTTATTCGACAAAAGGGCGTGGAAATATTAGAAAAACACTGTAACTTGAATAATATTGACACCAGGGTACAGAAATTAAGTACAGGGGTAGGCATAATCATAAAAATTTACGGTGAAGAAAGTGAGAGTTATTAGGCAAAAGGGCGTGGAAATTGAAGAAAAATACTGTATCTCAATTAATATTGACACTATGGTAACAAAATTCGTTACAAGAACGGGTAGAGTTATCACAAAACACTATGAAGAAAATAGGCGGTAATAGACAAAGGGCGTGCCAATTTTAGATAAACACTGTATCTTAGTTAATATTGACACTAAGGTACTGAAATTTAGTACAGGGGTAGGCTTACAAATTACGGTCAGTAAAATGGGCGTTATATACAAAGGGAAGTGGCAATATTAGAAAAACACTAAAAATATAACAAAGCATGATCAAGAAAGCAGGTGGAATTTTTCATAGGGCGTGTCACTATAAGAAAAACACCGTTTCTCGAATATTGACGCTATGGTACAAAGATTCGTTACAAGAATGGACAAAATTATTATCATAGTCTTTAAAAAGGAAGAAATAAAAACTTTATAACAAAAAAAAAAAACTTTAAAAAAACAGCTTCAAAACCACTACAAAGTAAAAATCTATTTTAAATTATTTTTCACATTAATTTTTTGGTAAATTTTATCATGAATTTATATATATATTATTTAATTGGAAATCTTATTATTATAATATTATATTATTTTTACATGAATTAAATTGTGACCTTTAGATCAAGTAAGTTTTTAAGGCAACAACAACAACAACAACAACAACTCTGTATAGAGCCAATCACTTAGCTGACTAGACAGTCTGTTTCGGAAATCGCTACATTTTCCTCTTCAGTAGTATTTGAGTAATTAAGCTGTGATCAACTCACTGTTTAAACTAGTATATGAGTGCGCAGATTTTGGAATTCATTCTTTTGAATTGTATGGCTGCTAATCATATGACATTTCAAAGCAGTAGGCTATTTTAGATCACCGCCATCAACTCTATCAAGGTTGCCATCTATTCTAGTTGCTTCTTTTATTTATTTCAATATTATTTTATTTTGTTTTTTTATCATAAATATATTAATTTCTTTATAAATAGAAAACCTTTAAAGCCGGAGCGTCAATCTTATAAAAGTGTGATTATATAAACGCCGACTTTAAAGGTTTTACATTCATAAAGAAATTAATATGTTTATGATAACAAAACAAATTAGAAAAAATTATTATAATAAGATTTCCAATTTAATAATATATATATAAATATATTATCGAATTTACTAAGATTTAATGTGAAAAGTAATTTTTAATTATTGTTTACTTTGTAGTGGTTTAGAAGTTATTTTTTTTTTGCTAAAAAGTTTTTTGTTAAAAAAATTACACTTATAAGTACACAGCAAACTTTTATGAAATAATACTTTTAAAAAGGAATTTCCGGAAAAACAATTTCACCGAATGCCGAGGAGTAATTTTTCTTAAAATTTAATACAGAATGCTAAAATTAATAATTCCAGGAAATAAAATAGCTTTTTGAACACATTAATAAGCTCTAGTTTAAATGTATATTATACTTATATATTAAATCTAAAGTATCAATTTGTAATTTAGTAAGAGTTGGCTAATTTAAAATCTGTACCCACATTTTTGTAATAAAAATGACGATCAAATATGGTGTCATAACCACATTCTTTATATATGCACCGAACTTTGAATAAGGGGGTTTTGGGATACTTCAAATTTCGTGTCGAAGTTTAAAAATCCACAATCATAAATTCAGTATTACGACCAATCTTGCAATATTTTGTCTTTCAGTGTCAATTTTTAATTTTACGAATATTTTTAAAAAACTTTCATATGCATTGAAAAAAAAGCTTTAAATATAGACCTTAAACTCAAAATCGGCGACCTTAGAAAACTTCTTACAATAATTGTTTTAATACAAGTACAATGGAGTTCCAAGTTTTTGGTCGCCATGTTAGATCCGCCATTTTAATCATAAGACTTTAACGTGAAATTCGAAAAGAACAACCCTATTAATAATTTTTTAATTTATCTATTTTATTCCAATATCAAATTTAATATTTTTAACGTATTTTTATTAATCAAACTTATTTTATATAATATTTTTGCTTAATTTATTTTTTCTTGAATATCATTCTTTTAAGTCACATTACACTTTGAAAAAAAAAAACGAATCTGAAACATTTATTCTTAAAACACTAATGGTATTCCCTTAAAAATTTAAATTTCCCATTTCGTAAACATGTAAACTTCAGAGCTCTTGTTAAGGGAATGCACTCTTTGCCATTCTGTTTAATTTTCCGCGCATATGTCAATAACAGCTGATGTTATAAATTGAACAATATAAAATGTAAGCATTTATGATGCCTAAGCAAAGTGAAAAGAAAAAATTAATTAAATATTTAAAACAATCGCATTTCAGCAGTTATTAATTGAGCATATAATAGAATCGTTTCAGGTTTGACAGCTGATAGTTTAAGCAAACATGTTTACGCATAGAAATTGTAGCTTAAGCCTTGTAAAAAATGTCCCATACAAAATTTGCTTAAAATTCCCCAATTGCTTAAAGTTAAGCAGTTTAAGAAGTTTAAGCAGTTTAAGAAGCGTTAAGGGAATACCATTACTTTGGTTTTTAGAGACTTGACATTTTTTTACATATACATAAAAACAATATTCCATAAAAGGATTTTTTTAATGCATTTTTTTCTTTTTATATGGCGTCAAAAAAGTTGTCGCTTTCAGCCGGGTCAAGATATTTTGGTCTCAATATATAGGAAAAATAATCAACTTGCATATTAATAAGAGTACTTGTTACTGCATTCTATACTAGAATTATTAAGTTTGGTTACAATTTGCCCCCGCTACGGGGATCTAAAAGGATTTTATTAAAAAGTCGCGCTAAATTTTTGCTATTAGGCCAAACTTAATATTTATAGTACAGGTTGTAGCGACAAGTGCACTTATTAATATGCACTTTGGTTTTTTGTTTCCGATAAATGGTGACCAAAATATCTTCACCCCGGCTGAACTTTTTTTGACGACACTAAGCGAGAAGAAGAGTCCAATTTTTTTCAAACGTGCAATGTAACCTTTACCATATTTGGAGCTGAATACAGTAGGTTTTGTTTTTAAATGATTTTAAAAAATGTATTTGTAAAAAAATATATATATGACCAGAAGTGAAAATTTGATCAATTAAAAATTTGTACTTATCAAAGAATGAAAAACACAAATCTACTCCTTTGTGAAACAAAGTCGTATCTCGATATTTATAAGTTTTGAGTTAAGTAACTTTAAGAAGCTTAATAAAAAAGTAATACCGAAAGGTAGAATTGATATTCACATTAACGTGTAGAAAAGTATAAGAATCTGTAAAAGTAATAGCTGTGAAAGGTAGGCATGATATTCTCATTAACGTGTAGTGTCACGAGGTTTTTCTGCTTTTCCTAAAATTGATTAAAATCGAGATACGTGTTTGTGTTACTAAAGGGACGTTATGTCAGTAAGAAAATCAATTTTCAAAATATTTTCTAAAGTGATGTAAACCCTAAATGATGACGGTAATACAATTTTCAAATACAAATATCATTTCAAATATTATTAAATAATTAATATATGAAGAAAATAATCAAATTATCATTTGAGATGTTGTAACTGAAACAGTAAAACAAACATTTATGAACAAAAGAAATTACTTATGGTTCCAAAAGGTTGCAACTATTGTTATTGTAATGAACAATCTTTTAAGCATAGATTTTAAAATTTAATGATATCACTATTTTAGGAAAAGGAAAATCTACGCAAAGCCAACTTTAGCAGTTTGGAGTTCGCTAAGAAAATGTTTTTGTCTTTGCAGGAGTTAAACATGACAGCTAATAATATAACCCATTTCTTCATTGACCACTCAAATTTTAAAAAAGTCTTGCAATAAGCTAGATGCGTTTTATGTTTCAAATCTAAAAGATTTAAAATTTTTAAAGAATTTTTATAGAAAGCATTTTTCAGAAATCAAAACTTTTGTTGAACATTTAAATTTACAGTCTCAATCGCTATCAAGCCCATTAGGTGTTACAACAATATGCAAAAAAACAGTTAATTCACAAAATATAGAAATAATACCCCAATTATCTTCTAACCTTCAGTTTGAGTTGACTAGATCCCTAACCCCACTCCAAGTTACCCAATCTGAAGAAAAATTTATGGAATTAGACCATGAATCTAAAAACACGTCTTCAACTTTACAGGAAAAAAAGCAAAGCTCTGTATCAGGAGAAATATTTTCTTTAGTTTCGGAAACCCAAGCGTCATTACAACATTTAAAAACATCTTTTCTAAAATTAACATCGCCATCAAAATTAAATCAAGAAAATTGTGTCAATGTCAATTTACCATCTCCAATTTTGAAGGAAACGCCGCTACAATCCAGTCCATCAAATGATTTTGAGCCACCAGTAAAAATTAAGAGACTTTCACTATTTAAGCCTTCATTGCAATTAATTGGTTCAAATAACCTTAGTCTTCATATAAGCATATCGGAATATTACGAGATAGTTAGAAAGGATACCAATGAGCTATCAGAAGACTATTTATATTATCTAAGGCAATGGTTTCAGAAATTGACAAGCTGCATACTTGCTGCAAAGTTGAAGGCAAAACAAGTTAATTTTCTTTATAGAATAGTTCTGGTGTGCAGACATGATAACTGCCGAACATACATTGTGCACATACCAAAAATATTACCTGATGATAAATTTGTTGAGCTTCCAATTATGACCAGAGGAACAAAATGTCACAAATCTCTTCTTACCGGCCACGTTCGAGGAAAGCAACGACAGCTTTTAAGAACAAAATTATTAAACTTATATCCTCAAGAATATCGTGAGCGAACGGTTAAGATGTGTGATAAGGAATTACTAAATAAAGAAAAGAATATGCAGGACATATGTTCGGACTCAACAATACGAAAAATACGCAGCGAAGCAATATCGGAAAATGATTTGGACAAAGATGACTTTCAAGATATTCTCCTTCTTATGGATGAGGAGCTTAAAAGTGGAGATATTTATGTACAGCTAGCCACACGATCTCTTGACATTCATATGTATAGTGATCGTCAAATTAAGATTGCCAAAATAGCATCTTCTCATGAAGATCTAATTGGACACCTGGACGCAACTGGCAATATTGTGAGAGACCTATCAGCAGCGGATAAAATGATCTATTACTATGCTTTGGTTGTCAAAACACCAAACAAAAGAACAGTCGCTATAGCTGAGCGAGTATCGTGCCGGCACGATGAAAACTCCATAAATTACTGGCTATCATCTTTTCGCAACAGATGTATACAACTAAATGCATGGCCAGTATTTACTACAGTAGTAACAGATTTCAGCCTGGCGTTTCTCAATGCTGATTGCCTTGCTTATAACAAAATGGATCTCTTAAGCTACATAAATTTAGCTTATGAAATTGTCAAAAGTAAGCAATCTACTTTATATAACTACATAGTTTTGAAGCTCTGTGTTTCACATTTTCAGCATAATGTGACAAGAGAAGTAAATACTCTTCTTTCCAATTCAGTTGGCAATAAAATAAAGGAAATGATTGCTTTCATTTACCAAGAAGATCAATATGACAATATAAAAAGTTGGTACAAGTATTTTTGTGAGCTTCTCTTAAGTCCATCAATGGATTTAGAGTACAGAGGGTAAAAGGCAACTTTTCGATAAGGACATCGAAAATATGAGCAATAATCGGAAGATTACTGACATTCAGTATAAAAACAGCTCTTATTATAAAGACTTTTTAAATATATTTGAATATGTGGAAACAAAAATAAAACAGAAAAATCAATCCCAGAATAGAAGCAATCCCTTCTACTGTCCGGAGCTAGTGGAAATATTCAAAAAAAGATACGTACCTTATTTACCCCTGTGGTCCAATGTGATAAACGATGGAAAGCACTACAATTTTGACTCAAGAGCGCATCTGACGAATGGACGTGTGGAAGGACATTTTAATGAAGTTAAAGCATTTTGCGTTGGATCCAACATAGAGATAGGAAAGCTTCCCGTAAAATTAGGAAGATTTATACGGTTAATAAAACGTAAAGTTAATTATAAGTGCGATGAAACGGAACATGAAATTCCAAACAAGCGATGTTCGTCTAAAAACAAATGCAAAGAAAATGCAGCTCCTTCGGAATGTTGGTCGAAAAAAAACAAATTTACTAAAGCTTCTCAACATCAGAGATATTTTGAAAAAAATCGATTAAAAAAGATTCTTACTCTGAGCAGAGCTGATCAAGTCTTAAAAACTTCCTCCAAAAGAAATGCACACAAAGCAGACATTTTAAAATATCAGAATGGGATAATTAGGAATCCAGACAGATATAACAAGATTGAAGGGAACACATTAAGTGGAAACTATTTAGTATGTGTTAGAAGTGGAAATCAATCAAACGGTCGGCCTTACCAATATATCCTACAACAAAGAGAATATGAAAGCTTGATTACCAAAGATTGTAATGAAACATTAAGATGGTTGGATGATTTTCACATCAACTATTTTTTGGACATTTTTATAAAAAAATCAAAAATACAGGATATATGCTTTTACGACGCGGTGATCACCGATAAGTTTATCACTGATTTGCATAATAAATCAGAAAAAGAAAAGGATAACTTAAAACTTAATTTTCCATCCAATATGGAAATGGATAGCAATACAAAAATTATACTGTATCCTGTAAACATAGACTATCATTGGTGCTTAGCAATAGCAGACGTACTAAAATGCGCTTTGACATTTTATGATCCACAGCAAAAAAATGACCAGCCATACCGCTGCACAAACTTCTTCGAAGGCTTCAAGCACTTTGTAAAGCTTTATAGCGAAGTGGCAAATAAAAACGTATGGAATAATATTTTCTCTAAGAATGAATGGTCGCTTAAGAAAGAAAGCTTAAAAAACCTTCAAAAAGACAATTGGAGTTGTGGATACTTTGTTTTGAAATACGCGGAAGACTATTTGAATCAAAACCAAGCACAACGATATTTTAATCCTGTTAACTATAGAGAATACCTGTCCCAAATTTGCTTGGAATATTCAAATGGAGAGGATTTCTGTTTATATTGCAGTAGCCAATTGGATAATATTGGAGGTTTTCAAAAGTGGGTTTTATGCGATATATGTAGCTATGAGGTTCATCAGCAATGCGTATTAGATCGGCATAATTTAGCTTTATATACAAATTTTAGTACAGAGGATTTTACTTTTTGGTATGGGGGAAAACTTGGGGAATTGAAACGAAAATTGGATTAAGGAATGAAATATGAATTGAAAATTGAATAAAAAATATAATTGGAATTGGAAATGAAATGAATTAGGAATTGAAACAAAAATTGGAATTGGAAATGGAAATAGAGTTGGAAATGGAATTGGAAATAGAATTGGAAATAGAATTGGAAATGGAAATGCAATTGGAATTAGAAATGGGATCAGAAACGCAGTTAGAATTGGAACTGAAATTGGAATAGAAAATTAAATTGAAAATTGAATTGAAATCGGAAATGGAATTGAAATTACGAAACGGAAAACGAAAAGGGAAAGGGAAAGGAAAGGGAAAAGGAAAAGGAAAAGGAAAAAGAAAAGGAAAAGGAAAGGAAAGGAAAAGGAAAAGGAAAAGGAAAAGGAAAAGGAAAAGGAAAAGGAAAAGGAAATGGAAATGGAAAAGGAAATGGAAAAGGAAATGGAAAAGGAAATGGAAAAGGAAATGGAAAAGGAAATGGAAATGGAAATGGAAAAGGAAAAGGAAAAGGGAAACGATTTTTTTTCATAAAACTTTTTGAGGTCAAAGTTAAAATAGTTAGGTAGTGGGCTTATACATTTTCGTCGATGCTTTTTTTGTTTCTTAAGATCTGTGAAACTAGCAGTTTTTGTCCAAAAAGGACATATGAAATCAACATGAAATCTAATTTTTAAAATTCTTTCAAGGATACAGTCTTGTGGGCAGTAGCTTAAGGAATATTTTGATGCATAAATTGTCCTTTTATGATGTATGGTTTAGAAGTTATGGCTAAAAAAAAAAATCGCAAAAAACCACGTCAAAAAGTATGATTCTTGTAAAAAATTTTAACTAAGATTCTTGAAAAAAATCAAATTTCAGAAAACTTTTTCTGAATATGCAGTCTTGTGTATATATGTATTATATATGTACAATTTGGTGCATAAATCGTCCTTGTAGGATGTATGGTTTGGGAGTTATGACGGAAAAAGCACATGTTTTTGGCCAGCTACCACTCCAAAAAGTGTTCTACAACTCCTAAACTACAAGAGATAGAGCAAACGGCATTTGGACAAAGGAGTATCCCTTCTTAAGGACGAGGACCTGGTGCTCATTTTAATGCATGAATCGTCCTTATCTGATATGTAGTTTTTATTTTAGAAAATAAATAAAAAAAATAAAAATTGACAAAAAAAGGACACATGAAATTAACATGAAATCTAATTTTTAAAATTATTTCAAGGATACAGTCCTGTGGGTAGTAGCTTAAGGAACATTTTGATGCATAAATCGTTCTTTTATGATGTATGATTTAGAAGTTATGGCTAAAAAATCAAAAAAATCGCAAAAAACCACGTCAAAAACTATGATTCATGTAAAAAATTTTAACTAAGATTCTTGAAAAAAATCAAATTTCAGAAAACTTTTTTCTGAATATGCAGTCTTGTGTATATATGTATTAGAAACAATTTGGTGCATAAATCGTCCTTGTAGGATGTATGGTTTGGGAGTTATGACGGAAAAAGCACATGTTTTTGGCCAGCTACCACTCCAAAAAGTGTTCTACAACTCCTAAACTACAAGAGGTAGAGTTAACGGCATTTGGACAAAGAAGTATTCCTTCTTAAGGACGAGGACCTGGTGCTCATTTTAATGCATGAATCGTCCTTATCTGATATGTAGTTTTTATTTTAGAAAATAAATAAAAAAAATAAAAATTGACAAAAAAGGACACATGAAATTAACATGAAATCTAATTTTTAAAATTATTTCAAGGATACAGTCTTGTGGACAGTAGCTTAAGGAACATTTTGATGCATAAATCGTCTTTCTATGATGTATGGTTTAGAAGTTATGGGTAAAAAATCAAAAAAATCGCAAAAAAATCAAATTTCAGAAAACTTTTTCTGAATATGCAGTCTTGTGTATATATGTATTAGAAACAATTTGGTGCATAAATCGTCCTTGTAGGATGTATGGTTTGGGAGTTATGACGGAAAAAGCACATGTTTTTGGCCAGCTACCACTCCAAAAAGTGTTCTACAACTCCTAAACTACAAGAGATAGAGCAAACGGCATTTGGACAAAGAAGTATCCCTTCTTAAGGACGAGGACCTGGTGCTCATTTTAATGCATGAATCGTCCTTATCTGATATGTAGTTTTTATTTTAGAAAATAAATAAAAAAAATAAAAATTGACAAAAAAGGACACATGAAATTAACATGAAATCTAATTTTTAAAATTATTTCAAGGATACAGTCTTGTGGACAGTAGCTTAAGGAACATTTTGATGCATAAATCGTCTTTCTATGATGTATGGTTTAGAAGTTATGGGTAAAAAATCAAAAAAATCGCAAAAAAATCAAATTTCAGAAAACTTTTTCTGAATATGCAGTCTTGTGTATATATGTATTAGAAACAATTTGGTGCATAAATCGTCCTTGTAGGATGTATGGTTTGGGAGTTATGACGGAAAAAGCACATGTTTTTGGCCAGCTACCACTCCAAAAAGTGTTCTACAACTCCTAAACTACAAGAGATAGAGCAAACGGCATTTGGACAAAGAAGTATCCCTTCTTAAGGACGAGGACCTGGTGCTCATTTTAATGCATGAATCGTCCTTATCTGATATGTAGTTTTTATTTTACAAAATAAATAAAAATAATAAAAATTGACAAAAAAGGACACATGAAATTAACATGAAATCTAATTTTTAAAATTATTTCAAGGATACAGTCTTGTGGGCAGTAGCTTAAGGAACATTTTGATGCATAAATCGTCCTTTTTTGATGTATGGTTTAGAAGTTATGGCTAAAAAATCAAAAAAATCGCAAAAAACCACGTCAAAAACTATGATTCATGTAAAAAATTTTAACTAAGATTCTTGAAAAAAATCAAATTTCAGAAAAATTTTTTCTGAATATGCAGTCTTGTGTATATATGTATTAGAAACAATTTGGTGCATAAATCGTCCTTGTAGGATGTATGGTTTGGAAGTTATGACGGAAAAAGCACATGTTTTTGGCCAGCTACCACTCCAAAAAGTGTTCTACAACTCCTAAACTACAAGAGATAGAGCAAACGGCATTTGGACAAAGGAGTATCCCTTCTTAAGGACGAGGACCTGGTGCTCATTTTAATGCATGAATCGTCCTTATCTGATATGTAGTTTTTATTTTAGAAAATAAATATAAAAAATAAAAATTGACAAAGAAGGACACATGAAATTAACATGAAATCTAATTTTTAAAATTATTTCAAGGATACAGTCTTGTGGGCAGTAGCTTAAGGAACATTTTGATGCATAAATCGTCCTTTTATGATGTATGGTTTAGAAGTTATGGCTAAAAAATCAAAAAAATCGCAAAAAACCACGTCAAAAACTATGATTCATGTAAAAAATTTTAACTAAGATTCTTGAAAAAAATCAAATTTCAGAAAACTTTTTTCTGAATATGCAGTCTTGTGTATATATGTATTAGAAACAATTTGGTGCATAAATCGTCCTTGTAGGATGTATGGTTTGGGAGTTATGACGGAAAAAGCACATGTTTTTGGCCAGCTACCACTCCAAAAAGTGTTCTACAACTCCTAAACTACAAGAGATAGAGCAAACGGCATTTGGACAAAGGAGTATCCCTTCTTAAGGACGAGGACCTGGTTCTCATTTTAATGCATGAATCGTCCTTATCTGATATGTAGTTTTTATTTTAGAAAATAAATAAAAAAAATAAAAATTGACAAAAAAGGACACATGAAATTAACATGAAATCTAATTTTTAAAATTATTTCAAGGATACAGTCTTGTGGGCAGTAGCTTAAGGAACATTTTGATGCATAAATCGTCCTTTTATGATGTATGGTTTAGAAGTTATGGCTAAAAAATCAAAAAAATCGCAAAAAACCACGTCAAAAACTATGATTCATGTAAAAAATTTTAACTAAGATTCTTGAAAAAAATCAAATTTCAGAAAACTTTTTTCTGAATATGCAGTCTTGTGTATATATGTATTAGAAACAATTTGGTGCATAAATCGTCCTTGTAGGATGTATGGTTTGGGAGTTATGACGGAAAAAGCACATGTTTTTGGCCAGCTACCACTCCAAAAAGTGTTCTACAACTCCTAAACTACAAGAGATAGAGCAAACGGCATTTGGACAAAGGAGTATCCCTTCTTAAGGACGAGGACCTGGTGCTCATTTTAATGCATGAATCGTCCTTATCTGATATGTAGTTTTTATTTTAGAAAATAAATAAAAAAAATAAAAATTGACAAAAAAGGACACATGAAATTAACATGAAATCTAATTTTTAAAATTATTTCAAGGATACAGTCTTGTGGACAGTAGCTTAAGGAACATTTTGATGCATAAATCGTCTTTCTATGATGTATGGTTTAGAAGTTATGGGTAAAAAATCAAAAAAATCGCAAAAAAATCAAATTTCAGAAAACTTTTTCTGAATATGCAGTCTTGTGTATATATGTATTAGAAACAATTTGGTGCATAAATCGTCCTTGTAGGATGTATGGTTTGGGAGTTATGACGGAAAAAGCACATGTTTTTGGCCAGCTACCACTCCAAAAAGTGTTCTACAACTCCTAAACTACAAGAGATAGAGCAAACGGCATTTGGACAAAGAAGTATCCCTTCTTAAGGACGAGGACCTGGTGCTCATTTTAATGCATGAATCGTCCTTATCTGATATGTAGTTTTTATTTTAGAAAATAAATAAAAAAAATAAAAATTGACAAAAAAGGACACATGAAATTAACATGAAATCTAATTTTTAAAATTATTTCAAGGATACAGTCTTGTGGACAGTAGCTTAAGGAACATTTTGATGCATAAATCGTCTTTCTATGATGTATGGTTTAGAAGTTATGGGTAAAAAATCAAAAAAATCGCAAAAAAATCAAATTTCAGAAAACTTTTTCTGAATATGCAGTCTTGTGTATATGTGTATTAGAAACAATTTGGTGCATAAATCGTCCTTGTAGGATGTATGGTTTGGGAGTTATGACGGAAAAAGCACATGTTTTTGGCCAGCTACCACTCCAAAAAGTGTTCTACAACTCCTAAACTACAAGAGATAGAGCAAACGGCATTTGGACAAAGAAGTATCCCTTCTTAAGGACGAGGACCTGGTGCTCATTTTAATGCATGAATCGTCCTTATCTGATATGTAGTTTTTATTTTACAAAATAAATAAAAATAATAAAAATTGACAAAAAAGGACACATGAAATTAACATGAAATCTAATTTTTAAAATTATTTCAAGGATACAGTCTTGTGGGCAGTAGCTTAAGGAACATTTTGATGCATAAATCGTCCTTTTTTGATGTATGGTTTAGAAGTTATGGCTAAAAAATCAAAAAAATCGCAAAAAACCACGTCAAAAACTATGATTCATGTAAAAAATTTTAACTAAGATTCTTGAAAAAAATCAAATTTCAGAAAACTTTTTCTGAATATGCAGTCTTGTGTATATATGTATTAGAAACAATTTGGTGCATAAATCGTCCTTGTAGGATGTATGGTTTGGGAGTTATGACGGAAAAAGCACATGTTTTTGGCCAGCTACCACTCCAAAAAGTGTTCTACATCTCCTAAACTACAAGAGATAGAGCAAACGGCATTTGGACAAAGAAGTATCCCTTCTTAAGGACGAGGACCTGGTGCTCATTTTAATGCATGAATCGTCCTTATCTGATATGTAGTTTTTATTTTAGAAAATAAATAAAAAAAATAAAAATTGACAAAAAAGGACACATGAAATTAACATGAAATCTAATTTTCAAAATTATTTCAAGGATACAGTCTTGTGGGCAGTAGCTTAAGGAACATTTTGATGCATAAATCGTCCTTTTATGATGTATGGTTTAGAATTTATGTCTAAAAAATAAAAAAAATCGCAAAAAACCACGTCAAAAACTATGATTCATGTAAAAAATTTTAACTAAGATTCTTGAAAAAAATCAAATTTCAGAAAAATTTTTTCTGAATATGCAGTCTTGTGTATATATGTATTAGAAACAATTTGGTGCATAAATCGTCCTTGTAGGATGTATGGTTTGGGAGTTATGACGGAAAAAGCACATGTTTTTGGCCAGCTACCACTCCAAAAAGTGTTCTACAACTCCTAAACTACAAGAGATAGAGCAAACGGCATTTGGACAAAGGAGTATCCCTTCTTAAGGACGAGGACCTGGTTCTCATTTTAATGCATGAATCGTCCTTATCTGATATGTAGTTTTTATTTTAGAAAATAAATAAAAAAAATAAAAATTGACAAAAAAGGACACATGAAATTAACATGAAATCTAATTTTTAAAATTATTTCAAGGATACAGTCTTGTGGGCAGTAGCTTAAGGAACATTTTGATGCATAAATCGTCCTTTTATGATGTATGGTTTAGAAGTTATGGCTAAAAAATCAAAAAAATCGCAAAAAACCACGTCAAAAACTATGATTCATGTAAAAAATTTTAACTAAGATTCTTGAAAAAAATCAAATTTCAGAAAACTTTTTTCTGAATATGCAGTCTTGTGTATATATGTATTAGAAACAATTTGGTGCATAAATCGTCCTTGTAGGATGTATGGTTTGGGAGTTATGACGGAAAAAGCACATGTTTTTGGCCAGCTACCACTCCAAAAAGTGTTCTACAACTCCTAAACTACAAGAGATAGAGCAAACGGCATTTGGACAAAGGAGTATCCCTTCTTAAGGACGAGGACCTGGTGCTCATTTTAATGCATGAATCGTCCTTATCTGATATGTAGTTTTTATTTTAGAAAATAAATAAAAAAAATAAAAATTGACAAAAAAGGACACATGAAATTAACATGAAATCTAATTTTTAAAATTATTTCAAGGATACAGTCTTGTGGACAGTAGCTTAAGGAACATTTTGATGCATAAATCGTCTTTCTATGATGTATGGTTTAGAAGTTATGGGTAAAAAATCAAAAAAATCGCAAAAAAATCAAATTTCAGAAAACTTTTTCTGAATATGCAGTCTTGTGTATATATGTATTAGAAACAATTTGGTGCATAAATCGTCCTTGTAGGATGTATGGTTTGGGAGTTATGACGGAAAAAGCACATGTTTTTGGCCAGCTACCACTCCAAAAAGTGTTCTACAACTCCTAAACTACAAGAGATAGAGCAAACGGCATTTGGACAAAGAAGTATCCCTTCTTAAGGACGAGGACCTGGTGCTCATTTTAATGCATGAATCGTCCTTATCTGATATGTAGTTTTTATTTTAGAAAATAAATAAAAAAAATAAAAATTGACAAAAAAGGACACATGAAATTAACATGAAATCTAATTTTTAAAATTATTTCAAGGATACAGTCTTGTGGACAGTAGCTTAAGGAACATTTTGATGCATAAATCGTCTTTCTATGATGTATGGTTTAGAAGTTATGGGTAAAAAATCAAAAAAATCGCAAAAAAATCAAATTTCAGAAAACTTTTTCTGAATATGCAGTCTTGTGTATATATGTATTAGAAACAATTTGGTGCATAAATCGTCCTTGTAGGATGTATGGTTTGGGAGTTATGACGGAAAAAGCACATGTTTTTGGCCAGCTACCACTCCAAAAAGTGTTCTACAACTCCTAAACTACAAGAGATAGAGCAAACGGCATTTGGACAAAGAAGTATCCCTTCTTAAGGACGAGGACCTGGTGCTCATTTTAATGCATGAATCGTCCTTATCTGATATGTAGTTTTTATTTTACAAAATAAATAAAAATAATAAAAATTGACAAAAAAGGACACATGAAATTAACATGAAATCTAATTTTTAAAATTATTTCAAGGATACAGTCTTGTGGGCAGTAGCTTAAGGAACATTTTGATGCATAAATCGTCCTTTTTTGATGTATGGTTTAGAAGTTATGGCTAAAAAATCAAAAAAATCGCAAAAAACCACGTCAAAAACTATGATTCATGTAAAAAATTTTAACTAAGATTCTTGAAAAAAATCAAATTTCAGAAAACTTTTTCTGAATATGCAGTCTTGTGTATATATGTATTAGAAACAATTTGGTGCATAAATCGTCCTTGTAGGATGTATGGTTTGGGAGTTATGACGGAAAAAGCACATGTTTTTGGCCAGCTACCACTCCAAAAAGTGTTCTACAACTCCTAAACTACAAGAGATAGAGCAAACGGCATTTGGACAAAGAAGTATCCCTTCTTAAGGACGAGGACCTGGTGCTCATTTTAATGCATGAATCGTCCTTATCTGATATGTAGTTTTTATTTTAGAAAATAAATAAAAAAAATAAAAATTGACAAAAAAGGACACATGAAATTAACATGAAATCTAATTTTCAAAATTATTTCAAGGATACAGTCTTGTGGGCAGTAGCTTAAGGAACATTTTGATGCATAAATCGTCCTTTTATGATGTATGGTTTAGAATTTATGTCTAAAAAATAAAAAAAATCGCAAAAAACCACGTCAAAAACTATGATTCATGTAAAAAATTTTAACTAAGATTCTTGAAAAAAATCAAATTTCAGAAAAATTTTTTCTGAATATGCAGTCTTGTGTATATATGTATTAGAAACAATTTGGTGCATAAATCGTCCTTGTAGGATGTATGGTTTGGGAGTTATGACGGAAAAAGCACATGTTTTTGGCCAGCTACCACTCCAAAAAGTGTTCTACAACTCCTAAACTACAAGAGATAGAGCAAACGGCATTTGGACAAAGGAGTATCCCTTCTTAAGGACGAGGACCTGGTTCTCATTTTAATGCATGAATCGTCCTTATCTGATATGTAGTTTTTATTTTAGAAAATAAATAAAAAAAATAAAAATTGACAAAAAAGGACACATGAAATTAACATGAAATCTAATTTTTAAAATTATTTCAAGGATGCAGTCTTGTGGGCAGTAGCTTATGGAACATTTTGATGCATAAATCGTCCTTTTATGATGTATGGTTTAGAAGTTATGGCTAAAAAATCAAAAAAATCGCAAAAAACCACGTCAAAAACTATGATTCATGTAAAAAATTTTAACTAAGATTCTTGAAAAAAATCAAATTTCAGAAAACTTTTTTCTGAATATGCAGTCTTGTGTATATATGTATTAGAAACAATTTGGTGCATAAATCGTCCTTGTAGGATGTATGGTTTGGGAGTTATGACGGAAAAAGCACATGTTTTTGGCCAGCTACCACTCCAAAAAGTGTTCTACAACTCCTAAACTACAAGAGATAGAGCAAACGGCATTTGGACAAAGGAGTATCCCTTCTTAAGGACGAGGACCTGGTTCTCATTTTAATGCATGAATCGTCCTTATCTGATATGTAGTTTTTATTTTAGAAAATAAATAAAAAAAATAAAAATTGACAAAAAAGGACACATGAAATTAACATGAAATCTAATTTTTAAAATTATTTCAAGGATACAGTCTTGTGGGCAGTAGCTTAAGGAACATTTTGATGCATAAATCGTCCTTTTATGATGTATGGTTTAGAAGTTATGGCTAAAAAATCAAAAAAATCGCAAAAAACCACGTCAAAAACTATGATTCATGTAAAAAATTTTAACTAAGATTCTTGAAAAAAATCAAATTTCAGAAAACTTTTTTCTGAATATGCAGTCTTGTGTATATATGTATTAGAAACAATTTGGTGCATAAATCGTCCTTGTAGGATGTATGGTTTGGGAGTTATGACGGAAAAAGCACATGTTTTTGGCCAGCTACCACTCCAAAAAGTGTTCTACAACTCCTAAACTACAAGAGATAGAGCAAACGGCATTTGGACAAAGGAGTATCCCTTCTTAAGGACGAGGACCTGGTTCTCATTTTAATGCATGAATCGTCCTTATCTGATATGTAGTTTTTATTTTAGAAAATAAATAAAAAAAATAAAAATTGACAAAAAAGGACACATGAAATTAACATGAAATCTAATTTTTAAAATTATTTCAAGGATACAGTCTTGTGGGCAGTAGCTTAAGGAACATTTTGATGCATAAATCGTCCTTTTATGATGTATGGTTTAGAAGTTATGGCTAAAAAAATCAAAAAAATCGCAAAAAAAACACGTCAAAAACTATGATTCATGTAAAAAATTTTAACTAAGATTCTTGAAAAAAATCAAATTTCAGAAAACTTTTTTCTGAATATACAGTCTTGTGTATATATGTATTAGAAACAATTTGGTGCATAAATCGTCCTTGTAGGATGTATGGTTTGGGAGTTATGACGGAAAAAGCACATATTTTTGGCCAGCTACCACTCCAAAAAGTGTTCTACAACTCCTAAACTACAAGAGATAGAGTTAACGGCATTTGGACAAAAGAGTATCCCTTCTTAAGGACGAGGACCTGGTGCTCATTTTAATGCATGAATCGTCCTTATCTGATATGTAGTTTTTATTTTAGAAAATAAATAAAAAAAATAAAAATTGACAAAAAAGGACACATGAAATTAACATGAAATCTAATTTTTAAAATTATTTCAAGGATACAGTCTTGTGGGCAGTAGCTTAAGGAACATTTTGATGCATAAATCGTCCTTTTATGATGTATAGTTTAGAAGTTATGGCTAAAAAATCAAAAAAATCGCAAAAAACCACGTCAAAAACTATGATTCATGTAAAAAATTTTAACTAAGATTCTTGAAAAAAATCAAATTTCAGAAAACTTTTTTCTGAATATGCAGTCTTGTGTATATATGTATTAGAAACAATTTGGTGCATAAATCGTCCTTGTAGGATGTATGGTTTGGGAGTTATGACGGAAAAAGCACATGTTTTTGGCCAGCTACCACTCCAAAAAGTGTTCTACAACTCCTAAACTACAAGAGATAGAGCAAACGGCATTTGGACAAAGGAGTATCCCTTCTTAAGGACGAAGACCTGGTTCTCATTTTAATGCATGAATCGTCCTTATCTGATATGTAGTTTTTATTTTAGAAAATAAATAAAAAAAATAAAAATTGACAAAAAAGGACACATGAAATTAACATGATATCTAATTTTTAAAATTATTTCAAGGATACAGTCTTGTGGGCAGTAGCTTAAGGAACATTTTGATGCATAAATCGTCCTTTTATGATGTATGGTTTAGAAGTTATGGCTAAAAAATCAAAAAAATCGCAAAAAACCACGTCAAAAACTATGATTCATGTAAAAAATTTTAACTAAGATTCTTGAAAAAAATCAAATTTCAGAAAACTTCAATCAATCTGAATATGCAGTCTTGTGTATATATGTATTAGAAACAATTTGGTGCATAAATCGTCCTTGTAGGATGTATGGTTTGGGAGTTATGACGGAAAAAGCACATGTTTTTGGCCAGCTACCACTCCAAAAAGTGTTCTACAACTCCTAAACTACAAGAGATAGAGCAAACGGCATTTGGACAAAGGAGTATCCCTTCTTAAGGACGAGGACCTGGTGCTCATTTTAATGCATGAATCGTCCTTATCTGATATGTAGTTTTTATTTTAGAAAATAAATAAAAAAAATAAAAATTGACAAAAAAGGACACATGAAATTAACATGAAATCTAATTTTTAAAATTATTTCAAGGATACAGTCTTGTGGGCAGTAGCTTAAGGAACATTTTGATGCATAAATCGTCCTTTTATGATGTATGGTTTAGAAGTTATGGCTAAAAAATCAAAAAAATCGCAAAAAACCACGTCAAAAACTATGATTCATGTAAAAAATTTTAACTAAGATTCTTGAAAAAAATCAAATTTCAGAAAACTTTTTTCTGAATATGCAGTCTTGTGTATATATGTATTAGAAACAGTTTGGTGCATAAATCGTCCTTGTAGGATGTATGGTTTGGGAGTTATGACGGAAAAAGCACATGTTTTTGGCCAGCTACCACTCCAAAAAGTGTTCTACAACTCCTAAACTACAAGAGATAGAGCAAACGGCATTTGGACAAAGGAGTATCCCTTCTTAAGGACGAGGACCTGGTGCTCATTTTAATGCATGAATCGTCCTTATCTGATATGTAGTTTTTATTTTAGAAAATAAATAAAAAAAATAAAAATTGACAAAAAAGGACACATGAAATTAACATGAAATCTAATTTTTAAAATTATTTCAAGGATACAGTCTTGTGGGCAGTAGCTTAAGGAACATTTTGATGCATTAATCGTCCTTTTAAGATGTATGGTTTAGAAGTTATGGCTAAAAAATCAAAAAAATCGCAAAAAACCACGTCAAAAACTATGATTCATGTAAAAAATTTTAACTAAGATTCTTGAAAAAAATCAAATTTCAGAAAACTTTTTTCTGAATATGCAGTCTTGTGTATATATGTATTAGAAACAATTTGGTGCATAAATCGTCCTTGTAGGATGTATGGTTTGGGAGTTATGACGGAAAAAGCACATGTTTTTGGCCAGCTACCACTCCAAAAAGTGTTCTACAACTCCTAAACTACAAGAGATAGAGCAAACGGCATTTGGACAAAGGAGTATCCCTTCTTAAGGACGAGGACCTGGTTCTCATTTTAATGCATGAATCGTCCTTATCTGATATGTAGTTTTTATTTTAGAAAATAAATAAAAAAAATAAAAATTGACAAAAAAGGACACATGAAATTAACATGAAATCTAATTTTTAAAATTATTTCAAGGATACAGTCTTGTGGGCAGTAGCTTAAGGAACATTTTGATGCATAAATCGTCCTTTTATGATGTATGGTTTAGAAGTTATGGCTAAAAAATCAAAAAAATCGCAAAAAACCACGTCAAAAACTATGATTCATGTAAAAAATTTTAACTAAGATTCTTGAAAAAAATCAAATTTCAGAAAACTTTTTTCTGAATATGCAGTCTTGTGTATATATGTATTAGAAACAATTTGGTGCATAAATCGTCCTTGTAGGATGTATGGTTTGGGAGTTATGACGGAAAAAGCACATGTTTTTGGCCAGCTACCACTCCAAAAAGTGTTCTACAACTCCTAAACTACAAGAGATAGAGCAAACGGCATTTGGACAAAGGAGTATCCCTTCTTAAGGACGAGGACCTGGTGCTCATTTTAATGCATGAATCGTCCTTATCTGATATGTAGTTTTTATTTTAGAAAATAAATAAAAAAAATAAAAATTGACAAAAAAGGACACATGAAATTAACATGAAACCTAATTTTTAAAATTATTTCAAGGATACAGTCTTGTGGGCAGTAGCTTAAGGAACATTTTGATGCATAAATCGTCCTTTTATGATGTATGGTTTAGAAGTTATGGCTAAAAAATCAAAAAAATCGCAAAAAACCACGTCAAAAACTATGATTCATGTAAAAAATTTTAACTAAGATTCTTGAAAAAAATCAAATTTCAGAAAACTTTTTTCTGAATATGCAGTCTTGTGTATATATGTATTAGAAACAATTTGGTGCATAAATCGTCCTTGTAGGATGTATGGTTTGGGAGTTATGACGGAAAAAGCACATGTTTTTGGCCAGCTACCACTCCAAAAAGTGTTCTACAACTCCTAAACTACAAGAGATAGAGCAAACGGCATTTGGACAAAGGAGTATCCCTTCTTAAGGACGAGGACCTGGTTCTCATTTTAATGCATGAATCGTCCTTATCTGATATGTAGTTTTTATTTTAGAAAATAAATAAAAAAAATAAAAATTGACAAAAAAGGACACATGAAATTAACATGAAATCTAATTTTTAAAATTATTTCAAGGATACAGTCTTGTGGGCAGTAGCTTAAGGAATATTTTGATGCATAAATCGTCCTTTTATGATGTATGGTTTAGAAGTTATGGCTAAAAAATCAAAAAAATCGCAAAAAACCACGTCAAAAACTTTGATTCATGTAAAAAATTTTAACCAAGATTCTTGAAAAAAATCAAATTTCAGAAAACTTTTTTCTGAATATGCAGTCTTGTGTATATATGTATTAGAAACAATTTGGTGCATAAATCGTCCTTGTAGGATGTATGGTTTGGGAGTTATGACGGAAAAAGCACATGTTTTTGGCCAGCTACCACTCCAAAAAGTGTTCTACAACTCCTAAACTACAAGAGATAGAGCAAACGGCATTTGGACAAAGAAGTATCCCTTCTTAAGGACGAGGACCTGGTGCTCATTTTAATGCATGAATCGTCCTTATCTGATATGTAGTTTTTATTTTAGAAAATAAATAAAAAAAATAAAAATTGACAAAAAAGGACACATGAAATTAACATGAAATCTAATTTTTAAAATTATTTCAAGGATACAGTCTTGTGGGCAGTAGCTTAAGGAATATTTTGATGCATAAATCGTCCTTTTATGATGTATGGTTTAGAAGTTATGGCTAAAAAATAAAAAAAATCGCAAAAAACCACGTCAAAAACTATGATTCATGTAAAAAATTTTAACTAAGATTCTTGAAAAAAATCAAATTTCAGAAAACTTTTTTCTGAATATGCAGTCTTGTGTATATATGTATTAGAAACAATTTGGTGCATAAATCGACCTTGTAGGATGTATGGTTTGGGAGTTATGACGGAAAAAGCACATGTTTTTGGCCAGCTACCACTCCAAAAAGTGTTCTACAACTCCTAAACTACAAGAGATAGAGCAAACGGCATTTGGACAAAGGAGTATCCCTTCTTAAGGACGAGGACCTGGTTCTCATTTTAATGCATGAATCGTCCTTATCTGATATGTAGTTTTTATTTTAGAAAATAAATAAAAAAAATAAAAATTGACAAAAAAGGACACATGAAATTAACATGAAATCTAATTTTTAAAATTATTTCAAGGATACAGTCTTGTGGGCAGTAGCTTAAGGAACATTTTGATGCATAAATCGTCCTTTTATGATGTATGGTTTAGAAGTTATGGCTAAAAAAATCAAAAAAATCGCAAAAAACCACGTCAAAAACTATGATTCATGTAAAAAATTTTAACTAAGATTCTTGAAAAAAATCAAATTTCAGAAAACTTTTTTCTGAATATGCAGTCTTGTGTATATATGTATTAGAAACAATTTGGTGCATAAATCGTCCTTGTAGGATGTATGGTTTGGGAGTTATGACGGAAAAAGCACATGTTTTTGGCCAGCTACCACTCCAAAAAGTGTTCTACAACTCCTAAACTACAAGAGATAGAGCAAACGGCATTTGGACAAAGGAGTATCCCTTCTTAAGGACGAGGACCTGGTTCTCATTTTAATGCATGAATCGTCCTTATCTGATATGTAGTTTTTATTTTAGAAAATAAATAAAAAAAATAAAAATTGACAAAAAAGGACACATGAAATTAACATGAAATCTAATTTTTAAAATTATTTCAAGGATACAGTCTTGTGGGCAGTAGCTTAAGGAACATTTTGATGCATAAATCGTCCTTTTATGATGTATGGTTTAGAAGTTATGGCTAAAAAATCAAAAAAATCGCAAAAAACCACGTCAAAAACTATGATTCATGTAAAAAATTTTAACTAAGATTCTTGAAAAAAATCAAATTTCAGAAAACTTTTTTCTGAATATGCAGTCTTGTGTATATATGTATTAGAAACAATTTGGTGCATAAATCGTCCTTGTAGGATGTATGGTTTGGGAGTTATGACGGAAAAAGCACATGTTTTTGGCCAGCTACCACTCCAAAAAGTGTTCTACAACTCCTAAACTACAAGAGATAGAGCAAACGGCATTTGGACAAAGGAGTATCCCTTCTTAAGGACGAGGACCTGGTTCTCATTTTAATGCATGAATCGTCCTTATCTGATATGTAGTTTTTATTTTAGAAAATAAATAAAAAAAATAAAAATTGACAAAAAAGGACACATGAAATTAACATGAAATCTAATTTTTAAAATTATTTCAAGGATACAGTCTTGTGGGCAGTAGCTTAAGGAACATTTTGATGCATAAATCGTCCTTTTATGATGTATGGTTTAGAAGTTATGGCTAAAAAATCAAAAAAATCGCAAAAAACCACGTCAAAAACTATGATTCATGTAAAAAATTTTAACTAAGATTCTTGAAAAAAATCAAATTTCAGAAAACTTTTTTCTGAATATGCAGTCTTGTGTATATATGTATTAGAAACAATTTGGTGCATAAATCGTCCTTGTAGGATGTATGGTTTGGGAGTTATGACGGAAAAAGCACATGTTTTTGGCCAGCTACCACTCCAAAAAGTGTTATACAACTCCTAAACTACAAGAGATAGAGCAAACGGCATTTGGACAAAGAAGTATCCCTTCTTAAGGACGAGGACCTGGTGCTCATTTTAATGCATGAATCGTCCTTATCTGATATGTAGTTTTTATTTTAGAAAATAAATAAAAAAAAATAAAAATTGACAAAAAAGGACACATGAAATTAACATGAAATCTAATTTTTAAAATTATTTCAAGGATACAGTCTTGTGGGCAGTAGCTTAAGGAATATTTTGATGCATAAATCGTCCTTTTATGATGTATGGTTTAGAAGTTATGGCTAAAAAATAAAAAAAATCGCAAAAAACCACGTCAAAAACTATGATTCATGTAAAAAATTTTAACTAAGATTCTTGAAAAAAATCAAATTTCAGAAAACTTTTTTCTGAATATGCAGTCTTGTGTATATATGTATTATAAACAATTTGGTGCATAAATCGTCCTTGTAGGATGTATGGTTTGGGAGTTATGACGGAAAAAGCACATGTTTTTGGCCAGCTACCACTCCAAAAAGTGTTCTACAACTCCTAAACTACAAGAGATAGAGCAAACGGCATTTGGACAAAGGAGTATCCCTTCTTAAGGACGAGGACCTGGTTCTCATTTTAATGCATGAATCGTCCTTATCTGATATGTAGTTTTTATTTTAGAAAATAAATAAAAAAAATAAAAATTGACAAAAAAGGACACATGAAATTAACATGAAATCTAATTTTTAAAATTATTTCAAGGATACAGTCTTGTGGGCAGTAGCTTAAGGAACATTTTGATGCATAAATCGTCCTTTTATGATGTATGGTTTAGAAGTTATGGCTAAAAAATCAAAAAAATCGCAAAAAACCACGTCAAAAACTATGATTCATGTAAAAAATTTTAACTAAGATTCTTGAAAAAAATCAAATTTCAGAAAACTTTTTTCTGAATATGCAGTCTTGTGTATATATGTATTAGAAACAATTTGGTGCATAAATCGTCCTTGTAGAATGTATGGTTTGGGAGTTATGACGGAAAAAGCACATGTTTTTGGCCAGTTACCACTCCAAAAAGTGTTCTACAACTCCTAAACTACAAGAGATAGAGCAAACGGCATTTGGACAAAGGAGTATCCCTTCTTAAGGACGAGGACCTGGTGCTCATTTTAATGCATGAGAGCAAACGGCATTTGGACAAAGGAGTATCCCTTCTTAAGGACGAGGACCTGGTTCTCATTTTAATGCATGAATCGTCCTTATCTGATATGTAGTTTTTATTTTAGAAAATAAATAAAAAAAATAAAAATTGACAAAAAAGGACACATGAAATTAACATGAAATCTAATTTTTAAAATTATTTCAAGGATACAGTCTTGTGGGCAGTAGCTTTAGGAACATTTTGATGCATAAATCGTCCTTTTATGATGTATGGTTTAGAAGTTATGGCTAAAAAATCAAAAAAATCGCAAAAAACCACGTCAAAAACTATGATTCATGTAAAAAATTTTAACTAAGATTCTTGAAAAAAATCAAATTTCAGAAAACTTTTTTCTGAATATGCAGTCTTGTGTATATATGTATTAGAAACAATTTGGTGCATAAATCGTCCTTGTAGGATGTATGGTTTGGGAGTTATGACGGAAAAAGCACATGTTTTTGGCCAGCTACCACTCCAAAAAGTGTTCTACAACTCCTAAACTACAAGAGATAGAGCAAACGGCATTTGGACAAAGGAGTATCCCTTCTTAAGGACGAGGACCTGGTTCTCATTTTAATGCATGAATCGTCCTTATCTGATATGTAGTTTTTATTTTAGAAAATAAATAAAAAAAATAAAAATTGACAAAAAAGGACACATGAAATTAACATGAAATCTAATTTTTAAAATTATTTCAAGGATACAGTCTTGTGGGCAGTAGCTTAAGGAACATTTTGATGCATAAATCGTCCTTTTATGATGTATGGTTTAGAAGTTATGGCTAAAAAATCAAAAAAATCGCAAAAAACCACGTCAAAAACTATGATTCATGTAAAAAATTTTAACTAAGATTCTTGAAAAAAATCAAATTTCAGAAAACTTCAATCAATCTGAATATGCAGTCTTGTGTATATATGTATTAGAAACAATTTGGTGCATAAATCGTCCTTGTAGGATGTATGGTTTGGGAGTTATGACGGAAAAAGCACATGTTTTTGGCCAGCTACCACTCCAAAAAGTGTTCTACAACTCCTAAACTACAAGAGATAGAGCAAACGGCATTTAAACAAAGGACTATCCCTTTTTAAGCACGAGGACCTGGTGCTCATTTTAATGCATGAATCGTCCTTATCTGATATGTAGTTTTTATTTTAGAAAATAAATAAAAAAAATAAAAATTGACAAAAAAGGACACATGAAATTAACATGAAATCTAATTTTTAAAATTATTTCAAGGATACAGTCTTGTGGGCAGTAGCTTAAGGAACATTTTGATGCATAAATCGTCCTTTTATGATGTATGGTTTAGAAGTTATGGCTAAAAAATCAAAAAAATCGCAAAAAACCACGTCAAAAACTATGATTCATGTAAAAAATTTTAACTAAGATTCTTGAAAAAAATCAAATTTCAGAAAACTTTTTTCTGAATATGCAGTCTTGTGTATATATGTATTAGAAACAATTTGGTGCATAAATCGTCCTTGTAGGATGTATGGTTTGGGAGTTATGACGGAAAAAGCACATGTTTTTGGCCAGCTACCACTCCAAAAGGTGTTCTACAACTCCTAAACTACAAGAGATAGAGCAAACGGCATTTGGACAAAGGAGTATCCCTTCTTAAGGACGAGAACCTGGTTCTCATTTTAATGCATGAATCGTCCTTATCTGATATGTAGTTTTTATTTTAGAAAATAAATAAAAAAAATAAAAATTGACAAAAAAGGACACATGAAATTAACATGAAATCTAATTTTTAAAATTATTTGAAGGATACAGTCTTGTGGGCAGTAGCTTAAGGAACATTTTGATGCATAAATCGTCCTTTTATGATGTATGGTTTAGAAGTTATGGCTAAAAAATCAAAAAAATCGCAAAAAACCACGTCAAAAACTATGATTCATGTAAAAAATTTTAACTAAGATTCTTGAAAAAAATCAAATTTCAGAAAACTTTTTTCTGAATATGCAGTCTTGTGTATATATGTATTAGAAACAATTTGGTGCATAAATCGTCCTTGTAGGATGTATGGTTTGGGAGTTATGACGGAAAAAGCACATGTTTTTGGCCAGCTACCACTCCAAAAAGTGTTCTACAACTCCTAAACTACAAGAGATAGAGCAAACGGCATTTGGACAAAGGAGTATCCCTTCTTAAGGACGAGGACCTGGTGCTCATTTTAATGCATGAGAGCAAACGGCATTTGGACAAAGGAGTATCCCTTCTTAAGGACGAGGACCTGGTTCTCATTTTAATGCATGAATCGTCCTTATCTGATATGTAGTTTTTATTTTAGAAAATAAATAAAAAAAATAAAAATTGACAAAAAAGGACACATGAAATTAACATGAAATCTAATTTTTAAAATTATTTCAAGGATACAGTCTTGTGGGCAGTAGCTTTAGGAACATTTTGATGCATAAATCGTCCTTTTATGATGTATGGTTTAGAAGTTATGGCTAAAAAATCAAAAAAATCGCAAAAAACCACGTCAAAAACTATGATTCATGTAAAAAATTTTAACTAAGATTCTTGAAAAAAATCAAATTTCAGAAAACTTTTTTCTGAATATGCAGTCTTGTGTATATATGTATTAGAAACAATTTGGTGCATAAATCGTCCTTGTAGGATGTATGGTTTGGGAGTTATGACGGAAAAAGCACATGTTTTTGGCCAGCTACCACTCCAAAAAGTGTTCTACAACTCCTAAACTACAAGAGATAGAGCAAACGGCATTTGGACAAAGGAGTATCCCTTCTTAAGGACGAGGACCTGGTGCTCATTTTAATGCATGAATCGTCCTTATCTGATATGTAGTTTTTATTTTAGAAAATAAATAAAAAAAATAAAAATTGACAAAAAAGGACACATGAAATTAACATGAAATCTAATTTTTAAAATTATTTCAAGGATACAGTCTTGTGGGCAGTAGCTTAAGGAACATTTTGATGCATAAATCGTCCTTTTATGATGTATGGTTTAGAAGTTATGGCTAAAAAATCAAAAAAATCGCAAAAAACCACGTCAAAAACTATGATTCATGTAAAAAATTTTAACTAAGATTCTTGAAAAAAATCAAATTTCAGAAAACTTTTTTCTGAATATGCAGTCTTGTGTATATATGTATTAGAAACAATTTGGTGCATAAATCGTCCTTGTAGGATGTATGGTTTGGGAGTTATGACGGAAAAAGCACATGTTTTTGGCCAGCTACCACTCCAAAAAGTGTTCTACAACTCCTAAACTACAAGAGATAGAGCAAACGGCATTTGGACAAAGGACTATCCCTTCTTAAGCACGAGGACCTGGTGCTCATTTTAATGCATGAATCGTCCTTATCTGATATGTAGTTTTTATTTTAGAAAATAAATAAAAAAAATAAAAATTGACAAAAAAGGACACATTAAATTAACATGAAATCTAATTTTTAAAATTATTTCAAGGATACAGTCTTGTGGGCAGTAGCTTAAGGAACATTTTGATGCATAAATCGTCCTTTTATGATGTATGGTTTAGAAGTTATGGCTAAAAAATCAAAAAAATCGCAAAAAACCACGTCAAAAACTATGATTCATGTAAAAAATTTTAACTAAGATTCTTGAAAAAAATCAAATTTCAGAAAACTTTTTTCTGAATATGCAGTCTTGTGTATATATGTATTAGAAACAATTTGGTGCATAAATCGTCCTTGTAGGATGTATGGTTTGGGAGTTATGACGGAAAAAGCACATGTTTTTGGCCAGCTACCACTCCAAAAAGTGTTCTACAACTCCTAAACTACAAGAGATAGAGCAAACGGCATTTGGACAAAGGAGTATCCCTTCTTAAGGACGAGGACCTGGTTCTCATTTTAATGCATGAATCGTCCTTATCTGATATGTAGTTTTTATTTTAGAAAATAAATAAAAAAAATAAAAATTGACAAAAAAGGACACATGAAATTAACATGAAATCTAATTTTTAAAATTATTTCAAGGATACAGTCTTGTGGGCAGTAGCTTAAGGAACATTTTGATGCATAAATCGTCCTTTTATGATGTATGGTTTAGAAGTTATGGCTAAAAAATCAAAAAAATCGCAAAAAACCACGTCAAAAACTATGATTCATGTAAAAAATTTTAACTAAGATTCTTGAAAAAAATCAAATTTCAGAAAACTTTTTTCTGAATATGCAGTCTTGTGTATATATGTATTAGAAACAATTTGGTGCATAAATCGTCCTTGTAGGATGTATGGTTTGGGAGTTATGACGGAAAAAGCACATGTTTTTGGCCAGCTACCACTCCAAAAAGTGTTCTACAACTCCTAAACTACAAGAGATAGAGCAAACGGCATTTGGACAAAGGAGTATCCCTTCTTAAGGACGAGGACCTGGTTCTCATTTTAATGCATGAATCGTCCTTATCTGATATGTAGTTTTTATTTTAGAAAATAAATAAAAAAAATAAAAATTGACAAAAAAGGACACATGAAATTAACATGAAATCTAATTTTTAAAATTATTTCAAGGATACAGTCTTGTGGGCAGTAGCTTAAGGAACATTTTGATGCATAAATCGTCCTTTTATGATGTATGGTTTAGAAGTTATGGCTAAAAAATCAAAAAAATCGCAAAAAACCACGTCAAAAACTATGATTCATGTAAAAAATTTTAACTAAGATTCTTGAAAAAAATCAAATTTCAGAAAACTTTTTTCTGAATATGCAGTCTTGTGTATATATGTATTAGAAACAATTTGGTGCATAAATCGTCCTTGTAGGATGTATGGTTTGGGAGTTATGACGGAAAAAGCACATGTTTTTGGCCAGTTACCACTCCAAAAAGTGTTCTACAACTCCTAAACTACAAGAGATAGAGCAAACGGCATTTGGACAAAGGAGTATCCCTTCTTAAGGACGAGGACCTGGTGCTCATTTTAATGCATGAGAGCAAACGGCATTTGGACAAAGGAGTATCCCTTCTTAAGGACGAGGACCTGGTTCTCATTTTAATGCATGAATCGTCCTTATCTGATATGTAGTTTTTATTTTAGAAAATAAATAAAAAAAATAAAAATTGACAAAAAAGGACACATGAAATTAACATGAAATCTAATTTTTAAAATTATTTCAAGGATACAGTCTTGTGGGCAGTAGCTTTAGGAACATTTTGATGCATAAATCGTCCTTTTATGATGTATGGTTTAGAAGTTATGGCTAAAAAATCAAAAAAATCGCAAAAAACCACGTCAAAAACTATGATTCATGTAAAAAATTTTAACTAAGATTCTTGAAAAAAATCAAATTTCAGAAAACTTTTTTCTGAATATGCAGTCTTGTGTATATATGTATTAGAAACAATTTGGTGCATAAATCGTCCTTGTAGGATGTATGGTTTGGGAGTTATGACGGAAAAAGCACATGTTTTTGGCCAGCTACCACTCCAAAAAGTGTTCTACAACTCCTAAACTACAAGAGATAGAGCAAACGGCATTTGGACAAAGGAGTATCCCTTCTTAAGGACGAGGACCTGGTTCTCATTTTAATGCATGAATCGTCCTTATCTGATATGTAGTTTTTATTTTAGAAAATAAATAAAAAAAATAAAAATTGACAAAAAAGGACACATGAAATTAACATGAAATCTAATTTTTAAAATTATTTCAAGGATACAGTCTTGTGGGCAGTAGCTTAAGGAACATTTTGATGCATAAATCGTCCTTTTATGATGTATGGTTTAGAAGTTATGGCTAAAAAATCAAAAAAATCGCAAAAAACCACGTCAAAAACTATGATTCATGTAAAAAATTTTAACTAAGATTCTTGAAAAAAATCAAATTTCAGAAAACTTCAATCAATCTGAATATGCAGTCTTGTGTATATATGTATTAGAAACAATTTGGTGCATAAATCGTCCTTGTAGGATGTATGGTTTGGGAGTTATGACGGAAAAAGCACATGTTTTTGGCCAGCTACCACTCCAAAAAGTGTTCTACAACTCCTAAACTACAAGAGATAGAGCAAACGGCATTTGGACAAAGGAGTATCCCTTCTTAAGGACGAGGACCTGGTGCTCATTTTAATGCATGAATCGTCCTTATCTGATATGTAGTTTTTATTTTAGAAAATAAATAAAAAAAATAAAAATTGACAAAAAAGGACACATGAAATTAACATGAAATCTAATTTTTAAAATTATTTCAAGGATACAGTCTTGTGGGCAGTAGCTTAAGGAACATTTTGATGCATAAATCGTCCTTTTATGATGTATGGTTTAGAAGTTATGGCTAAAAAATCAAAAAAATCGCAAAAAACCACGTCAAAAACTATGATTCATGTAAAAAATTTTAACTAAGATTCTTGAAAAAAATCAAATTTCAGAAAACTTCAATCAATCTGAATATGCAGTCTTGTGTATATATGTATTAGAAACAATTTGGTGCATAAATCGTCCTTGTAGGATGTATGGTTTGGGAGTTATGACGGAAAAAGCACATGTTTTTGGCCAGCTACCACTCCAAAAAGTGTTCTACAACTCCTAAACTACAAGAGATAGAGCAAACGGCATTTGGACAAAGGACTATCCCTTTTTAAGCACGAGGACCTGGTGCTCATTTTAATGCATGAATCGTCCTTATCTGATATGTAGTTTTTATTTTAGAAAATAAATAAAAAAAATAAAAATTGACAAAAAAGGACACATGAAATTAACATGAAATCTAATTTTTAAAATTATTTCAAGGATACAGTCTTGTGGGCAGTAGCTTAAGGAACATTTTGATGCATAAATCGTCCTTTTATGATGTATGGTTTAGAAGTTATGGCTAAAAAATCAAAAAAATCGCAAAAAACCACGTCAAAAACTATGATTCATGTAAAAAATTTTAACTAAGATTCTTGAAAAAAATCAAATTTCAGAAAACTTTTTTCTGAATATGCAGTCTTGTGTATATATGTATTAGAAACAATTTGGTGCATAAATCGTCCTTGTAGGATGTATGGTTTGGGAGTTATGACGGAAAAAGCACATGTTTTTGGCCAGCTACCACTCCAAAAAGTGTTCTACAACTCCTAAACTACAAGAGATAGAGCAAACGGCATTTGGACAAAGGAGTATCCCTTCTTAAGGACGAGAACCTGGTTCTCATTTTAATGCATGAATCGTCCTTATCTGATATGTAGTTTTTATTTTAGAAAATAAATAAAAAAAATAAAAATTGACAAAAAAGGACACATGAAATTAACATGAAATCTAATTTTTAAAATTATTTGAAGGATACAGTCTTGTGGGCAGTAGCTTAAGGAACATTTTGATGCATAAATCGTCCTTTTATGATGTATGGTTTAGAAGTTATGGCTAAAAAATCAAAAAAATCGCAAAAAACCACGTCAAAAACTATGATTCATGTAAAAAATTTTAACTAAGATTCTTGAAAAAAATCAAATTTCAGAAAACTTTTTTCTGAATATGCAGTCTTGTGTATATATGTATTAGAAACAATTTGGTGCATAAATCGTCCTTGTAGGATGTATGGTTTGGGAGTTATGACGGAAAAAGCACATGTTTTTGGCCAGCTACCACTCCAAAAAGTGTTCTACAACTCCTAAACTACAAGAGATAGAGCAAACGGCATTTGGACAAAGGAGTATCCCTTCTTAAGGACGAGGACCTGGTGCTCATTTTAATGCATGAGAGCAAACGGCATTTGGACAAAGGAGTATCCCTTCTTAAGGACGAGGACCTGGTTCTCATTTTAATGCATGAATCGTCCTTATCTGATATGTAGTTTTTATTTTAGAAAATAAATAAAAAAAATAAAAATTGACAAAAAAGGACACATGAAATTAACATGAAATCTAATTTTTAAAATTATTTCAAGGATACAGTCTTGTGGGCAGTAGCTTTAGGAACATTTTGATGCATAAATCGTCCTTTTATGATGTATGGTTTAGAAGTTATGGCTAAAAAATCAAAAAAATCGCAAAAAACCACGTCAAAAACTATGATTCATGTAAAAAATTTTAACTAAGATTCTTGAAAAAAATCAAATTTCAGAAAACTTTTTTCTGAATATGCAGTCTTGTGTATATATGTATTAGAAACAATTTGGTGCATAAATCGTCCTTGTAGGATGTATGGTTTGGGAGTTATGACGGAAAAAGCACATGTTTTTGGCCAGCTACCACTCCAAAAAGTGTTCTACAACTCCTAAACTACAAGAGATAGAGCAAACGGCATTTGGACAAAGGAGTATCCCTTCTTAAGGACGAGGACCTGGTGCTCATTTTAATGCATGAATCGTCCTTATCTGATAAGTAGTTTTTATTTTAGAAAATAAATAAAAAAAATAAAAATTGACAAAAAAGGACACATGAAATTAACATGAAATCTAATTTTTAAAATTATTTCAAGGATACAGTCTTGTGGGCAGTAGCTTAAGGAACATTTTGATGCATAAATCGTCCTTTTATGATGTATGGTTTAGAAGTTATGGCTAAAAAATCAAAAAAATCGCAAAAAAACCACGTCAAAAACTATGATTCATGTAAAAAATTTTAACTAAGATTCTTGAAAAAAATCAAATTTCAGAAAACTTTTTTCTGAATATGCAGTCTTGTGTATATATGTATTAGAAACAATTTGGTGCATAAATCGTCCTTGTAGGATGTATGGTTTGGAAGTTATGACGAAAAAAGCACATGTTTTTGGCCAGCTACCACTCCAAAAAGTGTTCTACAACTCCTAAACTACAAGAGATAGAGCAAACGGCATTTGGACAAAGGACTATCCCTTCTTAAGCACGAGGACCTGGTGCTCATTTTAATGCATGAATCGTCCTTATCTGATATGTAGTTTTTATTTTAGAAAATAAATAAAAAAAATAAAAATTGACAAAAAAGGACACATGAAATTAACATGAAATCTAATTTTTAAAATTATTTCAAGGATACAGTCTTGTGGGCAGTAGCTTAAGGAACATTTTGATGCATAAATCGTCCTTTTATGATGTATGGTTTAGAAGTTATGGCTAAAAAATCAAAAAAATCGCAAAAAAACACGTCAAAAACTATGATTCATGTAAAAAATTTTAACTAAGATTCTTGAAAAAAATCAAATTTCAGAAAACTTTTTTCTGAATATGCAGTCTTGTGTATATATGTATTAGAAACAATTTGGTGCATAAATCGTCCTTGTAGGATGTATGGTTTGGGAGTTATGACGGAAAAAGCACATGTTTTTGGCCAGCTACCACTCCAAAAAGTGTTCTACAACTCCTAAACTACAAGAGATTGAGCAAACGGCATTTGGACAAAGGACTATCCCTTCTTAAGGACGAGGACCTGGTGCTCATTTTATTGCATGAATCGTCCTTATCTGATATGTAGTTTTTATTTTAGAAAATAAATAAAAAAAATAAAAATTGACAAAAAAGGACACATGAAATTAACATGAAATCTAATTTTTTAAAATTATTTCAAGGATACAGTCTTGTGGGCAGTAGCTTAAGGAACATTTTGATGCATAAATCGTCCTTTTATGATGTATGGTTTAGAAGTTATGGCTAAAAAATCAAAAAAATCGCAAAAAACCACGTCAAAAACTATGATTCATGTAAAAAATTTTAACTAAGATTCTTGAAAAAAATCAAATTTCAGAAAACTTTTTTCTGAATATGCAGTCTTGTGTATATATGTATTAGAAACAATTTGGTGCATAAATCGTCTTTGTAGGATGTATGGTTTGGAAGTTATGACGGAAAAAGCACATGTTTTTGGCCAGCTACCACTCCAAAAAGTGTTCTACAACTCCTAAACTACAAGAGATAGAGCAAACGGCATTTGGACAAAGGACTATCCCTTCTTAAGGACGAGGACCTGGTGCAAAAATCGCAAAAAACCACGTCAAAAACTATGATTCATGTAAAAAATTTTAACTAAGATTCTTGAAAAAAATCAAATTTCAGAAAACTTTTTTCTGAATATGCAGTCTTGTGTATATATGTATTAGAAACAATTTGGTGCATAAATCGTCCTTGTAGGATGTATGGTTTGGGAGTTATGACGGAAAAAGCACATGTTTTTGGCCAGCTACCACTCCAAAAAGTGTTCTACAACTCCTAAACTACAAGAGATAGAGCAAACGGCATTTGGACAAAGGAGTATCCCTTCTTAAGGACGAGGACCTGGTGCTCATTTTAATGCATGAATCGTCCTTATCTGATATGTAGTTTTTATTTTAGAAAATAAATAAAAAAAATAAAAATTGACAAAAAAGGACACATGAAATTAACATGAAACCTAATTTTTAAAATTATTTCAAGGATACAGTCTTGTGGGCAGTAGCTTAAGGAACATTTTGATGCATAAATCGTCCTTTTATGATGTATGGTTTAGAAGTTATGGCTAAAAAATCAAAAAAATCGCAAAAAAACACGTCAAAAACTATGATTCATGTAAAAAATTTTAACTAAGATTCTTGAAAAAAATCAAATTTCAGAAAACTTTTTTCTGAATATGCAGTCTTGTGTATATATGTATTAGAAACAATTTGGTGCATAAATCGTCCTTGTAGGATGTATGGTTTGGAAGTTATGACGGAAAAAGCACATGTTTTTGGCCAGCTACCACTCCAAAAAGTGTTCTACAACTCCTAAACTACAAGAGATAGAGCAAACGGCATTTGGACAAAGGACTATCCCTTCTTAAGGACGAGGACCTGGTGCTCATTTTAATGCATGAATCGTCCTTATCTGATATGTAGTTTTTATTTTAGAAAATAAATAAAAAAAATAAAAATTGACAAAAAAGGACACATGAAATTAACATGAAATCTAATTTTTAAAATTATTTCAAGGATACAGTCTTGTGGGCAGTAGCTTAAGGAACATTTTGATGCATAAATCGTCCTTTTATGATGTATGGTTTAGAAGTTATGGCTAAAAAATCAAAAAAATCGCAAAAAACCACGTCAAAAACTATGATTCATGTAAAAAATTTTAACTAAGATTCTTGAAAAAAATCAAATTTCAGAAAACTTTTTTCTGAATATGCAGTCTTGTGTATATATGTATTAGAAACAATTTGGTGCATAAATCGTCCTTGTAGGATGTATGGTTTGGGAGTTATGACGGAAAAAGCACATGTTTTTGGCCAGCTACCACTCCAAAAAGTGTTCTACAACTCCTAAACTACAAGAGATAGAGCAAACGGCATTTGGACAAAGGAGTATCCCTTCTTAAGGACGAGGACCTGGTGCTCATTTTAATGCATGAATCGTCCTTATCTGATATGTAGTTTTTATTTTAGAAAATAAATAAAAAAAATAAAAATTGACAAAAAAGGACACATGAAATTAACATGAAATCTAATTTTTAAAATTATTTCAAGGATACAGTCTTGTGGGCAGTAGCTTAAGGAACATTTTGATGCATAAATCGTCCTTTTATGATGTACGGTTTAGAAGTTATGGCTAAAAAATCAAAAAAATCGCAAAAAACCACGTCAAAAACTATGATTCATGTAAAAAATTTTAACTAAGATTCTTGAAAAAAATCAAATTTCAGAAAACTTTTTTCTGAATATGCAGTCTTGTGTATATATGTATTAGAAACAATTTGGTGCATAAATCGTCCTTGTAGGATGTATGGTTTGGGAGTTATGACGGAAAAAGCACATGTTTTTGGCCAGCTACCACTCCAAAAAGTGTTCTACAACTCCTAAACTACAAGAGATAGAGCAAACGGCATTTGGACAAAGGAGTATCCCTTCTTAAGGACGAGGACCTGGTGCTCATTTTAATGCATGAATCGTCCTTATCTGATATGTAGTTTTTATTTTAGAAAATAAATAAAAAAAATAAAAATTGACAAAAAAGGACACATGAAATTAACATGAAATCTAATTTTTAAAATTATTTCAAGGATAAAGTCTTGTGGGCAGTAGCTTAAGGAACATTTTGATGCATAAATCGTCCTTTTATGATGTATGGTTTAGAAGTTATGGCTAAAAAATCAAAAAAATCGCAAAAAACCACGTCAAAAACTATGATTCATGTAAAAAATTTTAACTAAGATTCTTGAAAAAAATCAAATTTCAGAAAACTTTTTTCTGAATATGCAGTCTTGTGTATATATGTATTAGAAACAATTTGGTGCATAAATCGTCCTTGTAGGATGTATGGTTTGGAAGTTATGACGGAAAAAGCACATGTTTTTGGCCAGCTACCACTCCAAAAAGTGTTCTACAACTCCTAAACTACAAGAGATAGAGCAAACGGCATTTGGACAAAGGACTATCCCTTCTTAAGGACGAGGACCTGGTGCTCATTTTAATGCATGAATCGTCCTTATCTGATATGTAGTTTTTATTTTAGAAAATAAATAAAAAAAATAAAAATTGACAAAAAAGGACACATGAAATTAACATGAAATCTAATTTTTAAAATTATTTCAAGGATACAGTCTTGTGGGCAGTAGCTTAAGGAACATTTTGATGCATAAATCGTCCTTTTATGATGTATGGTTTAGAAGTTATGGCTAAAAAATCAAAAAAATCGCAAAAAAACACGTCAAAAACTATGATTCATGTAAAAAATTTTAACTAAGATTCTTGAAAAAAATCAAATTTCAGAAAACTTTTTTCTGAATATGCAGTCTTGTGTATATATGTATTAGAAACAATTTGGTGCATAAATCGTCCTTGTAGGATGTATGGTTTGGGAGTTATGACGGAAAAAGCACATGTTTTTGGCCAGCTACCACTCCAAAAAGTGTTCTACAACTCCTAAACTACAAGAGATAGAGCAAACGGCATTTGGACAAAGGACTATCCCTTCTTAAGGACGAGGACCTGGTGCTCATTTTAATGCATGAATCGTCCTTATCTGATATGTAGTTTTTATTTTAGAAAATAAATAAAAAAAATAAAAATTGACAAAAAAGGACACATGAAATTAACATGAAACCTAATTTTTAAAATTATTTCAAGGATACAGTCTTGTGGGCAGTAGCTTAAGGAACATTTTGATGCATAAATCGTCCTTTTATGATGTATGGTTTAGAAGTTATGGCTAAAAAATCAAAAAAATCGCAAAAAACCACGTCAAAAACTATGATTCATGTAAAAAATTTTAACTAAGATTCTTGAAAAAAATCAAATTTCAGAAAACTTTTTTCTGAATATGCAGTCTTGTGTATATATGTATTAGAAACAATTTGGTGCATAAATCGTCCTTGTAGGATGTATGGTTTGGGAGTTATGACGGAAAAAGCACATGTTTTTGGCCAGCTACCACTCCAAAAAGTGTTCTACAACTCCTAAACTACAAGAGATAGAGCAAACGGCATTTGGACAAAGGAGTATCCCTTCTTAAGGACGAGGACCTGGTGCTCATTTTAATGCATGAATCGTCCTTATCTGATATGTAGTTTTTATTTTAGAAAATAAATAAAAAAAATAAAAATTGACAAAAAAGGACACATGAAATTAACATGAAACCTAATTTTTAAAATTATTTCAAGGATACAGTCTTGTGGGCAGTAGCTTAAGGAACATTTTGATGCATAAATCGTCCTTTTATGATGTATGGTTTAGAAGTTATGGCTAAAAAATCAAAAAAATCGCAAAAAAACACGTCAAAAACTATGATTCATGTAAAAAATTTTAACTAAGATTCTTGAAAAAAATCAAATTTCAGAAAACTTTTTTCTGAATATGCAGTCTTGTGTATATATGTATTAGAAACAATTTGGTGCATAAATCGTCCTTGTAGGATGTATGGTTTGGAAGTTATGACGGAAAAAGCACATGTTTTTGGCCAGCTACCACTCCAAAAAGTGTTCTACAACTCCTAAACTACAAGAGATAGAGCAAACGGCATTTGGACAAAGGACTATCCCTTCTTAAGGACGAGGACCTGGTGCTCATTTTAATGCATGAATCGTCCTTATCTGATATGTAGTTTTTATTTTAGAAAATAAATAAAAAAAATAAAAATTGACAAAAAAGGACACATGAAATTAACATGAAATCTAATTTTTAAAATTATTTCAAGGATACAGTCTTGTGGGCAGTAGCTTAAGGAACATTTTGATGCATAAATCGTCCTTTTATGATGTATGGTTTAGAAGTTATGGCTAAAAAATCAAAAAAATCGCAAAAAACCACGTCAAAAACTATGATTCATGTAAAAAATTTTAACTAAGATTCTTGAAAAAAATCAAATTTCAGAAAACTTTTTTCTGAATATGCAGTCTTGTGTATATATGTATTAGAAACAATTTGGTGCATAAATCGTCCTTGTAGGATGTATGGTTTGGGAGTTATGACGGAAAAAGCACATGTTTTTGGCCAGCTACCACTCCAAAAAGTGTTCTACAACTCCTAAACTACAAGAGATAGAGCAAACGGCATTTGGACAAAGGAGTATCCCTTCTTAAGGACGAGGACCTGGTGCTCATTTTAATGCATGAATCGTCCTTATCTGATATGTAGTTTTTATTTTAGAAAATAAATAAAAAAAATAAAAATTGACAAAAAAGGACACATGAAATTAACATGAAATCTAATTTTTAAAATTATTTCAAGGATACAGTCTTGTGGGCAGTAGCTTAAGGAACATTTTGATGCATAAATCGTCCTTTTATGATGTACGGTTTAGAAGTTATGGCTAAAAAATCAAAAAAATCGCAAAAAACCACGTCAAAAACTATGATTCATGTAAAAAATTTTAACTAAGATTCTTGAAAAAAATCAAATTTCAGAAAACTTTTTTCTGAATATGCAGTCTTGTGTATATATGTATTAGAAACAATTTGGTGCATAAATCGTCCTTGTAGGATGTATGGTTTGGGAGTTATGACGGAAAAAGCACATGTTTTTGGCCAGCTACCACTCCAAAAAGTGTTCTACAACTCCTAAACTACAAGAGATAGAGCAAACGGCATTTGGACAAAGGACTATCCCTTCTTAAGGACGAGGACCTGGTGCTCATTTTAATGCATGAATCGTCCTTATCTGATATGTAGTTTTTATTTTAGAAAATAAATAAAAAAAATAAAAATTGACAAAAAAGGACACATGAAATTAACATGAAATCTAATTTTTAAAATTATTTCAAGGATACAGTCTTGTGGGCAGTAGCTTAAGGAACATTTTGATGCATAAATCGTCCTTTTATGATGTATGGTTTAGAAGTTATGGCTAAAAAATCAAAAAAATCGCAAAAAAACACGTCAAAAACTATGATTCATGTAAAAAATTTTAACTAAGATTCTTGAAAAAAATCAAATTTCAGAAAACTTTTTTCTGAATATGCAGTCTTGTGTATATATGTATTAGAAACAATTTGGTGCATAAATCGTCCTTGTAGGATGTATGGTTTGGGAGTTATGACGGAAAAAGCACATGTTTTTGGCCAGCTACCACTCCAAAAAGTGTTCTACAACTCCTAAACTACAAGAGATAGAGCAAACGGCATTTGGACAAAGGACTATCCCTTCTTAAGGACGAGGACCTGGTGCTCATTTTAATGCATGAATCGTCCTTATCTGATATGTAGTTTTTATTTTAGAAAATAAATAAAAAAAATAAAAATTGACAAAAAAGGACACATGAAATTAACATGAAACCTAATTTTTAAAATTATTTTAAGGATACAGTCTTGTGGGCAGTAGCTTAAGGAACATTTTGATGCATAAATCGTCCTTTTATGATGTATGGTTTAGAAGTTATGGCTAAAAAATCAAAAAAATCGCAAAAAACCACGTCAAAAACTATGATTCATGTAAAAAATTTTAACTAAGATTCTTGAAAAAAATCAAATTTCAGAAAACTTTTTTCTGAATATGCAGTCTTGTGTATATATGTATTAGAAACAATTTGGTGCATAAATCGTCCTTGTAGGATGTATGGTTTGGGAGTTATGACGGAAAACGCACATGTTTTTGGCCAGCTACCACTCCAAAAAGTGTTCTACAACTCCTAAACTACAAGAGATAGAGCAAACGGCATTTGGACAAAGGAGTATCCCTTCTTAAGGACGAGGACCTGGTTCTCATTTTAATGCATGAATCGTCCTTATCTGATATGTAGTTTTTATTTTAGAAAATAAATAAAAAAAATAAAAATTGACAAAAAAGGACACATGAAATTAACATGAAATCTAATTTTTAAAATTATTTCAAGGATACAGTCTTGTGGGCAGTAGCTTAAGGAACATTTTGATGCATAAATCGTCCTTTTATGATGTATGGTTTAGAAGTTATGGCTAAAAAATCAAAAAAATCGCAAAAAACCACGTCAAAAACTATGATTCATGTAAAAAATTTTAACTAAGATTCTTGAAAAAAATCAAATTTCAGAAAACTTTTTTCTGAATATGCAGTCTTGTGTATATATGTATTAGAAACAATTTGGTGCATAAATCGTCCTTGTAGGATGTATGGTTTGGGAGTTATGACGGAAAAAGCACATGTTTTTGGCCAGCTACCACTCCAAAAAGTGTTCTACAACTCCTAAACTACAAGAGATAGAGCAAACGGCATTTGGACAAAGGAGTATCCCTTCTTAAGGACGAGGACCTGGTTCTCATTTTAATGCATGAATCGTCCTTATCTGATATGTAGTTTTTATTTTAGAAAATAAATAAAAAAAATAAAAATTGACAAAAAAGGACACATGAAATTAACATGAAATCTAATTTTTAAAATTATTTCAAGGATACAGTCTTGTGGGCAGTAGCTTAAGGAATATTTTGATGCATAAATCGTCCTTTTATGATGTATGGTTTAGAAGTTATGGCTAAAAAATCAAAAAAATCGCAAAAAACCACGTCAAAAACTTTGATTCATGTAAAAAATTTTAACCAAGATTCTTGAAAAAAATCAAATTTCAGAAAACTTTTTTCTGAATATGCAGTCTTGTGTATATATGTATTAGAAACAATTTGGTGCATAAATCGTCCTTGTAGGATGTATGGTTTGGGAGTAATGACGGAAAAAGCACATGTTTTTGGCCAGCTACCACTCCAAAAAGTGTTCTACAACTCCTAAACTACAAGAGATAGAGCAAACGGCATTTGGACAAAGGAGTATCCCTTCTTAAGGACGAGGACCTGGTGCTCATTTTAATGCATGAATCGTCCTTATCTGATAAGTAGTTTTTATTTTAGAAAATAAATAAAAAAAATAAAAATTGACAAAAAAGGACACATGAAATTAACATGAAATCTAATTTTTAAAATTATTTCAAGGATACAGTCTTGTGGGCAGTAGCTTAAGGAACATTTTGATGCATAAATCGTCCTTTTATGATGTACGGTTTAGAAGTTATGGCTAAAAAATCAAAAAAATCGCAAAAAACCACGTCAAAAACTATGATTCATGTAAAAAATTTTAACTAAGATTCTTGAAAAAAATCAAATTTCAGAAAACTTTTTTCTGAATATGCAGTCTTGTGTATATATGTATTAGAAACAATTTGGTGCATAAATCGTCCTTGTAGGATGTATGGTTTGGGAGTTATGACGGAAAAAGCACATGTTTTTGGCCAGCTACCACTCCAAAAAGTGTTCTACAACTCCTAAACTACAAGAGATAGAGCAAACGGCATTTGGACAAAGGAGTATCCCTTCTTAAGGACGAGGACCTGGTGCTCATTTTAATGCATGAATCGTCCTTATCTGATATGTAGTTTTTATTTTAGAAAATAAATAAAAAAAATAAAAATTGACAAAAAAGGACACATGAAATTAACATGAAACCTAATTTTTAAAATTATTTCAAGGATACAGTCTTGTGGGCAGTAGCTTAAGGAACATTTTGATGCATAAATCGTCCTTTTATGATGTATGGTTTAGAAGTTATGGCTAAAAAATCAAAAAAATCGCAAAAAACCACGTCAAAAACTATGATTCATGTAAAAAATTTTAACCAAGATTCTTGAAAAAAATCAAATTTCAGAAAACTTTTTTCTGAATATGCAGTCTTGTGTATATATGTATTAGAAACAATTTGGTGCATAAATCGTCCTTGTAGGATGTATGGTTTGGGAGTAATGACGGAAAAAGCACATGTTTTTGGCCAGCTACCACTCCAAAAAGTGTTCTACAACTCCTAAACTACAAGAGATAGAGCAAACGGCATTTGGACAAAGGAGTATCCCTTCTTAAGGACGAGGACCTGGTGCTCATTTTAATGCATGAATCGTCCTTATCTGATATGTAGTTTTTATTTTAGAAAATAAATAAAAAAAATAAAAATTGACAAAAAAGGACACATGAAATTAACATGAAACCTAATTTTTAAAATTATTTCAAGGATACAGTCTTGTGGGCAGTAGCTTAAGGAACATTTTGATGCATAAATCGTCCTTTTATGATGTATGGTTTAGAAGTTATGGCTAAAAAATCAAAAAAATCGCAAAAAACCACGTCAAAAACTATGATTCATGTAAAAAATTTTAACTAAGATTCTTGAAAAAAATCAAATTTCAGAAAACTTTTTTCTGAATATGCAGTCTTGTGTATATATGTATTAGAAACAATTTGGTGCATAAATCGTCCTTGTAGGATGTATGGTTTGGGAGTTATGACGGAAAACGCACATGTTTTTGGCCAGCTACCACTCCAAAAAGTGTTCTACAACTCCTAAACTACAAGAGATAGAGCAAACGGCATTTGGACAAAGGAGTATCCCTTCTTAAGGACGAGGACCTGGTTCTCATTTTAATGCATGAATCGTCCTTATCTGATATGTAGTTTTTATTTTAGAAAATAAATAAAAAAAATAAAAATTGACAAAAAAGGACACATGAAATTAACATGAAATCTAATTTTTAAAATTATTTCAAGGATACAGTCTTGTGGGCAGTAGCTTAAGGAACATTTTGATGCATAAATCGTCCTTTTATGATGTATGGTTTAGAAGTTATGGCTAAAAAATCAAAAAAATCGCAAAAAACCACGTCAAAAACTATGATTCATGTAAAAAATTTTAACTAAGATTCTTGAAAAAAATCAAATTTCAGAAAACTTTTTTCTGAATATGCAGTCTTGTGTATATATGTATTAGAAACAATTTGGTGCATAAATCGTCCTTGTAGGATGTATGGTTTGGGAGTTATGACGGAAAAAGCACATGTTTTTGGCCAGCTACCACTCCAAAAAGTGTTCTACAACTCCTAAACTACAAGAGATAGAGCAAACGGCATTTGGACAAAGGAGTATCCCTTCTTAAGGACGAGGACCTGGTTCTCATTTTAATGCATGAATCGTCCTTATCTGATATGTAGTTTTTATTTTAGAAAATAAATAAAAAAAATAAAAATTGACAAAAAAGGACACATGAAATTAACATGAAATCTAATTTTTAAAATTATTTCAAGGATACAGTCTTGTGGGCAGTAGCTTAAGGAATATTTTGATGCATAAATCGTCCTTTTATGATGTATGGTTTAGAAGTTATGGCTAAAAAATCAAAAAAATCGCAAAAAACCACGTCAAAAACTTTGATTCATGTAAAAAATTATAACCAAGATTCTTGAAAAAAATCAAATTTCAGAAAACTTTTTTCTGAATATGCAGTCTTGTGTATATATGTATTAGAAACAATTTGGTGCATAAATCGTCCTTGTAGGATGTATGGTTTGGGAGTAATGACGGAAAAAGCACATGTTTTTGGCCAGCTACCACTCCAAAAAGTGTTCTACAACTCCTAAACTACAAGAGATAGAGCAAACGGCATTTGGACAAAGGAGTATCCCTTCTTAAGGACGAGGACCTGGTGCTCATTTTAATGCATGAATCGTCCTTATCTGATAAGTAGTTTTTATTTTAGAAAATAAATAAAAAAAATAAAAATTGACAAAAAAGGACACATGAAATTAACATGAAATCTAATTTTTAAAATTATTTCAAGGATACAGTCTTGTGGGCAGTAGCTTAAGGAACATTTTGATGCATAAATCGTCCTTTTATGATGTATGGTTTAGAAGTTATGGCTAAAAAATCAAAAAAATCGCAAAAAACCACGTCAAAAACTATGATTCATGTAAAAAATTTTAACTAAGATTCTTGAAAAAAATCAAATTTCAGAAAACTTTTTTCTGAATATGCAGTCTTGTGTATATATGTATTAGAAACAATTTGGTGCATAAATCGTCCTTGTAGGATGTATGGTTTGGGAGTTATGACGGAAAAAGCACATGTTTTTGGCCAGCTACCACTCCAAAAAGTGTTCTACAACTCCTAAACTACAAGAGATAGAGCAAACGGCATTTGGACAAAGGAGTATCCCTTCTTAAGGACGAGGACCTGGTTCTCATTTTAATGCATGAATCGTCCTTATCTGATATGTAGTTTTTATTTTAGAAAATAAATAAAAAAAATAAAAATTGACAAAAAAGGACACATGAAATTAACATGAAATCTAATTTTTAAAATTATTTCAAGGATACAGTCTTGTGGGCAGTAGCTTAAGGAATATTTTGATGCATAAATCGTCCTTTTATGATGTATGGTTTAGAAGTTATGGCTAAAAAATCAAAAAAATCGCAAAAAACCACGTCAAAAACTTTGATTCATGTAAAAAATTTTAACCAAGATTCTTGAAAAAAATCAAATTTCAGAAAACTTTTTTCTGAATATGCAGTCTTGTGTATATATGTATTAGAAACAATTTGGTGCATAAATCGTCCTTGTAGGATGTATGGTTTGGGAGTAATGACGGAAAAAGCACATGTTTTTGGCCAGCTACCACTCCAAAAAGTGTTCTACAACTCCTAAACTACAAGAGATAGAGCAAACGGCATTTGGACAAAGGAGTATCCCTTCTTAAGGACGAGGACCTGGTGCTCATTTTAATGCATGAATCGTCCTTATCTGATAAGTAGTTTTTATTTTAGAAAATAAATAAAAAAAATAAAAATTGACAAAAAAGGACACATGAAATTAACATGAAATCTAATTTTTAAAATTATTTCAAGGATACAGTCTTGTGGGCAGTAGCTTAAGGAACATTTTGATGCATAAATCGTCCTTTTATGATGTACGGTTTAGAAGTTATGGCTAAAAAATCAAAAAAATCGCAAAAAACCACGTCAAAAACTATGATTCATGTAAAAAATTTTAACTAAGATTCTTGAAAAAAATCAAATTTCAGAAAACTTTTTTCTGAATATGCAGTCTTGTGTATATATGTATTAGAAACAATTTGGTGCATAAATCGTCCTTGTAGGATGTATGGTTTGGGAGTTATGACGGAAAAAGCACATGTTTTTGGCCAGCTACCACTCCAAAAAGTGTTCTACAACTCCTAAACTACAAGAGATAGAGCAAACGGCATTTGGACAAAGGAGTATCCCTTCTTAAGGACGAGGACCTGGTGCTCATTTTAATGCATGAATCGTCCTTATCTGATATGTAGTTTTTATTTTAGAAAATAAATAAAAAAAATAAAAATTGACAAAAAAGGACACATGAAATTAACATGAAACCTAATTTTTAAAATTATTTCAAGGATACAGTCTTGTGGGCAGTAGCTTAAGGAACATTTTGATGCATAAATCGTCCTTTTATGATGTATGGTTTAGAAGTTATGGCTAAAAAATCAAAAAAATCGCAAAAAACCACGTCAAAAACTATGATTCATGTAAAAAATTTTAACCAAGATTCTTGAAAAAAATCAAATTTCAGAAAACTTTTTTCTGAATATGCAGTCTTGTGTATATATGTATTAGAAACAATTTGGTGCATAAATCGTCCTTGTAGGATGTATGGTTTGGGAGTAATGACGGAAAAAGCACATGTTTTTGGCCAGCTACCACTCCAAAAAGTGTTCTACAACTCCTAAACTACAAGAGATAGAGCAAACGGCATTTGGACAAAGGAGTATCCCTTCTTAAGGACGAGGACCTGGTGCTCATTTTAATGCATGAATCGTCCTTATCTGATATGTAGTTTTTATTTTAGAAAATAAATAAAAAAAATAAAAATTGACAAAAAAGGACACATGAAATTAACATGAAACCTAATTTTTAAAATTATTTCAAGGATACAGTCTTGTGGGCAGTAGCTTAAGGAACATTTTGATGCATAAATCGTCCTTTTATGATGTATGGTTTAGAAGTTATGGCTAAAAAATCAAAAAAATCGCAAAAAACCACGTCAAAAACTATGATTCATGTAAAAAATTTTAACTAAGATTCTTGAAAAAAATCAAATTTCAGAAAACTTTTTTCTGAATATGCAGTCTTGTGTATATATGTATTAGAAACAATTTGGTGCATAAATCGTCCTTGTAGGATGTATGGTTTGGGAGTTATGACGGAAAACGCACATGTTTTTGGCCAGCTACCACTCCAAAAAGTGTTCTACAACTCCTAAACTACAAGAGATAGAGCAAACGGCATTTGGACAAAGGAGTATCCCTTCTTAAGGACGAGGACCTGGTTCTCATTTTAATGCATGAATCGTCCTTATCTGATATGTAGTTTTTATTTTAGAAAATAAATAAAAAAAATAAAAATTGACAAAAAAGGACACATGAAATTAACATGAAATCTAATTTTTAAAATTATTTCAAGGATACAGTCTTGTGGGCAGTAGCTTAAGGAACATTTTGATGCATAAATCGTCCTTTTATGATGTATGGTTTAGAAGTTATGGCTAAAAAATCAAAAAAATCGCAAAAAACCACGTCAAAAACTATGATTCATGTAAAAAATTTTAACTAAGATTCTTGAAAAAAATCAAATTTCAGAAAACTTTTTTCTGAATATGCAGTCTTGTGTATATATGTATTAGAAACAATTTGGTGCATAAATCGTCCTTGTAGGATGTATGGTTTGGGAGTTATGACGGAAAAAGCACATGTTTTTGGCCAGCTACCACTCCAAAAAGTGTTCTACAACTCCTAAACTACAAGAGATAGAGCAAACGGCATTTGGACAAAGGAGTATCCCTTCTTAAGGACGAGGACCTGGTTCTCATTTTAATGCATGAATCGTCCTTATCTGATATGTAGTTTTTATTTTAGAAAATAAATAAAAAAAATAAAAATTGACAAAAAAGGACACATGAAATTAACATGAAATCTAATTTTTAAAATTATTTCAAGGATACAGTCTTGTGGGCAGTAGCTTAAGGAATATTTTGATGCATAAATCGTCCTTTTATGATGTATGGTTTAGAAGTTATGGCTAAAAAATCAAAAAAATCGCAAAAAACCACGTCAAAAACTTTGATTCATGTAAAAAATTTTAACCAAGATTCTTGAAAAAAATCAAATTTCAGAAAACTTTTTTCTGAATATGCAGTCTTGTGTATATATGTATTAGAAACAATTTGGTGCATAAATCGTCCTTGTAGGATGTATGGTTTGGGAGTAATGACGGAAAAAGCACATGTTTTTGGCCAGCTACCACTCCAAAAAGTGTTCTACAACTCCTAAACTACAAGAGATAGAGCAAACGGCATTTGGACAAAGGAGTATCCCTTCTTAAGGACGAGGACCTGGTGCTCATTTTAATGCATGAATCGTCCTTATCTGATAAGTAGTTTTTATTTTAGAAAATAAATAAAAAAAATAAAAATTGACAAAAAAGGACACATGAAATTAACATGAAATCTAATTTTTAAAATTATTTCAAGGATACAGTCTTGTGGGCAGTAGCTTAAGGAACATTTTGATGCATAAATCGTCCTTTTATGATGTATGGTTTAGAAGTTATGGCTAAAAAATCAAAAAAATCGCAAAAAACCACGTCAAAAACTATGATTCATGTAAAAAATTTTAACTAAGATTCTTGAAAAAAATCAAATTTCAGAAAACTTTTTTCTGAATATGCAGTCTTGTGTATATATGTATTAGAAACAATTTGGTGCATAAATCGTCCTTGTAGGATGTATGGTTTGGGAGTTATGACGGAAAAAGCACATGTTTTTGGCCAGCTACCACTCCAAAAAGTGTTCTACAACTCCTAAACTACAAGAGATAGAGCAAACGGCATTTGGACAAAGGAGTATCCCTTCTTAAGGACGAGGACCTGGTGCTCATTTTAATGCATGAATCGTCCTTATCTGATATGTAGTTTTTATTTTAGAAAATAAATAAAAAAAATAAAAATTGACAAAAAAGGACACATGAAATTAACATGAAACCTAATTTTTAAAATTATTTCAAGGATACAGTCTTGTGGGCAGTAGCTTAAGGAACATTTTGATGCATAAATCGTCCTTTTATGATGTATGGTTTAGAAGTTATGGCTAAAAAATCAAAAAAATCGCAAAAAACCACGTCAAAAACTATGATTCATGTAAAAAATTTTAACTAAGATTCTTGAAAAAAATCAAATTTCAGAAAACTTTTTTCTGAATATGCAGTCTTGTGTATATATGTATTAGAAACAATTTGGTGCATAAATCGTCCTTGTAGGATGTATGGTTTGGAAGTTATGACGGAAAAAGCACATGTTTTTGGCCAGCTACCACTCCAAAAAGTGTTCTACAACTCCTAAACTACAAGAGATAGAGCAAACGGCATTTGGACAAAGGACTATCCCTTCTTAAGGACGAGGACCTGGTGCTCATTTTAATGCATGAATCGTCCTTATCTGATATGTAGTTTTTATTTTAGAAAATAAATAAAAAAAATAAAAATTGACAAAAAAGGACACATGAAATTAACATGAAATCTAATTTTTAAAATTATTTCAAGGATACAGTCTTGTGGGCAGTAGCTTAAGGAATATTTTGATGCATAAATCGTCCTTTTATGATGTATGGTTTAGAAGTTATGGCTAAAAAATCAAAAAAATCGCAAAAAAACACGTCAAAAACTATGATTCATGTAAAAAATTTTAACTAAGATTCTTGAAAAAAATCAAATTTCAGAAAACTTTTTTCTGAATATGCAGTCTTGTGTATATATGTATTAGAAACAATTTGGTGCATAAATCGTCCTTGTAGGATGTATGGTTTGGGAGTTATGACGGAAAAAGCACATGTTTTTGGCCAGCTACCACTCCAAAAAGTGTTCTACAACTCCTAAACTACAAGAGATAGAGCAAACGGCATTTGGACAAAGGACTATCCCTTCTTAAGGACGAGGACCTGGTGCTCATTTTAATGCATGAATCGTCCTTATCTGATATGTAGTTTTTATTTTAGAAAATAAATAAAAAAAATAAAAATTGACAAAAAAGGACACATGAAATTAACATGAAATCTAATTTTTAAAATTATTTCAAGGATACAGTCTTGTGGGCAGTAGCTTAAGGAACATTTTGATGCATAAATCGTCCTTTTATGATGTATGGTTTAGAAGTTATGGCTAAAAAATCAAAAAAATCGCAAAAAACAACGTCAAAAACTTTGATTCATGTAAAAAATTTTAACCAAGATTCTTGAAAAAAATCAAATTTCAGAAAACTTTTTTCTGAATATGCAGTCTTGTGTATATATGTATTAGAAACAATTTGGTGCATAAATCGTCCTTGTAGGATGTATGGTTTGGGAGTAATGACGGAAAAAGCACATGTTTTTGGCCAGCTACCACTCCAAAAAGTGTTCTACAACTCCTAAACTACAAGAGATAGAGCAAACGGCATTTGGACAAAGGAGTATCCCTTCTTAAGGACGAGGACCTGGTGCTCATTTTAATGCATGAATCGTCCTTATCTGATATGTAGTTTTTATTTTAGAAAATAAATAAAAAAAATAAAAATTGACAAAAAAGGACACATGAAATTAACATGAAATCTAATTTTTAAAATTATTTCAAGGATACAGTCTTGTGGGCAGTAGCTTAAGGAACATTTTGATGCATAAATCGTCCTTTTATGATGTACGGTTTAGAAGTTATGGCTAAAAAATCAAAAAAATCGCAAAAAACCACGTCAAAAACTATGATTCATGTAAAAAATTTTAACTAAGATTCTTGAAAAAAATCAAATTTCAGAAAACTTTTTTCTGAATATGCAGTCTTGTGTATATATGTATTAGAAACAATTTGGTGCATAAATCGTCCTTGTAGGATGTATGGTTTGGGAGTTATGACGGAAAAAGCACATGTTTTTGGCCAGCTACCACTCCAAAAAGTGTTCTACAACTCCTAAACTACAAGAGATAGAGCAAACGGCATTTGGACAAAGGAGTATCCCTTCTTAAGGACGAGGACCTGGTGCTCATTTTAATGCATGAATCGTCCTTATCTGATATGTAGTTTTTATTTTAGAAAATAAATAAAAAAAATAAAAATTGACAAAAAAGGACACATGAAATTAACATGAAACCTAATTTTTAAAATTATTTCAAGGATACAGTCTTGTGGGCAGTAGCTTAAGGAACATTTTGATGCATAAATCGTCCTTTTATGATGTATGGTTTAGAAGTTATGGCTAAAAAATCAAAAAAATCGCAAAAAACCACGTCAAAAACTATGATTCATGTAAAAAATTTTAACTAAGATTCTTGAAAAAAATCAAATTTCAGAAAACTTTTTTCTGAATATGCAGTCTTGTGTATATATGTATTAGAAACAATTTGGTGCATAAATCGTCCTTGTAGGATGTATGGTTTGGGAGTAATGACGGAAAAAGCACATGTTTTTGGCCAGCTACCACTCCAAAAAGTGTTCTACAACTCCTAAACTACAAGAGATAGAGCAAACGGCATTTGGACAAAGGAGTATCCCTTCTTAAGGACGAGGACCTGGTGCTCATTTTAATGCATGAATCGTCCTTATCTGATATGTAGTTTTTATTTTAGAAAATAAATAAAAAAAATAAAAATTGACAAAAAAGGACACATGAAATTAACATGAAATCTAATTTTTAAAATTATTTCAAGGATACAGTCTTGTGGGCAGTAGCTTAAGGAACATTTTGATGCATAAATCGTCCTTTTATGATGTACGGTTTAGAAGTTATGGCTAAAAAATCAAAAAAATCGCAAAAAACCACGTCAAAAACTATGATTCATGTAAAAAATTTTAACTAAGATTCTTGAAAAAAATCAAATTTCAGAAAACTTTTTTCTGAATATGCAGTCTTGTGTATATATGTATTAGAAACAATTTGGTGCATAAATCGTCCTTGTAGGATGTATGGTTTGGGAGTTATGACGGAAAAAGCACATGTTTTTGGCCAGCTACCACTCCAAAAAGTGTTCTACAACTCCTAAACTACAAGAGATAGAGCAAACGGCATTTGGACGAAGGAGTATCCCTTCTTAAGGACGAGGACCTGGTGCTCATTTTAATGCATGAATCGTCCTTATCTGATATGTAGTTTTTATTTTAGAAAATAAATAAAAAAAATAAAAATTGACAAAAAAGGACACATGAAATTAACATGAAACCTAATTTTTAAAATTATTTCAAGGATACAGTCTTGTGGGCAGTAGCTTAAGGAACATTTTGATGCATAAATCGTCCTTTTATGATGTATGGTTTAGAAGTTATGGCTAAAAAATCAAAAAAATCGCAAAAAACCACGTCAAAAACTATGATTCATGTAAAAAATTTTAACTAAGATTCTTGAAAAAAATCAAATTTCAGAAAACTTTTTTCTGAATATGCAGTCTTGTGTATATATGTATTAGAAACAATTTGGTGCATAAATCGTCCTTGTAGGATGTATGGTTTGGAAGTTATGACGGAAAAAGCACATGTTTTTGGCCAGCTACCACTCCAAAAAGTGTTCTACAACTCCTAAACTACAAGAGATAGAGCAAACGGCATTTGGACAAAGGACTATCCCTTCTTAAGGACGAGGACCTGGTGCTCATTTTAATGCATGAATCGTCCTTATCTGATATGTAGTTTTTATTTTAGAAAATAAATAAAAAAAATAAAAATTGACAAAAAAGGACACATGAAATTAACATGAAATCTAATTTTTAAAATTATTTCAAGGATACAGTCTTGTGGGCAGTAGCTTAAGGAACATTTTGATGCATAAATCGTCCTTTTATGATGTATGGTTTAGAAGTTATGGCTAAAAAATCAAAAAAATCGCAAAAAAACACGTCAAAAACTATGATTCATGTAAAAAATTTTAACTAAGATTCTTGAAAAAAATCAAATTTCAGAAAACTTTTTTCTGAATATGCAGTCTTGTGTATATATGTATTAGAAACAATTTGGTGCATAAATCGTCCTTGTAGGATGTATGGTTTGGGAGTTATGACGGAAAAAGCACATGTTTTTGGCCAGCTACCACTCCAAAAAGTGTTCTACAACTCCTAAACTACAAGAGATAGAGCAAACGGCATTTGGACGAAGGAGTATCCCTTCTTAAGGACGAGGACCTGGTGCTCATTTTAATGCATGAATCGTCCTTATCTGATATGTAGTTTTTATTTTAGAAAATAAATAAAAAAAATAAAAATTGACAAAAAAGGACACATGAAATTAACATGAAACCTAATTTTTAAAATTATTTCAAGGATACAGTCTTGTGGGCAGTAGCTTAAGGAACATTTTGATGCATAAATCGTCCTTTTATGATGTATGGTTTAGAAGTTATGGCTAAAAAATCAAAAAAATCGCAAAAAACCACGTCAAAAACTATGATTCATGTAAAAAATTTTAACTAAGATTCTTGAAAAAAATCAAATTTCAGAAAACTTTTTTCTGAATATGCAGTCTTGTGTATATATGTATTAGAAACAATTTGGTGCATAAATCGTCCTTGTAGGATGTATGGTTTGGAAGTTATGACGGAAAAAGCACATGTTTTTGGCCAGCTACCACTCCAAAAAGTGTTCTACAACTCCTAAACTACAAGAGATAGAGCAAACGGCATTTGGACAAAGGACTATCCCTTCTTAAGGACGAGGACCTGGTGCTCATTTTAATGCATGAATCGTCCTTATCTGATATGTAGTTTTTATTTTAGAAAATAAATAAAAAAAATAAAAATTGACAAAAAAGGACACATGAAATTAACATGAAATCTAATTTTTAAAATTATTTCAAGGATACAGTCTTGTGGGCAGTAGCTTAAGGAACATTTTGATGCATAAATCGTCCTTTTATGATGTATGGTTTAGAAGTTATGGCTAAAAAATCAAAAAAATCGCAAAAAAACACGTCAAAAACTATGATTCATGTAAAAAATTTTAACTAAGATTCTTGAAAAAAATCAAATTTCAGAAAACTTTTTTCTGAATATGCAGTCTTGTGTATATATGTATTAGAAACAATTTGGTGCATAAATCGTCCTTGTAGGATGTATGGTTTGGGAGTTATGACGGAAAAAGCACATGTTTTTGGCCAGCTACCACTCCAAAAAGTGTTCTACAACTCCTAAACTACAAGAGATAGAGCAAACGGCATTTGGACAAAGGAGTATCCCTTCTTAAGGACGAGGACCTGGTGCTCATTTTAATGCATGAATCGTCCTTATCTGATATGTAGTTTTTATTTTAGAAAATAAATAAAAAAAATAAAAATTGACAAAAAAGGACACATGAAATTAACATGAAATCTAATTTTTAAAATTATTTCAAGGATACAGTCTTGTGGGCAGTAGCTTAAGGAACATTTTGATGCATAAATCGTCTTTTTATGATGTATGGTTTAGAAGTTATGGCTAAAAAATCAAAAAAATCGCAAAAAAACACGTCAAAAACTATGATTCATGTAAAAAATTTTAACTAAGATTCTTGAAAAAAATCAAATTTCAGAAAACTTTTTTCTGAATATGCAGTCTTGTGTATATATGTATTAGAAACAATTTGGTGCATAAATCGTCCTTGTAGGATGTATGGTTTGGGAGTTATGACGGAAAAAGCACATGTTTTTGGCCAGCTACCACTCCAAAAAGTGTTCTACAACTCCTAAACTACAAGAGATAGAGCAAACGGCATTTGGACGAAGGAGTATCCCTTCTTAAGGACGAGGACCTGGTGCTCATTTTAATGCATGAATCGTCCTTATCTGATATGTAGTTTTTATTTTAGAAAATAAATAAAAAAAATAAAAATTGACAAAAAAGGACACATGAAATTAACATGAAACCTAATTTTTAAAATTATTTCAAGGATACAGTCTTGTGGGCAGTAGCTTAAGGAACATTTTGATGCATAAATCGTCCTTTTATGATGTATGGTTTAGAAGTTATGGCTAAAAAATCAAAAAAATCGCAAAAAACCACGTCAAAAACTATGATTCATGTAAAAAATTTTAACTAAGATTCTTGAAAAAAATCAAATTTCAGAAAACTTTTTTCTGAATATGCAGTCTTGTGTATATATGTATTAGAAACAATTTGGTGCATAAATCGTCCTTGTAGGATGTATGGTTTGGAAGTTATGACGGAAAAAGCACATGTTTTTGGCCAGCTACCACTCCAAAAAGTGTTCTACAACTCCTAAACTACAAGAGATAGAGCAAACGGCATTTGGACAAAGGACTATCCCTTCTTAAGGACGAGGACCTGGTGCTCATTTTAATGCATGAATCGTCCTTATCTGATATGTAGTTTTTATTTTAGAAAATAAATAAAAAAAATAAAAATTGACAAAAAAGGACACATGAAATTAACATGAAATCTAATTTTTAAAATTATTTCAAGGATACAGTCTTGTGGGCAGTAGCTTAAGGAACATTTTGATGCATAAATCGTCCTTTTATGATGTATGGTTTAGAAGTTATGGCTAAAAAATCAAAAAAATCGCAAAAAAACACGTCAAAAACTATGATTCATGTAAAAAATTTTAACTAAGATTCTTGAAAAAAATCAAATTTCAGAAAACTTTTTTCTGAATATGCAGTCTTGTGTATATATGTATTAGAAACAATTTGGTGCATAAATCGTCCTTGTAGGATGTATGGTTTGGGAGTTATGACGGAAAAAGCACATGTTTTTGGCCAGCTACCACTCCAAAAAGTGTTCTACAACTCCTAAACTACAAGAGATAGAGCAAACGGCATTTGGACAAAGGAGTATCCCTTCTTAAGGACGAGGACCTGGTGCTCATTTTAATGCATGAATCGTCCTTATCTGATATGTAGTTTTTATTTTAGAAAATAAATAAAAAAAATAAAAATTGACAAAAAAGGACACATGAAATTAACATGAAACCTAATTTTTAAAATTATTTCAAGGATACAGTCTTGTGGGCAGTAGCTTAAGGAACATTTTGATGCATAAATCGTCCTTTTATGATGTATGGTTTAGAAGTTATGGCTAAAAAATCAAAAAAATCGCAAAAAACCACGTCAAAAACTATGATTCATGTAAAAAATTTTAACTAAGATTCTTGAAAAAAATCAAATTTCAGAAAACTTTTTTCTGAATATGCAGTCTTGTGTATATATGTATTAGAAACAATTTGGTGCATAAATCGTCCTTGTAGGATGTATGGTTTGGGAGTAATGACGGAAAAAGCACATGTTTTTGGCCAGCTACCACTCCAAAAAGTGTTCTACAACTCCTAAACTACAAGAGATAGAGCAAACGGCATTTGGACAAAGGAGTATCCCTTCTTAAGGACGAGGACCTGGTGCTCATTTTAATGCATGAATCGTCCTTATCTGATATGTAGTTTTTATTTTAGAAAATAAATAAAAAAAATAAAAATTGACAAAAAAGGACACATGAAATTAACATGAAATCTAATTTTTAAAATTATTTCAAGGATACAGTCTTGTGGGCAGTAGCTTAAGGAACATTTTGATGCATAAATCGTCCTTTTATGATGTACGGTTTAGAAGTTATGGCTAAAAAATCAAAAAAATCGCAAAAAACCACGTCAAAAACTATGATTCATGTAAAAAATTTTAACTAAGATTCTTGAAAAAAATCAAATTTCAGAAAACTTTTTTCTGAATATGCAGTCTTGTGTATATATGTATTAGAAACAATTTGGTGCATAAATCGTCCTTGTAGGATGTATGGTTTGGGAGTTATGACGGAAAAAGCACATGTTTTTGGCCAGCTACCACTCCAAAAAGTGTTCTACAACTCCTAAACTACAAGAGATAGAGCAAACGGCATTTGGACAAAGGAGTATCCCTTCTTAAGGACGAGGACCTGGTGCTCATTTTAATGCATGAATCGTCCTTATCTGATATGTAGTTTTTATTTTAGAAAATAAATAAAAAAAATAAAAATTGACAAAAAAGGACACATGAAATTAACATGAAACCTAATTTTTAAAATTATTTCAAGGATACAGTCTTGTGGGCAGTAGCTTAAGGAACATTTTGATGCATAAATCGTCCTTTTATGATGTATGGTTTAGAAGTTATGGCTAAAAAATCAAAAAAATCGCAAAAAACCACGTCAAAAACTATGATTCATGTAAAAAATTTTAACTAAGATTCTTGAAAAAAATCAAATTTCAGAAAACTTTTTTCTGAATATGCAGTCTTGTGTATATATGTATTAGAAACAATTTGGTGCATAAATCGTCCTTGTAGGATGTATGGTTTGGAAGTTATGACGGAAAAAGCACATGTTTTTGGCCAGCTACCACTCCAAAAAGTGTTCTACAACTCCTAAACTACAAGAGATAGAGCAAACGGCATTTGGACAAAGGACTATCCCTTCTTAAGGACGAGGACCTGGTGCTCATTTTAATGCATGAATCGTCCTTATCTGATATGTAGTTTTTATTTTAGAAAATAAATAAAAAAAATAAAAATTGACAAAAAAGGACACATGAAATTAACATGAAATCTAATTTTTAAAATTATTTCAAGGATACAGTCTTGTGGGCAGTAGCTTAAGGAACATTTTGATGCATAAATCGTCCTTTTATGATGTATGGTTTAGAAGTTATGGCTAAAAAATCAAAAAAATCGCAAAAAAACACGTCAAAAACTATGATTCATGTAAAAAATTTTAACTAAGATTCTTGAAAAAAATCAAATTTCAGAAAACTTTTTTCTGAATATGCAGTCTTGTGTATATATGTATTAGAAACAATTTGGTGCATAAATCGTCCTTGTAGGATGTATGGTTTGGGAGTTATGACGGAAAAAGCACATGTTTTTGGCCAGCTACCACTCCAAAAAGTGTTCTACAACTCCTAAACTACAAGAGATAGAGCAAACGGCATTTGGACAAAGGACTATCCCTTCTTAAGGACGAGGACCTGGTGCTCATTTTAATGCATGAATCGTCCTTATCTGATATGTAGTTTTTATTTTAGAAAATAAATAAAAAAAATAAAAATTGACAAAAAAGGACACATGAAATTAACATGAAATCTAATTTTTAAAATTATTTCAAGGATACAGTCTTGTGGGCAGTAGCTTAAGGAACACTTTGATGCATAAATCGTCCTTTTATGATGTATGGTTTAGAAGTTATGGCTAAAAAATCAAAAAAATCGCAAAAAACCACGTCAAAAACTATGATTCATGTAAAAAATTTTAACTAAGATTCTTGAAAAAAATCAAATTTCAGAAAACTTTTTTCTGAATATGCAGTCTTGTGTATATATGTATTAGAAACAATTTGGTGCATAAATCGTCCTTGTAGGATGTATGGTTTGGGAGTTATGACGGAAAAAGCACATGTTTTTGGCCAGCTACCACTCCAAAAAGTGTTCTACAACTCCTAAACTACAAGAGATAGAGCAAACGGCATTTGGACAAAGGAGTATCCCTTCTTAAGGACGAGGACCTGGTGCTCATTTTAATGCATGAATCGTCCTTATCTGATATGTAGTTTTTATTTTAGAAAATAAATAAAAAAAATAAAAATTGACAAAAAAGGACACATGAAATTAACATGAAATCTAATTTTTAAAATTATTTCAAGGATACAGTCTTGTGGGCAGTAGCTTAAGGAACACTTTGATGCATAAATCGTCCTTTTATGATGTATGGTTTAGAAGTTATGGCTAAAAAATCAAAAAAATCGCAAAAAACCACGTCAAAAACTATGATTCATGTAAAAAATTTTAACTAAGATTCTTGAAAAAAATCAAATTTCAGAAAACTTTTTTCTGAATATGCAGTCTTGTGTATATATGTATTAGAAACAATTTGGTGCATAAATCGTCCTTGTAGGATGTATGGTTTGGGAGTTATGACGGAAAAAGCACATGTTTTTGGCCAGCTACCACTCCAAAAAGTGTTCTACAACTCCTAAACTACAAGAGATAGAGCAAACGGCATTTGGACAAAGGACTATCCCTTCTTAAGGACGAGGACCTGGTGCTCATTTTAATGCATGAATCGTCCTTATCTGATATGTAGTTTTTATTTTAGAAAATAAATAAAAAAAATAAAAATTGACAAAAAAGGACACATGAAATTAACATGAAACCTAATTTTTAAAATTATTTCAAGGATACAGTCTTGTGGGCAGTAGCTTAAGGAACATTTTGATGCATAAATCGTCCTTTTATGATGTATGGTTTAGAAGTTATGGCTAAAAAATCAAAAAAATCGCAAAAAACCACGTCAAAAACTATGATTCATGTAAAAAATTTTAACTAAGATTCTTGAAAAAAATCAAATTTCAGAAAACTTTTTTCTGAATATGCAGTCTTGTATATATATGTATTAGAAACAATTTGGTGCATAAATCGTCCTTGTAGGATGTATGGTTTGGGAGTTATGACGGAAAAAGCACATGTTTTTGGCCAGCTACCACTCCAAAAAGTGTTCTACAACTCCTAAACTACAAGAGATAGAGCAAACGGCATTTGGACAAAGGACTATCCCTTCTTAAGGACGAGGACCTGGTGCTCATTTTAATGCATGAATCGTCCTTATCTGATATGTAGTTTTTATTTTAGAAAATAAATAAAAAAAATAAAAATTGACAAAAAAGGACACATGAAATTAACATGAAATCTAATTTTTAAAATTATTTCAAGGATACAGTCTTGTGGGCAGTAGCTTAAGGAACATTTTGATGCATAAATCGTCCTTTTATGATGTATGGTTTAGAAGTTATGGCTAAAAAAATCAAAAAAATCGCAAGAAACCACGTCAAAAACTATGATTCATGTAAAAAATTTTAACTAAGATTCTTGAAAAAAATCAAATTTCAGAAAACTTTTTTCTGAATATGCAGTCTTGTGTATATATGTATTAGAAACAATTTGGTGCATAAATCGTCCTTGTAGGATGTATGGTTTGGGAGTTATGACGGAAAAAGCACATGTTTTTGGCCAGCTACCACTCCAAAAAGTGTTCTACAACTCCTAAACTACAAGAGATAGAGCAAACGGCATTTGGACAAAGGACTATCCCTTCTTAAGGACGAGGACCTGGTGCTCATTTTAATGCATGAATCGTCCTTATCTGATATGTAGTTTTTATTTTAGAAAATAAATAAAAAAAATAAAAATTGACAAAAAAGGACACATGAAATTAACATGAAACCTAATTTTTAAAATTATTTCAAGGATACAGTCTTGTGGGCAGTAGCTTAAGGAACATTTTGATGCATAAATCGTCCTTTTATGATGTATGGTTTAGAAGTTATGGCTAAAAAATCAAAAAAATCGCAAAAAACCACGTCAAAAACTATGATTCATGTAAAAAATTTTAACTAAGATTCTTGAAAAAAATCAAATTTCAGAAAACTTTTTTCTGAATATGCAGTCTTGTGTATATATGTATTAGAAACAATTTGGTGCATAAATCGTCCTTGTAGGATGTATGGTTTGGGAGTTATGACGGAAAAAGCACATGTTTTTGGCCAGCTACCACTCCAAAAAGTGTTCTACAACTCCTAAACTACAAGAGATAGAGCAAACGGCATTTGGACAAAGGACTATCCCTTCTTAAGGACGAGGACCTGGTGCTCATTTTAATGCATGAATCGTCCTTATCTGATATGTAGTTTTTATTTTAGAAAATAAATAAAAAAAATAAAAATTGACAAAAAAGGACACATGAAATTAACATGAAATCTAATTTTTAAAATTATTTCAAGGATACAGTCTTGTGGGCAGTAGCTTAAGGAACATTTTGATGCATAAATCGTCCTTTTATGATGTATGGTTTAGAAGTTATGGCTAAAAAAATCAAAAAAATCGCAAAAAACCACGTCAAAAACTATGATTCATGTAAAAAATTTTAACTAAGATTCTTGAAAAAAATCAAATTTCAGAAAACTTTTTTCTGAATATGCAGTCTTGTGTATATATGTATTAGAAACAATTTGGTGCATAAATCGTCCTTGTAGGATGTATGGTTTGGGAGTTATGACGGAAAAAGCACATGTTTTTGGCCAGCTACCACTCCAAAAAGTGTTCTACAACTCCTAAACTACAAGAGATAGAGCAAACGGCATTTGGACAAAGGAGTATCCCTTCTTAAGGACGAGGACCTGGTTCTCATTTTAATGCATGAATCGTCCTTATCTGATATGTAGTTTTTATTTTAGAAAATAAATAAAAAAAATAAAAATTGACAAAAAAGGACACATGAAATTAACATGAAATCTAATTTTTAAAATTATTTCAAGGATACAGTCTTGTGGGCAGTAGCTTAAGGAACATTTTGATGCATAAATCGTCCTTTTATGATGTATGGTTTAGAAGTTATGGCTAAAAAATCAAAAAAATCGCAAAAAACCCACGTCAAAAACTATGATTCATGTAAAAAATTTTAACTAAGATTCTTGAAAAAAATCAAATTTCAGAAAACTTTTTTCTGAATATGCAGTCTTGTGTATATATGTATTAGAAACAATTTGGTGCATAAATCGTCCTTGTAGGATGTATGGTTTGGAAGTTATGACGGAAAAAGCACATGTTTTTGGCCAGCTACCACTCCAAAAAGTGTTCTACAACTCCTAAACTACAAGAGATAGAGCAAACGGCATTTGGACAAAGGACTATCCCTTCTTAAGGACGAGGACCTGGTGCTCATTTTAATGCATGAATCGTCCTTATCTGATATGTAGTTTTTATTTTAGAAAATAAATAAAAAAAATAAAAATTGACAAAAAAGGACACATGAAATTAACATGAAATCTAATTTTTAAAATTATTTCAAGGATACAGTCTTGTGGGCAGTAGCTTAAGGAACATTTTGATGCATAAATCGTCCTTTTATGATGTATGGTTTAGAAGTTATGGCTAAAAAATCAAAAAAATCGCAAAAAAAACACGTCAAAAACTATGATTCATGTAAAAAATTTTAACTAAGATTCTTGAAAAAAATCAAATTTCAGAAAACTTTTTTCTGAATATGCAGTCTTGTGTATATATGTATTAGAAACAATTTGGTGCATAAATCGTCCTTGTAGGATGTATGGTTTGGGAGTTATGACGGAAAAAGCACATGTTTTTGGCCAGCTACCACTCCAAAAAGTGTTCTACAACTCCTAAACTACAAGAGATAGAGCAAACGGCATTTGGACAAAGGACTATCCCTTCTTAAGGACGAGGACCTGGTGCTCATTTTAATGCATGAATCGTCCTTATCTGATATGTAGTTTTTATTTTAGAAAATAAATAAAAAAAATAAAAATTGACAAAAAAGGACACATGAAATTAACATGAAACCTAATTTTTAAAATTATTTCAAGGATACAGTCTTGTGGGCAGTAGCTTAAGGAACATTTTGATGCATAAATCGTCCTTTTATGATGTATGGTTTAGAAGTTATGGCTAAAAAATCAAAAAAATCGCAAAAAACCACGTCAAAAACTATGATTCATGTAAAAAATTTTAACTAAGATTCTTGAAAAAAATCAAATTTCAGAAAACTTTTTTCTGAATATGCAGTCTTGTGTATATATGTATTAGAAACAATTTGGTGCATAAATCGTCCTTGTAGGATGTATGGTTTGGGAGTTATGACGGAAAACGCACATGTTTTTGGCCAGCTACCACTCCAAAAAGTGTTCTACAACTCCTAAACTACAAGAGATAGAGCAAACGGCATTTGGACAAAGGAGTATCCCTTCTTAAGGACGAGGACCTGGTTCTCATTTTAATGCATGAATCGTCCTTATCTGATATGTAGTTTTTATTTTAGAAAATAAATAAAAAAAATAAAAATTTACAAAAAAGGACACATGAAATTAACATGAAATCTAATTTTTAAAATTATTTCAAGGATACAGTCTTGTGGGCAGTAGCTTAAGGAACATTTTGATGCATAAATCGTCCTTTTATGATGTATGGTTTAGAAGTTATGGCTAAAAAATCAAAAAAATCGCAAAAAACCACGTCAAAAACTATGATTCATCTAAAAAATTTTAACTAAGATTCTTGAAAAAAATCAAATTTCAGAAAACTTTTTTCTGAATATGCAGTCTTGTGTATATATGTATTAGAAACAATTTGGTGCATAAATCGTCCTTGTAGGATGTATGGTTTGGGAGTTATGACGGAAAAAGCACATGTTTTTGGCCAGCTACCACTCCAAAAAGTGTTCTACAACTCCTAAACTACAAGAGATAGAGCAAACGGCATTTGGACAAAGGAGTATCCCTTCTTAAGGACGAGGACCTGGTTCTCATTTTAATGCATGAATCGTCCTTATCTGATATGTAGTTTTTATTTTAGAAAATAAATAAAAAAAATAAAAATTGACAAAAAAGGACACATGAAATTAACATGAAATCTAATTTTTAAAATTATTTCAAGGATACAGTCTTGTGGGCAGTAGCTTAAGGAATATTTTGATGCATAAATCGTCCTTTTATGATGTATGGTTTAGAAGTTATAGCTAAAAAATCAAAAAAATCGCAAAAAACCACGTCAAAAACTTTGATTCATGTAAAAAATTTTAACCAAGATTCTTGAAAAAAATCAAATTTCAGAAAACTTTTTTCTGAATATGCAGTCTTGTGTATATATGTATTAGAAACAATTTGGTGCATAAATCGTCCTTGTAGGATGTATGGTTTGGGAGTAATGACGGAAAAAGCACATGTTTTTGGCCAGCTACCACTCCAAAAAGTGTTCTACAACTCCTAAACTACAAGAGATAGAGCAAACGGCATTTGGACAAAGGAGTATCCCTTCTTAAGGACGAGGACCTGGTGCTCATTTTAATGCATGAATCGTCCTTATCTGATATGTAGTTTTTATTTTAGAAAATAAATAAAAAAAATAAAAATTGACAAAAAAGGACACATGAAATTAACATGAAATCTAATTTTTAAAATTATTTCAAGGATACAGTCTTGTGGGCAGTAGCTTAAGGAACATTTTGATGCATAAATCGTCCTTTTATGATGTACGGTTTAGAAGTTATGGCTAAAAAATCAAAAAAATCGCAAAAAACCACGTCAAAAACTATGATTCATGTAAAAAATTTTAACTAAGATTCTTGAAAAAAATCAAATTTCAGAAAACTTTTTTCTGAATATGCAGTCTTGTGTATATATGTATTAGAAACAATTTGGTGCATAAATCGTCCTTGTAGGATGTATGGTTTGGGAGTTATGACGGAAAAAGCACATGTTTTTGGCCAGCTACCACTCCAAAAAGTGTTCTACAACTCCTAAACTACAAGAGATAGAGCAAACGGCATTTGGACAAAGGAGTATCCCTTCTTAAGGACGAGGACCTGGTGCTCATTTTAATGCATGAATCGTCCTTATCTGATATGTAGTTTTTATTTTAGAAAATAAATAAAAAAAATAAAAATTGACAAAAAAGGACACATGAAATTAACATGAAACCTAATTTTTAAAATTATTTCAAGGATACAGTCTTGTGGGCAGTAGCTTAAGGAACATTTTGATGCATAAATCGTCCTTTTATGATGTATGGTTTAGAAGTTATGGCTAAAAAATCAAAAAAATCGCAAAAAACCACGTCAAAAACTATGATTCATGTAAAAAATTTTAACTAAGATTCTTGAAAAAAATCAAATTTCAGAAAACTTTTTTCTGAATATGCAGTCTTGTGTATATATGTATTAGAAACAATTTGGTGCATAAATCGTCCTTGTAGGATGTATGGTTTGGAAGTTATGACGGAAAAAGCACATGTTTTTGGCCAGCTACCACTCCAAAAAGTGTTCTACAACTCCTAAACTACAAGAGATAGAGCAAACGGCATTTGGACAAAGGACTATCCCTTCTTAAGGACGAGGACCTGGTGCTCATTTTAATGCATGAATCGTCCTTATCTGATATGTAGTTTTTATTTTAGAAAATAAATAAAAAAAATAAAAATTGACAAAAAAGGACACATGAAATTAACATGAAATCTAATTTTTAAAATTATTTCAAGGATACAGTCTTGTGGGCAGTAGCTTAAGGAATATTTTGATGCATAAATCGTCCTTTTATGATGTATGGTTTAGAAGTTATGGCTAAAAAATCAAAAAAATCGCAAAAAAACACGTCAAAAACTATGATTCATGTAAAAAATTTTAACTAAGATTCTTGAAAAAAATCAAATTTCAGAAAACTTTTTTCTGAATATGCAGTCTTGTGTATATATGTATTAGAAACAATTTGGTGCATAAATCGTCCTTGTAGGATGTATGGTTTGGAAGTTATGACGGAAAAAGCACATGTTTTTGGCCAGCTACCACTCCAAAAAGTGTTCTACAACTCCTAAACTACACTCAGAAAAAAGACAGTGTTAAAACTAAGTAAAGGCTGCCTTTGGTTTTAGTCTACGTTTTTGTCTTTAAACTGAAGAACTTTTCATTAATTTAAAGAATTTTTCCTTGAAATTAATTTTGTTATCTTTAATATGAAGACAAAAGTTCTCTGATATAAAGGAATGAGTTCCTTTACCATAAAGACGTGCCTTTCTACTTGTTGCAAGTAAAAATTTCTTTGCTTTGAGGAAAAATGCCTTACACTGAAGAAAAACAATTATTTTTAAAGAGACGTTTCCTAAATTTAAGGATATTAGTCTTTAATATTAAGAAATATGTACTGAATAGAAATTTAAGTAAAATTTTGCTTAATTGTAGTTCAAAGTATTAAATTAAAGAGATATTTTTTACTATTTGCAAGGAATATTTAGCCTTAAATAAAGGAAAAGTTTTTCTGGATAAATTTTAATGCTAAATGAAAAAAAAGGTTATATTTAAGTGTGTTTCAACATTACTTTTCTTTGGTTAGATTAACTGCATTATTCTGTATCACGTTGCAGCACACCAACGACAAGTAAGACACGAGAAGCAATACTTTTTTCTATACGAAATTCTATTGCTTCTCGTGTCTTACTTGTCGTTGGTGTGCCTTTTCGTTTTACGTAATAAAGCAGTAAGTATTTGTACCCAAGGTATCATTTTAATACGATTTTATATACATTTTGGTTTGAATTTTAGGAAAAAATTTATTTTGTAAAAATGTATTTCCTCAAGTTGAAGGTTTCTTTGTTTTAAGGAAATATATTTTGGATTTAAAGATAGTTTTACTTATTTTATTGAAGCAAAAGAGAAAGAGAGTGTGACTTTTTTTATTTTAGCGTATATGTTTGCAAACAGCAACCAGCAGGAATCCCCTTTCATATCACTTTTCACTCGATCTCTCTTGAAGAGAGAGCAGAACAAAAAGCGGCTAACATGGTCGTTATTCGATTTAAAGTTCTAGTCGTTTTCGGAGAAAGCTTGCTGATTATGTGGAAAAAAACCACGCACACTCAGTGCTGCTAAAAGTACTACTTTAATACTATTTTTGGTATCTATTGTAATTTGTTTGTGTACTTTAAGTTATGTGTTCATGGATGCTATAATTGTCAAGTAGTGTGGTTAAAAACCTTTAACTGTGGCGTATAAAAAATTGTAAATTTAAGTTTTATTAAATTAATTTTTACACATTTCACAAACACCAAACTTCAAAAGCAGCTTCAATTAGATTTTTTTATTTATTTGGTATTATAAGTAAAAACACCAGATTTAAGATGATGGGAAGCAAAATGGTACTTTATTAAATATTACGAATTTGCTTTTTTCAATAATTTTGTTCAATGGATGTAGATTGACGTTTAAGTCTGTCTTGACTAAATCCAGAGTTTTTGAACCATTACATTTTGAATTTTCCACCACTTTTTAAAACTAAATTCTAAATTAGGATTTTTTAAAAATGTTTAATTTAAATAAAATTCCACAAAATGTTTAACATTCAACTAAAGGATCTTGCAGTGTTTTCTTCTAAAGAATGCATTTTTTTCTGATTGGTAGACTTTCAAAGACAGCACTTGGAAGATTTTAAAGTGTTAAAGTTTTTAGTAAGCATACACCAAATTTTTAAACTTAAAGAGATAACACTTTAAAATAAATAAGTTTCTAATATACTATATTTAAATATTGGTTTTCTTCTATATACATACAGCCCAATTGAGAATGATTTTTTCCTGGGAATCGGAAAAGGGAATTATAATTTTTAAAATAAAGCTATTTATTTTGAACTTGTATTGACTTTATAACAAAGAAATTCTTCCTTTAAAACAAAAACATGTTTCTTTAATTTTAAGAAATGTTTACAAAATTTAAGGAAATTATTCCTTTAAAAAAAGGCATACTTCTTCATTTCAAAACTATTGCATTTACTTGATTTAAGTATTTAATATACTTATTTTAAAATCTGCATGGTTTTAGTGCAATTTCATTCCCATTTTTTCCTTAAATTAAGTCAATTTTCCTTAATCGAAGTACTTTTTTTTCTGAGTGTACAAGAGATAGAGCAAACGGCATTTGGACAAAGGACTATCCCTTCTTAAGGACGAGGACCTGGTGCTCATTTTAATGCATGAATCGTCCTTATCTGATATGTAGTTTTTATTTTAGAAAATAAATAAAAAAAATAAAAATTGACAAAAAAGGACACATGAAATTAACATGAAATCTAATTTTTAAAATTATTTCAAGGATACAGTCTTGTGGGCAGTAGCTTAAGGAACATTTTGATGCATTAATCGTCCTTTTATGATGTATGGTTTAGAAGTTATGGCTAAAAAATTAAAAAAATCGCAAAAAAACACGTCAAAAACTATGATTCATGTAAAAAATTTTAACTAAGATTCTTGAAAAAAATCAAATTTCAGAAAACTTTTTTCTGAATATGCAGTCTTGTGTATATATGTATTAGAAACAATTTGGTGCATAAATCGTCCTTGTAGGATGTATGGTTTGGGAGTTATGACGGAAAAAGCACATGTTTTTGGCCAGCTACCACTCCAAAAAGTGTTCTACAACTCCTAAACTACAAGAGATAGAGCAAACGGCATTTGGACAAAGGACTATCCCTTCTTAAGGACGAGGACCTGGTGCTCATTTTAATGCATGAATCGTCCTTATCTGATATGTAGTTTTTATTTTAGAAAATAAATAAAAAAAATAAAAATTGACAAAAAAGGACACATGAAATTAACATGAAATCTAATTTTTAAAATTATTTCAAGGATACAGTCTTGTGGGCAGTAGCTTAAGGAACACTTTGATGCATAAATCGTCCTTTTATGATGTATGGTTTAGAAGTTATGGCTAAAAAATCAAAAAAATCGCAAAAAACCACGTCAAAAACTATGATTCATGTAAAAAATTTTAACTAAGATTCTTGAAAAAAATCAAATTTCAGAAAACTTTTTTCTGAATATGCAGTCTTGTGTATATATGTATTAGAAACAATTTGGTGCATAAATCGTCCTTGTAGGATGTATGGTTTGGGAGTTATGACGGAAAAAGCACATGTTTTTGGCCAGCTACCACTCCAAAAAGTGTTCTACAACTCCTAAACTACAAGAGATAGAGCAAACGGCATTTGGACAAAGGAGTATCCCTTCTTAAGGACGAGGACCTGGTGCTCATTTTAATGCATGAATCGTCCTTATCTGATATGTAGTTTTTATTTTAGAAAATAAATAAAAAAAATAAAAATTGACAAAAAAGGACACATGAAATTAACATGAAACCTAATTTTTAAAATTATTTCAAGGATACAGTCTTGTGGGCAGTAGCTTAAGGAACATTTTGATGCATAAATCGTCCTTTTATGATGTATGGTTTAGAAGTTATGGCTAAAAAATCAAAAAAATCGCAAAAAACCACGTCAAAAACTATGATTCATGTAAAAAATTTTAACTAAGATTCTTGAAAAAAATCAAATTTCAGAAAACTTTTTTCTGAATATGCAGTCTTGTGTATATATGTATTAGAAACAATTTGGTGCATAAATCGTCCTTGTAGGATGTATGGTTTGGGAGTTATGACGGAAAAAGCACATGTTTTTGGCCAGCTACCACTCCAAAAAGTGTTCTACAACTCCTAAACTACAAGAGATAGAGCAAACGGCATTTGGACAAAGGACTATCCCTTCTTAAGGACGAGGACCTGGTGCTCATTTTAATGCATGAATCGTCCTTATCTGATATGTAGTTTTTATTTTAGAAAATAAATAAAAAAAATAAAAATTGACAAAAAAGGACACATGAAATTAACATGAAATCTAATTTTTAAAATTATTTCAAGGATACAGTCTTGTGGGCAGTAGCTTAAGGAATATTTTGATGCATAAATCGTCCTTTTATGATGTATGGTTTAGAAGTTATGGCTAAAAAATCAAAAAAATCGCAAAAAACCACGTCAAAAACTATGATTCATGTAAAAAATTTTAACTAAGATTCTTGAAAAAAATCAAATTTCAGAAAACTTTTTTCTGAATATGCAGTCTTGTGTTTATATGTATTAGAAACAATTTGGTGCATAAATCGTCCTTGTAGGATGTATGGTTTGGGAGTTATGACGGAAAAAGCACATGTTTTTGGCCAGCTACCACTCCAAAAAGTGTTCTACAACTCCTAAACTACAAGAGATAGAGCAAACGGCATTTGGACAAAGGAGTATCCCTTCTTAAGGACGAGGACCTGGTTCTCATTTTAATGCATGAATCGTCCTTATCTGATATGTAGTTTTTATTTTAGAAAATAAATAAAAAAAATAAAAATTGACAAAAAAGGACACATGAAATTAACATGAAATCTAATTTTTAAAATTATTTCAAGGATACAGTCTTGTGGGCAGTAGCTTAAGGAACATTTTGATGCATAAATCGTCCTTTTATGATGTATGGTTTAGAAGTTATGGCTAAAAAAATCAAAAAAATCGCAAAAAACCACGTCAAAAACTATGATTCATGTAAAAAATTTTAACTAAGATTCTTGAAAAAAATCAAATTTCAGAAAACTTTTTTCTGAATATGCAGTCTTGTGTATATATGTATTAGAAACAATTTGGTGCATAAATCGTCCTTGTAGGATGTATGGTTTGGGAGTTATGACGGAAAAAGCACATGTTTTTGGCCAGCTACCACTCCAAAAAGTGTTCTACAACTCCTAAACTACAAGAGATAGAGCAAACGGCATTTGGACAAAGGAGTATCCCTTCTTAAGGACGAGGACCTGGTTCTCATTTTAATGCATGAATCGTCCTTATCTGATATGTAGTTTTTATTTTAGAAAATAAATAAAAAAAATAAAAATTGACAAAAAAGGACACATGAAATTAACATGAAATCTAATTTTTAAAATTATTTCAAGGATACAGTCTTGTGGGCAGTAGCTTAAGGATTATTTTGATGCATAAATCGTCCTTTTATGATGTATGGTTTAGAAGTTATGGCTAAAAAATCAAAAAAATCGCAAAAAACCACGTCAAAAACTATGATTCATGTAAAAAATTTTAACTAAGATTCTTGAAAAAAATCAAATTTCAGAAAACTTTTTTCTGAATATGCAGTCTTGTGTATATATGTATTAGAAACAATTTGGTGCATAAATCGTCCTTGTAGGATGTATGGTTTGGGAGTTATGACGGAAAAAGCACATGTTTTTGGCCAGCTACCACTCCAAAAAGTGTTCTACAACTCCTAAACTACAAGAGATAGAGCAAACGGCATTTGGACAAAGGAGTATCCCTTCTTAAGGACGAGGACCTGGTGCTCATTTTAATGCATGAATCGTCCTTATCTGATATGTAGTTTTTATTTTAGAAAATAAATAAAAAAAATAAAAATTGACAAAAAAGGACACATGAAATTAACATGAAATCTAATTTTTAAAATTATTTCAAGGATACAGTCTTGTGGGCAGTAGCTTAAGGAATATTTTGATGCATAAATCGTCCTTTTATGATGTATGGTTTAGAAGTTATGGCTAAAAAATCAAAAAAATCGCAAAAAACCACGTCAAAAACTATGATTCATGTAAAAAATTTTAACTAAGATTCTTGAAAAAAATCAAATTTCAGAAAACTTTTTTCTGAATATGCAGTCTTGTGTATATATGTATTAGAAACAATTTGGTGCATAAATCGTCCTTGTAGGATGTATGGTTTGGGAGTTATGACGGAAAAAGCACATGTTTTTGGCCAGCTACCACTCCAAAAAGTGTTCTACAACTCCTAAACTACAAGAGATAGAGCAAACGGCATTTGGACAAAGGACTATCCCTTCTTAAGGACGAGGACCTGGTGCTCATTTTAATGCATGAATCGTCCTTATCTGATATGTAGTTTTTATTTTAGAAAATAAATAAAAAAAATAAAAATTGACAAAAAAGGACACATGAAATTAACATGAAACCTAATTTTTAAAATTATTTCAAGGATACAGTCTTGTGGGCAGTAGCTTAAGGAACATTTTGATGCATAAATCGTCCTTTTATGATGTATGGTTTAGAAGTTATGGCTAAAAAATCAAAAAAATCGCAAAAAACCACGTCAAAAACTATGATTCATGTAAAAAATTTTAACTAAGATTCTTGAAAAAAATCAAATTTCAGAAAACTTTTTTCTGAATATGCAGTCTTGTGTATATATGTATTAGAAACAATTTGGTGCATAAATCGTCCTTGTAGGATGTATGGTTTGGGAGTTATGACGGAAAACGCACATGTTTTTGGCCAGCTACCACTCCAAAAAGTGTTCTACAACTCCTAAACTACAAGAGATAGAGCAAACGGCATTTGGACAAAGGAGTATCCCTTCTTAAGGACGAGGACCTGGTTCTCATTTTAATGCATGAATCGTCCTTATCTGATATGTAGTTTTTATTTTAGAAAATAAATAAAAAAAATAAAAATTGACAAAAAAGGACACATGAAATTAACATGAAATCTAATTTTTAAAATTATTTCAAGGATACAGTCTTGTGGGCAGTAGCTTAAGGAACATTTTGATGCATAAATCGTCCTTTTATGATGTATGGTTTAGAAGTTATGGCTAAAAAATCAAAAAAATCGCAAAAAACCACGTCAAAAACTATGATTCATGTAAAAAATTTTAACTAAGATTCTTGAAAAAAATCAAATTTCAGAAAACTTTTTTCTGAATATGCAGTCTTGTGTATATATGTATTAGAAACAATTTGGTGCATAAATCGTCCTTGTAGGATGTATGGTTTGGGAGTTATGACGGAAAAAGCACATGTTTTTGGCCAGCTACCACTCCAAAAAGTGTTCTACAACTCCTAAACTACAAGAGATAGAGCAAACGGCATTTGGACAAAGGAGTATCCCTTCTTAAGGACGAGGACCTGGTTCTCATTTTAATGCATGAATCGTCCTTATCTGATATGTAGTTTTTATTTTAGAAAATAAATAAAAAAAATAAAAATTGACAAAAAAGGACACATGAAATTAACATGAAATCTAATTTTTAAAATTATTTCAAGGATACAGTCTTGTGGGCAGTAGCTTAAGGAATATTTTGATGCATAAATCGTCCTTTTATGATGTATGGTTTAGAAGTTATGGCTAAAAAATCAAAAAAATCGCAAAAAACCACGTCAAAAACTTTGATTCATGTAAAAAATTTTAACCAAGATTCTTGAAAAAAATCAAATTTCAGAAAACTTTTTTCTGAATATGCAGTCTTGTGTATATATGTATTAGAAACAATTTGGTGCATAAATCGTCCTTGTAGGATGTATGGTTTGGGAGTAATGACGGAAAAAGCACATGTTTTTGGCCAGCTACCACTCCAAAAAGTGTTCTACAACTCCTAAACTACAAGAGATAGAGCAAACGGCATTTGGACAAAGGAGTATCCCTTCTTAAGGACGAGGACCTGGTGCTCATTTTAATGCATGAATCGTCCTTATCTGATATGTAGTTTTTATTTTAGAAAATAAATAAAAAAAATAAAAATTGACAAAAAAGGACACATGAAATTAACATGAAATCTAATTTTTAAAATTATTTCAAGGATACAGTCTTGTGGGCAGTAGCTTAAGGAACATTTTGATGCATAAATCGTCCTTTTATGATGTACGGTTTAGAAGTTATGGCTAAAAAATCGAAAAAATCGCAAAAAACCACGTCAAAAACTATGATTCATATAAAAAATTTTAACTAAGATTCTTGAAAAAAATCAAATTTCAGAAAACTTTTTTCTGAATATGCAGTCTTGTGTATATATGTATTAGAAACAATTTGGTGCATAAATCGTCCTTGTAGGATGTATGGTTTGGAAGTTATGACGGAAAAAGCACATGTTTTTGGCCAGCTACCACTCCAAAAAGTGTTCTACAACTCCTAAACTACAAGAGATAGAGCAAACGGCATTTGGACAAAGGAGTATCCCTAAGGACGAGGACCTGGTGCTCATTTTAATGCATGAATCGTCCTTATCTGATATGTAGTTTTTATTTTAGAAAATAAATAAAAAAAATAAAAATTGACAAAAAAGGACACATGAAATTAACATGAAACCTAATTTTTAAAATTATTTCAAGGATACAGTCTTGTGGGCAGTAGCTTAAGGAACATTTTGATGCATAAATCGTCCTTTTATGATGTATGGTTTAGAAGTTATGGCTAAAAAATCAAAAAAATCGCAAAAAAACACGTCAAAAACTATGATTCATGTAAAAAATTTTAACTAAGATTCTTGAAAAAAATCAAATTTCAGAAAACTTTTTTCTGAATATGCAGTCTTGTGTATATATGTATTAGAAACAATTTGGTGCATAAATCGTCCTTGTAGGATGTATGGTTTGGAAGTTATGACGGAAAAAGCACATGTTTTTGGCCAGCTACCACTCCAAAAAGTGTTCTACAACTCCTAAACTACAAGAGATAGAGCAAACGGCATTTGGACAAAGGACTATCCCTTCTTAAGGACGAGGACCTGGTGCTCATTTTAATGCATGAATCGTCCTTATCTGATATGTAGTTTTTATTTTAGAAAATAAATAAAAAAAATAAAAATTGACAAAAAAGGACACATGAAATTAACATGAAATCTAATTTTTAAAATTATTTCAAGGATACAGTCTTGTGGGCAGTAGCTTAAGGAATATTTTGATGCATAAATCGTCCTTTTATGATGTATGGTTTAGAAGTTATGGCTAAAAAATCAAAAAAATCGCAAAAAAACACGTCAAAAACTATGATTCATGTAAAAAATTTTAACTAAGATTCTTGAAAAAAATCAAATTTCAGAAAACTTTTTTCTGAATATGCAGTCTTGTGTATATATGTATTAGAAACAATTTGGTGCATAAATCGTCCTTGTAGGATGTATGGTTTGGGAGTAATGACGGAAAAAGCACATGTTTTTGGCCAGCTACCACTCCAAAAAGTGTTCTACAACTCCTAAACTACAAGAGATAGAGCAAACGGCATTTGGACAAAGGACTATCCCTTCTTAAGGACGAGGACCTGGTGCTCATTTTAATGCATGAATCGTCCTTATCTGATATGTAGTTTTTATTTTAGAAAATAAATAAAAAAAATAAAAATTGACAAAAAAGGACACATGAAATTAACATGAAATCTAATTTTTAAAATTATTTCAAGGATACAGTCTTGTGGGCAGTAGCTTAAGGAACATTTTGATGCATAAATCGTCCTTTTATGATGTATGGTTTAGAAGTTATGGCTAAAAAATCAAAAAAATCGCAAAAAACAACGTCAAAAACTTTGATTCATGTAAAAAATTTTAACCAAGATTCTTGAAAAAAATCAAATTTCAGAAAACTTTTTTCTGAATATGCAGTCTTGTGTATATATGTATTAGAAACAATTTGGTGCATAAATCGTCCTTGTAGGATGTATGGTTTGGGAGTTATGACGGAAAAAGCACATGTTTTTGGCCAGCTACCACTCCAAAAAGTGTTCTACAACTCCTAAACTACAAGAGATAGAGCAAACGGCATTTGGACAAAGGAGTATCCCTTCTTAAGGACGAGGACCTGGTGCTCATTTTAATGCATGAATCGTCCTTATCTGATATGTAGTTTTTATTTTAGAAAATAAATAAAAAAAATAAAAATTGACAAAAAAGGACACATGAAATTAACATGAAACCTAATTTTTAAAATTATTTCAAGGATACAGTCTTGTGGGCAGTAGCTTAAGGAACATTTTGATGCATAAATCGTCCTTTTATGATGTATGGTTTAGAAGTTATGGCTAAAAAATCAAAAAATCGCAAAAAACCACGTCAAAAACTATGATTCATGTAAAAAATTTTAACTAAGATTCTTGAAAAAAATCAAATTTCAGAAAACTTTTTTCTGAATATGCAGTCTTGTGTATATATGTATTAGAAACAATTTGGTGCATAAATCGTCCTTGTAGGATGTATGGTTTGGAAGTTATGACGGAAAAAGCACATGTTTTTGGCCAGCTACCACTCCAAAAAGTGTTCTACAACTCCTAAACTACAAGAGATAGAGCAAACGGCATTTGGACAAAGGACTATCCCTTCTTAAGGACGAGGACCTGGTGCTCATTTTAATGCATGAATCGTCCTTATCTGATATGTAGTTTTTATTTTAGAAAATAAATAAAAAAAATAAAAATTGACAAAAAAGGACACATGAAATTAACATGAAATCTAATTTTTAAAATTATTTCAAGGATACAGTCTTGTGGGCAGTAGCTTAAGGAACATTTTGATGCATAAATCGTCCTTTTATGATGTATGGTTTAGAAGTTATGGCTAAAAAATCAAAAAAATCGCAAAAAAACACGTCAAAAACTATGATTCATGTAAAAAATTTTAACTAAGATTCTTGAAAAAAATCAAATTTCAGAAAACTTTTTTCTGAATATGCAGTCTTGTGTACATATGTATTAGAAACAATTTGGTGCATAAATCGTCCTTGTAGGATGTATGGTTTGGGAGTTATGACGGAAAAAGCACATGTTTTTGGCCAGCTACCACTCCAAAAAGTGTTCTACAACTCCTAAACTACAAGAGATAGAGCAAACGGCATTTGGACAAAGGACTATCCCTTCTTAAGGACGAGGACCTGGTGCTCATTTTAATGCATGAATCGTCCTTATCTGATATGTAGTTTTTATTTTAGAAAATAAATAAAAAAAATAAAAATTGACAAAAAAGGACACATGAAATTAACATGAAATCTAATTTTTAAAATTATTTCAAGGATACAGTCTTGTGGGCAGTAGCTTAAGGAACACTTTGATGCATAAATCGTCCTTTTATGATGTATGGTTTAGAAGTTATGGCTAAAAAATCAAAAAAATCGCAAAAAACCACGTCAAAAACTATGATTCATGTAAAAAATTTTAACTAAGATTCTTGAAAAAAATCAAATTTCAGAAAACTTTTTTCTGAATATGCAGTCTTGTGTATATATGTATTAGAAACAATTTGGTGCATAAATCGTCCTTGTAGGATGTATGGTTTGGGAGTTATGACGGAAAAAGCACATGTTTTTGGCCAGCTACCACTCCAAAAAGTGTTCTACAACTCCTAAACTACAAGAGATAGAGCAAACGGCATTTGGACAAAGGAGTATCCCTTCTTAAGGACGAGGACCTGGTGCTCAATTTAATGCATGAATCGTCCTTATCTGATATGTAGTTTTTATTTTAGAAAATAAATAAAAAAAATAAAAATTGACAAAAAAGGACACATGAAATTAACATGAAACCTAATTTTTAAAATTATTTCAAGGATACAGTCTTGTGGGCAGTAGCTTAAGGAACATTTTGATGCATAAATCGTCCTTTTATGATGTATGGTTTAGAAGTTATGGCTAAAAAATCAAAAAAATCGCAAAAAACCACGTCAAAAACTATGATTCATGTAAAAAATTTTAACTAAGATTCTTGAAAAAAATCAAATTTCAGAAAACTTTTTTCTGAATATGCAGTCTTGTGTATATATGTATTAGAAACAATTTGGTGCATAAATCGTCCTTGTAGGATGTATGGTTTGGGAGTTATGACGGAAAAAGCACATGTTTTTGGCCAGCTACCACTCCAAAAAGTGTTCTACAACTCCTAAACTACAAGAGATAGAGCAAACGGCATTTGGACAAAGGACTATCCCTTCTTAAGGACGAGGACCTGGTGCTCATTTTAATGCATGAATCGTCCTTATCTGATATGTAGTTTTTATTTTAGAAAATAAATAAAAAAAATAAAAATTGACAAAAAAGGACACATGAAATTAACATGAAATCTAATTTTTAAAATTATTTCAAGGATACAGTCTTGTGGGCAGTAGCTTAAGGAACATTTTGATGCATAAATCGTCCTTTTATGATGTATGGTTTAGAAGTTATGGCTAAAAAATCAAAAAAATCGCAAAAAACCACGTCAAAAACTATGATTCATGTAAAAAATTTTAACTAAGATTCTTGAAAAAAATCAAATTTCAGAAAACTTTTTTCTGAATATGCAGTCTTGTGTTTATATGTATTAGAAACAATTTGGTGCATAAATCGTCCTTGTAGGATGTATGGTTTGGGAGTTATGACGGAAAAAGCACATGTTTTTGGCCAGCTACCACTCCAAAAAGTGTTCTACAACTCCTAAACTACAAGAGATAGAGCAAACGGCATTTGGACAAAGGAGTATCCCTTCTTAAGGACGAGGACCTGGTTCTCATTTTAATGCATGAATCGTCCTTATCTGATATGTAGTTTTTATTTTAGAAAATAAATAAAAAAAATAAAAATTGACAAAAAAGGACACATGAAATTAACATGAAATCTAATTTTTAAAATTATTTCAAGGATACAGTCTTGTGGGCAGTAGCTTAAGGAACATTTTGATGCATAAATCGTCCTTTTATGATGTATGGTTTAGAAGTTATGGCTAAAAAAATCAAAAAAATCGCAAAAAACCACGTCAAAAACTATGATTCATGTAAAAAATTTTAACTAAGATTCTTGAAAAAAATCAAATTTCAGAAAACTTTTTTCTGAATATGCAGTCTTGTGTATATATGTATTAGAAACAATTTGGTGCATAAATCGTCCTTGTAGGATGTATGGTTTGGGAGTTATGACGGAAAAAGCACATGTTTTTGGCCAGCTACCACTCCAAAAAGTGTTCTACAACTCCTAAACTACAAGAGATAGAGCAAACGGCATTTGGACAAAGGAGTATCCCTTCTTAAGGACGAGGACCTGGTTCTCATTTTAATGCATGAATCGTCCTTATCTGATATGTAGTTTTTATTTTAGAAAATAAATAAAAAAAATAAAAATTGACAAAAAAGGACACATGACATTAACATGAAATCTAATTTTTAAAATTATTTCAAGGATACAGTCTTGTGGGCAGTAGCTTAAGGAACATTTTGATGCATAAATCGTCCTTTTATGATGTATGGTTTAGAAGTTATGGCTAAAAAATCAAAAAAATCGCAAAAAACCACGTCAAAAACTATGATTCATGTAAAAAATTTTAACTAAGATTCTTGAAAAAAATGAAATTTCAGAAAACTTTTTTCTGAATATGCAGTCTTGTGTATATATGTATTAGAAACAATTTGGTGCATAAATCGTCCTTGTAGGATGTATGGTTTGGGAGTTATGACGGAAAAAGCACATGTTTTTGGCCAGCTACCACTCCAAAAAGTGTTCTACAACTCCTAAACTACAAGAGATAGAGCAAACGGCATTTGGACAAAGGAGTATCCCTTCTTAAGGACGAGGACCTGGTTCTCATTTTAATGCATGAATCGTCCTTATCTGATATGTAGTTTTTATTTTAGAAAATAAATAAAAAAAATAAAAATTGACAAAAACGGACACATGAAATTAACATGAAATCTAATTTTTAAAATTATTTCAAGGATACAGTCTTGTGGGCAGTAGCTTAAGGAACATTTTGATGCATAAATCGTCCTTTTATGATGTATAGTTTAGAAGTTATGGCTAAAAAATCAAAAAAATCGCAAAAAACCACGTCAAAAACTATGATTCATGTAAAAAATTTTAACTAAGATTCTTGAAAAAAATCAAATTTCAGAAAACTTTTTTCTGAATATGCAGTCTTGTGTATATATGTATTAGAAACAATTTGGTGCATAAATCGTCCTTGTAGGATGTATGGTTTGGGAGTTATGACGGAAAAAGCACATGTTTTTGGCCAGCTACCACTCCAAAAAGTGTTCTACAACTCCTAAACTACAAGAGATAGAGCAAACGGCATTTGGACAAAGGAGTATCCCTTCTTAAGGACGAGGACCTGGTGCTCATTTTAATGCATGAATCGTCCTTATCTGATATGTAGTTTTTATTTTAGAAAATAAATAAAAAAAATAAAAATTGACAAAAAAGGACACATGAAATTAACATGAAATCTAATTTTTAAAATTATTTCAATGATACAGTCTTGTGGGCAGTAGCTTAAGGAACATTTTGATGCATAAATCGTCCTTTTATGATGTATGGTTTAGAAGTTATGGCTAAAAAATCAAAAAAATCGCAAAAAACCACGTCAAAAACTTTGATTCATGTAAAAAATTTTAACCAAGATTCTTGAAAAAAATCAAATTTCAGAAAACTTTTTTCTGAATATGCAGTCTTGTGTATATATGTATTAGAAACAATTTGGTGCATAAATCGTCCTTGTGGGATGTATGGTTTGGGAGTTATGACGGAAAAAGTACATGTTTTTGGCCAGCTACCACTCCAAAAAGTGTTCTACAACTCCTAAACTACAAGAGATAGAGCAAACGGCATTTGGACAAAGAAGTATCCCTTCTTAAGGACGAGGACCTGGTGCTCATTTTAATGCATGAATCGTCCTTATCTGATATGTAGTTTTTATTTTAGAAAATAAATAAAAAAAATAAAAATTGACAAAAAAGGACACATGAAATTAACATGAAATCTAATTTTTAAAATTATTTCAAGGATACAGTCTTGTGGGCAGTAGCTTAAGGAACATTTTGATGCATAAATCGTCCTTTTATGATGTATGGTTTAGAAGTTATGGCTAAAAAAATCAAAAAAATCGCAAAAACCACGTCAAAAACTATGATTCATGTAAAAAATTTTAACTAAGATTCTTGAAAAAAATCAAATTTCAGAAAACTTTTTTCTGAATATGCAGTCTTGTGTATATATGTATTAGAAACAATTTGGTGCATAAATCGTCCTTGTAGGATGTATGGTTTGGGAGTTATGACGGAAAAAGCACATGTTTTTGGCCAGCTACCACTCCAAAAAGTGTTCTACAACTCCTAAACTACAAGAGATAGAGCAAACGGCATTTGGACAAAGGAGTATCCCTTCTTAAGGACGAGGACCTGGTTCTCATTTTAATGCATGAATCGTCCTTATCTGATATGTAGTTTTTATTTTAGAAAATAAATAAAAAAAATAAAAATTGACAAAAAAGGACACATGAAATTAACATGAAATCTAATTTTTAAAATTATTTCAAGGATACAGTCTTGTGGGCAGTAGCTTAAGGAATATTTTGATGCATAAATCGTCCTTTTATGATGTATGGTTTAGAAGTTATGGCTAAAAAATAAAAAAAATCGCAAAAAACCACGTCAAAAACTTTGATTCATGTAAAAAATTTTAACCAAGATTCTTGAAAAAAATCAAATTTCAGAAAACTTTTTTCTGAATATGCAGTCTTGTGTATATATGTATTAGAAACAATTTGGTGCATAAATCGTCCTTGTGGGATGTATGGTTTGGGAGTTATGACGGAAAAAGCACATGTTTTTGGCCAGCTACCACTCCAAAAAGTGTTCTACAACTCCTAAACTACAAGAGATAGAGCAAACGGCATTTGGACAAAGGAGTATCCCTTCTTAAGGACGAGGACCTGGTGCTCATTTTAATGCATGAATCGTCCTTATCTGATATGTAGTTTTTATTTTAGAAAAAAAATAAAAAAAAATAAAAATTGACAAAAAAGGACACATGAAATTAACATGAAATCTAATTTTTAAAATTATTTCAAGGATACAGTCTTGTGGGCAGTAGCTTAAGGAATATTTTGATGCATAAATCGTCCTTTTATGATGTATGGTTTAGAAGTTATGGCTAAAAAATAAAAAAAATCGCAAAAAACCACGTCAAAAACTATGATTCATGTAAAAAATTTTAACTAAGATTCTTGAAAAAAATCAAATTTCAGAAAACTTTTTTCTGAATATGCAGTCTTGTGTATATATGTATTAGAAACAATTTGGTGCATAAATCGTCCTTGTAGGATGTATGGTTTGGGAGTTATGACGGAAAAAGCACATGTTTTTGGCCAGCTACCACTCCAAAAAGTGTTCTACAACTCCTAAACTACAAGAGATAGAGCAAACGGCATTTGGACAAAGGAGTATCCCTTCTTAAGGACGAGGACCTGGTGCTCATTTTAATGCATGAATCGTCCTTATCTGATATGTAGTTTTTATTTTAGAAAATAAATAAAAAAAATAAAAATTGACAAAAAAGGACACATGAAATTAACATGAAATCTAATTTTTAAAATTATTTCAAGGATACAGTCTTGTGGGCAGTAGCTTAAGGAACATTTTGATGCATAAATCGTCCTTTTATGATGTATGGTTTAGAAGTTATGGCTAAAAAATCAAAAAAATCGCAAAAAACCACGTCAAAAACTATGATTCATGTAAAAAATTTTAACTAAGATTCTTGAAAAAAATCAAATTTCAGAAAACTTTTTTCTGAATATGCAGTCTTGTGTATATATGTATTAGAAACAATTTGGTGCATAAATCGTCCTTGTAGGATGTATGGTTTGGGAGTTATGACGGAAAAAGCACATGTTTTTGGCCAGCTACCACTCCAAAAAGTGTTCTACAACTCCTAAACTACAAGAGATAGAGCAAACGGCATTTGGACAAAGGAGTATCCCTTCTTAAGGACGAGGACCTAATGCTCATTTTAATGCATGAATCGTCCTTATCTGATATGTAGTTTTTATTTTAGAAAATAAATAAAAAAAAATAAAAATTGACAAAAAAGGACACATGAAATTAACATGAAATCTAATTTTTAAAATTATTTCAAGGATACAGTCTTGTGGGCAGTAGCTTAAAGAATATTTTGATGCATAAATCGTCCTTTTATGATGTATGGTTTAGAAGTTATGGCTAAAAAATTAAAAAAATCGCAAAAAACCACGTCAAAAACTATGATTCATGTAAAAAATTTTAACTAAGATTCTTGAAAAAAATCAAATTTCAGAAAACTTTTTTCTGAATATGCAGTCTTGTGTATATATGTATTAGAAACAATTTGGTGCATAAATCGTCCTTGTAGGATGTATGGTTTGGGAGTTATGACGGAAAAAGCACATGTTTTTGGCCAGCTACCACTCCAAAAAGTGTTCTACAACTCCTAAACTACAAGAGATAGAGCAAACGGCATTTGGACAAAGAAGTATCCCTTCTTAAGGACGAGGACCTGGTGCTCATTTTAATGCATGAATCGTCCTTATCTGATATGTAGTTTTTATTTTAGAAAATAAATAAAAAAAAATAAAAATTGACAAAAAAGGACACATGAAATTAACATGAAATCTAATTTTTAAAATTATTTCAAGGATACAGTCTTGTGGGCAGTAGCTTAAGGAATATTTTGATGCATAAATCGTCCTTTTATGATGTATGGTTTAGAAGTTATGGCTAAAAAATAAAAAAAATCGCAAAAAACCACGTCAAAAACTATGATTCATGTAAAAAATTTTAACTAAGATTCTTGAAAAAAATCAAATTTCAGAAAACTTTTTTCTGAATATGCAGTCTTGTGTATATATGTATTAGAAACAATTTGGTGCATAAATCGTCCTTGTAGGATGTATGGTTTGGGAGTTATGACGGAAAAAGCACATGTTTTTGGCCAGCTACCACTCCAAAAAGTGTTCTACAACTCCTAAACTACAAGAGATAGAGCAAACGGCATTTGGACAAAGGAGTATCCCTTCTTAAGGACGAGGACCTGGTTCTCATTTTAATGCATGAATCGTCCTTATCTGATATGTAGTTTTTATTTTAGAAAATAAATAAAAAAAATAAAAATTGACAAAAAAGGACACATGAAATTAACATGAAATCTAATTTTTAAAATTATTTCAAGGATACAGTCTTGTGGGCAGTAGCTTAAGGAACATTTTGATGCATAAATCGTCCTTTTATGATGTATGGTTTAGAAGTTATGGCTAAAAAATCAAAAAAATCGCAAAAAACCACGTCAAAAACTATGATTCATGTAAAAAATTTTAACTAAGATTCTTGAAAAAAATCAAATTTCAGAAAACTTTTTTCTGAATATGCAGTCTTGTGTATATATGTATTAGAAACAATTTGGTGCATAAATCGTCCTTGTAGGATGTATGGTTTGGGAGTTATGACGGAAAAAGCACATGTTTTTGGCCAGCTACCACTCCAAAAAGTGTTCTACAACTCCTAAACTACAAGAGATAGACCAAACGGCATTTGGACAAAGGAGTATCCCTTCTTAAGGACGAGGACCTGGTTCTCATTTTAATGCATGAATCGTCCTTATCTGATATGTAGTTTTTATTTTAGAAAATAAATAAAAAAAATAAAAATTGACAAAAAAGGACACATGAAATTAACATGAAATCTAATTTTTAAAATTATTTCAAGGATACAGTCTTGTGGGCAGTAGCTTAAGGAACATTTTGATGCATAAATCGTCCTTTTATGATGTATGGTTTAGAAGTTATGGCTAAAAAATCAAAAAAATCGCAAAAAACCACGTCAAAAACTATGATTCATGTAAAAAATTTTAACTAAGATTCTTGAAAAAAATCAAATTTCAGAAAACTTTTTTCTGAATATGCAGTCTTGTGTATATATGTATTAGAAACAATTTGGTGCATAAATCGTCCTTGTAGGATGTATGGTTTGGGAGTTATGACGGAAAAAGCACATGTTTTTGGCCAGCTACCACTCCAAAAAGTGTTCTACAACTCCTAAACTACAAGAGATAGAGCAAACGGCATTTGGACAAAGGAGTATCCCTTCTTAAGGACGAGGACCTGGTGCTCATTTTAATGCATGAATCGTCCTTATCTGATATGTAGTTTTTATTTTAGAAAATAAATAAAAAAAATAAAAATTGACAAAAAAGGACACATGAAATTAACATGAAATCTAATTTTTAAAATTATTTCAAGGATACAGTCTTGTGGGCAGTAGCTTAAGGAACATTTTGATGCATAAATCGTCCTTTTATGATGTATGGTTTAGAAGTTATGGCTAAAAAATCAAAAAAATCGCAAAAAACCACGTCAAAAACTATGATTCATGAAAAAAAATTTTAACTAAGATTCTTGAAAAAAATCAAATTTCAGAAAACTTTTTTCTGAATATGCAGTCTTGTGTATATATGTATTAGAAACAATTTGGTGCATAAATCGTCCTTGTAGGATGTATGGTTTGGGAGTTATGACGGAAAAAGCACATGTTTTTGGCCAGCTACCACTCCAAAAAGTGTTCTACAACTCCTAAACTACAAGAGATAGAGCAAACGGCATTTGGACAAAGGACTATCCCTTCTTAAGGACGAGGACCTGGTGCTCATTTTAATGCATGAATCGTCCTTATCTGATATGTAGTTTTTATTTTAGAAAATAAATAAAAAAAATAAAAATTGACAAAAAAGGACACATGAAATTAACATGAAATCTAATTTTTAAAATTATTTCAAGGATACAGTCTTGTGGGCAGTAGCTTAAGGAACATTTTGATGCATAAATCGTCCTTTTATGATGTATGGTTTAGAAGTTATGGCTAAAAAATCAAAAAAATCGCAAAAAACCACGTCAAAAACTATGATTCATGTAAAAAATTTTAACCAAGATTCTTGAAAAAAATCAAATTTCAGAAAACTTTTTTCTGAATATGCAGTCTTGTGTATATATGTATTAGAAACAATTTGGTGCATAAATCGTCCTTGTAGGATGTATGGTTTGGGAGTTATGACGGAAAAAGCACATGTTTTTGGCCAGCTACCACTCCAAAAAGTGTTCTACAACTCCTAAACTACAAGAGATAGAGCAAACGGCATTTGGACAAAGGAGTATCCCTTCTTAAGGACGAGGACCTGGTGCTCATTTTAATGCATGAATCGTCCTTATCTGATATGTAGTTTTTATTTTAGAAAATAAATAAAAAAAATAAAAATTGACAAAAAAGGACACATGAAATTAACATGAAATCTATATTTTAAAATTATTTCAAGGATACAGTCTTGTGGGCAGTAGCTTAAGGAACATTTTGATGCATAAATCGTCCTTTTATGATGTATGGTTTAGAAGTTATGGCTAAAAAATCAAAAAAATCGCAAAAAAACCACGTCAAAAACTATGATTCATGTAAAAAATTTTAACTAAGATTCTTGAAAAAAATCAAATTTCAGAAAACTTTTTTCTGAATATGCAGTCTTGTGTATATATGTATTAGAAACAATTTGGTGCATAAATCGTCCTTGTAGGATGTATGGTTTGGAAGTTATGACGGAAAAAGCACATGTTTTTGGCCAGCTACCACTCCAAAAAGTGTTCTACAACTCCTAAACTACAAGAGATAGAGCAAACGGCATTTGGACAAAGGACTATCCTTTCTTAAGGACGAGGACCTGGTGCTCATTTTAATGCATGAATCGTCCTTATCTGATATGTAGTTTTTATTTTAGAAAATAAATAAAAAAAATAAAAATTGACAAAAAAGGACACATGAAATTAACATGAAATCTAATTTTTAAAATTATTTCAAGGATACAGTCTTGTGGGCAGTAGCTTAAGGAACATTTTGATGCATAAATCGTCCTTTTATGATGTATGGTTTAGAAGTTATGGCTAAAAAATCAAAAAAATCGCAAAAAAACACGTCAAAAACTATGATTCATGTAAAAAATTTTAACTAAGATTCTTGAAAAAAATCAAATTTCAGAAAACTTTTTTCTGAATATGCAGTCTTGTGTATATATGTATTAGAAACAATTTGGTGCATAAATCGTCCTTGTAGGATGTATGGTTTGGGAGTTATGACGGAAAAAGCACATGTTTTTGGCCAGCTACCACTCCAAAAAGTGTTCTACAACTCCTAAACTACAAGAGATTGAGCAAACGGCATTTGGACAAAGGACTATCCCTTCTTAAGGACGAGGACCTGGTGCTCATTTTAATGCATGAATCGTCCTTATCTGATATGTAGTTTTTATTTTAGAAAATAAATAAAAAAAATAAAAATTGACAAAAAAGGACACATGAAATTAACATGAAATCTAATTTTTTAAAATTATTTCAAGGATACAGTCTTGTGGGCAGTAGCTTAAGGAACATTTTGATGCATAAATCGTCCTTTTATGATGTATGGTTTAGAAGTTATGGCTAAAAAATCAAAAAAATCGCAAAAAACCACGTCAAAAACTATGATTCATGTAAAAAATTTTAACTAAGATTCTTGAAAAAAATCAAATTTCAGAAAACTTTTTTCTGAATATGCAGTCTTGTGTATATATGTATTAGAAACAATTTGGTGCATAAATCGTCCTTGTAGGATGTATGGTTTGGAAGTTATGACGGAAAAAGCACATGTTTTTGGCCAGCTACCACTCCAAAAAGTGTTCTACAACTCCTAAACTACAAGAGATAGAGCAAACGGCATTTGGACAAAGGACTATCCCTTCTTAAGGACGAGGACCTGGTGCAAAAATCGCAAAAAACCACGTCAAAAACTATGATTCATGTAAAAAATTTTAACTAAGATTCTTGAAAAAAATCAAATTTCAGAAAACTTTTTTCTGAATATGCAGTCTTGTGTATATATGTATTAGAAACAATTTGGTGCATAAATCGTCCTTGTAGGATGTATGGTTTGGGAGTTATGACGGAAAAAGCACATGTTTTTGGCCAGCTACCACTCCAAAAAGTGTTCTACAACTCCTAAACTACAAGAGATAGAGCAAACGGCATTTGGACAAAGGAGTATCCCTTCTTAAGGACGAGGACCTGGTGCTCATTTTAATGCATGAATCGTCCTTATCTGATATGTAGTTTTTATTTTAGAAAATAAATAAAAAAAATAAAAATTGACAAAAAAGGACACATGAAATTAACATGAAACCTAATTTTTAAAATTATTTCAAGGATACAGTCTTGTGGGCAGTAGCTTAAGGAACATTTTGATGCATAAATCGTCCTTTTATGATGTATGGTTTAGAAGTTATGGCTAAAAAATCAAAAAAATCGCAAAAAACCACGTCAAAAACTATGATTCATGTAAAAAATTTTAACTAAGATTCTTGAAAAAAATCAAATTTCAGAAAACTTTTTTCTGAATATGCAGTCTTGTGTATATATGTATTAGAAACAATTTGGTGCATAAATCGTCCTTGTAGGATGTATGGTTTGGAAGTTATGACGGAAAAAGCACATGTTTTTGGCCAGCTACCACTCCAAAAAGTGTTCTACAACTCCTAAACTACAAGAGATAGAGCAAACGGCATTTGGACAAAGGACTATCCCTTCTTAAGGACGAGGACCTGGTGCTCATTTTAATGCATGAATCGTCCTTATCTGATATGTAGTTTTTATTTTAGAAAATAAATAAAAAAAATAAAAATTGACAAAAAAGGACACATGAAATTAACATGAAATCTAATTTTTAAAATTATTTCAAGGATACAGTCTTGTGGGCAGTAGCTTAAGGAACATTTTGATGCATAAATCGTCCTTTTATGATGTATGGTTTAGAAGTTATGGCTAAAAAATCAAAAAAATCGCAAAAAACCACGTCAAAAACTATGATTCATGTAAAAAATTTTAACTAAGATTCTTGAAAAAAATCAAATTTCAGAAAACTTTTTTCTGAATATGCAGTCTTGTGTATATATGTATTAGAAACAATTTGGTGCATAAATCGTCCTTGTAGGATGTATGGTTTGGGAGTTATGACGGAAAAAGCACATGTTTTTGGCCAGCTACCACTCCAAAAAGTGTTCTACAACTCCTAAACTACAAGAGATAGAGCAAACGGCATTTGGACAAAGGAGTATCCCTTCTTAAGGACGAGGACCTGGTGCTCATTTTAATGCATGAATCGTCCTTATCTGATATGTAGTTTTTATTTTAGAAAATAAATAAAAAAAATAAAAATTGACAAAAAAGGACACATGAAATTAACATGAAACCTAATTTTTAAAATTATTTCAAGGATACAGTCTTGTGGGCAGTAGCTTAAGGAACATTTTGATGCATAAATCGTCCTTTTATGATGTATGGTTTAGAAGTTATGGCTAAAAAATCAAAAAAATCGCAAAAAACCACGTCAAAAACTATGATTCATGTAAAAAATTTTAACTAAGATTCTTGAAAAAAATCAAATTTCAGAAAACTTTTTTCTGAATATGCAGTCTTGTGTATATATGTATTAGAAACAATTTGGTGCATAAATCGTCCTTGTAGGATGTATGGTTTGGAAGTTATGACGGAAAAAGCACATGTTTTTGGCCAGCTACCACTCCAAAAAGTGTTCTACAACTCCTAAACTACAAGAGATAGAGCAAACGGCATTTGGACAAAGGACTATCCCTTCTTAAGGACGAGGACCTGGTGCTCATTTTAATGCATGAATCGTCCTTATCTGATATGTAGTTTTTATTTTAGAAAATAAATAAAAAAAATAAAAATTGACAAAAAAGGACACATGAAATTAACATGAAATCTAATTTTTAAAATTATTTCAAGGATACAGTCTTGTGGGCAGTAGCTTAAGGAACATTTTGATGCATAAATCGTCCTTTTATGATGTATGGTTTAGAAGTTATGGCTAAAAAATCAAAAAAATCGCAAAAAAACACGTCAAAAACTATGATTCATGTAAAAAATTTTAACTAAGATTCTTGAAAAAAATCAAATTTCAGAAAACTTTTTTCTGAATATGCAGTCTTGTGTATATATGTATTAGAAACAATTTGGTGCATAAATCGTCCTTGTAGGATGTATGGTTTGGGAGTTATGACGGAAAAAGCACATGTTTTTGGCCAGCTACCACTCCAAAAAGTGTTCTACAACTCCTAAACTACAAGAGATAGAGCAAACGGCATTTGGACAAAGGAGTATCCCTTCTTAAGGACGAGGACCTGGTGCTCATTTTAATGCATGAATCGTCCTTATCTGATATGTAGTTTTTATTTTAGAAAATAAATAAAAAAAATAAAAATTGACAAAAAAGGACACATGAAATTAACATGAAATCTAATTTTTAAAATTATTTCAAGGATACAGTCTTGTGGGCAGTAGCTTAAGGAACATTTTGAAGCATAAATCGTCCTTTTATGATGTACGGTTTAGAAGTTATGGCTAAAAAATCAAAAAAATCGCAAAAAACCACGTCAAAAACTATGATTCATGTAAAAAATTTTAACTAAGATTCTTGAAAAAAATCAAATTTCAGAAAACTTTTTTCTGAATATGCAGTCTTGTGTATATATGTATTAGAAACAATTTGGTGCATAAATCGTCCTTGTAGGATGTATGGTTTGGGAGTTATGACGGAAAAAGCACATGTTTTTGGCCAGCTACCACTCCAAAAAGTGTTCTACAACTCCTAAACTACAAGAGATAGAGCAAACGGCATTTGGACAAAGGAGTATCCCTTCTTAAGGACGAGGACCTGGTGCTCATTTTAATGCATGAATCGTCCTTATCTGATATGTAGTTTTTATTTTAGAAAATAAATAAAAAAAATAAAAATTGACAAAAAAGGACACATGAAATTAACATGAAACCTAATTTTTAAAATTATTTCAAGGATACAGTCTTGTGGGCAGTAGCTTAAGGAACATTTTGATGCATAAATCGTCCTTTTATGATGTATGGTTTAGAAGTTATGGCTAAAAAATCAAAAAAATCGCAAAAAACCACGTCAAAAACTATGATTCATGTAAAAAATTTTAACTAAGATTCTTGAAAAAAATCAAATTTCAGAAAACTTTTTTCTGAATATGCAGTCTTGTGTATATATGTATTAGAAACAATTTGGTGCATAAATCGTCCTTGTAGGATGTATGGTTTGGAAGTTATGACGGAAAAAGCACATGTTTTTGGCCAGCTACCACTCCAAAAAGTGTTCTACAACTCCTAAACTACAAGAGATAGAGCAAACGGCATTTGGACAAAGGAGTATCCCTTCTTAAGGACGAGGACCTGGTGCTCATTTTAATGCATGAATCGTCCTTATCTGATATGTAGTTTTTATTTTAGAAAATAAATAAAAAAAATAAAAATTGACAAAAAAGGACACATGAAATTAACATGAAATCTAATTTTTAAAATTATTTCAAGGATACAGTCTTGTGGGCAGTAGCTTAAGGAACATTTTGATGCATAAATCGTCCTTTTATGATGTATGGTTTAGAAGTTATGGCTAAAAAATCAAAAAAATCGCAAAAAAACCACGTCAAAAACTATGATTCATGTAAAAAATTTTAACTAAGATTCTTGAAAAAAATCAAATTTCAGAAAACTTTTTTCTGAATATGCAGTCTTGTGTATATATGTATTAGAAACAATTTGGTGCATAAATCGTCCTTGTAGGATGTATGGTTTGGAAGTTATGACGGAAAAAGCACATGTTTTTGGCCAGCTACCACTCCAAAAAGTGTTCTACAACTCCTAAACTACAAGAGATAGAGCAAACGGCATTTGGACAAAGGAGTATCCCTTCTTAAGGACGAGGACCTGGTTCTCATTTTAATGCATGAATCGTCCTTATCTGATATGTAGTTTTTATTTTAGAAAATAAATAAAAAAAATAAAAATTGACAAAAAAGGACACATGAAATTAACATGAAATCTAATTTTTAAAATTATTTCAAGGATACAGTTTTGTGGGCAGTAGCTTAAGGAATATTTTGATGCATAAATCGTCCTTTTATGATGTATGGTTTAGAAGTTATGGCTAAAAAATCAAAAAAATCGCAAAAAACCACGTCAAAAACTTTGATTCATGTAAAAAATTTTAACCAAGATTCTTGAAAAAAATCAAATTTCAGAAAACTTTTTTCTGAATATGCAGTCTTGTGTATATATGTATTAGAAACAATTTGGTGCATAAATCGTCCTTGTAGGATGTATGGTTTGGGAGTAATGACGGAAAAAGCACATGTTTTTGGCCAGCTACCACTCCAAAAAGTGTTCTACAACTCCTAAACTACAAGAGATAGAGCAAACGGCATTTGGACAAAGGAGTATCCCTTCTTAAGGACGAGGACCTGGTGCTCATTTTAATGCATGAATCGTCCTTATCTGATATGTAGTTTTTATTTTAGAAAATAAATAAAAAAAATAAAAATTGACAAAAAAGGACACATGAAATTAACATGAAATCTAATTTTTAAAATTATTTCAAGGATACAGTCTTGTGGGCAGTAGCTTAAGGAACATTTTGATGCATAAATCGTCCTTTTATGATGTACGGTTAAGAAGTTATGGCTAAAAAATCAAAAAAATCGCAAAAAACCACGTCAAAAACTATGATTCATGTAAAAAATTTTAACTAAGATTCTTGAAAAAAATCAAATTTCAGAAAACTTTTTTCTGAATATGCAGTCTTGTGTATATATGTATTAGAAACAATTTGGTGCATAAATCGTCCTTGTAGGATGTATGGTTTGGGAGTTATGACGGAAAAAGCACATGTTTTTGGCCAGCTACCACTCCAAAAAGTGTTCTACAACTCCTAAACTACAAGAGATAGAGCAAACGGCATTTGGACAAAGGAGTATCCCTTCTTAAGGACGAGGACCTGGTGCTCATTTTAATGCATGAATCGTCCTTATCTGATATGTAGTTTTTATTTTAGAAAATAAATAAAAAAAATAAAAATTGACAAAAAAGGACACATGAAATTAACATGAAACCTAATTTTTAAAATTATTTCAAGGATACAGTCTTGTGGGCAGTAGCTGAAGGAACATTTTGATGCATAAATCGTCCTTTTATGATGTACGGTTTAGAAGTTATGGCTAAAAAATCAAAAAAATCGCAAAAAACCACGTCAAAAACTATGATTCATGTAAAAAATTTTAACTAAGATTCTTGAAAAAAATCAAATTTCAGAAAACTTTTTTCTGAATATGCAGTCTTGTGTATATATGTATTAGAAACAATTTGGTGCATAAATCGTCCTTGTAGGATGTATGGTTTGGGAGTTATGACGGAAAAAGCACATGTTTTTGGCCAGCTACCACTCCAAAAAGTGTTCTACAACTCCTAAACTACAAGAGATAGAGCAAACGGCATTTGGACAAAGGAGTATCCCTTCTTAAGGACGAGGACCTGGTGCTCATTTTAATGCATGAATCGTCCTTATCTGATATGTAGTTTTTATTTTAGAAAATAAATAAAAAAAATAAAAATTGACAAAAAAGGACACATGAAATTAACATGAAACCTAATTTTTAAAATTATTTCAAGGATACAGTCTTGTGGGCAGTAGCTTTAGGAACATTTTGATGCATAAATCGTCCTTTTATGATGTATGGTTTAGAAGTTATGGCTAAAAAATCGAAAAAATCGCAAAAAACCACGTCAAAAACTATGATTCATATAAAAAATTTTAACTAAGATTCTTGAAAAAAATCAAATTTCAGAAAACTTTTTTCTGAATATGCAGTCTTGTGTATATATGTATTAGAAACAATTTGGTGCATAAATCGTCCTTGTAGGATGTATGGTTTGGAAGTTATGACGGAAAAAGCACATGTTTTTGGCCAGCTACCACTCCAAAAAGTGTTCTACAACTCCTAAACTACAAGAGATAGAGCAAACGGCATTTGGACAAAGGAGTATCCCTAAGGACGAGGACCTGGTGCTCATTTTAATGCATGAATCGTCCTTATCTGATATGTAGTTTTTATTTTAGAAAATAAATAAAAAAAATAAAAATTGACAAAAAAGGACACATGAAATTAACATGAAACCTAATTTTTAAAATTATTTCAAGGATACAGTCTTGTGGGCAGTAGCTTAAGGAACATTTTGATGCATAAATCGTCCTTTTATGATGTATGGTTTAGAAGTTATGGCTAAAAAATCAAAAAAATCGCAAAAAAACACGTCAAAAACTATGATTCATGTAAAAAATTTTAACTAAGATTCTTGAAAAAAATCAAATTTCAGAAAACTTTTTTCTGAATATGCAGTCTTGTGTATATATGTATTAGAAACAATTTGGTGCATAAATCGTCCTTGTAGGATGTATGGTTTGGAAGTTATGACGGAAAAAGCACATGTTTTTGGCCAGCTACCACTCCAAAAAGTGTTCTACAACTCCTAAACTACAAGAGATAGAGCAAACGGCATTTGGACAAAGGACTATCCCTTCTTAAGGACGAGGACCTGGTGCTCATTTTAATGCATGAATCGTCCTTATCTGATATGTAGTTTTTATTTTAGAAAATAAATAAAAAAAATAAAAATTGACAAAAAAGGACACATGAAATTAACATGAAATCTAATTTTTAAAATTATTTCAAGGATACAGTCTTGTGGGCAGTAGCTTAAGGAATATTTTGATGCATAAATCGTCCTTTTATGATGTATGGTTTAGAAGTTATGGCTAAAAAATCAAAAAAATCGCAAAAAAACACGTCAAAAACTATGATTCATGTAAAAAATTTTAACTAAGATTCTTGAAAAAAATCAAATTTCAGAAAACTTTTTTCTGAATATGCAGTCTTGTGTATATATGTATTAGAAACAATTTGGTGCATAAATCGTCCTTGTAGGATGTATGGTTTGGGAGTAATTACGGAAAAAGCACATGTTTTTGGCCAGCTACCACTCCAAAAAGTGTTCTACAACTCCTAAACTACAAGAGATAGAGCAAACGGCATTTGGACAAAGGACTATCCCTTCTTAAGGACGAGGACCTGGTGCTCATTTTAATGCATGAATCGTCCTTATCTGATATGTAGTTTTTATTTTAGAAAATAAATAAAAAAAATAAAAATTGACAAAAAAGGACACATGAAATTAACATGAAATCTAATTTTTAAAATTATTTCAAGGATACAGTCTTGTGGGCAGTAGCTTAAGGAACATTTTGATGCATAAATCGTCCTTTTATGATGTATGGTTTAGAAGTTATGGCTAAAAAATCAAAAAAATCGCAAAAAACAACGTCAAAAACTTTGATTCATGTAAAAAATTTTAACCAAGATTCTTGAAAAAAATCAAATTTCAGAAAACTTTTTTCTGAATATGCAGTCTTGTGTATATATGTATTAGAAACAATTTGGTGCATAAATCGTCCTTGTAGGATGTATGGTTTGGAAGTTATGACGGAAAAAGCACATGTTTTTGGCCAGCTACCACTCCAAAAAGTGTTCTACAACTCCTAAACTACAAGAGATAGAGCAAACGGCATTTGGACAAAGGAGTATCCCTTCTTAAGGACGAGGACCTGGTGCTCATTTTAATGCATGAATCGTCCTTATCTGATATGTAGTTTTTATTTTAGAAAATAAATAAAAAAAATAAAAATTGACAAAAAAGGACACATGAAATTAACATGAAACCTAATTTTTAAAATTATTTCAAGGATACAGTCTTGTGGGCAGTAGCTTAAGGAACATTTTGATGCATAAATCGTCCTTTTATGATGTATGGTTTAGAAGTTATGGCTAAAAAATCAAAAAAATCGCAAAAAACCACGTCAAAAACTATGATTCATGTAAAAAATTTTAACTAAGATTCTTGAAAAAAATCAAATTTCAGAAAACTTTTTTCTGAATATGCAGTCTTGTGTATATATGTATTAGAAACAATTTGGTGCATAAATCGTCCTTGTAGGATGTATGGTTTGGAAGTTATGACGGAAAAAGCACATGTTTTTGGCCAGCTACCACTCCAAAAAGTGTTCTACAACTCCTAAACTACAAGAGATAGAGCAAACGGCATTTGGACAAAGGACTATCCCTTCTTAAGGACGAGGACCTGGTGCTCATTTTAATGCATGAATCGTCCTTATCTGATATGTAGTTTTTATTTTAGAAAATAAATAAAAAAAATAAAAATTGACAAAAAAGGACACATGAAATTAACATGAAATCTAATTTTTAAAATTATTTCAAGGATACAGTCTTGTGGGCAGTAGCTTAAGGAACATTTTGATGCATAAATCGTCCTTTTATGATGTATGGTTTAGAAGTTATGGCTAAAAAATCAAAAAAATCGCAAAAAAACACGTCAAAAACTATGATTCATGTAAAAAATTTTAACTAAGATTCTTGAAAAAAATCAAATTTCAGAAAACTTTTTTCTGAATATGCAGTCTTGTGTATATATGTATTAGAAACAATTTGGTGCATAAATCGTCCTTGTAGGATGTATGGTTTGGGAGTTATGACGGAAAAAGCACATGTTTTTGGCCAGCTACCACTCCAAAAAGTGTTCTACAACTCCTAAACTACAAGAGATAGAGCAAACGGCATTTGGACAAAGGACTATCCCTTCTTAAGGACGAGGACCTGGTGCTCATTTTAATGCATGAATCGTCCTTATCTGATATGTAGTTTTTATTTTAGAAAATAAATAAAAAAAATAAAAATTGACAAAAAAGGACACATGAAATTAACATGAAATCTAATTTTTAAAATTATTTCAAGGATACAGTCTTGTGGGCAGTAGCTTAAGGAACACTTTGATGCATAAATCGTCCTTTTATGATGTATGGTTTAGAAGTTATGGCTAAAAAATCAAAAAAATCGCAAAAAACCACGTCAAAAACTATGATTCATGTAAAAAATTTTAACTAAGATTCTTGAAAAAAATCAAATTTCAGAAAACTTTTTTCTGAATATGCAGTCTTGTGTATATATGTATTAGAAACAATTTGGTGCATAAATCGTCCTTGTAGGATGTATGGTTTGGGAGTTATGACGGAAAAAGCACATGTTTTTGGCCAGCTACCACTCCAAAAAGTGTTCTACAACTCCTAAACTACAAGAGATAGAGCAAACGGCATTTGGACAAAGGAGTATCCCTTCTTAAGGACGAGGACCTGGTGCTCAATTTAATGCATGAATCGTCCTTATCTGATATGTAGTTTTTATTTTAGAAAATAAATAAAAAAAATAAAAATTGACAAAAAAGGACACATGAAATTAACATGAAACCTAATTTTTAAAATTATTTCAAGGATACAGTCTTGTGGGCAGTAGCTTAAGGAACATTTTGATGCATAAATCGTCCTTTTATGATGTATGGTTTAGAAGTTATGGCTAAAAAATCAAAAAAATCGCAAAAAACCACGTCAAAAACTATGATTCATGTAAAAAATTTTAACTAAGATTCTTGAAAAAAATCAAATTTCAGAAAACTTTTTTCTGAATATGCAGTCTTGTGTATATATGTATTAGAAACAATTTGGTGCATAAATCGTCCTTGTAGGATGTATGGTTTGGGAGTTATGACGGAAAAAGCACATGTTTTTGGCCAGCTACCACTCCAAAAAGTGTTCTACAACTCCTAAACTACAAGAGATAGAGCAAACGGCATTTGGACAAAGGACTATCCCTTCTTAAGGACGAGGACCTGGTGCTCATTTTAATGCATGAATCGTCCTTATCTGATATGTAGTTTTTATTTTAGAAAATAAATAAAAAAAATAAAAATTGACAAAAAAGGACACATGAAATTAACATGAAATCTAATTTTTAAAATTATTTCAAGGATACAGTCTTGTGGGCAGTAGCTTAAGGAATATTTTGATGCATAAATCGTCCTTTTATGATGTATGGTTTAGAAGTTATGGCTAAAAAATCAAAAAAATCGCAAAAAACCACGTCAAAAACTTTGATTCATGTAAAAAATTTTAACCAAGATTCTTGAAAAAAATCAAATTTCAGAAAACTTTTTTCTGAATATGCAGTCTTGTGTATATATGTATTAGAAACAATTTGGTGCATAAATCGTCCTTGTGGGATGTATGGTTTGGGAGTTATGACGGAAAAAGCATATGTTTTTGGCCAGCTACCACTCCAAAAAGTGTTCTACAACTCCTAAACTACAAGAGATAGAGCAAACGGCATTTGGACAAAGGAGTATCCCTTCTTAAGGACGAGGACCTGGTGCTCATTTTAATGCATGAATCGTCCTTATCTGATATGTAGTTTTTATTTTAGAAAAAAAATAAAAAAAAATAAAAATTGACAAAAAAGGACACATGAAATTAACATGAAATCTAATTTTTAAAATTATTTCAAGGATACAGTCTTGTGGGCAGTAGCTTAAGGAATATTTTGATGCATAAATCGTCCTTTTATGATGTATGGTTTAGAAGTTATGGCTAAAAAATCAAAAAAATCGCAAAAAACCACGTCAAAAACTTTGATTCATGTAAAAAATTTTAACCAAGATTCTTGAAAAAAATCAAATTTCAGAAAACTTTTTTCTGAATATGCAGTCTTGTGTATATATGTATTAGAAACAATTTGGTGCATAAATCGTCCTTGTGGGATGTATGGTTTGGGAGTTATGACGGAAAAAGCACATGTTTTTGGCCAGCTACCACTCCAAAAAGTGTTCTATAACTCCTAAACTACAAGAGAATAGAGCAAACGGCATTTGGACAAAGGAGTATCCCTTCTTAAGGACGAGGACCTGGTGCTCATTTTAATGCATGAATCGTCCTTATCTGATATGTAGTTTTTATTTTAGAAAAAAAATAAAAAAAAATAAAAATTGACAAAAAAGGACACATTAAATTAACATGAAATCTAATTTTTAAAATTATTTCAAGGATACAGTCTTGTGGGCAGTAGCTTAAGGAATATTTTGATGCATAAATCGTCCTTTTATGATGTATGGTTTAGAAGTTATGGCTAAAAAATAAAAAAAATCGCAAAAAACCACGTCAAAAACTATGATTCATGTAAAAAATTTTAACTAAGATTCTTGAAAAAAATCAAATTTCAGAAAACTTTTTTCTGAATATGCAGTCTTGTGTATATATGTATTAGAAACAATTTGGTGCATAAATCGTCCTTGTAGGATGTATGGTTTGGGAGTTATGACGGAAAAAGCACATGTTTTTGGCCAGCTACCACTCCAAAAAGTGTTCTACAACTCCTAAACTACAAGAGATAGAGCAAACGGCATTTGGACAAAGGAGTATCCCTTCTTAAGGACGAGGACCTGGTGCTCATTTTAATGCATGAATCGTCCTTATCTGATATGTAGTTTTTATTTTAGAAAATAAATAAAAAAAATAAAAATTGACAAAAAAGGACACATGAAATTAACATGAAATCTAATTTTTAAAATTATTTCAAGGATACAGTCTTGTGGGCAGTAGCTTAAGGAACATTTTGATGCATAAATCGTCCTTTTATGATGTATGGTTTAGAAGTTATGGCTAAAAAATCAAAAAAATCGCAAAAAACCACGTCAAAAACTATGATTCATGTAAAAAATTTTAACTAAGATTCTTGAAAAAAATCAAATTTCAGAAAACTTTTTTCTGAATATGCAGTCTTGTGTATATATGTATTAGAAACAATTTGGTGCATAAATCGTCCTTGTAGGATGTATGGTTTGGGAGTTATGACGGAAAAAGCACATGTTTTTGGCCAGCTACCACTCCAAAAAGTGTTCTACAACTCCTAAACTACAAGAGATAGAGCAAACGGCATTTGGACAAAGGAGTATCCCTTCTTAAGGACGAGGACCTAATGCTCATTTTAATGCATGAATCGTCCTTATCTGATATGTAGTTTTTATTTTAGAAAATAAATAAAAAAAAATAAAAATTGACAAAAAAGGACACATGAAATTAACATGAAATCTAATTTTTAAAATTATTTCAAGGATACAGTCTTGTGGGCAGTAGCTTAAAGAATATTTTGATGCATAAATCGTCCTTTTATGATGTATGGTTTAGAAGTTATGGCTAAAAAATTAAAAAAATCGCAAAAAACCACGTCAAAAACTATGATTCATGTAAAAAATTTTAACTAAGATTCTTGAAAAAAATCAAATTTCAGAAAACTTTTTTCTGAATATGCAGTCTTGTGTATATATGTATTAGAAACAATTTGGTGCATAAATCGTCCTTGTAGGATGTATGGTTTGGGAGTTATGACGGAAAAAGCACATGTTTTTGGCCAGCTACCACTCCAAAAAGTGTTCTACAACTCCTAAACTACAAGAGATAGAGCAAACGGCATTTGGACAAAGAAGTATCCCTTCTTAAGGACGAGGACCTGGTGCTCATTTTAATGCATGAATCGTCCTTATCTGATATGTAGTTTTTATTTTAGAAAATAAATAAAAAAAAATAAAAATTGACAAAAAAGGACACATGAAATTAACATGAAATCTAATTTTTAAAATTATTTCAAGGATACAGTCTTGTGGGCAGTAGCTTAAGGAATATTTTGATGCATAAATCGTCCTTTTATGATGTATGGTTTAGAAGTTATGGCTAAAAAATAAAAAAAATCGCAAAAAACCACGTCAAAAACTATGATTCATGTAAAAAATTTTAACTAAGATTCTTGAAAAAAATCAAATTTCAGAAAACTTTTTTCTGAATATGCAGTCTTGTGTATATATGTATTAGAAACAATTTGGTGCATAAATCGTCCTTGTAGGATGTATGGTTTGGGAGTTATGACGGAAAAAGCACATGTTTTTGGCCAGCTACCACTCCAAAAAGTGTTCTACAACTCCTAAACTACAAGAGATAGAGCAAACGGCATTTGGACAAAGGAGTATCCCTTCTTAAGGACGAGGACCTGGTTCTTATTTTAATGCATGAATCGTCCTTATCTGATATGTAGTTTTTATTTTAGAAAATAAATAAAAAAAATAAAAATTGACAAAAAAGGACACATGAAATTAACATGAAATCTAATTTTTAAAATTATTTCAAGGATACAGTCTTGTGGGCAGTAGCTTAAGGAACATTTTGATGCATAAATCGTCCTTTTATGATGTATGGTTTAGAAGTTATGGCTAAAAAATCAAAAAAATCGCAAAAAACCACGTCAAAAACTATGATTCATGTAAAAAATTTTAACTAAGATTCTTGAAAAAAATCAAATTTCAGAAAACTTTTTTCTGAATATGCAGTCTTGTGTATATATGTATTAGAAACAATTTGGTGCATAAATCGTCCTTGTAGGATGTATGGTTTGGGAGTTATGACGGAAAAAGCACATGTTTTTGGCCAGCTACCACTCCAAAAAGTGTTCTACAACTCCTAAACTACAAGAGATAGAGCAAACGGCATTTGGACAAAGGAGTATCCCTTCTTAAGGACGAGGACCTGGTTCTCATTTTAATGCATGAATCGTCCTTATCTGATATGTAGTTTTTATTTTAGAAAATAAATAAAAAAAATAAAAATTGACAAAAAAGGACACATGAAATTAACATGAAATCTAATTTTTAAAATTATTTCAAGGATACAGTCTTGTGGGCAGTAGCTTAAGGAACATTTTGATGCATAAATCGTCCTTTTATGATGTATGGTTTAGAAGTTATGGCTAAAAAATCAAAAAAATCGCAAAAAACCACGTCAAAAACTATGATTCATGTAAAAAATTTTAACTAAGATTCTTGAAAAAAATCAAATTTCAGAAAACTTTTTTCTGAATATGCAGTCTTGTGTATATATGTATTAGAAACAATTTGGTGCATAAATCGTCCTTGTAGGATGTATGGTTTGGGAGTTATGACGGAAAAAGCACATGTTTTTGGCCAGCTACCACTCCAAAAAGTGTTCTACAACTCCTAAACTACAAGAGATAGAGCAAACGGCATTTGGACAAAGGACTATCCCTTCTTAAGGACGAGGACCTGGTGCTCATTTTAATGCATGAATCGTCCTTATCTGATATGTAGTTTTTATTTTAGAAAATAAATAAAAAAAATAAAAATTGACAAAAAAGGACACATGAAATTAACATGAAATCTAATTTTTAAAATTATTTCAAGGATACAGTCTTGTGGGCAGTAGCTTAAGGAACATTTTGATGCATAAATCGTCCTTTTATGATGTATGGTTTAGAAGTTATGGCTAAAAAATCAAAAAAATCGCAAAAAACCACGTCAAAAACTATGATTCATGTAAAAAATTTTAACCAAGATTCTTGAAAAAAATCAAATTTCAGAAAACTTTTTTCTGAATATGCAGTCTTGTGTATATATGTATTAGAAACAATTTGGTGCATAAATCGTCCTTGTAGGATGTATGGTTTGGGAGTTATGACGGAAAAAGCACATGTTTTTGGCCAGCTACCACTCCAAAAAGTGTTCTACAACTCCTAAACTACAAGAGATAGAGCAAACGGCATTTGGACAAAGGAGTATCCCTTCTTAAGGACGAGGACCTGGTGCTCATTTTAATGCATGAATCGTCCTTATCTGATATGTAGTTTTTATTTTAGAAAATAAATAAAAAAAATAAAAATTGACAAAAAAGGACACATGAAATTAACATGAAATCTATATTTTAAAATTATTTCAAGGATACAGTCTTGTGGGCAGTAGCTTAAGGAACATTTTGATGCATAAATCGTCCTTTTATGATGTATGGTTTAGAAGTTATGGCTAAAAAATCAAAAAAATCGCAAAAAAACCACGTCAAAAACTATGATTCATGTAAAAAATTTTAACTAAGATTCTTGAAAAAAATCAAATTTCAGAAAACTTTTTCTGAATATGCAGTCTTGTGTATATATGTATTAGAAACAATTTGGTGCATAAATCGTCCTTGTAGGATGTATGGTTTGGAAGTTATGACGGAAAAAGCACATGTTTTTGGCCAGCTACCACTCCAAAAAGTGTTCTACAACTCCTAAACTACAAGAGATAGAGCAAACGGCATTTGGACAAAGGACTATCCTTTCTTAAGGACGAGGACCTGGTGCTCATTTTAATGCATGAATCGTCCTTATCTGATATGTAGTTTTTATTTTAGAAAATAAATAAAAAAAATAAAAATTGACAAAAAAGGACACATGAAATTAACATGAAATCTAATTTTTAAAATTATTTCAAGGATACAGTCTTGTGGGCAGTAGCTTAAGGAACATTTTGATGCATAAATCGTCCTTTTATGATGTATGGTTTAGAAGTTATGGCTAAAAAATCAAAAAAATCGCAAAAAAACACGTCAAAAACTATGATTCATGTAAAAAATTTTAACTAAGATTCTTGAAAAAAATCAAATTTCAGAAAACTTTTTTCTGAATATGCAGTCTTGTGTATATATGTATTAGAAACAATTTGGTGCATAAATCGTCCTTGTAGGATGTATGGTTTGGGAGTTATGACGGAAAAAGCACATGTTTTTGGCCAGCTACCACTCCAAAAAGTGTTCTACAACTCCTAAACTACAAGAGATTGAGCAAACGGCATTTGGACAAAGGACTATCCCTTCTTAAGGACGAGGACCTGGTGCTCATTTTAATGCATGAATCGTCCTTATCTGATATGTAGTTTTTATTTTAGAAAATAAATAAAAAAAATAAAAATTGACAAAAAAGGACACATGAAATTAACATGAAATCTAATTTTTTAAAATTATTTCAAGGATACAGTCTTGTGGGCAGTAGCTTAAGGAACATTTTGATGCATAAATCGTCCTTTTATGATGTATGGTTTAGAAGTTATGGCTAAAAAATCAAAAAAATCGCAAAAAACCACGTCAAAAACTATGATTCATGTAAAAAATTTTAACTAAGATTCTTGAAAAAAATCAAATTTCAGAAAACTTTTTTCTGAATATGCAGTCTTGTGTATATATGTATTAGAAACAATTTGGTGCATAAATCGTCCTTGTAGGATGTATGGTTTGGAAGTTATGACGGAAAAAGCACATGTTTTTGGCCAGCTACCACTCCAAAAAGTGTTCTACAACTCCTAAACTACAAGAGATAGAGCAAACGGCATTTGGACAAAGGACTATCCCTTCTTAAGGACGAGGACCTGGTGCAAAAATCGCAAAAAACCACGTCAAAAACTATGATTCATGTAAAAAATTTTAACTAAGATTCTTGAAAAAAATCAAATTTCAGAAAACTTTTTTCTGAATATGCAGTCTTGTGTATATATGTATTAGAAACAATTTGGTGCATAAATCGTCCTTGTAGGATGTATGGTTTGGGAGTTATGACGGAAAAAGCACATGTTTTTGGCCAGCTACCACTCCAAAAAGTGTTCTACAACTCCTAAACTACAAGAGATAGAGCAAACGGCATTTGGACAAAGGAGTATCCCTTCTTAAGGACGAGGACCTGGTGCTCATTTTAATGCATGAATCGTCCTTATCTGATATGTAGTTTTTATTTTAGAAAATAAATAAAAAAAATAAAAATTGACAAAAAAGGACACATGAAATTAACATGAAACCTAATTTTTAAAATTATTTCAAGGATACAGTCTTGTGGGCAGTAGCTTAAGGAACATTTTGATGCATAAATCGTCCTTTTATGATGTATGGTTTAGAAGTTATGGCTAAAAAATCAAAAAAATCGCAAAAAACCACGTCAAAAACTATGATTCATGTAAAAAATTTTAACTAAGATTCTTGAAAAAAATCAAATTTCAGAAAACTTTTTTCTGAATATGCAGTCTTGTGTATATATGTATTAGAAACAATTTGGTGCATAAATCGTCCTTGTAGGATGTATGGTTTGGAAGTTATGACGGAAAAAGCACATGTTTTTGGCCAGCTACCACTCCAAAAAGTGTTCTACAACTCCTAAACTACAAGAGATAGAGCAAACGGCATTTGGACAAAGGACTATCCCTTCTTAAGGACGAGGACCTGGTGCTCATTTTAATGCATGAATCGTCCTTATCTGATATGTAGTTTTTATTTTAGAAAATAAATAAAAAAAATAAAAATTGACAAAAAAGGACACATGAAATTAACATGAAATCTAATTTTTAAAATTATTTCAAGGATACAGTCTTGTGGGCAGTAGCTTAAGGAACATTTTGATGCATAAATCGTCCTTTTATGATGTATGGTTTAGAAGTTATGGCTAAAAAATCAAAAAAATCGCAAAAAACCACGTCAAAAACTATGATTCATGTAAAAAATTTTAACTAAGATTCTTGAAAAAAATCAAATTTCAGAAAACTTTTTTCTGAATATGCAGTCTTGTGTATATATGTATTAGAAACAATTTGGTGCATAAATCGTCCTTGTAGGATGTATGGTTTGGGAGTTATGACGGAAAAAGCACATGTTTTTGGCCAGCTACCACTCCAAAAAGTGTTCTACAACTCCTAAACTACAAGAGATAGAGCAAACGGCATTTGGACAAAGGAGTATCCCTTCTTAAGGACGAGGACCTGGTGCTCATTTTAATGCATGAATCGTCCTTATCTGATATGTAGTTTTTATTTTAGAAAATAAATAAAAAAAATAAAAATTGACAAAAAAGGACACATGAAATTAACATGAAATCTAATTTTTAAAATTATTTCAAGGATACAGTCTTGTGGGCAGTAGCTTAAGGAACATTTTGAAGCATAAATCGTCCTTTTATGATGTACGGTTTAGAAGTTATGGCTAAAAAATCAAAAAAATCGCAAAAAACCACGTCAAAAACTATGATTCATGTAAAAAATTTTAACTAAGATTCTTGAAAAAAATCAAATTTCAAAAAACTTTTTTCTGAATATGCAGTCTTGTGTATATATGTATTAGAAACAATTTGGTGCATAAATCGTCCTTGTAGGATGTATGGTTTGGGAGTTATGACGGAAAAAGCACATGTTTTTGGCCAGCTACCACTCCAAAAAGTGTTCTACAACTCCTAAACTACAAGAGATAGAGCAAACGGCATTTGGACAAAGGAGTATCCCTTCTTAAGGACGAGGACCTGGTGCTCATTTTAATGCATGAATCGTCCTTATCTGATATGTAGTTTTTATTTTAGAAAATAAATAAAAAAAATAAAAATTGACAAAAAAGGACACATGAAATTAACATGAAACCTAATTTTTAAAATTATTTCAAGGATACAGTCTTGTGGGCAGTAGCTTAAGGAACATTTTGATGCATAAATCGTCCTTTTATGATGTATGGTTTAGAAGTTATGGCTAAAAAATCAAAAAAATCGCAAAAAACCACGTCAAAAACTATGATTCATGTAAAAAATTTTAACTAAGATTCTTGAAAAAAATCAAATTTCAGAAAACTTTTTTCTGAATATGCAGTCTTGTGTATATATGTATTAGAAACAATTTGGTGCATAAATCGTCCTTGTAGGATGTATGGTTTGGGAGTTATGACGGAAAAAGCACATGTTTTTGGCCAGCTACCACTCCAAAAAGTGTTCTACAACTCCTAAACTACAAGAGATTGAGCAAACGGCATTTGGACAAAGGACTATCCCTTCTTAAGGACGAGGACCTGGTGCTCATTTTAATGCATGAATCGTCCTTATCTGATATGTAGTTTTTATTTTAGAAAATAAATAAAAAAAATAAAAATTGACAAAAAAGGACACATGAAATTAACATGAAATCTAATTTTTTTAAAATTATTTCAAGGATACAGTCTTGTGGGCAGTAGCTTAAGGAACATTTTGATGCATAAATCGTCCTTTTATGATGTATGGTTTAGAAGTTATGGCTAAAAAATCAAAAAAATCGCAAAAAACCACGTCAAAAACTATGATTCATGTAAAAAATTTTAACTAAGATTCTTGAAAAAAATCAAATTTCAGAAAACTTTTTTCTGAATATGCAGTCTTGTGTATATATGTATTAGAAACAATTTGGTGCATAAATCGTCCTTGTAGGATGTATGGTTTGGAAGTTATGACGGAAAAAGCACATGTTTTTGGCCAGCTACCACTCCAAAAAGTGTTCTACAACTCCTAAACTACAAGAGATAGAGCAAACGGCATTTGGACAAAGGACTATCCCTTCTTAAGGACGAGGACCTGGTGCAAAAATCGCAAAAAACCACGTCAAAAACTATCATTCATGTAAAAAATTTTAACTAAGATTCTTGAAAAAAATCAAATTTCAGAAAACTTTTTTCTGAATATGCAGTCTTGTGTATATATGTATTAGAAACAATTTGGTGCATAAATCGTCCTTGTAGGATGTATGGTTTGGGAGTTATGACGGAAAAAGCACATGTTTTTGGCCAGCTACCACTCCAAAAAGTGTTCTACAACTCCTAAACTACAAGAGATAGAGCAAACGGCATTTGGACAAAGGAGTATCCCTTCTTAAGGACGAGGACCTGGTGCTCATTTTAATGCATGAATCGTCCTTATCTGATATGTAGTTTTTATTTTAGAAAATAAATAAAAAAAATAAAAATTGACAAAAAAGGACACATGAAATTAACATGAAACCTAATTTTTAAAATTATTTCAAGGATACAGTCTTGTGGGCAGTAGCTTAAGGAACATTTTGATGCATAAATCGTCCTTTTATGATGTATGGTTTAGAAGTTATGGCTAAAAAATCAAAAAAATCGCAAAAAACCACGTCAAAAACTATGATTCATGTAAAAAATTTTAACTAAGATTCTTGAAAAAAATCAAATTTCAGAAAACTTTTTTCTGAATATGCAGTCTTGTGTATATATGTATTAGAAACAATTTGGTGCATAAATCGTCCTTGTAGGATGTATGGTTTGGAAGTTATGACGGAAAAAGCACATGTTTTTGGCCAGCTACCACTCCAAAAAGTGTTCTACAACTCCTAAACTACAAGAGATAGAGCAAACGGCATTTGGACAAAGGACTATCCCTTCTTAAGGACGAGGACCTGGTGCTCATTTTAATGCATGAATCGTCCTTATCTGATATGTAGTTTTTATTTTAGAAAATAAATAAAAAAAATAAAAATTGACAAAAAAGGACACATGAAATTAACATGAAATCTAATTTTTAAAATTATTTCAAGGATACAGTCTTGTGGGCAGTAGCTTAAGGAACATTTTGATGCATAAATTGTCCTTTTATGATGTATGGTTTAGAAGTTATGGCTAAAAAATCAAAAAAATCGCAAAAAACCACGTCAAAAACTATGATTCATGTAAAAAATTTTAACTAAGATTCTTGAAAAAAATCAAATTTCAGAAAACTTTTTTCTGAATATGCAGTCTTGTGTATATATGTATTAGAAACAATTTGGTGCATAAATCGTCCTTGTAGGATGTATGGTTTGGGAGTTATGACGGAAAAAGCACATGTTTTTGGCCAGCTACCACTCCAAAAAGTGTTCTACAACTCCTAAACTACAAGAGATAGAGCAAACGGCATTTGGACAAAGGAGTATCCCTTCTTAAGGACGAGGACCTGGTGCTCATTTTAATGCATGAATCGTCCTTATCTGATATGTAGTTTTTATTTTAGAAAATAAATAAAAAAAATAAAAATTGACAAAAAAGGACACATGAAATTAACATGAAACCTAATTTTTAAAATTATTTCAAGGATACAGTCTTGTGGGCAGTAGCTTAAGGAACATTTTGATGCATAAATCGTCCTTTTATGATGTATGGTTTAGAAGTTATGGCTAAAAAATCAAAAAAATCGCAAAAAACCACGTCAAAAACTATGATTCATGTAAAAAATTTTAACTAAGATTCTTGAAAAAAATCAAATTTCAGAAAACTTTTTTCTGAATATGCAGTCTTGTGTATATATGTATTAGAAACAATTTGGTGCATAAATCGTCCTTGTAGGATGTATGGTTTGGAAGTTATGACGGAAAAAGCACATGTTTTTGGCCAGCTACCACTCCAAAAAGTGTTCTACAACTCCTAAACTACAAGAGATAGAGCAAACGGCATTTGGACAAAGGAGTATCCCTTCTTAAGGACGAGGACCTGGTTCTCATTTTAATGCATGAATCGTCCTTATCTGATATGTAGTTTTTATTTTAGAAAATAAATAAAAAAAATAAAAATTGACAAAAAAGGACACATGAAATTAACATGAAATCTAATTTTTAAAATTATTTCAAGGATACAGTCTTGTGGGCAGTAGCTTAAGGAATATTTTGATGCATAAATCGTCCTTTTATGATGTATGGTTTAGAAGTTATGGCTAAAAAATCAAAAAAATCGCAAAAAACCACGTCAAAAACTTTGATTCATGTAAAAAATTTTAACCAAGATTCTTGAAAAAAATCAAATTTCAGAAAACTTTTTTCTGAATATGCAGTCTTGTGTATATATGTATTAGAAACAATTTGGTGCATAAATCGTACTTGTAGGATGTATGGTTTGGGAGTTATGACGGAAAAAGCACATGTTTTTGGCCAGCTACCACTCCAAAAAGTGTTCTACAACTCCTAAACTACAAGAGATAGAGCAAACGGCATTTGGACAAAGGAGTATCCCTTCTTAAGGATGAGGACCTGGTGCTCATTTTAATGTATGAATCGTCCTTATCTGATATGTAGTTTTTATTTTAGAAAATAAATAAAAAAAATAAAAATTGACAAAAAAGGACACATGAAATTAACATGAAATCTAATTTTTAAAATTATTTCAAGGATACAGTCTTGTGGGCAGTAGCTTAAGGAACATTTTGATGCATAAATCGTCCTTTTATGATGTACGGTTTAGAAGTTATGGCTAAAAAATCAAAAAAATCGCAAAAATCACGTCAAAAACTATGATTCATGTAAAAAATTTTAACTAAGATTCTTGAAAAAAATCAAATTTCAGAAAACTTTTTTCTGAATATGCAGTCTTGTGTATATATGTATTAGAAACAATTTGGTGCATAAATCGTCCTTGTAGGATGTATGGTTTGGGAGTTATGACGGAAAAAGCACATGTTTTTGGCCAGCTACCACTCCAAAAAGTGTTCTACAACTCCTAAACTACAAGAGATAGAGCAAACGGCATTTGGACAAAGGACTATCCCTTCTTAAGGACGAGGACCTGGTGCTCATTTTAATGCATGAATCGTCCTTATCTGATATGTAGTTTTTATTTTAGAAAATAAATAAAAAAAATAAAAATTGACAAAAAAGGACACATGAAATTAACATGAAACCTAATTTTTAAAATTATTTCAAGGATACAGTCTTGTGGGCAGTAGCTTAAGGAATATTTTGATGCATAAATCGTCCTTTTATGATGTATGGTTTAGAAGTTATGGCTAAAAAATCAAAAAAATCGCAAAAAACCACGTCAAAAACTTTGATTCATGTAAAAAATTTTAACCAAGATTCTTGAAAAAAATCAAATTTCAGAAAACTTTTTTCTGAATATGCAGTCTTGTGTATATATGTATTAGAAACAATTTGGTGCATAAATCGTCCTTGTAGGATGTATGGTTTGGGAGTTATGACGGAAAAAGCACATGTTTTTGGCCAGCTACCACTCCAAAAAGTGTTCTACAACTCCTAAACTACAAGAGATAGAGCAAACGGCATTTGGACAAAGGAGTATCCCTTCTTAAGGACGAGGACCTGGTTCTCATTTTAATGCATGAATCGTCCTTATCTGATATGAAGTTTTTATTTTAGAAAATAAATAAAAAAAATAAAAATTGACAAAAAAGGACACATGAAATTAACATGAAATCTAATTTTTAAAATTATTTCAAGGATACAGTCTTGTGGGCAGTAGCTTAAGGAACATTTTGATGCATAAATCGTCCTTTTATGATGTATGGTTTAGAAGTTATGGCTAAAAAATCAAAAAAATCGCAAAAAACCACGTCAAAAACTATGATTCATGTAAAAAATTTTAACTAAGATTCTTGAAAAAAATCAAATTTCAGAAAACTTTTTTCTGAATATGCAGTCTTGTGTATATATGTATTAGAAACAATTTGGTGCATAAATCGTCCTTGTAGGATGTATGGTTTGGGAGTTATGACGGAAAAAGCACATGTTTTTGGCCAGCTACCACTCCAAAAAGTGTTCTACAACTCCTAAACTACAAGAGATAGAGCAAACGGCATTTGGACAAAGGAGTATCCCTTCTTAAGGACGAGGACCTGGTTCTCATTTTAATGCATGAATCGTCCTTATCTGATATGTAGTTTTTATTTTAGAAAATAAATAAAAAAAATAAAAATTGACAAAAAAGGACACATGAAATTAACATGAAATCTAATTTTTAAAATTATTTCAAGGATACAGTCTTGTGGGCAGTAGCTTAAGGAATATTTTGATGCATAAATCGTCCTTTTATGATGTATGGTTTAGAAGTTATGGCTAAAAAATCAAAAAAATCGCAAAAAACCACGTCAAAAACTTTGATTCATGTAAAAAATTTTAACCAAGATTCTTGAAAAAAATCAAATTTCAGAAAACTTTTTTCTGAATATGCAGTCTTGTGTATATATGTATTAGAAACAATTTGGTGCATAAATCGTACTTGTAGGATGTATGGTTTGGGAGTTATGACGGAAAAAGCACATGTTTTTGGCCAGCTACCACTCCAAAAAGTGTTCTACAACTCCTAAACTACAAGAGATAGAGCAAACGGCATTTGGACAAAGGAGTATCCCTTCTTAAGGACGAGGACCTGGTGCTCATTTTAATGTATGAATCGTCCTTATCTGATATGTAGTTTTTATTTTAGAAAATAAATAAAAAAAATAAAAATTGACAAAAAAGGACACATGAAATTAACATGAAATCTAATTTTTAAAATTATTTCAAGGATACAGTCTTGTGGGCAGTAGCTTAAGGAACATTTTGATGCATAAATCGTCCTTTTATGATGTACGGTTTAGAAGTTATGGCTAAAAAATCAAAAAAATCGCAAAAAACCACGTCAAAAACTATGATTCATGTAAAAAATTTTAACTAAGATTCTTGAAAAAAATCAAATTTCAGAAAACTTTTTTCTGAATATGCAGTCTTGTGTATATATGTATTAGAAACAATTTGGTGCATAAATCGTCCTTGTAGGATGTATGGTTTGGGAGTTATGACGGAAAAAGCACATGTTTTTGGCCAGCTACCACTCCAAAAAGTGTTCTACAACTCCTAAACTACAAGAGATAGAGCAAACGGCATTTGGACAAAGGACTATCCCTTCTTAAGGACGAGGACCTGGTGCTCATTTTAATGCATGAATCGTCCTTATCTGATATGTAGTTTTTATTTTAGAAAATAAATAAAAAAAATAAAAATTGACAAAAAAGGACACATGAAATTAACATGAAACCTAATTTTTAAAATTATTTCAAGGATACAGTCTTGTGGGCAGTAGCTTAAGGAACATTTTGATGCATAAATCGTCCTTTTATGATGTATGGTTTAGAAGTTATGGCTAAAAAATCAAAAAAATCGCAAAAAACCACGTCAAAAACTATGATTCATGTAAAAAATTTTAACTAAGATTCTTGAAAAAAATCAAATTTCAGAAAACTTTTTTCTGAATATGCAGTCTTGTGTATATATGTATTAGAAACAATTTGGTGCATAAATCGTCCTTGTAGGATGTATGATTTGGGAGTTATGACGGAAAAAGCACATGTTTTTGGCCAGCTACCACTCCAAAAAGTGTTCTACAACTCCTAAACTACAAGAGATAGAGCAAACGGCATTTGGACAAAGGAGTATCCCTTCTTAAGGACGAGGACCTGGTTCTCATTTTAATGCATGAATCGTCCTTATCTGATATGTAGTTTTTATTTTAGAAAATAAATAAAAAAAATAAAAATTGACAAAAAAGGACACATGAAATTAACATGAAATCTAATTTTTAAAATTATTTCAAGGATACAGTCTTGTGGGCAGTAGCTTAAGGAATATTTTGATGCATAAATCGTCCTTTTATGATGTATGGTTTAGAAGTTATGGCTAAAAAATCAAAAAAATCGCAAAAAACCACGTCAAAAACTTTGATTCATGTAAAAAATTTTAACCAAGATTCTTGAAAAAAATCAAATTTCAGAAAACTTTTTTCTGAATATGCAGTCTTGTGTATATATGTATTAGAAACAATTTGGTGCATAAATCGTACTTGTAGGATGTATGGTTTGGGAGTTATGACGGAAAAAGCACATGTTTTTGGCCAGCTACCACTCCAAAAAGTGTTCTACAACTCCTAAACTATAAGAGATAGAGCAAACGGCATTTGGACAAAGGAGTATCCCTTCTTAAGGACGAGGACCTGGTGCTCATTTTAATGTATGAATCGTCCTTATCTGATATGTAGTTTTTATTTTAGAAAATAAATAAAAAAAATAAAAATTGACAAAAAAGGACACATGAAATTAACATGAAATCTAATTTTTAAAATTATTTCAAGGATACAGTCTTGTGGGCAGTAGCTTAAGGAACATTTTGATGCATAAATCGTCCTTTTATGATGTACGGTTTAGAAGTTATGGCTAAAAAATCAAAAAAATCGCAAAAAACCACGTCAAAAACTATGATTCATGTAAAAAATTTTAACTAAGATTCTTGAAAAAAATCAAATTTCAGAAAACTTTTTTCTGAATATGCAGTCTTGTGTATATATGTATTAGAAACAATTTGGTGCATAAATCGTCCTTGTAGGATGTATGGTTTGGGAGTTATGACGGAAAAAGCACATGTTTTTGGCCAGCTACCACTCCAAAAAGTGTTCTACAACTCCTAAACTACAAGAGATAGAGCAAACGGCATTTGGACAAAGGACTATCCCTTCTTAAGGACGAGGACCTGGTGCTCATTTTAATGCATGAATTGTCCTTATCTGATATGTAGTTTTTATTTTAGAAAATAAATAAAAAAAATAAAAATTGACAAAAAAGGACACATGAAATTAACATGAAACCTAATTTTTAAAATTATTTCAAGGATACAGTCTTGTGGGCAGTAGCTTAAGGAATATTTTGATGCATAAATCGTCCTTTTATGATGTATGGTTTAGAAGTTATGGCTAAAAAATCAAAAAAAACACAAAAAACCACGTCAAAAACTATGATTCATGTAAAAAATTTTAACCAAGATTCTTGAAAAAAATCAAATTTCAGAAAACTTTTTTCTGAATATGCAGTCTTGTGTATATATGTATTAGAAACAATTTGGTGCATAAATCGTCCTTGTAGGATGTATGGTTTGGGAGTTATGACGGAAAAAGCACATGTTTTTGGCCAGCTACCACTCCAAAAAGTGTTCTACAACTCCTAAACTACAAGAGATAGAGCAAACGGCATTTGGACAAAGGAGTATCCCTTCTTAAGGACGAGGACCTGGTTCTCATTTTAATGCATGAATCGTCCTTATCTGATATGAAGTTTTTATTTTAGAAAATAAATAAAAAAAATAAAAATTGACAAAAAAGGACACATGAAATTAACATGAAACCTAATTTTTAAAATTATTTCAAGGATACAGTCTTGTGGGCAGTAGCTTAAGGAACATTTTGATGCATAAATCGTCCTTTTATGATGTATGGTTTAGAAGTTATGGCTAAAAAATCAAAAAAATCGCAAAAAACCACGTCAAAAACTATGATTCATGTAAAAAATTTTAACTAAGATTCTTAAAAAAAATCAAATTTCAGAAAACTTTTTTCTGAATATGCAGTCTTGTGTATATATGTATTAGAAACAATTTGGTGCATAAATCGTCCTTGTAGGATGTATGGTTTGGGAGTTATGACGGAAAAAGCACATGTTTTTGGCCAGCTACCACTCCAAAAAGTGTTCTACAACTCCTAAACTACAAGAGATAGAGCAAACGGCATTTGGACAAAGGAGTATCCCTTCTTAAGGACGAGGACCTGGTTCTCATTTTAATGCATGAATCGTCCTTATCTGATATGTAGTTTTTATTTTAGAAAATAAATAAAAAAAATAAAAATTGACAAAAAAGGACACATGAAATTAACATGAAATCTAATTTTTAAAATTATTTCAAGGATACAGTCTTGTGGGCAGTAGCTTAAGGAATATTTTGATGCAAAAATCGTCCTTTTATGATGTATGGTTTAGAAGTTATGGCTAAAAAATCAAAAAAATCGCAAAAAACCACGTCAAAAACTTTGATTCATGTAAAAAATTTTAACCAAGATTCTTGAAAAAAATCAAATTTCAGAAAACTTTTTTCTGAATATGCAGTCTTGTGTATATATGTATTAGAAACAATTTGGTGCATAAATCGTCCTTGTAGGATGTATGGTTTGGGAGTTATGACGGAAAAAGCACATGTTTTTGGCCAGCTACCACTCCAAAAAGTGTTCTACAACTCCTAAACTACAAGAGATAGAGCAAACGGCATTTGGACAAAGGAGTATCCCTTCTTAAGGACGAGGACCTGGTTCTCATTTTAATGCATGAATCGTCCTTATCTGATATGTAGTTTTTATTTTAGAAAATAAATAAAAAAAATAAAAATTGACAAAAAAGGACACATGAAATTAACATGAAATCTAATTTTTAAAATTATTTCAAGGATACAGTCTTGTGAACAGTAGCTTAAGGAATATTTTGATGCATAAATCGTCCTTTTATGATGTATGGTTTAGAAGTTATGGCTAAAAAATCAAAAAAATCGCAAAAAACCACGTCAAAAACTTTGATTCATGTAAAAAATTTTAACCAAGATTCTTGAAAAAAATCAAATTTCAGAAAACTTTTTTCTGAATATGCAGTCTTGTGTATATATGTATTAGAAACAATTTGGTGCATAAATCGTACTTGTAGGATGTATGGTTTGGGAGTTATGACGGAAAAAGCACATGTTTTTGGCCAGCTACCACTCCAAAAAGTGTTCTACAACTCCTAAACTACAAGAGATAGAGCAAACGGCATTTGGACAAAGGAGTATCCCTTCTTAAGGACGAGGACCTGGTGCTCATTTTAATGTATGAATCGTCCTTATCTGATATGTAGTTTTTATTTTAGAAAATAAATAAAAAAAATAAAAATTGACAAAAAAGGACACATGAAATTAACATGAAATCTAATTTTTAAAATTATTTCAAGGATACAGTCTTGTGGGCAGTAGCTTAAGGAACATTTTGATGCATAAATCGTCCTTTTATGATGTACGGTTTAGAAGTTATGGCTAAAAAATCAAAAAAATCGCAAAAAACCACGTCAAAAACTATGATTCATGTAAAAAATTTTAACTAAGATTCTTGAAAAAAATCAAATTTCAGAAAACTTTTTTCTGAATATGCAGTCTTGTGTATATATGTATTAGAAACAATTTGGTGCATAAATCGTCCTTGTAGGATGTATGGTTTGGGAGTTATGACGGAAAAAGCACATGTTTTTGGCCAGCTACCACTCCAAAAAGTGTTCTACAACTCCTAAACTACAAGAGATAGAGCAAACGGCATTTGGACAAAGGACTATCCCTTCTTAAGGACGAGGACCTGGTGCTCATTTTAATGCATGAATCGTCCTTATCTGATATGTAGTTTTTATTTTAGAAAATAAATAAAAAAAATAAAAATTGACAAAAAAGGACACATGAAATTAACATGAAACCTAATTTTTAAAATTATTTCAAGGATACAGTCTTGTGAACAGTAGCTTAAGGAACATTTTGATGCATAAATCGTCCTTTTATGATGTATGGTTTAGAAGTTATGGCTAAAAAATCAAAAAAATCGCAAAAAACCACGTCAAAAACTATGATTCATGTAAAAAATTTTAACTAAGATTCTTGAAAAAAATCAAATTTCAGAAAACTTTTTTCTGAATATGCAGTCTTGTGTATATATGTATTAGAAACAATTTGGTGCATAAATCGTCCTTGTAGGATGTATGGTTTGGGAGTTATGACGGAAAAAGCACATGTTTTTGGCCAGCTACCACTCCAAAAAGTGTTCTACAACTCCTAAACTACAAGAGATAGAGCAAACGGCATTTGGACAAAGGAGTATCCCTTCTTAAGGACGAGGACCTGGTTCTCATTTTAATGCATGAATCGTCCTTATCTGATATGTAGTTTTTATTTTAGAAAATAAATAAAAAAAATAAAAATTGACAAAAAAGGACACATGAAATTAACATGAAATCTAATTTTTAAAATTATTTCAAGGATACAGTCTTGTGGGCAGTAGCTTAAGGAATATTTTGATGCATAAATCGTCCTTTTATGATGTATGGTTTAGAAGTTATGGCTAAAAAATCAAAAAAATCGCAAAAAACCACGTCAAAAACTTTGATTCATGTAAAAAATTTTAACCAAGATTCTTGAAAAAAATCAAATTTCAGAAAACTTTTTTCTGAATATGCAGTCTTGTGTATATATGTATTAGAAACAATTTGGTGCATAAATCGTACTTGTAGGATGTATGGTTTGGGAGTTATGACGGAAAAAGCACATGTTTTTGGCCAGCTACCACTCCAAAAAGTGTTCTACAACTCCTAAACTACAAGAGATAGAGCAAACGGCATTTGGACAAAGGAGTATCCCTTCTTAAGGACGAGGACCTGGTGCTCATTTTAATGTATGAATCGTCCTTATCTGATATGTAGTTTTTATTTTAGAAAATAAATAAAAAAAATAAAAATTGACAAAAAAGGACACATGAAATTAACATGAAATCTAATTTTTAAAATTATTTCAAGGATACAGTCTTGTGGGCAGTAGCTTAAGGAATATTTTGATGCATAAATCGTCCTTTTATGATGTATGGTTTAGAAGTTATGGCTAAAAAATCAAAAAAATCGCAAAAAACCACGTCAAAAACTTTGATTCATGTAAAAAATTTTAACCAAGATTCTTGAAAAAAATCAAATTTCAGAAAACTTTTTTCTGAATATGCAGTCTTGTGTATATATGTATTAGAAACAATTTGGTGCATAAATCGTACTTGTAGGATGTATGGTTTGGGAGTTATGACGGAAAAAGCACATGTTTTTGGCCAGCTACCACTCCAAAAAGTGTTCTACAACTCCTAAACTACAAGAGATAGAGCAAACGGCATTTGGACAAAGGAGTATCCCTTCTTAAGGACGAGGACCTGGTGCTCATTTTAATGTATGAATCGTCCTTATCTGATATGTAGTTTTTATTTTAGAAAATAAATAAAAAAAATAAAAATTGACAAAAAAGGACACATGAAATTAACATGAAATCTAATTTTTAAAATTATTTCAAGGATACAGTCTTGTGGGCAGTAGCTTAAGGAACATTTTGATGCATAAATCGTCCTTTTATGATGTACGGTTTAGAAGTTATGGCTAAAAAATCAAAAAAATCGCAAAAAACCACGTCAAAAACTATGATTCATGTAAAAAATTTTAACTAAGATTCTTGAAAAAAATCAAATTTCAGAAAACTTTTTTCTGAATATGCAGTCTTGTGTATATATGTATTAGAAACAATTTGGTGCATAAATCGTCCTTGTAGGATGTATGGTTTGGGAGTTATGACGGAAAAAGCACATGTTTTTGGCCAGCTACCACTCCAAAAAGTGTTCTACAACTCCTAAACTACAAGAGATAGAGCAAACGGCATTTGGACAAAGGACTATCCCTTCTTAAGGACGAGGACCTGGTGCTCATTTTAATGCATGAATCGTCCTTATCTGATATGTAGTTTTTATTTTAGAAAATAAATAAAAAAAATAAAAATTGACAAAAAAGGACACATGAAATTAACATGAAACCTAATTTTTAAAATTATTTCAAGGATACAGTCTTGTGGGCAGTAGCTTAAGGAATATTTTGATGCATAAATCGTCCTTTTATGATGTATGGTTTAGAAGTTATGGCTAAAAAATCAAAAAAATCGCAAAAAACCACGTCAAAAACTTTGATTCATGTAAAAAATTTTAACCAAGATTCTTGAAAAAAATCAAATTTCAGAAAACTTTTTTCTGAATATGCAGTCTTGTGTATATATGTATTAGAAACAATTTGGTGCATAAATCGTCCTTGTAGGATGTATGGTTTGGGAGTTATGACGGAAAAAGCACATGTTTTTGGCCAGCTACCACTCCAAAAAGTGTTCTACAACTCCTAAACTACAAGAGATAGAGCAAACGGCATTTGGACAAAGGAGTATCCCTTCTTACGGACGAGGACCTGGTTCTCATTTTAATGCATGAATCGTCCTTATCTGATATGAAGTTTTTATTTTAGAAAATAAATAAAAAAAATAAAAATTGACAAAAAAGGACACATGAAATTAACATGAAATCTAATTTTTAAAATTATTTCAAGGATACAGTCTTGTGGGCAGTAGCTTAAGGAACATTTTGATGCATAAATCGTCCTTTTATGATGTATGGTTTAGAAGTTATTGCTAAAAAATCAAAAAAATCGCAAAAAACCACGTCAAAAACTATGATTCATGTAAAAAATTTTAACTAAGATTCTTGAAAAAAATCAAATTTCAGAAAACTTTTTTCTGAATATGCAGTCTTGTGTATATATGTATTAGAAACAATTTGGTGCATAAATCGTCCTTGTAGGATGTATGGTTTGGGAGTTATGACGGAAAAAGCACATGTTTTTGGCCAGCTACCACTCCAAAAAGTGTTCTACAACTCCTAAACTACAAGAGATAGAGCAAACGGCATTTGGACAAAGGAGTATCCCTTCTTAAGGACGAGGACCTGGTTCTCATTTTAATGCATGAATCGTCCTTATCTGATATGTAGTTTTTATTTTAGAAAATAAATAAAAAAAATAAAAATTGACAAAAAAGGACACATGAAATTAACATGAAATCTAATTTTTAAAATTATTTCAAGGATACAGTCTTGTGGGCAGTAGCTTAAGGAATATTTTGATGCATAAATCGTCCTTTTATGATGTATGGTTTAGAAGTTATGGCTAAAAAATCAAAAAAATCGCAAAAAACCACGTCAAAAACTTTGATTCATGTAAAAAATTTTAACCAAGATTCTTGAAAAAAATCAAATTTCAGAAAACTTTTTTCTGAATATGCAGTCTTGTGTATATATGTATTAGAAACAATTTGGTGCATAAATCGTCCTTGTGGGATGTTTGGTTTGGGAGTTATGACGGAAAAAGCACATGTTTTTGGCCAGCTACCACTCCAAAAAGTGTTCTACAACTCCTAAACTACAAGAGATAGAGCAAACGGCATTTGGACAAAGGACTATCCCTTCTTAAGGACGAGGACCTGGTGCTCATTTTAATGCATGAATCGTCCTTATCTGATATGTAGTTTTTATTTTAGAAAATAAATAAAAAAAAATAAAAATTGACAAAAAAGGACACATTAAATTAACATGAAATCTAATTTTTAAATTATTTCAAGGATACAGTCTTGTGGGCAGTAGCTTAAGGAACATTTTGATGCATAAATCGTCCTTTTGTGATGTGTGGTTTAGAAGTTATGGCTAAAAAATCAAAAAATCGCAAAAAACCACGTCAAAAACTATGATTCATGTAAAAAATTTTAACTAAGATTCTTGAAAAAAATCAAATTTCAGAAAACTTTTTTCTGAATATGCAGTCTTGTGTATATATGTATTAGAAACAATTTGGTGCATAAATCGTCCTTGTAGGATGTATGGTTTGGGAGTTATGACGGAAAAAGCACATGTTTTTGGCCAGCTACCACTCCAAAAAGTGTTCTACAACTCCTAAACTACAAGAGATAGAGCAAACGGCATTTGCACAAAGAAGTATCCCTTCTTAAGGACGAGGACCTGGTGCTCATTTTAATGCATGAATCGTCCTTATCTGATATGTAGTTTTTATTTTAGAAAATAAATAAAAAAAATAAAAATTGACAAAAAAGGACACATGAAATTAACATGAAATCTAATTTTTAAAATTATTTCAAGGATACAGTCTTGTGGGCAGTAGCTTAAGGAATATTTTGATGCATAAATCGTCCTTTTATGATGTATGGTTTAGAAGTTATGGCTAAAAAATAAAAAAAATCGCAAAAAACCACGTCAAAAACTATGATTCATGTAAAAAATTTTAACTAAGATTCTTGAAAAAAATCAAATTTCAGAAAACTTTTTTCTGAATATGCAGTCTTGTGTATATATGTATTAGAAACAATTTGGTGCATAAATCGTCCTTGTAGGATGTATGGTTTGGGAGTTATGACGGAAAAAGCACATGTTTTTGGCCAGCTACCACTCCAAAAAGTGTTCTACAACTCCTAAACTACAAGAGATAGAGCAAACGGCATTTGGAAAAAGGAGTATCCCTTCTTAAGGACGAGGACCTGGTTCTCATTTTAATGCATGAATCGTCCTTATCTGATATGTAGTTTTTATTTTAGAAAATAAATAAAAAAAATAAAAATTGACAAAAAAGGACACATGAAATTAACATGAAATCTAATTTTTAAAATTATTTCAAGGATACAGTCTTGTGGGCAGTAGCTTAAGGAACATTTTGATGCATAAATCGTCCTTTTATGATGTATGGTTTAGAAGTTATGGCTAAAAAATCAAAAAAATCGCAAAAAACCACGTCAAAAACTATGATTCATGTAAAAAATTTTAACTAAGATTCTTGAAAAAAATCAAATTTCAGAAAACTTTTTTCTGAATATGCAGTCTTGTGTATATATGTATTAGAAACAATTTGGTGCATAAATCGTCCTTGTAGGATGTATGGTTTGGGAGTTATGACGGAAAAAGCACATGTTTTTGGCCAGCTACCACTCCAAAAAGTGTTCTACAACTCCTAAACTACAAGAGATAGAGCAAACGGCATTTGGACAAAGGAGTATCCCTTCTTAAGGACGAGGACCTGGTTCTCATTTTAATGCATGAATCGTCCTTATCTGATATGTAGTTTTTATTTTAGAAAATAAATAAAAAAAATAAAAATTGACAAAAAAGGACACATGAAATTAACATGAAATCTAATTTTTAAAATTATTTCAAGGATACAGTCTTGTGGGCAGTAGCTTAAGGAACATTTTGATGCATAAATCGTCCTTTTATGGTGTATAGTTTAGAAGTTATGGCTAAAAAATCAAAAAAATCGAAAAAAACCACGTCAAAAACTATGATTCATGTAAAAAATTTTAACTAAGATTCTTGAAAAAAATCAAATTTCAGAAAACTTTTTTCTGAATATGCAGTCTTGTGTATATATGTATTAGAAACAATTTGGTGCATAAATCGTCCTTGTAGGATGTATGGTTTGGGAGTTATGACGGAAAAAGCACATGTTTTTGGCCAGCTACCACTCCAAAAAGTGTTCTACAACTCCTAAACTACAAGAGATAGAGCAAACGGCATTTGGACAAAGGAGTATCCCTTCTTAAGGACGAGGACCTGGTTCTCATTTTAATGCATGAATCGTCCTTATCTGATATGTAGTTTTTATTTTAGAAAATAAATAAAAAAAATAAAAATTGACAAAAAAGGACACATGAAATTAACATGAAATCTAATTTTTAAAATTATTTCAAGGATACAGTCTTGTGGGCAGTAGCTTAAGGAACATTTTGATGCATAAATCGTCCTTTTATGATGTATAGTTTAGAAGTTATGGCTAAAAAATCAAAAAAATCGCAAAAAACCACGTCAAAAACTATGATTCATGTAAAAAATTTTAACTAAGATTCTTGAAAAAAATCAAATTTCAGAAAACTTTTTTCTGAATATGCAGTCTTGTGTATATATGTATTAGAAACAATTTGGTGCATAAATCGTCCTTGTAGGATGTATGGTTTGGAAGTTATGACGGAAAAAGCACATGTTTTTGGCCAGCTACCACTCCAAAAAGTGTTCTACAACTCCTAAACTACAAGAGATAGAGCAAACGGCATTTGGACAAAGGAGTATCCCTTCTTAAGGACGAGGACCTGGTGCTCATTTTAATGCATGAATCGTCCTTATCTGATATGTAGTTTTTATTTTAGAAAATAAATAAAAAAAATAAAAATTGACAAAAAAGGACACATGAAATTAACATGAAATCTAATTTTTAAAATTATTTCAAGGATACAGTCTTGTGGGCAGTAGCTTAAGGAACATTTTGATGCATAAATCGTCCTTTTATGATGTATGGTTTAGAAGTTATGGCTAAAAAAATCAAAAAAATCGCAAAAAACCACGTCAAAAACTATGATTCATGTAAAAAATTTTAACTAAGATTCTTGAAAAAAATCAAATTTCAGAAAACTTTTTTCTGAATATGCAGTCTTGTGTATATATGTATTAGAAACAATTTGGTCCATAAATCGTCCTTGTAGGATGTATGGTTTGGGAGTTATGACGGAAAAAGCACATGTTTTTGGCCAGCTACCACTCCAAAAAGTGTTCTACAACTCCTAAACTACAAGAGATAGAGCAAACGGCATTTGGACAAAGGAGTATCCCTTCTTAAGGACGAGGACCTGGTTCTCATTTTAATGCATGAATCGTCCTTATCTGATATGTAGTTTTTATTTTAGAAAATAAATAAAAAAAATAAAAATTGACAAAAAAGGACACATGAAATTAACATGAAATCTAATTTTTAAAATTATTTCAAGGATACAGTCTTGTGGGCAGTAGCTTAAGGAATATTTTGATGCATAAATCGTCCTTTTATGATGTATGGTTTAGAAGTTATGGCTAAAAAATCAAAAAAATCGCAAAAAACCACGTCAAAAACTTTGATTCATGTAAAAAATTTTAACCAAGATTCTTGAAAAAAATCAAATTTCAGAAAACTTTTTTCTGAATATGCAGTCTTGTGTATATATGTATTAGAAACAATTTGGTGCATAAATCGTCCTTGTGGGATGTATGGTTTGGGAGTTATGACGGAAAAAGCACATGTTTTTGGCCAGCTACCACTCCAAAAAGTGTTCTACAACTCCTAAACTACAAGAGATAGAGCAAACGGCATTTGGACAAAGGAGTATCCCTTCTTAAGGACGAGGACCTGGTGCTCATTTTAATGCATGAATCGTCCTTATCTGATATGTAGTTTTTATTTTAGAAAATAAATAAAAAAAAATAAAAATTGACAAAAAAGGACACATTAAATTAACATGAAATCTAATTTTTAAAATTATTTCAAGGATACAGTCTTGTGGGCAGTAGCTTAAGGAACATTTTGATGCATAAATCGTCCTTTTGTGATGTATGGTTTAGAAGTTATGGCTAAAAAATCAAAAAAATCGCAAAAAACCACGTCAAAAACTATGATTCATGTAAAAAATTTTAACTAAGATTCTTGAAAAAAATCAAATTTCAGAAAACTTTTTTCTGAATATGCAGTCTTGTGTATATATGTATTAGAAACAATTTGGTGCATAAATCGTCCTTGTAGGATGTATGGTTTGGAAGTTATGACGGAAAAAGCACATGTTTTTGGCCAGCTACCACTCCAAAAAGTGTTCTACAACTCCTAAACTACAAGAGATAGAGCAAACGGCATTTGGACAAAGGAGTATCCCTTCTTAAGGACGAGGACCTGGTGCTCATTTTAATGCATGAATCGTCCTTATCTGATATGTAGTTTTTTATTTTAGAAAATAAATAAAAAAAATAAAAATTGACAAAAAAGGACACATGAAATTAACATGAAATCTAATTTTTAAAATTATTTCAAGGATACAGTCTTGTGGGCAGTAGCTTAAGGAACATTTTGATGCATAAATCGTCCTTTTATGATGTATGGTTTAGAAGTTATGGCTAAAAAATCAAAAAAATCGCAAAAAAACACGTCAAAAACTATGATTCATGTAAAAAATTTTAACTAAGATTCTTGAAAAAAATCAAATTTCAGAAAACTTTTTTCTGAATATGCAGTCTTGTGTATATATGTATTAGAAACAATTTGGTGCATAAATCGTCCTTGTAGGATGTATGGTTTGGGAGTTATGACGGAAAAAGCACATGTTTTTGGCCAGCTACCACTCCAAAAAGTGTTCTACAACTCCTAAACTACAAGAGATAGAGCAAACGGCATTTGGACAAAGGACTATCCCTTCTTAAGGACGAGGACCTGGTGCTCCTTTTAATGCATGAATCGTCCTTATCTGATATGTAGTTTTTATTTTAGAAAATAAATAAAAAAAATAAAAATTGACAAAAAAGGACACATGAAATTAACATGAAATCTAATTTTTAAAATTATTTCAAGGATACAGTCTTGTGGGCAGTAGCTTAAGGAACATTTTGATGCATAAATCGTCCTTTTATGATGTATGGTTTAGAAGTTATGGCTAAAAAATCAAAAAAATCGCAAAAAACCACGTCAAAAACTATGATTCATGTAAAAAATTTTAACTAAGATTCTTGAAAAAAATCAAATTTCAGAAAACTTTTTTCTGAATATGCAGTCTTGTGTATATATGTATTAGAAACAATTTGGTGCATAAATCGTCCTTGTAGGATGTATGGTTTGGGAGTTATGACGGAAAAAGCACATGTTTTTGGCCAGCTACCACTCCAAAAAGTGTTCTACAACTCCTAAACTACAAGAGATAGAGCAAACGGCATTTGGACAAAGGAGTATCCCTTCTTAAGGACGAGGACCTGGTGCTCATTTTAATGCATGAATCGTCCTTATCTGATATGTAGTTTTTATTTTAGAAAATAAATAAAAAAAATAAAAATTGACAAAAAAGGACACATGAAATTAACATGAAATCTAATTTTTAAAATTATTTCAAGGATACAGTCTTGTGGGCAGTAGCTTAAGGAACATTTTGATGCATAAATCGTCCTTTTATGATGTATGGTTTAGAAGTTATGGCTAAAAAATCAAAAAAATCGCAAAAAACCACGTCAAAAACTATGATTCATGTAAAAAATTTTAACTAAGATTCTTGAAAAAAATCAAATTTCAGAAAACTTTTTTCTGAATATGCAGTCTTGTGTATATATGTATTAGAAACAATTTGGTGCATAAATCGTCCTTGTAGGATGTATGGTTTGGAAGTTATGACGGAAAAAGCACATGTTTTTGGCCAGCTACCACTCCAAAAAGTGTTCTACAACTCCTAAACTACAAGAGATAGAGCAAACGGCATTTGGACAAAGGAGTATCCCTTCTTAAGGACGAGGACCTGGTGCTCATTTTAATGCATGAATCGTCCTTATCTGATATGTAGTTTTTATTTTAGAAAATAAATAAAAAAAATAAAAATTGACAAAAAAGGACACATGAAATTAACATGAAATCTAATTTTTAAAATTATTTCAAGGATACAGTCTTGTGGGCAGTAGCTTAAGGAACATTTTGATGCATAAATCGTCCTTTTATGATGTATGGTTTAGAAGTTATGGCTAAAAAATCAAAAAAATCGCAAAAAACCACGTCAAAAACTATGATTCATGTAAAAAATTTTAACTAAGATTCTTGAAAAAAATCAAATTTCAGAAAACTTTTTTCTGAATATGCAGTCTTGTGTATATATGTATTAGAAACAATTTGGTGCATAAATCGTCCTTGTAGGATGTATGGTTTGGGAGTTATGACGGAAAAAGCACATGTTTTTGGCCAGCTACCACTCCAAAAAGTGTTCTACAACTCCTAAACTACAAGAGAAAGAGTTAACGGCATTTGGACAAAGGAGTATCCCTTCTTAAGGACGAGGACCTGGTGCTCATTTTAATGCATGAATCGTCCTTATCTGATATGTAGTTTTTATTTTAGAAAATAAATAAAAAAAATAAAAATTGACAAAAAAGGACACATGAAATTAACATGAAATCTAATTTTTAAAATTATTTCAAGGATACAGTCTTGTGGGCAGTAGCTTAAGGAACATTTTGATGCATAAATCGTCCTTTTATGATGTATGGTTTAGAAGTTATGGCTAAAAAATCAAAAAAATCGCAAAAAACCACGTCAAAAACTATGATTCATGTAAAAAATTTTAACTAAGATTCTTGAAAAAAATCAAATTTCAGAAAACTTTTTTCTGAATATGCAGTCTTGTGTATATATGTATTAGAAACAATTTGGTGCATAAATCGTCCTTGTAGGATGTATGGTTTGGGAGTTATGACGGAAAAAGCACATGTTTTTGGCCAGCTACCACTCCAAAAAGTGTTCTACAACTCCTAAACTACAAGAGATAGAGCAAACGGCATTTGGACAAAGGAGTATCCCTTCTTAAGGACGAGGACCTGGTTCTCATTTTAATGCATGAATCGTCCTTATCTGATATGTAGTTTTTATTTTAGAAAATAAATAAAAAAAATAAAAATTGACAAAAAAGGACACATGAAATTAACATGAAATCTAATTTTTAAAATTATTTGAAGGATACAGTCTTGTGGGCAGTAGCTTAAGGAACATTTTGATGCATAAATCGTCCTTTTATGATGTATGGTTTAGAAGTTATGGCTAAAAAATCAAAAAAATCGCAAAAAACCACGTCAAAAACTATGATTCATGTAAAAAATTTTAACTAAGATTCTTGAAAAAAATCAAATTTCAGAAAACTTTTTTCTGAATATGCAGTCTTGTGTATATATGTATTAGAAACAATTTGGTGCATAAATCGTCCTTGTAGGATGTATGGTTTGGGAGTTATGACGGAAAAAGCACATGTTTTTGGCCAGCTACCACTCCAAAAAGTGTTCTACAACTCTTAAACTACAAGAGATAGAGCAAACGGCATTTGGACAAAGGAGTATCCCTTCTTAAGGACGAGGACCTGGTGCTCATTTTAATGCATGAATCGTCCTTATCTGATATGTAGTTTTTATTTTAGAAAATAAATAAAAAAAATAAAAATTGACAAAAAAGGACACATGAAATTAACATGAAATCTAATTTTTAAAATTATTTCAAGGATACAATCTTGTGGGCAGTAGCTTAAGGAACATTTTGATGCATAAATCGTCCTTTTATGATGTATGGTTTAGAAGTTATGGCTAAAAAATCAAAAAAATCGCAAAAAACCACGTCAAAAACTATGATTCATGTAAAAAATTTTAACTAAGATTCTTGAAAAAAATCAAATTTCAGAAAACTTTTTTCTGAATATGCAGTCTTGTGTATATATGTATTAGAAACAATTTGGTGCATAAATCGTCCTTGTAGGATGTATGGTTTGGAAGTTATGACGGAAAAAGCACATGTTTTTGGCCAGCTACCACTCCAAAAAGTGTTCTACAACTCCTAAACTACAAGAGATAGAGCAAACGGCATTTGGACAAAGGACTATCCCTTCTTAAGGACGAGGACCTGGTGCTCATTTTAATGCATGAATCGTCCTTATCTGATATGTAGTTTTTATTTTAGAAAATAAATAAAAAAAATAAAAATTGACAAAAAAGGACACATGAAATTAACATGAAATCTAATTTTTAAAATTATTTCAAGGATACAGTCTTGTGGGCAGTAGCTTAAGGAACATTTTGATGCATAAATCGTCCTTTTATGATGTATGGTTTAGAAGTTATGGCTAAAAAATCAAAAAAATCGCAAAAAAAACACGTCAAAAACTATGATTCATGTAAAAAATTTTAACTAAGATTCTTGAAAAAAATCAAATTTCAGAAAACTTTTTTCTGAATATGCAGTCTTGTGTATATATGTATTAGAAACAATTTGGTGCATAAATCGTCCTTGTAGGATGTATGGTTTGGGAGTTATGACGGAAAAAGCACATGTTTCTGGCCAGCTACCACTCCAAAAAGTGTTCTACAACTCCTAAACTACAAGAGATAGAGCAAACGGCATTTGGACAAAGGAGTATCCCTTCTTAAGGACGAGGACCTGGTTCTCATTTTAATGCATGAATCGTCCTTATCTGATATGTAGTTTTTATTTTAGAAAATAAATAAAAAAAATAAAAATTGACAAAAAAGGACACATGAAATTAACATGAAATCTAATTTTTAAAATTATTTGAAGGATACAGTCTTGTGGGCAGTAGCTTAAGGAACATTTTGATGCATAAATCGTCCTTTTATGATGTATGGTTTAGAAGTTATGGCTAAAAAATCAAAAAAATCGCAAAAAACCACGTCAAAAACTATGATTCATGTAAAAAATTTTAACTAAGATTCTTGAAAAAAATCAAATTTCAGAAAACTTTTTTCTGAATATGCAGTCTTGTGTATATATGTATTAGAAACAATTTGGTGCATAAATCGTCCTTGTAGGATGTATGGTTTGGGAGTTATGACGGAAAAAGCACATGTTTTTGGCCAGCTACCACTCCAAAAAGTGTTCTACAACTCTTAAACTACAAGAGATAGAGCAAACGGCATTTGGACAAAGGAGTATCCCTTCTTAAGGACGAGGACCTGGTGCTCATTTTAATGCATGAATCGTCCTTATCTGATATGTAGTTTTTATTTTAGAAAATAAATAAAAAAAATAAAAATTGACAAAAAAGGACACATGAAATTAACATGAAATCTAATTTTTTTAAAATTATTTCAAGGATACAGTCTTGTGGGCAGTAGCTTAAGGAACATTTTGATGCATAAATCGTCTTTTTATGATGTATGGTTTAGAAGTTATGGCTAAAAAATCAAAAAAATCGCAAAAAACCACGTCAAAAACTATGATTCATGTAAAAAATTTTAACTAAGATTCTTGAAAAAAATCAAATTTCAGAAAACTTTTTTCTGAATATGCAGTCTTGTGTATATATGTATTAGAAACAATTTGGTGCATAAATCGTCCTTGTAGGATGTATGGTTTGGGAGTTATGACGGAAAAAGCACATGTTTTTGGCCAGCTACCACTCCAAAAAGTGTTCTACAACTCCTAAACTACAAGAGATAGAGCAAACGGCATTTGGACAAAGGACTATCCCTTCTTAAGGACGAGGACCTGGTAATCATTTTAATGCATGAATCGTCCTTATCTGATATGTAGTTTTTATTTTAGAAAATAAATAAAAAAAATAAAAATTGACAAAAAAGGACACATGAAATTAACATGAAATCTAATTTTTAAAATTATTTCAAGGATACAGTCTTGTGGGCAGTAGCTTAAGGAACATTTTGATGCATAAATCGTCCTTTTATGATGTATGGTTTAGAAGTTATGGCTAAAAAATCAAAAAAATCGCAAAAAACCACGTCAAAAACTATGATTCATGTAAAAAATTTTAACCAAGATTCTTGAAAAAAATCAAATTTCAGAAAACTTTTTTCTGAATATGCAGTCTTGTGTATATATGTATTAGAAACAATTTGGTGCATAAATCGTCCTTGTAGTATGTATGGTTTGGGAGTTATGACGGAAAAAGCACATGTTTCTGGCCAGCTACCACTCCAAAAAGTGTTCTACAACTCCTAAACTACAAGAGATAGAGCAAACGGCATTTGGACAAAGGAGTATCCCTTCTTAAGGACGAGGACCTGGTGCTCATTTTAATGCATGAATCGTCCTTATCTGATATGTAGTTTTTATTTTAGAAAATAAATAAAAAAAATAAAAATTGACAAAAAAGGACACATGAAATTAACATGAAATCTAATTTTTTTAAAATTATTTCAAGGATACAGTCTTGTGGGCAGTAGCTTAAGGAACATTTTGATGCATAAATCGTCTTTTTATGATGTATGGTTTAGAAGTTATGGCTAAAAAATCAAAAAAATCGCAAAAAACCACGTCAAAAACTATGATTCATGTAAAAAATTTTAACTAAGATTCTTGAAAAAAATCAAATTTCAGAAAACTTTTTTCTGAATATGCAGTCTTGTGTATATATGTATTAGAAACAATTTGGTGCATAAATCGTCCTTGTAGGATGTATGGTTTGGAAGTTATGACGGAAAAAGCACATGTTTTTGGCCAGCTACCACTCCAAAAAGTGTTCTACAACTCCTAAACTACAAGAGATAGAGCAAACGGCATTTGGACAAAGGAGTATCCCTTCTTAAGGACGAGGACCTGGTGCTCATTTTAATGCATGAATCGTCCTTATCTGATATGTAGTTTTTATTTTAGAAAATAAATAAAAAAAATAAAAATTGACAAAAAAGGACACATGAAATTAACATGAAATCTAATTTTTAAAATTATTTCAAGGATACAGTCTTGTGGGCAGTAGCTTAAGGAACATTTTGATGCATAAATAGTCCTTTTATGATGTATGGTTTAGAAGTTATGGCTAAAAAATCAAAAAAATCGCAAAAAACCACGTCAAAAACTATGATTCATGTAAAAAATTTTAACTAAGATTCTTGAAAAAAATCAAATTTCAGAAAACTTTTTTCTGAATATGCAGTCTTGTGTATATATGTATTAGAAACAATTTGGTGCATAAATCGTCCTTGTAGGATGTATGGTTTGGGAGTTATGACGGAAAAAGCACATGTTTTTGGCCAGCTACCACTCCAAAAAGTGTTCTACAACTCCTAAACTACAAGAGATAGAGTTAACGGCATTTGGACAAAGGAGTATCCCTTCTTAAGGACGAGGACCTGGTGCTCATTTTAATGCATGAATCGTCCTTATCTGATATGTAGTTTTTATTTTAGAAAATAAATAAAAAAAAATAAAAATTGACAAAAAAGGACACATGAAATTAACATGAAATCTAATTTTTAAAATTATTTCAAGGATACAGTCTTGTGGGCAGTAGCTTAAGGAACATTTTGATGCATAAATCGTCCTTTTATGATGTATGGTTTAGAAGTTATGGCTAAAAAATCAAAAAAATCGCAAAAAACCACGTCAAAAACTATGATTCATGTAAAAAATTTTAACTAAGATTCTTGAAAAAAATCAAATTTCAGAAAACTTTTTTCTGAATATGCAGTCTTGTGTATATATGTATTAGAAACAATTTGGTGCATAAATCGTCCTTGTAGGATGTATGGTTTGGAAGTTATGACGGAAAAAGCACATGTTTTTGGCCAGCTACCACTCCAAAAAGTGTTCTACAACTCCTAAACTACAAGAGATAGAGCAAACGGCATTTGGACAAAGGACTATCCCTTCTTAAGGACGAGGACCTGGTGCTCATTTTAATGCATGAATCGTCCTTATCTGATATGTAGTTTTTATTTTAGAAAATAAATAAAAAAAATAAAAATTGACAAAAAAGGACACATGAAATTAACATGAAATCTAATTTTTAAAATTATTTCAAGGATACAGTCTTATGGGCAGTAGCTTAAGGAACATTTTGATGCATAAATCGTCCTTTTATGATGTATGGTTTAGAAGTTATGGCTAAAAAATCAAAAAAATCGCAAAAAAACACGTCAAAAACTATGATTCATGTAAAAAATTTTAACTAAGATTCTTGAAAAAAATCAAATTTCAGAAAACTTTTTTCTGAATATGCAGTCTTGTGTATATATGTATTAGAAACAATTTGGTGCATAAATCGTCCTTGTAGGATGTATGGTTTGGGAGTTATGACGGAAAAAGCACATGTTTTTGGCCAGCTACCACTCCAAAAAGTGTTCTACAACTCCTAAACTACAAGAGATAGAGCAAACGGCATTTGGACAAAGGAGTATCCCTTCTTAAGGACGAGAACCTGGTGCTCATTTTAATGCATGAATCGTCCTTATCTGATATGTAGTTTTTATTTTAGAAAATAAATAAAAAAAATAAAAATTGACAAAAAAGGACACATGAAATTAACATGAAATCTAATTTTTAAAATTATTTCAAGGATACAGTCTTGTGGGCAGTAGCTTAAGGAACATTTTGATGCATAAATCGTCCTTTTATGATGTATGGTTTAGAAGTTATGGCTAAAAAATCAAAAAAATCGCAAAAAACCACGTCAAAAACTATGATTCATGTAAAAAATTTTAACTAAGATTCTTGAAAAAAATCAAATTTCAGAAAACTTTTTTCTGAATATGCAGTCTTGTGTATATATGTATTAGAAACAATTTGGTGCATAAATCGTCCTTGTAGGATGTATGGTTTGGAAGTTATGACGGAAAAAGCACATGTTTTTGGCCAGCTACCACTCCAAAAAGTGTTCTACAACTCCTAAACTACAAGAGATAGAGCAAACGGCATTTGGACAAAGGAGTATCCCTTCTTAAGGACGAGGACCTGGTGCTCATTTTAATGCATGAATCGTCCTTATCTGATATGTAGTTTTTATTTTAGAAAATAAATAAAAAAAATAAAAATTGACAAAAAAGGACACATGAAATTAACATGAAATCTAATTTTTAAAATTATTTCAAGGATACAGTCTTGTGGGCAGTAGCTTAAGGAACATTTTGATGCATAAATAGTCCTTTTATGATGTATGGTTTAGAAGTTATGGCTAAAAAATCAAAAAAATCGCAAAAAACCACGTCAAAAACTATGATTCATGTAAAAAATTTTAACTAAGATTCTTGAAAAAAATCAAATTTCAGAAAACTTTTTTCTGAATATGCAGTCTTGTGTATATATGTATTAGAAACAATTTGGTGCATAAATCGTCCTTGTAGGATGTATGGTTTGGGAGTTATGACGGAAAAAGCACATGTTTTTGGCCAGCTACCACTCCAAAAAGTGTTCTACAACTCCTAAACTACAAGAGAAAGAGTTAACGGCATTTGGACAAAGGAGTATCCCTTCTTAAGGACGAGGACCTGGTGCTCATTTTAATGCATGAATCGTCCTTATCTGATATGTAGTTTTTATTTTAGAAAATAAATAAAAAAAATAAAAATTGACAAAAAAGGACACATGAAATTAACATGAAATCTAATTTTTAAAATTATTTCAAGGATACAGTCTTGTGGGCAGTAGCTTAAGGAACATTTTGATGCATAAATCGTCCTTTTATGATGTATGGTTTAGAAGTTATGGCTAAAAAATCAAAAAAATCGCAAAAAACCACGTCAAAAACTATGATTCATGTAAAAAATTTTAACTAAGATTCTTGAAAAAAATCAAATTTCAGAAAACTTTTTTCTGAATATGCAGTCTTGTGTATATATGTATTAGAAACAATTTGGTGCATAAATCGTCCTTGTAGGATGTATGGTTTGGGAGTTATGACGGAAAAAGCACATGTTTTTGGCCAGCTACCACTCCAAAAAGTGTTCTACAACTCCTAAACTACAAGAGATAGAGCAAACGGCATTTGGACAAAGGACTATCCCTTCTTAAGGACGAGGACCTGGTGCTCATTTTAATGCATGAATCGTCCTTATCTGATATGTAGTTTTTATTTTAGAAAATAAATAAAAAAAATAAAAATTGACAAAAAAGGACACATGAAATTAACATGAAATCTAATTTTTAAAATTATTTCAAGGATACAGTCTTGTGGGCAGTAGCTTAAGGAACATTTTGATGCATAAATAGTCCTTTTATGATGTATGGTTTAGAAGTTATGGCTAAAAAATCAAAAAAATCGCAAAAAACCACGTCAAAAACTATGATTCATGTAAAAAATTTTAACTAAGATTCTTGAAAAAAATCAAATTTCAGAAAACTTTTTTCTGAATATGCAGTCTTGTGTATATATGTATTAGAAACAATTTGGTGCATAAATCGTCCTTGTAGGATGTATGGTTTGGAAGTTATGACGGAAAAAGCACATGTTTTTGGCCAGCTACCACTCCAAAAAGTGTTCTACAACTCCTAAACTACAAGAGATAGAGCAAACGGCATTTGGACAAAGGACTATCCCTTCTTAAGGACGAGGACCTGGTGCTCATTTTAATGCATGAATCGTCCTTATCTGATATGTAGTTTTTATTTTAGAAAATAAATAAAAAAAATAAAAATTGACAAAAAAGGACACATGAAATTAACATGAAATCTAATTTTTAAAATTATTTCAAGGATACAGTCTTGTGGGCAGTAGCTTAAGGAACATTTTGATGCATAAATCGTCCTTTTATGATGTATGGTTTAGAAGTTATGGCTAAAAAATAAAAAAAATCGCAAAAAACCACGTCAAAAACTATGATTCATGTAAAAAATTTTAACTAAGATTCTTGAAAAAAATCAAATTTCAGAAAACTTTTTTCTGAATATGCAGTCTTGTGTATATATGTATTAGAAACAATTTGGTGCATAAATCGTCCTTGTAGGATGTATGGTTTGGGAGTTATGACGGAAAAAGCACATGTTTTTGGCCAGCTACCACTCCAAAAAGTGTTCTACAACTCCTAAACTACAAGAGATAGAGTTAACGGCATTTGGACAAAGGAGTATCCCTTCTTAAGGACGAGGACCTGGTGCTCATTTTAATGCATGAATTGTCCTTATCTGATATGTAGTTTTTATTTTAGAAAATAAATAAAAAAAATAAAAATTGACAAAAAAGGACACATGAAATTAACATGAAATCTAATTTTTAAAATTATTTCAAGGATACAGTCTTGTGGGCAGTAGCTTAAGGAACATTTTGATGCATAAATCGTCCTTTTATGATGTATGGTTTAGAAGTTATGGCTAAAAAATCAAAAAAATCGCAAAAAACCACGTCAAAAACTATGATTCATGTAAAAAATTTTAACCAAGATTCTTGAAAAAAATCAAATTTCAGAAAACTTTTTTCTGAATATGCAGTCTTGTGTATATATGTATTAGAAACAATTTGGTGCATAAATCGTCCTTGTAGGATGTATGGTTTGGGAGTTATGACGGAAAAAGCACATGTTTCTGGCCAGCTACCACTCCAAAAAGTGTTCTACAACTCCTAAACTACAAGAGATAGAGCAAACGGCATTTGGACAAAGGAGTATCCCTTCTTAAGGACGAGGACCTGGTGCTCATTTTAATGCATGAATCGTCCTTATCTGATATGTAGTTTTTATTTTAGAAAATAAATAAAAAAAATAAAAATTGACAAAAAAGGACACATGAAATTAACATGAAATCTAATTTTTAAAATTATTTCAAGGATACAGTCTTGTGGGCAGTAGCTTAAGGAACATTTTGATGCATAAATCGTCCTTTTATGATGTATGGTTTAGAAGTTATGGCTAAAAAATCAAAAAAATCGCAAAAAAACACGTCAAAAACTATGATTCATGTAAAAAATTTTAACTAAGATTCTTGAAAAAAATCAAATTTCAGAAAACTTTTTTCTGAATATGCAGTCTTGTGTATATATGTATTAGAAACAATTTGGTGCATAAATCGTCCTTGTAGGATGTATGGTTTGGGAGTTATGACGGAAAAAGCACATGTTTTTGGCCAGCTACCACTCCAAAAAGTGTTCTACAACTCCTAAACTACAAGAGATAGAGCAAACGGCATTTGGACAAAGGAGTATCCCTTCTTAAGGACGAGGACCTGGTGCTCATTTTAATGCATGAATCGTCCTTATCTGATATGTAGTTTTTATTTTAGAAAATAAATAAAAAAAATAAAAATTGACAAAAAAGGACACATGAAATTAACATGAAATCTAATTTTTAAAATTATTTCAAGGATACAGTCTTGTGGGCAGTAGCTTAAGGAATATTTTGATGCATAAATCGTCCTTTTATAATGTATGGTTTAGAAGTTATGGCTAAAAAATAAAAAAAATCGCAAAAAAACACGTCAAAAACTATGATTCATGTAAAAAATTTTAACTAAGATTCTTGAAAAAAATCAAATTTCAGAAAACTTTTTTCTGAATATGCAGTCTTGTGTATATATGTATTAGAAACAATTTGGTGCATAAATCGTCCTTGTAGGATGTATGGTTTGGGAGTTATGACGGAAAAAGCACATGTTTTTGGCCAGCTACCACTCCAAAAAGTGTTCTACAACTCCTAAACTACAAGAGATAGAGCAAACGGCATTTGGACAAAGGAGTATCCCTTCTTAAGGACGAGGACCTGGTGCTCATTTTAATGCATGAATCGTCCTTATCTGATATGTAGTTTTTATTTTAGAAAATAAATAAAAAAAATAAAAATTGACAAAAAAGGACACATGAAATTAACATGAAATCTAATTTTTAAAATTATTTCAAGGATACAGTCTTGTGGGCAGTAGCTTAAGGAACATTTTGATGCATAAATCGTCCTTTTATGATGTATGGTTTAGAAGTTATGGCTAAAAAATCAAAAAAATCGCAAAAAACCACGTCAAAAACTATGATTCATGTAAAAAATTTTAACTAAGATTCTTGAAAAAAATCAAATTTCAGAAAACTTTTTTCTGAATATGCAGTCTTGTGTATATATGTATTAGAAACAATTTGGTGCATAAATCGTCCTTGTAGGATGTATGGTTTGGAAGTTATGACGGAAAAAGCACATGTTTTTGGCCAGCTACCACTCCAAAAAGTGTTCTACAACTCCTAAACTACAAGAGATAGAGCAAACGGCATTTGGACAAAGGACTATCCCTTCTTAAGGACGAGGACCTGGTGCTCATTTTAATGCATGAATCGTCCTTATCTGATATGTAGTTTTTATTTTAGAAAATAAATAAAAAAAATAAAAATTGACAAAAAAGGACACATGAAATTAACATGAAATCTAATTTTTAAAATTATTTCAAGGATACAGTCTTGTGGGCAGTAGCTTAAGGAACATTTTGATGCATAAATCGTCCTTTTATGATGTATGGTTTAGAAGTTATGGCTAAAAAATCAAAAAAATCGCAAAAAAACACGTCAAAAACTATGATTCATGTAAAAAATTTTAACTAAGATTCTTGAAAAAAATCAAATTTCAGAAAACTTTTTTCTGAATATGCAGTCTTGTGTATATATGTATTAGAAACAATTTGGTGCATAAATCGTCCTTGTAGGATGTATGGTTTGGGAGTTATGACGGAAAAAGCACATGTTTTTGGCCAGCTACCACTCCAAAAAGTGTTCTACAACTCCTAAACTACAAGAGATAGAGCAAACGGCATTTGGACAAAGGAGTATCCCTTCTTAAGGACGAGGACCTGGTGCTCATTTTAATGCATGAATCGTCCTTATCTGATATGTAGTTTTTATTTTAGAAAATAAATAAAAAAAATAAAAATTAACAAAAAAGGACACATGAAATTAACATGAAATCTAATTTTTAAAATTATTTCAAGGATACAGTCTTGTGGGCAGTAGCTTAAGGAACATTTTGATGCATAAATCGTCCTTTTATGATGTATGGTTTAGAAGTTATGGCTAAAAAATCAAAAAAATCGCAAAAAACCACGTCAAAAACTATGATTCATGTAAAAAATTTTAACTAAGATTCTTGAAAAAAATCAAATTTCAGAAAACTTTTTTCTGAATATGCAGTCTTGTGTATATATGTATTAGAAACAATTTGGTGCATAAATCGTCCTTGTAGGATGTATGGTTTGGAAGTTATGACGGAAAAAGCACATGTTTTTGGCCAGCTACCACTCCAAAAAGTGTTCTACAACTCCTAAACTACAAGAGATAGAGCAAACGGCATTTGGACAAAGGAGTATCCCTTCTTAAGGACGAGGACCTGGTGCTCATTTTAATGCATGAATCGTCCTTATCTGATATGTAGTTTTTATTTTAGAAAATAAATAAAAAAAATAAAAATTGACAAAAAAGGACACATGAAATTAACATGAAATCTAATTTTTAAAATTATTTCAAGGATACAGTCTTGTGGGCAGTAGCTTAAGAAACATTTTGATGCATAAATCGTCCTTTTATGATGTATGGTTTAGAAGTTATGGCTAAAAAATCAAAAAAATCGCAAAAAAACACGTCAAAAACTATGATTCATGTAAAAAATTTTAACTAAGATTCTTGAAAAAAATCAAATTTCAGAAAACTTTTTTCTGAATATGCAGTCTTGTGTATATATGTATTAGAAACAATTTGGTGCATAAATCGTCCTTGTAGGATGTATGGTTTGGGAGTTATGACGGAAAAAGCACATGTTTTTGGCCAGCTACCACTCCAAAAAGTGTTCTACAACTCCTAAACTACAAGAGATAGAGCAAACGGCATTTGGACAAAGGAGTATCCCTTCTTAAGGACGAGGACCTGGTGCTCATTTTAATGCATGAATCGTCCTTATCTGATATGTAGTTTTTATTTTAGAAAATAAATAAAAAAAATAAAAATTGACAAAAAAGGACACATGAAATTAACATGAAATCTAATTTTTAAAATTATTTCAAGGATACAGTCTTGTGGGCAGTAGCTTAAGGAACATTTTGATGCATAAATCGTCCTTTTATGATGTATGGTTTAGAAGTTATGGCTAAAAAATCAAAAAAATCGCAAAAAACCACGTCAAAAACTATGATTCATGTAAAAAATTGTAACTAAGATTCTTGAAAAAAATCAAATTTCAGAAAACTTTTTTCTGAATATGCAGTCTTGTGTATATATGTATTAGAAACAATTTGGTGCATAAATCGTCCTTGTAGGATGTATGGTTTGGGAGTTATGACGGAAAAAGCACATGTTTTTGGCCAGCTACCACTCCAAAAAGTGTTCTACAACTCCTAAACTACAAGAGATAGAGCAAACGGCATTTGGACAAAGGACTATCCCTTCTTAAGGACGAGGACCTGGTGCTCATTTTAATGCATGAATCGTCCTTATCTGATATGTAGTTTTTATTTTAGAAAATAAATAAAAAAAATAAAAATTGACAAAAAAGGACACATGAAATTAACATGAAATCTAATTTTTAAAATTATTTCAAGGATACAGTCTTGTGGGCAGTAGCTTAAGGAACATTTTGATGCATAAATCGTCCTTTTATGATGTATGGTTTAGAAGTTATGGCTAAAAAATCAAAAAAATCGCAAAAAAACACGTCAAAAACTATGATTCACGTAAAAAATTTTAACTAAGATTCTTGAAAAAAATCAAATTTCAGAAAACTTTTTTCTGAATATGCAGTCTTGTGTATATATGTATTAGAAACAATTTGGTGCATAAATCGTCCTTGTAGGATGTATGGTTTGGGAGTTATGACGGAAAAAGAACATGTTTTTGGCCAGCTACCACTCCAAAAAGTGTTCTACAACTCCTAAACTACAAGAGATAGAGCAAACGGCATTTGGACAAAGGAGTATCCCTTCTTAAGGACGAGGACCTGGTGCTCATTTTAATGCATGAATCGTCCATATCTGATATGTAGTTTTTATTTTAGAAAATAAATAAAAAAAATAAAAATTGACAAAAAAGGACACATGAAATTAACATGAAATCTAATTTTTAAAATTATTTCAAGGATACAGTTTTGTGGGCAGTAGTTTAAGGAACATTTTGATGCATAAATCGTCCTTTTATGATGTATGGTTTAGAAGTTATGGCTAAAAAATCAAAAAAATCGCAAAAAACCACGTCAAAAACTATGATTCATGTAAAAAATTTTAACTAAGATTCTTGAAAAAAATTAAATTTCAGAAAACTTTTTTCTGAATATGCAGTCTTGTGTATATATGTATTAGAAACAATTTGGTGCATAAATCGTCCTTGTAGGATGTATGGTTTGGGAGTTATGACGGAAAAAGCACATGTTTTTGGCCAGCTACCACTCCAAAAAGTGTTCTACAACTCCTAAACTACAAGAGATAGAGCAAACGGCATTTGGACAAAGGAGTATCCCTTCTTAAGGACGAGGACCTGGTGCTCATTTTAATGCATGAATCGTCCTTATCTGATATGTAGTTTTTATTTTAGAAAATAAATAAAAAAAATAAAAATTGACAAAAAAGGACACATGAAATTAACATGAAATCTAATTTTTAAAATTATTTCAAGGATACAGTCTTGTGGGCAGTAGCTTAAGGAACATTTTGATGCATAAATCGTCCTTTTATGATGTATGGTTTAGAAGTTATGGCTAAAAAATCAAAAAAATCGCAAAAAACCACGTCAAAAACTATGATTCATGTAAAAAATTTTAACTAAGATTCTTGAAAAAAATCAAATTTCAGAAAACTTTTTTCTGAATATGCAGTCTTGTGTATATATGTATTAGAAACAATTTGGTGCATAAATCGTCCTTGTAGGATGTATGGTTTGGAAGTTATGACGGAAAAAGCACATGTTTTTGGCCAGCTACCACTCCAAAAAGTGTTCTACAACTCCTAAACTACAAGAGATAGAGCAAACGGCATTTGGACAAAGGAGTATCCCTTCTTAAGGACGAGGACCTGGTGCTCATTTTAATGCATGAATCGTCCTTATCTGATATGTAGTTTTTATTTTAGAAAATAAATAAAAAAAATAAAAATTGACAAAAAAGGACACATGAAATTAACATGAAATCTAATTTTTAAAATTATTTCAAGGATACAGTCTTGTGGGCAGTAGCTTAAGGAACATTTTGATGCATAAATCGTCCTTTTATGATGTATGGTTTAGAAGTTATGGCTAAAAAATCAAAAAAATCGCAAAAAAACACGTCAAAAACTATGATTCATGTAAAAAATTTTAACTAAGATTCTTGAAAAAAATCAAATTTCAGAAAACTTTTTTCTGAATATGCAGTCTTGTGTATATATGTATTAGAAACAATTTGGTGCATAAATCGTCCTTGTAGGATGTATGGTTTGGGAGTTATGACGGAAATAGCACATGTTTTTGGCCAGCTACCACTCCAAAAAGTGTTCTACAACTCCTAAACTACAAGAGATAGAGCAAACGGCATTTGGACAAAGGAGTATCCCTTCTTAAGGACGAGGACCTGGTGCTCATTTTAATGCATGAATCGTCCTTATCTGATATGTAGTTTTTATTTTAGAAAATAAATAAAAAAAATAAAAATTGACAAAAAAGGACACATGAAATTAACATGAAATCTAATTTTTAAAATTATTTCAAGGATACAGTCTTGTGGGCAGTAGCTTAAGGAACATTTTGATGCATAAATCGTCCTTTTATGATGTATGGTTTAGAAGTTATGGCTAAAAAATCAAAAAAATCGCAAAAAACCACGTCAAAAACTATGATTCATGTAAAAAATTTTAACTAAGATTCTTGAAAAAAATCAAATTTCAGAAAACTTTTTTCTGAATATGCAGTCTTGTGTATATATGTATTAGAAACAATTTGGTGCATAAATCGTCCTTGTAGGATGTATGGTTTGGAAGTTATGACGGAAAAAGCACATATTTTTGGCCAGCTACCACTCCAAAAAGTGTTCTACAACTCCTAAACTACAAGAGATAGAGCAAACGGCATTTGGACAAAGGAGTATCCCTTCTTAAGGACGAGGACCTGGTGCTCATTTTAATGCATGAATCGTCCTTATCTGATATGTAGTTTTTATTTTAGAAAATAAATAAAAAAAATAAAAATTGACAAAAAAGGACACATGAAATTAACATGAAATCTAATTTTTAAAATTATTTCAAGGATACAGTCTTGTGGGCAGTAGCTTAAGAAACATTTTGATGCATAAATCGTCCTTTTATGATGTATGGTTTAGAAGTTATGGCTAAAAAATCAAAAAAATCGCAAAAAAACACGTCAAAAACTATGATTCATGTAAAAAATTTTAACTAAGATTCTTGAAAAAAATCAAATTTCAGAAAACTTTTTTCTGAATATGCAGTCTTGTGTATATATGTATTAGAAACAATTTGGTGCATAAATCGTCCTTGTAGGATGTATGGTTTGGGAGTTATGACGGAAAAAGCACATGTTTTTGGCCAGCTACCACTCCAAAAAGTGTTCTACAACTCCTAAACTACAAGAGATAGAGCAAACGGCATTTGGACAAAGGAGTATCCCTTCTTAAGGACGAGGACCTGGTGCTCATTTTAATGCATGAATCGTCCTTATCTGATATGTAGTTTTTATTTTAGAAAATAAATAAAAAAAATAAAAATTGACAAAAAAGGACACATGAAATTAACATGAAATCTAATTTTTAAAATTATTTCAAGGATACAGTCTTGTGGGCAGTAGCTTAAGGAACATTTTGATGCATAAATCGTCCTTTTATGATGTATGGTTTAGAAGTTATGGCTAAAAATCAAAAAAATCGCAAAAAACCACGTCAAAAACTATGATTCATGTAAAAAATTTTAACTAAGATTCTTGAAAAAAATCAAATTTCAGAAAACTTTTTTCTGAATATGCAGTCTTGTGTATATATGTATTAGAAACAATTTGGTGCATAAATCGTCCTTGTAGGATGTATGGTTTGGAAGTTATGACGGAAAAAGCACATGTTTTTGGCCAGCTACCACTCCAAAAAGTGTTCTACAACTCCTAAACTACAAGAGATAGAGCAAACGGCATTTGGACAAAGGAGTATCCCTTCTTAAGGACGAGGACCTGGTGCTCATTTTAATGCATGAATCGTCCTTATCTGATATGTAGTTTTTATTTTAGAAAATAAATAAAAAAAATAAAAATTGACAAAAAAGGACACATGAAATTAACATGAAATCTAATTTTTAAAATTATTTCAAGGATACAGTCTTGTGGGCAGTAGCTTAAGAAACATTTTGATGCATAAATCGTCCTTTTATGATGTATGGTTTAGAAGTTATGGCTAAAAAATCAAAAAAATCGCAAAAAACCACGTCAAAAACTATGATTCATGTAAAAAATTTTAACTAAGATTCTTGAAAAAAATCAAATTTCAGAAAACTTTTTTCTGAATATGCAGTCTTGTGTATATATGTATTAGAAACAATTTGGTGCATAAATCGTCCTTGTAGGATGTATGGTTTGGGAGTTATGACGGAAAAAGCACATGTTTTTGGCCAGCTACCACTCCAAAAAGTGTTCTACAACTCCTAAACTACAAGAGATAGAGCAAACGGCATTTGGACAAAGGAGTATCCCTTCTTAAGGACGAGGACCTGGTGCTCATTTTAATGCATGAATCGTCCTTATCTGATATGTAGTTTTTATTTTAGAAAATAAATAAAAAAAATAAAAATTGACAAAAAAGGACACATGAAATTAACATGAAATCTAATTTTTAAAATTATTTCAAGGATACAGTCTTGTGGGCAGTAGCTTAAGGAACATTTTGATGCATAAATCGTCCTTTTATGATGTATGGTTTAGAAGTTATGGCTAAAAAATCAAAAAAATCGCAAAAAACCACGTCAAAAACTATGATTCATGTAAAAAATTTTAACTAAGATTCTTGAAAAAAATCAAATTTCAGAAAACTTTTTTCTGAATATGCAGTCTTGTGTATATATGTATTAGAAACAATTTGGTGCATAAATCGTCCTTGTAGGATGTATGGTTTGGGAGTTATGACGGAAAAAGCACATGTTTTTGGCCAGCTACCACTCCAAAAAGTGTTCTACAACTCCTAAACTACAAGAGATAGAGCAAACGGCATTTGGACAAAAGAGTATCCCTTCTTAAGGACGAGGACCTGGTGCTCATTTTAATGCATGAATCGTCCTTATCTGATATGTAGTTTTTATTTTAGAAAATAAATAAAAAAAATAAAAATTGACAAAAAAGGACACATGAAATTAACATGAAATCTAATTTTTAAAATTATTTCAAGGATACAGTCTTGTGGGCAGTAGCTTAAGGAACATTTTGATGCATAAATCGTCTTTTTATGATGTATGGTTTAGAAGTTATGGCTAAAAAATCAAAAAAATCGCAAAAAAACACGTCAAAAACTATGATTCATGTAAAAAATTTTAACTAAGATTCTTGAAAAAAATCAAATTTCAGAAAACTTTTTTCTGAATATGCAGTCTTGTGTATATATGTATTAGAAACAATTTGGTGCATAAATCGTCCTTGTAGGATGTATGGTTTGGGAGTTATGACGGAAAAAGCACATGTTTTTGGCCAGCTACCACTCCAAAAAGTGTTCTACAACTCCTAAACTACAAGAGATAGAGCAAACGGCATTTGGACAAAGGACTATCCCTTCTTAAGGACGAGGACCTGGTGCTCATTTTAATGCATGAATCGTCCTTATCTGATATGTAGTTTTTATTTTAGAAAATAAATAAAAAAAATAAAAATTGACAAAAAAGGACACATGAAATTAACATGAAATCTAATTTTTAAAATTATTTCAAGGATACAGTCTTGTGGGCAGTAGCTTAAGGAACATTTTGATGCATAAATCGTCCTTTTATGATGTATGGTTTAGAAGTTATGGCTAAAAAATCAAAAAAATCGCAAAAAACCACGTCAAAAACTATGATTCATGTAAAAAATTTTAACTAAGATTCTTGAAAAAAATCAAATTTCAGAAAACTTTTTTCTGAATATGCAGTCTTGTGTATATATGTATTAGAAACAATTTGGTGCATAAATCGTCCTTGTAGGATGTATGGTTTGGAAGTTATGACGGAAAAAGCACATGTTTTTGGCCAGCTACCACTCCAAAAAGTGTTCTACAACTCCTAAACTACAAGAGATAGAGCAAACGGCATTTGGACAAAGGAGTATCCCTTCTTAAGGACGAGGACCTGGTGCTCATTTTAATGCATGAATCGTCCTTATCTGATATGTAGTTTTTATTTTAGAAAATAAATAAAAAAAATAAAAATTGACAAAAAAGGACACATGAAATTAACATGAAATCTAATTTTTAAAATTATTTCAAGGATACAGTCTTGTGGGCAGTAGCTTAAGGAACATTTTGATGCATAAATAGTCCTTTTATGATGTATGGTTTAGAAGTTATGGCTAAAAAATCAAAAAAATCGCAAAAAACCACGTCAAAAACTATGATTCATGTAAAAAATTTTAACTAAGATTCTTGAAAAAAATCAAATTTCAGAAAATTTTTTTCTGAATATGCAGTCTTGTGTATATATGTATTAGAAACAATTTGGTGCATAAATCGTCCTTGTAGGATGTATGGTTTGGGAGTTATGACGGAAAAAGCACATGTTTTTGGCCAGCTACCACTCCAAAAAGTGTTCTACAACTCCTAAACTACAAGAGATAGAGCAAACGGCATTTGGACAAAGGAGTATCCCTTCTTAAGGACGAGGACCTGGTGCTCATTTTAATGCATGAATCGTCCTTATCTGATATGTAGTTTTTATTTTAGAAAATAAATAAAAAAAATAAAAATTGACAAAAAAGGACACATGAAATTAACATGAAATCTAATTTTTAAAATTATTTCAAGGATACAGTTTTGTGGGCAGTAGTTTAAGGAACATTTTGATGCATAAATCGTCCTTTTATGATGTATGGTTTAGAAGTTATGGCTAAAAAATCAAAAAAATCGCAAAAAACCACGTCAAAAACTATGATTCATGTAAAAAATTTTAACTAAGATTCTTGAAAAAAATCAAATTTCAGAAAACTTTTTTCTGAATATGCAGTCTTGTGTATATATGTATTAGAAACAATTTGGTGCATAAATCGTCCTTGTAGGATGTATGGTTTGGAAGTTATGACGGAAAAAGCACATGTTTTTGGCCAGCTACCACTCCAAAAAGTGTTCTACAACTCCTAAACTACAAGAGATAGAGCAAACGGCATTTGGACAAAGGACTATCCCTTCTTAAGGACGAGGACCTGGTGCTCATTTTAATGCATGAATCGTCCTTATCTGATATGTAGTTTTTATTTTAGAAAATAAATAAAAAAAAATAAAAATTGACAAAAAAGGACACATGAAATTAACATGAAATCTAATTTTTAAAATTATTTCAAGGATACAGTCTTGTGGGCAGTAGCTTAAGGAACATTTTGATGCATAAATCGTCTTTTTATGATGTATGGTTTAGAAGTTATGGCTAAAAAATCAAAAAAATCGCAAAAAAACACGTCAAAAACTATGATTCATGTAAAAAATTTTAACTAAGATTCTTGAAAAAAATCAAATTTCAGAAAACTTTTTTCTGAATATGCAGTCTTGTGTATATATGTATTAGAAACAATTTGGTGCATAAATCGTCCTTGTAGGATGTATGGTTTGGGAGTTATGACGGAAAAAGCACATGTTTTTGGCCAGCTACCACTCCAAAAAGTGTTCTACAACTCCTAAACTACAAGAGATAGAGCAAACGGCATTTGGACAAAGGAGTATCCCTTCTTAAGGACGAGGACCTGGTGCTCATTTTAATGCATGAATCGTCCTTATCTGATATGTAGTTTTTATTTTAGAAAATAAATAAAAAAAATAAAAATTGACAAAAAAGGACACATGAAATTAACATGAAATCTAATTTTTAAAATTATTTCAAGGATACAGTTTTGTGGGCAGTAGTTTAAGGAACATTTTGATGCATAAATCGTCCTTTTATGATGTATGGTTTAGAAGTTATGGCTAAAAAATCAAAAAAATCGCAAAAAACCACGTCAAAAACTATGATTCATGTAAAAAATTTTAACTAAGATTCTTGAAAAAAATCAAATTTCAGAAAACTTTTTTCTGAATATGCAGTCTTGTGTATATATGTATTAGAAACAATTTGGTGCATAAATCGTCCTTGTAGGATGTATGGTTTGGAAGTTATGACGGAAAAAGCACATGTTTTTGGCCAGCTACCACTCCAAAAAGTGTTCTACAACTCCTAAACTACAAGAGATAGAGCAAACGGCATTTGGACAAAGGACTATCCCTTCTTAAGGACGAGGACCTGGTGCTCATTTTAATGCATGAATCGTCCTTATCTGATATGTAGTTTTTATTTTAGAAAATAAATAAAAAAAATAAAAATTGACAAAAAAGGACACATGAAATTAACATGAAATCTAATTTTTAAAATTATTTCAAGGATACAGTCTTGTGGGCAGTAGCTTAAGGAACATTTTGATGCATAAATCGTCTTTTTATGATGTATGGTTTAGAAGTTATGGCTAAAAAATCAAAAAAATCGCAAAAAAACACGTCAAAAACTATGATTCATGTAAAAAATTTTAACTAAGATTCTTGAAAAAAATCAAATTTCAGAAAACTTTTTTCTGAATATGCAGTCTTGTGTATATATGTATTAGAAACAATTTGGTGCATAAATCGTCCTTGTAGGATGTATGGTTTGGGAGTTATGACGGAAAAAGCACATGTTTTTGGCCAGCTACCACTCCAAAAAGTGTTCTACAACTCCTAAACTACAAGAGATAGAGCAAACGGCATTTGGACAAAGGAGTATCCCTTCTTAAGGACGAGGACCTGGTGCTCATTTTAATGCATGAATCGTCCTTATCTGATATGTAGTTTTTATTTTAGAAAATAAATAAAAAAAATAAAAATTGACAAAAAAGGACACATGAAATTAACATGAAATCTAATTTTTAAAATTATTTCAAGGATACAGTCTTGTGGGCAGTAGCTTAAGGAACATTTTGATGCATAAATCGTCCTTTTATGATGTATGGTTTAGAAGTTATGGCTAAAAAATCAAAAAAATCGCAAAAAACCACGTCAAAAACTATGATTCATGTAAAAAATTTTAACTAAGATTCTTGAAAAAAATCAAATTTCAGAAAACTTTTTTCTGAATATGCAGTCTTGTGTATATATGTATTAGAAACAATTTGGTGCATAAATCGTCCTTGTAGGATGTATGGTTTGGAAGTTATGACGGAAAAAGCACATGTTTTTGGCCAGCTACCACTCCAAAAAGTGTTCTACAACTCCTAAACTACAAGAGATAGAGCAAACGGCATTTGGACAAAGGAGTATCCCTTCTTAAGGACGAGGACCTGGTGCTCATTTTAATGCATGAATCGTCCTTATCTGATATGTAGTTTTTATTTTAGAAAATAAATAAAAAAAATAAAAATTGACAAAAAAGGACACATGAAATTAACATGAAATCTAATTTTTAAAATTATTTCAAGGATACAGTCTTGTGGGCAGTAGCTTAAGGAACATTTTGATGCATAAATAGTCCTTTTATGATGTATGGTTTAGAAGTTATGGCTAAAAAATCAAAAAAATCGCAAAAAACCACGTCAAAAACTATGATTCATGTAAAAAATTTTAACTAAGATTCTTGAAAAAAATCAAATTTCAGAAAACTTTTTTCTGAATATGCAGTCTTGTGTATATATGTATTAGAAACAATTTGGTGCATAAATCGTCCTTGTAGGATGTATGGTTTGGGAGTTATGACGGAAAAAGCACATGTTTTTGGCCAGCTACCACTCCAAAAAGTGTTCTACAACTCCTAAACTACAAGAGATAGAGTTAACGGCATTTGGACAAAGGAGTATCCCTTCTTAAGGACGAGGACCTGGTGCTCATTTTAATGCATGAATCGTCCTTATCTGATATGTAGTTTTTATTTTAGAAAATAAATAAAAAAAATAAAAATTGACAAAAAAGGACACATGAAATTAACATGAAATCTAATTTTTAAAATTATTTCAAGGATACAGTCTTGTGGGCAGTAGCTTAAGGAACATTTTGATGCATAAATCGTCCTTTTATGATGTATGGTTTAGAAGTTATGGCTAAAAAATCAAAAAAATCGCAAAAAACCACGTCAAAAACTATGATTCATGTAAAAAATTTTAACTAAGATTCTTGAAAAAAATCAAATTTCAGAAAACTTTTTTCTGAATATGCAGTCTTGTGTATATATGTATTAGAAACAATTTGGTGCATAAATCGTCCTTGTAGGATGTATGGTTTGGAAGTTATGACGGAAAAAGCACATGTTTTTGGCCAGCTACCACTCCAAAAAGTGTTCTACAACTCCTAAACTACAAGAGATAGAGCAAACGGCATTTGGACAAAGGAGTATCCCTTCTTAAGGACGAGGACCTGGTGCTCATTTTAATGCATGAATCGTCCTTATCTGATATGTAGTTTTTATTTTAGAAAATAAATAAAAAAAATAAAAATTGACAAAAAAGGACACATGAAATTAACATGAAATCTAATTTTTAAAATTAGTTCAAGGATACAGTCTTGTGGGCAGTAGCTTAAGGAACATTTTGATGCATAAATAGTCCTTTTATGATGTATGGTTTAGAAGTTATGGCTAAAAAATCAAAAAAATCGCAAAAAACCACGTCAAAAACTATGATTCATGTAAAAAATTTTAACTAAGATTCTTGAAAAAAATCAAATTTCAGAAAACTTTTTTCTGAATATGCAGTCTTGTGTATATATGTATTAGAAACAATTTGGTGCATAAATCGTCCTTGTAGGATGTATGGTTTGGGAGTTATGACGGAAAAAGCACATGTTTTTGGCCAGCTACCACTCCAAAAAGTGTTCTACAACTCCTAAACTACAAGAGATAGAGTTAACGGCATTTGGACAAAGGAGTATCCCTTCTTAAGGACGAGGACCTGGTGCTCATTTTAATGCATGAATCGTCCTTATCTGATATGTAGTTTTTATTTTAGAAAATAAATAAAAAAAATAAAAATTGACAAAAAAGGACACATGAAATTAACATGAAATCTAATTTTTAAAATTATTTCAAGGATACAGTCTTGTGGGCAGTAGCTTAAGGAACATTTTGATGCATAAATCGTCCTTTTATGATGTATGGTTTAGAAGTTATGGCTAAAAAATCAAAAAAATCGCAAAAAACCACGTCAAAAACTATGATTCATGTAAAAAATTTTAACTAAGATTCTTGAAAAAAATCAAATTTCAGAAAACTTTTTTCTGAATATGCAGTCTTGTGTATATATGTATTAGAAACAATTTGGTGCATAAATCGTCCTTGTAGGATGTATGGTTTGGAAGTTATGACGGAAAAAGCACATGTTTTTGGCCAGCTACCACTCCAAAAAGTGTTCTACAACTCCTAAACTACAAGAGATAGAGCAAACGGCATTTGGACAAAGGAGTATCCCTTCTTAAGGACGAGGACCTGGTGCTCATTTTAATGCATGAATCGTCCTTATCTGATATGTAGTTTTTATTTTAGAAAATAAATAAAAAAAATAAAAATTGACAAAAAAGGACACATGAAATTAACATGAAATCTAATTTTTAAAATTATTTCAAGGATACAGTCTTGTGGGCAGTAGCTTAAGAAACATTTTGATGCATAAATCGTCCTTTTATGATGTATGGTTTAGAAGTTATGGCTAAAAAATCAAAAAAATCGCAAAAAACCACGTCAAAAACTATGATTCATGTAAAAAATTTTAACTAAGATTCTTGAAAAAAATCAAATTTCAGAAAACTTTTTTCTGAATATGCAGTCTTGTGTATATATGTATTAGAAACAATTTGGTGCATAAATCGTCCTTGTAGGATGTATGGTTTGGGAGTTATGACGGAAAAAGCACATGTTTTTGGCCAGCTACCACTCCAAAAAGTGTTCTACAACTCCTAAACTACAAGAGATAGAGTTAACGGCATTTGGACAAAGGAGTATCCCTTCTTAAGGACGAGGACCTGGTGCTCATTTTAATGCATGAATCGTCCATATCTGATATGTAGTTTTTATTTTAGAAAATAAATAAAAAAAATAAAAATTGACAAAAAAGGACACATGAAATTAACATGAAATCTAATTTTTAAAATTATTTCAAGGATACAGTTTTGTGGGCAGTAGTTTAAGGAACATTTTGATGCATAAATCGTCCTTTTATGATGTATGGTTTAGAAGTTATGGCTAAAAAATCAAAAAAATCGCAAAAAACCACGTCAAAAACTATGATTCATGTAAAAAATTTTAACTAAGATTCTTGAAAAAAATTAAATTTCAGAAAACTTTTTTCTGAATATGCAGTCTTGTGTATATATGTATTAGAAACAATTTGGTGCATAAATCGTCCTTGTAGGATGTATGGTTTGGGAGTTATGACGGAAAAAGCACATGTTTTTGGCCAGCTACCACTCCAAAAAGTGTTCTACAACTCCTAAACTACAAGAGATAGAGCAAACGGCATTTGGACAAAGGAGTATCCCTTCTTAAGGACGAGGACCTGGTGCTCATTTTAATGCATGAATCGTCCTTATCTGATATGTAGTTTTTATTTTAGAAAATAAATAAAAAAAATAAAAATTGACAAAAAAGGACACATGAAATTAACATGAAATCTAATTTTTAAAATTATTTCAAGGATACAGTCTTGTGGGCAGTAGCTTAAGGAACATTTTGATGCATAAATCGTCCTTTTATGATGTATGGTTTAGAAGTTATGGCTAAAAAATCAAAAAAATCGCAAAAAACCACGTCAAAAACTATGATTCATGTAAAAAATTTTAACTAAGATTCTTGAAAAAAATCAAATTTCAGAAAACTTTTTTCTGAATATGCAGTCTTGTGTATATATGTATTAGAAACAATTTGGTGCATAAATCGTCCTTGTAGGATGTATGGTTTGGAAGTTATGACGGAAAAAGCACATGTTTTTGGCCAGCTACCACTCCAAAAAGTGTTCTACAACTCCTAAACTACAAGAGATAGAGCAAACGGCATTTGGACAAAGGAGTATCCCTTCTTAAGGACGAGGACCTGGTGCTCATTTTAATGCATGAATCGTCCTTATCTGATATGTAGTTTTTATTTTAGAAAATAAATAAAAAAAATAAAAATTGACAAAAAAGGACACATGAAATTAACATGAAATCTAATTTTTAAAATTATTTCAAGGATACAGTCTTGTGGGCAGTAGCTTAAGGAACATTTTGATGCATAAATCGTCCTTTTATGATGTATGGTTTAGAAGTTATGGCTAAAAAATCAAAAAAATCGCAAAAAAACACGTCAAAAACTATGATTCATGTAAAAAATTTTAACTAAGATTCTTGAAAAAAATCAAATTTCAGAAAACTTTTTTCTGAATATGCAGTCTTGTGTATATATGTATTAGAAACAATTTGGTGCATAAATCGTCCTTGTAGGATGTATGGTTTGGGAGTTATGACGGAAATAGCACATGTTTTTGGCCAGCTACCACTCCAAAAAGTGTTCTACAACTCCTAAACTACAAGAGATAGAGCAAACGGCATTTGGACAAAGGAGTATCCCTTCTTAAGGACGAGGACCTGGTGCTCATTTTAATGCATGAATCGTCCTTATCTGATATGTAGTTTTTATTTTAGAAAATAAATAAAAAAAATAAAAATTGACAAAAAAGGACACATGAAATTAACATGAAATCTAATTTTTAAAATTATTTCAAGGATACAGTCTTGTGGGCAGTAGCTTAAGGAACATTTTGATGCATAAATCGTCCTTTTATGATGTATGGTTTAGAAGTTATGGCTAAAAAATCAAAAAAATCGCAAAAAACCACGTCAAAAACTATGATTCATGTAAAAAATTTTAACTAAGATTCTTGAAAAAAATCAAATTTCAGAAAACTTTTTTCTGAATATGCAGTCTTGTGTATATATGTATTAGAAACAATTTGGTGCATAAATCGTCCTTGTAGGATGTATGGTTTGGAAGTTATGACGGAAAAAGCACATATTTTTGGCCAGCTACCACTCCAAAAAGTGTTCTACAACTCCTAAACTACAAGAGATAGAGCAAACGGCATTTGGACAAAGGAGTATCCCTTCTTAAGGACGAGGACCTGGTGCTCATTTTAATGCATGAATCGTCCTTATCTGATATGTAGTTTTTATTTTAGAAAATAAATAAAAAAAATAAAAATTGACAAAAAAGGACACATGAAATTAACATGAAATCTAATTTTTAAAATTATTTCAAGGATACAGTCTTGTGGGCAGTAGCTTAAGAAACATTTTGATGCATAAATCGTCCTTTTATGATGTATGGTTTAGAAGTTATGGCTAAAAAATCAAAAAAATCGCAAAAAAACACGTCAAAAACTATGATTCATGTAAAAAATTTTAACTAAGATTCTTGAAAAAAATCAAATTTCAGAAAACTTTTTTCTGAATATGCAGTCTTGTGTATATATGTATTAGAAACAATTTGGTGCATAAATCGTCCTTGTAGGATGTATGGTTTGGGAGTTATGACGGAAAAAGCACATGTTTTTGGCCAGCTACCACTCCAAAAAGTGTTCTACAACTCCTAAACTACAAGAGATAGAGCAAACGGCATTTGGACAAAGGAGTATCCCTTCTTAAGGACGAGGACCTGGTGCTCATTTTAATGCATGAATCGTCCTTATCTGATATGTAGTTTTTATTTTAGAAAATAAATAAAAAAAATAAAAATTGACAAAAAAGGACACATGAAATTAACATGAAATCTAATTTTTAAAATTATTTCAAGGATACAGTCTTGTGGGCAGTAGCTTAAGGAACATTTTGATGCATAAATCGTCCTTTTATGATGTATGGTTTAGAAGTTATGGCTAAAAATCAAAAAAATCGCAAAAAACCACGTCAAAAACTATGATTCATGTAAAAAATTTTAACTAAGATTCTTGAAAAAAATCAAATTTCAGAAAACTTTTTTCTGAATATGCAGTCTTGTGTATATATGTATTAGAAACAATTTGGTGCATAAATCGTCCTTGTAGGATGTATGGTTTGGAAGTTATGACGGAAAAAGCACATGTTTTTGGCCAGCTACCACTCCAAAAAGTGTTCTACAACTCCTAAACTACAAGAGATAGAGCAAACGGCATTTGGACAAAGGAGTATCCCTTCTTAAGGACGAGGACCTGGTGCTCATTTTAATGCATGAATCGTCCTTATCTGATATGTAGTTTTTATTTTAGAAAATAAATAAAAAAAATAAAAATTGACAAAAAAGGACACATGAAATTAACATGAAATCTAATTTTTAAAATTATTTCAAGGATACAGTCTTGTGGGCAGTAGCTTAAGAAACATTTTGATGCATAAATCGTCCTTTTATGATGTATGGTTTAGAAGTTATGGCTAAAAAATCAAAAAAATCGCAAAAAACCACGTCAAAAACTATGATTCATGTAAAAAATTTTAACTAAGATTCTTGAAAAAAATCAAATTTCAGAAAACTTTTTTCTGAATATGCAGTCTTGTGTATATATGTATTAGAAACAATTTGGTGCATAAATCGTCCTTGTAGGATGTATGGTTTGGGAGTTATGACGGAAAAAGCACATGTTTTTGGCCAGCTACCACTCCAAAAAGTGTTCTACAACTCCTAAACTACAAGAGATAGAGCAAACGGCATTTGGACAAAGGAGTATCCCTTCTTAAGGACGAGGACCTGGTGCTCATTTTAATGCATGAATCGTCCTTATCTGATATGTAGTTTTTATTTTAGAAAATAAATAAAAAAAATAAAAATTGACAAAAAAGGACACATGAAATTAACATGAAATCTAATTTTTAAAATTATTTCAAGGATACAGTCTTGTGGGCAGTAGCTTAAGGAACATTTTGATGCATAAATCGTCCTTTTATGATGTATGGTTTAGAATTTATGGCTAAAAAATCAAAAAAATCGCAAAAAACCACGTCAAAAACTATGATTCATGTAAAAAATTTTAACTAAGATTCTTGAAAAAAATCAAATTTCAGAAAACTTTTTTCTGAATATGCAGTCTTGTGTATATATGTATTAGAAACAATTTGGTGCATAAATCGTCCTTGTAGGATGTATGGTTTGGGAGTTATGACGGAAAAAGCACATGTTTTTGGCCAGCTACCACTCCAAAAAGTGTTCTACAACTCCTAAACTACAAGAGATAGAGCAAACGGCATTTGGACAAAAGAGTATCCCTTCTTAAGGACGAGGACCTGGTGCTCATTTTAATGCATGAATCGTCCTTATCTGATATGTAGTTTTTATTTTAGAAAATAAATAAAAAAAATAAAAATTGACAAAAAAGGACACATGAAATTAACATGAAATCTAATTTTTAAAATTATTTCAAGGATACAGTCTTGTGGGCAGTAGCTTAAGGAACATTTTGATGCATAAATCGTCTTTTTATGATGTATGGTTTAGAAGTTATGGCTAAAAAATCAAAAAAATCGCAAAAAAACACGTCAAAAACTATGATTCATGTAAAAAATTTTAACTAAGATTCTTGAAAAAAATCAAATTTCAGAAAACTTTTTTCTGAATATGCAGTCTTGTGTATATATGTATTAGAAACAATTTGGTGCATAAATCGTCCTTGTAGGATGTATGGTTTGGGAGTTATGACGGAAAAAGCACATGTTTTTGGCCAGCTACCACTCCAAAAAGTGTTCTACAACTCCTAAACTACAAGAGATAGAGCAAACGGCATTTGGACAAAGGACTATCCCTTCTTAAGGACGAGGACCTGGTGCTCATTTTAATGCATGAATCGTCCTTATCTGATATGTAGTTTTTATTTTAGAAAATAAATAAAAAAAATAAAAATTGACAAAAAAGGACACATGAAATTAACATGAAATCTAATTTTTAAAATTATTTCAAGGATACAGTCTTGTGGGCAGTAGCTTAAGGAACATTTTGATGCATAAATCGTCCTTTTATGATGTATGGTTTAGAAGTTATGGCTAAAAAATCAAAAAAATCGCAAAAAACCACGTCAAAAACTATGATTCATGTAAAAAATTTTAACTAAGATTCTTGAAAAAAATCAAATTTCAGAAAACTTTTTTCTGAATATGCAGTCTTGTGTATATATGTATTAGAAACAATTTGGTGCATAAATCGTCCTTGTAGGATGTATGGTTTGGAAGTTATGACGGAAAAAGCACATGTTTTTGGCCAGCTACCACTCCAAAAAGTGTTCTACAACTCCTAAACTACAAGAGATAGAGCAAACGGCATTTGGACAAAGGAGTATCCCTTCTTAAGGACGAGGACCTGGTGCTCATTTTAATGCATGAATCGTCCTTATCTGATATGTAGTTTTTATTTTAGAAAATAAATAAAAAAAATAAAAATTGACAAAAAAGGACACATGAAATTAACATGAAATCTAATTTTTAAAATTATTTCAAGGATACAGTCTTGTGGGCAGTAGCTTAAGGAACATTTTGATGCATAAATAGTCCTTTTATGATGTATGGTTTAGAAGTTATGGCTAAAAAATCAAAAAAATCGCAAAAAACCACGTCAAAAACTATGATTCATGTAAAAAATTTTAACTAAGATTCTTGAAAAAAATCAAATTTCAGAAAATTTTTTTCTGAATATGCAGTCTTGTGTATATATGTATTAGAAACAATTTGGTGCATAAATCGTCCTTGTAGGATGTATGGTTTGGGAGTTATGACGGAAAAAGCACATGTTTTTGGCCAGCTACCACTCCAAAAAGTGTTCTACAACTCCTAAACTACAAGAGATAGAGCAAACGGCATTTGGACAAAGGAGTATCCCTTCTTAAGGACGAGGACCTGGTGCTCATTTTAATGCATGAATCGTCCTTATCTGATATGTAGTTTTTATTTTAGAAAATAAATAAAAAAAATAAAAATTGACAAAAAAGGACACATGAAATTAACATGAAATCTAATTTTTAAAATTATTTCAAGGATACAGTTTTGTGGGCAGTAGTTTAAGGAACATTTTGATGCATAAATCGTCCTTTTATGATGTATGGTTTAGAAGTTATGGCTAAAAAATCAAAAAAATCGCAAAAAACCACGTCAAAAACTATGATTCATGTAAAAAATTTTAACTAAGATTCTTGAAAAAAATCAAATTTCAGAAAACTTTTTTCTGAATATGCAGTCTTGTGTATATATGTATTAGAAACAATTTGGTGCATAAATCGTCCTTGTAGGATGTATGGTTTGGAAGTTATGACGGAAAAAGCACATGTTTTTGGCCAGCTACCACTCCAAAAAGTGTTCTACAACTCCTAAACTACAAGAGATAGAGCAAACGGCATTTGGACAAAGGACTATCCCTTCTTAAGGACGAGGACCTGGTGCTCATTTTAATGCATGAATCGTCCTTATCTGATATGTAGTTTTTATTTTAGAAAATAAATAAAAAAAAATAAAAATTGACGAAAAAGGACACATGAAATTAACATGAAATCTAATTTTTAAAATTATTTCAAGGATACAGTCTTGTGGGCAGTAGCTTAAGGAACATTTTGATGCATAAATCGTCTTTTTATGATGTATGGTTTAGAAGTTATGGCTAAAAAATCAAAAAAATCGCAAAAAAACACGTCAAAAACTATGATTCATGTAAAAAATTTTAACTAAGATTCTTGAAAAAAATCAAATTTCAGAAAACTTTTTTCTGAATATGCAGTCTTGTGTATATATGTATTAGAAACAATTTGGTGCATAAATCGTCCTTGTAGGATGTATGGTTTGGGAGTTATGACGGAAAAAGCACATGTTTTTGGCCAGCTACCACTCCAAAAAGTGTTCTACAACTCCTAAACTACAAGAGATAGAGCAAACGGCATTTGGACAAAGGAGTATCCCTTCTTAAGGACGAGGACCTGGTGCTCATTTTAATGCATGAATCGTCCTTATCTGATATGTAGTTTTTATTTTAGAAAATAAATAAAAAAAATAAAAATTGACAAAAAAGGACACATGAAATTAACATGAAATCTAATTTTTAAAATTATTTCAAGGATACAGTTTTGTGGGCAGTAGTTTAAGGAACATTTTGATGCATAAATCGTCCTTTTATGATGTATGGTTTAGAAGTTATGGCTAAAAAATCAAAAAAATCGCAAAAAACCACGTCAAAAACTATGATTCATGTAAAAAATTTTAACTAAGATTCTTGAAAAAAATCAAATTTCAGAAAACTTTTTTCTGAATATGCAGTCTTGTGTATATATGTATTAGAAACAATTTGGTGCATAAATCGTCCTTGTAGGATGTATGGTTTGGAAGTTATGACGGAAAAAGCACATGTTTTTGGCCAGCTACCACTCCAAAAAGTGTTCTACAACTCCTAAACTACAAGAGATAGAGCAAACGGCATTTGGACAAAGGACTATCCCTTCTTAAGGACGAGGACCTGGTGCTCATTTTAATGCATGAATCGTCCTTATCTGATATGTAGTTTTTATTTTAGAAAATAAATAAAAAAAATAAAAATTGACAAAAAAGGACACATGAAATTAACATGAAATCTAATTTTTAAAATTATTTCAAGGATACAGTCTTGTGGGCAGTAGCTTAAGGAACATTTTGATGCATAAATCGTCTTTTTATGATGTATGGTTTAGAAGTTATGGCTAAAAAATCAAAAAAATCGCAAAAAAACACGTCAAAAACTATGATTCATGTAAAAAATTTTAACTAAGATTCTTGAAAAAAATCAAATTTCAGAAAACTTTTTTCTGAATATGCAGTCTTGTGTATATATGTATTAGAAACAATTTGGTGCATAAATCGTCCTTGTAGGATGTATGGTTTGGGAGTTATGACGGAAAAAGCACATGTTTTTGGCCAGCTACCACTCCAAAAAGTGTTCTACAACTCCTAAACTACAAGAGATAGAGCAAACGGCATTTGGACAAAGGAGTATCCCTTCTTAAGGACGAGGACCTGGTGCTCATTTTAATGCATGAATCGTCCTTATCTGATATGTAGTTTTTATTTTAGAAAATAAATAAAAAAAATAAAAATTGACAAAAAAGGACACATGAAATTAACATGAAATCTAATTTTTAAAATTATTTCAAGGATACAGTCTTGTGGGCAGTAGCTTAAGGAACATTTTGATGCATAAATCGTCCTTTTATGATGTATGGTTTAGAAGTTATGGCTAAAAAATCAAAAAAATCGCAAAAAACCACGTCAAAAACTATGATTCATGTAAAAAATTTTAACTAAGATTCTTGAAAAAAATCAAATTTCAGAAAACTTTTTTCTGAATATGCAGTCTTGTGTATATATGTATTAGAAACAATTTGGTGCATAAATCGTCCTTGTAGGATGTATGGTTTGGAAGTTATGACGGAAAAAGCACATGTTTTTGGCCAGCTACCACTCCAAAAAGTGTTCTACAACTCCTAAACTACAAGAGATAGAGCAAACGGCATTTGGACAAAGGAGTATCCCTTCTTAAGGACGAGGACCTGGTGCTCATTTTAATGCATGAATCGTCCTTATCTGATATGTAGTTTTTATTTTAGAAAATAAATAAAAAAAATAAAAATTGACAAAAAAGGACACATGAAATTAACATGAAATCTAATTTTTAAAATTATTTCAAGGATACAGTCTTGTGGGCAGTAGCTTAAGGAACATTTTGATGCATAAATAGTCCTTTTATGATGTATGGTTTAGAAGTTATGGCTAAAAAATCAAAAAAATCGCAAAAAACCACGTCAAAAACTATGATTCATGTAAAAAATTTTAACTAAGATTCTTGAAAAAAATCAAATTTCAGAAAACTTTTTTCTGAATATGCAGTCTTGTGTATATATGTATTAGAAACAATTTGGTGCATAAATCGTCCTTGTAGGATGTATGGTTTGGGAGTTATGACGGAAAAAGCACATGTTTTTGGCCAGCTACCACTCCAAAAAGTGTTCTACAACTCCTAAACTACAAGAGATAGAGTTAACGGCATTTGGACAAAGGAGTATCCCTTCTTAAGGACGAGGACCTGGTGCTCATTTTAATGCATGAATCGTCCTTATCTGATATGTAGTTTTTATTTTAGAAAATAAATAAAAAAAATAAAAATTGACAAAAAAGGACACATGAAATTAACATGAAATCTAATTTTTAAAATTATTTCAAGGATACAGTCTTGTGGGCAGTAGCTTAAGGAACATTTTGATGCATAAATCGTCCTTTTATGATGTATGGTTTAGAAGTTATGGCTAAAAAATCAAAAAAATCGCAAAAAACCACGTCAAAAACTATGATTCATGTAAAAAATTTTAACTAAGATTCTTGAAAAAAATCAAATTTCAGAAAACTTTTTTCTGAATATGCAGTCTTGTGTATATATGTATTAGAAACAATTTGGTGCATAAATCGTCCTTGTAGGATGTATGGTTTGGAAGTTATGACGGAAAAAGCACATGTTTTTGGCCAGCTACCACTCCAAAAAGTGTTCTACAACTCCTAAACTACAAGAGATAGAGCAAACGGCATTTGGACAAAGGAGTATCCCTTCTTAAGGACGAGGACCTGGTGCTCATTTTAATGCATGAATCGTCCTTATCTGATATGTAGTTTTTATTTTAGAAAATAAATAAAAAAAATAAAAATTGACAAAAAAGGACACATGAAATTAACATGAAATCTAAGTTTTAAAATTAGTTCAAGGATACAGTCTTGTGGGCAGTAGCTTAAGGAACATTTTGATGCATAAATAGTCCTTTTATGATGTATGGTTTAGAAGTTATGGCTAAAAAATCAAAAAAATCGCAAAAAACCACGTCAAAAACTATGATTCATGTAAAAAATTTTAACTAAGATTCTTGAAAAAAATCAAATTTCAGAAAACTTTTTTCTGAATATGCAGTCTTGTGTATATATGTATTAGAAACAATTTGGTGCATAAATCGTCCTTGTAGGATGTATGGTTTGGGAGTTATGACGGAAAAAGCACATGTTTTTGGCCAGCTACCACTCCAAAAAGTGTTCTACAACTCCTAAACTACAAGAGATAGAGTTAACGGCATTTGGACAAAGGAGTATCCCTTCTTAAGGACGAGGACCTGGTGCTCATTTTAATGCATGAATCGTCCTTATCTGATATGTAGTTTTTATTTTAGAAAATAAATAAAAAAAATAAAAATTGACAAAAAAGGACACATGAAATTAACATGAAATCTAATTTTTAAAATTATTTCAAGGATACAGTCTTGTGGGCAGTAGCTTAAGGAACATTTTGATGCATAAATCGTCCTTTTATGATGTATGGTTTAGAAGTTATGGCTAAAAAATCAAAAAAATCGCAAAAAACCACGTCAAAAACTATGATTCATGTAAAAAATTTTAACTAAGATTCTTGAAAAAAATCAAATTTCAGAAAACTTTTTTCTGAATATGCAGTCTTGTGTATATATGTATTAGAAACAATTTGGTGCATAAATCGTCCTTGTAGGATGTATGGTTTGGAAGTTATGACGGAAAAAGCACATGTTTTTGGCCAGCTACCACTCCAAAAAGTGTTCTACAACTCCTAAACTACAAGAGATAGAGCAAACGGCATTTGGACAAAGGACTATCCCTTCTTAAGGACGAGGACCTGGTGCTCATTTTAATGCATGAATCGTCCTTATCTGATATGTAGTTTTTATTTTAGAAAATAAATAAAAAAAATAAAAATTGACAAAAAAGGACACATGAAATTAACATGAAATCTAATTTTTAAAATTATTTCAAGGATACAGTCTTATGGGCAGTAGCTTAAGGAACATTTTGATGCATAAATCGTCCTTTTATGATGTATGGTTTAGAAGTTATGGCTAAAAAATCAAAAAAATCGCAAAAAAACACGTCAAAAACTATGATTCATGTAAAAAATTTTAACTAAGATTCTTGAAAAAAATCAAATTTCAGAAAACTTTTTTCTGAATATGCAGTCTTGTGTATATATGTATTAGAAACAATTTGGTGCATAAATCGTCCTTGTAGGATGTATGGTTTGGGAGTTATGACGGAAAAAGCACATGTTTTTGGCCAGCTACCACTCCAAAAAGTGTTCTACAACTCCTAAACTACAAGAGATAGAGCAAACGGCATTTGGACAAAGGACTATCCCTTCTTAAGGACGAGGACCTGGTGCTCATTTTAATGCATGAATCGTCCTTATCTGATATGTAGTTTTTATTTTAGAAAATAAATAAAAAAAATAAAAATTGACAAAAAAGGACACATGAAATTAACATGAAATCTAATTTTTAAAATTATTTCAAGGATACAGTCTTGTGGGCAGTAGCTTAAGGAACATTTTGATGCATAAATCGTCCTTTTATGATGTATGGTTTAGAAGTTATGGCTAAAAAATCAAAAAAATCGCAAAAAACCACGTCAAAAACTATGATTCATGTAAAAAATTTTAACTAAGATTCTTGAAAAAAATCAAATTTCAGAAAACTTTTTTCTGAATATGCAGTCTTGTGTATATATGTATTAGAAACAATTTGGTGCATAAATCGTCCTTGTAGGATGTATGGTTTGGAAGTTATGACGGAAAAAGCACATGTTTTTGGCCAGCTACCACTCCAAAAAGTGTTCTACAACTCCTAAACTACAAGAGATAGAGCAAACGGCATTTGGACAAAGGACTATCCCTTCTTAAGGACGAGGACCTGGTGCTCATTTTAATGCATGAATCGTCCTTATCTGATATGTAGTTTTTATTTTAGAAAATAAATAAAAAAAATAAAAATTGACAAAAAAGGACACATGAAATTAACATGAAATCTAATTTTTAAAATTATTTCAAGGATACAGTCTTGTGGGCAGTAGCTTAAGGAACATTTTGATGCATAAATAGTTCTTTTATGATGTATGGTTTAGAAGTTATGGCTAAAAAATCAAAAAAATCGCAAAAAACCACGTCAAAAACTATGATTCATGTAAAAAAATTTAACTAAGATTCTTGAAAAAAATCAAATTTCAGAAAACTTTTTTCTGAATATGCAGTCTTGTGTATATATGTATTAGAAACAATTTGGTGCATAAATCGTCCTTGTAGGATGTATGGTTTGGGAGTTATGACGGAAAAAGCACATGTTTTTGGCCAGCTACCACTCCAAAAAGTGTTCTACAACTCCTAAACTACAAGAGATAGAGCAAACGGCATTTGGACAAAGGAGTATCCCTTCTTAAGGACGAGGACCTGGTGCTCATTTTAATGCATGAATCGTCCTTATCTGATATGTAGTTTTTATTTTAGAAAATAAATAAAAAAAATAAAAATTGACAAAAAAGGACACATGAAATTAACATGAAATCTAATTTTTAAAATTATTTCAAGGATACAGTCTTGTGGGCAGTAGCTTAAGGAACATTTTGATGCATAAATCGTCCTTTTATGATGTATGGTTTAGAAGTTATGGCTAAAAAATCAAAAAAATCGCAAAAAACCACGTCAAAAACTATGATTCATGTAAAAAATTTTAACTAAGATTCTTGAAAAAAATCAAATTTCAGAAAACTTTTTTCTGAATATGCAGTCTTGTGTATATATGTATTAGAAACAATTTGGTGCATAAATCGTCCTTGTAGGATGTATGGTTTGGGAGTTATGACGGAAAAAGCACATGTTTTTGGCCAGCTACCACTCCAAAAAGTGTTCTACAACTCCTAAACTACAAGAGATAGAGCAAACGGCATTTGGACAAAGGACTATCCCTTCTTAAGGACGAGGACCTGGTGCTCATTTTAATGCATGAATCGTCCTTATCTGATATGTAGTTTTTATTTTAGAAAATAAATAAAAAAAATAAAAATTGACAAAAAAGGACACATGAAATTAACATGAAATCTAATTTTTAAAATTATTTCAAGGATACAGTCTTGTGGGCAGTAGCTTAAGGAACATTTTGATGCATAAATCGTCCTTTTATGATGTATGGTTTAGAAGTTATGGCTAAAAAATCAAAAAAATCGCAAAAAACCACGTCAAAAACTATGATTCATGTAAAAAATTTTAACTAAGATTCTTGAAAAAAATCAAATTTCAGAAAACTTTTTTCTGAATATGCAGTCTTGTGTATATATGTATTAGAAACAATTTGGTGCATAAATCGTCCTTGTAGGATGTATGGTTTGGGAGTTATGACGGAAAAAGCACATGTTTTTGGCCAGCTACCACTCCAAAAAGTGTTCTACAACTCCTAAACTACAAGAGATAGAGCAAACGGCATTTGGACAAAGGACTATCCCTTCTTAAGGACGAGGACCTGGTGCTCATTTTAATGCATGAATCGTCCTTATCTGATATGTAGTTTTTATTTTAGAAAATAAATAAAAAAAATAAAAATTGACAAAAAAGGACACATGAAATTAACATGAAATCTAATTTTTAAAATTATTTCAAGGATACAGTCTTGTGGGCAGTAGCTTAAGGAACATTTTGATGCATAAATCGTCCTTTTATGATGTATGGTTTAGAAGTTATGGCTAAAAAATCAAAAAAATCGCAAAAAACCACGTCAAAAACTATGATTCATGTAAAAAATTTTAACTAAGATTCTTGAAAAAAATCAAATTTCAGAAAACTTTTTTCTGAATATGCAGTCTTGTGTATATATGTATTAGAAACAATTTGGTGCATAAATCGTCCTTGTAGGATGTATGGTTTGGAAGTTATGACGGAAAAAGCACATGTTTTTGGCCAGCTACCACTCCAAAAAGTGTTCTACAACTCCTAAACTACAAGAGATAGAGCAAACGGCATTTGGACAAAGGAGTATCCCTTCTTAAGGACGAGGACCTGGTGCTCATTTTAATGCATGAATCGTCCTTATCTGATATGTAGTTTTTATTTTAGAAAATAAATAAAAAAAATAAAAATTGACAAAAAAGGACACATGAAATTAACATGAAATCTAATTTTTAAAATTATTTCAAGGATACAGTCTTGTGGGCAGTAGCTTAAGGAACATTTTGATGCATAAATAGTCCTTTTATGATGTATGGTTTAGAAGTTATGGCTAAAAAATCAAAAAAAATCGCAAAAAACCACGTCAAAAACAATGATTCATGTAAAAAATTTTAACTAAGATTCTTGAAAAAAATCAAATTTCAGAAAACTTTTTTCTGAATATGCAGTCTTGTGTATATATGTATTAGAAACAATTTGGTGCATAAATCGTCCTTGTAGGATGTATGGTTTGGGAGTTATGACGGAAAAAGCACATGTTTTTGGCCAGCTACCACTCCAAAAAGTGTTCTACAACTCCTAAACTACAAGAGAAAGAGTTAACGGCATTTGGACAAAGGAGTATCCCTTCTTAAGGACGAGGACCTGGTGCTCATTTTAATGCATGAATCGTCCTTATCTGATATGTAGTTTTTATTTTAGAAAATAAATAAAAAAAATAAAAATTGACAAAAAAGGACACATGAAATTAACATGAAATCTAATTTTTAAAATTATTTCAAGGATACAGTCTTGTGGGCAGTAGCTTAAGGAACATTTTGATGCATAAATAGTCCTTTTATGATGTATGGTTTAGAAGTTATGGCTAAAAAATCAAAAAAATCGCAAAAAACCACGTCAAAAACTATGATTCATGTAAAAAATTTTAACTAAGATTCTTGAAAAAAATCAAATTTCAGAAAACTTTTTTCTGAATATGCAGTCTTGTGTATATATGTATTAGAAACAATTTGGTGCATAAATCGTCCTTGTAGGATGTATGGTTTGGAAGTTATGACGGAAAAAGCACATGTTTTTGGCCAGCTACCACTCCAAAAAGTGTTCTACAACTCCTAAACTACAAGAGATAGAGCAAACGGCATTTGGACAAAGGACTATCCCTTCTTAAGGACGAGGACCTGGTGCTCATTTTAATGCATGAATCGTCCTTATCTGATATGTAGTTTTTATTTTAGAAAATAAATAAAAAAAATAAAAATTGACAAAAAAGGACACATGAAATTAACATGAAATCTAATTTTTAAAATTATTTCAAGGATACAGTCTTATGGGCAGTAGCTTAAGGAACATTTTGATGCATAAATCGTCCTTTTATGATGTATGGTTTAGAAGTTATGGCTAAAAAATCAAAAAAATCGCAAAAAAACACGTCAAAAACTATGATTCATGTAAAAAATTTTAACTAAGATTCTTGAAAAAAATCAAATTTCAGAAAACTTTTTTCTGAATATGCAGTCTTGTGTATATATGTATTAGAAACAATTTGGTGCATAAATCGTCCTTGTAGGATGTATGGTTTGGGAGTTATGACGGAAAAAGCACATGTTTTTGGCCAGCTACCACTCCAAAAAGTGTTCTACAACTCCTAAACTACAAGAGATAGAGCAAACGGCATTTGGACAAAGGACTATCCCTTCTTAAGGACGAGGACCTGGTGCTCATTTTAATGCATGAATCGTCCTTATCTGATATGTAGTTTTTATTTTAGAAAATAAATAAAAAAAATAAAAATTGACAAAAAAGGACACATGAAATTAACATGAAATCTAATTTTTAAAATTATTTCAAGGATACAGTCTTATGGGCAGTAGCTTAAGGAACATTTTGATGCATAAATCGTCCTTTTATGATGTATGGTTTAGAAGTTATGGCTAAAAAATCAAAAAAATCGCAAAAAAACACGTCAAAAACTATGATTCATGTAAAAAATTTTAACTAAGATTCTTGAAAAAAATCAAATTTCAGAAAACTTTTTTCTGAATATGCAGTCTTGTGTATATATGTATTAGAAACAATTTGGTGCATAAATCGTCCTTGTAGGATGTATGGTTTGGGAGTTATGACGGAAAAAGCACATGTTTTTGGCCAGCTACCACTCCAAAAAGTGTTCTACAACTCCTAAACTACAAGAGATAGAGCAAACGGCATTTGGACAAAGGACTATCCCTTCTTAAGGACGAGGACCTGGTGCTCATTTTAATGCATGAATCGTCCTTATCTGATATGTAGTTTTTATTTTAGAAAATAAATAAAAAAAATAAAAATTGACAAAAAAGGACACATGAAATTAACATGAAATCTAATTTTTAAAATTATTTCAAGGATACAGTCTTGTGGGCAGTAGCTTAAGGAACATTTTGATGCATAAATCGTCCTTTTATGATGTATGGTTTAGAAGTTATGGCTAAAAAATCAAAAAAATCGCAAAAAACCACGTCAAAAACTATGATTCATGTAAAAAATTTTAACTAAGATTCTTGAAAAAAATCAAATTTCAGAAAACTTTTTTCTGAATATGCAGTCTTGTGTATATATGTATTACAAACAATTTGGTGCATAAATCGTCTTTGTAGGATGTATGGTTTGGGAGTTATGACGGAAAAAGCACATGTTTTTGGCCAGCTACCACTCCAAAAAGTGTTCTACAACTCCTAAACTACAAGAGATAGAGTTAACGGCATTTGGACAAAGGAGTATCCCTTCTTAAGGACGAGGACCTGGTGCTCATTTTAATGCATGAATCGTCCTTATCTGATATGTAGTTTTTATTTTAGAAAATAAATAAAAAAAATAAAAATTGACAAAAAAGGACACATGAAATTAACATGAAATCTAATTTTTAAAATTATTTCAAGGATACAGTCTTGTGGGCAGTAGCTTAAGGAACATTTTGATGCATAAATCGTCCTTTTATGATGTATGGTTTAGAAGTTATGGCTAAAAAATCAAAAAAATCGCAAAAAACCACGTCAAAAACTATGATTCATGTAAAAAATTTTAACTAAGATTCTTGAAAAAAATCAAATTTCAGAAAACTTTTTTCTGAATATGCAGTCTTGTGTATATATGTATTAGAAACAATTTGGTGCATAAATCGTCCTTGTAGGATGTATGGTTTGGAAGTTATGACGGAAAAAGCACATGTTTTTGGCCAGCTACCACTCCAAAAAGTGTTCTACAACTCCTAAACTACAAGAGATAGAGCAAACGGCATTTGGACAAAGGACTATCCCTTCTTAAGGACGAGGACCTGGTGCTCATTTTAATGCATGAATCGTCCTTATCTGATATGTAGTTTTTATTTTAGAAAATAAATAAAAAAAATAAAAATTGACAAAAAAGGACACATGAAATTAACATGAAATCTAATTTTTAAAATTATTTCAAGGATACAGTCTTGTGGGCAGTAGCTTAAGGAACATTTTGATGCATAAATCGTCCTTTTATGATGTATGGTTTAGAAGTTATGGCTAAAAAATCAAAAAAATCGCAAAAAACCACGTCAAAAACTATGATTCATGTAAAAAATTTTAACTAAGATTCTTGAAAAAAATCAAATTTCAGAAAACTTTTTTCTGAATATGCAGTCTTGTGTATATATGTATTAGAAACAATTTGGTGCATAAATCGTCTTTGTAGGATGTATGGTTTGGGAGTTATGACGGAAAAAGCACATGTTTTTGGCCAGCTACCACTCCAAAAAGTGTTCTACAACTCCTAAACTACAAGAGAAAGAGTTAACGGCATTTGGACAAAGGAGTATCCCTTCTTAAGGACGAGGACCTGGTGCTCATTTTAATGCATGAATCGTCCTTATCTGATATGTAGTTTTTATTTTAGAAAATAAATAAAAAAAATAAAAATTGACAAAAAAGGACACATGAAATTAACATGAAATCTAATTTTTAAAATTATTTCAAGGATACAGTCTTGTGGGCAGTAGCTTAAGGAACATTTTGATGCATAAATCGTCCTTTTATGATGTATGGTTTAGAAGTTATGGCTAAAAAATCAAAAAAATCGCAAAAAACCACGTCAAAAACTATGATTCATGTAAAAAATTTTAACTAAGATTCTTGAAAAAAATCAAATTTCAGAAAACTTTTTTCTGAATATGCAGTCTTGTGTATATATGTATTAGAAACAATTTGGTGCATAAATCGTCCTTGTAGGATGTATGGTTTGGAAGTTATGACGGAAAAAGCACATGTTTTTGGCCAGCTACCACTCCAAAAAGTGTTCTACAACTCCTAAACTACAAGAGATAGAGCAAACGGCATTTGGACAAAGGACTATCCCTTCTTAAGGACGAGGACCTGGTGCTCATTTTAATGCATGAATCGTCCTTATCTGATATGTAGTTTTTATTTTAGAAAATAAATAAAAAAAATAAAAATTGACAAAAAAGGACACATGAAATTAACATGAAATCTAATTTTTAAAATTATTTCAAGGATACAGTCTTGTGGGCAGTAGCTTAAGGAACATTTTGATGCATAAATCGTCCTTTTATGATGTATGGTTTAGAAGTTATGGCTAAAAAATCAAAAAAATCGCAAAAAACCACGTCAAAAACTATGATTCATGTAAAAAATTTTAACTAAGATTCTTGAAAAAAATCAAATTTCAGAAAACTTTTTTCTGAATATGCAGTCTTGTGTATATATGTATTAGAAACAATTTGGTGCATAAATCGTCCTTGTAGGATGTATGGTTTGGGAGTTATGACGGAAAAAGCACATGTTTTTGGCCAGCTACCACTCCAAAAAGTGTTCTACAACTCCTAAACTACAAGAGATAGAGTTAACGGCATTTGGACAAAGGAGTATCCCTTCTTAAGGACGAGGACCTGGTGCTCATTTTAATGCATGAATCGTCCTTATCTGATATGTAGTTTTTATTTTAGAAAATAAATAAAAAAAATAAAAATTGACAAAAAAGGACACATTAAATTAACATGAAATCTAATTTTTAAAATTATTTCAAGGATACAGTCTTGTGGGCAGTAGCTTAAGGAATATTTTGATGCATAAATCGTCCTTTTATAATGTATGGTTTAGAAGTTATGGCTAAAAAATAAAAAAAATCGCAAAAAAACACGTCAAAAACTATGATTCATGTAAAAAATTTTAACTAAGATTCTTGAAAAAAATCAAATTTCAGAAAACTTTTTTCTGAATATGCAGTCTTGTGTATATATGTATTAGAAACAATTTGGTGCATAAATCGTCCTTGTAGGATGTATGGTTTGGGAGTTATGACGGAAAAAGCACATGTTTTTGGCCAGCTACCACTCCAAAAAGTGTTCTACAACTCCTAAACTACAAGAGATAGAGCAAACGGCATTTGGACAAAGGACTATCCCTTCTTAAGGACGAGGACCTGGTGCTCATTTTAATGCATGAATCGTCCTTATCTGATATGTAGTTTTTATTTTAGAAAATAAATAAAAAAAATAAAAATTGACAAAAAAGGACACATGAAATTAACATGAAATCTAATTTTTAAAATTATTTCAAGGATACAGTCTTGTGGGCAGTAGCTTAAGGAACATTTTGATGCATAAATCGTCCTTTTATGATGTATGGTTTAGAAGTTATGGCTAAAAAATCAAAAAAATCGCAAAAAACCACGTCAAAAACTATGATTCATGTAAAAAATTTTAACTAAGATTCTTGAAAAAAATCAAATTTCAGAAAACTTTTTTCTGAATATGCAGTCTTGTGTATATATGTATTAGAAACAATTTGGTGCATAAATCGTCCTTGTAGGATGTATGGTTTGGAAGTTATGACGGAAAAAGCACATGTTTTTGGCCAGCTACCACTCCAAAAAGTGTTCTACAACTCCTAAACTACAAGAGATAGAGCAAACGGCATTTGGACAAAGGACTATCCCTTCTTAAGGACGAGGACCTGGTGCTCATTTTAATGCATGAATCGTCCTTATCTGATATGTAGTTTTTATTTTAGAAAATAAATAAAAAAAATAAAAATTGACAAAAAAGGACACATGAAATTAACATGAAATCTAATTTTTAAAATTATTTCAAGGATACAGTCTTGTGGGCAGTAGCTTAAGGAACATTTTGATGCATAAATCGTCCTTTTATGATGTATGGTTTAGAAGTTATGGCTAAAAAATCAAAAAAATCGCAAAAAAACACGTCAAAAACTATGATTCATGTAAAAAATTTTAACTAAGATTCTTGAAAAAAATCAAATTTCAGAAAACTTTTTTCTGAATATGCAGTCTTGTGTATATATGTATTAGAAACAATTTGGTGCATAAATCGTCCTTGTAGGCTGTATGGTTTGGGAGTTATGACGGAAAAAGCACATGTTTTTGGCCAGCTACCACTCCAAAAAGTGTTCTACAACTCCTAAACTACAAGAGATAGAGCAAACGGCATTTGGACAAAGGAGTATCCCTTCTTAAGGACGAGGACCTGGTGCTCATTTTAATGCATGAATCGTCCTTATCTGATATGTAGTTTTTATTTTAGAAAATAAATAAAAAAAATAAAAATTGACAAAAAAGGACACATGAAATTAACATGAAATCTAATTTTTAAAATTATTTCAAGGATACAGTCTTGTGGGCAGTAGCTTAAGGAACATTTTGATGCATAAATCGTCCTTTTATGATGTATGGTTTAGAAGTTATGGCTAAAAAATCAAAAAAATCGCAAAAAACCACGTTAAAAACTATGATTCATGTAAAAAATTTTAACTAAGATTCTTGAAAAAAATCAAATTTCAGAAAACTTTTTTCTGAATATGCAGTCTTGTGTATATATGTATTAGAAACAATTTGGTGCATAAATCGTCCTTGTAGGATGTATGGTTTGGAAGTTATGACGGAAAAAGCACATGTTTTTGGCCAGCTACCACTCCAAAAAGTGTTCTACAACTCCTAAACTACAAGAGATAGAGCAAACGGCATTTGGACAAAGGACTATCCCTTGTTAAGGACGAGGACCTGGTGCTCATTTTAATGCATGAATCGTCCTTATCTGATATGTAGTTTTTATTTTAGAAAATAAATAAAAAAAATAAAAATTGACAAAAAAGGACACATGAAATTAACATGAAATCTAATTTTTAAAATTATTTCAAGGATACAGTCTTGTGGGCAGTAGCTTAAGGAACATTTTGATGCATAAATCGTCCTTTTATGATGTATGGTTTAGAAGTTATGGCTAAAAAATCAAAAAAATCGCAAAAAACCACGTCAAAAACTATGATTCATGTAAAAAATTTTAACTAAGATTCTTGAAAAAAATCAAATTTCAGAAAACTTTTTTCTGAATATGCAGTCTTGTGTATATATGTATTAGAAACAATTTGGTGCATAAATCGTCCTTGTAGGATGTATGGTTTGGAAGTTATGACGGAAAAAGCACATGTTTTTGGCCAGCTACCACTCCAAAAAGTGTTCTACAACTCCTAAACTACAAGAGATAGAGCAAACGGCATTTGGACAAAGGAGTATCCCTTCTTAAGGACGAGGACCTGGTGCTCATTTTAATGCATGAATCGTCCTTATCTGATATGTAGTTTTTATTTTAGAAAATAAATAAAAAAAATAAAAATTGACAAAAAAGGACACATGAAATTAACATGAAATCTAATTTTTAAAATTATTTCAAGGATACAGTCTTGTGGGCAGTAGCTTAAGAAACATTTTGATGCATAAATCGTCCTTTTATGATGTATGGTTTAGAAGTTATGGCTAAAAAATCAAAAAAATCGCAAAAAACCACGTCAAAAACTATGATTCATGTAAAAAATTTTAACTAAGATTCTTGAAAAAAATCAAATTTCAGAAAACTTTTTTCTGAATATGCAGTCTTGTGTATATATGTATTAGAAACAATTTGGTGCATAAATCGTCCTTGTAGGATGTATGGTTTGGGAGTTATGACGGAAAAAGCACATGTTTTTGGCCAGCTACCACTCCAAAAAGTGTTCTACAACTCCTAAACTACAAGAGATAGAGCAAACGGCATTTGGACAAAGGAGTATCCCTTCTTAAGGACGAGGACCTGGTGCTCATTTTAATGCATGAATCGTCCTTATCTGATATGTAGTTTTTATTTTAGAAAATAAATAAAAAAAATAAAAATTGACAAAAAAGGACACATGAAATTAACATGAAATCTAATTTTTAAAATTATTTCAAGGATACAGTCTTGTGGGCAGTAGCTTAAGGAACATTTTGATGCATAAATAGTCCTTTTATGATGTATGGTTTAGAAGTTATGGCTAAAAAATCAAAAAAATCGCAAAAAACCACGTCAAAAACTATGATTCATGTAAAAAATTTTAACTAAGATTCTTGAAAAAAATCAAATTTCAGAAAACTTTTTTCTGAATATGCAGTCTTGTGTATATATGTATTAGAAACAATTTGGTGCATAAATCGTCCTTGTAGGATGTATGGTTTGGGAGTTATGACGGAAAAAGCACATGTTTTTGGCCAGCTACCACTCCAAAAAGTGTTCTACAACTCCTAAACTACAAGAGATAGAGCAAACGTCATTTGGACAAAGGACTATCCCTTCTTAAGGACGAGGACCTGGTGCTCATTTTAATGCATGAATCGTCCTTATCTGATATGTAGTTTTTATTTTAGAAAATAAATAAAAAAAATAAAAATTGACAAAAAAGGACACATGAAATTAACATGAAATCTAATTTTTAAAATTATTTCAAGGATACAGTCTTATGGGCAGTAGCTTAAGGAACATTTTGATGCATAAATCGTCCTTTTATGATGTATGGTTTAGAAGTTATGGCTAAAAAATCAAAAAAATCGCAAAAAAACACGTCAAAAACTATGATTCATGTAAAAAATTTTAACTAAGATTCTTGAAAAAAATCAAATTTCAGAAAACTTTTTTCTGAATATGCAGTCTTGTGTATATATGTATTAGAAACAATTTGGTGCATAAATCGTCCTTGTAGGATGTATGGTTTGGGAGTTATGACGGAAAAAGCACATGTTTTTGGCCAGCTACCACTCCAAAAAGTGTTCTACAACTCCTAAACTACAAGAGATAGAGCAAACGGCATTTGGACAAAGGAGTATCCCTTCTTAAGGACGAGGACCTGGTGCTCATTTTAATGCATGAATCGTCCTTATCTGATATGTAGTTTTTATTTTAGAAAATAAATAAAAAAAATAAAAATTGACAAAAAAGGACACATGAAATTAACATGAAATCTAATTTTTAAAATTATTTCAAGGATACAGTCTTGTGGGCAGTAGCTTAAGGAACATTTTGATGCATAAATCGTCCTTTTATGATGTATGGTTTAGAAGTTATGGCTAAAAAATCAAAAAAATCGCAAAAAACCACGTCAAAAACTATGATTCATGTAAAAAATTTTAACTAAGATTCTTGAAAAAAATCAAATTTCAGAAAACTTTTTTCTGAATATGCAGTCTTGTGTATATATGTATTAGAAACAATTTGGTGCATAAATCGTCCTTGTAGGATGTATGGTTTGGAAGTTATGACGGAAAAAGCACATGTTTTTGGCCAGCTACCACTCCAAAAAGTGTTCTACAACTCCTAAACTACAAGAGATAGAGCAAACGGCATTTGGACAAAGGACTATCCCTTCTTAAGGACGAGGACCTGGTGCTCATTTTAATGCATGAATCGTCCTTATCTGATATGTAGTTTTTATTTTAGAAAATAAATAAAAAAAATAAAAATTGACAAAAAAGGACACATGAAATTAACATGAAATCTAATTTTTAAAATTATTTCAAGGATACAGTCTTGTGGGCAGTAGCTTAAGGAACATTTTGATGCATAAATCGTCTTTTTATGATGTATGGTTTAGAAGTTATGGCTAAAAAATCAAAAAAATCGCAAAAAAACACGTCAAAAACTATGATTCATGTAAAAAATTTTAACTAAGATTCTTGAAAAAAATCAAATTTCAGAAAACTTTTTTCTGAATATGCAGTCTTGTGTATATATGTATTAGAAACAATTTGGTGCATAAATCGTCCTTGTAGGATGTATGGTTTGGGAGTTATGACGGAAAAAGCACATGTTTTTGGCCAGCTACCACTCCAAAAAGTGTTCTACAACTCCTAAACTACAAGAGATAGAGCAAACGGCATTTGGACAAAGGAGTATCCCTTCTTAAGGACGAGGACCTGGTGCTCATTTTAATGCATGAATCGTCCTTATCTGATATGTAGTTTTTATTTTAGAAAATAAATAAAAAAAATAAAAATTGACAAAAAAGGACACATGAAATTAACATGAAATCTAATTTTTAAAATTATTTCAAGGATACAGTCTTGTGGGCAGTAGCTTAAGGAACATTTTGATGCATAAATCGTCCTTTTATGATGTATGGTTTAGAAGTTATGGCTAAAAAATCAAAAAAATCGCAAAAAACCACGTCAAAAACTATGATTCATGTAAAAAATTTTAACTAAGATTCTTGAAAAAAATCAAATTTCAGAAAACTTTTTTCTGAATATGCAGTCTTGTGTATATATGTATTAGAAACAATTTGGTGCATAAATCGTCCTTGTAGGATGTATGGTTTGGAAGTTATGACGGAAAAAGCACATGTTTTTGGCCAGCTACCACTCCAAAAAGTGTTCTACAACTCCTAAACTACAAGAGATAGAGCAAACGGCATTTGGACAAAGGACTATCCCTTCTTAAGGACGAGGACCTGGTGCTCATTTTAATGCATGAATCGTCCTTATCTGATATGTAGTTTTTATTTTAGAAAATAAATAAAAAAAATAAAAATTGACAAAAAAGGACACATGAAATTAACATGAAATCTAATTTTTTAAAATTATTTCAAGGATACAGTCTTGTGGGCAGTAGCTTAAGAAACATTTTGATGCATAAATCGTCCTTTTATGATGTATGGTTTAGAAGTTATGGCTAAAAAATCAAAAAAATCGCAAAAAACCACGTCAAAAACTATGATTCATGTAAAAAATTTTAACTAAGATTCTTGAAAAAAATCAAATTTCAGAAAACTTTTTTCTGAATATGCAGTCTTGTGTATATATGTATTAGAAACAATTTGGTGCATAAATCGTCCTTGTAGGATGTATGGTTTGGAAGTTATGACGGAAAAAGCACATGTTTTTGGCCAGCTACCACTCCAAAAAGTGTTCTACAACTCCTAAACTACAAGAGATAGAGCAAACGGCATTTGGACAAAGGAGTATCCCTTCTTAAGGACGAGGACCTGGTGCTCATTTTAATGCATGAATCGTCCTTATCTGATATGTAGTTTTTATTTTAGAAAATAAATAAAAAAAATAAAAATTGACAAAAAAGGACACATGAAATTAACATGAAATCTAATTTTTAAAATTATTTCAAGGATACAGTCTTGTGGGCAGTAGCTTAAGGAACATTTTGATGCATAAATAGTCCTTTTATGATGTATGGTTTAGAAGTTATGGCTAAAAAATCAAAAAAATCGCAAAAAACCACGTCAAAAACTATGATTCATGTAAAAAATTTTAACTAAGATTCTTGAAAAAAATCAAATTTCAGAAAACTTTTTTCTGAATATGCAGTCTTGTGTATATATGTATTAGAAACAATTTGGTGCATAAATCGTCCTTGTAGGATGTATGGTTTGGGAGTTATGACGGAAAAAGCACATGTTTTTGGCCAGCTACCACTCCAAAAAGTGTTCTACAACTCCTAAACTACAAGAGATAGAGTTAACGGCATTTGGACAAAGGAGTATCCCTTCTTAAGGACGAGGACCTGGTGCTCATTTTAATGCATGAATCGTCCTTATCTGATATGTAGTTTTTATTTTAGAAAATAAATAAAAAAAATAAAAATTGACAAAAAAGGACACATGAAATTAACATGAAATCTAATTTTTAAAATTATTTCAAGGATACAGTCTTGTGGGCAGTAGCTTAAGGAATATTTTGATGCATAAATCGTCCTTTTATAATGTATGGTTTAGAAGTTATGGCTAAAAAAAAAAAAATCGCAAAAAAACACGTCAAAAACTATGATTCATGTAAAAAATTTTAACTAAGATTCTTGAAAAAAATCAAATTTCAGAAAACTTTTTTCTGAATATGCAGTCTTGTGTATATATGTATTAGAAACAATTTGGTGCATAAATCGTCCTTGTAGGATGTATGGTTTGGGAGTTATGACGGAAAAAGCACATGTTTTTGGCCAGCTACCACTCCAAAAAGTGTTCTACAACTCCTAAACTACAAGAGATAGAGCAAACGGCATTTGGACAAAGGAGTATCCCTTCTTAAGGACGAGGACCTGGTGCTCATTTTAATGCATGAATCGTCCTTATCTGATATGTAGTTTTTATTTTAGAAAATAAATAAAAAAAAATAAAAATTGACAAAAAAGGACACATGAAATTAACATGAAATCTAATTTTTAAAATTATTTCAAGGATACAGTCTTGTGGGCAGTAGCTTAAGGAACATTTTGATGCATAAATCGTCCTTTTATGATGTATGGTTTAGAAGTTATGGCTAAAAAATCAAAAAAATCGCAAAAAACCACGTCAAAAACTATGATTCATGTAAAAAATTTTAACTAAGATTCTTGAAAAAAATCAAATTTCAGAAAACTTTTTTCTGAATATGCAGTCTTGTGTATATATGTATTAGAAACAATTTGGTGCATAAATCGTCCTTGTAGGATGTATGGTTTGGGAGTTATGACGGAAAAAGCACATGTTTTTGGCCAGCTACCACTCCAAAAAGTGTTCTACAACTCCTAAACTACAAGAGATAGAGCAAACGGCATTTGGACAAAGGAGTATCCCTTCTTAAGGACGAGGACCTGGTGCTCATTTTAATGCATGAATCGTCCTTATCTGATATGTAGTTTTTATTTTAGAAAATAAATAAAAAAAATAAAAATTGACAAAAAAGGACACATGAAATTAACATGAAATCTAATTTTTAAAATTATTTCAAGGATACAGTCTTGTGGGCAGTAGCTTAAGGAACATTTTGATGCATAAATCGTCCTTTTATGATGTATGGTTTAGAAGTTATGGCTAAAAAATCAAAAAAATCGCAAAAAACCACGTCAAAAACTATGATTCATGTAAAAAATTTTAACTAAGATTCTTGAAAAAAATCAAATTTCAGAAAACTTTTTTCTGAATATGCAGTCTTGTGTATATATGTATTAGAAACAATTTGGTGCATAAATCGTCCTTGTAGGATGTATGGTTTGGAAGTTATGACGGAAAAAGCACATGTTTTTGGCCAGCTACCACTCCAAAAAGTGTTCTACAACTCCTAAACTACAAGAGATAGAGCAAACGGCATTTGGACAAAGGAGTATCCCTTCTTAAGGACGAGGACCTGGTGCTCATTTTAATGCATGAATCGTCCTTATCTGATATGTAGTTTTTATTTTAGAAAATAAATAAAAAAAATAAAAATTGACAAAAAAGGACACATGAAATTAACATGAAATCTAATTTTTAAAATTATTTCAAGGATACAGTCTTGTGGGCAGTAGCTTAAGGAACATTTTGATGCATAAATCGTCTTTTTATGATGTATGGTTTAGAAGTTATGGCTAAAAAATCAAAAAAATCGCAAAAAACCACGTCAAAAACTATGATTCATGTAAAAAATTTTAACTAAGATTCTTGAAAAAAATCAAATTTCAGAAAACTTTTTTCTGAATATGCAGTCTTGTGTATATATGTATTAGAAACAATTTGGTGCATAAATCGTCCTTGTAGGATGTATGGTTTGGAAGTTATGACGGAAAAAGCACATGTTTTTGGCCAGCTACCACTCCAAAAAGTGTTCTACAACTCCTAAACTACAAGAGATAGAGCAAACGGCATTTGGACAAAGGACTATCCCTTCTTAAGGACGAGGACCTGGTGCTCATTTTAATGCATGAATCGTCCTTATCTGATATGTAGTTTTTATTTTAGAAAATAAATAAAAAAAATAAAAATTGACAAAAAAGGACACATGAAATTAACATGAAATCTAATTTTTAAAATTATTTCAAGGATACAGTCTTGTGGGCAGTAGCTTAAGGAACATTTTGATGCATAAATCGTCTTTTTATGATGTATGGTTTAGAAGTTATGGCTAAAAAATCAAAAAAATCGCAAAAAAACACGTCAAAAACTATGATTCATGTAAAAAATTTTAACTAAGATTCTTGAAAAAAATCAAATTTCAGAAAACTTTTTTCTGAATATGCAGTCTTGTGTATATATGTATTAGAAACAATTTGGTGCATAAATCGTCCTTGTAGGATGTATGGTTTGGGAGTTATGACGGAAAAAGCACATGTTTTTGGCCAGCTACCACTCCAAAAAGTGTTCTACAACTCCTAAACTACAAGAGATAGAGCAAACGGCATTTGGACAAAGGAGTATCCCTTCTTAAGGACGAGGACCTGGTGCTCATTTTAATGCATGAATCGTCCTTATCTGATATGTAGTTTTTATTTTAGAAAATAAATAAAAAAAATAAAAATTGACAAAAAAGGACACATGAAATTAACATGAAATCTAATTTTTAAAATTATTTCAAGGATACAGTCTTGTGGGCAGTAGCTTAAGGAACATTTTGATGCATAAATCGTCCTTTTATGATGTATGGTTTAGAAGTTATGGCTAAAAAATCAAAAAAATCGCAAAAAAACACGTCAAAAACTATGATTCATGTAAAAAATTTTAACTAAGATTCTTGAAAAAAATCAAATTTCAGAAAACTTTTTTCTGAATATGCAGTCTTGTGTATATATGTATTAGAAACAATTTGGTGCATAAATCGTCCTTGTAGGATGTATGGTTTGGGAGTTATGACGGAAAAAGCACATGTTTTTGGCCAGCTACCACTCCAAAAAGTGTTCTACAACTCCTAAACTACAAGATATAGAGCAAACGGCATTTGGACAAAGGAGTATCCCTTCTTAAGGACGAGGACCTGGTGCTCATTTTAATGCATGAATCGTCCTTATCTGATATGTAGTTTTTATTTTAGAAAATAAATAAAAAAAATAAAAATTGACAAAAAAGGACACATGAAATTAACATGAAATCTAATTTTTAAAATTATTTCAAGGATACAGTCTTGTGGGCAGTAGCTTAAGGAACATTTTGATGCATAAATCGTCCTTTTATGATGTATGGTTTAGAAGTTATGGCTAAAAAATCAAAAAAATCGCAAAAAACCACGTCAAAAACTATGATTCATGTAAAAAATTTTAACTAAGATTCTTGAAAAAAATCAAATTTCAGAAAACTTTTTTCTGAATATGCAGTCTTGTGTATATATGTATTAGAAACAATTTGGTGCATAAATCGTCCTTGTAGGATGTATGGTTTGGGAGTTATGACGGAAAAAGCACATGTTTTTGGCCAGCTACCACTCCAAAAAGTGTTCTACAACTCCTAAACTACAAGATATAGAGCAAACGGCATTTGGACAAAGGAGTATCCCTTCTTAAGGACGAGGACCTGGTGCTCATTTTAATGCATGAATCGTCCTTATCTGATATGTAGTTTTTATTTTAGAAAATAAATAAAAAAAATAAAAATTGACAAAAAAGGACACATGAAATTAACATGAAATCTAATTTTTAAAATTATTTCAAGGATACAGTCTTGTGGGCAGTAGCTTAAGGAACATTTTGATGCATAAATCGTCCTTTTATGATGTATGGTTTAGAAGTTATGGCTAAAAAATCAAAAAAATCGCAAAAAACCACGTCAAAAACTATGATTCATGTAAAAAATTTTAACTAAGATTCTTGAAAAAAATCAAATTTCAGAAAACTTTTTTCTGAATATGCAGTCTTGTGTATATATGTATTAGAAACAATTTGGTGCATAAATCGTCCTTGTAGGATGTATGGTTTGGGAGTTATGACGGAAAAAGCACATGTTTTTGGCCAGCTACCACTCCAAAAAGTGTTCTACAACTCCTAAACTACAAGAGATAGAGCAAACGGCATTTGGACAAAGGAGTATCCCTTCTTAAGGACGAGGACCTGGTGCTCATTTTAATGCATGAATCGTCCTTATCTGATATGTAGTTTTTATTTTAGAAAATAAATAAAAAAAATAAAAATTGACAAAAAAGGACACATGAAATTAACATGAAATCTAATTTTTTAAAATTATTTCAAGGATACAGTCTTGTGGGCAGTAGCTTAAGGAACATTTTGATGCATAAATCGTCCTTTTATGATGTATGGTTTAGAAGTTATGGCTAAAAAATCAAAAAAATCGCAAAAAACCACGTCAAAAACTATGATTCATGTAAAAAATTTTAACTAAGATTCTTGAAAAAAATCAAATTTCAGAAAACTTTTTTCTGAATATGCAGTCTTGTGTATATATGTATTAGAAACAATTTGGTGCATAAATCGTCCTTGTAGGATGTATGGTTTGGAAGTTATGACGGAAAAAGCACATGTTTTTGGCCAGCTACCACTCCAAAAAGTGTTCTACAACTCCTAAACTACAAGAGATAGAGCAAACGGCATTTGGACAAAGGAGTATCCCTTCTTAAGGACGAGGACCTGGTGCTCATTTTAATGCATGAATCGTCCTTATCTGATATGTAGTTTTTATTTTAGAAAATAAATAAAAAAAATAAAAATTGACAAAAAAGGACACATGAAATTAACATGAAATCTAATTTTTAAAATTATTTCAAGGATACAGTCTTGTGGGCAGTAGCTTAAGGAACATTTTGATGCATAAATAGTCCTTTTATGATGTATGGTTTAGAAGTTATGGCTAAAAAATCAAAAAAATCGCAAAAAACCACGTCAAAAACTATGATTCATGTAAAAAATTTTAACTAAGATTCTTGAAAAAAATCAAATTTCAGAAAACTTTTTTCTGAATATGCAGTCTTGTGTATATATGTATTAGAAACAATTTGGTGCATAAATCGTCCTTGTAGGATGTATGGTTTGGGAGTTATGACGGAAAAAGCACATGTTTTTGGCCAGCTACCACTCCAAAAAGTGTTCTACAACTCCTAAACTACAAGAGATAGAGTTAACGGCATTTGGACAAAGGAGTATCCCTTCTTAAGGACGAGGACCTGGTGCTCATTTTAATGCATGAATCGTCCTTATCTGATATGTAGTTTTTATTTTAGAAAATAAATAAAAAAAATAAAAATTGACAAAAAAGGACACATGAAATTAACATGAAATCTAATTTTTAAAATTATTTCAAGGATACAGTCTTGTGGGCAGTAGCTTAAGGAATATTTTGATGCATAAATCGTCCTTTTATAATGTATGGTTTAGAAGTTATGGCTAAAAAAAAAAAAATCGCAAAAAAACACGTCAAAAACTATGATTCATGTAAAAAATTTTAACTAAGATTCTTGAAAAAAATCAAATTTCAGAAAACTTTTTTCTGAATATGCAGTCTTGTGTATATATGTATTAGAAACAATTTGGTGCATAAATCTTCCTTGTAGGATGTATGGTTTGGGAGTTATGACGGAAAAAGCACATGTTTTTGGCCAGCTACCACTCCAAAAAGTGTTCTACAACTCCTAAACTACAAGAGATAGAGCAAACGGCATTTGGACAAAGGAGTATCCCTTCTTAAGGACGAGGACCTGGTGCTCATTTTAATGCATGAATCGTCCTTATCTGATATGTAGTTTTTATTTTAGAAAATAAATAAAAAAAAATAAAAATTGACAAAAAAGGACACATGAAATTAACATGAAATCTAATTTTTAAAATTATTTCAAGGATACAGTCTTGTGGGCAGTAGCTTAAGGAACATTTTGATGCATAAATCGTCCTTTTATGATGTATGGTTTAGAAGTTATGGCTAAAAAATCAAAAAAATCGCAAAAAACCACGTCAAAAACTATGATTCATGTAAAAAATTTTAACTAAGATTCTTGAAAAAAATCAAATTTCAGAAAACTTTTTTCTGAATATGCAGTCTTGTGTATATATGTATTAGAAACAATTTGGTGCATAAATCGTCCTTGTAGGATGTATGGTTTGGGAGTTATGACGGAAAAAGCACATGTTTTTGGAGTAGAAGTATCCCTTCTTAAGGACGAGGACCTGGTGCTCATTTTAATGCATGAATCGTCCTTATCTGATATGTAGTTTTTATTTTAGAAAATAAATAAAAAAAATAAAAATTGACAAAAAAGGACACATGAAATTAACATGAAATCTAATTTTTAAAATTATTTCAAGGATACAGTCTTGTGGGCAGTAGCTTAAGGAACATTTTGATGCATAAATCGTCCTTTTATGATGTATGGTTTAGAAGTTATGGCTAAAAAATCAAAAAAATCGCAAAAAAACACGACAAAAACTATGATTCATGTAAAAAATTTTAACTAAGATTCTTGAAAAAAATCAAATTTCAGAAAACTTTTTTCTGAATATGCAGTCTTGTGTATATATGTATTAGAAACAATTTGGTGCATAAATCGTCCTTGTAGGATGTATGGTTTGGGAGTTATGACGGAAAAAGCACATGTTTTTGGCCAGCTACCACTCCAAAAAGTGTTCTACAACTCCTAAACTACAAGATATAGAGCAAACGGCATTTGGACAAAGGAGTATCCCTTCTTAAGGACGAGGACCTGGTGCTCATTTTAATGCATGAATCGTCCTTATCTGATATGTAGTTTTTATTTTAGAAAATAAATAAAAAAAATAAAAATTGACAAAAAAGGACACATGAAATTAACATGAAATCTAATTTTTAAAATTATTTCAAGGATACAGTCTTGTGGGCAGTAGCTTAAGGAACATTTTGATGCATAAATCGTCCTTTTATGATGTATGGTTTAGAAGTTATGGCTAAAAAATCAAAAAAATCGCAAAAAACCACGTCAAAAACTATGATTCATGTAAAAAATTTTAACTAAGATTCTTGAAAAAAATCAAATTTCAGAAAACTTTTTTCTGAATATGCAGTCTTGTGTATATATGTATTAGAAACAATTTGGTGCATAAATCGTCCTTGTAGGATGTATGGTTTGGGAGTTATGACGGAAAAAGCACATGTTTTTGGCCAGCTACCACTCCAAAAAGTGTTCTACAACTCCTAAACTACAAGATATAGAGCAAACGGCATTTGGACAAAGGAGTATCCCTTCTTAAGGACGAGGACCTGGTGCTCATTTTAATGCATGAATCGTCCTTATCTGATATGTAGTTTTTATTTTAGAAAATAAATAAAAAAAATAAAAATTGACAAAAAAGGACACATGAAATTAACATGAAATCTAATTTTTAAAATTATTTCAAGGATACAGTCTTGTGGGCAGTAGCTTAAGGAACATTTTGATGCATAAATCGTCCTTTTATGATGTATGGTTTAGAAGTTATGGCTAAAAAATCAAAAAAATCGCAAAAAACCACGTCAAAAACTATGATTCATGTAAAAAATTTTAACTAAGATTCTTGAAAAAAATCAAATTTCAGAAAACTTTTTTCTGAATATGCAGTCTTGTGTATATATGTATTAGAAACAATTTGGTGCATAAATCGTCCTTGTAGGATGTATGGTTTGGGAGTTATGACGGAAAAAGCACATGTTTTTGGCCAGCTACCACTCCAAAAAGTGTTCTACAACTCCTAAACTACAAGAGATAGAGCAAACGGCATTTGGACAAAGGAGTATCCCTTCTTAAGGACGAGGACCTGGTGCTCATTTTAATGCATGAATCGTCCTTATCTGATATGTAGTTTTTATTTTAGAAAATAAATAAAAAAAATAAAAATTGACAAAAAAGGACACATGAAATTAACATGAAATCTAATTTTTTAAAATTATTTCAAGGATACAGTCTTGTGGGCAGTAGCTTAAGGAACATTTTGATGCATAAATCGTCCTTTTATGATGTATGGTTTAGAAGTTATGGCTAAAAAATCAAAAAAATCGCAAAAAACCACGTCAAAAACTATGATTCATGTAAAAAATTTTAACTAAGATTCTTGAAAAAAATCAAATTTCAGAAAACTTTTTTCTGAATATGCAGTCTTGTGTATATATGTATTAGAAACAATTTGGTGCATAAATCGTCCTTGTAGGATGTATGGTTTGGAAGTTATGACGGAAAAAGCACATGTTTTTGGCCAGCTACCACTCCAAAAAGTGTTCTACAACTCCTAAACTACAAGAGATAGAGCAAACGGCATTTGGACAAAGGAGTATCCCTTCTTAAGGACGAGGACCTGGTGCTCATTTTAATGCATGAATCGTCCTTATCTGATATGTAGTTTTTATTTTAGAAAATAAATAAAAAAAATAAAAATTGACAAAAAAGGACACATGAAATTAACATGAAATCTAATTTTTAAAATTATTTCAAGGATACAGTCTTGTGGGCAGTAGCTTAAGGAACATTTTGATGCATAAATAGTCCTTTTATGATGTATGGTTTAGAAGTTATGGCTAAAAAATCAAAAAAATCGCAAAAAACCACGTCAAAAACTATGATTCATGTAAAAAATTTTAACTAAGATTCTTGAAAAAAATCAAATTTCAGAAAACTTTTTTCTGAATATGCAGTCTTGTGTATATATGTATTAGAAACAATTTGGTGCATAAATCGTCCTTGTAGGATGTATGGTTTGGGAGTTATGACGGAAAAAGCACATGTTTTTGGCCAGCTACCACTCCAAAAAGTGTTCTACAACTCCTAAACTACAAGAGATAGAGTTAACGGCATTTGGACAAAGGAGTATCCCTTCTTAAGGACGAGGACCTGGTGCTCATTTTAATGCATGAATCGTCCTTATCTGATATGTAGTTTTTATTTTAGAAAATAAATAAAAAAAATAAAAATTGACAAAAAAGGACACATGAAATTAACATGAAATCTAATTTTTAAAATTATTTCAAGGATACAGTCTTGTGGGCAGTAGCTTAAGGAATATTTTGATGCATAAATCGTCCTTTTATAATGTATGGTTTAGAAGTTATGGCTAAAAAAAAAAAAATCGCAAAAAAACACGTCAAAAACTATGATTCATGTAAAAAATTTTAACTAAGATTCTTGAAAAAAATCAAATTTCAGAAAACTTTTTTCTGAATATGCAGTCTTGTGTATATATGTATTAGAAACAATTTGGTGCATAAATCTTCCTTGTAGGATGTATGGTTTGGGAGTTATGACGGAAAAAGCACATGTTTTTGGCCAGCTACCACTCCAAAAAGTGTTCTACAACTCCTAAACTACAAGAGATAGAGCAAACGGCATTTGGACAAAGGAGTATCCCTTCTTAAGGACGAGGACCTGGTGCTCATTTTAATGCATGAATCGTCCTTATCTGATATGTAGTTTTTATTTTAGAAAATAAATAAAAAAAAATAAAAATTGACAAAAAAGGACACATGAAATTAACATGAAATCTAATTTTTAAAATTATTTCAAGGATACAGTCTTGTGGGCAGTAGCTTAAGGAACATTTTGATGCATAAATCGTCCTTTTATGATGTATGGTTTAGAAGTTATGGCTAAAAAATCAAAAAAATCGCAAAAAACCACGTCAAAAACTATGATTCATGTAAAAAATTTTAACTAAGATTCTTGAAAAAAATCAAATTTCAGAAAACTTTTTTCTGAATATGCAGTCTTGTGTATATATGTATTAGAAACAATTTGGTGCATAAATCGTCCTTGTAGGATGTATGGTTTGGGAGTTATGACGGAAAAAGCACATGTTTTTGGCCAGCTACCACTCCAAAAAGTGTTCTACAACTCCTAAACTACAAGAGATAGAGTTAACGGCATTTGGACAAAGGAGTATCCCTTCTTAAGGACGAGGACCTGGTGCTCATTTTAATGCATGAATCGTCCTTATCTGATATGTAGTTTTTATTTTAGAAAATAAATAAAAAAAATAAAAATTGACAAAAAAGGACACATGAAATTAACATGAAATCTAATTTTTAAAATTATTTCAAGGATACAGTCTTGTGGGCAGTAGCTTAAGGAACATTTTGATGCATAAATCGTCCTTTTATGATGTATGGTTTAGAAGTTATGGCTAAAAAATCAAAAAAATCGCAAAAAACCACGTCAAAAACTATGATTCATGTAAAAAATTTTAACTAAGATTCTTGAAAAAATCAAATTTCAGAAAACTTTTTTCTGAATATGCAGTCTTGTGTATATATGTATTAGAAACAATTTGGTGCATAAATCGTCCTTGTAGGATGTATGGTTTGGAAGTTATGACGGAAAAAGCACATGTTTTTGGCCAGCTACCACTCCAAAAAGTGTTCTACAACTCCTAAACTACAAGAGATAGAGCAAACGGCATTTGGACAAAGGACTATCCCTTCTTAAGGACGAGGACCTGGTGCTCATTTTAATGCATGAATCGTCCTTATCTGATATGTAGTTTTTATTTTAGAAAATAAATAAAAAAAATAAAAATTGACAAAAAAGGACACATGAAATTAACATGAAATCTAATTTTTAAAATTATTTCAAGGATACAGTCTTATGGGCAGTAGCTTAAGGAACATTTTGATGCATAAATCGTCCTTTTATGATGTATGGTTTAGAAGTTATGGCTAAAAAATCAAAAAAATCGCAAAAAAACACGTCAAAAACTATGATTCATGTAAAAAATTTTAACTAAGATTCTTGAAAAAAATCAAATTTCAGAAAACTTTTTTCTGAATATGCAGTCTTGTGTATATATGTATTAGAAACAATTTGGTGCATAAATCGTCCTTGTAGGATGTATGGTTTGGGAGTTATGACGGAAAAAGCACATGTTTTTGGCCAGCTACCACTCCAAAAAGTGTTCTACAACTCCTAAACTACAAGAGATAGAGCAAACGGCATTTGGACAAAGGAGTATCCCTTCTTAAGGACGAGGACCTGGTGCTCATTTTAATGCATGAATCGTCCTTATCTGATATGTAGTTTTTATTTTAGAAAATAAATAAAAAAAATAAAAATTGACAAAAAAGGACACATGAAATTAACATGAAATCTAATTTTTAAAATTATTTCAAGGATACAGTCTTGTGGGCAGTAGCTTAAGGAACATTTTGATGCATAAATAGTCCTTTTATGATGTATGGTTTAGAAGTTATGGCTAAAAAATCAAAAAAATCGCAAAAAACCACGTCAAAAACTATGATTCATGTAAAAAATTTTAACTAAGATTCTTGAAAAAAATCAAATTTCAGAAAACTTTTTTCTGAATATGCAGTCTTGTGTATATATGTATTAGAAACAATTTGGTGCATAAATCGTCCTTGTAGGATGTATGGTTTGGAAGTTATTACGGAAAAAGCACATGTTTTTGGCCAGCTACCACTCCAAAAAGTGTTCTACAACTCCTAAACTACAAGAGATAGAGCAAACGGCATTTGGACAAAGGAGTATCCCTTCTTAAGGACGAGGACCTGGTGCTCATTTTAATGCATGAATCGTCCTTATCTGATATGTAGTTTTTATTTTAGAAAATAAATAAAAAAAATAAAAATTGACAAAAAAGGACACATGAAATTAACATGAAATCTAATTTTTAAAATTATTTCAAGGATACAGTCTTGTGGGCAGTAGCTTAAGGAACATTTTGATGCATAAATAGTCCTTTTATGATGTATGGTTTAGAAGTTATGGCTAAAAAATCAAAAAAATCGCAAAAAACCACGTCAAAAACTATGATTCATGTAAAAAATTTTAACTAAGATTCTTGAAAAAAATCAAATTTCAGAAAACTTTTTTCTGAATATGCAGTCTTGTGTATATATGTATTAGAAACAATTTGGTGCATAAATCGTCCTTGTAGGATGTATGGTTTGGGAGTTATGACGGAAAAAGCACATGTTTTTGGCCAGCTACCACTCCAAAAAGTGTTCTACAACTCCTAAACTACAAGAGAAAGAGTTAACGGCATTTGGACAAAGGAGTATCCCTTCTTAAGGACGAGGACCTGGTGCTCATTTTAATGCATGAATCGTCCTTATCTGATATGTAGTTTTTATTTTAGAAAATAAATAAAAAAAATAAAAATTGACAAAAAAGGACACATGAAATTAACATGAAATCTAATTTTTAAAATTATTTCAAGGATACAGTCTTGTGGGCAGTAGCTTAAGGAACATTTTGATGCATAAATCGTCCTTTTATGATGTATGGTTTAGAAGTTATGGCTAAAAAATCAAAAAAATCGCAAAAAACCACGTCAAAAACTATGATTCATGTAAAAAATTTTAACTAAGGTTCTTGAAAAAAATCAAATTTCAGAAAACTTTTTTCTGAATATGCAGTCTTGTGTATATATGTATTAGAAACAATTTGGTGCATAAATCGTCCTTGTAGGATGTATGGTTTGGAAGTTATGACGGAAAAAGCACATGTTTTTGGCCAGCTACCACTCCAAAAAGTGTTCTACAACTCCTAAACTACAAGAGATAGAGCAAACGGCATTTGGACAAAGGACTATCCCTTTTTAAGGACGAGGACCTGGTGCTCATTTTAATGCATGAATCGTCCTTATCTGATATGTAGTTTTTATTTTAGAAAATAAATAAAAAAAATAAAAATTGACAAAAAAGGACACATGAAATTAACATGAAATCTAATTTTTAAAATTATTTCAAGGATACAGTCTTGTGGGCAGTAGCTTAAGGAACATTTTGATGCATAAATAGTCCTTTTATGATGTATGGTTTAGAAGTTATGGCTAAAAAATCAAAAAAATCGCAAAAAACCACGTCAAAAACTATGATTCATGTAAAAAATTTTAACTAAGATTCTTGAAAAAAATCAAATTTCAGAAAACTTTTTTCTGAATATGCAGTCTTGTGTATATATGTATTAGAAACAATTTGGTGCATAAATCGTCCTTGTAGGATGTATGGTTTGGAAGTTATGACGGAAAAAGCACATGTTTTTGGCCAGCTACCACTCCAAAAAGTGTTCTACAACTCCTAAACTACAAGAGATAGAGCAAACGGCATTTGGACAAAGGACTATCCCTTCTTAAGGACGAGGACCTGGTGCTCATTTTAATGCATGAATCGTCCTTATCTGATATGTAGTTTTTATTTTAGAAAATAAATAAAAAAAATAAAAATTGACAAAAAAGGACACATGAAATTAACATGAAATCTAATTTTTAAAATTATTTCAAGGATACAGTCTTATGGGCAGTAGCTTAAGGAACATTTTGATGCATAAATCGTCCTTTTATGATGTATGGTTTAGAAGTTATGGCTAAAAAATCAAAAAAATCGCAAAAAAACACGTCAAAAACTATGATTCATGTAAAAAATTTTAACTAAGATTCTTGAAAAAAATCAAATTTCAGAAAACTTTTTTCTGAATATGCAGTCTTGTGTATATATGTATTAGAAACAATTTGGTGCATAAATCGTCCTTGTAGGATGTATGGTTTGGGAGTTATGACGGAAAAAGCACATGTTTTTGGCCAGCTACCACTCCAAAAAGTGTTCTACAACTCCTAAACTACAAGAGATAGAGCAAACGGCATTTGGACAAAGGAGTATCCCTTCTTAAGGACGAGGACCTGGTGCTCATTTTAATGCATGAATCGTCCTTATCTGATATGTAGTTTTTATTTTAGAAAATAAATAAAAAAAATAAAAATTGACAAAAAAGGACACATGAAATTAACATGAAATCTAATTTTTAAAATTATTTCAAGGATACAGTCTTGTGGGCAGTAGCTTAAGGAACATTTTGATGCATAAATCGTCCTTTTATGATGTATGGTTTAGAATTTATGGCTAAAAAATCAAAAAAATCGCAAAAAACCACGTCAAAAACTATGATTCATGTAAAAAATTTTAACTAAGATTCTTGAAAAAAATCAAATTTCAGAAAACTTTTTTCTGAATATGCAGTCTTGTGTATATATGTATTAGAAACAATTTGGTGCATACATCGTCCTTGTAGGATGTATGGTTTGGAAGTTATGACGGAAAAAGCACATGTTTTTGGCCAGCTACCACTCCAAAAAGTGTTCTACAACTCCTAAACTACAAGAGATAGAGCAAACGGCATTTGGACAAAGGAGTATCCCTTCTTAAGGACGAGGACCTGGTGCTCATTTTAATGCATGAATCGTCCTTATCTGATATGTAGTTTTTATTTTAGAAAATAAATAAAAAAAATAAAAATTGACAAAAAAGGACACATGAAATTAACATGAAATCTAATTTTTAAAATTATTTCAAGGATACAGTCTTGTGGGCAGTAGCTTAAGGAACATTTTGATGCATAAATAGTCCTTTTATGATGTATGGTTTAGAAGTTATGGCTAAAAAATCAAAAAAATCGCAAAAAACCACGTCAAAAACTATGATTCATGTAAAAAATTTTAACTAAGATTCTTGAAAAAAATCAAATTTCAGAAAACTTTTTTCTGAATATGCAGTCTTGTGTATATATGTATTAGAAACAATTTGGTGCATAAATCGTCCTTGTAGGATGTATGGTTTGGGAGTTATGACGGAAAAAGCACATGTTTTTGGCCAGCTACCACTCCAAAAAGTGTTCTACAACTCCTAAACTACAAGAGAAAGAGTTAACGGCATTTGGACAAAGGAGTATCCCTTCTTAAGGACGAGGACCTGGTGCTCATTTTAATGCATGAATCGTCCTTATCTGATATGTAGTTTTTATTTTAGAAAATAAATAAAAAAAATAAAAATTGACAAAAAAGGACACATGAAATTAACATGAAATCTAATTTTTAAAATTATTTCAAGGATACAGTCTTGTGGGCAGTAGCTTAAGGAACATTTTGATGCATAAATCGTCCTTTTATGATGTATGGTTTAGAAGTTATGGCTAAAAAATCAAAAAAATCGCAAAAAACCACGTCAAAAACTATGATTCATGTAAAAAATTTTAACTAAGATTCTTGAAAAAATCAAATTTCAGAAAACTTTTTTCTGAATATGCAGTCTTGTGTATATATGTATTAGAAACAATTTGGTGCATAAATCGTCCTTGTAGGATGTATGGTTTGGAAGTTATGACGGAAAAAGCACATGTTTTTGGCCAGCTACCACTCCAAAAAGTGTTCTACAACTCCTAAACTACAAGAGATAGAGCAAACGGCATTTGGACAAAGGACTATCCCTTCTTAAGGACGAGGACCTGGTGCTCATTTTAATGCATGAATCGTCCTTATCTGATATGTAGTTTTTATTTTAGAAAATAAATAAAAAAAATAAAAATTGACAAAAAAGGACACATGAAATTAACATGAAATCTAATTTTTAAAATTATTTCAAGGATACAGTCTTATGGGCAGTAGCTTAAGGAACATTTTGATGCATAAATCGTCCTTTTATGATGTATGGTTTAGAAGTTATGGCTAAAAAATCAAAAAAATCGCAAAAAAACACGTCAAAAACTATGATTCATGTAAAAAATTTTAACTAAGATTCTTGAAAAAAATCAAATTTCAGAAAACTTTTTTCTGAATATGCAGTCTTGTGTATATATGTATTAGAAACAATTTGGTGCATAAATCGTCCTTGTAGGATGTATGGTTTGGGAGTTATGACGGAAAAAGCACATGTTTTTGGCCAGCTACCACTCCAAAAAGTGTTCTACAACTCCTAAACTACAAGAGATAGAGCAAACGGCATTTGGACAAAGGAGTATCCCTTCTTAAGGACGAGGACCTGGTGCTCATTTTAATGCATGAATCGTCCTTATCTGATATGTAGTTTTTATTTTAGAAAATAAATAAAAAAAATAAAAATTGACAAAAAAGGACACATGAAATTAACATGAAATCTAATTTTTAAAATTATTTCAAGGATACAGTCTTGTGGGCAGTAGCTTAAGGAACATTTTGATGCATAAATCGTCCTTTTATGATGTATGGTTTAGAAGTTATGGCTAAAAAATCAAAAAAATCGCAAAAAACCACGTCAAAAACTATGATTCATGTAAAAAATTTTAACTAAGATTCTTGAAAAAAATCAAATTTCAGAAAACTTTTTTCTGAATATGCAGTCTTGTGTATATATGTATTAGAAACAATTTGGTGCATAAATCGTCCTTGTAGGATGTATGGTTTGGAAGTTATGACGGAAAAAGCACATGTTTTTGGCCAGCTACCACTCCAAAAAGTGTTCTACAACTCCTAAACTACAAGAGATAGAGCAAACGGCATTTGGACAAAGGACTATCCCTTCTTAAGGACGAGGACCTGGTGCTCATTTTAATGCATGAATCGTCCTTATCTGATATGTAGTTTTTATTTTAGAAAATAAATAAAAAAATAAAAATTGACAAAAAAGGACACATGAAATTAACATGAAATCTAATTTTTAAAATTATTTCAAGGATACAGTCTTGTGGGCAGTAGCTTAAGGAACATTTTGATGCATAAATAGTCCTTTTATGATGTATGGTTTAGAAGTTATGGCTAAAAAATCAAAAAAATCGCAAAAAACCACGTCAAAAACTATGATTCATGTAAAAAATTTTAACTAAGATTCTTGAAAAAAATCAAATTTCAGAAAACTTTTTTCTGAATATGCAGTCTTGTGTATATATGTATTAGAAACAATTTGGTGCATAAATCGTCCTTGTAGGATGTATGGTTTGGGAGTTATGACGGAAAAAGCACATGTTTTTGGCCAGCTACCACTCCAAAAAGTGTTCTACAACTCCTAAACTACAAGAGAAAGAGTTAACGGCATTTGGACAAAGGAGTATCCCTTCTTAAGGACGAGGACCTGGTGCTCATTTTAATGCATGAATCGTCCTTATCTGATATGTAGTTTTTATTTTAGAAAATAAATAAAAAAATAAAAATTGACAAAAAAGGACACATGAAATTAACATGAAATCTAATTTTTAAAATTATTTCAAGGATACAGTCTTGTGGGCAGTAGCTTAAGGAACATTTTGATGCATAAATCGTCCTTTTATGATGTATGGTTTAGAAGTTATGGCTAAAAAATCAAAAAAATCGCAAAAAACCACGTCAAAAACTATGATTCATGTAAAAAATTTTAACTAAGGTTCTTGAAAAAAATCAAATTTCAGAAAACTTTTTTCTGAATATGCAGTCTTGTGTATATATGTATTAGAAACAATTTGGTGCATAAATCGTCCTTGTAGGATGTATGGTTTGGAAGTTATGACGGAAAAAGCACATGTTTTTGGCCAGCTACCACTCCAAAAAGTGTTCTACAACTCCTAAACTACAAGAGATAGAGCAAACGGCATTTGGACAAAGGACTATCCCTTTTTAAGGACGAGGACCTGGTGCTCATTTTAATGCATGAATCGTCCTTATCTGATATGTAGTTTTTATTTTAGAAAATAAATAAAAAAAATAAAAATTGACAAAAAAGGACACATGAAATTAACATGAAATCTAATTTTTAAAATTATTTCAAGGATACAGTCTTGTGGGCAGTAGCTTAAGGAACATTTTGATGCATAAATAGTCCTTTTATGATGTATGGTTTAGAAGTTATGGCTAAAAAATCAAAAAAATCGCAAAAAACCACGTCAAAAACTATGATTCATGTAAAAAATTTTAACTAAGATTCTTGAAAAAACTCAAATTTCAGAAAACTTTTTTCTGAATATGCAGTCTTGTGTATATATGTATTAGAAACAATTTGGTGCATAAATCGTCCTTGTAGGATGTATGGTTTGGGAGTTATGACGGAAAAAGCACATGTTTTTGGCCAGCTACCACTCCAAAAAGTGTTCTACAACTCCTAAACTACAAGAGATAGAGTTAACGGCATTTGGACAAAGGAGTATCCCTTCTTAAGGACGAGGACCTGGTGCTCATTTTAATGCATGAATCGTCCTTATCTGATATGTAGTTTTTATTTTAGAAAATAAATAAAAAAAATAAAAATTGACAAAAAAGGACACATGAAATTAACATGAAATCTAATTTTTAAAATTATTTCAAGGATACAGTCTTGTGGGCAGTAGCTTAAGGAACATTTTGATGCATAAATCGCCCTTTTATGATGTATGGTTTAGAAGTTATGGCTAAAAAATCAAAAAAATCGCAAAAAACCACGTCAAAAACTATGATTCATGTAAAAAATTTTAACTAAGATTCTTGAAAAAAATCAAATTTCAGAAAACTTTTTTCTGAATATGCAGTCTTGTGTATATATGTATTAGAAACAATTTGGTGCATAAATCGTCCTTGTAGGATGTATGGTTTGGAAGTTTTGACGGAAAAAGCACATGTTTTTGGCCAGCTACCACTCCAAAAAGTGTTCTACAACTCCTAAACTACAAGAGATAGAGCAAACGGCATTTGGACAAAGGAGTATCCCTTCTTAAGGACGAGGACCTGGTGCTCATTTTAATGCATCAATCGTCCTTATCTGATATGTAGTTTTTATTTTAGAAAATAAATAAAAAAAATAAAAATTGACAAAAAAGGACACATGAAATTAACATGAAATCTAATTTTTAAAATTATTTCAAGGATACAGTCTTGTGGGCAGTAGCTTAAGGAACATTTTGATGCATAAATAGTCCTTTTATGATGTATGGTTTAGAAGTTATGGCTAAAAAATCAAAAAAATCGCAAAAAACCACGTCAAAAACTATGATTCATGTAAAAAATTTTAACTAAGATTCTTGAAAAAAATCAAATTTCAGAAAACTTTTTTCTGAATATGCAGTCTTGTGTATATATGTATTAGAAACAATTTGGTGCATAAATCGTCCTTGTAGGATGTATGGTTTGGGAGTTATGACGGAAAAAGCACATGTTTTTGGCCAGCTACCACTCCAAAAAGTGTTCTACAACTCCTAAACTACAAGAGAAAGAGTTAACGGCATTTGGACAAAGGAGTATCCCTTCTTAAGGACGAGGACCTGGTGCTCATTTTAATGCATGAATCGTCCTTATCTGATATGTAGTTTTTATTTTAGAAAATAAATAAAAAAAATAAAAATTGACAAAAAAGGACACATGAAATTAACATGAAATCTAATTTTTAAAATTATTTCAAGGATACAGTCTTCTGGGCAGTAGCTTAAGGAACATTTTGATGCATAAATAGTCCTTTTATGATGTATGGTTTAGAAGTTATGGCTAAAAAATCAAAAAAATCGCAAAAAACCACGTCAAAAACTATGATTCATGTAAAAAATTTTAACTAAGATTCTTGAAAAAAATCAAATTTCAGAAAACTTTTTTCTGAATATGCAGTCTTGTGTATATATGTATTAGAAACAATTTGGTGCATAAATCGTCCTTGTAGGATGTATGGTTTGGGAGTTATGACGGAAAAAGCACATGTTTTTGGCCAGCTACCACTCCAAAAAGTGTTCTACAACTCCTAAACTACAAGAGATAGAGCAAACGGCATTTGGACAAAGGAGTATCCCTTCTTAAGGACGAGGACCTGGTGCTCATTTTAATGCATGAATCGTCCTTATCTGATATGTAGTTTTTATTTTAGAAAATAAATAAAAAAAATAAAAATTGACAAAAAAGGACACATGAAATTAACATGAAATCTAATTTTTAAAATTATTTCAAGGATACAGTCTTGTGGGCAGTAGCTTAAGGAACATTTTGATGCATAAATCGTCCTTTTATGATGTATGGTTTAGAAGTTATGGCTAAAAAATCAAAAAAATCGCAAAAAAACACGTCAAAAACTATGATTCATGTAAAAAATTTTACCTAAGATTCTTGAAAAAAATCAAATTTCAGAAAACTTTTTTCTGAATATGCAGTCTTGTGTATATATGTATTAGAAACAATTTGGTGCATAAATCGTCCTTGTAGGATGTATGGTTTGGGAGTTATGACGGAAAAAGCACATGTTTTTGGCCAGCTACCACTCCAAAAAGTGTTCTACAACTCCTAAACTACAAGAGATAGAGCAAACGGCATTTGGACAAAGGAGTATCCCTTCTTAAGGACGAGGACCTGGTGCTCATTTTAATGCATGAATCGTCCTTATCTGATATGTAGTTTTTATTTTAGAAAATAAATAAAAAAAATAAAAATTGACAAAAAAGGACACATGAAATTAACCTGAAATCTAATTTTTAAAATTATTTCAAGGATACAGTCTTGTGGGCAGTAGCTTAAGGAACATTTTGATGCATAAATCGTCCTTTTATGATGTATGGTTTAGAAGTTATGGCTAAAAAATCAAAAAAATCGCAAAAAACCACGTCAAAAACTATGATTCATGTAAAAAATTTTAACTAAGATTCTTGAAAAAAATCAAATTTCAGAAAACTTTTTTCTGAATATGCAGTCTTGTGTATATATGTATTAGAAACAATTTGGTGCATAAATCGTCCTTGTAGGATGTATGGTTTGGAAGTTATGACGGAAAAAGCACATGTTTTTGGCCAGCTACCACTCCAAAAAGTGTTCTACAACTCCTAAACTACAAGAGATAGAGCAAACGGCATTTGGACAAAGGACTATCCCTTCTTAAGGACGAGGACCTGGTGCTCATTTTAATGCATGAATCGTCCTTATCTGATATGTAGTTTTTATTTTAGAAAATAAATAAAAAAAATAAAAATTGACAAAAAAGGACACATGAAATTAACATGAAATCTAATTTTTAAAATTATTTCAAGGATACAGTCTTGTGGGCAGTAGCTTAAGGAACATTTTGATGCATAAATCGTCCTTTTATGATGTATGGTTTAGAAGTTATGGCTAAAAAATCAAAAAAATCGCAAAAAACCACGTCAAAAACTATGATTCATGTAAAAAATTTTAACTAAGATTCTTGAAAAAAATCAAATTTCAGAAAACTTTTTCTGAATATGCAGTCTTGTGTATATATGTATTAGAAACAATTTGGTGCATAAATCGTCCTTGTAGGATGTATGGTTTGGAAGTTATGACGGAAAAAGGACATGTTTTTGGCCAGCTACCACTCCAAAAAGTGTTCTACAACTCCTAAACTACAAGAGATAGAGTTAACGGCATTTGGACAAAGGAGTATCCCTTCTTAAGGACGAGGACCTGGTGCTCATTTTAATGCATGAATCGTCCTTATCTGATATGTAGTTTTTATTTTAGAAAATAAATAAAAAAAATAAAAATTGACAAAAAAGGACACATGAAATTAACATGAAATCTAATTTTTAAAATTATTTCAAGGATACAGTCTTGTGGGCAGTAGCTTAAGAAACATTTTGATGCATAAATCGTCCTTTTATGATGTATGGTTTAGAAGTTATGGCTAAAAAATCAAAAAATCGCAAAAAACCACGTCAAAAACTATGATTCATGTAAAAAATTTTAACTAAGATTCTTGAAAAAAATCAAATTTCAGAAAACTTTTTTCTGAATATGCAGTCTTGTGTATATATGTATTAGAAACAATTTGGTGCATAAATCGTCCTTGTAGGATGTATGGTTTGGGAGTTATGACGGAAAAAGCACATGTTTTTGGCCAGCTACCACTCCAAAAAGTGTTCTACAACTCCTAAACTACAAGAGATAGAGCAAACGGCATTTGGACAAAGGAGTATCCCTTCTTAAGGACGAGGACCTGGTGCTCATTTTAATGCATGAATCGTCCTTATCTGATATGTAGTTTTTATTTTAGAAAATAAATAAAAAAAATAAAAAAAATAAAAATTGACAAAAAAGGACACATGAAATTAACATGAAATCTAATTTTTAAAATTATTTCAAGGATACAGTCTTGTGGGCAGTAGCTTAAGGAACATTTTGATGCATAAATCGTCCTTTTATGATGTATGGTTTAGAAGTTATGGCTAAAAAATCAAAAAAATCGCAAAAAACCACGTCAAAAACTATGATTCATGTAAAAAATTTTAACTAAGATTCTTGAAAAAAATCAAATTTCAGAAAACTTTTTTCTGAATATGCAGTCTTGTGTATATATGTATTAGAAACAATTTGGTGCATAAATCGTCCTTGTAGGATGTATGGTTTGGAAGTTATGACGGAAAAAGCACATGTTTTTGGCCAGCTACCACTCCAAAAAGTGTTCTACAACTCCTAAACTACAAGAGATAGAGCAAACGGCATTTGGACAAAGGACTATCCCTTCTTAAGGACGAGGACCTGGTGCTCATTTTAATGCATGAATCGTCCTTATCTGATATGTAGTTTTTATTTTAGAAAATAAATAAAAAAAATAAAAATTGACAAAAAAGGACACATGAAATTAACATGAAATCTAATTTTTAAAATTATTTCAAGGATACAGTCTTGTGGGCAGTAGCTTAAGAAACATTTTGATGCATAAATCGTCCTTTTATGATGTATGGTTTAGAAGTTATGGCTAAAAAATCAAAAAAATCGCAAAAAACCACGTCAAAAACTATGATTCATGTAAAAAATTTTAACTAAGATTCTTGAAAAAAATCAAATTTCAGAAAACTTTTTTCTGAATATGCAGTCTTGTGTATATATGTATTAGAAACAATTTGGTGCATAAATCGTCCTTGTAGGATGTATGGTTTGGGAGTTATGACGGAAAAAGCACATGTTTTTGGCCAGCTACCACTCCAAAAAGTGTTCTACAACTCCTAAACTACAAGAGATAGAGCAAACGGCATTTGGACAAAGGAGTATCCCTTCTTAAGGACGAGGACCTGGTGCTCATTTTAATGCATGAATCGTCCTTATCTGATATGTAGTTTTTATTTTAGAAAATAAATAAAAAAAATAAAAATGGACAAAAAAGGACACATGAAATTAACATGAAATCTAATTTTTAAAATTATTTCAAGGATACAGTCTTGTGGGCAGTAGCTTAAGGAACATTTTGATGCATAAATCGTCCTTTTATGATGTATGGTTTAGAAGTTATGGCTAAAAAATCAAAAAAATCGCAAAAAACCACGTCAAAAACTATGATTCATGTAAAAAATTTTAACTAAGATTCTTGAAAAAAATCAAATTTCAGAAAACTTTTTTCTGAATATGCAGTCTTGTGTATATATGTATTAGAAACAATTTGGTGCATAAATCGTCCTTGTAGGATGTATGGTTTGGAAGTTATGACGGAAAAAGCACATGTTTTTGGCCAGCTACCACTCCAAAAAGTGTTCTACAACTCCTAAACTACAAGAGATAGAGCAAACGGCATTTGGACAAAGAACTATCCCTTCTTAAGGACGAGGACCTGGTGCTCATTTTAATGCATGAATCGTCCTTATCTGATATGTAGTTTTTATTTTAGAAAATAAATAAAAAAATAAAAATTGACAAAAAAGGACACATGAAATTAACATGAAATCTAATTTTTAAAATTATTTCAAGGATACAGTCTTGTGGGCAGTAGCTTAAGGAACATTTTGATGCATAAATCGTCCTTTTATGATGTATGGTTTAGAAGTTATGGCTAAAAAATCAAAAAAATCGCAAAAAAACACGTCAAAAACTATGATTCATGTAAAAAATTTTAACTAAGATTCTTGAAAAAAATCAAATTTCAGAAAACTTTTTTCTGAATATGCAGTCTTGTGTATATATGTATTAGAAACAATTTGGTGCATAAATCGTCCTTGTAGGATGTATGGTTTGGGAGTTATGACGGAAAAAGCACATGTTTTTGGCCAGCTACCACTCCAAAAAGTGTTCTACAACTCCTAAACTACAAGAGATAGAGCAAACGGCATTTGGACAAAGGAGTATCCCTTCTTAAGGACGAGGACCTGGTGCTCATTTTAATGCATGAATCGTCCTTATCTGATATGTAGTTTTTATTTTAGAAAATAAATAAAAAAAATAAAAATTGACAAAAAAGGACACATGAAATTAACATGAAATCTAATTTTTAAAATTATTTCAAGGATACAGTCTTGTGGGCAGTAGCTTAAGGAACATTTTGATGCATAAATCGTCCTTTTATGATGTATGGTTTAGAAGTTATGGCTAAAAAATAAAAAAAATCGCAAAAAACCACGTCAAAAACTATGATTCATGTAAAAAATTTTAACTAAGATTCTTGAAAAAAATCAAATTTCAGAAAACTTTTTTCTGAATATGCAGTCTTGTGTATATATGTATTAGAAACAATTTGGTGCATAAATCGTCCTTGTAGGATGTATGGTTTGGAAGTTATGACGGAAAAAGCACATGTTTTTGGCCAGCTACCACTCCAAAAAGTGTTCTACAACTCCTAAACTACAAGAGATAGAGCAAACGGCATTTGGACAAAGAACTATCCCTTCTTAAGGACGAGGACCTGGTGCTCATTTTAATGCATGAATCGTCCTTATCTGATATGTAGTTTTTATTTTAGAAAATAAATAAAAAAATAAAAATTGACAAAAAAGGACACATGAAATTAACATGAAATCTAATTTTTAAAATTATTTCAAGGATACAGTCTTGTGGGCAGTAGCTTAAGGAACATTTTGATGCATAAATCGTCCTTTTATGATGTATGGTTTAGAAGTTATTGCTAAAAAATCAAAAAAATCGCAAAAAAACACGTCAAAAACTATGATTCATGTAAAAAATTTTAACTAAGATTCTTGAAAAAAATCAAATTTCAGAAAACTTTTTTCTGAATATGCAGTCTTGTGTATATATGTATTAGAAACAATTTGGTGCATAAATCGTCCTTGTAGGATGTATGGTTTGGAAGTTATGACGGAAAAAGCACATGTTTTTGGCCAGCTACCACTCCAAAAAGTGTTCTACAACTCCTAAACTACAAGAGATAGAGCAAACGGCATTTGGACAAAGGACTATCCCTTCTTAAGGACGAGGACCTGGTGCTCATTTTAATGCATGAATCGTCCTTATCTGATATGTAGTTTTTATTTTAGAAAATAAATAAAAAAAATAAAAATTGACAAAAAAGGACACATGAAATTAACATGAAATCTAATTTTTAAAATTATTTCAAGGATACAGTCTTGTGGGCAGTAGCTTAAGGAACATTTTGATGCATAAATCGTCCTTTTATGATGTATGGTTTAGAAGTTATGGCTAAAAAATCAAAAAAATCGCAAAAAACCACGTCAAAAACTATGATTCATGTAAAAAATTTTAACTAAGATTCTTGAAAAAAATCAAATTTCAGAAAACTTTTTTCTGAATATGCAGTCTTGTGTATATATGTATAAGAAACAATTTGGTGCATAAATCGTCCTTGTAGGATGTATGGTTTGGAAGTTATGACGGAAAAAGCACATGTTTTTGGCCAGCTACCACTCCAAAAAGTGTTCTACAACTCCTAAACTACAAGAGATAGAGCAAACGGCATTTGGACAAAGGAGTATCCCTTCTTAAGGACGAGGACCTGGTGCTCATTTTAATGCATGAATCGTCCTTATCTGATATGTAGTTTTTATTTTAGAAAATAAATAAAAAAAATAAAAATTGACAAAAAAGGACACATGAAATTAACATGAAATCTAATTTTTAAAATTATTTCAAGGATACAGTCTTGTGGGCAGTAGCTTAAGGAACATTTTGATGCATAAATCGTCCTTTTATGATGTATGGTTTAGAAGTTATGGCTAAAAAATCAAAAAAATCGCAAAAAAACACGTCAAAAACTATGATTCACGTAAAAAATTTTAACTAAGATTCTTGAAAAAAATCAAATTTCAGAAAACTTTTTTCTGAATATGCAGTCTTGTGTATATATGTATTAGAAACAATTTGGTGCATAAATCGTCCTTGTAGGATGTATGGTTTGGGAGTTATGACGGAAAAAGCACATGTTTTTGGCCAGCTACCACTCCAAAAAGTGTTCTACAACTCCTAAACTACAAGAGATAGAGCAAACGGCATTTGGACAAAGGAGTATCCCTTCTTAAGGACGAGGACCTGGTGCTCATTTTAATGCATGAATCGTCCTTATCTGATATGTAGTTTTTATTTTAGAAAATAAATAAAAAAAATAAAAATTGACAAAAAAGGACACATGAAATTAACATGAAATCTAATTTTTAAAATTATTTCGAGGATACAGTCTTGTGGGCAGTAACTTAAGGAACATTTTGATGCATAAATAGTCCTTTTATGATGTATGGTTTAGAAGTTATGGCTAAAAAATAAAAAAAATCGCAAAAAACCACGTCAAAAACTATGATTCATGTAAAAAATTTTAACTAAGATTCTTGAAAAAAATCAAATTTCAGAAAACTTTTTTCTGAATATGCAGTCTTGTGTATGTGTATGTATATGTATTAGAAACAATTTGGTGCATAAATCGTCCTTGTAGGATGTATGGTTTGGGAGTTATGACGGAAAAAGCACATGTTTTTGGCCAGCTACCACTCCAAAAAGTGTTCTACAACTCCTAAACTACAAGAGATAGAGCAAACGGCATTTGGACAAAGGAGTATCCCTTCTTAAGGACGAGGACCTGGTGCTCATTTTAATGCATGAATCGTCCTTATCTGATATGTAGTTTTTATTTTAGAAAATAAATAAAAAAAATAAAAATTGACAAAAAAGGACACATGAAATTAACATGAAATCTAATTTTTGAAATTATTTCAAGGATACAGTCTTGTGGGCAGTAGCTTAAGGAACATTTTGATGCATAAATCGTCCTTTTATGATGTATGGTTTAGAAGTTATGGCTAAAAAATCAAAAAAATCGCAAAAAACCACGTCAAAAACTATGATTCATGTAAAAAATTTTAACTAAGATTCTTGAAAAAAATCAAATTTCAGAAAACTTTTTTCTGAATATGCAGTCTTGTGTATATATGTATTAGAAACAATTTGGTGCATAAATCGTCCTTGTAGGATGTATGGTTTGGAAGTTATGACGGAAAAAGCACATGTTTTTGGCCAGCTACCACTCCAAAAAGTGTTCTACAACTCCTAAACTACAAGAGATAGAGCAAACGGCATTTGGACAAAGTAGTATCCCTTCTTAAGGACGAGGACCTGGTGCTCATTTTAATGCATGAATCGTCCTTATCTGATATGTAGTTTTTATTTTAGAAAATAAATAAAAAAAATAAAAATTGACAAAAAAGGACACATGAAATTAACATGAAATCTAATTTTTAAAATTATTTCAAGGATACAGTCTTGTGGGCAGTAGCTTAAGGAACATTTTGATGCATAAATCGTCTTTTTATGATGTATGGTTTAGAAGTTATGGCTAAAAAATCAAAAAAATCGCAAAAAAACACGTCAAAAACTATGATTCATGTAAAAAATTTTAACTAAGATTCTTGAAAAAAATCAAATTTCAGAAAACTTTTTTCTGAATATGCAGTCTTGTGTATATATGTATTAGAAACAATTTGGTGCATAAATCGTCCTTGTAGGATGTATGGTTTGGGAGTTATGACGGAAAAAGCACATGTTTTTGGCCAGCTACCACTCCAAAAAGTGTTCTACAACTCCTAAACTACAAGAGATAGAGCAAACGGCATTTGGACAAAGGAGTATCCCTTCTTAAGGACGAGGACCTGGTGCTCATTTTAATGCATGAATCGTCCTTATCTGATATGTAGTTTTTATTTTAGAAAATAAATAAAAAAAATAAAAATTGACAAAAAAGGACACATGAAATTAACATGAAATCTAATTTTTAAAATTATTTCAAGGATACAGTCTTGTGGGCAGTAGCTTAAGGAACATTTTGATGCATAAATCGTCCTTTTATGATGTATGGTTTAGAAGTTATGGCTAAAAAATCAAAAAAATCGCAAAAAACCACGTCAAAAACTATGATTCATGTAAAAAATTTTAACTAAGATTCTTGAAAAAAATCAAATTTCAGAAAACTTTTTTCTGAATATGCAGTCTTGTGTATATATGTATTAGAAACAATTTGGTGCATAAATCGTCCTTGTAGGATGTATGGTTTGGAAGTTATGACGGAAAAAGCACATGTTTTTGGCCAGCTACCACTCCAAAAAGTGTTCTACAACTCCTAAACTACAAGAGATAGAGCAAACGGCATTTGGACAAAGGACTATCCCTTCTTAAGGACGAGGACCTGGTGCTCATTTTAATGCATGAATCGTCCTTATCTGATATGTAGTTTTTATTTTAGAAAATAAATAAAAAAAATAAAAATTGACAAAAAAGGACACATGAAATTAACATGAAATCTAATTTTTAAAATTATTTCAAGGATACAGTCTTGTGGGCAGTAGCTTAAGGAACATTTTGATGCATAAATCGTCCTTTTATGATGTATGGTTTAGAAGTTATGGCTAAAAAATCAAAAAAATCGCAAAAAAACACGTCAAAAACTATGATTCATGTAAAAAATTTTAACTAAGATTCTTGAAAAAAATCAAATTTCAGAAAACTTTTTTCTGAATATGCAGTCTTGTGTATATATGTATTAGAAACAATTTGGTGCATAAATCGTCCTTGTAGGATGTATGGTTTGGGAGTTATGACGGAAAAAGCACATGTTTTTGGCCAGCTACCACTCCAAAAAGTGTTCTACAACTCCTAAACTACAAGAGATAGAGCAAACGGCATTTGGACAAAGGAGTATCCCTTCTTAAGGACGAGGACCTGGTGCTCATTTTAATGCATGAATCGTCCTTATCTGATATGTAGTTTTTATTTTAGAAAATAAATAAAAAAAATAAAAATTGACAAAAAAGGACACATGAAATTAACATGAAATCTAATTTTTAAAATTATTTCAAGGATACAGTCTTGTGGGCAGTAGCTTAAGGAACATTTTGATGCATAAATCGTCCTTTTATGATGTATGGTTTAGAAGTTATGGCTAAAAAATCAAAAAAAATCGCAAAAAACCACGTCAAAAACTATGATTCATGTAAAAAATTTTAACTAAGATTCTTGAAAAAAATCAAATTTCAGAAAACTTTTTTCTGAATATGCAGTCTTGTGTATATATTTATTAGAAACAATTTGGTGCATAAATCGTCCTTGTAGGATGTATGGTTTGGGAGTTATGACGGAAAAAGCACATGTTTTTGGCCAGCTACCACTCCAAAAAGTGTTCTACAACTCCTAAACTACAAGAGATAGAGCAAACGGCATTTGGACAAAGGAGTATCCCTTCTTAAGGACGAGGACCTGGTGCTCATTTTAATGCATGAATCGTCCTTATCTGATATGTAGTTTTTATTTTAAAAAATAAATAAAAAAAATAAAAATTGACAAAAAAGGACACATGAAATTAACATGAAATCTAATTTTTTAAAATTATTTCAAGGATACAGTCTTGTGGGCAGTAGCTTAAGGAACATTTTGATGCATAAATCGTCCTTTTATGATGTATGGTTTAGAAGTTATGGCTAAAAAATCAAAAAAATCGCAAAAAACCACGTCAAAAACTATGATTCATGTAAAAAATTTTAACTAAGATTCTTGAAAAAAATCAAATTTCAGAAAACTTTTTTCTGAATATGCAGTCTTGTGTATATATGTATTAGAAACAATTTGGTGCATAAATCGTCCTTGTAGGATGTATGGTTTGGAAGTTATGACGGAAAAAGCACATGTTTTTGGCCAGCTACCACTCCAAAAAGTGTTCTACAACTCCTAAACTACAAGAGATAGAGCAAACGGCATTTGGACAAAGGAGTATCCCTTCTTAAGGACGAGGACGTGGTGCTCATTTTAATGCATGAATCGTCCTTATCTGATATGTAGTTTTTATTTTAGAAAATAAATAAAAAAAATAAAAATTGACAAAAAAGGACACATGAAATTAACATGAAATCTAATTTTTAAAATTATTTCAAGGATACAGTCTTGTGGGCAGTAGCTTAAGGAACATTTTGATGCATAAATAGTCCTTTTATGATGTATGGTTTAGAAGTTATGGCTAAAAAATCAAAAAAATCGCAAAAAACCACGTCAAAAACTATGATTCATGTAAAAAATTTTAACTAAGATTCTTGAAAAAAATCAAATTTCAGAAAACTTTTTTCTGAATATGCAGTCTTGTGTATATATGTATTAGAAACAATTTGGTGCATAAATCGTCCTTGTAGGATGTATGGTTTGGGAGTTATGACGGAAAAAGCACATGTTTTTGGCCAGCTACCACTCCAAAAAGTGTTCTACAACTCCTAAACTACAAGAGATAGAGCAAACGGCATTTGGACAAAGGAGTATCCCTTCTTAAGGACGAGGACCTGGTGCTCATTTTAATGCATGAATCGTCCTTATCTGATATGTAGTTTTTATTTTAGAAAATAAATAAAAAAAATAAAAATTGACAAAAAAGGACACATGAAATTAACATGAAATCTAATTTTTAAAATTATTTCAAGGATACAGTCTTGTGGGCAGTAGCTTAAGGAACATTTTGATGCATAAATCGTCCTTTTATGATGTATGGTTTAGAAGTTATGGCTAAAAAATCAAAAAAATCGCAAAAAACCACGTCAAAAACTATGATTCATGTAAAAAATTTTAACTAAGATTCTTGAAAAAAATCAAATTTCAGAAAACTTTTTTCTGAATATGCAGTCTTGTGTATATATGTATTAGAAACAATTTGGTGCATAAATCGTCCTTGTAGGATGTATGGTTTGGGAGTTATGACGGAAAAAGCACATGTTTTTGGCCAGCTACCACTCCAAAAAGTGTTCTACAACTCCTAAACTACAAGAGATAGAGCAAACGGCATTTGGACAAAGGAGTATCCCTTCTTAAGGACGAGGACCTGGTGCTCATTTTAATGCATGAATCGTCCTTATCTGATATGTAGTTTTTATTTTAGAAAATAAATAAAAAAAATAAAAATTGACAAAAAAGGACACATGAAATTAACATGAAATCTAATTTTTAAAATTATTTCAAGGATACAGTCTTGTGGGCAGTAGCTTAAGGAACATTTTGATGCATAAATCGTCCTTTTATGATGTATGGTTTAGAAGTTATGGCTAAAAAATAAAAAAAAAAATCGCAAAAAACCACGTCAAAAACTATGATTCATGTAAAAAATTTTAACTAAGATTCTTGAAAAAAATCAAATTTCAGAAAACTTTTTTCTGAATATGCAGTCTTGTGTATATATTTATTAGAAACAATTTGGTGCATAAATCGTCCTTGTAGGATGTATGGTTTGGGAGTTATGACGGAAAAAGCACATGTTTTTGGCCAGCTACCACTCCAAAAAGTGTTCTACAACTCCTAAACTACAAGAGATAGAGCAAACGGCATTTGGACAAAGGAGTATCCCTTCTTAAGGACGAGGACCTGGTGCTCATTTTAATGCATGAATCGTCCTTATCTGATATGTAGTTTTTATTTTAGAAAATAAATAAAAAAAATAAAAATTGACAAAAAAGGACACATGAAATTAACATGAAATCTAATTTTTAAAATTATTTCAAGGATACAGTCTTGTGGGCAGTAGCTTAAGGAACATTTTGATGCATAAATCGTCCTTTTATGATGTATGGTTTAGAAGTTATGGCTAAAAAATCAAAAAAATCGCAAAAAACCACGTCAAAAACTATGATTCATGTAAAAAATTTTAACTAAGATTCTTGAAAAAAATTAAATTTCAGAAAACTTTTTTCTGAATATGCAGTCTTGTGTATATATGTATTAGAAACAATTTGGTGCATAAATCGTCCTTGTAGGATGTATGGTTTGGAAGTTATGACGGAAAAAGCACATGTTTTTGGCCAGCTACCACTCCAAAAAGTGTTCTACAACTCCTAAACTACAAGAGATAGAGCAAACGGCATTTGGACAAAGGAGTATCCCTTCTTAAGGACGAGGACCTGGTGCTCATTTTAATGCATGAATCGTCCTTATCTGATATGTAGTTTTTATTTTAGAAAATAAATAAAAAAAATAAAAATTGACAAAAAAGGACACATGAAATTAACATGAAATCTAATTTTTAAAATTATTTCAAGGATACAGTCTTGTGGGCAGTAGCTTAAGGAACATTTTGATGCATAAATCGTCCTTTTATGATGTATGGTTTAGAAGTTATGGCTAAAAAATCAAAAAAATCGCAAAAAACCACGTCAAAAACTATGATTCATGTAAAAAATTTTAACTAAGATTCTTGAAAAAAATCAAATTTCAGAAAACTTTTTTCTGAATATGCAGTCTTGTGTATATATGTATTAGAAACAATTTGGTGCATAAATCGTCCTTGTAGGATGTATGGTTTGGAAGTTATGACGGAAAAAGCACATGTTTTTGGCCAGCTACCACTCCAAAAAGTGTTCTACAACTCCTAAACTACAAGAGATAGAGCAAACGGCATTTGGACAAAGGAGTATCCCTTCTTAAGGACGAGGACCTGGTGCTCATTTTAATGCATGAATCGTCCTTATCTGATATGTAGTTTTTATTTTAGAAAATAAATAAAAAAAATAAAAATTGACAAAAAAGGACACATGAAATCTAATTTTTAAAATTATTTCAAGGATACAGTCTTGTGGGCAGTAGCTTCAGGAACATTTTGATGCATAAATAGTCCTTTTATGATGTATGGTTTAGAAGTTATGGCTAAAAAATCAAAAAAATCGCAAAAAACCACGTCAAAAACTATGATTCATGTAAAAAATTTTAACTAAGATTCTTGAAAAAAATCAAATTTCAGAAAACTTTTTTCTGAATATGCAGTCTTGTGTATATATGTATTAGAAACAATTTGGTGCATAAATCGTCCTTGTAGGATGTATGGTTTGGGAGTTATGACGGAAAAAGCACATGTTTTTGGCCAGCTACCACTCCAAAAAGTGTTCTACAACTCCTAAACTACAAGAGATAGAGCAAACGGCATTTGGACAAAGGAGTATCCCTTCTTAAGGACGAGGACCTGGTGCTCATTTTAATGCATGAATCGTCCTTATCTGATATGTAGTTTTTATTTTAGAAAATAAATAAAAAAATAAAAATTGACAAAAAAGGACACATGAAATTAACATGAAATCTAATTTTTAAAATTATTTCAAGGATACAGTCTTGTGGGCAGTAGCTTAAGGAATATTTTGATGCATAAATCGTCCTTTTATGATGTATGGTTTAGAAGTTATGGCTAAAAAAAAAAAATCGCAAAAAACCACGTCAAAAACTATGATTCATGTAAAAAATTTTAACTTAGATTCTTGAAAAAAATCAAATTTCAGAAAACTTTTTTTCTGAATATGCAGTCTTGTGTATATATGTATTAGAAACAATTTGGTGCATAAATCGTCCTTGTAGGATGTATGGTTTGGGAGTTATAACGGAAAAAGCACATGTTTTTGGCCAGCTACCACTCCAAAAAGTGTTCTACAACTCCTAAACTACAAGAGATAGAGCAAACGGCATTTGGACAAAGGAGTATCCCTTCTTAAGGACGAGGACCTGGTGCTCATTTTAATGCATGAATCGTCCTTATCTGATATGTAGTTTTTATTTTAGAAAATAAATAAAAAAAATAAAAATTGACAAAAAAGGACACATGAAATTAACATGAAATCTAATTTTTAAAATTATTTCAAGGATACAGTCTTGTGGGCAGTAGCTTCAGGAACATTTTGATGCATAAATCGTCCTTTTATGATGATGGTTTAGAAGTTATGGCTAAAAAATCAAAAAAATCGCAAAAAAACACGTCAAAAACTATGATTCATGTAAAAAATTTTAACTAAGATTCTTGAAAAAAATCAAATTTCAGAAAACTTTTTTCTGAATATGCAGTCTTGTGTATATACGTATTAGAAACAATTTGGTGCATAAATCGTCCTTGTAGGATGTATGGTTTGGGAGTTATGACGGAAAAAGCACATGTTTTTGGCCAGCTACCACTCCAAAAAGTGTTCTACAACTCCTAAACTACAAGAGATAGAGCAAACGGCATTTGGACAAAGGAGTATCCCTTCTTAAGGACGAGGACCTGGTGCTCATTTTAATGCATGAATCGTCCTTATCTGATATGTAGTTTTTATTTTAGAAAATAAATAAAAAAAATAAAAATTGACAAAAAAGGACACATGAAATTAACATGAAATCTAATTTTTAAAATTATTTCAAGGATACAGTCTTGTGGGCAGTAGCTTAAGGAACATTTTGATGCATAAATCGTCCTTTTATGATGTATGGTTTAGAAGTTATGGCTAAAAAATCAAAAAAATCGCAAAAAACCACGTCAAAAACTATGATTCATGTAAAAAATTTTAACTAAGATTCTTGAAAAAAATCAAATTTCAGAAAACTTTTTTCTGAATATGCAGTCTTGTGTATATATGTATTAGAAACAATTTGGTGCATAAATCGTCCTTGTAGGATGTATGGTTTGGAAGTTATGACGGAAAAAGCACATGTTTTTGGCCAGCTACCACTCCAAAAAGTGTTCTACAACTCCTAAACTACAAGAGATAGAGCAAACGGCATTTGGACAAAGGAGTATCCCTTCTTAAGGACGAGGACCTGGTGCTCATTTTAATGCATGAATCGTCCTTATCTGATATGTAGTTTTTATTTTAGAAAATAAATAAAAAAAATAAAAATTGACAAAAAAGGACACATGAAATTAACATGAAATCTAATTTTTAAAATTATTTCAAGGATACAGTCTTGTGGGCAGTAGCTTAAGGAACATTTTGATGCATAAATCGTCCTTTTATGATGTATGGTTTAGAAGTTATGGCTAAAAAATCAAAAAAATCGCAAAAAACCACGTCAAAAACTATGATTCATGTAAAAAATTTTAACTAAGATTCTTGAAAAAAATCAAATTTCAGAAAACTTTTTTCTGAATATGCAGTCTTGTGTATATATGTATTAGAAACAATTTGGTGCATAAATCGTCCTTGTAGGATGTATGGTTTGGGAGTTATGACGGAAAAAGCACATGTTTTAGGCCAGCTACCACTCCAAAAAGTGTTCTACAACTCCTAAACTACAAGAGATAGAGCAAACGGCATTTGGACAAAGGAGTATCCCTTCTTAAGGACGAGGACCTGGTGCTCATTTTAATGCATGAATCGTCCTTATCTGATATGTAGTTTTTATTTTAGAAAATAAATAAAAAAAATAAAAATTGACAAAAAAGGACACATGAAATTAACATGAAATCTAATTTTTAAAATTATTTCAAGGATACAGTCTTGTGGGCAGTAGCTTAAGGAACATTTTGATGCATAAATCGTCCTTTTATGATGATGGTTTAGAAGTTATGGCTAAAAAATCAAAAAAATCGCAAAAAAACACGTCAAAAACTATGATTCATGTAAAAAATTTTAACTAAGATTCTTGAAAAAAATCAAATTTCAGAAAACTTTTTTCTGAATATGCAGTCTTGTGTATATACGTATTAGAAACAATTTGGTGCATAAATCGTCCTTGTAGGATGTATGGTTTGGGAGTTATGACGGAAAAAGCACATGTTTTTGGCCAGCTACCACTCCAAAAAGTGTTCTACAACTCCTAAACTACAAGAGATAGAGCAAACGGCATTTGGACAAAGGAGTATCCCTTCTTAAGGACGAGGACCTGGTGCTCATTTTAATGCATGAATCGTCCTTATCTGATATGTAGTTTTTATTTTAGAAAATAAATAAAAAAAATAAAAATTGACAAAAAAGGACACATGAAATTAACATGAAATCTAATTTTTAAAATTATTTCGAGGATACAGTCTTGTGGGCAGTAACTTAAGGAACATTTTGATGCATAAATAGTCCTTTTATGATGTATGGTTTAGAAGTTATGGCTAAAAAATCAAAAAAATCGCAAAAAACCACGTCAAAAACTATGATTCATGTAAAAAATTTTAACTAAGATTCTTGAAAAAAATCAAATTTCAGAAAACTTTTTTCTGAATATGCAGTCTTGTGTATATATGTATTAGAAACAATTTGGTGCATAAATCGTCCTTGTAGGATGTATGGTTTGGGAGTTATGACGGAAAAAGCACATGTTTTTGGCCAGCTACCACTCCAAAAAGTGTTCTACAACTCCTAAACTACAAGAGATAGAGCAAACGGCATTTGGACAAAGGACTATCCCTTCTTAAGGACGAGGACCTGGTGCTCATTTTAATGCATGAATCGTCCTTATCTGATATGTAGTTTTTATTTTAGAAAATAAATAAAAAAAATAAAAATTGACAAAAAAGGACACATGAAATCTAATTTTTAAAATTATTTCAAGGATACAGTCTTGTGGGCAGTAGCTTCAGGAACATTTTGATGCATAAATAGTCCTTTTATGATGTATGGTTTAGAAGTTATGGCTAAAAAATCAAAAAAATCGCAAAAAACCACGTCAAAAACTATGATTCATGTAAAAAATTTTAACTAAGATTCTTGAAAAAAATCAAATTTCAGAAAACTTTTTTCTGAATATGCAGTCTTGTGTATATATGTATTAGAAACAATTTGGTGCATAAATCGTCCTTGTAGGATGTATGGTTTGGGAGTTATGACGGAAAAAGCACATGTTTTTGGCCAGCTACCACTCCAAAAAGTGTTCTACAACTCCTAAACTACAAGAGATAGAGCAAACGGCATTTGGACAAAGGAGTATCCCTTCTTAAGGACGAGGACCTGGTGCTCATTTTAATGCATGAATCGTCCTTATCTGATATGTAGTTTTTATTTTAGAAAATAAATAAAAAAAATAAAAATTGACAAAAAAGGACACATGAAATTAACATGAAATCTAATTTTTAAAATTATTTCAAGGATACAGTCTTGTGGGCAGTAGCTTAAGGAATATTTTGATGCATAAATCGTCCTTTTATGATGTATGGTTTAGAAGTTATGGCTAAAAAAAAAAAATCGCAAAAAACCACGTCAAAAACTATGATTCATGTAAAAAATTTTAACTTAGGTTCTTGAAAAAAATCAAATTTCAGAAAACTTTTTTTCTGAATATGCAGTCTTGTGTATATATGTATTAGAAACAATTTGGTGCATAAATCGTCCTTGTAGGATGTATGGTTTGGGAGTTATAACGGAAAAAGCACATGTTTTTGGCCAGCTACCACTCCAAAAAGTGTTCTACAACTCCTAAACTACAAGAGATAGAGCAAACGGCATTTGGACAAAGGAGTATCCCTTCTTAAGGACGAGGACCTGGTGCTCATTTTAATGCATGAATCGTCCTTATCTGATATGTAGTTTTTATTTTAGAAAATAAATAAAAAAAATAAAAATTGACAAAAAAGGACACATGAAATTAACATGAAATCTAATTTTTAAAATTATTTCAAGGATACAGTCTTGTGGGCAGTAGCTTAAGGAACATTTTGATGCATAAATCGTCCTTTTATGATGATGGTTTAGAAGTTATGGCTAAAAAATCAAAAAAATCGCAAAAAAACACGTCAAAAACTATGATTCATGTAAAAAATTTTAACTAAGATTCTTGAAAAAAATCAAATTTCAGAAAACTTTTTTCTGAATATGCAGTCTTGTGTATATACGTATTAGAAACAATTTGGTGCATAAATCGTCCTTGTAGGATGTATGGTTTGGGAGTTATGACGGAAAAAGCACATGTTTTTGGCCAGCTACCACTCCAAAAAGTGTTCTACAACTCCTAAACTACAAGAGATAGAGCAAACGGCATTTGGACAAAGGAGTATCCCTTCTTAAGGACGAGGACCTGGTGCTCATTTTAATGCATGAATCGTCCTTATCTGATATGTAGTTTTTATTTTAGAAAATAAATAAAAAAAATAAAAATTGACAAAAAAGGACACATGAAATTAACATGAAATCTAATTTTTAAAATTATTTCGAGGATACAGTCTTGTGGGCAGTAACTTAAGGAACATTTTGATGCATAAATAGTCCTTTTATGATGTATGGTTTAGAAGTTATGGCTAAAAAATCAAAAAAATCGCAAAAAACCACGTCAAAAACTATGATTCATGTAAAAAATTTTAACTTAGATTCTTGAAAAAAATCAAATTTCAGAAAACTTTTTTTCTGAATATGCAGTCTTGTGTATATATGTATTAGAAACAATTTGGTGCATAAATCGTCCTTGTAGGATGTATGGTTTGGGAGTTATAACGGAAAAAGCACATGTTTTTGGCCAGCTACCACTCCAAAAAGTGTTCTACAACTCCTAAACTACAAGAGATAGAGCAAACGGCATTTGGACAAAGGAGTATCCCTTCTTAAGGACGAGGACCTGGTGCTCATTTTAATGCATGAATCGTCCTTATCTGATATGTAGTTTTTATTTTAGAAAATAAATAAAAAAAATAAAAATTGACAAAAAAGGACACATGAAATTAACATGAAATCTAATTTTTAAAATTATTTCAAGGATACAGTCTTGTGGGCAGTAGCTTAAGGAACATTTTGATGCATAAATCGTCCTTTTATGATGATGGTTTAGAAGTTATGGCTAAAAAATCAAAAAAATCGCAAAAAAACACGTCAAAAACTATGATTCATGTAAAAAATTTTAACTAAGATTCTTGAAAAAAATCAAATTTCAGAAAACTTTTTTCTGAATATGCAGTCTTGTGTATATACGTATTAGAAACAATTTGGTGCATAAATCGTCCTTGTAGGATGTATGGTTTGGGAGTTATGACGGAAAAAGCACATGTTTTTGGCCAGCTACCACTCCAAAAAGTGTTCTACAACTCCTAAACTACAAGAGATAGAGCAAACGGCATTTGGACAAAGGAGTATCCCTTCTTAAGGACGAGGACCTGGTGCTCATTTTAATGCATGAATCGTCCTTATCTGATATGTAGTTTTTATTTTAGAAAATAAATAAAAAAAATAAAAATTGACAAAAAAGGACACATGAAATTAACATGAAATCTAATTTTTAAAATTATTTCGAGGATACAGTCTTGTGGGCAGTAACTTAAGGAACATTTTGATGCATAAATAGTCCTTTTATGATGTATGGTTTAGAAGTTATGGCTAAAAAATCAAAAAAATCGCAAAAAACCACGTCAAAAACTATGATTCATGTAAAAAATTTTAACTAAGATTCTTGAAAAAAATCAAATTTCAGAAAACTTTTTTCTGAATATGCAGTCTTGTGTATATATGTATTAGAAACAATTTGGTGCATAAATCGTCCTTGTAGGATGTATGGTTTGGGAGTTATGACGGAAAAAGCACATGTTTTTGGCCAGCTACCACTCCAAAAAGTGTTCTACAACTCCTAAACTACAAGAGATAGAGCAAACGGCATTTGGACAAAGGAGTATCCCTTCTTAAGGACGAGGACCTGGTGCTCATTTTAATGCATGAATCGTCCTTATCTGATATGTAGTTTTTATTTTAGAAAATAAATAAAAAAAATAAAAATTGACAAAAAAGGACACATGAAATTAACATGAAATCTAATTTTTAAAATTATTTCAAGGATACAGTCTTGTGGGCAGTAGCTTAAGGAATATTTTGATGCATAAATCGTCCTTTTATAATGTATGGTTTAGAAGTTATGGCTAAAAAAAAAAAAAATCGCAAAAAACCACGTCAAAAACTATGATTCATGTAAAAAATTTTAACTTAGATTCTTGAAAAAAATCAAATTTCAGAAAACTTTTTTTCTGAATATGCAGTCTTGTGTATATATGTATTAGAAACAATTTGGTGCATAAATCGTCCTTGTAGGATGTATGGTTTGGGAGTTATGACGGAAAAAGCACATGTTTTTGGCCAGCTACCACTCCAAAAAGTGTTCTACAACTCCTAAACTACAAGAGATAGAGCAAACGGCATTTGGACAAAGGAGTATTCCTTCTTAACTAGGATCTGTGAAACTAGCAGTTTTGACTTTTTTTGCATATTCACAAAAGAGGAAATCTTGCAACTCATTTTAAAAAAAACTGAACGATTTTTTTTTTTGAGGTCAAAGTTAACATAGTTAGGTAGTGGGCTTATACATTTTCGTCGATGCTTTTTTTGTTTCTTAAGATCTGTGAAACTAGCAGTTTTGACTTTTTTTGCATATTCACAAAAGAGGAAATCTTGCAACTGATTTTAAATAAAACTGAACGATTTTTTTTTCATAAAACTTTTTGAGGTCAAATTTAACATAGTTAGGTAGTGGGCTTATACATTTTCGTCGATGCTTTTTTTGTTTCTTAAGATCTGTGAAACGAGCAGTTTTGACTTTTTTTAAAGTATTAAAAGTCTTTCCATTTTTAGAAGTTGTGGTCCAGTTGTTTTAAGCTAAGACGTAGGGTGAAAATTGTGTTCCTTTTAGCTAAAAATCTTATTCAATCAGTGGTTCTATCTCATGTCTATTTTTTTTATATTAATGCAATTTTTTAGCATTTCTTTTAGATTTTATAAAATACTAATTAATAACATTTGAGTAGAGTATTTATATTGTTTGCAGGTTTTTAATATCATAAAATCATTGCAGGAATTCGGCTTGTAGTCGCTGCGCCTACAAAAATTGATATGTTATTTTTGTTAAGTTTTAATTGCATATTTTGTTAACATTCATATTCCTGCATTTGCCTTTTTTTAGATCTCTTTTTGTTCAGAAGTGATCAAAACAGCTACGTGGTCGCAGTAGTTTAAATGCTCTTCTAAAAAATTTGCTGAAAAACACAACCATTTTTGTAGGCACAGCGACGATATGTAGATTAGTCTTAACTCAATTTCGTTGCTAATGAAGAAAATAGTATAAAAAATAGAAAAGAGCTTTTAAAAAGCTTTTTAGTTGTTAAGGTATGTTAGTAACAGAGATTTTTTCTGTTAAGTTTCCTATTACAGAGATTTGTTGCGAAAATATGTTGTTAACAGAATTATGTTGCTAACAGACCTCTGTTAAGTTTTTTTTCGCCGGATGCTGCATTTCGCCGGATGCTAACTTCACACAAGTACTCAAGAGCCGTGCCCCAAGAATGAACTCATTTTAAGATCAATTCATCATTCAATTCAATTCACCCTTTTCCCTGGCTTTCGACAGGAAAACATCCCGAAGGTACTCTGGCGGGTTTCTCCTTAAGAGGACATTCGAAATTCGAAATATTTTATAAGTTATAGTTATTTTAGTGTCGTCAATTAGACTGCCTGAGATTTAATTTAAATACTTTTAACGCGTTTTTCTCGAAAGTACTTTTCCAGCACGTTTGACATAATATCTCAAGTTCTAATGAATCGAATAACTTAAAACTTGTTGTAGGCCTTTGTTATATATTTCGCTATGGCCTGGAATAGAATTAAGTAAAAAAATTTCTTAATTTCTTTAAAAAATTACAACTTTGAAAAAAGGACAGAAAATGACTTTTTCTTTCAAACAGTCGTCATTTCTCAAAAAAACTATTTGTTTTTCTTTTCCTTGGTCGGGATATAGTGGCATTCTTACTTATTAACAATACTTTTTTACTTATTAACAACTCGTATCAACATGGAAACACCCTTTTTAAGCAATCCTAGTTCAGACTTATAGAGTCTGTAATTTTTTAAATTTAATTTTTTTATTTCTCTTTAAAATTATTTTAAATTTTTAATTTTTTGTATTTGTTTTTATTTTGTTTACTTTTTTTAATTTTTTAATTTTTTTAATTTTTTTTATTTTTATTTTTTTAATTTTTTTAATTTTTTTTCATTTATTTTTAATTTTTTCAATTCTTTTTTAAGTTTTTAACTTTTTTTTAATTTTTTTTAATTTTTTTTTAATTTTTTTAATTTTTTAATTTTTTTTAATTTCTTTTACATTTTTTTTAATTTTTTGCATTTTTTTAATTTTTTTTTTAAATTTTTTTTTAATTTCTTTTTAATTTTTTTAATTTTTGTTTTTGTAATTTTTTAAAGTTTTTTTTTATATTATTGGAATATTAATAAAAATATGCCCTTTTAAAAAATACCCTTTTTTAGCACTCCTCCCCCAGACTTAAAGAGTCAGTCAATTTTTTAAATATAATTTTTTTATTTATTTTTAAAAAATTTTTGAATTTTTTTAATTTTTTTTTTAATTTTTTTTTTTAATTTTTTAATTTTTTTTTAATTTTTATTAATTTTTTTAATTTTTTTTAATTTTTTGTATTTTTTTAATTTTTTTCATTTTTTTAATTGTTTCTTATTTTTTTAATTTTTTTGATATTCTTTTGTAATTTTTTTAATTTTTTTTTTTTGTAATTTTTTATAATTTTTTTAAATTTTTTTTTTAATTTTTTTTTAATTTTTGATTTTTTTTTTTATTTTTTTTTTTATTTTTTTTATTTTTGTATTTTTTTTAATTTTTTTTTTGTAATTTTTTGAAATTTTTTTTTTTTTTGTATTATTGAAACATTAATAAAAATATCTTCGCTAAGGAGTGCTAAAAAATGTGTTTTTCAGAAACTTTACAGGAGAGCATAAAACTGATTTTTTTCAAAGCATTTCTACTACTGCAAGCTGTTGCATAGCTGTTTTGAGCACTTCTAAACCAAAAGAGATTTAAAAAAAAAACGGGAATGCAGAAATATGGGCGATAGATAGTGTTAATAAAATATACAATAAAAGAATATACAAAAATTACAAAACCATTTTTGTAGGCGCAGCGACGATATAATAAAAAAATTTATATAACAAATATTACTTGGTTCTCTTTTTATTGACCGTCAAAAGAGGCCCGAACTTCACTAGAATTACACTAGAATACTGCCTGAAGAGTATCAGCATCTGAAGCAATATGGTTGAGAAGAATACAATTTACGAAGATAACGGCTGATTACGATTAACTGCTTGATTCTTGTATAATGAAAATGCACACCAACGACAAGCAAGACACGAGAAGCAATACTTTTTTCTATACGAAATTTTATTGCTTCTGGTTTCTTGCTTGTCGTTGGTGTGCATTTTCGTTATACAGAATAAAGCAGTTAGGCTGTATATTTATGCCAAGGAATACAGAATGTAAGCGATCGAAGCACATTGATGTGAAGTACCATTTTCTGAGACATCACATTGCGAGTGGTTTGTTGAACATTTAGCAATCAACACTGAATAATCAAAAACCAGATATTTTAACAAAATCACTGGAGACGTACGATTTGAAAAATTTGGAAACCAATTGCAATTCTTAGATTGAGAAGGAGTGTTGAAATGACTGTGTTCAGTAACATTTTAATAATTTGTTTGCATTTTGTTTTCCTGTTTTTGAAAAATTGCAGCTTGAGCATTGATTTTTCTTTAAGTAATATAAAACGTATTTCTATTAACAAGAGATTCAAATATATTCCGTCTCTTATCAATAGTTATGCGGAAAGCTGTTAAATATAAAACTTTTTATTTTAAAGTTTTTTGATAAAATTTATTATCAGACTTTTTTCAATATTTCAGCATTTTCTATTCGCAACTATTAAAGGTTCATGCACAACAGAGCTTTTAATATTACTAACATTTTTTTATGGACTGTTGAGTAAAAATAAATGTTCATGAAAAGCTGTGCTTTACCATTTTATTTAATTTTTCCAAAAAGCTGAGCTTTTAAGCCAAAAAGCATTTAAACTTGTTTGACATTTTTGCTTTGCCACACTTTAATTTTAAACGATTAACTTAAAGTTCTCTCATAAATTACAACATTATTGGCAGCAATATTTTTCGTTTTATTTTTTTCTTTAACCCAACATATCAGTGCTCGCCACATGTTGGCAATCATTGTCAATAGTATGAATAGTGAACAAACAAAAAAAAAACAAAATAAAAAACAAAATCCATAAAAATAAACAGCAAAAGCTGTACCGAGTCAAAAGCAGAGAAAAGCACTAAACTAACGAACTATCATAAAAAAAAAAACGAAAAAAGGGTTCAGCACACACATCAAGGGATTTCCCTTCAATTAGGATTAATTCTCTAGATACCAAAAACAAAAATTGAACTCGTTGCAAAAATTCTGAAACATAAAGAAAAATGTCTAAAAGAAAAAGTCGGAAAAAGCACAAAAACTTAAAAAATCAGAAGAAAAAAATAGTAAAAGGACTCTAAATTTACTAGGGCAATGTGTTAAACGTGTTTTTTTTTTGTCTTGAACGTGTATGTGTGCTGTTGGCTAAGTGTGCATTGTTGTTGGTAAGACATTTACGAATCAACGTCAGTGTCAGCAGCATAGCTTGGCCAAAATTGGACACAATTGCGACATTATTAGCAAAGTAGTTTGGTTCGTTGTTTTGCTTAGCATTTTTTTTTTAAATGCTGAGTGTAAAAGTTTTTCTTATATTTTGAATAGCTTTAAAGTGCTATTTATTACTATTGGCAGCAATGTCAATTTAGATTTGGTTTTGAGCACATTGCTTTCAAGTTCTTTGAGCTTTACAAAGACAATTTCAATTTTTCTTAACATGAATGTAAAAAGCTTGCTCACACTTAGTGACCAGAGAGGACATACAATAAAAAATAAGATTTTATATTTAATAAACTAAAAAAAGCTGAAAACGGAAATTAGCTTTAAAACGTGTTTTAAAAACTTCTTCACTCAGGTATATTATTTTCATACTAGTATAAAAGCCTGTCCTACGACAGGTCCTCAGCATACTTCCTTTTTGGAGCCATTTGCTGAAAACACTTTTTTCTCTTTATAAAGCTTGATTCAATTGATTTTTGAAAAATACAAATGTACCACTTTAAATAACACTTTACGTATTGAAGTAGTGTTGAGAAGGTAGTAAGATCAAAAACGGAGCATCATGCTAGCTTTTTATGTATTAAGACGTGCATACTTTCAGGCTGAACAGTTTGAGAGATATTGGACACGAAACAGCGTGCTTGCTTTTTATATACTAAGATTTATACCACGTAAAATTTTCAAATATAAAATATTAAATTACAATTTAAAGTTTTCTATATGACCTTGCTATTTATTATGTTGATTTTCTATGATTTAAATTCAAATTCTAAATGTTTGCTACTTTAAATCATTTTTGATTTTAAATACAAATTCTAGTTGTTTGATAGTTTAAAATCGTTTATTGAGCTTTAGGTAATACCATGTTCTCACTATCGTAATTTACGGCTCATTCTTAATTTATGCATAAATCATGACCAAATTAAGTAATTTCGCAGTGGAAAAACTGTCAATGAAATTACTTCGAAATTAAGTAATTTATCATCAATCGGTGTCAGCACTAGTTTTTTCGATAAATAATCGAAAAAATCGCATCACAAGCTGTCATTTTTGTAAATAACCAAAACTCAAAGTTCACATTGTTGTTCTGTCCGACTTTTGGTAATATTTAATGGTAGAGGAAGACACTAAAGGTCATCGCTTTTCATGCAATACATGTCCTTACATTTGCAACATCAATTAAAACATTTCAAAGCGTACCTTTCCACGGCTAAAGGTCAGTAGTGCTCTAAGTATTTGAGACGAACTATTATTAAGATTTCTGCAATGTTTTAGGAAGTGAATCATGTTATGGGCGGTGCAGCTGCTTGGGAGAACTTAGATTCAACTGATGTTTATTGTCCGGCTTGTACTCTCAAACAAGCCTCTATTATGCAGATGCAAAATCGCTCTGCTGATGAACCTATGACATTTTACAAATGCTGTAATCAAGCACGAAGATGCTTACAATCGGACGAAGTTATAGCTCTACCAACCGACACTGTTTATGGTCTAGCCTGCAATGCCAACAATGAGAAGGCCATACAAAAGTTGTATGAAATCAAAGGACAAGACTGTCATAAACTAGTGGCAATTTGTGTGAAAGACTTGGCTGCTCTTCGTTGCTATGGTAAAGCTGAGCATATACACGATGCGTTTTTGAAACGTTTGCTGCCGGGATCCAGAACGATAGTTATCGAACGTTCACAGAACTTAAGCATTAGTTTCCTCAATCCAAGTCCTAGAAAAATTGGTATTCGTATTCCCAAATTCCAATTCATTCACCAGCTGTGCGATGATCATCCATTGCTCTGACTAGCGCAAATCGTTAGCCGAACCAAGCAGTTTGAATGTTGAAGAATTTTCGACGTTGTGGCCTCAGCTAGGGTGTGTCTTTGATGCTGGCCAGCTGGGACTAAACAAAGAGTGTTTAAAAGAGTACGTGCAGGATATGCCTGGATTCAGTATTAGAAACCTTGAACTGCTAAGAACACTGCTTAGAACTGCTAAAACAATGATTCCTATATATAATTCTGCTCTCTTTACTCTCTTTATATAGTGCTCCCATTTCGTTCAACATTAATCATATTTATCTCGTTGGAAAGACAATAAAATAACCAACATGTTACAGTATAGAACTTTTAAAATTAAAAAGCAACTATGGAACGTTTTATTTGTTTTTTTAAATTTTAAGTACATAGTGGGACAGTATATATATTTAAAATTAAAAATAGTGGAAACTTATCACTTTTTCCTGGTCGGACATGCTAAATAAAACAAAAACTGTTTAAATTCACGTTAATGCCTTGCGATGGCTTATTTACTTTCTTTGCTTTACTTATTTTTGCCACAAAATAAGCATATATATGAGTTGCCAACGAACTGTCAAAACAAATTACGAACAGCTAGTTTGAACGCAGTTGATTTAAGTGAAGTAATTTATGGCAAATTAAGTAATTTATGCCGAAGTATGAACGTAGTATAAGGTTAGAACAATTAATAGCTCTAACGAATTTTTTCCAAAGAAGCAACAACAACATTTTTCAATATAAAATTAAAACATCACTAACTGATTTTATTAAAATTTGGCCCTGCTACAGGCTTCATCAGAAACCTTTGTGATATCACCGGCAGGAATCGAACTCGGGCCGTGATCGCCGTGCGCATTTTAGCGCACTGCACCACAGAGGCGATGAGATTTCAGTGTCAATTTCTCAGTTTTACTTAGCCGTGTCTTTAAAATGTTTTTAAAATTCTTCACAGGAATCCTGACAACAATTTATTTGTTACCCGAAAAGCTTTATTACTAGTATTCTACCGGAAGTTAAAATTTTAACTATTTCCTTATTGACTTACGTTTATATTTTTGTATTCAAATATTTACTAAGAATATTTAGATTGGACAAATTTTTTAGTAAATAATAATAAAAAAATGATTTAAAATTTATAAACTCACAGCATTCTGCGGAAAGAAACACTGAACCAAAAATTTAGTACTCGGCAAAAACAATTTTAAAACATATGCAGTGCAAGAAATATATACTAAAGTTAATTTTAGCTAAGCAACAAAATTAACAAGTTAGCATTCTTTTTTTTCTTTTATATCAACTCTCTAAGTTAGATCTACTTTAAAGCCTCTTTCAATGGCAACAAATTTCATTATGCAGCAGCATGTGACTCACGCTAGTCCTAGCTTTTTTGCTTAATTTTTTTTTCCTATTTTATTATTTGCACTTAAAACTTTCATTTGTGTTCCACCCACAATCATGCTTTTGCCCTCAACTGATATGAAAACTAATTTGCTTCGCAAGTTTTGAAAACTTTCCTAAGATTTTAGAGAACTTTTGCCAGATCTGGCGCGTGTGTGTGTGTGTGAGAGAGAGTTTTTGAAGAAAACTTTTGTTATTAGCAAATGAATGAAAGCACATTTATTCGCGCTTAAAATTTCACTTTCTACCAGTGACAATTTTCTGACTACCCTGAAAAATTATTTTTACACTTACCTTTCTCAGCATTTCATCCAGCGATTCCATATCCAGCCCCGCATAGTTGTTATTAAACTGGCTGGAGCAGTTTGAGGAGGTGCTTGTATAGCGTTTGCGACGTCCTAGAGCGGGTGAGTTCACCAGCGAACTGGGGCCGCTACTGTAGCAATGCCCAGCCAATGCATAAAGCCCAAGGCCATGATGCAGCGTACCGATGGTCGGTGGTGTTGTTGAGCCGCTTAAGCAGCTGTTGTTGCAGCAGCCAAGCGTAACACCAACACCACCCAAACCACTCGCTGTTCCAGCGCCTGCAGGTACAGCGGCGCACTGCTTCAGACTAGCAACAACTGGATGCTGATGCTGATGCTGATGCTGTAAAAGATGATGTTGATGATGATTGTTGTGCAAGTGCTGCTGTTGCTGCTGTGGATGATGGTGATGATGATGTTGTTGTTGTTGATGTTGATGATAGGCAGCTGCTGCTGCCATAACTTTCGATGGTGACGATGCTGCCGATGAGCCATTTGAAGAGCTGCTGGCATGTGACAGCAACTTATTGCTACAAGCAGCCACAGCAGCTGCATCTAGTGTAGAGGTGGTCAATTGTTGTTGCTGCTGTTGCAGTTGGCCGGGCTGTTTTTTTGTATTGGCTTGTTTGTTGCTGTTGTTGTGCGTGTTGTTGCTGCCTACTGTTGCCACACTGGTGGCGGATGTTGTAGCTAGCGGCGGCGAGTTGCTATTTTTGCGTAAATGTTTTTGCTGTGCCTCGAGCTGGGCGACAGTTGCATCAACAAGCATAATTGTTGCATCCATAGTCGTCGATGGTTTGCGTTAAATTTTAAATTGTTGTCGTTGTTGCACTTGTTTATTTATAAATTTAATTGATTGCAGCAAATAAAGTTATGTTACTTGCACAAACTTGCTGTTATTTAATTATTGCACACTGTTGGGGGGACACAAGATATCTTTTATTTGTAATAAGATACTTTATCAGTACTTTTAAGCATAAAATTTTTATCGTAGATACACAACTACTTGCATATATTAACACCGGCACGGGCAAAGGTTTTTTAAAGACATTTATATTATTGCAATTTTCTTTGAAGCTCTGGTACATAATTATAAAAAAACACAGTAATTAAAATAAATATTGTTACTTTTATTAAAATATAATGAAAAAATTTCATATAATTAAATTAAAAAACTAATAATATAAATAAGGCAAAGAAAAATTTCTTTAAACTGCCAAAAATTGTAAAAAGCTGCATACAATTTTAAGCCGATGCAAAAAGCGCCAATTGATGCCAAAAGCTAATCAAAAGTCATTTTCTCATTTTCTGAAATCGATCATATATAAAACTAGCTGTTTCCCTGCGCGCTTTGCTACCTATATATTTACAAATTTGCAGTTTATGTTGTGTGTCTGTATCGAAATAATCGGACACCGTGGTAAAAATTTGCATAAAGTTTTAACTCAATTCGACGGTTAGTTTCGGAGTAAACAATTTTTTGGTTTTGGAGATGTATGGGTGGTGCCACGTTCTCTTTTCAAATCTCGCAAATATTTTTCGTTGTTATTAGTTACTATAAAATCCATCGTTTTTACCAATTTCAGGACTTTAACTTTCATAAGTGGCAAAATATCGTGTTTAAGGTGTTGAAGTTGTATGGGAGGTGCCACGCCCCCTTGACTAATATAATAATATTATTTGTGGAAATTGACTTTAATATTACCTTTGATTTAAAACGCAAGATCCTAGCTTTGTGTTAAGTTATTCGGTTATTCAAGTTGTTGTTAAATATACACCTAAGAAAAAAAATTCTTCACTGTACGTTGCTGACGCTGATGGGCCTGTTACTTGTGTCTGCTCTTGAAAAATTTGCTTTTGCAAATGTACACACATATTCTTTAATCTTATGAATTAAAAAATTTTTGAAAAATATCTTTACCCTCTGCGCCATTTTTGATGGGTCTTGTTTGAACCTGTATTTAACAGGGACCGTAACGGTTAGGATTATTTTCAAAAAAGTCAACAAATAATCGTTATTTTTTAAATGATTTCATATCGATCAAATATAAAAGTTAAAATTTTACTTTTACTTTTTCGATCAAATATGTAAGTGAGAATTTTACATTTCTTTTTTTATCAAAAATAAAAGATAAATAAGACTTTTATTTATTCGATCAAAAATATGTTAAATTTTACAAAATATGATTATTATTTTTCGATCAAAAATAAAAGTTAAAATTTTACTTTTATTTTTCCGACCAAAAATAGAGATACAAAATATAAGTTAAAATTTGGTTGTAATTTTTTTCATCAAAAATAAAAGTTAAAATTTTACTTTTATTTTTTTTGATCAAAAATAAAAGTTAACATTTTACTTTTATTTTTCCGATAAAAAATAGAGATTAAAAACTTGACAGACCTATTTCTTACTGACTATAATAAAAGTTAAATTTTGAAAACAATTAATAGAGTCCTTAATTTTATTTTATCAAAAATAAAAGTAAAAATATGACTTTTATTTTTGCGATCAAAAATATGAGTTACAATTTGATTTTAATTTTTTAATCAAAAATAAAAGTTAAAATTTGACTTTTATTTTTTGGTCAAAAATTAAATTTAAAGTTTGACTTTTATTTTTCCGACCATAGTAGAGATAAAAAATAAAAGCTTAAATTTTATTGTAATATTTTTGATCAAATATAAAAGTTAACATTTTACTTTTAAGTTTCTATCATATATATAAAATTTGACTTTTATTTTTTCGATCAAAAATAAAAGTTAAATACAAGTTAAAAAATATGACTATTATTTTTTCGATCAAAAATATAGGTTAAAATTGGACTTTTATTTTTTCGTTCAAAAATAAATGTTAAAATTTGACTTTTATTTTTTGATCAAAACTAGATATAAAAATATAAGTTGAAATTTGAATGTAATTTTTTTGATAAAAATAAAAGTTAAATTTACTTTTAATTTTTTTTTACTAAAAATAACAGTTAAAATTTTAATTTTATTTTTCGATCAAAAATAAAAGTTAAAATTTGACTTTTATTTTTTTGATCAAAAGTAAAAATTAAAATTTGACTTTTATTTTTCCGATAAAAAATTTTAGAGATTAAAAACTTGACAGACCTATTTCTTACTAACTATAATAAAAGTTAAATTTTCAAAACAATTAAAATAGTCTTTTGTTTTATTTTATCAAAAATTAAAGTTAAAATATTACTTTTATTTTTGTGATCAAAAGTATAAGTTAAAATTTGATTTTAACTTTTTTGATAAAAGATAAAAATTAAAATTTAACTTTTATTTTTTTGGTCAAAAATAAAATTTATATTTGACTTTTATTTTTCCTTTTATTAAAATTAAAATATACGTTAAAATTGGACTTTTATTTTTTCAATCAAATATAAGTGTTAAAATTTGACTTTTATTTTTTTGATCAAAAGTAAAAGTTAAAATTTGACTTTTATTTTTTCGACCAAAAATAGATATAAAAAATATAAGTTGAAATTTGAATGTAATATTTTTGATCAAAAATAAAAGTAAACATTTTACTTTTAATTTTCTATCAAAAATAACAGTTAAAATTTTAATTTTATTTTTTTGACCAAAAATAAAAGCTAAAATTTAACTTTTATTTTCTTGATCAAAAGTAAAAGTCAAAATAGTAAAGATAAAAATATAAGTTAAAATTTTATTGTAATATTTTTGATCAAAAATAAAAGTTAAGATTTTACTTTCAATTTTTTATTAAAAATAACTGTTAAAATTTTAATTTTATTTTTAGATCAAAAATAGAAGTTAATATTTGACTTTTATTTTTTGGATCAAAAGTAAAAATTAAAATTTGACTTTTATTTTTCCTATAAAAAATAGCGATTAAAAACTTGACAGACCTGACTTTTATTTTTGCGATCAAAAATATAAGTTAAAATTTTATTTTAATTTCTTTGATCAAAAATAAAAGTAAAAATTTGACTTTTATTTTTTGGTCAAAAATAATATTTAAATTTTACTTTTATTTTGCCGACCAAAAATAGAAATTAGAAATTTGACAGATCTATTTCTATTAGCTTTAATAATAGTTGAAATTTTCAAAACAATTAATAGAGACTTTCATTTTTTATTCAAAAATAAAAGTTAAAATATGGCTTTATTTTTTTTTTTTTTTTTTTTTATCAAAAATATAAGTTAAAATTTTATTTTAATTTTTTTAATCAAAAATAAAAGTAAAAATTTAGCTTTTAATTTTCGATCAAAAATAACAGTAAAAAATTTACTTTAATTTTTCTGATCAAATATAAATGTTAAAATTTGACTTTAATTTTTAGATCAAAAATAACATAAAGGTCATATTTTAATTCCTATATCAACGCTTACAGTCGCTTTTTTAGTCGTTTGCGAAATAAATGTGCAATAATAAACAGAATGTGCAATGATAAGCAACTAAACGATGCAATGCAACGATATGAAGATCGATATCAATAGGGCAGTTCACGAACTTGTTGCATCGTTGCAAGTGCAAAATAAACACCTTTTACAAAAACAAAAAGCATATGTTGCAAAAGCTTTTCACGCTTATTCAACGCTTCACATAGTAGCTTCTTGATCTTTTTAATGTTTATAGTTTATAGTGCGAGCAAGCGAATTGATGATACAAGCACTTAAAAGCATTTAAAAAGTAGCTTTTTAAAACTATGAACACCACTTTGAGCTTTTTCCAATTGATTATGCACAAAGCGTTTTTCAGCTAAACCTCTCAGCTCAGCAAAAAGCGTTCACTATGAACGCGGCCTAAGGCTAAATGTAGTTCGTTTTTAATACCTTTATGTAAAAACTTTATTACCGGTGTATAAAGTATTTAAGTTAAATAAAATTTTTGCTCCATAGATATACGCTGCACACAAACCTTGTCCAAAGAGACTTATCATAAGTTATCTTAACCCTGAACCACTTCGTTTAAGGATACTTCGTTATTTAAACATGTTTTGAAAGGGGTAAAAAAAACACATAAAAAAGGGCGTAAGAAAGTTTAAATGTTATACAAAAATGTTTCTCATAAAATTTTAACTTTTAACCTTTGATAAGATATTATAAAGGCATATATTAAGTAGTTATCTTACTTTTTATGTTAGTAAAGTGCTAAATTTAGAGTTTATTGAAGCCCTTTTTTTTAATTGTTCAGATATTAACTTTTAAAACGTCGAAACACGTATGATTTTTTTTTTCTCTAGCAAATTACGTTGTCACAACTAAGCCAAAGGCATGTATTAAGCCCTTTTCTTACTTTTTATGTTAGTAAATAGCTAAATTAAAAGCTATATCAAAAATTACTCAGACGTAAGCTTTTAAAACTATGATACACCTATAATTTTTTTAACTTCTTCACCAGAATACGTTGGACGCAGTCTGGAACTATTTAGGACTGTCTTTTTAATTTAAAACATATTTTTAAGAGCAGTGTCAAAAAATTAAAGCAATAATTAGCAAAAACTTGATATAAAGCCAAATATTAGGTAAGAAAAAAGTTATAGTTTAATTTTAAATTAAATTCACCAGTATAAAAATAACTTTATCAACCGCCTTTGATCAGAACAAGATCAACATTTCTTCAAATTTTAAAAATAAAGCACAATTTGGAAAAGAAATAAAATTTTATAAATAAAATAAATATTAGAGAATAATTAGATTTAGACCATATGTAAAGATTTACATAAAAAAGCTACAAATACTTAGCTTAAGAAACCTATTGCATAAATTTTTGGTTTAGAAAATGACGATCATTGGCATAAAAGTAAATTGTGTCAGTTTTTATTACCACTGCATAATTTATAATTCAAAAAAATTAAAAAAAAAAATTTTTATATTTAAGCCAAATTTCTATATTATTATTTCTATTGTAGTATTTTAAGTACAACTTGAAGCTAAATTTGGATTTCCAAATATTTTTGTAGCATATTTTTAGACTTGAACAGCAATTTTAATAATTGATCAAAAATATATAAAAACACTGTTCTTCAATAGAATAAGCACCACACAGAAACCTTTACATAAAAGCCTTCAAGAGCACAAATAAATACACATATATAAATAATTTAAAATTCCTTAGTAACGACTATTTAAAGAAAGGCTAAACAATTATTGATTGCAAAAATATATTGCAAACAAATATTGCAAAATCCTAAGACAAAAATTCTTGCATGACTTTCAGGATATACCTTAAGTAAATATTTGAGTAGGAAAGTATTTCTCAATGCTTAGCCAAACAATTGTATTACTTCCAAAAAATATGCAAATAAATCATTAGAATTCTGCACAAGAGTATGCAGTAAAAACTTGCATTTGCTTAAGTAAATTCTTAAAATTGTATAAAATGGAGTGAATACAAAAAAATTTTTCAGTATAAAATGGAGTGAGTACAAAGAAACTTTTAAAATGTTGCATTGTCTGAGATGCTTTCATAAACATATACTTTTGTTTTCTTATATTTAAAGGCCAAGCAATCTTTTGCTTTATTTGGTCATTTGCATGTTAAGGAACGGAGTAGTCCAAAAACATGCAATATACAATTGCCGCTGCAGCTAAAGCTATTTTGTACAGCTCAAAATTATTGCATACTTTTAGCAGCCTAAAAAATAATTAATCTTTTGAGCTTTATTTTAATTTTAGCCACAGCGACGTTAAAAAAAACCATAAAAGTTTAATTAAAAAAACTGTCGCAGTGCACAGTAATAAATAATGGCATTAAGCTTGCCTTGATAACCAAACCACACAAGTAACTTTATTGTGTGCTTTAACACAAAAAAAAATATTTTATTTAATATCGTTGTTGTGTTTTTTTAGATACAAATAAAAAAACTGTGCAGACAAGTTGTGTGATTATAAAAAACATAAAATATTTTCCTGTGAGTTATGTGTTTATAGATAGACTCATCTGTGCTTGGACAGACAAGGATGCAATGACACACATACTCCTACACACTCTATCACACATACGTAGAAAAATTTTTGAATCACGTGTGGAGTGGACAGCATAAGCTGTCTGCAGTGCTTATAATCGAATTTCAGTGAAGGATTAATAACAGCAGCAGCAGCTGATGATGGAAGACATACACCCACAGCCACCCACACACAAGGCACACACACAAAAGTTTTGGACATTGTATGCAAAAATTTCTTGAATGTAAGTGCGAGACATGCATGATAGATGTGATAGATGAGTAAGCAAAAAAAAATTTATGGTAAGGACAACTATTTCTCTCGCAAAAATATGATTACTGGAGCACCTCAAACTATGCAACATGAAGTGTTAGAAAGTCAGTTTAACGTAATTAGCACAAAATTTTAAGCAAAGCTTAAAAAAGCTCAAAAAAGCTTCTCAGTTTGCTTCGGTATATCTTTGAAGACATCAAGTGAACTTCATTTAAAAACTCGCTAAAACTATGAAAATTTTTTCAAATGATACCTAGTTCAAATTTCTGCATGTGTTGAACTTTTTACATGACATAACGTTCCACGAGGCATATCACATGCCATCATAAACATCAAGAGTGCATGAGCACAAACTGTCAAAACATGTCACAGTATTTGTTTAGTGGGAATTCTTCCAGTAAAAAATTATGCGATCACTCCCATGAGGAGCAACAAGAGAGCACTCTTTTGCTGTTTTATTGGATCAAAAAGTGAGCACTTGTGCCCTTGTGCTCCTTTACTATTTTATAAGATCAAAAGGCGAGCAATTATTATTATTATTATTATAGTTATTATAGAGAAACTCTATAACTATTTTCTGTGAAGCAAAAAATATTTAAAATGTTCCTTTCATTCGATTCGCGTCGTTTCAACGCCGAGAGGTCGTGAAGTGCGACCAGCCAACGGTAATTGTGTTTTGTCCATGAGGAGTCTACTTGAGCTAGAGAAGCCTAGCTTTCGGAGTAAATCTAAATCCAAAACAAAATGTTCCTTTGCTGATATATTTGGATCATTTATTGATCGCTCTTTTTGAGCTCCTCTGGGATGTTGAAGGGAGCGCTACCGTTCCTAGGACACGCAATGTTAAAACAGAACACAAAACACACCTAGCTTGGATCAACAAGGAGCACTCCACTGCTCCTCAGGGAGCACTCCCAGATCGCTCATAGGATGATCCACTTTTTTACTGGGCTATGACGTGGCATGTTAGTTGAAATATTTTAATTTCATTGAAATTCATGTCATGAGATAGATGCCGCGAAACATATCATGGCATTTATCGCAGGGCATAAGATATGCCATGGCATGGCGGTCTCCTCTAGATTTTTCGATGTCTTGATGTATAGGATGGCATGTGCTATGCCTTGTGTAAACGTTATGTTGAGTAACTAAAATCTGACATATTTTATGCCAATTAGTACAGTGAAAGCTCGCATAGGCGGACGCTCCAATAAGCGGATATTTCCTATAAGTGGACACTTTCTTGGGAACGTTCAATTTTTGGTTTTTTTCCCATAGAAAATGCTCTCCCATACACGGACTTTCCGGTATACGGACGCGGACACGCAAACATGTCTACTTATGAAAAAAAATCCCCAAAATGCGGACGCGAAGCTCTAATTAGCGGACAATTTTTGTCTTTTTCAGGGCGCGTTTATAGTGGCGACTTGTTGCTTTGCCGAGCCGAGCCGAGCCGAGCTGAAACTCAAAAATGCATAGGAGCAATAGAGAATGCAAGTCGTGCATCTCTTTTGCCCAATGAATTTTTGAATTTCAGCTCGGCTCGGTTCGGTCGCAAGTCGCCACTATAAACGCGCCCTTAGACCACAAACATTACTGCTTTTCTTAATTTTTTGCTTTTTTTTAAAAAAAACGTTTTTACTAGCTTCAATTCTTGTCTGCAACGTACAAATCTTGCAAATAATTTTTAACCAACTTCTCGATGAGCTAGAGTTTTGAAACTTAAAATAAAGCTCAGAGCTAAATGACAACAAAATAATCACTTACTTTCTTGTCTGTACGTTTATTTGTTTGGTTAAAATTCGAAATTATTTGATACATACATACATACATATTAAAAATCTAACAAAAATACTGAACAGCTCGTTGACCTTTTTATATTTAAAACTAAAGTGAATTTATTACATCATTTTGAAAAAGTTTTGGTGTGAGCTCTGTAGCTCAAAGCATAGGGCGCTTGTTTTAGAATCGTGAGGTTATGAGTTCGAGCTTGTTTTTTGTTTTATGAAACAAATTCAAATTTTGAAAAATGCACTACTAATGGTGAAAAAAATTGCAAAAAAGTTGTTTAAATACGAGTAGAATTTTTATTTATTTAATAAGAAAGTAGTTTGATTTATTGCTATTAAGAAAATATTTCTTTGTAAGTTCTGAAGATGAGAGCACAGGGAGCTTGCTTTATAATCGTAAGGTTGTGGGTTCGAGTCTCATCAAAGTCTCTCTAAAGTTTAATATTTATAGAACTATTTCGTTTTCTTGAAAAAGTTCCTCATTCCCCTTCAATTATGAATTTTGGAAAATTAGAATATTAAATTTTTTGACGGAATTCAAACAATTTTTTAGAAATTTTGATTGCTAAATAAGTTGTTTTTGAGAAAACACAGCATACAACTGTGTGTATGTATAAAAAGTGTTGTGCGTGCTATAAAAAGCGTGAAAAAATAGTATCAAATACAAAAATTAAAAAAACAGTAATACAGAAAAAACGCAAGCGATGCCTAGAGAAGGAGAAGCACATCCATCGATACAGGTAGATGAGGAAGTTCCAACAAAAAATGAACAAGAACCAGAGCAAATAAATGTAACGCAGTTCAAAAGAAAAGGCAAAAATTTTACAAAGACTAAAAATCAGAAAACAATTATTTAAGTAAAAAAAAATTTAATATAATACGTTTTTAAAACGAACTAAAAAGTATAAAATAATTTCTCCTAGAGTGGGGCTTTTAGTTCTCCTAAAAACGTGAGGCGCATGCTATAGAGAATATTAACCCTGCATCACTAACTTTAGGATGGAATCCACTCAGTCACTTTTTCTATGCAAGATTTCTAATGCAATACATGTGTGACGAGCTCAAAATCAAATGTAACAAATTAATTCTTTTAATAAAAAAACATTTTAAAAGCAGCGTTAAGTGTATAGTAATATTATATTCCACTTTGGCATATTTAAACTTCGGGAAGCATATTTTTTTTATAAAAATATGCAGCATAAAAAGTGGAATATTTTTCGTATGGTTATATTTTTCAAAATTCACAAAAATTGCATTAAAAAATGTCTATTTGCTTACTAAATGGTTATTTTTTGGCTATCGACACTTTATATTTTTTCATCTCTGAACCACCTTATAAAACGCAATATAAGGAATTCATTTTGTGGTTAACTTCTTCGTTGTCAATTTTATTGCAATTCATTTAATAACTTCACGCAGCTTAAAAAGTGAAGTAAATTTGCTTACATGTTTGTTTGGTTACATTTTTTATGGATTATGTTACAGCAGTAAGTAATTTACTTCAGAAAACATTAGGGGTATTCACGATGTGTCTTATTTTCCCTTGTATTGTGTATTTTTGATAAATTTGATATTTGTAGTAAATTTTGTAATATAACAAAATTAAAATGCACAGTTTTCAAAATACAACCCTGTGGAAAATATACTACGATGGAACACTATTGTATTTTGTGTAAATTTCGTTGTGTATTGGATCAGCTGATTGTACAAGCATTTCTACTCAGCATGGAGCAAGCTAAAGGCTACGCTGTGAGTTTATTTAATAAAAATTATTATAATTTATTCTTTCATTTCAATTTTTGTATGATGTTAGTTAAATGATGATTTAAATTAATATTTCCAAACAGAAGTACATACAAAAATCAGCTGATGTTAAAAATATAATATGTACTTTGCTGAAGGTTAGATCACAATAAGTTGTAAGTATTGTAAATTTTGCAAAAATTTATCACAAATGCACCACATCGTGAATACCACTATTATTGCTAACAATAGCTATTTCTTTTAACTATTTTAAAATGTGTATTCAAAACAATAAAGCAGAAAAAAGTTATTGATCAAAGTTCGGAATCTGAAGATTTATCAAAATTTGTGCTTTTCTCGCTTAGCTTACCATTTAGCAATGCTGAGTTTAAGAAAATTTTTAGTTATATAAATCTTTCTTATTTAAACGAAAATTCGAAATAGAATGCAAGAAAAACTCTTAAATAATTTTTTGAAAGTAAGTACATGGCTGCATGTTCGAAAAAAGTGTTGTAATACCTATCAAATACCAGATAGCTTAATAAAAAAAATTTAGAAATGCGAATTTCTATGATAATAATACAAGCAACAATTTAAGAATTGATCTCGAAAATGTGCCTGAATTTTAAATTTGTATATTGTATATCGTTACTTAAAATTCGAAAAACCGTAACAATGTTTATAATTTTTTATAGGAGAAGAAAATAAATTTAAGTGCGATAGTAATCAAATAAATAAATGTTTTTAAACATGCTTCTGTGTTTTTTTTTATATGCATATTTAGACTTATTTAGATATATATCTTTGAAATTGAAATTGTGGAATATAAAAATTGAAAGTGGAATATTTAGCAAATTTTTTTTTAACAAAAAGCATATTTTTTCAAAAATCTTCTGGTCACACTATATAGTGACTTATGCAGGGTTTAGTGACTTATGCTGTCAATATTAGATTTTTGTAATCTTTAGCATAAGGATTTATTTTCCGGAATGTTAAGTAAATAAAATAAATAAATAAAATAAAAATAAAAAATATTCTCTATAGCATGCGTCCCACGTTTTTAAGAGAACTAAAAGCCCCACTCTAGGAGAAATTATTTTATACTTTTAAGTTCGTTTTAAAAACGTGTTATATTAAAAAAATTTTTTACTTAAATAGTTATTTTTGTTTTCAACAGTTCTAGGCGTTTTTTTTTTTTTTTTTCTTTTCTTTTTACGAATGTACTCTAAATGAGAAATTAGAGTCCAACAAACTTCATCGCATGCAAGAAACTTACGACAATAATATTTTATTATTGACAGCTGTTGTTAAAACTAAAACTATTCTGTGTCCATTTTTCGGTGTTTTTTAGAAAAAACTTGAATTTTTTATTTTTGGGATTTTTTTCCGTAAAAATACGCAAACTCGAAATTTCCAAAAAGATATACTTCTAGCAAATAATTTCGTAACAACCAGGTAATTTAATGTTATCGAATAATTTTTCGTATCTGCTTTAAATATAGTTTAAGAAAATATTTCCACAACATTTCAATGAAATTTTATTGAAATTCGGTTTTTTATACAACAAGGAAAAAATTAGATTTTTTTCGAAAAGTAAGCAATTATAACTTTAGTAGTTTTTGTCTAATTTTAACGTTTGATAGCTAACTCAAAAGAAAAATTAAAAAAAAAACGGGGCGCATACCGGTTTTTTAAAATTTGCACTTAGTTTTTTATTGAAATTTAATATTGAAAAAAGAGCACTTTTCCCATATAAATTAGATTTTCAACTTAAAGGTCGCAAGCGGCACGTTTAAATATCAATATTTTTTTCTGAAAATTTTGCAGTGTACTTTGTTTTGTGAAGGAGCAATACCCCAGTACGTAATTGGTTGCTTTCGAAAAAAAATGAGGACCACTCTAATCTACATACATATGGGCATTTCCACCAAAAGGTCTACCGCGACTGAAAAATAAAATGTTTCTGAAAATTTTTTTTAAACCTTCATAACAAAGAAAAAATCTTTAAATTTATTTTGTGAGAGTACTGAGAGCTGATCTCAATTTGAATTTTGAAAAAATGGCAACAAACATGATGAATGGCAACAAAAGTAGAAAAATGGTGACAAAAGTTGAAAAATTTTAACAAAAATAGGAATTTTATAAATATAATAAATACTCGTATAGTACAAAGTTTAATTAAATTTTTTTCAGTTTTCTATTTTTACGGACCTGAATTACACTTAATATGATTTTTAAGTTCAATTAAATAAATAAAACTATAAATAATTTTTACTTCTTTGAAGGTTAAAAACTGTATCGTAACGTATGTATCGTAACGTTTTATGTTATGGCTTGTATAAAAATAATTAAAAAACAATTTTTAACGAAACAATTATGAATATTTAGCAACATCATTTCAGAAAACTTTAAAATATTTTTAATAAAAAAACTCGTGCACACTTCCCAGATTTTTTGAATATATTAATGCAGAGAAAAACCACTTTCATTTTTAGTATCGTAACGCGTCCTCTTTTGATTGCTTATATCTTTGGACAATACTTCCGATTGCTGCCACCTTTTACATTAAATATAGTACTACTAGAATGCTTTCCAAAAAATAAAACAGGACAAAAAAGTTTAAATATTTCTATGCTTTTCTTAATTTTTAACAACAAAAAAGGTGTACAAACGTTACGTGCGTGACTATGGAAATGCGCATATTTAAATTTTTGATTTATTTTGTACTAGTTTTGTTTTTTGTCTATTGAAAAAATAAAAATTATTTTAAATTAGAATATCGCAATGCCCATTTTTTAATTTGAATTTTAATATTATTTTTTACAATATTACCCACAACTATCGGTGTCCGCTTATTAGAGCTTTTGCTGTATATTTTAGACAAATTGTACCACAAAAAAATTAAAATTAAATTTTTCAAGAACAGTTTGTCTTGTATGTTTAAACCCACTATGACTATGTTTAAGGGTCTTAAAACCTTTTGTAGGAAAGGGTAGACATACATCCATTAAAAAGGACGCTAGAGGGTTAAAATCTTCCACTCTTAAAATTTCACTCAAAGTTTATGAACACAAAAATTATGTCAAAGCACTTTAAAACACCGCTACACGTATATTTTTTTTCTCTTCTACCAAAATCCGTTGATCGAAGTCCATAATTTTGAAAGCAGTCGAATATATATTCTCGAACAAACGTAAACCGATCTCGCGTCAAGATGGGATGTAAGAGTTTTTGAAGATAAATTATTTTCAATGTCAAATAAATGTCAATCTTTTTATAAAATAATCCATATCGTTTCTTTGAATAATTTTAAAAAAGTTTTTACTTGCATTATGTATATGCTTAAGGAACTTATTTTTCGAAAACTTCCATTCATATGTGTGTTTGTATGACAAGAATATGTTTAATTTCTTGTTATTATAAATCATATGAATTATTTTCGAACTAAACTATTTACAATATCAAATAAACGACTGCTTTTAAATAAATGTATACTCTATGTGAGAGCTTTACCGACATCATGTCACTCCTAAAAAAAGGTTTTAAATATGTTAAAAAACTAGAAGAAATTTTAGGTAAGAAACTCAATTTACGCCAAAATTATGTGATACAGTAAGAATCACTTCTATAAATGTGGTTAACAGACACAGCATTATTTTACTAAAAAGCGTATTTTTTAAAATCCTTAAAAAAAAACAAGCGACAAAAATCTAATAAAACAGCCAATCATTGCTCAAGAAATACTTTTAAAAATGTTGTTCATGATCTAAGTATGTATGCACTGCAAAATATTTATCCTAAAAATAGACTAAAAAATAATTTACTGATTTACTGCATTATTCTGTATGACGAAAAAGCACACCAACGATGAGAAAGACACGAGAAGCAATACTTTTTGCCATATAAAATTGTATTGCTTATAGGATTTTTTTGTTAAATATCACTCCTGAGCATATGATTTGAAATATTTGTATTAATATTATTTTCAATACAATCTAAATAAACGTTTAAGACTATGCAATAATAACTAAATACTAAGCTCAATGCTTCGAAACCATTTTCTAGGCATGTATATATTTTCTAATTTAATATTTATTGTATTAAACTTGCTTAATATTTTACCTATTATTTAAAAATAAACGAAAAATTTTTGTTTAGTATACATATTTTCTGCTTTAATATTTTATATTAAAAATTATTAAATAATATTTTTTTATTACAATAAATTTTCCATCCAATAAAAATCGCTAAACATTATTCAAAATATTCTCAAAATACTCCCAGAAATACGCTTTCAAATTTTTATTATATATGCATTTACACAATTTCTTGTTATTCAACAAATGCTAAAAACTATACAGCTCTTTTGATATTATATTATTTTTTGTAGTTTTTTAACATGAAGCTATAGAAACTTAAATTCTTAGAAAACCTTACAAGAAAGTTTAAAGCGCCTACATGTAACCAGCAAAAAATAACAGCAAAGAAAAACTTTGAAAACAAAAAAAAATCAACAATTTCTTTGATAGCATGCAAAAATAACAAAAATACAGTTGAAAGAAAAGCAAACTGTTTTTGCAGTACGAGCACCAAAAACAAAAACTAAAAAGAATAACACGAAAAAACCAAGTATGACCGAGTTTGCTTTTGTACCGAAATTCCTACGCTGTGTTTATTTTTAATTTAAATTTCTTTGCATAATTTTGGGGTGGCAAGCCAGAAATTATTAGAAGTGCACGCACACACAATGTAACCAAAAATAAGCAACACAAAAAATACAGTTCAGCTCATGTTATATACCAAAAATAGCCTGCATAAAACTTTTGACTTTGGTGCGTTTACAATATGAAATAAGCCTAAAGAGCGGCAATGAAATTTTCACAAACTTTTTAATTTTGTTTATATTTTGCTCAAACTTAAAAACACACCGACACACACACACCGTAAAATAAATAGCCCGCTATGCACACGTTTTGCAAAATGTTCGTTAACACACACGCGCCTAAAAACATGCAGCTTCGTTCGCAGCAAAAGTACAACTAAATGTTATTGAAGCAGCACATCTGGCTTGTAGCATTAGCTATAATGGTCATTGAGAGAAGAAAACTCAAAGAATGCTGCTCTGCGCAGCTAGACTTGCATAAAAGTTGGGAAATATTCACTGTGAACTTATGTGTTTGCCAAAAAGTAGGCAAAATTTTATGCTTGCGGTAGTCCTGTTCTAGAGAGCTGAAGCAGGTGTTTTGGGAGCAGGCAATAGTAGTGCAGAAAAAGAGAGAGAGAGAATATGAATGAGAGTACATCGAAGTTGCGAGCAACTGAACAAGGTAATTTTTGAGTGCCAAAATTCCTTTGCATAGTTTTGGGCTTAACTCTGGTCAGCACAAATAAACAATTGGTAAGAAGTCAACGACTTGAATTTGCATGTGCAGAAAATTCAAGTTCAAATGTGTTTTTGTGCAAGCCGTAGTGCAAAGCACAAAAAATTAAAAATTTTCGGCGAAGAATTACAAACAGTCGTGTGAGTTATAGAACAATTTAAGGCCCCAACAGAGCAGATAACTATAAATTGAAAAACACAAAATAAAAATAATCGCAGATAAAAATACAGTAGCTAATTTACTCCCAGATTCAGCATGAGGTCTGGCCAGACCTTAAGACTTTCTGACTGTAAGGTAAGTTACCCAAATAAGGCCAACCTAGCGGTTTTTACCAGACAGAAGAAAAACGGGTTTTTTTAAACTTATTTTTGTAATTTTGTATTTTTGTTTATTCAATTCTTTTTTCAAAAACATAAAAATAAAGCATGAAAAAGTAAAAAATATATCCAGCTCAGAAGGTTTTAAAAAGGTCTGATTTTTGCCATATTAGGACCACCATGTCTAAATAAGGCCCAATATATAACGGTTTTAGAAACATAACAAAACAGTCAGAAAATAATAAAATAAGAACACATATTGTTATTACAAATGTTGGTTTACATTTATACTAAACATAAATTTTAAAAAACTTTTTCGAAAAAATACTTTTATTGCCAAAAGTTCATTTTGAAAATTAAAATAAAGTTACTCTGGCTTTTTATAAAAAATTTTGGTAATTTGCTGACCTTTATAGTTGAGGGCTTTATTTTTCGTAGTTTTTTTCTGCCAGGTAGATTTAGGTGTGGACATGAGATCGGAAAAAGAAAGCCGGAAAGAAAAAAATGTTTTGGCCTTTTTAGGCGCTCTCAATATCATTTCATTAATCAAGTTTTTCTCGGAATACACCACAGTTAGATTTGATTAATTAACCTTTTTGTTTTTGTTAAAATACCTCTCTAAAATATTAATTCAAAACTGGACATAGGCAATAGTTAATTCGTAGAATAACGGACTTTTACTGCGAGCACAATATTACATCAACCACGTTGTTGACGCTACCGCTAACTTCGTTAAACTGTCACTCGCTTTACAGATGCGCAATCGAAGTAATTTTTTTTTGCATCTTAATGCAGATATGAACATGTTTAAACGTGCAAAAAAACATTTTGCAGGGAATGCAATAAATGTGCGTATTAGAAATCGGGCCTTATTTGGCGAAGAGACCTTATACTACTTTTTTTTATGACAATGGAGAGCGGAATGGTTGCACGACTTTGTCAGGCTCGACGAGATAAGCCCAATGAAACAATGAAAAATCCAAAAGAATTGTTTTGGTATTGATATATTTTTCTTTTTATGTCGTTCCGTGAACGTAACAGCATGAGGTCTGGCCAGACCTTATATGAAATGAATGGAATTTGTAGGGCCCGATATGCGTAAACCAAATTTGAATTTTGAGGGTGTGTTGGGCCAGTCATGGTACGGAATTTCTACATATTTGTACAACATCGGATGTGCGGTTCTCGAGATATTGCAAAAATAGTGGACCCTCTTTCGCCCATACGAGTTCTCATATAAAATAGCTATAGCTTTAGAATTATAGTTTGCACAGCTTCGGAATTTGGTTTTCGACCACAATTTACAAGTTCCCTTTGACTGATAAAATTGTATGGGTGTTGGACAAGGGGGCGTGCCACCTCCCACACAACCCATACTTGCGATATCGAATAGCTTTGGAGTTATAGTTCGCACAGCCGCAAAATTCAGTATTCGACCACAATTAACAAGTGCCGTTTTACTGATAATATTTTATGGGTGTTGAAAAAGGGGGAGTTGCACTTTGAATACAGCCCAAATTTACGATTTCGAATAGCTTTGGAATTATAGGTCGCACAGCCTCGGAGTTTGGCATTCGACCGCAACTTACACGTGCCGTTTCACTGATAATATTTTATGGGCGTTGGACAAAGGGGCGTGGCACTAACCACACAATCCGTATAGGCGATATCGAATAGCTTTGGAGTTATAGGTCGCACAGCCTCGAAATTCAGTGTCCGGCCACAATTTACAAGTGCTGTTTGCCTGGTAATACTTTATGGTTGTTTGGCAAGAGGGCGTGGCACTTTACATAAAGCCCACATTAGCGATATCGAAAAGCTTTGCAGTTATAGGCCGCACAGCCTCGGAATTCAGAAATCGAACTCAATTTACAGATGCAGTTTCACTGATAACAGTGTACAGTGTTGGACAAGGGGGTGTGGCAGCAACGCGCCGGGTTTCGTCCAGTTATACATATACCTGTATGTATATACACTCAACTCTCTTTTTACACGATAGATACGTTCCTAAGAAAAACGTGTAAAAAAATTCGTGTAAAAAAATACGAGCGACATAGGATAAATTTTAGTATGTGTTCCAAAACTTTGAAAAATCATGTAAGTTGAAAAACCTTTTACATATAAGTTCACAAAAACATGCAAAAAACTACTGATTTCAATATAAAATACAACAATTTTGTACAAAAACAATTAGTTTTCATTAAAAAAACCAAAAGAAGTTAAACTTATAAACGTAAACCAGTGGTCGGCAAAATTTTCCAAATTTTTAGTCACTAACACACACGTGTGGGCATAAACCGACCATATTTGAATGCAGCATGAAAACAGTTGGTGAAAAAACTTTTTTTAACGTGCAAAACCGAAAAATTCGTGTAAAAGAATTTTTTACTGAACCGTGTTTTTTTTTAAATCGTGCAAAATCAGAGTTGGGTGTATATACAGTAAATTTTAAAAATTCTAAAATTTACCTTTTTGTTTATTTTTTCTATTTCCAGCCAGTTTTAAGTGCAGTCTTTCAAAGAAAAGTGAAAAATTCCACTCAGGTGAGTTATTTTTTTTATAAACATCAAGAAAAAAGAAAATATAATTAAAAAAAATCATTAGATTAGAGTTGAACGGCTGCTCTACGAAATGAAAATTTTCTAATTTTTTCTAATTTTTTCTAATTTTTTAAATTTATTTTTTTTTATTTCTTAACTACAGAGCCCTTATATGTTTATGATCGTATACGTTTACACACTTTGCCACACCCAAATCCTTTGAATTTTTTCTTAAGCTTCAGATTTTTGCGTCTAATATTAATACAAATTTATGCCAAAAATTTCTAAAAATAAATTCAACGAGTTCTGGTGGTGAGCATTAATGGGTTAAGCTGTAAATGAGGCTGCCCACGGGCTCATTTCAAAGTTAGGTTCCTTAAAACATTTGTATTATTTGCAAGTGTTGACAAGCGCAAAGTTTTAACAAATTATGTAAGCATATTTTTTAGTGATAAGTCCCCTTTTTTTCCATGTCAAAATTTTTGACATAAAATTTGGTGAAAAACAGCTAAATCTACGAAAATTTTGTGTGATATCTTAAAAATCCGTAGTTTTACCTTATTTTGCCGCTGTTGTGCGTCTATCTGTGCAAGGCTTAAATACCCATATAAATCTGTAATTTCCGTGTACTTGGCACCACTGATTCAAACTTAACAATCGGTTACGAAATGTTTGAGATATGAATTTTCGTAAAAATCTATTTTCAACGTTTTTGCCGATTTTTGTCAATTTTGTGCTCCCTGTAACTCCGCCAAAAATCACCCAAAACATTTTTCCTCCGAATTAAGTTTTTTATTTCCGTCAGTGATGCTTCATGCAAAATTTTACCTAAATCGGATATCGTCATTAGGAAATTTTTATTCCTAATTTCTGTACGTTAAAAATGAAACTGGTACAAGCAATTATAAAATCATTTATTAAAATAGCATTTAAAGCAAATTTGTTAAAAAATTTCTTTACGACAAGAAAATTTTGATCATCTTCGGGATACTTCAGCTCCCTATTTCTTCCCTTTATGGATACGCGCCTGAATGCCATTTTGGCTCTCTTGCAAAAATGTTACAAGGCATTTCTCTCTTGCTCAAATAATTTCCCTACAAAAATTTCCCATTATTATCCTTTTTACTGTGCCCTCGCTCGTTCGCCTTCATTTGTTCACACACTCTCAATATTTTTCTCTGTCCTACTCACATTACAGCGTCTCTCTCTCTTGCTCTCTTTCTCTCCTTTTCACTCCACTGTCACGTTTCTAGTATCTCCATTAATATTGTGCGAATAAGTGTACACCAAATAAATTTGTCGGTAGCAGCAGCTGTTGGCGAATATCTTCGATTCTGCCTGACTGCAGTCATCTAACATATACACAAGACCATGCTTAAATTCAGCACCACCTCGCCGCCTCCAACACCACCAGGCCAAGGAAGTTTTTTATGACTTTCACCCAAGCCAGCGATGATTGTTCATTTAATCAAAATCAGCTCCTTGCCGTAAAGCTGCCGCAGCAACGTCGCGACTTGGCGGGATAAAAGTAGGGAATTTTCTTCCTTTTGATTTTTTCGGTTTTGTGAAAAATACACAAAATTTAAAGGAATTTTTGGGAAATCTTGGCCAAAGTATGTGGCAAATCATGACAGGCTGTCAGTAGTGTGGGATAAAAGGCGAAAGAGGGAGGAGAAGAGGGAGCGGAAGAATAGCATTAAAGTTAAGGTGTGCAGCAAAAGAAAACATTTCAAACTTAAAATATTTAAATGAAAGAGATATTGTATAGCTCTGTGTCTCCATTTTGTTGAATGGGAGCGTGTTCCTAACAGTCTATGTAAGTGTGTGTGTGTGTGTGTGTGTGTGTGTGTGTGTGTGTATTTGATTTTCTTGTTCTTGCTGGAGTTGCTCTCAATGTTTTTGTTATACTTGGCTTTGCTGCTACGTTGACAACAAGGTTTATTGTATGTCGCAGCCATACTTACATAAAGACAGCACGCAGAGTTGGAAAGCTTCGGAAAGTCGGCAGAGTGTTTGTCACATCGTGAAGGACAATGTTTTGCAAGCAACTTGCACATGTTTTTAGAATCAGGATATTATATGTTGTTGGCACAGGATATCAAAATGGCAACCAGCACCTAGTGGCTGTAGCTGTGACTGTGTCTGTGCTACTCAGGAATTTGTATTTTAAATCAACTGACGATGATTATTGATTTTTGAAATGAGTTGGGTAATGTTACACATGAGTGTTGATGTACTTGTGATGGTGTGTCAGTGTGTGTGATTTGAACGAACACTTGTGTTGAAAAATTCAAAAACATTTTCAAATACAGCAATCGATTTGCACGCTCTACATTAAATTCTAGTAAGAGTTTACGCAACTGCATACTTTTTGGCGCCAAAGCAATCAAACGTTTGTAGTTGCGACTTGTTGCTTTTCCGAGCCGGGCTGAAAGTGCGTCTAGCTAAAAGATATTATTATTATGACTTATTTAACCTTCAGCTGGCCTCATGGGGTACGTAAATACCCCACGTTCTTTCTCGTTTTGATTTGTTTGGAATTTTTTTTTCTAGTTTTCCGGATTTTTTATGAACGCTGATCTTACTTTTCAACTTGGACTATTGTATAGTTTAAAGTTTTCTCTAAAGATGATCTCTGAATTTTTTGAGACAAAATAATCAATTTTTAATTTTTTACAAAGATTTTAATCACTGGGGTTCGTATGTACCCCACGAGTCTAGGTATGTTACTCAGAATGAGCATGCCTGATGAAGGTTAAGAATATAATGTACGATTTAAAAAAAAATAAACAAAATTAAGAGATTGATAGCTAAATGTAAATACTAGTTTTTTTAACGAATACTATTTGTTTGCATTTCAATGTAAAAAAAAAAGTATGGTATATCTATATTTCTAATAAATTTTGTGGTATTTTTAAATGCTTATGGTATTTTTAAATGCTTATTTATTTATTTATTTATTTATTTTATTTATTTCAATGTAAGTAATACAAAAGCCTTATTGGCCAATTTACATATTACCAGATTAATAGTAGCATATGCGAGAGAAAACTTAACTAATAATACATGTACCTTTATATACAACCTCCCTTAACAGTATGTGATATTTAATAGCATTCATTTAAGATTAGAATTTGAGGATCCCAAGTTAGCGGAAAGAAGCCAGAGGAAAAAAGATAGTTTAAAAATTAAAAGTGGTCAACAAAAAAGATTTTTAAAAAGTAATATATTTAAACTGTTGAATAAAGACATTCTTTGAGCTTAATTTTGTAGGTGGTTAAGGTGCATGTGAAAATACGAAGATGATATTTTCAGCTTTTGGTATTTTATGTGGTATTTTTTATATGCAGTGGGATTTTTTTTTTTAGGTTTTTGCCATGAATTCTCTGGCAATTTTTTTTTTTTTTTTTTGTTATGGTGGTTAAAGGTATTTTTTATGGGAATTTGAGGTGGCAACTATGGTGGTTCCATAACTACTAAAACGGCTGTAGAAGTGAAAATAACGCCAGAAAGACTATACTTTCAAATATAAAAAATAAAAGAAGTTAATTTTATAAAAATGCTAGGCCTTAAACAAAGCCGTTTCGATAAATTTAATTTACTACCTAATGATAAGCGATCAAAATATTGTAGAACACGATTAGGGACAACTATTGATGCAATATTTGCTAGAAATATCGATGATAATATATCTATGTAATATACGTTTGCTATTTTATCTCCCATACAAAGTCAGTTTACCAAAAAGGTAAATCTCTTTCAATTCCGCAAAAATTAATCTAATGACTTTAAATTTTGCACATAAGCTTTAACAATTAATATGCCCTTTAAATATGAAATTTGGGAAAAATCAAAACAAAACCAAGGCTACCTCCCATACAAAGTGAGGTTAACAAAACGGTAAAATCTCTTTAAGTCTCACAAAAATTAATGTAGTGACTTCAAATTTTGAACGTCTAAAAATTGTAAAAGTCGAATAAAAATCACGTCTACCTCCCATACAAAGTATACCAAAACGGTAAAAATCTCTTTAAATCTCGCAAAAATTAATCTAATGACTTCAAATTTTGCCCATTTGACCCATACAAAGCGAGTAACCCAAAACGATATAATCTTTTTCAATTCCGCAAAAATTAATCTAATAATTTCAAATTGTTCACATAAGCTTTAACAGTTAATATGTATTTTAAGTATGAAATTTGGGAAAAATCAAAATAAAACCACGGATACCTCCCATACAAAGTGGGGTTACCAAAACGCTAAAATCTCTTTAAATCTCACAAAAATTAATCTAATGACTTCAAATTTTGCACATATACAATTTGTGCAAGTCAATTAAAATTGATGTCTACCTCCCATACAAAGTGAGTTTATCAAAACGTTAAACTTTCTTTCATTTCCGCAAAAATTAATCTAATGACTCCAAATTTTGCACATAAGCTTTAACAATTAATATGTACTTTAAGTAAAAAATTTGGAAAAATCAAAATAAAACCACTGCTACCTCCCATACAAAGTGAGATTATCTAAACGGTAAAATCTCTTTAAATCTCACAAAAAATTAATCTAGTGACTTCAAATTTTGCACGTATACAATTTGTGAAAGTTAAATAAAAATAACGTCTACCTCCCACACAAATTGAGTTTATCAAAAAGTTAAAATCTCTTTCAATTCCGCAAAAATTAATCTAAGGACTCCAAATTTTGTACATAAGCTTTAACAATTAATATATATTTTAAATATGAAATTTGGAAAAATCAAAATAAAACCACGGCTACCTCCCATACAAAGTGAGGTTACCAAAACGGTAAAATATCTTTAAATGTCACAAAAGTTAATCTAGAGACTTACAATTTTGCACGTATAAAATTTGTAGAAATCGAATAAAAATAACGTCTACCTCCCATACAAATTGAGTTTATCAAAAAGTTCAAATCTTTTTCCATTCCGTAAAAATTAATCTAATAACTTCATATTGTTCACATAAGCTTTAACAATTAATAAGCACTTTAAGTAAGAAATTTGGAAAAATCGAATGAAAACCACGGCTACCTCCCATACAAAGTGACTTTATGAAATCAGTAAAATCCAGAGACTGTATATAATAATTATTTTTAGATTTTTAAACCAAAAAAGCATTGTGAAAAAATTGTCGAAATGCCGTTTTGAAGGTGAAGAATTCTCTCACATTGTAGAACTTGACTCGCTATTGATTTTAAAAATTTTGACCTTTAAAATTTTAAAATTTTGATGAAAAAATAATAATTATCTTTGTTTTTATTCTTTTATTCTAAAAAATAAAAAACAAAATTTGCTCGATTTGTTTTGATTTTTATTTTTTAAGACAAACATAAAAAGCAAAACTCATCCGATCATTTTTTGAGCACAAAATAATTGGGAAATTTTGATTTTTATTTTTTAAGGCAAGAATTAAAAGCAAAATTAGGATTTAAGTGTACGTAGAACCAAAACCATAATAGACGAATAGCAAAATTAGGGTTTTTCCTAATTTTGCTTTTTATTTTTGGTTTAAAAAATAAAAATCAGAATTTACCAGTTATTTTGACCTCAAAAATATATCCGGAAATTTTTGCTTATTATTTTTGCCTTAAACAATAAAAATCAAAACTAACCAGTTATTTAGTTCTCAAAAAATATCGGGCAAATTTTGCTTTTTATTGCGCTAGACTATCATATCAACTAAAGAGCTGCACAAAACATTCTATTTGTGCCACTTCACTACTGTACAGTACTTCAGTGCACTGCATTTCAGTGTAGCGTTGACATGAAATACACATGTTCTATGGTGAAGCTTAGCAACGAAACAAACACTTCATAATTTAAAATGATTTTCGCTACGGTAATAACAGCACTTATGTTATGTTGTGAAACAGAATATCAAAAGATAATGCGACAATACAGCAAAGTAGCGGGAAATCATAGCATGCACAGCGACTGCTTGCTTCAGTGTCGATCTGCATGAAGCAATCATATTCATTCTTTGTTGATGCGCTGGTCGCTTAATTCGAAACAGCGACCCATTTTTACTTGTAGTATTGTTTGTCCCAGCTTCAAAATCGCAAAAATAAATCATTTTAAGTTGGCAACCCTATTGTCAAATAAATTTAGGAATTTATAAATTCTGACAACGGATTTGGCATTAGCGACCCATTTTTACTTAGTGTTTGCCCCAGTTTCGAAATTGCAAAAATTAAGGTGGTAGCCCTATATTTAAATAAATTTTGGAATTTGGAAAGATGGCGAAAAGAGTTGCCACCTAGATTTGTTTGTACTTTTGTGAATTCTTTTAATTTTGAAGTGCTGACAACGGATTTGATTTCGAATATAATGTAACAGTTTAAAAATTTAAGATGGAAGTTAGGGTTGCCTCCTAAATTTTTACCACAGTATTGCCACCTATTAATATGTATTTTTAAGATTTTTAAACATCATTTATCAGTGTTAGTGATTCGCTGATATCGAATCTGAAGTCAGAATTTTAAAATTCAATATGGTGAATAGGGTTGCCACCTTAATTTTTTTATTTTTACGAATTCGGGGCTGGCGCGAACTAAAGGGTAAAAATGGGTCGCTAAATCCAAATCCGTTGTCAGAATTTCAAAATTATAAAATTTTGAAATAATACGGTTGCCACCTAATAATATGTGTTTTTAAGAGTTTTAAGCATCATTTATCAGTGTTAGTGAGTCGCTGATTTCGAATCTGAAGTCAGAATTTTAAAATTCAAGATGGTGCATAGGGTTGCCACCTTAATTTTTTTATTTTTACGAACTCGGGGCTGGCGCAAACTGAAGGGTAAAAATGGGTCACTTAATCCGAATTCGTTAGCAGAATTTCAAAATTATAAAATTTTGAAATAATAGGGTTGCCACCTATTAATATGTATTTTTAAGATTTTTAAACATAATTTATCAGAGTTAGTGAGTCGCTGATTTCGAATCTGAAGTCAGAATTTTAAAATTCAAGATGGTGAATAGGGCTGCCACCTTAATTTTTTTTATTTTTAACGAACTCGGGGCTGGCGTAAACTAAAGGATAAAAATGGGTTGCTGAATCCGAATCCGTTGGCAAAATTGCAAAATTATAAAATTTGCAATAATAGGGCTGCCACCTAATAATATGTGTTTTTAAGAGTTTTAAGCATAATTTATCAGTGATTTCGAATCTGAAGTCAGAATTTTAAAATTCCACATTCGTAAAAATAAAAAAATTAAGGTGGCAACCCTATCAACCATCTTAAATTTTAAAATTCTGACATCAGATGCGAAATCAGCTATCCCCTAACACTGTTAAATGATGTTTAAAACTTTTAAAAATACATATTATTAGGTGGCAACCCCATTATAAAAATTCAATAATTATGAATTTTTGACACCGGATTCGGATTCAGCTACCCATTTTTACTTAGTGTTCGCGCCAACATCGAATTCGTAAAAATAAAAAAATTAAGGTGGCCAGGGTGGCATTAACCATTTTGAATTTTAAAATTCTGACTTCAGATTCGAAATCAGCGACTCTCTAACACTGATAAATGATGTTTAAAACTTTTAAAAACATATTAGGTGGCAAATTTCTATATAAAACCCTATTACACAAAACTTACATTATTTTGAAATTCTGACAACGGATTCGGATTCTGATTCAGCGACCCATTTTTATGTAGTGTTTGCCCCACCATCGAAATCGCAAAAATAAAGGTGGCAACCCTATTTTCAAATAAATTTTGGAGTTTGTAAATTCTGATAAAAACAAATAAAAAAAAGCAACCATATTCTATACCTGTAAATAGTTCAGTGCCAATGCAGTACGTTCTACTTCAGTTTTGTTCTACTTCAGTTTGGTTCTATTGTTCTATAGATTGAATGTTCTACTGTCTAGTATTTCTGCAGTATTTGTTTATATATCAAAAACTCTCTTCACTGCAGTGCTTATTTTGAAATGAGAGAGTAGAAGACCGGAAGTATTTGAAAGCAGAGCTTATGGCTTGCAAGTCATATGTATAGTGCTTGTGCAGCTCTTTACTATCAACCCAGAGGTCCCTAGTTCAAATCCGGGCTCGAGCATGGTTCTTTTCACTTTGTTTGTTCTTTCCTACATTTAAGAATTATGGAAAAACTAAAAATTCACAAATTAATTGTGGAAAATGTGGAATTTAAGGACAGGAACACAACTAAGGGCTGGAAATGCTTGCCGAGGTTAAGGCATAACACTAGCCTCGGTAAAAAGCAATTCAAATTGTCTTTCACGGTTGTTTCGCCTAATCAATAATTCACGTATGGTTCCAATCAATTCCTCTAAGTAATCTATCCTTTTCCTTTCAGGTCAAAGACCAAAATTTGTTTGTATAAGGCGCATGCCTTGGTTCTTTGATCTTTAAAAAAAATAAAAAAATGAAAAATTACTGGTTATTTTGTGCACAAAAAATATCGTGCAAATTTGGCTTTTTATTTTTGACTTAAAAAATAAAAAGCAGAAATAATTATTTATTGCTCAAAATTTAAAAAGTCAAATATAATTATTATTTTGTGCTTTTTATTATAAAATGCATAATTAGTACGGTCTCTGGTAAAATCCCCTTTTGTAGATTTTTACTAATTTTTCAAATTATTTTAAAACTTACACTCTAAAAAATAAATGTAAATTTACTATTATTACTATAGTAATTTTTTGTATAAATTCCAACTGTTGTGTAATTTTACTATAAATTTTATATTGATCTTTGAATATTAACCATTAAACACTATTCCTAGCAAAATTAAGCAATAAATGTTAAATTTTGTTGCAATATCAACTGCAATGCCTTATATTCATACATAAATTGAACTAATGAAACAGATGTTGAATATTCAACATATACAATACAATATTTTCAACAGATGTTCAGTCAACTCTGTTTGTCAACGTGTACGGATATCATAATGTAAGAGTTATATGGTTTTTAATTGAAAAAGTGTAGTAATAACTCGATTTTTATTAAAAAATTTACTATGTTGCAGTACCTTGTGTTGTACAACACAACACAATAGGTTGTGAGCAATATGTTAATAATTCAATAAAAATCTAGAAAAAATAGCTGTGTATCATTTGTTTTTCTCTTTTGCATCGCATAGGCAGGAATTTCTTTATGCAAGTGTTTACTCCTCATTTTGCAGTTTATAGTGCCAATTTAATGAAGGAATAAGCAATAAAGATAGATTAAATTCATTTCTGCACGTACCGTCAAGTGTAAAGTTTTAAGAAATATTAAATTGTGTTTTAAAACAAGAATGTCAAAACTAACAATGTTGCATTTACTATAATATCAATATAAATTTAATTGATTACATCAATTGTAGTAAAAATAAATTCAAGTTGTTGAATTTTACTAGCATGAGAGTAGTAATTTTGTTATGGTACTACATAAATAATAGCAATTGATGTTTGATTTTGCTGCAATATCAATATTTTTCCATTAATATTGCTACATATTTAACACAAATTTAAACACTTTTTGTTGAATTTCACTACAAGTCAATAGTAAACAATATGTTCAATTAAATAAAGGTGTGTAAATTTACTGTAGCAACAGCCGCAAAACTGTTGCCTACAAGTATTGTAGTAAAATTCAACAAAAACTTTTTAGAGTGTAGCTATCCACTCGATTTTTGCAATTTAAAAAAAACAACTTAAAGTTCCGCCCACTTTCTATGCAATATGACGTAATCATTATAGTAAAATCTCTATAAATTCTATAAGCAATACTGTTTGTACTTGATATTGAACACAAAAGCTTTAATAAATAAAACGGACTGAGTTTTAAATGTGAAATATTTGGATAAAAAACGCGACTAATAAAAGTGACATCATCAAAATAATGCAACATTCAAGACTTCAAATAATTTAAAATACGCCAGTGAGGGTATTTTAACTTCGGTCCAGTCGAAGATAATTCCTTGCTACTTTCATACAACTACACCATCATACCCGAAAGACTTTGTGTATGAAAAATCTTTTAATAAAAGTATTATGAAAAATAACAGAAGGAAATCAACCTCTTGCCAACAACTTCCGCTTTGGAAATTATGCTGTAACTTTTTAACATGTAGTTAAATGTTGCGTACTTTCGAGAGAGCATCTAAAACGACGCACATATTTTTACCATTTTCACTTGTATTATCAGGGGATGCAAAGTGTTTGCATGGTGTTTGTTGGACGGACAACAAATGTCCCAGTGGGCATTTTAGCTAGCGATACGCAAAAGAATGCATGCTAGTAGTGCTCTTATTGGCGTCAATATACCTTCCATGATCGCTGCATTGATGAGTGCTTCTGTAAGGCCTACCTTTTGAAGGTTTGGAGTCGTTTCCTGTTATTTTATATAAAAAAAATTTTTAAAAAAAATTTTTTAAAAATTATATATGATTAGATAAATTAAAAAAAATCAAATCTTTAAGAAAAAACAAAAAAAATTATTTGTTTTTTGTCCGCGTTGGGACGCGAACCCAGGTCTCCGAAATCTAACACATTGCATATCACATTATATGAAAACTTTTATATGGAAAAATTCTAACTCTTTTCTATTATTTTTGTATGAAGAAATTTACAAAAAAATTCCAAAAAAATTTTTAAATGTACAGAAAAGTTTGTAAAAAAATGTAGATTTTAAAAAAATACAAAAAAAATTTTTTTTTTGGGCCGAGCTGGGTTGCGAACCCGCGCTCCCGAAAACTTACTTTCATTTGTAATGATGCAAAATAAGCTGAAGTTTATTAACAACTGAGGTGGACGAGTGGGTAAGATGCCAAACCGCCAGCTGAGAGGACGCTGGTTCAAATCTGGAATTTGTCAAAAGTTTTTTATTTCAAGTTTATTTATATTGCTTTTCTTTCTAATGTACATTCTAAAGAAGGGCTTCTAGCAGGCTTCTTTAGAGTCGCGAGAGCGGAAGGCCTAGAAAATTTTCTCGTTTCGTACAAAAAAGCTTATGGGCTTGGAAACGAGCACGGAAGGGCTAAGAAATCCATATGATGGCCTGCTAGAAGCGCTTCAAAGACCTGCTTTTGCCCACTGGGGTGTCTATCGTGTGTGTGTGTATGTGCGTGTGTGCAACCAGCCCGTAATGGAGCATACTCAATACGATATACACTGATGTGAGTCAGGCCATCAAAAGCCTTTTTATGCTTTTCCGTCGTCGTCTTCGTCACGACCAGACTTAAACGAGCTTCAGTTAATGTTGAAAATATGTTTGCTAAGATTTGCCTCCATTTGACAGTGTGAAACATGTTAACATGTTAGCTGGTGCAGCTGCTGCTGCTTCTTGGTCTTCGTCTTGAATTTTTTCCTTTCTTGTATTTAAAATGTGTTAATTTGTGTTTTAAGCCTATTTCGTTCAACACACAATGGGCAAAGTTTTGAAAATATTATCTTATAAGTTGGATTATTTTTTCGACACTAATTAACTTGTCAGTTTATGGTAGCGGTTCCTGTTTGGCATTTAAGTGGCAGCATGTCTGCTTTTATGAGTTAGGGTCAGAAAATTAAAGGGTTCAATTTCATATATATTTAGTGGTTTGAATGTGAATGTTTGATATAGGCTTTGACAGCTGGCAATAAATTCATTTGTGTGTGTTTGTTACAATTTATTTGTGGCAGTAGGTCGTGAAATGCAAATTTATCGATTTTTTTTTGTGATGATGATATATTTATTGTTCATATGAATTAAATATTTATTTGTACTTTGACTGCTTTTGCTGTTTTCCACATATTTCGCTAAAAAATTGCAAGCTGCTAATGCTCCTAACGGCAACTTTTTGCTCTGAAAAGGAACTGTAACATTTTATGTTATGTTATGTGCTGTAAAAGTCCAAAGAATAGTATTTTGGGTCAACAGCAAAAACAGCAATAACAACAACTACAACAACTCTTCAAACCACAATTGACTGAACTTTCAAGAATTTTGCTTGTAACAAGTTTCTTGGAATCTAGCTGAAAAACGAACAGAAAACCTACAAGCAAGAATTTAAAACAAGGATGCGACCCAAAATTGCTGACTCGAGCTTTAGTTTTATTTAGAAATCGTTTGTTTTTGGTATTGTTGTTATTGTGCTACAAGCTTTTGTAGCGCACGCTGTAAGCAATATATTATATCCGGTCGGCCTCATAACCAAAGTGAAACCTCAATTTGGAATAAGCAAAAAGAAAAAAAATAGCATATATAACATAACAACAAGGCGAACAAGATAAAGAAGCATCAAACAAAAACATATAATTTGCATTGTGTTGCCAGGAGGATAGTTGACAGTTTGTTCCGCCCGCTTGCGCCTAAAAGTTGACATATTTTTCAAATTTTTGACAGTGAAAATATGTTGTTGGCTGCTGGTGTTGGCGGCGCGGTAGACGTCGACGATTTTTACTATGCTTAGCATACCGAAACAATTTATATTTTATCTGTATTTGATTTCATTTTTCATTTTTATATCATTGTTAAGTTTTCTTATCTTTGCTTTCTGCCAACATTTTTTTTTCCTTTCGCTTCCTTTTTTGTGAGCTTTGCTTTCGTGCTATGCTTTAATGCTTGCAACGAAACTGAGTCAATGAATTTTGGTTGTCCCAATTGTTGTTGTAGCTGATGTTAATGTAGCTGGCTCGTGCACTCGTTGTTGTTGTTGTTGTTGTTGTTGTTTTAGCATTATTAAATAGAGTGGCATTGAAAAGTGCTGCTTAAATTTAGTAGGATAGAGTTTGAAACGGTTTGAAACATTTAAGCAAGCCTTTTTGTACAAAATTTTAACATTATTTAAATTAAACAATTTTTTAAAAATATAAGTGAAATTTTTTTAAAATTTTTTTTATTTTTGGAACAGCATTACGAATTTGTCAAAGTTTTTTAAAGTTACTCTTAGAATTTTTTCATTAATTTCGAACATGAGGATTCGAATTTACATACAAAAAATTGTTAGCGTGATCTCGTGATTCAAGTTTGCATCCAAAAAATTTGTTAACGTGATTTTGAATGAAATTTCAATCCGCTCGAACTTTTTTTATTTAACATAATCATTACTTTCGAAAAGAATTAAAGCTACCCCTTACATTGCGCTAATTCTTTTAATTTTCGTAAAAAATTTTCCAATTTTCCGAACATGATTTCAAAGTTATTAATAAATTAATTTACTTTTGCATTAATTTCGAACCTAATGCTTGGTTTTCACTAAGTCATTTTTATGACAACACAAAACTTTTTCACCTGAAATATCACCTTATCAAAATTCCAGAACATTTTCTGCATAGCTCCATTTAATAATATATTTGTTTTTTATTTTCCAAGACTGCCAAGGTTAGAAAAAATGTCAACATGTTGTTATTTTCAAATTGATTGAGAACAACTGACCACTGAAAATGACATAGTGAAAGCCAAGCATAAGCAATTACTTTCAAAAACTTTTAAGACTGCTTTAAAAAAAAAAAATAAAACTTCGTGACCTTTTTTGATATAACACTTATTTTGCAAAATACTCTTAACAATTCCACTGCTCAAATTTTGAATGTGTGAACATAGTTAGGATTTGTTTTTTAATTAATCTTACCCTTTTTTTGTTTCGGACTTAAGTTTTCAAAATGTTCTACTAAAATTTTTGAATTAGGCAAATATTTTTAAGTCAATTATATTAATATTTTAATATTCTTTTTTATTATATTAACTAGTATAAAATCCTGTCCTACGACAGGACCTCCGCACACTTCCTTTTTGGAGCCTTTTGCTGAAAGTACTTTTTTTCTCTTTTTGAAGCATGATTTTTTATACAATTGATTTTTGCAAAATACAAATGTACCACTTTAAATAACACCTTACGTATTGAAGCAGTGTTGAAAATTTAGTTCAAGTGTAAAAGTGCAAAAAGCCGAGTTTGGTAACAATCATATTCATACACAACTTTACAAACTGGCCTTGCAACCTTCATATACATATCAACTTAGGTGTCGTTTTGCGGCTGATACAATTTTATTTTTTGGTACAATCGACTCAAATCAACTTAAAAGAATTTCATTAAATTCGTCATAACTTTTTTATAAAAGAATGAAAAAAGAGGTGGTTAGATCAAAAACGTACTATTGTAAAAACCCAATATTGTCACTGATAAGTATCAAATATATTTTCTGTGCATACTTTCAGGCTGAAAATTTTTGAGAACAGTGTGTCTTGTAAACTTGCTTTACTGTCAAAAAATAATTACAATTTGAGAAATACTGTGTGCGGAGCGGCATGCTTGCCTTTTATGTATTAAGAAGTGCATACTTTCAGGCTTACAGTTTGGGAGATATTGGACACGGAACAGCGTGATTGCATTTTATGTATTAAGATTTTGAACACATTCGAAAATATTGTAGAGAGAGAAGTAATTTCGTATAATTTTTAAAATTTTTTTGTAATCAAAATTGTATTATCGCACCATATAAATTCAGTGCTTGTAGACAGTTTATAGTTATTGACATCGAAAAATATTCCAAATTTATATAAGAAAATTTATTCATTAATTTAGATTTTAAAGATTTTAGAATGCATCTAACTGCACGTTCATGTAAAAAAAAAACGTTGTGAAAGAAACAAGCAATAATATTTTTTGATACGGAGAAATGTATTGCTTACCTTGTCTCGCAACACGTTCAGCCCTCGCTTCGTTTTACATGCAGTAATACCTTTTTCTGCATTTTGACTGTTGTCAAACTGGTTATGTATATTTAAATAGTTTCTTTGGCGCTATTTACCTTTAAATAAGTTCTATTGAACAATTTTTCATATCTAGATTTTGATTAGAGTTGAATTCGAATTATTTTATAAATATTTCTCATATCTTTTATTTCAAAATATATATTATATAACATTTGTTTATAAAATCAAAAATTTTTGTAGTCAGTGGTGAAAATTTTGAAAAAAGCTTTTATTGATAAAGCTTAAAACACATAAAAATATTTCGATATTTCTAAGAAAAATATTTATGTTTTACATAATTTTAAATACATCTTTGCCACTGTCACAAGACGATTTTTCATTCAGCCCTATCACTGAGTCCTGTCGTAGTACGATATCGTAGAAGCTACGAAAAAGGCATCAATGAGTTCATGGGTAGCGCCATACATAAGATTTTTGAAGAAATTTGTAGCGACGTGTTTTGGTTGCCGAAGAAAATTTTAATAAAAATTCATACAGTAAAAGTGGTTATTCCTTTGGAATTTTATTTCAAAATTTTCTCTGACAGCCAAAGCATGTCGTAAAAATTACTCTAAAAATCTACGAATGACGCTACGAATGAACTCAGTAATACCTCTTTCGTAGTTTCTACGATATCGTACTACGATGGGACTTAATGAAAGGGGTGATTATAAGATTGTCCGAATTAACTTCTAATGATGTTATATTCCATTTTCGAATCCTCAAAATTCTAATACTTTTACATATTGATAATAATTTGTTTAAACTATTTTCCCACTGAACCATATGCGAAGGTTTTGCGTAAAGTGATAGTTTTGAGTACGTTTTCGGGTAGAGATTTTATTTTCGAATTTTTTTTTTAATTTGTTTGATCAATGTTCTTGCTAGAGAAGATAAAAGTCGTGAAAATTTTTTCCATAAAAAAAAGTAATTCTCTTGCAAAATTCTTAACAAACTTTGTAAGAGCCTAAAAAAAACCCAGCAAAAAAGTGCTTCCAAAAGAAGGTAAAGTGGAAGGGAAAGTCTTGAATTCCATCCCTTCCTATTTCATACCCAGAAAGTATTCTTTTAACTTATGCATGTCATTGGGAGGAATGCTTTCCTTAAGGCGAATTTACACGATTCACTATCATCGTTCACTTTGGATGAATCATCTGATTTGTAAAATATAAATTGAGTTTCATCTTTAAAATGAAGATGATTGTCATCCACATTGAACAGTGAAAGAAGTAGAAGGTCTTCCTACTTTTGATGAAAGTGAAAGCAAACCGAACTGATGTGTCTTTCGTACTAAAACACAATCGAAAGGTGTTAACATAATTTCAAGCAGAAAGTTTATATTTTTTTTTATTTAATTGCTGAATAGCTTTTATTTATTTAATTTTTTTAAACTTCAATAAAATTAATCAGCCAACGAATATATTTTGGCATTCAACCCCGAATCATCCATCAAATATCTAATTTACAATTTGAATAATGTAAATTAAAAATTGATTCACTGTCATCGTTCAACGTTCGCTATCATCGTTTTGAGTGAAATGTGTAAATTCGCCTTTAGTCTTCTCTAGAAGTGCTTCCAGAATTTTTGCAATGGAACATTTCTTTGAGCCCTTAAATGAAAGGACTCTAGTAGGTGTTTTTGAGGAGAAATTTAAGAAGGCATTCCATGGAATGAAATGGTTTTTGTGGTTAGGGGGGCTTAAAAAATCCCACGGAAAATATCCCGATTTTCTCTTGGAAGTTTTTTATTTTGGGTTAAAAAAATCCACGTAAAATATCTTTTTTCCCGATTTAACGGCATTTTGGTTAGGTTTGAAGTAGGAAGTGGTTATTGGAGGTTTGAAAAATCCCACGGAAAATAAAAAAATACATCAAAAAATAATTGAATTTAAATGCTATTTGAATGTCTTTGAGATATGGTTTATAAGAACTCTTCTTGAAAGCACCTCTTGATAGGGCTTAGAAGAAGCACAATTGGATCTATAGAATGTCTTCTGAAAGCAGTCCCTAAAAATGCATGTCATATTTGTAACAAACATTTTGCTGGGATTCAGTTATCATTTTAGTAGGAAACAATTACTTATACAAGAACCATTTTTTATTCCGACAGAAGTTCAGAAATTAATAATAAATGTTACTTTATTTTTTTTTTTTATTACTAGATCTAAACTAATTTCTTGATATGACTGAATCCATTAAATTTTGTTTCCATTAGAAAAATTGTTCAATGCCCCATACAGTTTTGGTTTTTATTCTAATATTATTGTTTTCTAATTTCGAATAAATTAAGTTCTGTGAGCGCTATTTCGCTGGATGTATATTGCAACTTTGTGCAAGTAATGCATATTATTGATATGCAATAATGAGACAATTTATGATTGAAAAAGATTTATTTCTGAGTGCCGAGAAAATGCTTTTTCTATGGTTCGTTTCTTATCTCGTTTTCGAACAAAAAAAAGTTCGTTTTTGAGAGGCAATTCAGTCTGGTGAATGAGTTCAAAAATACTTCATTTCTGAGTGCCAAAAAAGGACTTTTCAATGGTTTTTTTTTCAACTCGTTTCCGAACCAAAAAAGTTACATTGATGATTTTTTTTCATTTAACTCATTTCTGAAGAAAAAAGGTTGGCTTTTGACAGGCATTTAAGTCCGACAAATGAGTCCAAAAAAGTTCATTTTTGAGTTCCCAAAATGAACTTTTCTACCCGAAAATGTTCATAAGTGAATTCAAAAAAGATAATTTTGGTTTACTGGGTTGAAGCAGTCAGGTTTCTTATCGCCTTGAAAAATTTTCGATGACATCGATGATTTCTGCAAGCTATCACAAAAATTAAAGAAAATTAAATTTGAGTGCTATTAAATTTAAATTTAATTTAAGATTGAAAACTTTTTAGGTTCGATCCTTTCAATATTCAAAAACTTAGATTTTCCTAATATTTTTAATATAGTAAAAATAATTTCGAAATGTTTTTTAGATTTTTCATCTCCAATTATTTGGCTTGACGTTATTTACGTTATTATAGATACGTTTAGAGAATAACTGAGAATAAATTTTTTAGAATTTTAAAAGCTTTTTCCAGACTTGCACCTACTTCAAGTTCAAAACAATTTTCGACTCTTGAAAGAATCGTGATAAGTTAATCGCAATCAAATGAATAACATTTCATTATTTAATATTATTCTTTTGTATTATATATGACATTATATATCCACTAGATTTTTTAAATTATTTTTTCCAAACTTTACAAAGGGCACTCTAATTTGTACGATTCTGATTCTGTTTAGAATCTAGAAAGCTTTCTTAAGGCATAAATAATATTATTTTTAGTCCTCTTCTAAACTAAAACGTTACTAAAATGTAAGCTAGTTCTTGTTAAAATTTTCCAAAAAAAATATTTTGTTAATACAACCTTCGTGAGCTGAAGATTTTCATTGTATATAACTATGACTTATAGTTTCCTTAACAAGTAAAGCCTATTTTTGCACCCACAGAATGGCTGCCAACTTGCAAGACATAGCTTGACAACTCGGAGTCAGAAAAACAACCACACTTAAGAGGATTTCGAGGTTAATCCTTTTATGCAAGCAACAACGACGATGACAACAAAAATGCAGAACGCAGCACATTACAAGAAATAACTATAATCGGCTTGTGTTGTGACTTAATGTAAGACTATTTCGATTGTCTGTCCATCTCAACCTATACAAAAATATATAAATACACCTATATTTAATACGATATTGTATACATATATAAAATTAATTAAAAGCTTTCGAATTGCGACGCATCCTGCTGACTCTGCAGGCAATCATACCCAGTAATGGTTTCAGTCAAAATTTTGCTGTGTATCTTTTATTTCTGCCTGACGGCTTCAGAACTTTTATTAATTAAAATCTTTTATTCACAACATTCTTACTTTACTTCTTTTGCTTCTTTATTGCACTCTGCTTAATTGCTCGAAATCAACATTGACTTTTCTACAGTTAATTAAATCGATTTATTCACTTGACAGTTTTATTGAACATTCATACAAAATCAACTTGCAGCGCAAAGCTTGTCAATCAGCTGTCGTTTATTGATGAGTCAGTTCTTTTTTTAAAGTTTTTCAGTGCGGTGGAAAGTGCTTTAAAATGCACACGCAAAAGAATGGCAGGTGTAAATTGAAAAGGCGAATATAAATATTTTAAAATTTTAACAATATTTAGAGAGATTGAAGTTGAAGTGTTACAAAATTTTATTAGGTACATATTCCAATCAACGTCTTTTTTAAAGCTTAGTATGCTGTAGAAGCGAAAAGAAATCTTCCGTAAGAAATGCATTGCGTTTTTGACAGCGAAAAGGTAGCGAAACTTTTTTTTCGTCGGTTAGTACGCTGTTGAATGAAAAATTTGATCAATGCAGCTAAGTTCACAACCACGATTGGAGAGTTAAAATGTCAAAATTTCGCTGTCTTTTATATTTGACATTCAACAATAATGTCCAACTAACACATTCAACAAACACGTTATAGTAAGTATGTGTTAGTGTTGAGTCTACAACAAAATTTCGCGTGTAGAATTAAATGCCTTAAAATTTTCGTTTCTGCAGCATACTAAGCTTAAACCTGAAACATGGTTCAAATTTAACTAGTCGAAATAGTTTAAATGTCAAAATTTCTTCGTCTTTTATATGTTCGTACATTTAATTGGCGTGAAAATTTGACATTCAACAATAATGTCCAACTAACACATTCAACAAACACGTTATAGTAAGTATGTGTTAGTGTTGAGTCTACATCAAAATTTCGCGTGTAGAATTAAATGCCTTGAAATTTTCGTTGCTACAGCATTCTAAGCTTAAGCCTGAGACCTAATTCAAATTTAACTAGTCGAAATAGTTTAAAGTAGTGTTTAAAGTTTAACTGGTTAAAGTTATACTAGTTGACACAATACTCGTCGTAGTTGAATTTGTCTCAATAAAAACTGGTCGAAATTAACTTATCGAAATAAACTGGTACGAATTTAACTGGTTGAAATTAAACTAGTTCAGATGTAACGAGTCCAATTTACACTAGTTCAAATAAATTTTTTAAAAAAAACTTTTTGCAATAAAAGTATCGAAAATAAACTAGTCGACATAAAACTGGTTGAAATTAAACCGGTTTAAATTAAACAAATCAATAACAAAGTGGTCGAAATTTAGCCTGTCAAAATTTAACCAGTCGAAAATAAACTGGTCAATATAAAGCCGATCAAAAAGGTAAACAGGTCGAAAGACAACTCATTCAATTCAACTCAAAAAGTAAAAAGTCAGTGTTAAGTAATATGGTGTCAATATTGAACTGGTCGACAAGTATCTTTTTAACATTAAACTGATCTTAATTAAAATTAAATTATTATAATTATTAAAATAAAAAAAAAATACAACTTTCGAACCATACATCTTTTAAATTATAAAAAATAGAAAAAATTCAATTTAGAAATTTTTTAATAAAAATAAAAAAATTATTAAATTACGAAATTTTTTTTTTTTGGTAGTATACCTACTTATTTTCGCACACATATCTGCTCTAAAAAAGCTGTGTAAGACGATTGTTTGATTTCGATACATTTTCGACCAGATTTGTGAGCAGTTTAGCCACCTCATTTTGTATCACGAAATGTAAACTATGCAAAAATGAAATCACGAAAAATTTTGTATAGAAAATAGTATTGATTGTCGTTGCTTGTCGTAAGTGTGCTTTTTCGTAATACAAAATAGAGCTGTAAATGTGCCCTTTTTGAACTTAGATTGTCACTTAAGCTTAAAAACAACTGAAATCTATGCAAAGTAAAAATGTATATGCATGTCTTCCCGATTTCTCATTCAAAACTTTTCGCTCGTTTTATAGTCATAAAAAGTATGCATTTAAAATGAACCCAAAGAGTGAGTTGTTCGTTTTTGCTAAAGGCAAATAATTTTCTATTATTTTTTTTTTCACACTAAAATCTTTGCTTTGCTCATGTTTGATGCCATAAATTCAATGCCGAAAATTGCAATAAATTGCTTGTCTGTGTGTGTATGCGTGTGTGTTTTTAGCATGCCTGTATGCAGCACTTTGTAAACCTTAAAGCTCATAAATTACCTTTATTGCAATGCAATGCATGTTGTTAGAGAATTTTACATTATCCCAAAAAGTATTCATTGTCACACATAAGCACACACACACATATATACACCCATTCAAACACACAAATACAGCATTCAATATGCAACGAAAAACGCCCGCAAAATAACAACAAATAAGCGCATTTGTAGCAATTTCCTCTGCAATATCCTTTTGTAGCTAGCTTTTTGGTGTAAAAACAGCACACCTTTTTTTAGTTTGCAGCAATGGCTTTTTGTTATGTTGTAGTTGCAGTTTTTGTTGTTGTAAAATAATTGTCTCTTTTTGCAAAATTTTACGGAGCAACCAGCAAAGCTTTGTTACTGTCTTTAAATGTGTGCCCCGCAGTGTCTTGCATTTAGTAGCTTTAAGCGCTTAAGGACGATTTGGTGAGCTTACAGAAAAAATTGTACTATCTTTAGCAATAGTAAAGACGCTCTTTTGACGCCTCTTGCATTTATTATCATTTAAATCTTTTAATATTAAAATCCTTAGCTATCTTGCAGGCATGTCCTTGCATAATTTGCCATCATCAAAAATTAATATGCTTAGCACACATACACAATTATTAGAAAATCAAGCGCGCAACCCCAAAAACTATAGTATAACCAGATTAATTAATATGACAAGCCGGCATATGAGCACGTTTCAAAAATTATACCCTTAGATTTAAATTTTTGTGTCGTCCTTTCTACTGAAAGCTATTATAAAATTTGGAGCTCAGTCGATATATTTACCCGCAGCTAAATTAAAGACAAGAACAAAATTTTAAACAAAATCACATAGACAGACAAACAACACACTTTACACGTTTTATAGGTTTACTTGTATATGTGTAGCTGTCCTATTTGTGCCTTCCTGTCTGTCTGTCTTTTATCTGTCTCACAGCCTCACTGACTGTGTGTAATTTGCTTGTAATGAGTGTTGAAAGCCAAAATTTCGTTAACATCTTTAGCATACTTTTAGGCCTTAAAGAAAAACGGGTTTTCCCTTAAAAAAAATATTTCATTACAACATATTTTCAGGCGCTGACAGCTCTTTGCTCGTAATTTCAATACAGAGTATGTTGTAAATGTGTACCGCACATACATTGAAATACTTGTGTGTGTTTGTGTATGTGTTTGCATTTTCCTATCTTATCCTTGCGGCTGCTTATTACTGGTCCATCGGCTGCATTATAAATGTAGCTGCAAAGAGCTCAAGCAGCTTAGTATGTGTGTGTGTGTCTGGTATGAATGTCTGCATGTCAGGATTTTAGCATGAATTTTTGACAGAAAATCCGGCACTTTTTCTTTCATATGCTTGTACTACTTCCTCTTCTTCTTCATTAGTTGCTTGACTTCTTTGAATTATTCCCAAAAGCATTTTTAATTTTAATTATGGCTGACTTTGGGTCTACGTGGTGATGGAATGGTGCTGATGGTGTTGCAAGAGTTCCCTCTGTCATATGCGATGCTATTTGAAGCACACAAGTTTGATAAAAATGAATTGAGGTCTGGATGTTTTTTCACAAAGCTTGAAATTTTTTTTACAAAGCAAACTTTTTTCACAAAGCTTGAAATTTAAGCAAGCAATTAATAATTAATCGAAATGCTTTATAGAGAGAAAAATTAATGCATAAGCTAAGGAGAAAAACAAAAAATTTTGATTTTTAATAGCGTTATAGAAGAAAATTACCAAAAGTTAAACCAGTTTCCATAAAATCATGTGAGTGGAAAACTTTTGTCAAACAGCTAAGAATTTAGCTAAGCAATTTATAATGAAACTCATTGCTTTATAAATCGAAAAACTAATGCCTTAGCTATCGATAAAACAAGTTTTGCATATAAAGTAATTACAATCATATTGATGTATAAATCGTTCTTGCCTGATTTATGGTTAGGATTTTTGACAAAAAACACACCAAAACTTTCAAAAGCTTATAGCTTTGGCGAAAGAAGTATAAAATAAATCTTCTTAAACTCATAAAGCTCAATGTTTTACTAGCCGAGTAAAACTAAAATTTTAACAACTAAGGCCGAAAAAAGCTTTGCTTGAACAGAAGGCAAACAGCAGCCGAACAAGGGCCAAACAAAGGTCGAACAAAGGCCGAACAGGGGCCGAACATTGAGGGAAAATTTTCCTAAATTTAATTATAAATTTTAGACCAAATTAAATATTCGTTCTACAAGCTTAAGGTTTTTTTGTGTTAAAAAAAACTCGAAAGTTTATTGAAATCTGTCTGGAATTGATGCGTTGTATGTGCGACCAGTTTTTGCACTAGTTTTATTTTTGATATTTTTCAATAAAGAATAACTATTTTGAATAATTTTTGTTTTTCCAACTTTAAAAAGAAATTTTATATTTAAGGTCTCTATCCAGCTCTCAAGTAATTACTCAAGAAAAAAGTTACTTAAGTTTCTTGAGTGTAAAAAAGTAGTAGACAAGTAATTTTGACGGCGAGAGTTTAGACAGTTCCAGCATTGTATCACTTTGTATTGAAAATGTAGGCTGATTTGTTTTCATCAAACATTGAAATAAATTTGTTGCAATAAATATTGAAATAATTCATTAAATGAGTAATGGCTGAATTGCAAAGGTAAGTAATAGAGAAAAGCGTTTGTTTACACTTTATTTGTTTACATGTTGGCAGACCGCTTCTTCCGGACAGCATTCGACCGCTTCTCGGAAGACATCTGCCCCTCAAAATTGACTGCCTCTTCTTCTCCCTCCGTAGAAATGTTCATGTGCATGTCTAAAACATTATTTTATTAATTTTAAATCAATTAATCAATGATATCAATAAAATTATTTACCTTTGAATGTTGGTTGCCAAAATTTTACTTGAAGTAATAATATAACTTGCATATATTTCTTGACATTCACAGTGTTACCGTTGTCACTTTTCAATGAAAAAAAAGTAGTAAGAACAGAAAATTTTTCTTACGAGCTGGATTCTTTTTCAAGTAATTTTGACAAGGAAAAATTACTTTTCGATTACTTTTCAGATTTATGTATGAAAATAAGCTTTACTTGAGAGCTGGAAACAGGCCTTTAATCTGAAATTTTAGGCCAAATTTAACGTTAATTCTGCAAGCGCCATGTTGCTTGTCTTACATGTTTGTTTAAATCTGATTAGAAATGACTTTGTTTAATGTTCGACCACTTTTTCGACCAGTTTTACTTTTTACCTTATCTTTATAGTTCATATCTAAAGTGGGTTTTGTCTTTCCAACTTTTGTGAGTTTTATAAAAAAAAAATTTTTTAACTTATTTATTAAATAATATTTTTTTGTTTAGTTTAAAAAATCAAAGAACCATGGCATGTGCTTTATACAAACATGGTTTGGTCTTTGACTTGAAAGGAAAGGGATAGATTTATTTAGAGGAATTGATTGGAACCATTCGTGAATTATTGATTAGGCGAAACAACCGTGAAAGACAATTTGAATTGCTTTTAACCGAGGCTAGTGTTAAGCCTTAACCTCGGCATTTCCAGCTCTTAGTTGTTCCATTCCTTTAATTCCACATTTTCCACAATTTAGTTGTGGATTTTTAGTTTCCCATAATTCTTAAATGTAGGAAAGAACAAAGAAAGTGAAAAGAACCATGCCCGAGCCCGGATTAGAACCAGGGTTGAGAGTCTAGCGCACTCTCCACTAGACTACAAAGGCCGACTTATTATATATATTATATAATATTACATATTATTATATAATATCATCTATTTTAAAAATATAGAGCATGTATTTGAAATAATTTTTGTGCTTCGAACTTGAAAAACTTTGTTTGTAAGTAATCTCTTATTTAAGGCCATATACAATGTTAATCCTAAAATATGCTTAATAATGCTAAAAAAAATAAATTTTTTTCAAATCTGATTGAAAATTACTTCTTTGCATGAAACATTAATGATGGCATATTTGAATTACTTTTCTATTTCATAATTAAATATAGTTTAACGTGTATTAAGAGTCTTGACCCAAAAATCAAGAAATTTTAACAAGCCGTTACTTAGCAAAATTAATTTTACTAAAACAGTGGCCTAAAACTAAATACTTTGTAACTCATTGAAAAAAAAACTTTAAAAAATTACAATTTAATTTTTTTTCATATGAAATATTAATATTCATTATATACATATATAAAAATTACGACTTCCTGTTTTAGGTGGCTAGTTTCACGACTTTTCACTCAATGTAAACAAAAAAAACTCAAAAATCTTGTTTATTTAGTTGATTGCAGTAATTTTGTTTACATTTTTCACTTAGCCGAAAATGATTTCGGCACATTGATGAATTTTTGGACATATTTAGAAACAGCAATAATTTTTTACAGCGCAAACAAAGCGCAGCTTTTCTTTTCATTAGGTTTGATAAAAATATCCAAAATTTGAGAACCCAATAACAATTTTGTCCAACCCCGCCCTTCTCACAACTATATGTCTACACATATGGTCAAAATACGCACATTTTTAAGCTTACTGGAGAAAAACAGACAAAACTATTTGACATCACTTTTCCACAAAAAAACTAAACACATTGTTTCAGAAATACCTGAGCATATGGGCTCCACTTGACTTTATTTAAAATTTTGGCTTTAAATATTGAATAAAAAATCTTGAATATGAAGAAAAAATCACAACGAGCACGTAAACAGAAAAAAAACTTTCAAAAAGCATTGTGAGTGAACGGTAAAATATTTTGCAATAATTCTTTCACTTAGTGATGCAGAATTTTATTGTCTTTAACCTCTTCGGGTTAAATGGTCACATATGTGGACAAAAGTTTTTGTATTGAAATATTTTCTGCTTTGTCGTTATTTCTTTCAAATATTGGCGCAGTGGATAGAGAAATACTCTCCCTCATAAGCTTTCTTTTAATTTCTCAAATATATCGCGTAAAAAGGCTCCTCTGTTAATATGTAAAAAAGTGTTGATAAATAATGATATTATTTTAAAAAAGTACAAAAAATCCACATATCTGCACATTTAAAAACTATTACTTCCAATAATTTTTTTAATGCAAAATGAAAATATGTCGCGTAAGAAGGCTCCTATTTCTTGAAAGTAAAAAAGTGGTAATAAATAAAGAATTTATTGTAAAAAGTACAATATGTCAATATATGAGCACATTTAAAAACTATTACTTCCAAAAAAAATTTATATTTTTTTTGCAGAAATGTCTTAACTAGACGCTATTTAGTAAGAATAGCACCTTAAAAAATATTTTTTCATTGTATTTGTTGGTGCGGGATTGAAGAGGTTAATTGGGTTCCAAATATCATCGTGTACCTTAACACTAATTTTTTTAATTAATCTACAGTTTCGCTCCCAAATACTCCACTGTGCGTCAGTTCGAGAAAAGCATGCCAGAAAATCATTCGATAATAATTATAGAAACGAGCTACTGTTCTATTTTTTACATTTTTTCATTAAAAAGCATTCTTAATAAAGTATGCATTTTTCTCTTTTATATAAAATTTTTTAAATTGCGATATATGAAGTTTCAGCTTAGATCAATTTAAAAAAAAAACATTTCCACACACTATTTCTCATTTCTATAGACGCAACTGCGCCTTAACCCATTTTCTACCGGGCTTTTTTTTTTTGAGAAAAAGTGTCAAACTTCTAAATATCATCAATCGAGGTCTAAAATAGGTTACGGATGCTCAGATTGCTTTTTGAGTTGAAATTTTTCCGTTACGAGAAAAAATGTGGTGGTTGTTTTTCCGACCAGAAGCATAAAAGGTGATCAAATATGGAAAAAAAAAATCATCCAATAACTTTCAATTATTGCTTAAGAAGAATTTTAAGTTTTTTTTTAGTCTTTTTTTATCATTACATTTGCATTATATGTTTTCTAAAAAATGTTCCCAAACAGCCAATAAAGGTAAAAAAATTATGATTTTTCTTCCCAGTCTCGAACGACTTAGTTTAAAAATCTTGAACAATTTTTTCAATAGACCCTTACGAAAGTACAACATTAAAACTTTATTTTAAAAAAAAAGTGATCAAATTGCATGTATAAAAGCGGAGACATGAGCGAAAGTATGATGGGTCCTTTCACTGGTCGAATAAGGGACCAGCGGTAGAAAATGGGTTAAGAAAAAATTTCTTGTATACTTTTGTTTATGTTTTGCATACGTCATGATGAACTAGCAATATGTTTTCATTTCTTTATATGATGACAAATCTCTGGGGAGCTTCCATAGCAGATAATTTGCTGGATGATAAGGACACCAACACGCACTTGCACCAACACAGACAAACACACGCAGACAGACCTAGGCACTAATTACGCTTTAAGAAATGTCTGTTTACACTAATTGGTCGAAAATGTGGCTACTGTAGGGCACACAGTCAGTCTGGTGTTAAAAAAAAAACAATGTATATATATTTTGTTTTCTTTTATTAGTTCATCAAAGCAAATTATGCGGCATAACAGCAGGATATGCGTCAAATATGAAACATTAGTGTGTCAATTAAATAAGCATTAATTAAATATGTTTTATGCCCTAAGACGGAGCTGTCTTATTTCAACACTTTGAATAGGAAAATGGTCAACGTTGTTATTCTTTGTGAGGAATTCAACATATTTTTGTGTAAAGCAAAACTTTATTCTATAGTTTTAAAGAAAAGCCTTTTTTATGCAAAGCCACAAACGGAAATTAAAATATGTGCTATTTATTCTTTATAAGCTTTGCTGCTTTGAGACAACTCTTAGAAAACTAGTTCAGTAAAAAAGTTGCTCATATGTTGTTCGTCCTGTTCTACATATGTCCTATTCTATCGTTGCATGTTGAAAGTATCATAGTTTTTTATGAAAAAGCTTAACAAAATGAGACAAAAGCATGACAACGCATGAGACCGCAAATACATAGATCTATGTTTATGTGTGCCCGTGTGTTTGTAGGAATATGCTAAGCTGTCACTGCTGCGGATATCAGCATATCAGCACAAAATGCTCTAAAATGACAAGTAAAAAAAGAGGAATCATCGTCACATTTTTTACACTTATATGCAATTTTTGCCTCTTACTCTATTAACGCGCCCAACCACCCACAAATCGACCCACACTCTTCTACAGTTATACAGTTTTTTCTTGTTTTCTCTCTGGCTCAGCTTTAGCAGCGTGCTTTTGTGCCCATTTAAGTAGAACAAGCCGAGATAAGAATTATTTGTTGCATATGTTAAGGCATTGCAGTTGGTTGTGTTGAAAGGCCGGAAATTGAAATGTTACATTGTATTTGCTTATGATTTGTGCTCCATTTATTATGGCGTGTAATGCTGCTATTTTTTTTGTGTTTGTAACGAACAGCGGAAAAACCAGGTTATTTTTCACTTTTTGCTAACTGAAATAAAAACTGTTGCTTTTTGCCAGTAATGCCGGTTGTGTAAAAGTGTAAACAGGAAACGGAAATGCAAATACAAGCAAACAACAAACAGCACTAAAAATGTTGCTATTGCATTTGCGATGAGCTTTTCCAGTTCAATATTGGAAGTGATGATTTTTTGTTTAAAACAGGAAATTACATTTTTTTAATCCAAAAAGTATGCTACAGATTGTAGTTTTTTTCGATCAATAACTACAACACAAACATCTCACTATGCACTCAAAAGTCACTTTCGGCCAATTTCTGCTTAAAGCCCTATCCATATTAAACAGAGTTTTTTAACAAAACATACAGTGTAGCGTGTATGCAGCCCACTGAACCCATAAGAGAAGGTTTTGCGCAAGGTGAGAGTTTTGCGAACGTTAGATTTTTTTTATTTTTTTTTTATTTTTTTTTTTTTAGCTTAAAAGTGCTTGCTATAGAAGATTAAATTCGTGAAAACTTTTCCATACTTAAAAACTGTACTTCTTTTGCTAAATTCATAAAAAACTTATTTTGAGTCGAAAAAGATTCATACTAGAAGTTTAAAATTTCTCGAAAATTAACCATTTTTGTTCATTTCTATGAGTTTCTATGTTTCATTTTTTAACTCATTTCCGAATGAAAAAAGGTTCGTTTTACATAAAAACGAACCGAAAAATAACTTTTCTATGATTCATTTTTTAACTCATTTCCGAAGAAAATAAGGTTCGTTTCTGAGAGGCATTTTCATCCGGCGATAGATTCCGAAAGAGTTTATTTCCGAGTGCTGAAAAATAACTTTTCAATGGTTCTTTTTTTAACTCATTTCTGAACAAAGTAGTACAATTTATGGTTCTTTTTGAACTCATTTCCGAACAAAATAAGGTTCATTTTTGAGAGGCATTTTAGTCCGGCAAATGATACAAAAAGGGTTCATTTATGAGTGCCGAAAATTAACGTTTCTACCCGAAAAGGTTTATAAATTTATTCGAAAACTGTAGTTTTGGTTCACTGGGAGCACATACGTGAAACCTCTTAAAATTAAGAATAAATAGAATTTGGTGAAAAAGACATAGAGAGAGAGAAATCATCTCAAAAGAAATACAGTACAAAATATGCATAAAAAATATTCTTCGTATTTAATATTTACACTGCAATTGGTTGGTTCTTCATATGGTAATAATGATTTTAATGGTTTTTGGTAACTAAAATATAAGATTTATATACGTGATTTGCTATTTTCGACATTATATACTAAAAACATAAAATATAATATCCACAGCAGCAAATTTTATTACATCACATTATAATTTTATTTTATTATATGTGTATAATTTTTTTTTAAACATGTCAATTTTCAATCAATTTCGTAAATGTTTTCAATTGTTGTTATGAAAATTTTATAATGAAATTATTGCTTTATAATATCTTAAATAACAAACGTATATTAAAATTGTAATGTCAACGATATATCTAGCTAACACTGCATCAATAGTTGTCTTTTATCATGTTGTAAGACTATTTGGATCGCTTTTATCATTCGTAAATTAAATTTATCAAAAGACAATGTTTATTTGCCTGAAACATTACTGCCTTAATTCGCAATGAAAATCTACACCTAAAATAATTGGCACATTGTGATAATTTTCACCCAGTTCAATGGAACCTTCTCGTGTATAACATAAAAGTGATCTGTGAATAAATTTGATTATGCTCTCAATTTTTTTTTATTTTTTTTTTTTAATTTTTTTAATTTATTTTTATTTTTTTAATTTTTTTTAATTTTTTAAATTTTTGTTTTTAATTTTTTTTTAATTTTTGTTTTTAATTTTTTTTAATTTTTTTAATTTTTTTTTAATTTGTTTTATTTTTTTTAATTTTTTTTTAATTTTTTTTAATTTTTTTTTAATTTTTTTAAATTTTTGTTTTTAATTTTTTTTAATTTTTTTTAATTTTTTTTTTAATTTGTTTTAATTTTTTTTTTGTGTTGTTTTAGTCGTTTTTCCCCTATACTTTTTACACTTTTTTTAATTTTTTTGCAATTTTTTTAGTAGATTTTGCTTAAGAGACAGAACTTTTCCGTTTTCTAGAGATGATCCAAATAAATAAATATTAAAGTACACACACGAAACAAATTTAACAAGCATTTTAGATACCTAGCCGATGTCATGCCAGAGTTAATTAATTCCATGTATATTTTTAACATATATGTTGTAAAAGCACTGAAATACCTTTTATGTATGTGCATACTTTCAGGCTGAATATTTTTCATGTAAAAGCACTGCAAAGGAGCAACATGCTTGATTTTTATGTAGTAACTAGTATAAAAGCCTGTCCTACGACAGGTCCTCCATACACTTCCTTTTTGGAGCCATTTGCTGAAAACACTTTTTTCTCTTTTTAAAGCTTGATTTTTTATTCAATTGATTTTTGAAAAATACTAATGTACCACTTTAAATAACACTTTACGTATTGAAGCAGTGTTGAAAAGGTAGTTAGATCAAAAACGTACCATTGTAAAAACCTAATATTGGCACTGATAATTATCGAATATAATTTCTGTGCATACTTTCAGGCTGAACATTTTTCAGAACAGTATGTAAAAGTACTTTACTGTCAAAAAATAATTACAGTTTGAGAAATACTGTGTGCGGAGCAGCATGTTTGCCTATTATGTATTAAGATGTGCATACTATCAGGCTGAACAGTTTGAGAGATATTGGGCACGGAGCAGCGTACTTGCCTTTTATATATTAAGATATTGTGATCTGGTGCAGTTAGCTTCAGTTAATAGTTAATATTAAATAAACTTAATTAACAAAGAGTTTTGGACCAGTGGTTAGCGTGTAGAACAATTAATCGAAGTGGTACAAGTTCAAATCTCACTAAATGCAAAAAAAAAATATTTTTAAATATTATATTCTCTTGTTGTATCATTGCTCAAATGCACAAAAAGTAACGAGAACCGAAATATTTTTCATGACGAAAATTTTTGTACCAAAATAGCAACAAAATTTTATTTGCATAATTTTTTAAATCTACATTTTTTTAAAAAATTTTCTGTTCATTTTAAATTTTTTAAAATAAATCAAAAAAAAAATAAGGAAAGACTTAGTAGTTTTGCATAAAAAGTTTTCATATAACATGAAATGTGTTAGAATTCTGAGAATTGGGTTCGAGACTCAGCTCGGGAAAAAATTTTTTCTTTTAAATTTAGATTTTTTTAAATTGTTCTGATAATTTAAATATTTTTTAATTTTTTTAAAAAATTTTTTATAAAATTATATAAAAATATTTAGAACCTTCAAACGGTAGACCTTATAGAAGCACTAATCAATACGACGATAATGAAAGGTATGTTGAGGCCAATAATAGCACTACTAGGCGTATAACTTTCTTTGCGTAGAACTAGCTAAATTGCCCACTAGGTAACTTTTGATTACCAACATTTCAAAGTTTTATATATGTATAATTGTGTCACAGTCACTTTTGTTACACAGTCACTATTACCGTACCAAACGATACAAAAACAGTGCAACATTAAATTAAAATCCAACAACATTTTTGATGCAACTTGAAACCCAAAAATTATGACGGGCACTAAGAATCAAAAATGTCGTAACAAATGTCATTCACACTTCTAAAGTGCTGAATTGTTTTCATCCCCTCTTGCTGCTTGTATCGTTTGGATACTTAATTCTCTGCTCAAGCACAACAACAACAACGCTGTTGTTAGTGCAATGCAATTACAATATGAGCAGTGCACTGAAGTAAATACTGCGAATATATTATGTTACTCCAATGCAACTGACCTGCCGAATTTTCAAGGCTATCAACGCCAACATTGTTGTTGTTGGCTATTGGAATGTGGCTGGGAACCGATCGACTAACGGGATCGATTGGTAACCCATCGTGAAAATAAGGGCGGAGTCTAAAATACTGGCATGAATAACTTTAAAAAAAATACTGTTTTTTTTAACCTTATAAGAAAAAAAGAAGAACCAAATAAAGCAGAATTTAATTTAAAGTCTAAGACAAGAGAAGTCTTTCAATTTTACTTTTCAAATGAAAATCCCTTGAAGTGCCGGCTAGGCCCAAAATATACTAAAGCTGACGAGCTATATACGTAACTCCGTGGCGCGTCCCCAAAATATAAAGTATCACAACTCAGATATATACCAACAGAATAGGATGGGTCGGTCTAAATACAACAATAAATTTTTTGATAAACTCGATCTAAAATATTTCTTGGCTTATTGCAATACCCTCCGTGAAAGGATTTCGCGATGTGTTAATCCTTAGACTTGCTCTAATTTTTTTTAAAAAGTGAAGTTTTGGTAAAAAAAATTTAGAACGAGCAGATTTCTCCACATTTTTTATACTATTGGTAATCTTTTTTGAAGCTTTATTTTTGGAATTTTTTGTTTTTGACAATTCATAGAAACAAAAAACTTGCCCATACAAAAAGTAGTTTTTTGCCCAAAAAAGACTTTTTTACAAATCTTCGAACAATTCTAAGGGTTAACACATTGCGAAATCCTATCGTGGAGGGTACAACAATGAGCTAAGAAATATTAAGGAAAGAGTAAGTTTATTAAACAATTTTTTCGGCACGACCTAATGTTTATTAGACCGGCTCGATTGATAAAGTATTTCAGATTCTTACTCCGCAGGCTCATTTTAAGCCACAAAGGACAAAAAGTAGAATTGGTACAAACTGAGTGAGTGTTTTCAAAAACAGAGTTTTTGGGATATTTTTGACTATTTTTCAATTTTTGGGATATTTTTGACTATTTTCAATATGAAATTTTAAATTAATTTTAAATGGACAAAAATAAAAATTAAAAACCTAAAAATGTTACATATTTGCTAGACACTTTTGGGGGCTTGAATCCCAAAATTTCTTCCCTTGGCCAAGTGCCTGTCTTATAGGTATTACAAATAAATTTATAGAACTATTTTTCAGCCTAAAAATATGCAGCACGGTTAAAGCAATGAAAATTTCTAGTAACTTACGCAAGTTACACACTTTAAAATGTAGTCAAGTGCATTTAGCAACAATACTCTATCAATATGAAATGATATTTAAATTACAAATTCTTAGCATATTTCTTCATTTGTATTTAAGAAAATAGAAAAGGATGTTGCTATTAAGTCCGTATAATAAATTTTTAAACCTGTGCAATTGAGTATTTTACAAAGTTGCAAAAATCACCAAAAACAATGCAATATTTTTTACTTCATAATATTCTTTTAAAATATTGTAAAATGAATTGGTATTTTAAAAAGTAAATCACATTTTTGCGCACAGCTTAAAAGTATGCAATACAATTCTACCATATGCCACAATCCATTGACATGTTTAGTAAAAACACTCAAATTTTGTAACATTAAATTCTGCACATCAACAAATATTTACTGCTTGCGCTCAAAAGTATGCAACTTGATATTTTTTCTTCTTCTTCTTTCATATTGCACTTAAATTATACTAAAACAAAAATTGCAATTTAAGTTGGTATTTCGTTGATACGCATAAATTTTTGTTGATGTTCAAACACAATGTTGCCAACTTTTACAAATTAAGCACTGTGTAGTAGCATGCTGCCTGGTGTGTATGTGTGCGTGTGTTTTTTTTTTATTTGCTGCACAAAACTTTCTCGTCTGGTTGAGGTTTTTAACAGTTTATTGCATACTTTTAGTTTATAACGAAAATCATTTTTATGACTCAAACAGGAGCTACAAAAAGCAAGAATTGTATCTGGTTTTTATGAGAATGAAATTATCTACATTGTTGTTGTTGCTACCGATGATGATATTGCTATTGCCGCTGCTCCTGTTCTTATTGTGGTTGTTGACATTTTATTGCTTTTCATTAATGGTAACAACTCGTCGATACATTGTTTTGCTTGTTGTGCATTTTTATTGGTTTTTTCGTTTGATTGTGTGTATGTGTGTAAATTTTTTTGTTTGTTTTTGCCCAATACATTTACATAACAGAGAAAAATATAATAGGCGCAAAGCATTTTCTACACTCAATAGCACATCATTTGGTTTTTTCTTGTATGTAATAAAACTTTCACTACATACATCTTTAAAAACTGCTCAAAACACCAAATTTTAGTGTTCGACCAGTTTTTCACCAAATTTGAGAGTTATACCAGATTTTCGACCAGTTCAAAAATTGCTATTTTTTACTTTATAACACGTATTTAACACTCTCCGACCTAACGCTAAGCTACTGAGAATTTTTTTAAGTTTTTTTGGAGTAAATGGTCTTTATATGATATGAAAACATATGCAATGCATAAATTTTTATATTTTCATTTCCTTCAAGGATTTTCGAGAACCGAAAGTTTACACTGAAAATAATTTTTTTTTAACCAAATAACCTCCAATCATTTGAAATTTTAAAATATATAATTTTTTTAGTTAAAATGTGTGCACTTCCCTAAAATTTCGCTACTAGTATTTTAGCAAATGAAAAACATTTAACATCCGCGACGCATTGAAAGAAATAAATAAGTGTGATGCGAGAAGTCCGTGAAAATATAGGAAACGTCGAAACAATATGAGAGGCAATTATAAACAATAAACAACGCAATCGATACATGTTAATTTGTTTAAAATTAGTGAAAGAAAAGTGAAGATATTCAGACTTAAAGTAAACTGCACAATTGTGCGTACACGGTCGGAAAGGGTTAAAGGTTGATTTTCATTATAACTTGAATACATGTCATTTTTCGTCTAAAATTGGCCATTTTTAAAAAGTATTTTAATGCGCACTTACACAAGCTTCACATGCTGGTTATATAAAAATAGTTTTTGCTGAAAAATTATCGCAATTTACACGGCGCACAGTGCGCTTTTTTAAGTTTAGGATGACATTTGGTTTGTTTTTTCTTTTTTTGTTAGTTTTTATAAAAAAATATTTTTATTCGTCAGATTATAAAACATATATTATGAATGTGTTATTAAAAACTTGATGTATTGTATGGTTTTTTTTATAAAATTCGGCAAAGTTTAAACTTTTTTAACAAAAATAAGCTCAATAAAAGCCAAAAAATAAAGTTAAGTTTAAACAATAATAACTTCGAGCACAAAGTATATTTCAAAGTTTTGTTTTTTTGACTTTTTTATCGCCATTTTAATCGCCATTGAACTTAACATAAAATACAATAAAAATTGTTAATAAAGAAAAATAGAAAAATCATTTATATATGACTGTAAATTTTTCAAGGAATAGAAATTTAAATAAAATTTAGTAGAAAATATCTAGCTAATTAAGCATTATTGAAGTGAAAGGCTTTTACTATCATAAAATATCGTACTTCTACCTTCTGTTTTTGTAAAAACCTGCCCATCAGCTTAAAAATGAAACCATCTAGCTTAATTTGAAAAAAAACCACTTAATTTGAAAAAAGGTCTAAAAATCAAATTTTGCCCCAAAATGCACTGATTTCCAAGTAGGTTAAATTTAAAGAAAAATAAAATAGAATTCATGATTTCAAACAATTTTTATTAGCAACCATTTTATAAAAAAAAAAATTTAAATTTCGTTAATTTGGTAATATTGTTTTATAGGAGATATATCTAGAAAATATCCGATTTGAAATATTTTAAGCATGACGTTTAAATGAAGTTAAGTAAACTAAATTTACTCTTTAAAAACATAAATAAGCAATTTTAAGCGGGTTTTTTTTTATTAAAAAAAATATGGTTTGTATGGGAGGTAGGCGATGCAGTTGACTTGGAATTCTAATTATTTTTGTGATGTTACTTAATTAAGGCTTAAATTCATTTGTACAAAATTTCATGGCCCTAGCTTTTATAGTTTCTGGGATAATGCAAATGTCATCCTAAAATCGAAAAAAGCGCAATGTGCGACGTGGCATCTGCTTTGCATGGACCGTATTAGATTTCGATATCTTTCAACGGGGATGGCTTGATTTTCATTAAAATTTGTTCATTAAAATAGTTCAGATAGTTCATTAAAATTTGAGATATTTTGAGTGCTTATAACCTTTTTGGCGTCCTATATCATAAGTGATCTATAGAATTAAAATCTGTACTAGAATGGTCACTCGAGTAATCTTATTGAGTTATATTCAAAGATTTTTTTGTCAATTTCGCCGTATGTTAAGGATCATTATCTTGTTGAAATGTCCAAACAACCGACCAATTTTCTTTTGCTCATGGCAACATGACGTCACGTAATATTTCTACACATTTTTCTTTGGTGAAATACCATCAATTCGATGAATCGGACCAACTTCGTTCCAGAAAAAGCATCACAAAACATTTATCGACTCGCCATCATACTTCAAAGCCGGTGAATCTTATTTGTGATGAAGCTGAGCCTTTTTTTGGACACCTTACGTATTTTCTACCGGCAGGTACAATGCGATTGACCTTTGTTAAATCACAGCAGACTACGAATTTTCATTGAATTTCAGTACAACTCGCATGAGCTTTCTCAAACTCCACGCGTCTTTTTCTATGCTCAGACGTAACCAATGGTTTTTTGTGTGCTATTCTTCTGAGAAGGCCAATTTTTGCACGTTTTGATATGGAAACACTGTTTCAGGTTGAATGCCTACAGAAGTTTTCTTGGTTTCTTGATCTCGAGAAACGAAGCAGTTTTCTTGGTTTCTTGATCTCGAGAAACGAGGCAGTTTTCTTGGTTTCTAAAATCTCGATTGACAGTGCAGAAGGCGGAGGTGAGATATTTTTGACTGTCCCACCAGTCACACTCCTTTAACCAATGAAATATCACCAAAATATTTATGTGAGTTATTTTTTGTCGGTAAAAGTTTTATAAGTCGGTTCATAATCTTTTGTAAAATATCACTTTGATCATTATATTACATCAAAATACAAAGTTACAAGTCTAAACATTAGGGTTTCTGGAGTTAGCTGTCCCACCAGTCACTATGAAAATATAGCCCCATATATAGCTCTAAAAAGCATAAGCACAATTGTGCAATAAGTTTCATAACAAGGAAATTTTAAGTGCTAACAAGTCACAGTGCAATAATTCGATTTTTCTTTGATTCAATATCAAATTTTTATGGGTTCGTTTATGGAAATTTGTACTCAAAACTTAGCAACCAGCTAAAATAGTTTCTATTAATATCTTTTAATTGAAAATCTATTAATGCGCAATTCTCAAACATGTCTTTCTTTTATATAAAAAGAATATATAATTATTTTTCTATAAAAAGGATTTCGATTTTAACATTTAACTAATACACCTAAAAAAGTCCCAATAACATTACATCTGGTCCAGGGACCACACTAACTTTAATGCTATTAAAACACAAATTTATTTAAAAATGCATATTGTTTTTTGAGGAGTGTCTTTAATAAAGTTTTATTTCCTATTTAAAGAAAATTTTGCGAATTATTTGGAATAATTCAATTGAATTGAAAAATAAATACACTCGAGTTAATAATTTGATAACTAATATTATTTTTCTTGAACTATAACACAGTGTGTAAAACTATAAATAAACAAGCACATCCAAACTTTATAGAAATTCTTAATGAAGGTCATGTTGAAAGTACATAGCATTTGATTTGACCTCTTAAGGTCATTATAATTTTTTTCAACTTATTTTTAAAATTGAAGTACTCGAATTTTGTTGTGACGACATTAATTGCATTCTTACAGCCATTTGGCCTATTGGAAATGAAAAATACAATTCCATTTTTTTCAATAGAATTTGACGTAAAATAAGGGTATGTAAAAGATTTGATGAAATAAGAGCGTTTGTGTGGTAGCAAACATTAATGCATAGGAATCAGTTTTTAACAAAACAAAACAACGTTAAAATTGTCGCCATTTGGCAAATTCTTAACCGAATTCGATGTTCTTAAATTAAATGAAAAGGCAGTTTTACGTGCAATTAATTTTTGTGAAAATGCAAATAACATTATTGGATTATTATTTAATTAAAATTTATAGAAACACCATTTTTTTTTTTAAGTTAGGAAAAAGTACAAGAAATTGCTTCGCTACAGGCTTCAATTTGTATTTTATCGAATATCTTTTTACATAGCCTTATTTTGCGTCAAATTCTATCGAAAAAAAGTTAATTTTATTTTTCATTTCAATGCAATTAATGTCGGCACAACAGAATTCGAACACTTTAACTTTAGAAATAAGTTGAAAAAAATTGTGATGACCTTGAGAGGTCAAATCAGGTGCGATAGACTCTCAACATGTCCTTCTTTAAGAATTTTTATAAAGTTTGGATGTGCTTGTTTATTTATGGTTTTGGCGCACTGTGTTATAGTTCAAGAAAAATAATATTTGTTATCAAGTTTATCAAGGCTTTTTTTTGAGACGAGTGTATACTCTTTTGGTTTTTTTTTTTGTTCTGGTCCCACAGAACAGGTGTTCCAGTTAATGGTTAAGAAACAATGCTGTTGAAAGTTTCTTTAACTTCATTTGCACAAATTTATTGTACTTTAAAACTACTTTCAGCACACTTTTATGGTAGTGAGCAATATTTTTTAAACATCTGAAACCAATTTTATAAAATATATCGAACTACAAAATGAAGGTGTAATAATTCTGATTTTTTTTCACTTAAGACATCTATAAATGAGTAAGAATAAACTAAGTAAAATAGCATAAATTGTCTCTACGAGCTCTTAAAATTGGTATAGCAATTATTGCGCACTGGTCGTGTCAAACATTTTTTATAGAATAAAAGTAACAGATGCTTAGTTGTTTTTAATGACAAGGCGCTTTTATGCTAAGAAAAAATGCTCCTGAAAGTTAACTCGTAGTATTGTATTAATTAATGAATTGGCTGTTTCAGCTATTTTTGAGAAAACTCATGCTTCATGCTATTGTGCTATCCTTATTTCATCATCTAAAGCTAACTTAATTAAAGCAAATATATTGCTCCATGGTTTTTTAAATCATCTTTTTTTTTTGTGACTTTGAAGTCCTGTAGAAAGTTATTAAATGCTTGGAATCGTTGTTCTGTTTATAATTAAAGCAATTAAAAAAGTTTCAAGTATTTTTGACCAATTCAATTAACTTTCAATACAATCCTTTCTTTTTCAATAAGTTTTACTGCAAAAACAATAGCAAGGAATTCACTTTAAAATGCCAATCTCAAGATTTGCTGTCAATAAGCACTTGAATAAATTACTTGAAACATATCTATCTATAACTGAAGCTTAAGATACTTGAAACGCTGAAGTCGACCAATACAAAGCTTTTGGATGAAGTGACCAGACTTAATAAATATTCAGAGGAATTGTTTATCTGCTTAACTTACCTTATCTCGCAGCATATCGCGTATGCGTCCTGCTTGGTTCTTAGAACGATGCAGCTCCAGTTGTAGCTCCAGGCAGCGTTCCTGCCAATTGATCTGCAAGAGTTGGGTAGAGAATCAAACAGAAAATGTGTTGCATATTTTAGGGAACACTCGTTGCGCTTACCTCGGGCACTGCGTGTGAATAATTATTTAGCTGATGCACATCCAGGTGCTCAGTCAGCGCGGAGAAATGCGGCCACGGCGCATCGGTATCGAGTGCAGCCAAGGCGGGGTTTTGTGTTGACTGGGATGTTGGCGCAGCAGCGGGTAGCGTTGCAACTGCGGTTAGTGGCGTGGCAGCCGCTGCCAATTGAGCCGCATTTGGCTTAGCGGGTATGGGAGGCGCGCGTTGTGTACGGCGCGGCATTAAACGCGGACTGTTAGGCGTGGATTGTGAAGTCAACGCAGCAGTGGCAGCAGCAACATGAGAGCAACGTATTTGACTAGTGGTGGCATTGGCGGAGCCGTGCGACTCTCCACGCACTAGCGGCATGTTGCCGCTAAACGATGTGGCGCGTTTCGAGAGCAGCGGCGAGGTGTTCAAAGATTGAGTGTCATAGAGCAGAGGCGGCAGCGAAGATTGCTGCTGCTGCTGGCAGAGAAAATGTTGTTGCTGCTGTTGATGGTGGTGGTGATGCTGCTGGTAGTAGTGCGCCGGCAGCAGATGATGGTGATGCGTTTGCGAAGTGGCTGATGGAAATGTTTGTGTGCCGCTTGGCACAAAGTAGCTGTCGGTGGCATGACGCAAATAGAAATTGTGCGAATGCTGCTGAAAGGATGAAAGATGTTGCTGCACATGGACATGCGTTCCACCTGAGGGCGTTGCGCGCCCTGAACCCACCGGAGAGGGTGACGAAGAAGTGGATCGAGGCCGTTGCTGCTTAAGCTGTTGTGGTTTTTGCTGATGTTGTTGCAGTTGCTGTTGCTGCTGCTGCTGCAGATTAGTTAGCGAATCGAAGATTTGCGATAAGCGACCCGAAGGCACTTCGTCGGACATTGAGACACAAAGCGATAGAGCAATAGAGCGACAGAGCGATAGGGAGCAGGCGAGGGCGATAGCACGCACGTTTGAGTTTTCTTCTTTAATTTTTTTTTCTTCTTCTCTAATTCACAGCCATTGCGCAGAGTTTGAGCTTGTAAATATGAGAGTGTTGCCAATTCTGCATTTTAGCTGCAATGAAAAGAACATTTTTTTTTTCTCTTTTAATAAGCTTATTTTTACATATATGAGCAATTGCTCATTAGTATGCAAGTCAAACATTGGCCAATAAATATCGGTTACAATAAAACTAATGAACCGCTGCTGCTGCTGCTGCTTCAACTGAGAACAAATGCATTGCTTCTAATTTATATTTCATGCATGCTACGACATGCTGAAAATTATAAGAATTGCTCAATGAGACAGGAAGTGCAGCTGAGCTGAGCAGTGTAGCAACAGCGAGTGAGAACTTTGCCATTTTTTATATGTATATATGATTGACGTTTCCTACAGCATGTCGCACAGTGTCGCAGAGGCGGTAAAAAATCTTGAAAACTTTAATAGCAATATTGAAAATGTAAGTTTCTAAAATATCAACGAACTAAAAACATAACGCACTGCTCACATTAACGACGGCCACGACATTACGACATCTGTCAAATTTTTTTTACATGCTTTTCTTATGGAGCTGAATTTGATGAAAATGTCGCAGCGACATGACAATGTTTGCGTCGTGGGTATAGAATTATTTTCAATTTGAAGAGTGACAACAGCGCAAGTATAAGGGTTTGTGCATGCGTGAACGAAACAATCGTATGATTTTTTCAAATTGTTTACTTTTTCTTCATGTCGAATCGTAATGTCGTGTAGTCGTGAATGTGTTCATAAATGATATCATTAAAAGTTCTATAAGAGAAAACACATTTGTTAAATTTATTACACGGAGATAATTATTTACCTTGAATCAAGCAAATGTTTTGCTTAAAATCAAATCAGAAAAACTTTGCTCAATCACGGTGTCGTTTTAGAAAAAGATTGCTAAATTATAATCACTCTTCATGTATTTAGGAAAAAGCAAAATTTTAATTAAATTCAAGCAAAATTTTGCTAAATTATTATTAATTGCAAAAGCAAATTTCTACTTTATTCAAGCAAATATTTGCTAAGTCATCATAAGTCATCAAATAGCAAACTTTACCTAAACTAAACACACGAGCACACGCTTATTCATAATGAAGAAAATTAGGCGATGATTGGTAAACAACTGCGATGGTCGAATGGATAAGCGCATGCACTTACACTCACGCGGCCGAGGTCCAAATCTTCAGATGGTGGTAATTTTTAAATTTTATTTAATGTTGCATGAGTTTAGAAAAATTGCCATTTGCAATTGGATAACTTAGCAAATATTTGCTTGAATAAAGTAGAAATTTGTTTATAATAACTTAGCAAAATTTTACTTGATTTTAATCAAAAATTTGCTAAATTATTATAAACTGGAATAGCAAAATTTTATTAATTTTTGCTGAATTCTAGCATAGTTTTGAAGTGGCTGCGAGTCAAGCGCAAGTTTTGCTTAACCACAATACAAATTTAGCAAACAGTTTTCTCCGTGTAGGTCGGCCTTTCTAGTCTATAACTATATTGTGGAAAAATGTGAAATTAAAGGACAGGAACAACAAAGGGCTGGAAATGCTTGCCGAGGTTAAGGCATAACACTAGCCTCGGTTAAAGCAATTCAAATTGTCTTTCACGGTTGTTTCGCCTAATCAATAATTCACGTATGGTTCCATAAATTCCTCTAAATTAATCTATCCCTTTCTTTTCAGGTCAAAGACCAAACCTTATTTGTATAAAGCGAATGCCTTGGTTCTTTAATCTTTACAAATCTTATACATTAATAGGCAAACATCAAATGTTGTCGTACACTTTTTCGATATTAATTTTAGAATAAGGGCAATAAAACTTATATCATTCGAAAGGTACTGTGCCCTATATGTGCAGAATCATTTTAAATGTATGACCTCTGATCCGAAATATTGACGTTGACAGTGTGTATTATTTCTAATAAGGAATCTCAGGGCTAAGGAGAGGTAGAATGTTCTATAGAACTTGTAGAATTGTTGTAGATGTAAGAATATAATGTAAGAGGAAATTTTAGACATTGATAAGGTGTGCAAAAAATACTTCCGACATATTGCGCCATCTCTAACGGATACCCTACACTAAGCATTTTTTTATGTTAAAAGTGTGAATATTAGGGTGGGGCGATTTGAACATTTAAATGGGCGTTTCGCGTTACTGATTCTTGGGATTGTACTGAGCAAAAAAGTCCAGTAGACCATACGTCTACGGTGAAAATCGAGCTTCCAGATTTTGACTTGCAGTTTTTTCTCAGACTTTTGTCACGTTTTTTTTTTTGGATATTTTGGCCTGTAACAGCCAAACCATTGATATTTTCGATCCAATACTAAGACAAAATTCTACAGCTTTAAAAATAATTTCTGTGAAAAAAATTTTCAAATATTTATGTTTTAAGCCATTTCGTTATATATAAAAATAGGCGTAGGAGAAACAGTTCTTCCGTTTTTCTGAACCGATTTTGATAATTTTTTAAATAAATTAGAGCAGGGAGAAGAAGTTCACCGAATAGTTATGTGACCTTTGACCTGAAATATGAGCATTGAAAGAATATTTCTAAAGTAAAACCTAAACTATAAGAAATGGAAGAACATGGCGTAGGAGGAAATTTTAGATATTAATACAATGTAGGAAAAACATTTTTCACTATCTCTTACGGATACCCTACAATAAACATTTTTTATAGTACATTTTTTATTTTACAAATAGTCAATTTTGAAAAATTTTGATATAAAAGTTATGACGATATCTCAAAAACTGTTGCTTTCTCTCGAAACTTAAGATTTTCTTAGTACAACAAATTTTCTTAATGCAAATTCAATGCCTCAGAATGAGAAAAGCTATTGAAATTTCAAAAAGTTGGTCGAATTTCGACCACAGGCGATACTAGTAAAAATAAAAAAGGTATATCTTTAAACTGCAAGATTGGAAGACATTCAAAAGTTAAAATATGTATTTTAACATAACTTCTGCTATGCACTTTTCCGCTTTTAAGGTCGTTGATATCTCAGAAAAACTGACGACTCCGCAAAGAATTAGCAAAAGACTCGCTTAAAAAATAAATAAAATATTTGTCTTCATATTTTGAAACAATTCAAATTCAACTTTAAGCCTGTTTCCTTAAAAAAATAAAGCCATAAGCCATAAAAACTTATTTTATGTGTAAAGGAGAGGTCTGTAGGTTTAATATAATTTTAGTTTCAGTCGCTAAAATGTGGAAAAATAAACATTTTGGATCGGTGAATATACTATTGGAAAGCTAATATCACCAGCTAACATCAGTGTTAATTTAAATGATTAAAATATCTGCTTTTAAGCAAAACGTTGGTTCGCACACCTAAAATGTTTATATAAAAAAGACGATTAAAAAGTGCATAATTTAGGATTTTTATTGTGTATTCGATATTTAGGGGTTTTTTTTTTAATTGAACTTGAAAAATATTAAAAATCTAATAAGGAAGTACGTTTGGGTCGTATTTAAAATACCTTAAGAGTTGTGTTGAAATGTATTGAACAGTTTGAATACTTTATTATTTTGATGACGTCACTTTTATGGGGTGTGTTTCTGTTTTTTATTTGATTTAAAGTTACACTAATTTAGAAGAATAATTTGGCTAATTTTTTGAAAAATGCAATGTCATCACCAGTTATAAAAAACTGCCTGATAACAAATTCGTACATACGACGACTTAGCAAAGACTCAAACCAAAACCTTTTATCTGGTTCGCAAAAAGTTAAATTCGTACTTTTTGCAAATTTAACTTTTGCTATAAATTTAACTCCTACTACGAATTTTAGTCATGGTATTAGGTTTTGATGATAAAATTCTAATACACGCTATGTTATTGATACCACGTAATCAATGATATACACGTAATGAATGCACCTTTCGAACAATATATGATTCATTCGTGCACCTTAAAGAGTTTTACCTAAAAAAATTTCTGAAAAAGTAGTAATGGTGCTAGAGTAGCTTCATTGTACTAACTTTTAATAAAAAAAATACTAAGATCAAAAATACGAACTTGAAATGTTTGGCATACCATTGCAACAGTTATTGATGCACCTTCCCCAAGAATTATATATGCAAGATTACGCCATGCGCATGTCCACTCGCTTTGTGAGCAAGTGCATGTGACGTCAGAAATGAAAGAGAAGAGAGTGTCAAGCTGACTGAAAAAAACCTAGTAAAAATTTTCAATAGGGGTATTCGATTAAAAATCTCCTTATTTTCTTATAAAATCTTGGATTTTTTAAATTTAAATGAAATTATATTTTATTGGTTTATTTTGAGAGCAGTTTGACTGTTACTTTGTTTGTATTTCGTTTGTTTCCCGATAAGCCAATCAGATTCATTTGCTTAGTTTCGTTTGTTGTGTATGGTTTTTTTTGTGTGGATGTATTTTCACATGTGTCGTAGGCTGCACAGTAGATTTCCATTTCTGCGCACTTATGGCGGGATCTTTTATAAATTGATCTTGCACCTTCCCAACGATATATGCTTCATTCGTACACCCTCAAGATAAGAATCATGCTATAACGTGGGAAAGGTGCAAAAAGTATATTTTAATGGTATGCATAAGATATCAAAATTATATTTTTGACATTAGGATTTCATTTAAATGTTTTGGGGAAGTATTTCAAAAAACCGATTACGGTTTTACGAGAGACAGTCGTTCGAGTTTGTTTATTTTCACACCAAATATTTCCTTTTACAAAAAACTTTGTGTACAAAATTTTATTATTCAAAGTTTAAGTTTACTATTTATTGCCAGTCTTTATATGGGACGCTACACAGTGCGTTGCTTTGTCAAGCGAAGTGTACGTGTGTTCATGTATGTACCAATATACACTATCGGACAAAATAAAGTGCAAATATTGCTTTACCTTAACAATTGTGCTTTCTGAAACACATCATTGAATGGGAATTTGTCAGAAGCTTTATATTTATAAAAAAATTTACCGTTTCTCATGTGCTGCTAAGGTTATGCCCTTAACAAGTTGTGTCGTGAAGTTTTTGGACGAACAAAATAAAGTGCAAAGTGTGCTATTCCAAAGAACACGCGCAATATTTTCATACTTTTTATTATTTTGCCATAAAAATTTTAAGGTAACATATGTTGTATAGTATACAAAACCAAATAATGATATAAATTATTGAAAGGTATTGGACGATTCATAATGAAACCATTAACAAAGGATGTCAAGGTTTTGCTGGTACAGAACCGAAAGGATGGCATTGAATATAAGAACTGGCCGCAAAATATAAAATGTCTATATCCAGAACAAGAAAAATTATCGAAAAGCAGAGAATTTTGGGATAAACTGAAAGTTTAAAGAAATCGTAGAAAACGGAAGACGTCTGTGCAGGATGACAGACAAATATTGATCCTTGCAAAGAAAAAGCCACTTAATTCTGGCTTAATTCTGGCAAGAGAAATTAGAGAAATTAGAAATCTTTAAATTTAAATATATCGTCTCGTACAGTGCAAAGAAGGTTGAACGAGAAAAGAATAAAGAACTTCTATGCAAAGAAAAAGCCTCTTTTGCGCGCCGCAAACATTAAAAAACGACTTGACTTTGCAAAGAAGTATTTGAATATGCCCAAAACGTTCTGGAATCGCATTATTTGGTGTGATGAGTCCAAATTTGTATTAAAAAATGCAAAAAGCTGTAAGCGGGTTTGGTGTAAGCCCTCCCAGAGACTTAATCTGAAAAACGTAACAACCACTGTAAAACATGGAGGAGGCTCCCTTATGGTATGGGGTTGTTTTTCTCTAGTAGGTGGGTGAACTCGTTAAAATAGATGTAAAAATGACTGGCGAGCACTATGTGAATATTTTGAAAGACAATCTTGTGAAATCCGCCGAAAAAATTAACTTGGGTGATTTTATATTTCAACAAGATAATGATCCCAAGCACACGAGTAAGATTGCAACGCAGTATTTTCTTCAAAATAACATCGAAAAATTGGAATGTCCTCCTCAGTCTCCGGATTTGAATCCGATTGCGCATTTGTGGACGATTTTAAATGATCACATTTCATTTGACTCACGAAAAAATATTAAATCGTTTTGGGAGAATATGTAGCAAGGATGATATGGGAGGAAATATCCAAGGAAACTTTGAAAAATTTAGTTGCAAGTATTCCAAAAAGATTAGCAGTAGTAATAGCAAATAAAGGAGGACATACAAAGTACTAACCAAGTCTTAAAACTTAAGGCCCAACCAAAATAGACGTTTTGCTCCGTAACGAGTAAAAACGTAAGTGTTCGGTTAAATGCATTTTAATGCTGTTACCCAAAATGAGCAAACGTAACTGAACGAAACTAAACGAAACAGTTTGACAAGACTTATTATTCCGTAAGAACCAAACTGCTAGCGTAGCAACTCATCAACAACAGCTGTGCAGAGTGCGTTTTTATTTTATTTTCATCAATTTGTTTCAATTTCGCCATTATTTCACTCATTTTTCAAAAATCTTTATTAAAAATTACAAAATGCACAATATAAATAAATAAAAAATCGATTGCCTACTGATCAGCTGTTTCAGACGAGTTGAGCAAATCGTTTCATTTTGGTTTAAATTCGTAAACATCCGTAACGAGTGCAGACGGGCCTTTACTCATTTTGTAGCTTTTTTCCTATCTTTGGATTCAAAATGTAGTTTTGCACTTTATGTTTTCCAATATAATTTGATTTTATAATAATTTTCTACTTTTTCTAACTATTTTAAAATCTGAAATATAATTTTTATTTTTTTTTTCTGTAACTTATTTCGATGTATTACAACTGTTTGTACCTTTTGAAAAAAATAAACATACAAACATCAAGCTATTTTTACAACTTGGATATATTTTTATTTCTTTGCACTTTATTTTGTTCGATAGTGTATATGCATGTGTAGCAATTAATTTTCTTATTCCAGGACTGCAAAGGAAATGCAGAAAATAATTAGTTTTGCGCTGTTTGAAAATTCTTTCACAGCATACTTTTTGGCGTCAATAGCTTATTGGTTCTCTTTTGATATAGCAAATCACATTTCAATGCCTCGAAAAGGCATTAATTAGTAAGATTTGATATTTTATATTCAAAAATTCACTAAAGAATTTTATTAACATTTTTTTTTAAATTTTGCATGGGCGAAAAATTTCTGAACATACTTTTTTGGTTGAATATATTTAACTTCTTTCGAAATCTGCTTTGAAATCTGGAAAAACTTTGAATATACTTGAGATCAATAGCAGCTGATATCCTCCTCCTCACACATACACCACAAATATTGCGCACTTTGTCAATGGTTATAGCTTGCTATGAGCAATAAATGCATGCAGCGGCACAAAGCTGTGTCAAGAAAGTGCAAAGAACCCTGGATAAACGCGACTGACAACAATTTAATAAACACACCGAATGCGGCAAGACTATTGAGCATGAGTGCGTGGGGGTGTGTGTGTATAAAAAATGTTGCCCTGCACATCTCGCATGTACACAATGCATTGGCCGCTACGCAGTGGCGGATCCAGACACTCCATTTGGGGGGAATCCAAAAAATGTGACTTCGTAGCAGGGTTGCCACAGAGAAAAAAGTGTTTCTACAGAATTTCTATAAAAATTACCAATATGGCAAATAATTTACCATATTTTTTTATGTGAAAGTAAATAAGAGATATATATAAATATATTTTAAATTTAAAAAAAAAATCATATTAAAGTTTGTTCTAAATGACCTTGTTATTTATTATGTTGATTTTTAATGATTTAAATTCAAATTCTAACTGGTTGATAGTTTAAATTAGCACGGCCGAAATTGCAATAAAATCAGCCAGTGGTTTTTTCCTTTTCATATTGAAAAAACTTTATTGTTGTTGTTTCTTGGGAAAGATTCGTTAGAACAATTAATTGTTCTAACTTTGACCTTAAGCTCAAAAAACGATTTAAAACTATCAAACAAGTAGAATTTTTATTTAAAATCAAGTATGATTTAAACTATCAAACATGTAGAATTTGCATTTAAATCATATAAAATCAAGATAAAAATTAATATTTATTACACATTCAATTTATAAGAAAAAAATAAACGGAAGTAAACGAATACAATACGATAAAAAACATTTCAATATTAAAATCATTTTTTTTAATGACTTTGCCATTCACATTAAAAAAAATTATTAATACAACTTTTTTTAATACTTTAATAGCTTGGTATTAAATATAAATAGGAACTAATTGCATACTATGAATTATAAAGTTTGAGTATTTTAAGTACAATAAAAGTTTAATCTAAAAATCATTTTTTTTTCAACCACACATAATGACGCTTATTTTTTACTCCGCAAAGTTCTTTGGATAGCATAATGATATTACTGGTTCCAAAATGTAACTTGTTTCGAAGCTTCGTGTTATTTAATGCAAATTCAGAAACTTTCCTTTGCTGCAGCCGAGCTGTAAAGCAGCGACACCAACTTAAAATCAAAATCTGTTAAATCCTGAAAACAGCTTTCTCCCATGAGGTTTTTTTAATATAGGAATAATTTACTTTTAGCTAAAAAATTCTTTCACACCTGAAACTTATGTATGTATAAAGGGCTTCTTATTTCAAATCTGAAATAATTAATGGCCGCTTTCATCTGGTTTAGAAGTTATAGGGGCCCAAAGTTTAAACAGTTTTTTTATTTTATATATTTTAGATATTTTCCGCGGGATTTTTGAAACCAAAACCCAACCATTTCCTACTTCCAGTGAAAATCAGGAAAAGGAATATTTTACGTGAGTTTTTTAAACCCCCTCGCCGCTCAAGCCAAAAAAACTATTCCATTCCATGAAATGCCTTCTTAAAGTTCTCCTGAAAAACACCTGCTAGAATTCTAGAATAGAACATATAATTTTTTAAACCCCCAACAAAACCCAAACACTTCTCATTTCAAACACCAAAATCGAGAGAAAATCAGGAAAACGGATATTTTTCGTGGGATTTTTTAATTTCATTCCATGAAATGCCTTCTTAAAGTTCTTATGGAAAACATCTGCTAGAATAATTTCATTGATGGACTCAAAAAATCTTCCATTGGAAAAATGCTGGGGGGACTTCTTGAGAAAGACCAAGGAAAGCATTCCTCCCAATGACATGCATATGTTAAAGGAATGCCTCCTGGGTATGAAAGTTGAAGGGATGGAATTCAATATTTTACCTTCTTTTGGAAGCACTTTTTTTTGCTGGGTACTGGCAATAACTGACGCAGATTGAACAATTTGTGCCAAACAAGATATGTGAGCCTTTTTCTTGATGCAAAAAATAGAGATTTCAGTCAGTTATTTCAGTATAAGCGATTGAAAAAATATTCTTTTTTACAAACGTAAATAAAAAAATTTTCGAAAATTCCTTGATTTATATTGAAATAAAAAATGCGTTTCAAAAATTTTTGACTAATGAACCATAAAAAACCTATTATGAAAAAAAATTTTGGTGGCAAATATAGTATGGAATGCCCCATATTCATAATTATTTATTGAAGATCTTGAACTTTTTTTAAAAAAATTTGCTTGAACAAAAAAAATTTACCAAAACGATAAAGAATTTACCATTTCACCAAGTCAAAAATGTTCTACTAAAATGCTAATATTTTAAAAAAATTTAACTAAAAATAAAATTTCGGTGTATAAAAATGCAAATGTCATAATGAAAATTTTATAAAGCAAGTTCTTTCAATCTTTCTTCTTTTGTCGTAGAATATGTTTCAAATAGTGATCTATCAAATAAATATATTTAAGTTTAAAATCATTCATTCATCCGATAGTTTTTTTTATTCGACAGTTTTTTCATTTGCACTTCGTTTGTTTAGCTTCAACTGATTGAACGAATTTTGAGTACAGCAAATTTTACTGGAAAAGCACGTTTAGCAACACTGATTGGTTTGTGTTTAAATCAGGGACCGAAAATAACAGTTATTTTTAAAATTTTAGAGAAAAAAATCATTATGTAAAAATCACTGCACAAAAGAAGTTTTAACATCAAAATATTTGCTTATCCTCTCTACTATTAAAAAATATGAAGAGTTTAATATGTTTAAGTGTTTGTTTTTGCATCACAAAATAAAACTTATTTTTTAGTTTTATTTTTTCGCTCACAAATAATAGTAATCTTTTAAGTTTTATTTTTTCCTCACAAAATAAAAATTATTTTCGAGTTTTACTTTTACTCTCACAAATAACAGTTATTTTTTTGAGTTTTATTTTTTTCCCCAAAAAAAAATTTAGATTTAAATTTTATTTTTTCCCTCACAAATAACAGTTATTTTTGAAGTTGTTTTTTTCCTCAAAAAACAATTTATTTTTGAGTTTTATTTTTTCCCTCACATATAACAGTTATTTTTTAAGTTTTATTATATTTTTGCACTCAAAATAAAACTTATTTTTTTAGTTTTATTTTTTCCTTCACAAATAAAGGTTAAGTTCCATGTTTTAAATCGCAAAAAAACTTTGAGCTATATTCAAGTTATAACTTTTCAATCTAGCCATTTTTAACTATTTTGTATTTCATTAAAAAGCATTTGTGAGGGAAACACTTCTGAGGGAAAAAATAAAACTAAAAATATTATAGTTATAAGTAAGAAAAAAAAATCGAAAATAACAGTACTATTCAGACAAATTAATAATTGTTAACCAGTACTTTTTATATTTCTATATGTTTGTTGTTTTCAAAACAAAATTTGAAGCACAAAAAACAAAATTTTTGAATTAAATTGTCAATAACTAAAATGCAGTTGACAATTTTTATCAAAATTTATTATTTTTGAGCTTCAAATTTTGTTTTGAAATCAAAAAATTGCAATACATTAAAATATTCAAAATACTGGTTCACAATTTGTTAATTTGCCAGAATAGGGCTGTAAGTCTTATTTTGTGAGGAAAAAATAAATCTTAAAAAAGAAACTAATATTTGTGAGGGAAAAAATAAAACTTAAAAATAAGTTTTATTTTGTGAGGAAAAAATAAAACTTAAAAAATAACTGTTATTTGTGAGGGGAAAGAAAAGTAAAACTCGAAAATAACTTTTATTTTGTGAGGAAAAAAGAAAACTATTATAAGTGAAGGAAAAAATAAAACTCAAAAATAAGTTTTATTTTGTGAGCAGAACAAAAAACTTAAAATTTAACTATTATTACTAAGCAGAAAAATAATAGTTGAAAAATAACTATTACTTAAGGATTTTTTTAATAAAACTTATTACAGTTACGGTCCCTGGTTTAAATGAAAATTATAATAAAATTACACTAGTTAATAGCTATTTAGAGGTTTTTTAAGTCGAATGAATGAATACCAGAATTTATAGCAAAAACATTATTGATAGTTCCTTGCACTAGCTACTATTATTATAATTTGAATAAATGAATAATTTATTCGATAGTCAAAATCGTACAACAATTCTTTGTTCTAGTTAATATTTTTTTATTCGAAAGATTGAGTACATTATTCGATAGTTACATTATTCGACAGTTTCCTGCACTATTTACTATTTCTTTCAAGTAAAAGAATGAACGAAATATTCGAACGAATTGTTCAATAGTTGAAAGTATTCGTTTGTTAACTGTCGATAGTTGAAATCATTCGATAGTGTCCATCACTATTTTCAATTATGTCTTAGTTCCTGAGAAAATTCAGTTTCTCCATTTAAAGGCAATGTTATTGAAATTTCAAAAAGACTTTAAAGAAAAGGACACTTCAGCATCGCAGCAGTTTGATGAGTATATAGTAGGGTGTCTTGAAGTTTATGGGAAAATAAAATGTAATACAAAATAATTATATGAAAAATTAGGTAAAAAAAAAATAAATAACCAATTTGAGAACCTCCTCCTTTTTGAAGTCGGTTAAAAAGCACACTCAATTTCTGAACCTTTGGGTTGAAAAACTAAGATACCCTGAATTCGAGGAAAATCGTTTGCCTCTAGCCACTGGAAATGCCGATGGACTTGACTCCAATTTTTTTTTAACTTGGGATAAACACATTATGAATTTAATAATTCTTATTAACTTATTTAATCGATAGATCTTCACAAGACCTTTTCGTCAAAATAAAACAATATTTTCGCAATTTTGAGAGATTTCCGAAAAAAAGATTAGACGAGAAGCAAATGACTGAACAAATCAAAATTTGTGGTTTGTTTCCAGCTAAAAAAATGAACTCTCTGCGATGCGAAAATGAACTTCGAGCGCAATCAAAATTTTGATGACGCTCAAGACCAGAATCAATCAAAGTGAATAACAAAAGGTGATGAATTTCATCATTTGATGCTTGTCTGAATTCTGCCATTGGGAAAAAACTATGATTTTTTAATTTTTAAGCACTAGTTATGAATGCCAAACAAATTTTTTTTACTGAATCAAGTCTCTCCTTGATACTCAATTGCCACAAATAGTTTAGGTTAGTTTGCAAGTGTTTTAAAAATGACGATCAAATATATAAAAAAAACCATTTTTAAAAACAAATTCCAGTGGCTTGAGACGGACTCAAACGATTTTCCTGAAATTCAGGATATCTTGATTTTCAAAAATGAGCCGGCCGGGTGTATAGCATCACATGATTCATACATTTCTTTTCTGACATTTCATCTAAATGCCCTCGAGATTATTTAGGAACACCGAAGTTTTTTACATCTTTTGTAGACAATGTAATATTTTCCAGGTAACAGAATAAGGATACACTACTAAAAATTAATATAAATCCAAAGTTGTTGTGGAAAATCAACTTGTTAAGTCCTTTATAAAAAGTTGAATATAAAAAGGAATATAAAAAGCAATTTCAAGAAGCTTTGGGGGCGATCGCCCCAGCGTGGATCCACACTTGGCGCTACTGTACGTTGATTGAGTAAGTGTTTTATTCTGCTGCTTCGTAGCTATGCTTACACTTTATTCTCCTCCTTTTTTTATTTTCGAAAAATATGTATTTGTGTGTGAGGAATTTTAATTAGGAGTTTATCGATATGACACCGCATCGTATGAAGTCGTTTGACGATGTGACACACTCACGCATGCATGGATTATGTTATTTATGTGCAGTATTAGGTTGAGGGTGTACGTTAGTTACAACACATTTAAAGCAGAATTTTCAAAGTTTTCACATATTAAATTTAGAACGAAAATTTTAATTCAAAAATTTTACCTGCTACGGAGCAGTTAATTTTTTTTTTTAATTGTTAATTGTTGAATTTTAGGGTGCAATGCTCTGTTATAGTAAAAAAAAAACATATATAAAATTGTTTGTCCGAAAGCAATATATGGTTTATAGCTATTTTTGAGGTTGAATTAAGCTTTTGAGCGATACTTGTTGTTCACGATCTTTTTAAGTCTAGTAAGAAGCAACATTACCAAAAGATTTTGAAAATAGATTTTATCTATCCTTATCCTTTTCCATATCCTTGGCAATAAGCAACTAAATTTCCAATATCAACAATTATTTTTTCACAAGAAATAGTAACATTATTTCTGTACCATCACTGTATGAACTTTGCTATATGATTTGTTGTTAACTTGAAGAAGTGCACAATTCTTGCTCGTTATATTAGGATCTTATCAGTTATAGCCTGGGTTTAATTGGGCTTAAATATATAAGTATAGTGCCTGGATTTTAAGATGAAGAGCAACATAAGTAAAATTAATTTACAAAAAGTACGAGTTTTGAACCTTTGCATCACAGTGTGCAATTGAGGTTTTTAATTAAAAATTCTCTTAGTACAAATTTTGTAAAATAGAATTTTGAAGTCTTAATAAATAAGGACAAAGTTTCCAGACAAGCTCAAAAAAGAATCCTCAAAACTTTTTGGAAAATAATGAGATACCTCTTTCCCATACATGTTTACAATTTCAGTTTATAAGAAAATTTTGGGAAATTTCTAGATTTTTTTTAGGAGCAATACATCTTATAGGTTTGTAAATATTAAAGATTTAAATATAACTAATTAAGGATTTTCGTTTGAAGTGTAAAAAATTATTAACCAATCTTATGCTTGGTTCTCACTATGTCATTTTCAGTGGTCAGTTGTTGTCAATCAAATTGAAAATAACAACATGTTGTCATTTTTTCTAACTTTGTCAATCTTGGAAAATTAAAAACAAATAAGTTATTAAATGGAGCTGCTATGCAGAAAATGTTCTAGAGTTTTATTAAGGTGATATTTCACGTGGCATACTTTTGTGTCGCCATAAAAATGACATAGTGAAACCCAAGTATGAATAAGTGTCTTAGAGAGCAACATCAAAAAGAAATGCTTGAAAGTGGAATCTTATTTTTCAAACAATACTCTTGAACGCCTAATAAAAAAGCTATAATTTGCAACAATTTTTGACAGAAGTTTAATAGAAACCAATTGCTTATTTCTAAGAATCACAGTTCCAGTTTGTGGGAATGACAATTTTTATAAGTTTTAAGCGGCATAGCGGCAACGACAACTTTTTAAGTTTGTTAGGGAACAATAATAGATTTCTGTAAAATTTGGAAAATTTAAATTTATGCTCTACGAGAGCTTGCACAAAGTGTTTATAAAGTTAAGTTATTTCTATACATATTTTGCCACAAAAATTTAATCAGACTCAATAAATAAGACACTGCTTTCAAAATTTTCGTAAATGAGCAATAATATTGAAGATAGATTTGCTAAAAATTCAATAACTTTTGTAGTGCCATAAGCTATAGAGCAATTTTATTTTATTTCTTAAGCTTAGTATGCTGTAGGAACGAAAAAAATTTCCATTAGAAATACATTGAGATTTTTGACAACGAACAGGCAGCGAAATTTTTTTTTTCGCCAGCTGGTACGCTGTAGAAGCGAAAATTATTGCTATGTTCCCAAATTTCCATTCGTGAGTGGAGAGTTGAAATATCAAAATTTCGCTGTCGATTATATGCCCGTACATTTAATTGGCGGGGAAGTTTGCCATTCAACAATATAAAATAAGTAGTAAGTATGTTTAAGTATAGAATTTGTTATTTAACAAATTTATTGTTGCTTTTATATAGTTTATTAATGTGTAGTCTTGCCTTTTATAGGATATAAAATTGCAGCAATAAAAATATGAATCTGTCAACCAGATTAGCAAGTGCTTTTTCTTCACACAAAAATTTTGACTCCACACCAAAATTTCGCGTGTTATATGCCCAAAAATTTTCGTTCCTACAGCATACTAAGCTTTAGGTAAAAATTCTGCGAATATCAAAAATTTGCGGAAAGTAATTAACAAAAAATTTCTGGATCTTATTTCAAGGACCAATGCATCTGGTGTATTTGTAGAAAATTAAGATTTAAATAATAGAAGTAAAATATAAGGGTAAGTGAATACCTGACTAAGACTGTGAATGAATGTTTGTAATACATACATGTTTGTGACATAATAAGAATGATTGTATTTCTTTTTAACTTAACTAATTTCCTTTGAACAGGGAGCAATGCTGAGAGGCATTGTACAAAACTCTAATAACCGTTTCAAAAACTTTAACGAGCTGATTTTTCTTTGAAGTCAAATAAATTACTAAAGAATCTTATAAAGTGTCGAAGAGAGCAATTGTACCCTTCAACAAAGGTGTCTTATCTTAGTGGATGTGTTTATTTTTAAGCTTTTATTTCGAAAGCCGCTTAGTTCTAAGAAGCTTTTTAGCTAAATTCTTGTGCACTTGTATTAAGGCTTTATTAAAGAGAGATTTCTTTGATAAAAGTTTTGAAAGAAATTTTACAGAAGATAAATAAAAAAAATGCTTATTGCTAATGCATTTTATAGTTATAAGAGCAATTCTTGCGCACTAAAATTACAGCTTTATTTATGAGTGATTTTTTAATTCTCAATTTATAAAAATTGTTTAAACTGTATTTTTTATACTTGACTATGCATCAGTTGAACTTTTAATCAATATTTAGTCATCATTTATGTCAATGAGCAATCCTAAACTTTAGGCGCAAGGCATAATTTAAGTATTTAAACATTTTTTTTTAATAGCATTACTATTTTCTACTTCACTCTGTCATATTCTGAAAGGTTTTTTTACACTATGTAATAAAATTGAATTTTTTTTAATGTTTTTCGTATTAATGTTGACCCGCATTGCTCGTTTAGCAGCTAGATTCAACTGCATCAAACTTTAATCGAATTTAATTAAATTTTGCTTGCCATTTTATGCAGCTTAATGTTGCGTGGGATATAATTTGCCAAAGCTTTTTTCAAAGCCCATGTGTTTTTTCAAAGCTTTTTATAACAGTAAATTAAAAGTGCAAATTCTCAAGATTTCAGAAGTTTCTTGCACGCCACTCACTGAAACTGTTATTAATTAAAGTCGATTTGCTCTTAAAGTAATTGCTTCTTTCTACTTCATTGATAGATAAATAGATATATAGATAGTTCATCTGAGATTTTGTCATTGTTAGCAGCAGAGCAAAATAAACAAACTTTATCATTTTCAATTACATTTTGCTTCTACATCTCAACTTTGACTTTAGTTTCAATGAGCAAGCTGGTATTTGAACTCGTACTCAAACCTTAACTCCTATTCTACATATTGCACTCTAATAAATTTGAACAAATTGTTCGTTATGATAAATTGTGCCAGATATTTTCAACTCAATTTAATCTCAAGGCTTTGTTTGTTTTTGTCTATTTCTTAGCTTGGCATTAAATTAAAATTTCATTGCGTAAACTTTGCACATATCCTTGCGTTGCACACAATCCTTCCGCTTCATTTTACGTTTGATGCATCAGTTGTTGTCAAATAAATTGCATCAAATTACAAGCTGTAGATGATGCACGCACACATACGCATGCACACAGCCATGTATGAGGAGATACAAAGACAAATATTATTAACAAGCTGCAATACTATTAAATTGCAGCGCTGCCAGATGTTTCACAGAGTGGAAGTTTATACATTTTATGTCAAACAGTACCCGATAAAAGTTATTATATTTGTTTTAATTTTTGTTATTTCATTAGAAAGAGATTACAGTTGTTTTATAATAAAAGCAGTAATAGACAATGATTAGAGAAAATTGCTGCAAAATTATAAGGCATATTTCTTTATTAGTACACAAATTGAATTTCATCTCGTTATGACATTCCTCAAATTATTTGCAACAGCTTTTAATGGCATATAATTAATTGAACAATTGATTGCTGAACTTGACAATAGCAATGAATAGAACTCAATTTTAAATGTAATGTTAAACAGAAAATGTACTTAACACTAAGCAGTTACCTATAATTTTGCAACAACATAACAGGAGCGTATTGGAACAAGATCTGAAAAGGTCGAAATTTTCATAGAATTTTTTAAAATTTTTTTAAATACATATTTAGAGACAACTTTTCGAACATTTTTAAAAAAATATTGGAATTGGCTATTAACCCCCGGATTCAGTATGAGGTCTGGCCAGACCTTTCGACTCTTTGAATGTATGAAACTTTTTTTATGACAGTGGAGAGCGGAATAGTTGCACGACTTTGTCTATCTCGACGAGAAGAACTCAATGAAACATCGAAAAATCCAAAAGACTTGTTTTAGTATTGATATATTTTTTTTTATATTGTTTCGTGAATTCAACGGTATGAGGTCTGGCCAGACCTTATATAAAATGTATAGCCCGGTACGCGTAAACCAAGTTTGAACTTTTAGGGTGTGTTCGGTTAGACATGGTATGGGATTAAAGCTTAATTATACAACATCGGATGAGCGGTTCTCGAGATATTGCAAAAATAGTGGATCCCCTTTCGCTCATATGATTTCTCAGTAAAATCGCTATAGCTTTGGACTTATAGGTCGGACAGCTTTGGAATTCGGTATTCGACCACAATTTACAAGTTCCGTTTTGCTGATAATATTATATGGGTGTTGGACAAGGGGGCGTGGCATCTCTCACTTAACCCATATTTGCGATACCGAATAGCTTTGGATTTAAAGGTCACACAGTCTCGGAATTCAATATTCGACTTAAATTAAAACATGCCGTTTTACTAATATTATTTTTTGGGCGCTGTACAAGTGGGCTGGGCACCTCCCATGCAACCCAAATTTGCGATATTGAATAGCTTTGGAATCATAGGTTGCATAGTCTCGGAATTCGGTTTTCAACCACAATTTACAAGTGCCCTTTGACTGATATTTTATAGGTGTTGGACAAGGGGGAGTGGCATCTTCCATAAAGCCCAATTTTACGATATTGAATAGCTTTGGAATTATAGGTCAGACAGCCTAGGAGTTCAGTATTCGACAGCAATTTACACATGCCGTTTGACAGATAAATTTCATGGGCGTGGCATATCCTATAAAAGCCTAATTTGCGATATCGAATAGATTTGGAGTTATAGGCAGCACAGCCTCGGAATTCAGTATTCGAACTTAATTTTCGCATGCAGTTTCACTGATATCAGTGTATGGTGTTGGACAAGGGGGCGTGGCAGCAAAACACCAGGTTTCAGCTAGTTTACATACAAATATATATATATATACATACAGTCATAAACATAGACACAAAAACACCGGTCCATACATTTCATATAAGGTCTGGCCAGACCTCATACTGCAACTTACCACCTCCGGAAGGTGCCTGAATCGAAAGGTTAAGAGGGCAATAAGGCTTGTATTGCTTTTATGAAAACTACCGCTTTGTATATTATCGTTGGTGCGTCTGTGCGTTGTGCGATCACAGCACAACTGGTGAATGACTTGACCGAATGAGTAAATATTTTCACAGTAAAGCTATTTATTTTCTCGATAGAATGGTATGCAACTATATTATCATCTAAAAGGTGGAACACAAGAAAGCGCTGTAGTACATTTATTTAAAAAAGTCAAGAAAAACACCTACACTATTAATCTGGTGGGATTGGGAAAAATCCGAAACCATTTTTATGTATAGTGCTTGCTATGAATTTATCTATTTTGGTCTATTGCGAACATGAGAGGGCACAATTTCTCTTACCAGTAAACTCCAAAAGAACTGGGCCAATTTTTATAAAAAAAAATTTTTAATGTCATATTTGTGCTACAGCATTTTATATGGGTTACTTGCTTTCGAAATTTTAATCATAAGTATATTTAATTGAAGTGTCAAGTTTTTAAGACATCATCCCAGCAAGCATTACCAAATCGTTTTCTTTTCATGCGTTCTTGTAAAAAAAACAAAAGTTAAAATTACATTTCTGTCTTTTTACATTGCTGTCTTTTTGACAAAAATTATGTCTTTATTTTTTTAGCAAATAAGTAAAGCCGCAAAAGTGATTTTTGTGAAAAAATACGCTATATCTTTTTTCAATCAAAAGTTATGCCTAAGAATCTGTTTAATACCATTTATTTCCTAAAATAATAAAACTCAGTTTCTGGAATAAGATTCTCTTTTCCAAAAGAATTGTTTGAGTCCATTTATTCTTTCAAATATTGCAAATTTTAACTCATTCTTAAGATATACTTGGAATGGTTGGTTTTTGCTTTTATATGTTTAGTTCATAAAAAAAAACTGACCGTGAATTCGATTTGCATATTGACCCCTTTGCTCGAAATTATCGTATGTGGTATTTTTTCGAAAAATACTTTTTGATGCAAATTTCTTCACAACTGGTAAACTGGTAAAATATTTTAGCTGAAATCCCGAAAGTTACGCCGAAAATTGCGTGGTTTTTTTTTTTTTTTAATATTGCAAGCTAAAGCATAGAAAATCAGAAAAAACGATCTCCTGTAAAATTTGGTTTTTGACACACATATTATATAACGCCATCTTCTTGCAAAATTAATTTTTTTTAACAGATGGCACATTTATACTCTTCACAATTGCATTTTACAAAACCAATATCCGAATTTTTTATAGCAGGGGCATTCCACGGGAAATGGGGAAATAAATTGTTTTCTATATATACTAGTTAAATTTACATGATCTGTAAAAATTATTAGGAAAAACCCAAATTAACAAGTAAAAATTGTGACTGGTGGGACATCGTGAGACTGACCTTTTTCGGTCGTACGACTCGTTCTCAATAAACAAAAACTTGTCATGGTGGAAAAAAACGTACAGCCCCATTCTGGCAAAGTGACAATTGTTATCTGTATTTTTAAAATTTCTATATATTTGTTGTAATTTTTTGTTTTCAAAACAAAATTAAGTTCAAAAAACAAAATTTTGTAATGAAATTGTCACTATCTGAAAAGCAGGTGACCATTTTTATCAAAATTTATTATTTTTGAGCTTTACATTTTGTTCAGAAATCAAAAAATTACAACAAGCACATAGAAATTTTTAAAATACTGGGTAACAATTGTCACTTTGCCGGAATAGGGCTGTAAATATTTTTTTCACTATGACAAGTTGTTGTTTTTTGTGAATGAGTCGTACGATTTTTTTTCACCAGTCTCACAATGTCCCACCAGTCACAATTTCTACTTTCTATACATTCTTGTAGAAACTCAACTTGGTGCTAGTTTTTAGTTTATGCTGAAGTCTATATATTTAATCATTTCATAACATAGTAAAATAAATCTGGCTATGTATAGTATTTGGGCAAAAATCTCGATTGACAGTGCAGAAGGCGGAGGTGAGGTATTTTTTACTGTCCCACTAGTCACACTCCTGTAACCAATGAAGCATCACCAAAATATTCATGAGTTATTTTTTCAGTAAAAGTTTTATAAGTCGGTTCATAATCTATTGTTAAATATCTATTTGATTGATCATTATATTACATCAAAATACAAAGTTACAGGTTTAACCATTAGGGATTCTGGAGTAAACTGTCCTACCAGTCACTATGGAAAGCCCCAGCAACTTAATTCGATTTGGTTAACGATTTGCATATGTCACAATATTTACAAGATTTGTTAATTTAAATCGGAGTTAGTTGCTGAAAAAATGGGTATAGAATTTAAAAAAAAAAATTAGCACTTTCTATATTTTTCTTGCAAACGATACATTTCGGAGCAACACCGGGAATACACACAAGTAATTTTATAAAAAAAATGTTTCTTAAAATTTATTGGACAAACTAGAAAAAAAAGTGGCCAAAACTGTAACTCATTTTTATAAATAACTTTTTTTTTTAAAAAAATTCTATACAAAAACTACTGGATATTTTCTCAAATTTCTTTTTTTATTTGAAAGTACAATCCTTCCGGTTAATAATGGAAAATAATTTCATTCAAATGGCTGCCTCGACTGGCCATGCAGTAGCCTACAGGATCGGTCAAATTCTTAAGCACATTATCGATTGTGTGCAGCTGTATTTCACCAATGGCTCTGCACGGATATTGTCCTTTAAAGCGTCAATTGTCTCTGGCTTGTCGGCGTAACACTTATCTTTGAGGGCACCCCACAAATAATAGTCCAACGGTGTCAAATCGCAGCTCCGAGGTGGCCAAACGACATCAGCTCTGCGGCTGATAATGCGATCTTCAAAAACAGAGCGCAAAACATCGAGTGTAGCTTCGGCTGTGTGGCACGTAGCGGCGTCCTGTTGAAACTAAATGTTGCCAATATCCTCCTCTTCAATTTTTGTGAACAAAAATTCGTTCAACATGGCCTGATAATGATCGCCATTGACTGTAACGGCCATTCCTTGCTCATTTTCGAAGAAAAATGGCCCAATTATGCCTCTGGACCAAAATCCGCACCAAACGTTACTCGTTTTGGGTGCAGCGGCTTTTCAATGTGTGCTTGCGTGTTTTCTGTGCCCCAAATGCGACAATTTTGCTTGTTTACATACCTGCCAAGATCAAAATGAGCTTCATCTGAAAAGATGATTTTTTTGGCAAAATCGGCATCTTCTGTAAGTCGATCGCAGGCCCACTTCTCAGCGTTGTTCAAGCGTATACACAACCATATTCGTTCAGCGGAAGGATAAAACTAATTATCTGTCAAATCAGACATGAGCTAAGTGTTACCATTCACGAAATAAGCACTGGTTGAAAAAAAAAACGTTATATGGCGGACCCTGTATTTATACACCAAAAATTAAATTTTGACAACAATAGTGCATACAATTTTTTTTTTTAAATAAAACTTTAAAACTCTTCTGATTTTCAGCACTTGACCCGAGCAATGTTGGATACTCAGTCAGTTTTAAATAAAAAAATAAAAAAAGCAACACATTAACAAAGCTCATTTATAGAAGAACAACGACGATTGCACTCGAAGAGTGATAAAAATTTAATCACTTGAACAATGATAATTGAAAATTGTCTGTTTAAATAAATTCAGCGAAAGGATGGTGGTGATGACAGAACGGCAGGCAACAGCATTGTTACGCATATCTGCACAGTTTGCGATATGAAATTGCTGCAAGTTTTTTTTAATTACTTTTCAATGGCATTGATTACAGTTACGTACACGAACACGAGAACGTAATAAAAGCAATTTTAACTGAGATATTAATTTTATTTCAAAGTGTAATTGCTATTTGCTTTCATAAAATATTTAAATTGAATTTGTCTTACTTTTTGCAACAAAAGACGAAAAGATGGGAGAAGAGAGGGGAAAAGTGTAAGAATGCTTTCAGCTTATGAGCTTTTAGCATCATTGGGTGCTTTGTGGCAGCTTAACAAAAAGCTATAACCACAAGCTAATAACGGCTTATATCGTCTTACAAAGCAGCCAAACTCTGAGAAGAACTTTGAACTTGAAAACCGCTGTTGGCAAATCTGTAATTTATTGAATTTTTGTTCATTTAAACTTCACCGACGCACTAATAAAAGAACGACCTAAAAAAGCCTTTAAGGCATGTGGTTAAGGTGCAATGGCTGACTGTCTTCAATGACATTCATACAAATTACTCGTTGAGAGAAGAAGCTTTAAAACAATTTTTTAGTTGACTAGCTTTTTAACAAAACTTTCATTAAGAAACCGTATGAAGCAATACATTTTAATATAAATCAAATCTTTCCAGTATTGCTCTTTAATTATCAATTTAAAAATACTGGTTAATTCTTGAGCTGAGCAAGATTTATGTTATAAAATAGTAAAAACAATTTCAGTAACAAACAAAAATCATGTACTTAATAAAAACCCAAGAAAGTTTTATTCAGTATACATCTTTTTAGTATTGCCTCTTAACACAAAAACTCACAAATTTACCTCGGACGAGATTTACAAATATTTTCTTAATAAAACTGATTTTATTGAGTTCAACTGAACTGAAACTGAGTTGAAATTCTTTTCAACTATCTAGTAATGCTCTTATCTAGTATTGAACTGCCTTTTTGCTTATTTGGAAGGCAAAATCCTTTAGAATCTTATCAGAATTTTCTTAAAAACCAAATAACTTTGCATTGGAATAAAAGCTAAAGAAGTATTTCATACTTCAGTACAAAACTCTTAAACATTACTTCTTTACAATCTTTTTCAAAAAATTGCCTCGCAAAAAAACTTTTCTGTGTTTTCATATGTTGCAAAAATTGTTATTTGCACTTCATACATATTAACTGACATCACACTGCTTTCAGGAAAAAATCAAAACAAATGTGTTCCTGTTTTGCTAATTTTTACCCACTGTACATTAGCTTTTCGCATTGTACCAGCTGCAGGTTCACATTCCACTGCAGGCGATGTTGCACGACTTTGCGTGCAATCAAATCGTTAATCTTACAATATATTTGAATATATAAACGGGTAATTTTGTTGCAGTGGAAAATTTAAAACAATTTAAAGTATTCAGAGCAATTTAAGTTTGCAACGTAGCAAATGAAAATTATGGATTTTTCTGGTATTCATCATACGTAATTTATAAAAAAAATTGTTCCATGGTTATTAAAGATTTAATTATAGCAGAAGAATATGAAAAGAGCTTGTCTAGGAATATTTCGAATAAAACATTTAATAGACAAAATTCATAATTTTGTAAAGTCAAGTAAAGTTTAAAAATATAAGGCACACAGTTTATACATTATACTAAAATATCAAATATATAAAGTAAAAAATATACAGCATAGAGTAATAAGTAGAAAGCAAAAAGTATAAACCATAAAGTATACGGTGAAAAGTTTCGATAATGTTGTACTACTATCATTATATATAATTGAAGGGCTTATTGCGCTAACGTGATAAGCCACATGATCTAAAAAAGCAACTTTTAACAACAACCACTATAGAGAATTTGGCTATTTCTTATTCATTCTCTAACCTACTTGTAAAAGTTACCGTGTTAAATTTCATTTCTTCGTACAAAGATACATTTTTCAAAACTTAAAACAATAAAACATAATATAACAAATTATAAATTATAAATTATAAATTATAAATTATAAATTATAAATTATAAATTATAAATTATAAATTATAAATTATAAATTATAAATTATAAATTATAAATTATAAATTATAAATTATAAATTATAAATTATAAATTATAAATTATAAATTATAAATTATAAATTATAAATTATAAATTATAAATTATAAATTATAAATTATAAATTATAAATTATAAATTATAAATTATAAATTATAAATTATAAATTATAAATTATAAATTATAAATTATAAATTATAAATTATAAATTATAAATTATAAATTATAAATTATAAATTATAAATTATAAATTATAAATTATAAATTATAAATTATAAATTATAAATTATAAATTATAAATTATAAATTATAAATTATAAATTATAAATTATAAATTATAAATTATAAATTATAAATTATAAATTATAAATTATAAATTATAAATTATAAATTATAAATTATAAATTATAAATTATAAATTATAAATTATAAATTATAAATTATAAATTATAAATTATAAATTATAAATTATAAATTATAAATTATAAATTATAAATTATAAATTATAAATTATAAATTATAAATTATAAATTATAAATTATAAATTATAAATTATAAATTATAAATTATAAATTATAAATTATAAATTATAAATTATAAATTATAAATTATAAATTATAAATTATAAATTATAAATTATAAATTATAAATTATAAATTATAAATTATAAATTATAAATTATAAATTATAAATTATAAATTATAAATTATAAATTATAAATTATAAATTATAAATTATAAATTATAAATTATAAATTATAAATTATAAATTATAAATTATAAATTATAAATTATAAATTATAAATTATAAATTATAAATTATAAATTATAAATTATAAATTATAAATTATAAATTATAAATTATAAATTATAAATTATAAATTATAAATTATAAATTATAAATTATAAATTATAAATTATAAATTATAAATTATAAATTATAAATTATAAATTATAAATTATAAATTATAAATTATAAATTATAAATTATAAATTATAAATTATAAATTATAAATTATAAATTATAAATTATAAATTATAAATTATAAATTATAAATTATAAATTATAAATTATAAATTATAAATTATAAATTATAAATTATAAATTTTTTTTTTTTGGTATCGAAGAAAATTTTAAATTATTATGATTATTATATATATGAGTTAAGGAAATGAAACAAAATTAAAATGTTTTAATTTTTCTCATGGTTTTCGTTGTTTTTTTAATAGTTTTCATATTTTTCATATAGTTTACATAGTTTTTTCATAGAATTCATACTTTTCGCATAGTTTTCAAAGTTTTTTCATTGTTTTCTTATAGTTTTCAAAGTTTGCTAATTGATTTCATAATTATCTTATGTGTTAAATACTTGTAAATTTTTCGAGTTGAAAACTATATTTTTCGTAAGGGAAAACACAGAAAAATAACAAAATTTATTAAAAAAATTCTTTTCGAATTTTTTACAAATAATGCATAATACGCATTTAAAATACTATTTCAGATTGACATCTGCTATATTTGCCGTGCTTCACATCTCTCCACTTGATCGAGCTAGATCGAACTGTCAGAATGGACAAAAATAAATCAAGAAAATGAATGCATAGAGCAAAGAAAAGCACAGTTGGCAGTTCCAGCAAAGGTGGAAAAAGAGAGGACTTCTCTCAAGTGCCAAAACCTTATAAATAAACCTTTATTTCGCCCCATTCGCTACTATTTTCAAAATGCCACCGAATTGCTACTATTGCTACTATTGCTATATAATTGCTACTATATCTACTATTTTAAAAATGCCTCAAAAACATTTTCGAACAAAATGTTGAATACACTGTCAGGAGAGATACGAGAAAAGTGTGCTATCAGGATGTAGCACTCATAGTACAAAACTGAGATATGTATTAGGTAAAAAAAATGTTAACAGTAGGCAAAAGCTATCAGAACCACTGCACCCCTAAATTAAAAATTGTAATTGTTTAATTTAATTAAAATAATTAAAAATTATAAATTATAAATTGTTTAATTCAATTAAAATAATTAAAAATTATAAATTGTTTAATTTAATTAAAATAAATATAAATTATTTTTTATAAATAAGTATTAAATATAAAAGTACTAAGTATTAAATATTTAAAATTTTGAACTCATTGAAAAATTGAAAATTGAGCGCCAATTTTGACTCAGTAAGATTCTCCTTCCATCGTAGCTTCGCAGCTACAAACAACAACAGGTGTGAACTGTGCACGCTGCCCACCTGTTTCACTAAAGCAACAACAACCAAACAAATTAAAATTTAAACAGTTCAATGCATGAGCGAATAAATTGCTTTCAGAGTACAAAAGTAGAGCACAAAAGAGAATATGTGTGTTACTCAATATGGATGCATGAATAGATCCACAAATGCACTGCAAACGAGCTGGCTTTGTTAATTAAGACTCAACTAAAAGGGAAAAAAGACAAGTTCAACAAAAGCAGCAAAATAAAAGAAAGAAAAAAGGCAAGAAAACAAATAAAAGCGAGCATATCAAATGTCAATAAAAGCTAAGACAAAGCAGTTTGTTGGCAGAGAAATCGGATAGCTTGTGTAGGAACTAGACTTGAGTGGTGTGAATTGGAGCAAAATCCCAAATGAATGATGATGATTATTGAAACACTTAATAATTTGCTGTTATGCTTTGGGCTTGACATTCGTTGCTGAAATAGGTTGTTTTTTTTTCTTGTGCTCTGTATGAGGTAAATGAACGACCTTTTGACATAACGCCATTAGATGACAGCTATGCGCAGTTGTGAAAATATCGAAAGAAACTAAGAAAATGAGCAGACTTAATGTGAGAGGGAATTGGAGAAAATTTGCAATTTTAAGAGTATGTTAATGATTACCCAGAATATAAACTGTGTTCTGACCTTTAAAAATAAATCATTATTTTTTAATTTTAACTTCTTTTTTCAATATATATGAATAAAAATATTAATTAAAAAATCTGAATAAAATTGTTTTTGAACAATTTATAGAAAATAAAAGGCATTTTATAAAAATAACAAAATTTGATTTTTAAAGATATGAACTTTTAACTCAAGATAACATACCATATATTTTGAAGTATATATAAATTGAAAATAATTTCAGTGATTTAAATTTAAAACTGATAAATACAATTTAATTTAATTTATTTCGATACATAACAATTTAAATTTTAGTATTTTAAAAAAAGCCGAAATGAGCTTCCACCACTTAAAGATGAACGGTTCATGTCTTGGTTAAAAAACTTTTAGCAAAATTTCATAGGTCTAAATTACATTTTTAAATTAAAGCATTTTTCCAGAAAGAAGTCTATATTTGATACCAGAGGTTAAGACTTTTATGACTTTTTTCCAAAAAGTCTCTGAAATAAGAGTCTTAACAAACTTTTTTTATATAAAAGTTGTTATTGATAGTCGAAAGTAAGGCCGCGTTCATAGTAAACGCTTTTAGCTTAGCCGAGAGGTTTAGCTGAAAAACGCTTTGTGTATAATCATATGGAAAAAGCTCAAAGTGTTCATAGTGCCAGCATAAAGCTAGCATAAAGCTTAATTTCAAATGCTTTTCAGCGCTTATATCTCCATCTCGCTTGCTCACACAGAAAAATAATTTTGTTTTTTTATGCTTTGTTGTAGAGCATTTTTTAAATGCTATTCGGCACATGTTTATCTATTTTGCCTGCTATAACAATATTTTCGTTGATTTTTTTTGTGCTGAAGTTTTAACCGTTGTTGTGTTGTTTCTGTGTTGTTGTTGTGTTGTTGTTGCGTTGTGGTCCTTTTGTGGTGCTTTTCAATTGTATGCACTTGTGTATTCTATCTCGTTTGTTTACATAGTTTTCGTTGTTCTTGCTTACTTCTTGGGTACTTTTTGTGCTGAACTTTCCACCGTTGTTATGCTTTGTGTTTTCAAGTTTCTTTCAAATTTTTGTTTGTTATTGGTTTGCTCTTTCATTGATGATCATCGTGAATCTACATACTCATTAAAAAAAAATCTTTCATTTACTTTGCAAAACGCAATTGAGGGCATTATTTTCCAAAGAGACAAATGAAAACAAAGCATATTAGCCACAAGCATAAAGCGCGCACTATGAACACCAATAAGCTCAATAAGCTACTTTATGCAGCGTTGAAAAAGCGTTCACTATGATCAAAAAAAGCTTGACAAAGCAGCTTTATGCATCAGCTTCAGCCAAAGCGTCCACTATGAACGCGGCCTAAGAGTTATCAAATAAGAGTCGTTTATAACTTTTTTTTAACTCTCACTTAATAATTCTTATTTTTAACAGTTATTTTTAACTTCTATAAAATTAAATCAAACTTAAGAGTCTTTGGAGACTTTTAAATTATTAAAATAATAATTTAAAAGTCTTTGAAGACTGTTGATTATAAGAGTCTTTTGAGACTTTTATTTTATAGAAGTCTTTTTAAAAGTCCTTTAAAAAAAATATTGTCGACAAGATTAACAAAATGAATCAGTGGAATAAATTGGTTGCTGAAACCAATTCAGAAATAAACATATTTTGAATTGTTTTCCCAGTTTTTAAATTGTAAGACCTTTATTAAGACTTTTATAAAATAAAAGTCTCGAAAGACTCTTAAAAATAACTTTTAAAAATAAAAATCTTTAAAGACACACAAAATTTTTTGGAAAATAAAAGTCTTTGGAGACTCTTTAGTTTTACTTTTAAGTTTAAAAGTTAAAAGTGAGGGAAAACTTTTATTTTTAGAAGTAAAAGTCAACTCTTAACTTATATTTGTATAAAAAAAAGTTAAAAGAAATTTTTAACTTTTTTAATGAAATAAAAAGTTAACAGTTGGACTTAACTTAAAAAATTAAATTTTTAAAAGTTATTTTCAGGCTCTGTTTGATGCCGTTTGCATTATACACAATATACTATATATTTTTTTTAACTTGAGAAACCCATCGCCACAAGGAACCAAATCACCAAAATTACCTTCAGAACGTACTTTATTCTGTTTTTTTCATACTTTATTGTGTTGAATCTCAAACGTTTGCAGAAAACTAGTGAAATAATAAGGGTTCTCATCTAAGCATGGAAACATGTAAACATGTATTGCATTTAATTTTTTGATGAGCGATAAAGTGTTAATAGCGTAAATGTCGACAAAATGGCGGCAGCGGCTGCGACAATATTATGACTTTTTTAAATGTTAAACCTTTTAAAAACCTTCATTAACATAGAAAAATAAATAAAACGTGTTCGTATTTACTTCAACCACTTTAAATATGTATTGATTAGCGCCAAAGGCAACCATCATTCACACACGTAGATTTACATGCTAGTTTACACTACAAAATAGGCTCAGAAATGATGTAAACTCACGCTCATACAAATTTTGACAGATAGTTTACGCGCATGTAAGTTCACAAGGTTTACAATGTTTACGGGTCAGTTACACGCTTAGATGAGAACCCTTATTGTTTCTCATAAAATATATTTCTAATAGTCAATAAGAAAAGTTTAAAAAAAATTAAGGTTTTTTGTGGGAAATGTACATAAAAAACCACTTTTATATGGCAGCTCTATAAAATATTAACATTTAGCGTTAAATTTGAATACTACAAATTTTTTTCTAAAAAAACTTAATTTTTGATACCCATATTGTATACTTTATTTAAAATAATAATTACATTTTAATTATCAATATTTACACAACTGTTTTTTACACAAAAATTTTTTTATAATTAATGTTTAAAAAACTTTAAATTACAAAAAAAAGGCAACTAGCATAAGGATTCAAATTATATAAGAATTCACACACACAAGTATGGTAAAGAAACGGTTACATGATCAATACAATATGAGTAAAAATTTTTAAAAATCAACACCCAAAAAAAAATAACAACAAAATTTTTTATAATATATACCAAATGACGTGAAATTTCTGTACCTTTCATTTGATGCCTAATATGTGTATGTTTCAATATATAAACTTAAAGTTATTGCGAAAAAACGTAATTTTTGCAAATTTTCGAACGCCATTTCGAAAGTCTTAACCTAGAACTTAGCAAATATAAAAAAAATACATCAACCTTAGAATTTTGTCTTCTATCACATACCCACCAAAGCTCATTAAAATTGGAGAGTGACACGTGGAGACCTTTCCTTGTCAATCAAATTTTGAATTTGGTGGTAGGGAATATTGTTGTGTGGTTCGCTTATGGCTTGATTTGACTAAAGAAAAGTCACAACACATATTAATTATCTATCAAGCAAATCCGAACCAAGGCAATTGTCTAAGAACATATATGAAATACTGAATTCTTAGGTTCAAAGCTAAAGAAATGCATGCAAAAAAGTTTCCTTGTCTACAAATTTTTTTTATCATAAAACTTTACCAAAAAAATTGTGTTAACATAATAAACATTTTTTATAACAAAATAGAATAATATGGACAGATTCTGCCGAACCGTGTTCAGAAAAGCCAAGGCCAAAGAGCAAAGCTTAAGATCTAAATACAGTCAAATAAAACTTGAGACTCAATTAATTTAATTAATTGTCTAGCACTTTAGTGTGACTCTTTGATCCGAGAGACAACATTTTTTGCCAGCTTCAACAAAGAATGTTTGTCAATAGTTTTTATTAAAAGCAAATTCCAAACTTTTTTCCAAACAAAATATATGATATACAAAATTTTTTTACTACAACAATTTGAAATAAGCACCATCCAATTAAAACAACCACTTTATTATTAACACCAAAAATAAGCTTAAATAAAATACATAGTTAATAAGTTAATAAATAAAACAATAACAACAAACAGTAATTAACAAAACTATTTGCAATTAGTAGCTCACATCAAATGTAAACACGCATCAAGTCAAGTGAATGGTTGTTGTATTTAATGATTGCCAATACAGTTGCTGTTAGTGTATTTTTTGTTGTTGCTATTATAAGTGTTTTTTGTTGTTGTTGATTGTTAGTTGTTTGCTTTATGGCTGCTGTTTTGATGTTGTAATATTTTGTTTATTTTACATAAACAAAAAAAAATACCAGAACGCCAAAGAGCACGCTCAATTAAGTTTTACATACTTACAAAAATAAACACACATATTAAAAAAACAACAAACAAACTAGCACTAAACTAGTGCATTAAATTCTCTTTTAGTCTCACTTTTTCTCTTTCTAACTTTTCATTGCTCTATCTCTAATCTAAAATCTGCAAATTTTTATATACTGTGCTCTGAAGGCCGCTCTTTTTCAACAAGAGTGTCGACTCTTTTTGTGAGAGTGGATTACATGTTTCGGCTTTTGTTATGTTCAGTGTTGCCAGATTATGGGAGAGATCATTCCCGTTTTGTTCATGCATTTCAATAAGTTATTCCCGTTCTTCGCCTAATATTTTACCGTTTTTAACTCCATTTTTAAAGTTTAGTCGCCCATTCCAAGCATAACGCAAAACGGGTCCGTCTCATGGCTTTCGATTTGTTTTTTTTTTGGGACTATAGGTTCCTATTAAAATTCTAAGAACATAAGTTCATTTATTTTTTTCTTATCGCCATTCGTTAAAAAGTTATGGATCTTTCAATTCTGCAAAACGTCCGAAAACGTCCGAAAACGCCAGAATTAGAAAATTTTTAAATAATTGTATCTACGTCAGTTTTAATCCAATTTTTATAAATGAGGTTCCGTTAGAAAGGTATTAGAAAGTAGTTTCTGGCAAAAATATATATTTTTAAAAATTTGGATGTTAGGGTTGCCAACATATTAAAAAAATTTATTTGCTAATTTCTCAAAAAAAGCGTAATTTTATTGCGACTTTTTATTTTTTAAATTTGAAAAAGAATGCTGCCTTTCAGTCAGAAACAATTTTATGATGAAGCTTTTATATGTTTTTTCACAATATCAATTCTTGTTCGCATACCTTATTATTTTGAGGCAATTTATCGCCTATAAATATCATAACGGTAAAGATATTTGCAAAATTTAATCTGCAAAATGGTTTGTCTTATAAGGACCAACATTTTTTTCATAAGTTTCGATGACCTAACACTTGACCTTGGTAGAGAAAACTGGTAAATACCGAAAAAAATACTTTTAATTTTTTTTTACTTATATTTGTAAAAAGGTGAACAAAATTTTGATTGCCATATTGAAGATTATTAAATTCTAACAGATTTTGTTCCAAAAAGTTTTAAAATCGGTCTCGAAACAAAAAAGTTATGATGGTTTGATCAGCTGATATATTAAAAAGTCCTCTTAAGCTGAATATCGTCGAGTTTTAATCTCCCTTTTATTGATGGGAATAAAACTGTGTAACTTTTGTGTGCCGGTTATAGCTTGCACATTTTTAAATTTTGACATCAACTCAGCTTCAAAATTTTCAAAAGCAGAATTTAGCAGAATTGAAAGGTCCATAACTTTTTAACGAATGGCGATAAGAAAAAAACTAAATGATTTTATGTTCTTAGAACCTCAATAGGAACCTATAGCCGAAAAATAAGAGAAATCGAAAGCCATGAGGTCAATTTTTGAAAATAAGTATAGCGTTATGCGTGGAATGGGCGTAGTGTTTTATTTTATATGGAAACCGTAATTATAAAAACCTTACTATTGTAATACCTGAAAATAATATAACACATTTATTACTTCTACATTAGAGTGGAATGAATTGTTGACCTCACCGGCTTCATATATTTTTGGAAACTGCTCTTCAAAATACATTTTTTTGCATTTTTAATTGTTTTTTTTTTGTGACATAACTTTTGGCTTTGCCCGAGGTACAACAATACAAGTGAACATTTGAAACCAAACATTAGATATATAATTTTCGGCGATGGTTCTCATACTTAAAGTATCCATACACTGGGATTGTATATCCCGGTGTTGAATCACCATAAAGGCGATTTTTCTTTTCTTTTTGCATAACAGAAACCTAAATATATTCTTGAAAACAAATATATTAATGATTTTTTTTAACCTTCTCATATACAGGGTGTCCCAGACCTAGAGGACAATCCAGCGGGGGGTGAATTCTCATGGTGAGACGAGCAAAATGCCCCCTTGGGAGGTAGGAGGGAAAACAAAAAAAATAGATGCCATTATGTTTTAATCAATAACTTACATGTCTCTGCAATGATTACCAAAGTTAATAGCTTTTTGAAAATAAAATTAAATGTCCTTTAAGTTATTAGCAAGTGGTCAAGTGCTAATAACTTAAAGAACATTTCATTTTCTTTTCAAAAAGCTATTAACTTTGGTAATCGTTGCAGAGGCATGTACGTTATTGATTAAAACATAATGACATCTATTTTTTCCCCCTCCTACTTCCCTAGGGGGGCATTTGCGACCACACCCACTCATATAATTTTTTGCTCGTCTCATCATGAGGAATCACCACCCCCCGCTGGATTGTCCTCTAGGTCTGGGACACCCTGTTTAATATTCCTAATTTTGTTTCATTTTCAGAGTCTCAAATAAATATACTTTTTAGCAAAACATTCTGTAAGTATTCTTTTTCTTAAAGTTGTGTGTGTCCTCTTAAAATCCCGTTTGAAAAAAGTCAGATTACTGCTTTCAGAACAGTTTTACAAACAAGAAAGCAGTGGGGTAAATATTTACTCCGGTTTTTAATTAACAGGTCAGGCCTGTAGCCAGACCAAGAAGACAGAGGGGGCAGGCATGAATCTTGGGTGGGGGGAAAATTTTTTTGTTTTTTCATTTAAATAAAAAAACAATTTTTAACGTGTGAAATTAATACAGTAATTACTTACTTACCTCTAAAACGAATTCCAATGCCCCAACTTTTCCGTAGGGTCAAATTTTGAAAAATTCCTGTTTGACCCATTTAGAGAGCACAAACATTGTATGGGGAACACCCCAGGGGGGTTACAGGGGGGTTCCAGGGGGTGTGCCACTGGCATGGATGGATCGGCCCTCTAAAGTGAGAAGGGGTCGGTCATACATTTGGACTCGATCGCGGCACTCTAAATGGGTCAAAGAGGGATTTTTCAAAATTTAACCCTACGGAAAAGTTGGGGAATTAGAATTCGTTTTAGAGTTATAGTTCCTCGGGCAAAGTTTCTTATTTTGATCCCTAGAATACGAATTTCACTGAGCAATGGGCGATTTTTTTGCCTCCCCACAAATCGACCCGGCCTAATATACATGGATATATAGATCTTTTTATACGTGAGATTAATACATAAAAAATAATAAAAAAATTAATTCAGGACCTTGTAATAAAATGAAGGTAAACATACAAGATTTATTTAAAGTGGCTACAAATATAGGAAAGAGTAGCGAAATGGGCTAACATATGTATCTATAAGACATTTTTTAAGTAAAACAAATAAAAAAATTTAATTAACCCGCATCCGTCGTTTGCATCAAATTGATGCAAATTTTTTATTCAGATTTATATATTAAGAACAAAAATGCATGTTTTGATTTAAATCTTTTGCTTTTTGAAATTTTTGCTAGAATTAAGATTTGCAGATTTATTATTTTAAAATAAGTAAAGATTCATCATGCATAAAAAAAAATTTTTAAATTAAAAACATTTCAATGAATTATATATTCTTTTTGTATCTGCATCAAATTGGTGCACAACGTACTTTTCATTTCTAGAAATCCTATGGATGCGGGTTAAAAAATTATAATTTTTAATTATTATTAAAATTCAAATCTTATTTTTTGGTAGCAAGTGTTGGCGACCCAGTACAAATTTCAAAAATTGTAGCAATTTGTCTGAAATTTTTTGTCAAACAAACTTCATATACATTTTCAAGTCATGAATAGGGTAAATGTATATATTTTTTGTTATTTTAAACTAAACTAATTTTAAAGCAATAAACAAATATATCAACAAAATTCATATTAATTATTCATTTAAAGTTTTCATTGTCTGATTTGGCCAGGGGGCAAACGGCTGTAGTAGGGGGCATTTCTCCCCTCGACCCACCATGGCTACAGGCCTGTAACATGTCAAAAAATGGGTGTGTGGTTTAAAACATGATGGCAAAAGTTTTGCAGATCTTGTGTAAGTTTATTAAATAAATCAATATTTCTTAGTGACCTATATTCTAAGTCGATATAAATTCCGCTTTTTTAATTAAATGGGAACACAACTGAATTAATGAAGGATACGTTTTGTTTTTCAGAACAATAGGATCCACAAATGCGAAAATTCTTAATGCCCCGCCTTCGTGCCAGAAATTAAATCTTTTAAAAGTTCTCAGTTTTATTTATCTATTTTTCACAGTTTGCCCAGCAAATAAATCAAATGACGCTGATTAGAGTACAAATTACGTTTGAGGTTACAGCTGGAGACAATCAAAATTAATTTAAATTAAATACACAAGCTAATTTAAATATGAAGTAATAAAATTAAAACTCAAGGTGACTCAGATAATTTTAAAATGTATTTAAATAAAAGATGTTAAAAATTTCATAATATAATATGTTGATTTTGTGACGAAATTGCTGTTTTTGCACAAAAACGCGGTTAACCCCATTTTTCCCGTTTTTAAGAGTGTTAGTCTCATTTTCTCTTTTGGGTTGAAAATTCCTGCAAAACGGGGAAAATTCTCAATAACGTTAAGGTTAGATAAAATTCAATTTTCAAAATATTTTTAATATTATTTATAGGCTTTTTGATCATATGTTTATATGCAATTAAAAACGCAGTTTTAATTCATATTCATATACCCGACGTTTCGTTGGCTATTATCCAACATTTTCAAGGGATTTTTTATTAAATTTCTAAAACAAAAACAAAGAACACTGGATTTATATATATAGGAATTTACATGATTCTCTTTTCTGGCAACACTGGTTATGTTAAATAAATTCTGCTTTTATACACAGCAAAAGCAACACCACAAACTTTGCAATTTAATTTTAAGCATATGGGCATTTCCATGGTCGCGCACGTAACGTTTGTACGCTTTTTTTTTTGTTAAAAATTAAAAAAAGCACAGAAAAATTTTAACTATTTCTGTTCTGTTTTGATTTTTGGATAGCACTCTAGTAGTACTATATTTAGTGTAAAAGGTGGAAGCGATCGAAAGTAAAGTCTAAAGATATAAAAAATGGCGCGTTACGATACAAAATATAAAAGTGGTTTTTGTCTGCATCAATGTAAACGAAAAAATGTGCAAAGTGTGCACGAGTTTTTTTTATGAAAGTTATTTAAGTATAATCTGAAATAATGTTGCTTAATATTCATAATTTTTTCGTTGAAAAATCAGTGCAGTGGCTTTTTTAAACCTTTGCTACTTGCACTAATTTTAGTTAAATTTTTTTTTATTTTTGGTTTTGCAAATGAAAGTAATGAAACAAAAGCCGACTCCATAACAAACATTTTTTTTTTAATTATAACACAGTGTGACGAAATTGGCAAAAAAAAAGCACAACCAAACTTTATTAAAATTCGTAACGAGGGATATGTTAAGAGTCCATCGCACCTAATTTGACCTCTCAATGTAGTCATAATTTTTTCAATTTATTTTTAAAGTTGAAGTATTCGAATTTTGATGTGCAGACATTCCTTTAATTTTTACAGCCGTTTTCCTTGTTGGAAATAAAAAACAAATTTCACTTCCTTTCTGCATAACTTTGAGTAGAATAAGGATTTGTAAAAGATTTGAAAAAATGGGAGCATTTTATATGGTAGTAAATATAAAGATAGCACTCAGTTTTTGACGAAAAAAGTTAAAATTGGCGCCATTTAAGGAATTCTTAACCGATTTCAATGTTCTCAAGTTTAATTAAAAGGTATTTTTACGTGCAATTATTTTTTGTGAAAAACAAATGTCATAAACGGAATATTTTTTAATTAAAATTTATAGAAGCACAATTTTTTTTTGGTCAAAGAAAAGTACAAGAATTTGCTTCGCTACACGCTTTATTTTGTATTTTATCGCAATTCTTTTTACATAGTCTTATATAAAGCAAAATACTACGAAAAAGAAATGGATTTTATTTTTCATTTTCAACGAAGCAAATAGCTGTAAAAATTCAATGAATATCGGCACAACAAAATTCGAACACTTCAACTTTAAAAATAAATTGAAAAAAATTGTTACGAAATTTGGAGGTCAAATCAGATAAGATGGACTCTCAACATGTTTCTCTTTAAGAATTTCTATAAAGTTTGGTGGAATTTTTTTTTGTCGATGGCACAATGTGTTTTAACTCAAGAAAAAGAATATTTGTTACTAAATTATTTAGTAGGCTTTTTTTGAGTGACCCATTCGCGAAGTTATTTTGATTGTCGTATTCTGTACATTTCTGACTTGGATTTAGCTAACGTATTCAAGATCACTTCATATTGAGTTCTATCCCAGCCTTTACACAAAGTCAACTACATATTTGCATGAAGAATTGACTTTTTCAACGATATATCACTGATATATATTTTTAATAAAATGTCGAAATTACAGCTAAAATAATTAAAAATGCTCTTAAATTTTTCTGATATCTTTGACTTTGACGTCAATTAAATTACTAAATGTTTTTGGCAATAATCTTTTATGTGGAAATAGTCTGAAGCCTTTGCCGCCTAACAAAAAATGTTACGGTAAATTCGAAAATCCAAGTATGCAGTTACAATATCCTCCCACCATACATGAGATGCCAATTATGTCTCGGACCAAGTTTAATTTTACTGTTGGACAGTGTAATATGTTGAATTTGAATTTTTCGCCCATGTTTGAATAATCTAATTTTAGTTAAGTTTTAGTTTATAAGCCATAGATACATTCCACTTTTTTTAATTTTTTATTATTACTTGCATTAAGTGCTAAATTTTTTAACAGTGTAATATAAATATATGTTGTTCTTTGGGTCGCATGGCGATACACGTTGAATTGTTTTTGCTATTCTTATGTCTTTTCACATTTTTGATAGTCTAACTGCCTGACTTTCCGTCTGTCGAATAGAACCTAGCATTCCTTAATTCATATCATGTTTAATTCAACTTTTTTTATCTTCATTTTCTTATTTTTTTTTTTTTGTTCTTTGTCTTATTTTTTTATTTTTTTCTCTGTCTTAACTCTTTTGACTATCTTGTGAACATGACCCTAGTTGAGAAATATTTATGTTTATTTATTTAATTTCATTTTAGTTTTTGCATAATGAATAAATTATTTAAAACTTCTTCTTTATGTTTTTCATCTTCTATCATAGCTTCAGAGTATGTGAATGAAAGCTTTTGAAGTGCACTGTAATCTGTGCTGGAGTCCAAAATCAGAAGTACAAAAACAATGTTGCATGTGTTGGCTTATATTTCATCAGAAATCAAAATATTCTAAATGTATGCAGAATTTCTTCAGGTGGAAATAAAGTTTAGGTTAGTGCTACTTTAAAGCTCTAGCATTTATAAAATATACAAATTTTATAATAATCTCGATAAAAACTCAGTTTCACTTTGATTTTTATGAGAGTAAGCATCACTTTTAAAACATTTTTTTAAATATATCTTCATTTGTGTGAAGACGCTTTATTAACATAACTTTTAACCATCTAAAACAACAACACAAGCTTTGACATTTCAATTTGAGCTGTTCTAAAAATACACAGAAAAAATCGTCTTTAAAACAATTGATCCCACACTAAAATTAAAAACTTTTCTATTTCTGTACGATGCTGCGCTGCTCTAGTTTTTCTACTAACTTTTTATTTTAACTCAAAGTTAAAAAATAAAATGAAAAAAAAAACAAACCCTACACACTTTTTTCTATTTCTCTGATCTGTCACAAGTAATTCCGGCAAATATTTTACTTTGACATCCGTTGCTTGTGTGTCCTGCTGCCTGTGTTAAGCTCACTTCAATGCACGCCCTACGCCTCTTCCATGTCTTTAAAGTGCTTTGCTGCTAGTCTGTGTGCCAAAAAGTGTTGCACTCTGCACTAAGTTCACACACGGTGACGCCTTTTGAAGTGTTGCTGCTTGTTACTTTTACTTTGCTGCTTTGCTTTGCTTTGCCTAGCTTTAGTTTAGTTTTTCTTATATTTTTTTTTTAATGATTTCATGTATTTTGTGTAAGTTTTGCTTTTTTATTTCTTCGAACTTGTAAAAGTATTCCATTTTTTACTCGTCTGCTGTAGTTGTCTCGTACTTTAGGGTGGGTATTACAGAAGTTTTGAGTCTGTAAATGAAATAATTTCTATTTGCTCATCTTAAAATATCCTTTGTTTTTAGAACTCTTTTTCAGTTATACTATCTATATTTTACCGACTATCTTTCATTGGTTACGAAAGAAATTTAATTTCTAAAAGCGATTTTGATATGACTTTTATGTTTTTGAGAAGAATTTTGAGTTACAACATAGCACTGTAAAATTTAAACAATCTGCCTCATTTAATAAAAAAAATTTGTACAAATTAGTTTAAAAAAACCCATATATGTCGCAGGCGATAGAATTATATGAGGCACTATGAGACACTAAAGTTATCAAAATGTTGTCAATATTTTAGCGGTCTTTTTTCTTTGAAAATTTTTTTAGAGTTTATTTTTTTCCATAAAAAGTTCATTGCATGTGTGTGGAATACGAATAAAATTTCAGATTAATATCTTTAACAATAGCGAATAAACATCTGTATTAGACCGTCCCATTTTTTACTTTTTTGAAAAGTTCCAGGGACATGTTGATTTCTGATTCTACTCTTAAAAACATGAATTTTTGTATATAACACTTTAATATTTACTTACAGTAAATAGCCGCGCAAGCGGCTTTTCGGCTAAAAATTCATTTTTTCGAAAAAACAAGAAATTTCTTTTTCAGTATTTTGCATAAACTAATCAAATTTTCCATTTTATGCTATAAGAAAAATTGCATTTTGTTCAGTACATTTTTCTTAAAACTCTGCAAAGTGAAATTTTGATTATAATTTTTTCGAAAATTTGATAACTTCAACTCACATCACCCCACGTTACAAGAGCATGAAGAAGAAGTTTATGACTATGTAAATTTCGAATTTTTAGAATTCTTAAAACTCTGCAAAGTGAAATTTTGATTATAATTTTTTCGAAAATTTGATAACTTCAACTCACATCACCCCACGTTACAAGAGCATGAAGAAGAAGTTTTTGACTATGTAAATTTCGAATTTTTAGAATTCTTAAAACTCTGCAAAGTGAAATTTTGATTATAATTTTTTCGAAAATTTGATAACTTCAACTCACATCACCCCACGTTACAAGAGCATGAAGAAGAAGCTTTTGACTATGTAAATTTCGAATTTTTAGAAGTCTTAAAACTCTGCAAAGTGAAATTTTGATTATAATTTTTTCGAAAATTTGATAACTTCAACTCACATCACCCCACGTTACAAGAGCATGAAGAAGAAGTTTTTGACTATGTAAATTTCGAATTTTTAGAAATCGAAAAAAATTCAATTTTATTTTTATTAAACTTAGCTACGTAAGCAGGTATGTTAAAGTTATATGTATATGATATTAGCTTTAATTGCAAGACAATCAACTTTATTTTTGTTATGTGCAATTATTTGAATGACTTTTTCTGTGGTCACAAGGAATAATGACTAAACTGAAAGTATCGGAAAAAACGATATTTTTATTGCACTAACTCCGACCTTTTTCCCGAAATATATGAACCGTTACAAACGAAATATGTGTAGACATAAGTGATATTCTATTATGTGTAATAAGTTTTTTCCTGCATCCTTCCAAAGATTGGCAATAACGAAAATGGCGTATCGCTTTTTTACGATAGCTTGAGTTTAGTCATTCTTCCTTGTGACCACGGATTTTATAGTATTGATCGGATATTGATCATTCTTCGAAAAAACATCAATCTAAAGCACAGACTTAAGTGCGCTTGTTTTTTTAGAAGGGGAAATCACAATCTCGTGTATTTTGGAAATTTGTGCTTTTGTAAAAAATTTTAAAAATTTCTTATCAATTGTGAACGGTCTTTTTGGTATAATTTGCTACATTTGTTGTAAATGCTACATGTATAATTTTTTACATAAAATTCACAGCTTATTGATGAAAAGCAAAATTTTTTTTTACTAAAAATTACTAAAACTCAATTTCATGTCGAAAAAATCTTGAAGCACAATTAATTGGTTTTTTTATTTGCTTATGTTCCATATCAGTTCTATTTGCCTTTACTTTTTTTCATAATCAGCTGTCAGTTTGCAGTTTAGTATTGCAATGTATAGTAAATCTAAGCTATGGTTTTTGCTGTTGCATATATGCAATAGCGCAGTTAATGCATTCCTTTTTATTTTCTTAGTGTAGAGTAAAAATATGTTCTACCATTTTGCAAATACTATGATGCAAAACCATTTGCACCGGATTGTGAATAGCCCTAGTATGTTCTCAGCATTGCGATGCAATTGTTTTGTTGCTATGAGTTGGCCTTTGAGACCTTCGCTGGCTTTACTATACTAACAGTCTTTCAATATTTTATCTTGTAAGGAATTTAATAAGATGCATCCTTCCTTGTGGAGCACGAATTAAAATTTTTTGGAAACTAAAAAATTATTTGAAAATTCAACAACTTTAAATTATCTAGCAGAAAGAGACTTGGAGCTTCTTACTATGGTAAATAATACGTGGACAATGGATCCAGAACATCAAAATGGTGTTTTTCAAGTAATTGATCATTTGAATAAAAAACATCCGGACAACAGAACGCGTACAATACTTCGCAATTTAAACTAATGTCATATAATTTTTTTTCCTATGATTATTTGCATACCTACTTTAGACGTAGATTTACGTTTAATAAAAATAAAATTGAATATTTTTCGGAAAAACTCACTGTGTGGTTTTGTTGGTTTTTATAAAATATACCTTATCATAAATCTTCGAAATAAACATAAAAATTTTTGCTGTAAAATTCTTTAAAATAAAATATTTACATAATTAAAAAATTCTTCTTTCTGCTCTTGCAACACGGGGTAAAGTGAATTGAAGCTATCAATTTTTAATTTTTATCAAAAATTCATTTAAATTCATTTAAATCAAAATTTCACTTTGCAAAGTTTTAAAAAAAAATGTACTGAACAAAATGCAATGTTTCTTATAGCATATGATGAAAAATTCTATTAAATAAGTGTAAATTGATAAAAATTGTTTCGTTAGTATCAAAGTTATAGGCAAAATACTGAAGAAGAAATTTTTTGTTTTTTCCAAAAAAAGAATTTTTAGCCAAAAGTCTTTTTAACCGATTGCGCGACTATTTACCGTGAGTTAATATTAAAGTGTTATATACCAAAATTCATTTTTTAAGAGTAGAATCAGAAATCAACGTATCCCGGGAACTTTTCGAAACACGTTGAAAAAGTGGGACGGTATAATCTGTTTACTATAGAACAAATTGCATGTCCAATTAAAATTTAAAACGCGGTTTTCTGAAAAAAGCATTTTTAAAAACTGTGCCAAGGATTATGGAAAAACTATAAGTTGGATGGAACTCAAACTTTTTACCTATTTTGTCATCGCCAAACATACTAAGGTCCTTAGATTCATCAAACACCTTAAATATTTAAGGTAAATAATCTGCCATGGAAGAATTTTCAAAGTTATATAATTGCAATTTGGTAATTGCATGCCTTTGTCGTAGGTAACATTCTTGGTTTAGATGTCTTTTGTTAAACAAATTTCGTTTTATATAGGAACATGCAAGTTGCTTAAAATTTCCAAGAAATTGACACCACGAAAACTTTCGTACTTGAAACACACAAAAAGTTTTAAGTATTAATTTTATTTTTTGGTGAAACAGAAAAAAATATCAATCAAAAATGAAGGTGCTGGTTTGAAAGTGAATAACTCGGTCATGTTACAAAGGATTGCATTAATTTTTTTTTTAATTTTGATTAATTCTCCGTCCACTCGTGTTTGAATCCTTTTCATTTTCGTTTCCCTTGTAATTTTTCTAATTTTCCAAAAAAAAAACCATAACGAATATCAGTATTTCGCCAAAAACTTTGGTAAAAATATTTGTTGTTGATATATTTGTTGTTGAAAATATTCGTAACCAAAAATTTATTTTTGAATGTTCTTTCATACGGTTTGCATAAATGTAGGGTTGATTTAAATATTCTATTGTAAAAATTTAAAAACGTTTTATACGATCGAAAAATCAAACCTAGCACTGTCATAATTAACTTTATTTTGTATTTTTGTAATTTTTTTTGCATAAAAAGTAATGGGGTAGTGAAAGAATCATGCCAATTTCTCAATTAGTTTCTGAGTTATACTCTCAAATACCCCTTTAAACACTGCCACAGCAACAACAGCGCCACCTACCGGGTCAAATTTTGGATCTAAGCCATCTACAGACCCAGCCGCACACACACACACCAAATTTCATCAAAATCTGTTCAGCCATTTAGGAGGAGTTCAGTGACAAAACCATGGACAGAAGAATTTTATATATGTATAAAGATAGCAAAAACTATAAGAATATCCTCAATCATTCCTAAAAATTAAAAACTCGTTTTTTTTAGAACGTTTAAAGATAAAAAATTGGGTCATTTTTCAAGTTGTTCGTTCAAAGTGTCGCCAAAAAATAAACATTGGCTGACAATGGCTACTCTAAATTTTTTTAGAGTTATCTTTCATATGAATATCGATATTTTCATTTATCTCTTTTAGAAGTAGAGAAACCGTTTGCACTGTTTTTGAGTTCGAAAATTAAGTTCACACTGCGAAAGGCTTATAAGGGTACATAGAAGGGCAAAAACAAAAAAACAAAAATTCCATATATATACTTAGTAGCACTCGGTTAAAAATTGTAATCCAAACTTTGGTTTAAAGGAATTTTTAATCCAAAAATAACTACTTTTTAATCCAAACATTAGTTTAATTTAGCTGGGTCTGAAACCTATGTTCCTGAAAAGAACATACTTTTATTCGTAATGATTCAAAATAAGCGAAACTATGTTAACAACTGAGTTGCATGAGTGCATAAGGCATTGGACCAGCACATCAGAGGACGTGTGTTCAACTCACGAACTGGTCAGAACATTTTTTTATTTTATTTTTAGCTGGATCTCGAGCCCACGTTTTCTGCTCGCTTGCTTACTTACTGCAAGCCTACTTGCATTCGTTATGATGCAAAATAAGCGTAACTTTCTAAACAAATGAGATGGCCGAGTTGATAAGGTGTTGAACCAGCACAACAGAGGACGTGTGTTCGAATCATGAACTGGTCAGGAAAGTTTTTTATTTGAAGTTGCTTTTTTAAACTTTTTTCGGGTTGAAAACTAATCTTTTTTGGATTGAAAAAGTTTAAGCTTTACCTAGGATTCTAATCTTTTAAATAAATCTTTTAATAAAAAGTAATCTATTTTTGGTGTTGTCCTCTAAATTTTAAACTTTCTCTTGGATTAAAAAGTAATATTTTTTTGGTGTTGTCCTATAAGTAATCTAAAAAAGTTCAAAAATTTAGTCCAAGATTTTTAATCGTATGTTGTTGTATGTACAGGTGTCTTTTTAATTATATTTAAAAAAAAAATTCGCAACAGAGTTTTGTTGTCAGCCGTTCAGATAAAAAAAGACTCTTTAAGGCTTGAAGACTCTTAGCCGAAGTAGCTGATAGTTTTCGAGCAAAGGTTATTTCAAAAAAACTTACAAATAAAATTTTCTATCTCAAGAGTTTTATAATTTTTTGTGTAACTTACGGCACAATTTTAAAACTTTAATAGCAGTGTTTTTAAATGCTCAAGGTTCGAAAACTATCTCTTCAGTGGTGTTTCGTTGTTTGGAAACACAAATTTTTTTGAGGTGCACATTTTTCTAATAAAATCTATAATGGATTTTCTATTCTTTAATTACATAAAAAATTCTTAACAAAATTAATCACTCTAAAATTGTGAAAAATATTCCTTTAAAGAGACGACACATAGTTACATAGTACAGCAAAAGTTAAAAATTACTCTCGATTGAGCGCCCTTTTAAAAATACCGAAAAAATTTTAATTACTATTATTTTTTTTTTTTTCTTGAAAGCCCACTTCATATTATATCGACAACTATTGCACTAGTGTTTTGCACTTTTCAAATAGATAACATCTTATACGAAAATTATCCCACAAGCATCCTAAAAACCTTGCCTTAAGATGGTGTCTTAGCCTTCTTTGTACCCGATTCTCAACTTTCAGTTCATTATTGTGTCTTTACCTTCCATTACGAAGTTATAATTTTTGATGCATTTTGAGTTGTTTTTTGGCGAGAATGTTGGATTGAATGACGAGAGTAATGATGGCTTCCAAAATCGCTATATAAAATTTCGGTCGAAAACTGTGGATCTTTTCTCCACAAAGTCCTGTATATGGAATTTTTAGTCACGTATAATTCAATAATTAAAACTAGATAAATTTTTCAATAATTAAATGTTCACTTGTGTGGCGAATTGTGCCGTCAAACGAAGACATGTTATGTGGATTAGTCCAACACATTTCTTGAAGAATGCTGATTTTGGTTTTACAGCTGACTAATTTCTAAAAGCTATGACGGGGGATGTTTTTCCATAATGAAATGTGATCTGTCATAAAATTTCTACTGAAAAAATTATCACTAAGAGAAAATATAATTCAGGTGAAATATTTCTTAACCGATGGTGGTCCCTTAAATTTACTATAGACTTAAACTATTTTTGCTGTGCAATGTAAAAAAGCGACTGAAGTCAACAAAACTAATTATATCTATAATTACACATTTGACTTTGTCCAACAACTTTTCTGCTGCGTTTCCTTATTGTGTTTCCTTTTTTTGCTCTTTAAAGAGCACAAAAGAAAATCGCAGGAAAAACAAGATGAGACAAACACATAACTCAGCCACCGACCAACCAACCGGCCTACTATACGATGATCATGATGTTGATGATGATGGTTATGATGCCTTGCGTCAATAGCATGGAGCGCACAGTGATGCGATTGGTACAACTTAGACGGAAAATATTATTTTGTGGATTTTTTTTTGGTATGTTTTGATTTGGTATAGGAAACTACAAAAAAACTATTTCAAAGAAAATTGGACAAGTGGGCGTTGCAGCTGCCATACAACTAAAACACATTCTGTGCTATATATTATCTTGGAAAGGAGATAAGCTACGATATCAAAATTAAGCACAGACGACTAAGATGTAACTTCCAAAATATGTTAAAAATTTCGGTTCGATTTGACATGTGGGCGTGCCAGCTGCCAAACACATTTTGTGCTATATCTTAGAAAGGAGATAAGCTACAATAACAAAATTAAACACAGACGTTTTATATGTGGTTTCCAAAAAGTGCTAGCAATTACTGCGTGATTTGACAAGTGGGCGTGGCAGCTTCCAAACAACTTTAACACATTTTGCACTGTATCTTGAATGTACGTTAACAGCAACACTAATAGAATTATCGATTGATAACTAATATGTGATCTTAAAAAATCTTGCTAAATTTCGGTAGGATTGGACAAGTACGCGTAGCACCTCCGATATATGTGAAATATATTTTGGCCCATAATTAAAAAATGAGAATAGCTGCTAGTGATGATGATCAAGAATATATATTAAGGTGGCTCAATTACTTTTGTGATAAATCGTACCCCCAGGGCGTATTCTATGGGTAATTTTAAGCAACTTTTCTGAAGAAACCATAGATCGAAATTGGATTTCAAGGCCCCGAAAATTTAAAAATATCTATTATACTGGGCCAAACCGGGTAATTTATCAATATTAAGCAATACTTTGTGTAAAAATAAGATAAAAATCATAAAAGTGTTATGGTAATTTCCTGGATAAAAAATTAGAAGAAGTTCCTGAACAACACATCGCTCCTCATGTCATTGTAGGGTCTAGGGCCGAAATTATTTAAAATTAAAATTGATGTTATTAAAGCTTATTTAAAAACTTTTTTCTACAGGGAGCTCAGTATATATTTAAAATTTGTTATCTCCGGTTCTAGCAATCAGCTCTACTCCAGTTTTAATTATAATTCTACTCCACTCTTCTCTATAGTAGCATTTTAACGTAGGAACAACGTAGAATTTAAAACAAAATGTCGAAATTATCGAATATTTTAAGAGTTCAGTTCGGCTTTGAATTCATAAGAAAAAGAAAAAATCTATAAATCTTTAATTTAAATTCAACGTACGGAGAGGAATGTGCAACTATTTACCAGTGTTTCGAAACGTGCAATAGAGAAGAATCGCTAAGAAAGTATGGCGGTGACATTAAAAAGCCACGAAAAATTACCACGGCTTGCTTGAAAACAAACAAGATTTCAAGAGAGACGGCGTTTCATAAAAATTTTTGTATATTCCTTAATTTTGTTTTTGTAATATCTTTTAGTTTTATTTTTTTTCAATTTTGTTTATCAATATTTTTTAAAAATAACTAAAATACAAATTACTTAAATAATACTGTCGTTATAAGGTTAAGTGTTAATCTTATTGTTTAACTAATTTTTCATGATGACTTTGCTAAACATGTCGATTACAAATCAGGCGTTCGGGGTATCAAAAGTTAGAGGAACTCATAAAAACGATTTCTGCATACTTTTTTTTCAAATCGGAGAAAATTTATCGGAGCGTTTTTGATTATCCTGAAGGTCTTTTTGTTAAAAAACATGTTTTGTGCTTGTAACTTTTTATTTTTCAAAGAACACATACCCAAATCCGCAAAAAAATATAAATTCTTTACTTATACCAACATTTAGGCAAAAAGAAATTTTTTAACTTATGTTTTATTATTACTCTTATTGACCTCCAAACATAGAATTATTTGCTAAAAATAAATTTTGTTAAAACCTCTGTAAAAGACACATTTTCCATTGGATTTACGTAAAATTGATCTTGTTGGAAAGGGATTAAAAAAAAATAAAAAAAGAAAGCACTTTAAAATCTCTTGAAAAGTATACAATTTTGGAATCACTTCAAAATTTATTATAATAATAAAAGATACTTTTTTCCAGCAGTTTTAATAAAATGTGTTTCTTAAACAGTAAAAATATCTTTTTTATAGGTCAATAAGAGTAATCATTTTATGAGCGTTGGACAAGGGGGCGTAACATGCCGGGTTTCAGCTAATAAGTTATAATAACTAATTTTTAAAATTATTTTGGGCCTAAAAGAAATTTGTTTTTTTAGCAGATTTCTAAAGTCGATTACTGACGTTTAGTCGTTTTTCACACACAGATTTGTTTTAACCGATATATTAAAATAAGGTATAATTTAATTTCTTTCCAACAAGATCAATTTTAGGTAGATCCAATGAAAAATGTGTTTTTACAGGGGTTTTGACAACATGTGTTTTAAAAATAGCAAAAAATTATATGTTTGGAGGTCAATAAGAGTTATAATAAAACATAATTTAAACAATTTCTTTATGCCTAAATGCTGGTATAAGTAAGGAATTTATATTTTTAGAAGATCTGGATATGTGTTTTTTGAAAAATAAAAAGTTACAAGCAAAAAACATGTTTTTTACAGAAAGAACCTTCAGGAGAATCAAAAACGCTCCGATAAATTTTCTCCGATTTGAAAAAAAATTATGCAGAAATCGTTTCTATGAGTTACTCTAACTTTTGAGAACCCGAACGGCGGAATGTAAATTTTGATCCGGTCTAGTGTTGATGCTTTTTAACCCATTCTTACACAAATTTTTGCTTTGCATTAATAGAGTACCCGGCTATTTTTCAATTTTCGGGGGCTCGAAATCCAAGTCCGACTAATGGTTTCTTCGGTAAAGTTGCTTAAAATCATCCATAGAATACGCCTGAGGGGTACGATTTGCTACTTTTTTTCACACATACAAATTGACCCACCTTAATATATATATACTTTTTTATACCCGCCATGCCTACTTGGCAGGCGTTACAAATGGAGTAGCAAAATCAATATGGCCCTACCGTAGCTCAAATAATTTGAACGTGAAAAATTTTTCGCACAGTGTAATAAACACAATAGCCGCATTTTTACCTTTCCTTTCAGCGACCAGCTGATTGTGATTTGTCCTAACCAAATGTTCAACTACATTTTATTTAGAATTTCATCAGTAAAAATGACGTTCGGGAAACAAAATTTATAACCTGATCAAAGAATTCATCATTTTGTTAATCGCACCAAAGCACGAAAAACTCCACACAGAAGCTTAAATTTTAACTACACAATTTGAGTTTGAAAATAAGCCAAATCAGACGAAAACCACGCCAACTTCCCATACAAAGTGACTTTATAATAACAATAATATCTTTTTTAAACTCCGCAAAAATTAATTTCATCGCTTTAAATTTAGCAAATAAGCTTAAATTCTAACTACTGACTTTAAGTTTGAAACAGAGCCAAATCGATTAAAAACCACGTCTACCTCCCATACAAAGTGACTTTATAAAAACGATAAAATCTCTCAATTTCTCAATATCACAACTATACAAAACAGTCGAAACTTGGTTTTGAAATGAAAGTAAATAGCATTTTTAGGGCCATCAAACAGGTTAAGAAACAAGGCAACCGAAAGTTTGCGCAACTTAGCACTCTTAGAGATTAAATTAGACAAAATAGTAATAAAATAAAAAAAAAATGGTTATAATTTGAGGTGGCCCTTTCTTTTACTAAATGTTTTCCAAATTTTGCTTTTTTACAAATGCCACCACTAAGATATTTTTTTGTTTATTTTATATGTATTAAAAATGTTTCCTTTTAATAATATAGTGCGACTTATTAAGAATTTTTAACTCCCCGCACTCAGTCTCATCAACCACAAATTCAATATCTTTCATACGAAACGGTCAGAGCGTGTTTTATACAGGCATATTTTGGGCCATCATATAGATTAGAAGAAAAATTTTTTAAAAAAGTTGCGCATCTCAGCACTTCCAGGGCTTAAAGTAAATATTAGCTATAAAATAGAAGAATTTTGCAAATAGGAAGTGGCCCCTTTTTCGTTTTTACGCATATGTATCCTTAAATACCATTTTATAGCGCCAACATTTGAAAGAAAACGTTGTTAAGTTTATTTTATTTCAAAAGAGCATATATTAATTATAAAGTATGCCGATTTGTAACTTTTTTGGATATTGGGAAATATTTCAAAATTATAATTAAGTAAAACTACAAAATATCGTATTTGGGCCAACTTTCAAGAGTTTTTGTATTTTTTGCAAAAAGAGGAGGTAAGTAAAAAATTATTCCGGAGATCAGTGGATATTTTTTAAGATTTCTACATGCACAAAATTAAAAATTCGATTTCGAATTAATTCAGTCTATCATGCCCTTTCACATCACTGTAGAGCGCCCAGCATGACATGTAGCCGGTACTTGCCACACTTTTTGCCCACTTCTTCACACAGCTAAGACGCCCGCTCTAAGCAAAACAATAACAACAAGTTAAACTGAGTGGCGCTTGTGCTGCTGCCTGCTTCTCACAAAAGGAGGTAAGAGAAGAAAAACAAGCATTTTTAATGAACCTGCAACGCGGCAAAAATACAACCGCGAAATGCGGCAAACAACGACAAGCGTTGCCAACTATTATGGTAGCTTCCGTTGCGCCTTAAAGCAATGCGCGAGGTTACAGGAAGAGTCATGGAACAAAGGAACAAGAGTGCGGGTGAGTGCCACAGATACGCAGCAGAGAGAGAGAGAGAGAGAGAGAGAGAAAGAAAGCGTGTATGCAGCGTTGCCATATGGTCCGATACATCGGATATGTTACGATTTTAATACTTGAATCCGACGTTCCGATATTTGACCAAAATTCTTCAAAATGTTACGATTTCAGAAAAAGTAGATCCGGCGTCCGATTTTGCATATATTTTTATATGCATATATATATATGAAAAGAAAAAAATTAGTATAATAAAATTGATGGCAACTTTAAAATAAAAAGATGCGATGGTGTTTCTGCACTTCCAATAATGGAAAAATTTATTTTTGAATTGTTAAGCTTACGGAATTCCTCAGCTAACGTTGAGCGAACTTTTAGTCAAATAAATATTAATAAACCTAAAGTTCACAATTGATTAGAGTTAGATACAATGGAAGGAACTCTGCATACAAAAGCTTATCTGCGTATGAAAGCTTTTAACTGTTTTAATCTTGAAATTGATAAAGAATTGATAAACAAATTTAATAAAGCAATGTAAAAATTCTATTTTTTACACATATTTTTTTCACTAATATCTAATTTTTTTGTAGTTTTTGCTGGCAAACAACAACATTTTTTCGTTAATTTACTTGAAGCAAAAGCTTTACATTTATAGAGTTAAAATTGAAAAATTATGTATTATATCTCTATACATTTAATTTTTACCGATTTAAGAGACATACATTAAACCAAACTGTGTTGCAAATGTATTTTTAATTTGATTTTTACTCTTTGTTTGTGTGTTCAAAAATATTTTCAGAATGTAATTTATTATAATATATTTGCTATATTTATAATGATTATTGAAATGACTTTTGAAAAAATGTGATTTATTTAAATAAATAAACTTTAAATACACGTCAATGCAATATTTTATTTGTCTTCTTTGTTGTAAAATTGAAAATTGACTGAAAATTTCTTAGTTCTTGTTTTCAGAGTTTCACAAATCCGACGAGCAGAGTGTAAAAGTAACGCTGTAAAATTTTTTTTCATGGCAGCACTGCGCGTATGTAAGACGATGCAGTGTTGCCAAATTGAAAGAAATTTTCTTTTTTGAGGGAAATTTTGAAATAATTTTTGGAAACAAGGGTAAAGTGAACTTTTTTACTCTGCAGAATGAAAAAATAGAACAGCTGTGTGTTTAATTTTTTGTTTGTTGCTTTACGAAAATATAGCGGTATAAATTGTTTTTGGAGTGTATCAAGAAATTTTTACGTTAACTACTTAGTATTTTCAAAGTCAAAAGTGATTAACCTTCATCGGTCCCTTATTTCTAGAAACGAATAGGTGCCTTGTGTGTAAATTTTACACACTTATTTCAGGAGCAATATTTTCATTAATGAATGAAATGCAAGCAATCTTCTCGTTAAAAGTAATTAATTATTAATTACTTTATAAAATTAAATAAAGGAGATTTTTAATTCGATTAAGCGAGTAAAAAATCCATATATATAAAAGTGGATATATGTATGTGGGTATGTATGTATGTTAATCACGTATATACTCAACAACCCCTTAACCGATCTTTATGAAATTTTCAGGGAAATTGAAACAATATTTTGAGAGTGCTCCTGGGAAGTTTTGTGTCGATTGGACATGGGGGCGTGCTACCTCCCATAAAACCCAAAATATGGGCTATCGCCCATAAACCACAAAATATGTTATATATCGGACGGTTTTTATCGTAAAAAACTAAAATTTTGTTTAGATGGTTACTATCGGCAATTGTACTAAAAATGGGCGTGGTCGCACTTTATCTACGACTACTTTTTCGAAAGCATGCCAATTCCTGAGTTGTACAAGTTTTGATAGTGAACTATATGTATATAAATGTTGCCACGCCTATTTTACCGCCTACCAATCAATTAAAGTTGTATATATAAGGCGGGTTGGATAGAATAAAACCAATATTTGGTAGTTATATTGCTTACTATGGTCGCAATATATCTACGCCCACTTTTTCGAAATCATGCTAATTCCCGAGATGTTCATACCAAAAATTGGTATGTAGGTGCAGTGGGACCAAGTGTCGGTCACTATATATAAAAATACTGACACCCTTACTTTTTTCGTTCATCTTTATTTATAAAAAATATATATATTTATAAAAAAATTAATATATGTATGTGTGTATATCACGTAAAGACTCCGAGACCGCTGAACCAATTTTTATGAAACTTTCAGGGAAACTGTAGCAAAGACTTTAGAATGTTCTTGTGAAGTCTGGTGCAGATTACAAAAAAGGCGTAGCATCTCAAATATATCCCAACATTTTCGATATCGAATAGCTTTGGAATAATAGGTCGCACAGCATCGTAATTTGGTTTGGTGAAACTTTGGAAAGTTCTTAAACGTATTCCAATTATGATTTTTGCATTAGAAAAGGGGGCATAGCACTTTATAAACAACCCAAATTTGCTACATCAAAAAGATTTGCAATTATAGATCGCACAGCCTCGGAATTCGGTATTTGACCACAACTTACAAGTGCCGTTCCACTCATAACATTTTATGGGCGTTGGACAAGAGGGCTTGGTAGCAACGCACCGGATTTTAGCTTAAGAAAAAATTCAAAATTGGGAAGATATCGAAACAAAAATTAACAACAACGCAGCAGACCAGCGCGCCAAGATTATAGTGTGTAAATTTTATACACAAGGACCTATTAGGGAAATTTTTTCTGTAGGGTAGCAGCTACACCTAGCGTAAAAAAAAGTCGAAAACATAAATTTTGCATACGATTTTTACATTGAGCCAAAGTCCTAGCTCGATTTGAAGAACTTTTATTAAAGAAATATCAGCTTGAAGTTGGAAAGTGTGTAAAATTTACACAAAGAACCGATTAAGGTTAATATTCAAAATCAGAAAAATTTGTGTTATTATCATTTGTAAAAGTTTTTATATCTTAAATAATTTAAAAACTCTCTTAGCTAATTTACCAACTAAACCTGCTATTGATAGAAAATTTCTGATATAAAAATGTGCTGTCATTGCAGAAGGAATTTGTGCCCATTTAAAACATATTAACGACAGTTGGGTATTTTTGTACCCAACTTATATCTCAATTACGGTGAAAGATACAAAGTTGAAATTTTATGTGTTAGTTCCTGTGATCAATATAAAATAACACATAAAATTTTTAAAAAAATCGCACGAAACGGTTTGGGAGCCGCCGTTAATGGGTTAAACGCTGAGTCCTCAAACTTTTTCTTTAGTGACATTTTTAAAAATTTAAACACGTAAAGCAAGCACGTAAAAAAGTAGAATCTGTAGAATTAGAACAGCTTTCAATAATAAAAACATAACATTTACTAATTTCATTGTGATCCCGGAGCATTTAAGTCTCTTAAAATTTTTTAATATGTACTACTTGATACTTATTATAAATATAATTTAATATAAACTGACTGTGAAATAAATAATTTATGTCATTTTTTTTCGTCAAAATATTCTCAAATTGATAATTTATATAAAACAAAACCATTAAACCATTATGGGAGAAGTGTTTTGTTGTTGTTGTTTTATTTGTTTCAAAGAAGACACTGTGGAAATTTTCGTGGGACTTATCGTCGTTCGCTTAGGGAAAAAATTTTGTTTTTCCCTAATTTGAGGAGAATTTTGTTAAAGGTACCTGGCAACACTGAGACGATGCGACTACAGAGAGGCGCGCGCGTGTTTAATTAATTATTAATAAAGAGTCAGTATTCGGATTACGTGTGGCAGCATAACGGTTTGCAACGTCATGAAAATGTTACGAGTTACTGCAATGTTCGTTTTTATTGGGAATGTTTTGCATAATTGATTAAATGGCGAAATAACGGTAGTAGCTATGATGAATGAAAATTAGAGAATGGCGTTTGGGGGCAGAGCAAAAGTAAGGAGCAAATCTGAACTTTTACGGCACGATAAAAAGGTATGACGTAGTAAAGGTAGGAGAAAAAGAATTTATGTAGTAAGCTTGATGGAAGAGGGGTGCCAATGCAAAAAAAAAATCACTGCAATTTATTGCATGCAGCATTTTAAAATATTTGTCGAATACAAAAAAGGCGTCTAAAAATATAACCCAATAACAAGCCTTGGCAATAGTGTCAAGAACATGAGCTGTCAAGTTTATTCAAGTGCATATCATGTCATACGCAGCAATTGCAATATATTTTCACAGCAACAACAACAACAACTACTGCAAAAACAAGCCATGTGGGTGTCTCTCTGACTAGCTGTCACTAGCAACCAAGTAGTCTATGTACAAGAAAACTTAAATAAAAAGATAGCAAAAAAAAATGTACCAATCCTCAGAGCAAATGCAAAATATTCGGAATTGCTGCGAATGGTGTGTGGACGGGTTGTGGCAAGATGTTGTCATAAAAACATTTAAATGAGTGTTGACATTACTCTGCAGGCCCCAGCGGTGTGTGAAAGGTAATGACGCTTACTTTGTATCTACGTTGAAAGCGGACGATGTGTTAGTGGGACATGTTTTGGTGGAATTGGAACATTATGAATGATGATAACAACACAACTTAAGTTTTGATGGCAACACAATCACAACTTGTATCATTTGAAAAGTTCTCAATTTAAAGACGACTCGAAAGGTTAACGTTTGAATATAAACAGATTAACTGCTTTATTCTGTATAGCAAAAATGCACACCAACGACAAGCTAGACACGAGAAGCAATAGAATTTCGTATAGAAAAATTCTGGTCCAAATATCGCTTTCAAGAATTTCTCAAACATCTCTGATAAATCGCCTTCAAAATCCAATTGATTTGGCAATTGAAGACAAACGACCATTCACTTCGTTATCGCCATTAAGCTTAGGCCTTGCATTAGCTCCAATTCGACGTAAAATTAAGCCAAAAAGTTTTCTGATGAGGTACATTCTTATCTTAGAATCAAAACAAACGAGTATCGCAAAAGAAGCCATACTAAGAAGCATTCGCAGAAAGTGACTGTTTGATGTGAATTTTAGGTGTTCCTATTATTAACCCATTTCTTTTTTAATTATATTGCTGAAAACGCCATTTCGGTCAATAATACACTCTAAAGAGCCATTATTACTGACTTGTTATGAACTAAAATTGAATACAAATATGACGTTAGAATAACTTTAAATTTGGCAGATGCATGACGATGGCCTGGATAACGTATTATGTCACTCGACCATCAAATAATCGGTCTTTTCAGCATAAAGTGCGCTAATAGTGTTATCAACTGTCATGTATTGTTAACAATTGACCACCTCGGAACTGCAAGATGATCCTGTTAACCTTTTTAGTGGGATGCCGTTAACGACTGACTCTATGCGTGTAACCCAAAAACGAAATAGACTCTTAAGGACAAAATCGTCTGAGCTATTTGCCTGAGATACGGCAAACAACCATCAGCATTATTTTGGAATAGGCGACTAAATAATTTGGGAAAATTAGTCAATATCCACTGCTTTTTAATTTAAAAAAAAAAGACAAAATTATTTAACTTAAAACTTTATCGTCGAAGTACTCTGCAATTGTTTATAATAATGCTTTAAATTGGGGGCTTAAAATGGTTTATTTGGCCTCAAGGTTTTGATTCTATGAAATCTGTATTAATCTCTAAAACTTTGCCGCCCCACCGATTTGTTGCTGGCATCAACTGGTTGACAACTCATATAGGCTTTTTATCTAACGAAAGTCTGATGATAATGAAAGTCTGAAGTCTTCATAATTGAAGGTTGATCAATTAGATCAAGGCTCATTTCGTAAATTTTGGCAATTGCGACAGCGAACATGTGAACAAACGCAATGTATTAGTGAATGTAATTTATCCAAAACGATACCTAGTAGACTCCAACATCTTCTAGTACTTTTTCAGTTAGTAGTACACCCCTGATATCTTTGTTAGCAGCTGCCATGGCCCTTTCAACTGCACTACCTTGTTCTCTCTAATTTCGATTGGTTTTCGGGGGTTAATTTTATATTTTATCAACAGTTATAAAACTATGCAAGTAAATCTTGTAAAGTTGCTGGAACCACTATAATAGGCCTTTCGAAATATACTAACGAATATCTTTACTGTCCAAAGTTAGCAAAAAAGAAGCTTACAATGCGGAGAAAAACTGTTTCATGCCTTAATTTTTATTTAATATGATGAAAACTCAATCAAATGATTTGCCTACTGCTTGAAGCAGTTCTTTAACCCTGTATTCGGCTGTCATCCAAAAGCATTTGATGCACCTTTTCATAAGTGTAGAGGTTTTTGGGCATAACGAAAGGTGTCCTTTTCTTAAGCTGGTACGGCCGTACATTTCATCTAATAATATTCATATTTAATATCTAACGCAATTTTAGCTTCAAAATTTAAACGCATTTCTATTACAGCACAATACGTGATTTCCTTTATATCCTCTAAATACTTGAGATTTATTAATGATCATATTGAATACGATCTAATTTGGACTATCGTGAATGCTATGCTCCAATTTTTAAAGAAGCATCCCCAAGCAACTAGTTTTAGTGGCTCCAGCTTGAAAACTCTTAAATACTCTTGGTAAATTACCGATTGTTTGTGGTAAATTGTCGAAATTGTGCTTACTTACTTACTTAGTTGGCGCTACAACCGTATGTCGGTCTTGGCCTCATCTAAGAATTTGCGCCAGCCATTTCTGTCTTTCGCTTGCTGGCGCCAGTTGCATATTCTAAGCTTCGTCAGGTTGTCCTCTACTTCGTCTTTCCAACGAAGATGCGGTCGCCCTCTTCTGAGTTGACCGCTGATGGGTGCCGAATCGAATGTTTTCTTCACTGGAGCATCGTCTTTCATGCGCTGAACAGGACCTAGCCAGCGAAGCCGCTCGATTTTAATGCGCTTCACTATGTCGATGTCAGCGTACAGCTCATGCAGTTCATCATTCCACCGTATTCGGTACTCGCCATTGACGCAGATTGGTCCGTAGATCTTACGAAGAATCTTTCTCTCGAATGCTCCTAAAGTCTTTTCATCTGAACTGCTCAGCGTCCAGGTTTGTGATGCATTAAGTAGGACGGGCATGATGAGCGATGTATAGAGCGTGATTTTCGTTCGTCGAGAGAGGGCTCTGCTTCTCAATTGCCTACTGAGCCCAAAGTAACACCTGTTGGCAAGAGTTATTCTTCGTTTGATCTCAATACTGATGTCGTTGGTTGAGTTTATCGAAATTGTGCTAACAGTGTTTGAATGACATATCAAAAATAAAAGTTGTTGTCGAGAGTGCAATGTTTTTGAACTTAAACCGCGTATATTTCCATTTTTATCTTAAATCTACGTATTTAATTTCACCGAAGAGCTGCCTTCTGTTCGGCTTTTTTTAAAATTTCAGCGATGGTCTGGATGTGAATTTTTTCAATTCATTTAATCTTGAAGAAATTCAACAGCGGAAAGGAGTTCGTTGTTGTGCCATGCTTTCTGGTATAAGTTTTCAACAGTTAAAAGTTTTGGTCTTGACAGTGTATATTTTTAGAGTATATTCCTATATTTTCCATAAGATTTAATGACACAAAACAAAACCGTAACTCATTTTCTATAATTCTGTCTCGCTCAGAGTTGAAGACGGGATTTCACTTAAGCATATAGTTTTTGGATTGAGGAACTAAGAAGGGCTTTAAGTGCTAAATATGTTTATCTAATTCCACGAAATATTAAAATTATATAATTAGTTTTATTTCGATGATAAGTCTTTAATCGTTACATTTAAACCAGTTTTTCCTTTCATTAATTTGCCTTACCTTACCTTACTTTACCATACTTTATCTCACCTTAGCTTACCTTAACTTTCCTTACATTATCTTACCTTACCTTTCCTTATTTAACCTAACCTAACCCTACATTTATTAAACTTTATCCTTGGATCCACTGATATCTTTTGCATGAGTCACATTTCGTGATATCTTCTTTAGAATTATATTATCTCATTCCTTTGATCCAAAAGTTATACGTCGAAAATTACTCACCACTAGTTGGCCTTACTTTGCCTTACCTTACCTTATCATATTTTATCTTATATTACTCTACCCTACCTTACATTACATTACATTGCATTACCTTTAATTACCTTACCTTGCCTTTCCTTACCTTGTCTTACCTTACCTTGCCTTACCTTACCTTGCCTTTATAAAACTTTATCCTTGGATCCACTGATACCTTTTGCATAAGTCGCATTTCATGTTATCTCCTTTAGAATTACCTCATCTCATTCCTTTGATCCAAAAGTTATACGTCGAAAATTACTCACCACTAGTTGGCCTTACCTTACATTACCTTGCCTTGGCTACCTTACCTTACTTACCTTACCTTACTTACGTACCTACCTTGACTCGCCTTGCCTCGCTTTCCTTTACCTACCTAAACTTACCTACCCTACCTCAACTAACCTTACCTTAAATTGTCTTACTTTGCCTTGTTTTACCTTACCTTACCTTACCTCACCTAACCTTACCTTACCTTACCTTACCTCGCCTTACCTTACCTTACCTTACCTTACCTTACCTTACCTTACCTTACCTTACCTTACCTTACCTTACCTTACCTTACGTTGTCTTGCCTTGCCTTACCTTACCTTACGTTGTCTTGCCTTGCCTTGCCTTGCCTTGCCTTGCCTTGCCTTGCCTTGCCTTGCCTTGTCTTGCCTTGTCTTGCCTTGCCTTGCCTTGCCTTGCCTTGCCTTGCCTTGCCTTGCCTTGCCTTGCCTTGCCTTGCCTTGCCTTATCTTTATCAAACTATACCCTTAAAAGGAGAATTATCTCTTCTCATTCCTTTGATCCAAAAGTTAAACGTCGAAAATTACGCCTCACAATTCGAAATCCGTAAACTCATCTATTTTCGCAGCTACATATACATATTATTCATTTACTAAGCAATAACTTAAGCACAGATTGAAAAATTGTTGAAAACTCCCCATAGGTTAGAAAAAATTAAATAATTTATCTCCCAGCTGTTTTCAGTATGTGACCCACTTACATTTTCAACAATTTCCTGCTGAATTCCTGACATAAATATGTCAGTCGCCGCAAACCCAATGCTCTGCCATGCCTAAAACTCAGACGCGCAGCAGCATCTCGTCATTCATTGTCACCGTTTTTTTTTTTTCTATTCTATTTTTAGAGTAGTTGTTGCTGTGAAGTTGTCATCGCTCCTAATTTGCAGTAAAAATAAAAATTTCCATTGATTTTCCAAAAGGGAATCCAAGTTTTCAAGCTCCGAGCCGCTATTGCATCAACGTTGTTGTTGGTATTGCTGTTGTTGTTGTGTGTTACACACGCCCTCGTTTCATGCAGACGGAATTTATTGTAATTCCATGTGGCAGCCGACAGACAGCAAAACAGACAGACACACAACTCAGTCAGTGTTGCCAACTGAGTTGGGGCCAACAACAACTGCAGCAAAAACAGCAAAAACAACAACGGTTCAATCCCAGCACACACAACAGTCAGACAGACAGACAGACACAAGCAGCCGAGTTTCATTTTTTATGGAAATTAGTTTCGACGTTTTCATTTTTTGCTTTTGTTTTTTTTAAGCTACATTCATTGCGCTCCTCTACTTTTTTGTTGTTGGTGCGAGGTTTTTTTACTACTTTTCCTGCCACTCTTTTGCCTATTTTAGGCTCTACAATTGACGCTCCTCGAGCCCCGTCTTCGTTCAGCGTAAAACGTGACAGTCTCTCGCTTTGGCTTGCATTTTGCCACCAAGTTGTATAAAAATATCATGCTAGTAAATATTAACAAGTTTTGTTGGGGGCAAGCATGCCAAAGAATGCAAAATGAATCGTTTCTTTTGTAACAAATAATTATGATATATATACATACATAAATATGAGGGGAAACCCCACTGTTTAGAAACGAAGTTGTTTAAATCTATATGTTTTGATTTAATTTCATGGGTTCAGTCACAAATTAGCATAAACACGAATATCATTGGAAAAAGCAAATTAAAACTGCTACTCATAAAATATTTATGTCTCTCTTAAAAGTTGGCATTCGAAGTGACATTTATTATAAATATTAATTTTAACTCCATTACGTAAAAATGACAAACGGTAGCATTAGATACCAAAAAAAATAGTCAAACCTTAAAATTTTTCATAGTTTTTGTGAAATACTCAAGTTTTGGGACAGTAAAATGTAAGCGCAATTCACAATTTTGTACAAATGGCATTTGAAAAATGGTTGAGTTTATATTTACTCCACACTAACAAAATATGAAGAGTTATGCACTTGCTAGGCTTTTGCAAATATGTAACATTAAAAACCCATAGCTTTGATTTACTATACTTATGCAATAGTGAATTGCAAACTGACTGCTGATAGTGAAAAAAGTAAAGGCAAGAAAAAATTGTATGATAAATTGGCAAAAAAAACGTATCAATTGTGTTTTAAATCAATTTTTTTAACATACAATTAATTTAAACAAAATTTTCAGTAGAAAATTTCTTCAAACAGCAGTTATTTTCATTTTTCGCAACTATGCCAAAGGTACGTTGTTAAATTATGGTATATAAAAAATTGATTTCTTAAAAAACATACCTGATTCGATAGTATTTGAAGATAGAAAATAAAAGGAAATCTGATATGGAAAAAATATCAAAGTATATAAATAAAATTATATCCTACAGTTGCCACAAAAGAAGAATTCATGGAGCACCAAAGAAGAGTCGAGGAAGAAAAACATATCAAGGAAAAGGATAAATTAAATAGAGCTCAAAAACAAAAAGACAATTTGAAAAATAAGGAAACTAAAAAAAGTATTACAAATATTTCAAACTCAAAAATACGGAAGTAATAGAGGACAAAAGAGAAAGAAAAGAATATTTAAAAGGAGCATACTATATTTTATTATCCGATAGGAAGGGAAATATTTTGCTGGAACAGTAAAATACACTACTGATAATGCCTTAAATGTGCAGACAGTGACGATGCGTGGAAACTTCTGTAAATGGCCTTAAAAGGATGCGATGTGTAAAATTCAAAGTCCTTGCCTAACACACCATCGTGTTTCCTATAATGTCTCTGAACTTAATGATCTTCGTAAGAAATATGAATAATGTTGGTTTTTATACTTAAAAGTCCATTTCTTAGGTGTCCACGTTTTTAAAATTGAAATATTATTTTTAAAGAACTAGTTCCTTATTATTTTTAATTATTTAAATGATCTGATTACGAAATGTGATAAATATTTGCTGTTCTAAATTTTTTTTTTTTTTTTTTTTTTTTTTTTGCTTAAAACTAAAAGTTTTTAATCAGAATTGTAAATTGGAATTGAGTTTTACGTTTATAACAAACATTATGTATTTGAAAAATTATACTATTTTTTTAAATTAAATGTAATGATGTTTATTTTTCTTATGATTACATTGGCGGTCGGAATCACGTACTTTAGTGGTCGGAATCAGGCAAATTAATCACAATCCGGTCGGAAATCGGTGCACTTTGTTTTTTCCATCAGTTTAAAAAAAAATAAAAAATTGAAATAAAAACTATCATTTAAATATTTTAATCTTATTTTTCCGGCGGAAAATATCTATAACAATGAACAGGTCAATTTCAGTTAAATTACATAAAATATTTATATATCTTCTAGGAGATTAAAGCAGACATGCTGATAAGCGGTCGGTATTCGGTGCCTTTACGTTAGTGGGAAAAAAATTTCTACAGCTTAGTGCTTTTTTTTCTACTAAATTAAAAGTGCAAAAGAAATACCTGCACTAATAAAAGTACAACACAGAAAGTTTTCACTCAATTGAAAGAAAATGGGAACAGTTTATTTTTAGTATTGATCATTCAGAGCTGTTGTTGTTGTTTTCTTTATAAACATATCTGACCTAAAGCTCGAAAAATAGTTCTTCTTAATTATAGATTTTTTTAATTAGAGTCTGACTTAAATAGTTTCAAAATCAGTCATATTTGATTTGTACTATTGAGTGTAGTGGAGATTTAGTAACTACCACTCAATTTAGTTATAGTGCAGCAATATAACACTATCACTAAAATCCCTAAAGCTGGTAACAAAATAGAGAAAAATAATAGGGATGATTACGATTTCCGTGGCTCCTCGATTTGAGTATGCAGTTTTAAAGTACTCTTCGAGAAAATAAGATTCGCCGAAGGATTTATCGATTAGTTATCGATATATCGCTTTTTCAAAAAATGTTTACTCATTCAATATTTAATCAATATTTTAAAATTTTACCAATATTTAAATTCGGTTACATCTTTGCTAATATTTGTCTGATCTGAATGATTTAGGTGTCATTCGAAAGATATTTAAAATGTTTTTAATAAGGTACGAAAAAAATATGGTTTTGCCTTTTACAAAAAGTACATTTTTTGTAAAAGGAGCCAGATAGACTTTTATCAAAGCTTGTTTGTTGTATTCTGAAGAACATATTGATATTTTGTTCCTAATTTTTATAAAAAAAGTGGCTCTGCCATTTACAAATTGCACAATAATTTTGTTTTTTTTTTTAATGATACACAAATTATCCCGATCGGGCAAATGTAAGCATAGATATAGTCGAATTTACATTAAGACTTATTTTAGTAAAATAAAAATCGACAACTCGATAACTAATCGATATATCGATAAATCCTTCGGTGAATCTTATTTTCTCAATGAGGTCTTCAAAACTGCATATTTAGATCTCGGGGCCACGGAAATCGTAATCGTGCCAAAGGCTTAGTGCACTCCGCATTTCGTGCACTACGCCCAACTCTGTTACACGTACACATTTTTTTTTCTCTACTGTTAAAATTTATTGGTCGAAGTCTGTCATTTAGGAGAAGGTTGAAAATTTTCGAATAGTGCTATCAAAACCCATTATTATTTTTATTAGAATACAAGACAAACAAAATTGAAGTGACTTACCGTTCAAAACAAGTCGCTTCCAAGCTGATGCATAATACAAAAATACACTACTGTTGCATGCCGGGCGATACACCAAAAACCGGAAGAAACAGCAAAAGTAAAACGAAAACAAAATAACAACAAACCCGCACAGTAACTAAGACGACGCGACGCGGCGCGAGCGGTGGTGCTGAGAACCTTTAAACCTCTGAAGAGCCACCTTACGACGAGACGAGAACGCGTTTTCGTTATCTTTTGGATATATGTTGAGCTAGTTGCGTATTCGCAGGATATCATCGATGCTTCCAGCAAATGATTAGAGCAACAACAACAATACCAACGAAGATAATACAGAGCGCGAGAGCTTGGAACATGCAATTCATGCGTTGGGCCGAGTTGAGTGGGTCTTAAATGCTGGCATGGGAATTTCAAAGTTATACTTATTGTTTTTGTGATTATTGCCGTTTTCCAACAATTCTTTTCTTTCGCCTGTTCTTTTTCATAAATTTTTTTTATTATATATTGTTTCCTTTATCTGTGGTGGGTGGTGGCAGTCTTCACACGGAGAGCGAGAGAGAGCGTGAGTTGGAAACCAAAAGTGCACTCGTTTCGATTCGTTTATTATTCGGCTAGGAGAAAATAAATACAAAAAGGTTCGCAGTGAAAAAAATACAGAAGAAGAATAAGAGTAGCAGCAGCTGGAATATGCGTGCGTTTCAGGGAGTTGGTTTTCGCATTTTTTCGCACATATTCTTTATATGCCACACTGCAGGATTTTTTATTTAGCACTTTTATTCAAAGATTTCTTAGAATATTCACACACAATTCTTCAATGAGCATTTATTTTGAAGTCAACACTTTGATAGAAATATTTAATTTATCAACAACACTCAACAAAAATCTACCGTTCGCTGGCCTAAGCTAAAGTTGTGCACTGAACTGTTGACGAACTCACGACGTTTTAATAACTATTTTATATTGCATCACTTTTTAATGATTATACCGATTCTTGCCACTGAAGTCAATGACCAAAAACATATTGAATTGCATTAATCTAAGGTTTGAAAATTTATTTAAAAAAACTTCCTGCGTTTTATCAAACAACGACGAACGGGACGACCACGACTTCATCGACAGATGACAGCAGAAAAACTGCTCTTTCCCAACATTCAGTTGTTGTTGGCATGGCTGTAGAACTCGTTTTTATCATTTCGTGGCTCTCGCAGCGGATTCGTTACACTTTTACAGTTATTTTTTTTTTTGCAATGCATATGTTCAAAGAGTAACAAGCAAAGAGTATATGTATATATATATATACTCTTTGTGTTTGGTGTAATTTGAGAGCCGATACTATTTATTAAATAACCTCACGAGGGAATCTCAGAGCATATCTGTCAAAATGTCTTGAAAAACACCCAGTATGAGAGCCTTAGAATAAAGCATAGAAAAGTTTTGTATGTTACTGACAAAACTGGTATTGAGAAATTAGAAAAATTTACCTCAACACTAGTACGTTTTAAAATAACCATTAGTCGCTATGTTAAGTTAACATTAAGAGAGATCAATAACATATGCAAGCAGTGTTGCCATATGGTGCATATATCGAGTTTGTTACGATGCTCAGTCTTGAATCCGACGATCCGATATTTAACCAAAATGTTACGATTTCAGGAAAAGTAGATCCGATGTCTGATTTTGCATATATTTTTTTTAATAAAGCACTGCATATATCACTTAAAAAATAATATTATTCCATATATAATATTTTTTTCTGACATCTTATATTTTGGTAATTTTTGCTTGCCAAAAACAACAATTTTTCGTCAATTTCCTCGAATTAATATTAATATTAATATTAATATGAATTAATATATATATATTCAATATATATTCATATATTAATAATTAATATATTATTATATGAATATATGAATATAATATTAATATTAATATTAATATTATATAATATTATAATATATAATATATATGAATATAATATTAATATTAATATGAATATGAATATGAATATGAATATGAATATAAATATAAAAATTAATATGAATATGAATATAAATATGGAAATTAATATGAATATAAATATGAATATGAAAATTAATATGAATATGAAAATGAAAATATGAAAATGAAAATGCATGCATATGAATATGATCATGCATATGAATATGAGCATGCATATGAATATGAGCATGCATATGAATATGAATATGAATATAAATATGAAAATTAATATGAATATGAATATAATTGTGGAAATTAATATGAATATAAATATGAATATGAAAATTAATATGAATATGAAAATGAAAATGAAAATGAATATGAATATGAATATGAATATGAATATGAATATGAATATGAATATGAATATGAATATGAATATGAAAATGAAAATGAAAATGAATATTAATATGAATATGAATATGAAATGAAAATGAATATGAATTGATGAATATAAATATAAATATGAATATGAATACGAATATGGTATATGAATATGAATGTGAATATGAATATAAATATGAAAATTAATATGAATATAAATATGAATATGAAAATTAATATGAATATGAAAATGAATATGAATATAAATATGAAACTGAATGTGAATATGAATATGAATCTGAATATAAATATGAATATGAATATGAATACGAATATGAAATATGAATATGAATGTGAATATGAATATAAATATGAAAATTAATATGAATATAAATATGAATATAAAAATTAATATGAATATGAAAATGAATATGAAAATGAATGTGAATATGAACATGAATATGAATATGAATATGAATATGAATATAAATATGAATGTTAATATTAATATTAATATGAATAAATATTCATATTAATATTATTAATCATATTAATATTAATATGAATATGAGCATGCATATGAATATGAATTGAATAAGAATATGAATATTATTATGAATATTATTATGAATATGAATATGAATATGAATATGAATATGAATATAAATATATGAATATGAATATAAGTATGAATATGAATATGAATACGAATATGAAATATGAATATGGATGTAAATAAGAATATAAATATGAAAATTAATATGAATATGAAAATGAAAATGAATATGAATATGAAAATGAATATGAATATGAATATGAATATGAATATGAATATGAATATGAAAATGAATGTGAATATTAATAGGAATATGAATATGAATATTAATATAAATGTAAATATAAATATTAATATAAATAAGAATTATATTATATTAATATATCAATATTAATACTCTTATTTATATTAATATTCATATTTATATTCATATTAATTTTCATATTAATATTTATATTCTTATTCATATTCTTATTCACATTCATATTCATATTTCATATTCGTATTCATACTCATATTCATATTCATATTTATATAATATTACTATTAATATTATTAATATATAATATTATATATTACATATTATTAAAAATCAAATGAATACTCATCAAGTGAATTAATATGAATATGAATATGAATATGCAAGTATTTGGTAGAACTAGAATACGGATAAGGATTAAAATTATACTAAGACTAGATGTGACTTTAACTATGACGAGGATTGAAATTAGAATTGGGATTAGGGTAAGGGTTACTATCAATATTAGGATAAATTTTAGGATTATGTATGAGTAGGATTAGTATTAATTCTACTAATTAATACTAATCCTACTTATTCTACTAATTAATACTAATCCTACTAATCTTCTATCTATTATTATAAGACGTATACTAAGACTTATAATATTTAGACTTAGAATTGGAATAAGCAGTAGAATTAGAGTTAAGATTAGGTTATTTATTAAGATTAGAATTAGATTTAAGATTAGAATTGTTCAAAATAGGATAACTATAATATTAGAATAAGATTTCGAACTAGGATTAGGATATGAATTAGGGTTTTGAATGAAGATAAGAGTAGGACTAGAATTCGAATACTAGTTCAAATCAAATAAAAGCTTAGAAAGTTTAAAGTTCAAATTAAAGTTTAAATAAGGATTAGGTAGAACTATGGATAAGGATTTAAGTTAGATTAAGACTAGAATGCTCTGAACTATGAAGAGGATTGGAATGAGGATTGGGGTTAGAGTAAGGTTGAGTATCAATATTGGGATAAATTGCAGGATTACGAGTAGGATTTGTATTAATGTAAGGATTAGGATTGTTGCACCGATTAGAATTTGTATTAGGGTTATGACTAGGAGTAAAATAATGATAAGAATTATGATTAGAATCAGAATTAAATTTAAAATAAATTTTATATATGTGATAGAATTAGAATAAGAATAGAGATAAGGGTAAGGATTAAGGCTGGGATTAAGGATTACAAGGATTATTATAAGACGTATACTAAGACTTATAATATTTAGAGTTAGAATATGCAGTAGAATTAGAATTAAGAATAGATTTTTTATTAAGATTAGAATTAGATTTAAAATTACAATTGTTAAAAGTAGGATTACTATAATATTTGAAGAAGATTTCGAACTAGGATTAGGATATGTCTGATTTTGAATGAAGATAAGAGTAGGGCTATGAACACGGACAAGAAATAGGATTATTATTTAATAAAGTATTAAAAATGGCGAAACGCTAAAAGAATTTAAACGGAAATAGGACTATGAAGTTTTTGGTACTGAAATATGAATTTTTCTTATTGTTCTCAATTCCAGCTATTTGTGTCGTTTGATATCAATTTCTAAAACACACCAACAACCACAGCGTAAAAGAGTTAAATAGATTCTTTTTTCGCATTTTGCTGCAAAGAATTTAATTAAATCTTTTCCTATGTTGTTGGTGTGCCAAACATGCCAGTCTAGTTAACAGACACATGAAGGAATTTAATTAAGCTTTTATAAGGACATGAGGTATTTTTTCTCAAAGGAATTTTCGCAAAACACTTAAATTCAATACTTAAGGAAATATTATTGAATAACTCTATGCTTATCCCACATTTTCGGCAAAATTATTATGTAATTATTTCACTATTGTGTAAAACTTGAACGAAGCAATCTCCCATCTCACTTTAAGCGGCGCTGTCAATCAGTTTTCCACTCATAGATTAAGACAGAATCAGTCAGAGATTGTGTCATATGAGCAGCCAACACGTAGAGGTGTGCTCATAAACTTTCATTTTATTAGGACTCTCGTAGAGCAAGGAAGATGATGATGATGATAATGATGATGGGTGTACCACCTCGCCAACGCAGTGATACACTCATCAAGTGAAGTATCATCAGCTACTTGCAACACCTTAGTCGGCAGCACCAGAAGACTGTGTCCGGCAGAAAGAACTCTTTGTCTGCCTGGGCAAAGTCGTGCACAGATAAAACATGCTAGAAGTGCCAGAGCAAAAATGTCAGTGCAGCGTAGTTAAAATGTTCAGCAAATTAATTTCTGTGAAAACGTGTTTTTCTGACAGCAGCATAGCTTCAAGATGGAGTTATGCAACTGTGATGACGATGACAGCCAGAGATGAGTGCATTTAAATGCTGAGCTTTAAGCTAAAAGCACTGCAGTTGTTTTGCAAATATAAGGAGTTATTTTGAATTTTTATTATTATTTATTTATTTATTCATTAGATATGCTAGTACAACAAGATAGAAATCTTATAAATTAAAGCACTAGCTGCACGGAGAAAAACTAATTGATTGAAATATATAATACTTAAAAATATAACATAACACAAAGGTAATGAAAGTGGAACTTAAAACTAGTTTACAAGGAAAACAGATTATTTTCACAAAAAAAATAACATTTTAAAGGTTGAGATATAAATGACCTCATAATTCTATTGTGCAATAATTAATTAAAATATAAATAACAAGTACTTTACACATTACATATTACATATAATGAAAACAAATTTAAGAGGAAAAGAAGTTAAATAGTTGTCGTTTAAATGAAAATACATTGCCGTTTATTTGGATTTCACTAGGAAGTGCGTTCCAAAGACGAATTGCATGAATAAAAAAATGTCGTTCCGAGGTAAGACAAGAGTGTCTTACAGGTATGACATTATTGTTTCGAGAGGATCGTGAAAATCGTAGCATTTGAAAAATTTGCGTTGGAGCTTTGCTGCTTATAATTTTGTGCAGGAGTAAGAGGGTTCTATAATTCAAAAGTGCATTGAGAGGCATACCAAAAATTTTTTCTGCGTATCGCGAAACGTGATCCATTCGCTGCAGTCCAAAGATATATCTTGCTATGTTGTTATAAACCACATTTAATTTAGCTTTAGTAACACTGTCGCAATTTGCAAAAATTTCGCAGCCGTACAACAAAGAGGGGATCAAATATGTTTTTGCTAAAAGTAGTCTTATTTTAAGTGGCGTGAAGAACTTAACGGCCCACAAGGTACGTAACATGCTATATACTTTACCTACGGTGATGTTAATGTGGTTGTTCCAAGTTAGGTTTCGATTAAATGTGATACCCAAATTTTTAGCGCTATCGACGTATTTAATTTCAATATCATTAAATTTAATGCTAGGAATGGAACTGAGATCAAAAAGTTTTTTGTGTATAACAATTGTTTTAGATTTTGAGGGATTTAGACATAAGCCATTAATTGAGGCCCAATTGTGGATGATGTTGAGATCGCTGCAGAGCTTGTTTATGCACTCTTCAACGGACGACACATTTGAGCTGATGTATAATTGAACATCATCAGCATACAAATGCATACTGCAGTACTTCGGTATATTAACTATGTCATTGATGTATAAGGAAAACAGTAACGGCCCCAATATTGAGCCTTGAGGGACGCCTCTTAACACAGGTAAGATGTTAGAAACAACTTCCCCAATACACACGGCTTGTTTCCTATTGTACAGATAGGATTTCATTAATCTAGTAGCAGGGTCAGAAAAATTAAACATATTTTTTAGTTTGAAGCATAAAAGCATGTGATCAACCGTGTCAAAGGCTTTAGAGTGGTCCAAAAGCGTTAAGAAGGTAACATTGTTGTTGTCCAAGGCTTGGCGAATTTCTTCGGACACTTGTAATACAGCTGTCACACATCCTCTTCCTGTTCTAAATCCTGATTGTTTTTCGTTAATCATAGAGTTCTCCCGAATAAAACTGATTATTTGGGTGTGCAGAATACGTTCAAAAACTTTAGATAAAAAAGGTAAGATAGCGATTGGACGAAACTCGTTACGATCTTTAGGCAAAGGTAAAATTTTTGCGTACTTCCAACAATCAGGGAAAGTGGAACAGGTTATCACATTATTGAAAATATACGTAATGTAGGGCAACAGTGAAGATAGTAGAGCCTTCAAAAAAACAGGATGCAGTTCGTCAAATCCTATGGCGTTTGATTTAACCGTAAGAACACATCGTAAAACCTCTAACTGATCAACACAAGAAAAACTAAAAAAAATTGTTATTGCTGGAAACATTAGTATTATTTTTATAGTATTCAATATCTGCCGAGGACACATTATTATAAGCAAAACGTACGTTTAGTTCATCTACTAAGCTATCATCAATTTCCAAAAAAACAAATAAACAAAATAGATATTATTTATTCAAAGAAAATTTCGTTATAATTGGAATTTGATATATTTTCAAAATTCATTAAATTATCAATGCATTTTGCTTAAATAACAGTTATGAAAGAGTACAAAGTATTATAAACTCAATGAAGTTGTAAAGGAACTATTTTTTTTTTTTACTTAAAATAGAAAAAATCGTTCCAACAAATTGAAGCTGAGCTTTTTCATCTTTCTTTTGGTCACTTGTGGCCACCCACAGAATTGCAGCGTTGCCAGCCTTTTCTGTTCTGGGTTTTATTTCCGTTTTATGTGCCACTCAAGATTGTAGCACATAATTTGCACGACGCCCACTTTACGGTTACTTCTTGTTGAAATTGTTGTTGTTGTTGTTACTGTATTATTTTTGTTTTTGTTCGTGTTCTTTGTGTTTTTGTTGTAAGGTATGTCATTTCAAATCTGAGCTTTTATAACGTGTTTGATTGAAATTCTGATTAATTTCTGCATCTACGTGTTTGCGTCGCTGTAACTCTCTCTCAGTAGGTGCGTGTTCGTGTGTGTTTGCACGTATGTGTAGCATGTTGAAAAAATGTTCAAATCCTGCCTTGAAGTCCTTGAAGGACTATATTGTTGTGCTCTAAAGACTGCTTCGTATAATGAGTGTGTCGTGTGGTAGCAGAATGAAGAAATTTTTTCACTTCCGGCGCATAAAAATGACGAAAAGTTGGCTTAAATGCACACAAGTCGCAGGTGTATTTTTATTGTAACGAATTGTTTTTCTGCCATTTTTCGCTGCCATGAGCTCAGCCTGCTTTCCTTTGTATTTATTTGATTTATATGTGAGCTACATAGGTGTGTATAGGCATGTATGTGTTTACTTTTGATATTCTCTTTTGCCATGCCAGCCTTGTTGTATTTTATTATATGCATTGTGTTTGTTTTTTGCCTGATCGCATTTCTATTGTAGTAGAATGGTGTTTCAGTAAGTGATTTGGATTAAGACAAAGTAAAGCTCAGTGTTAAGCTCCTTAAAGTATTTAGCTTTAGTTTTAGCTCGAAAATAAATTTAAAAAAAATTCACACGAAATTTATAAAAGTTAGTTTCTCAAGAGGCTATTTTTAAAGCTCGGTAAAGATTCACAAGTCAGTTTTGAAAACTGTCTAAATCATAACCATTTTCATCCTCACGAATACCACAGATTTAGCTAAAATCTTGTGAAACGTAAAGAAAATATCTAATAAACAGACCCTTTGATAGCTCTTTTTATTCCTTAACTGCTATCCATATAAGTATATTCAAGTTCATCAACTTTCTGTATTGATTAATGCCAAAGTAAAGCTTCGCTGACAGCTATTTATCCCATCAAAGAGATTTATTTTGACTTCTTGCTTACAATAAAAGGAGTCAATAATTAAAACTGTCTGTCGAAATGTCAAAAGCACAAAGGGAAATTTTGAAAAGAAAAAAGCAGTTCATGAAATTTCAAAATTAGTTGTTCTAGGTAGGGTAGAAGAAAACACAGTGCATCTGTCAGACAGCGTACGACATGAAGGATTAGCAGATTTGGCTGAAATGGCTGCCAACGGGTTTTATTATACCTGCAGTCATAGCAACACAGCTACAGTTCATTTTCACTTTGAATGCAGAGGAGTGCGCCAAAGATACAAAGATTTTAAGCAAAAGGAAAATTAATTGCGAGTGTGCTTGTTTTAACTGGAAAGTAATGACAATGAATTTCTAGCTAAAGACAGACAATGTAAACGTCAAACGGGATTAGTTAAGAAAAACTGCTGACAGCTTTGTAGAGATGACAACAGGAATTCAAAAGCAAACATCTGCGAAATTACTTTGTTGACACAAAAATAAATTTTGCAACATATGGAAAATAACATTATTATTTTCCAAAGTCGACTTTGGTTAGCTTAATTATAATTTTATAAAAAATTTGAGTAAACATTTCGATATGGGATGCCGTTATTTCGATCTTTTTTGATCTCTTTTCTATCTTAAAATGCACGGGGAGCGAAAAAACCCTTTTATATTTTTCGTACATTTCATGGGTGCTATAATATTTATATTGATATTTTCCTTTAAACTATAAACGCCAGTTTTTCAGTGCTAGTTTAAGCTTCGTTTCACTGGAGATAAGTTAAACTTAGTTTTAATTGATCTGAGTTTAACTAAGAAATCAATATTTCAGTGTTGGTTTACAAACATGCAGATAAGGGATAGATAATGTGGCAACACTTGCAAATGTCAAAAAGTTGTTGATAACTTCTGACTGCTGACAATAAAAAAACTCATTGCCCGCATTCAGCGGAGACAACAGTTGGCAACAGTTGTGTTAAGATTTGAGTGAGAAACATAACTGCAAAGGTTAAATTGTTTATACAATTACATAATAATTATAGAGAACATTAAAAAAAAACAACTTTTAGAACGTTTAAGCATAGTGCTATGATTGTTTGCGTAAAATTTCGCCGTCAACATTAATTTATTTGTTGCGTAAAAATTCTGACACATATTTTGTTGCGAGGAATTCCGTTTGCAACGTTTTTCAGAGAGACTCAAAGAGTGAGTTGAGAAATTCCATATGATCTCTCTCTTTTCACTTCAAAATAATTATGCAGTACAATCAGAGCTGGGTGAAAACGTACTCATTACAATTCAATTCCAAATCCTTGGAATTAGAAATAAGGAATTAGTAATTGAAATATGTAATTAAAAAAATAAAGTCAATTCCATTACAGGAATTGCAATTGATAATTGAACACTTCAATTCCTTGGAATGAAATGGGAACAAAATGGTCAAATGCATTACAGGAATTGTAATTGGTAATTGAACACCTAAATTCCTTGGAATGAAATTGGAACAAAATGGTCAAATGCGTTACAGGTATTGTAATTGGTAATTGCACATCTCAATTCCTCAGGAATGGAATTGAAAAAAATCGTCAATTCCATTACAGGAATTGTAATTGGTAATTGAACACCTCAATTTCTTGGAATGGAATTGGAAAAAAATGGTCAAATATGTTACAGGAATTGTAATCGGTAATTGCACATTTCAATAGAATTGGAAAAAATCGTCAATGCCATTACAGGAATTGTAATTGGTAATTACACCTCAATTCCTTGGAATGAAATTGGGACAAAATGGTCAAATCCGTTACAGGAATTTTAATTGGTAATTGCAAATCTCAATTCCTCAGTAATGGAATTGGAAAAATCGTCAATTCCATTACAGGAATTGTAATTGGTAATTGAACACTTCAATTCCTTGGAGTGAAATTTAAAAAAATTATCAATTTCATTACAGGAATTGCAATTCGTAATTGAACACTTCAATGCCTTGGAATGAAATTTTGAAAATTGTCAATTCCTTTACAGGAATTGTAATTGGTAATTGAACACCTCAATTCCTTGGAATGAAATTGGAACAAAATGGTCAAATCCGTTACAGGAATTGTAATTGGTAATTGCACATCTCAATTCCTCAGGAATGGAATTGGAAAAGGATTGTAACTGGTAATTGAACACCTCAATTCCTTGGAATGGAATTTTGAAGAAACTGTCAATTCCATTACAGGAATTGTAATTGGTAATTGAACACTTAAATTTCTCATAACTGGAATTGGAAAAAATCGTCAATTTTATTACAGGAACTGTAATTTTAATTAAAATTTCAAATGGTTTTTTACTATCTCAAAACTACTTCATTATGTATTAGAAAACTTTATTTGACTCCCACTAGTTAGTTAGTTAGTCGGTTAATGAAATATTTACAAATAAATGTATTATCGAAGATACCAATTTTTTAAAAGTTAATACCACATTTAGAGTTAGAACGAAATATATAGCTGCTATGCTACTTGGTCCAATCCCCTCGACTTTTTGCAAGGTGCTTGGTACACAACTTCTACACCCCTGTACAAAATTTTATTAATCTACTAACAAAGCGATATTTTCCAATTCTACTTTTAAGAAATGGAGGGGTTCAATTACAAATTACAATTCCCGTAATGGAATTTACAATTTTTTTCAATTCCATTCCTGAGGAATTGAAGTGGTTAATTACCCATTACAACTGCTTTAATGGAAATGTCAATTTTTTCCAATTCCATATCGAGGAATTGAGGAGTTCAATTACCAATTAAAACTCCTGTAATGGAATTGACGATTTTTTCCAATTCCATATCGAGAAATTGAGAAGTTCAATTACCAATTATTACTAATGTAATGGAATTGACAATTTTTTTCCAATTCCATATCGAGGAATTAAGAAGTTCAATTACCAATTATAACTTCTGTAATGGAATTAACGATTTTTTCCAATTCCATTCCTGAGAAAATGAGATGTCCAACTACCAATTACAATTCATGTAATGTAATTGAGTAGTTTTTCCAATTACATTCCTCAGGAATTGAGATGTACAATTACCAATTACGAATTCCAAGGAATTGGAATTGAGGTGGAAAAAATGTTTCTCAGACACATGTTGCGATAATTTCACGCAGCGGAACAGAGTACTGCTCCGACGAAAATGTTGTGGAAATTTCCACACTTGTTACGCAGATGTCATTTTTTGTATAGAGATTTGAGTGGAATTTCACATGAAACTGAACAGAGTACTATGCTTTAGAGTAAAAACACATTCAGAGAAAAACATAGCCTCACTAAGGTATCGCTACCATTTTAGTTCACAACATTTGCCTTCGCTGAATGCGGTCATTCCCAACTAGAACTGCTGGTCCACATTTGGGTTGCAGCGACGTCGTAGCGTTTATTTTTGTGTCAAAATTGACATGATGTTACGTATTGGTTACATTACAGAGACCATTATGGTAGTGAAAATTACTTTGAAGTGACTTATCACATTTTAGTATACACATTTATATATAAATGCATTACAGAGTTGCCAATTGCAAAAACATTAATTTTGTTTACATGTTTTGTTTACATTTTGCAGCCATAAATATAATTATTTTATAATTAAAATTTATATAATTTATAGGAGTACAACATAATCTTAAGTGTTTTTTTGATATTATTTGGAGCTAAATGTAGATGGGAAAGAATATTTTCGGTAAAATAACAGCCAAAACTTCTTAAAAATTTAAGCGCAAGCTGAATTCAGAAAATATTGCAACAATTTCATACATTAATAAAAAATGTTTATATATAATAATAATTTGCGTACACCATTTTAAATAACTTGGGTCGCAATTAGCTAATTGTTACAAAATGTACATCTTGATGAATGATGAGTGATGCCTACACTTGGGTCGCAATTAGCTAATTGTTACAAAATGTACATTTTGATGAATGATGAGTGATGCATTTTTTAAAGGTAACACTTGTTAAATCGTTACAACATTCTGTGACCTAGTGGTAAAGTAGTATCCTAGGAATTTTTACAAACTTTTCCCACAAAATGTTTTCCAAATCAGTATCGCTGCAACGTCGTCGTGTAAAAAATGTGTTTTAAGTAACCTGTGGTCGCAAAATTCTACTTGGGTTGTCAAGTGCGAATGAAAAATGTTGCATGAGCGAAGCAAACAAATAACACAAGCCAACAAAATTTAAGTTTTTTTTTTTGGAAGTAGAAACTTGAATATATAGTACCGAAGGATAAAGGTGCGTTGAACCCGTATATAACAGCAGAATTGCTTTTTCACGTCAGGTTCTTGAGATATCTTAACCTAACACGGAGGTTACACGAGACAGTAATGTTAAGACGTCTAGAATACGTATAAATTGTCAAATTTTGTGTCTGTGAACAAGGGCGAAACAAGCGGTGGGCTAGGGGGGTAGACTACCCTCTTAATTTTTAAGAGTCGGCCTAATTGTTATTTTTTACTAAAATTTTTTAAAATTTTGATTTCTATAAACAAAAATTATAAACGCATCAAAGCCAGTCGTATCTTTTATTGCCGTTTTCATAAAAAAACTATCTTGAGTCGGCCAATTCACTTTCAGTCGTACCTTAAACGAACTTCACTCGGCTAACTCACTTTCGTACAGTCGTACCTTAAACAAACTTCAGTCGGCCAACTCATTTTAAGTCGTATCAGCGTTGAATGGTTGTAAACGAAATCAGTGTTCCTTTGTGACAAAATGCAAAAAAAGTTCAGAAAAGTAGTATAAATTTTGTTAAAAAAGTACGAAAATAGTAATGCGTAGTAATGTAAAAGAGAACAGCGGACCAAAAGTCCAATTGGGCAACCGTGTGTCCTTGACCAAAAATAAAACCCGAAAATGATATTTTTGTTTGACCAAAAAAATATTAATGAAAAGGCAATTTTTATTTAAGATTTAAAAGATAAAATCAGATTACTATCTGAGAAAAAACTTGAATTTCATACAATAATGATTAATGCTTAAGTTTTTGGATATAGCAAAACATATTTATAACAGTCCCTGATACCTTGTCAAAAAGTGGAGAAAATTACTGGAATAAAACAAGCCCAAACGATCAAAGGTTTATTTAGTCGCCACACATATTCCCTTTTTTAAACCAATACATTAATACATTTTTGTAGAAATTTCTGAGATTGAAATTTGTGGCTAGTAAAATGGTGAACATTTTGGTGTATAAATCGTTCTTGTGTGATGTATGGTTTGTATATTTTACGGGTACATTTTTTAAGCACTAAAAAATCAAAACCCAATTTTCAAACGGCTATGTCTCTTAAACTATAATAGAAAGAGCAAAACTAAGGATGCGGTCCCGTGTGATGTATAGCTTGGGAGTTATATAATAATGTGAGCACAAACAAAAAGTGACCACAAACAAGATTTTGCTTTCGCTAGCAGTTCAGCATTACAATGTCATCACCTAGAAGTTTTTACAATCGGGATTCGAGATAAAGAGAAAGTCCAGTAAAGAAAAACAAATTTTTCGTCAAATCGTTGGTCAAACAATGATAGATCAACATGGAATTCCATAAAATTTGACAAGTTATAATTCCATAAAATAAAAATTTTTATTTTTTTATATATATTTTGAAATATCAAATTAAAAAAGAGCCGCACTTTATTTAACAAATAGGTGCATTTGCCAACCGTTGGTATATTTACATATTTATATTTATATCCATATTCATATTGATATTGATATTGATATTCATATTCATATTTATATTCATGTCCATATTCATATTCATAATCTCATTCATATTCATAATCTCATTCAAAATAAGTTCAACGGCTTTCCCTCTTTTTTGAGTGGGTTTTTTTATTTATTGTTTATATTTATATAGCAGCATGTTATTGTTACCACTTCTTACAACATTATTAGTCAATTACAACTTTTTTTTGTTCAATGTTATCACATCTCTTCGCATATTTATTGTTCTTTTGTGTATTTTATGCACTTGGCACGTCTTATCAAAAAGCACTTAAAACTGTTCAATACAATAAAGACCTCCGGCAGCTCCTTAAAAATGAAAATAAACACCAAATTGACAACAAATCGCGATTTCTCACTGAAGTTTGTATTCCCAATAGGCATTACTCAATAAAGACAACACATGTAGAAACATGTAGCAGACACGAGGCACAGGCAAATGTTATTTCAATCCTTAGAGCAAGCTATACGCTAACCTTAACTCTCCCTCCCTTCCTCCCTCTCTTCCTCCCTTCCACAACACATCCACCAAAAAAGCATTCATTCCTTGCAAATAATGCCTTTAAAATTGCAAAATTTATTAGTATTCAATGGCATTCTGCTATACACGCTCGCACACGTGCTTATTAACTCAAACACACACACATTAGTAATTGTAGCAGCTTCATAAGCATGCCTTACTCAGGTAATGCCTGTAAAGTTATCGTGTTATACTCAAATTTATGGCGAAATTTTCGCTTCATTTAAGTTACAATGCTTGATACTGTCGCGTTGCACATAATTTACGTGTGCTTTGCAAATGGGGCGGGGCTGGTCGGAGCAGTTTATTGGGTAGTTATTTGGGGTTGACAACTAGGCAAATTTGGCAAATTTCAGTATTTATTACAGTCAATTTGAGTATGGCATTTTTAAGATATTCGAGAGATTTTCTGTTAATGCGAACGCACGTAAGAGATTTCAAGTTTTTCCAAGGAAGTAGTGGAGGCATTCATTGGAAAAGGACCACAATCTTCTTAGTATTATTTCATAGGGTACAAATAGCTTATGAATGTTTATTCCAAGATTGAGCTATTTGATTGTAAGTAAAAGCGTAATAAGCTTACGTAAGAAAGTTAAAAGATTTTATTGCATATTTTTTGGAGTTAATATAAAATAGCTTTTGTTTATTCGGAACTTAACAGTAATGCATTTATGGTTAAGCATTAATATAGTAAGATAACAAAATTAAATAAAAGCTAGAACTGTACATTTTTCAACCCCAAAATGATTTAATTTATTATAATAAATTAAATTATTTTTTAAAAAAATATACATAGTTGCTTCTTCTTAGAATTTCTTAGAAACCGCCTTTCATCTTTCAATTCATAAACTTTTATACGTCAAAGCTGTCATCTTTATTTGACTTAATTAAAGTCATCGCTACCTAACAGTATGCAGCAAAAAACTTATTTGACTCTTGACATTAATAGAATTACAAGTTTCACATCAGGGTTTAAAGTCAACTAACAACAACATAAATAAAAGCAAAAAGTATCCAAGTTCAAATCGTAAAAAGCTCAAAAATCTCAATAGCAATGCTGCTGCTGCACTGGTGCTTAAATTTGATAAAGTCGAAAAGAAAAACTTGTTCGCAGCGACTTTTTGTCTGTCAGCCAACAACAGTGAGTCGTCAGCTTAATTGAATTTTTACACTTTTCATATCTTCAGGAGCAGCATCCGTCTTGTGGACTGACAAGCTTTATTTAAATAAATACCTTTTGCAGCTTTGCCCGCCCAAACGTATGCAATGTTTTCGTTTATACTGGACAATATTGAAAAATTCAATTTATTACAGCTTAGCGCGCGATATTATTGGAAATTTTGGCGTAAATAACTTTTTTTATGATTATTAAAACAAATTGATGGCTGCGGCAAGTAGCGGTATTACATAAAAGCTATAAATTGAAGTGATAATAAAAATATGTTTATTAAAGTAAATTCATTTATTGAGAAAACGTTAATTTAAAGCAGTCGTCATCAAACTCTATGCAAGCATACTTTGTTTATGTATAAAAGCTGATTAAAAGCTTTGCACTGGAAAAAAATACATTTCCATATTACAAATCTAGGGGAGGGGTGTGAGGGGGAAATGTTTTGAAAAAATTTGCGTTTTACGTTGTCTTTAGGGCTACCAGGTCACGATTTTCACGCGGGTTGACCCGATTTTTCGCATAAAAATGTGCGTCCCGCGAAGACCTCAAGCGGGACGCCAAATGTCCCGATTTTCTGAAACACAATTTAATTTTATATTATTTTTATTACTTTTTAAAAATATTTTAAATTTTTTTATTTCTACATCACTAAATTTGTACAGATATTTTTCTTCACTTACAGTTTGTACGTGTCCATTTAAAGAGCAGCCAGAGGCAGTTCAAGAGCTGCCAATAGAACTTGAAAAACGCACTGTTTGATGTGGTTTCATTTCCTTGGGTAAATAAATATATTTTTTAAAGCTGCATATCGCTCTTTTTATTCAAAGAAGTTTACTTAAAGAAATTGATTTTCAGTAAACGTATTTCAGTAAACGTATTTTATTCTCAGCGTCCCAGCTTGTGCTTCCAAAAAGTGCTTCCAAAAGAAGCTAAAGAGGAAGGGAAAGTCCATCTTGAATTCATCCCTTCCACTTTCATAGCAAGAAGGCATTCTTTTAACATATACATGTCATTTGGAGGAATGCTTTCCTTAATCTTCTCCAGAAGTGCTTCTAGGACTTTTTTAATGGAAGATTTCAGGAGACTGTTTTTCAGAAGAACTTTAAGAAGGCATTAAAGGGACTGGAATGGTTTTTGTGGTTTGAGGGTGAAATAATCCCTGGGGAAAATATCCTTTTTCTGGACATTCCAGACTAGTGATTTTGGTGTTGGAAATGAAAAGTGTTTGGTTTTTGTGGGGGTTTAAAAAAGATACAAGTAAAATATCCTTTTTTCCGATTTTCAAAGCATTTTGGTGTTGTAAGTAGTAAGTTGTTGGGTTTATTTTTTATAAGATCCCGATTTTTTTTAAAAAAACCTGGCAGCCGTAGTTGTCTTACTAATGTTCATAATTCATGTCGAAAAAAAATATGATCATTTACTGATTTATGGATTGTTCCAAATTAGAATACAACTTTTAAAATACTGAAGGTTAATTTCATCTTTTTCAAAAAAAATTTTAAAAATCAATTTTTATTTAAAAGTGAATTTGTTATTATATATTTAAAAAAGTTTTGAATTCCTAAAAAGGTATGACTGGATAGAGAGGGCATGAAAATTTTCTGAATAATCGGGATGAACTATTTTTTACTTTTTTACTGAACAGAAACAGTTCGGTAGCAAACCATGCATTGCAGTTCAGAAAAAATATATTCTGCAAAAAAAATGCAAATCCCATTCAGGAAGAGTCATTTTGCATAGCAATAACAAAAGAGTATATATTTCTGAGTATAAAATCTGCATAAAATCTCAATAGATACTGACGCAGTTCAGTGCTCATGTCAGTGTTGCCTGGTTAGGGGATTTCCCCTAGATTTAGGGGTTTTTTAACTGCGTTGAGGGATTTTTGACCTTTGAGAATAATGTTTTCGTACTTCTCCTTAAAATTATGCTAAAAATTTAAGAAAATAAGATATTTGGCTTCTGAGTATTTTAGCAACACTTAATAAAAACAGCTGAAGTGGCAGCACTTCAAATAAATTACCAATCATTCCCACTTCAATTTAATTTTGCTTCGTGCTTTACTAGTAATTTATTGATTCCGTGTCAAAACTAAAAACAAAGCAAGTATGGGAAAAACTATAAACAAAAAGATATGACCAAAAATATATCAAAAAGTGGGAGACGGAGCCTCCTTTCAAAAGTGGGACTTTATTTTTAGGTCAATTGGACCAAGGTTGCCAGTAATGTCATTTGTCGTGGTCATTTTTAGTTGGTCTTGGGAATTTTTTTTTTTTGGGAGTTCCCATGGTATTTTTTAATCCAGCGTAGTATTTTTAAATTGCATGGGAATTTTCTTCTTAAAATTTTTTTCCAGTTTTACTACGCAAAAATTTAATAATTGTATTCGATTAAAGACGTACATATACAGCGTAAACATTTCCTCGAACTTACCCTTAATAAAAACGATAACGTTGCTTATTTGTTTTCAGAACAAGTTGTTATCACAAAATTGCATGAAAACCAAGTAGACATTTTTTGACATGTGTCAATACTACCCTGAATTTTTATTTTTTTGCAAGCGTAAAGTTTACAAAAATTATTTTAAAATGCGAAAAATAAGTGAAAAATATAATTATTACAAAAACAATAATACAAAACATTTGCAAGTTTGCTTATCGGTTTGCCATTGGTTTTTAATTATCTTTTAAAATGAAAATTAAATCACAGTTGCTTTTATACGCATTATACGCTCTGCTTACACCGCATTGTCGTAAGCTGCGTGTGGAAAATCTCTTATATTTTTGTTGTTGCAAAATACGCTTCAGTTAATATATCACTCCTACGCTATTCACATCACAAATAAGCCGTTTATTGAATACCACTATTATTTCTTTGTGGTATTTATGTTTTTTTAATTTTTTTTTATTTATATGGGATTTATTGAGGTATTTTTAATGCGTATGGTATGTTAAGGCATTTGAGATTTTTTATGGTATTTTTAAAAAGAGTGGAATTTTCGTAGCAATTTGTAATGGTCGTGAGATTTTTCTGGTATTTTTTAATTGCGGTGGGAATTGTTTTTGTTTATCTTTACCATGGGAATTTTGGTGGTATTTAATTTATGCAACTGTGGGAAAAATGTAATTTTCGTGGGAATTGTTTCGAATTTTGACTGGCAACCTTTCAACTGGACAATTGAGAACTATGTATGAAGTAACTTCCTACCCTTGTTAAGGACGTCCAAGAGCTCAGCTCTTTAAATACATAGACTTGCATTGCAGTTGCACTACTTTTCAGTTGCCCCTATGACAATTTTGTATGTTTTTCGAAAAAAATTTTAGGGGAATTTTAGTGGGATTTGAAATCCAATCTAGGGGTAAATGGTGAAAGGCACCTGGCAACACTGGCAGCACTGGCTCGTGTTAATAGGTCTGTTCCCGTACTCAATTCAAGTAACTTGAAGTTGCTTGAAAGCGTTTCTTTACACATTTTTTAAGCTCAAGAGAGAAGAAGAACAAGCTAAATGTCACTCTCTATTCTATTACAATTACCCGAAACTAGCTTGAACTTTATTTGAATAATTTCTTCGAGCACGAATCTTCTTCTTGCAAATGCTTAAATTTATTGGCAATAAACTGTCCTGCTCGAAACTTGATTAAAGTCGTTTCCGCACTTTTTTGCATATTCTCAAATTTTGACAGATAATTGAGTTACTCTCACAGATTGAACTTTACACGAACTTTACTTGAAGTTAGTACGAAAACAGACCTAATATCTATACAGAAAGCTTTTAAGCACAAAAACTCAAAGGCTGTGAGGATCACTGATGTAAAGCAGCGATGCCCAGCGCCTAACTCTTTCCACTCTTTTACAGCAACTTCAATATTTTCATGATTGTTGTAATTCGCCGAATTCAGTTTGCAATTTCAGCCTCGCTCTTAATGTATTTTTTTTTTTGTTATTTCGAACCATCGATAGCTATTATTAGAGCATAGGCTTGAAAGATATTTTTATCAAGATTTGTTTCCAAACTTAGCTAGTTTTGACTCTGAATAACTGCAAGTGAAAATGTGCTGCAAAGAGCACTTTTCAAAGTAGAGCTTTTCTAGAGAGACAAGTGAACTGAAATAACCTCGACATAATGAAGATGTTACTTTTGTTTTATTGAATGTGTGTATTTAAAAAAACTCATTTGATAGAATAAAGACATTTCCATAGCTACGCACGTGACAGTCGTACGACTTTAATGGATTGGAAAAAAAAGGAAATTGAAATTTACAGTTTTCTTATTATGATTTTTTTTTTCGAATAGTTTACTAAGCGCACTATACAAGGTGTAAAAGCTAAGAGTTGTCCAAAATTCGGCTCTCAGATAGAAGCCACCAAAAATGATACGTTACGTGACACAAAATAGAAGTGGTTTTTACCTGCATCAATATAAACGAAAAAATCTGCGAAGTGTGCACGAGTTTTTTTATGAAAGTTTTTTAATATAATCTGGAATAATATTGCTACATATTCATAGTTGTTTCGTTGAAAAATGTTTTTTAATTATTTTTATACAAACCATAGTATGATACGTTATGTGATATACGTTATGTGACAATTTTTTCCTTCAAAGAAGTGTAAGTAGTTTTATAGTTTTATTTATTAAATTGAACTAGAAAAACATATAAGGTGTAATTCAGGACCGTTACAATAAAAATATTCAAAAAATTTAATTAAACTTTGTATTACACGAGTATTTATTATACTTATAAAATTTCAACTTTTGTTAAAATTTTTCAACTCTTGTCACCATTTTTTAACTTTTGCTGCCAATCATCATGTTTACTGCCATTTTTAAATTTAAATTGAGATCAGCTCTCAGTACTCTCACAATATAAATTTAAACATTTTTTCTCTATTATGATGGTTTAAAAGAATTTTAAACGATCATTAAATTTTTCAGTCGTGGTAGACCTTTTGGCGAAAATGCTCATGCTTAACAAGGAATCAAAATAAATTTGATTTTAAACCGGTGTATTTTACATTTTTTGTTTTTTATTTATTTAAAAAACTATCGTGTTTCAAAAGCATTGAATTAGAAATCAAAATAACCGTGGTTTAAGACAAGTTTATCTTGAGTTCTTTATTTTTTTAAGTATTTAAAAATATAAATTAAATTTAATACCTACAAATTATTGAATTTATGTTGGAAAACTCAGTTGATAAGACATTGAATTAGAAATCAAAATAACCTTGGCCATATCCATATCTCTTTAGAGGGGTTTATTTTTTATTTTGAAAAACTGTCGTGCTTAAGTTATATGGAAAAATTAATGAGATATAGAACTTCCGCTATTCTTGTGACGTGGTTTTATCAAAGGCGGAGGTAAATCTCAGCCCCTCCAGGGTCCTGTGAAAAGAACCACTAACTCTCTCTAAATTATAAGACTCAAGGTTTTCAGTAATTCACAAAGTTACTTTATTGAATACGTTATCCTTATTATAACCTCTTAGTTATGCAGCTTCGGGTAGTAGCTAGCGGGCTTAATAATCGCTTTAGTACTCTTTAGTAGTTGGTAATCGCTTTAGTACTCGGTCATCAGTTGATAATTGCTTTGGAAGCCGGTAATCAGTGGGTAATCGCTTCGGTAATCAGTTGGTAATCGCTTAGGTAATCGGTAATCATTTGGTAATCGCTTTGGTAATCGGTTGGTAATCACTTCTGTAATCGGTAATGTGTAATCAGTTTGTAATCGCTTTGGTAATGAGTAATCAATTGGTAACCGCTTCGGTAATCGGTTGGTAATCGCTTCGGTAATCGGTAGTCCGTTGATAATCGCTTCGGTAATCGGTTGACAATCGCTAAAAAGGAATGCCTCGTTATTTCTAATACGACTACTGTAGACGCCATGGTGGCGTAGCAGAAAGTGCCTGCGTCGCAGTCCCGGTGATAGACCTTGCGGTCAACCGGGGTTGTGACGTTGCAGTGAGTGCCAGCGGCGCAGCCTCGGTGATAGACCTTGCGGTCAACCGAGGTAGCGACGTGGCTTTCGAAAACAAAATGATAATAAATAAAAAAAGAAACTGCACTTAAAGATAACAAAAAATTACCGTTCGCCACCCTCCCCGGACGATAGACCTGACGGTCAGCCGAGGCAGTAGCTACTTGGTTTGAGCACACCTAAAAAGGAATGCTACCTTAGCTGGATTTGTCGCGTCTATTTATATGCTTCCGGAAAGAACCACTTAAGAATTATATACGTCGTCTGTTGTATGGCGTATGAAAAGATTGTTTGGCGGCTATTCTATGGCCACTAGACTCGTTGTTTTAGCTGGTAATTTATGTAGGTCACGTTGTTTTTTTCAAAGTTGTCAAAGTTACCTACCCTATACTGCATATATAAGTAACTATACTTAATTTATCGTAAGCCTAATTGTAACGTCTTGTTACATTTTGTTTTCCCATTTATATGATTTCTACATTTTTTTCATATAAATTCATATGCAATTATTTACATCAATAAGGCAAATTAAGGATCTCTTTCCTTCTCTGCTGAGATGCCGAAAATCGAAGGCTACACGGAGATGGGACTTTGTAGAAGTGTTATTAAAAATTTTCTTAAAAATTCAAAAAAATTTTCGAAAAATTAGAAAGATAAAACTTAAAGAGCCACTTTAGTTAAGGAAAATAATCAACTACTGCCAGTAGTTTTCAAGACATCTAAGTATGGGGCTAAATTGAAAAATACTAATAAAATTAAAATTAGTTTAATAGCTGCTCGTCATATAATAACATTTTTGAAAAACCGAAAAATCCAGAAAATATATAAAGAAGCTTCTTCATCTTCAGCAAAAGATATATAATTGCAGTTTCGGAAGACGGTCCATTAAGCCAAAAACTACTTTTTTTATTGCATGGCAGAAAGTAGTAATTGTAATAAAAAAAGACTAAAGACATTCATTACTTTATTTATAAAGTTCATTATGTAAAGAAGTACTTTTAGGAGCTAGAAACATTTTTATCTTTGAAAGTAAGGTGTTGACAAATTTTGGCGAAAATATTATATGAGTCAAATTTTAAAAAGAACATTTTCATACAGTATTTGAACCCTCAAACATTTTTTATTGGTTTTTTTTTTTAATAATCAGAAAATAATCATACAATGGTAGCTTAAATGTTCTTCAAGATCATTTCTATTATTCCATATTCTAAAATATTACTAAAGGTCTGTCAAGATAACAGCCATATTATGCTTAATATAGTTCAAGTATAACATATTCAATAAATGCTTAATTTTAAAACGCCGATATACATTACATCAAGAAAGTACCGGTAATTGATAATTTAAAAAATCCCGCTTAAAGGGCTTGCCAAATTATTTTTGTCATGACACAGTTTAAACGAGATCTGTCGTTAAACGTGTGTTCTTAAAACGCATTTCTTTTAATCAACTTCTCTTCTCTGTTGGAAGTACGATACAAATCTTATTCCGGCGACATACTATGCAAAATAAGGAACATACGCCAGTACTATTTCAAAATAACAGCTAAGAATGACAAAAGTAGAATCCAGAATAATTCAATTTTCAGCACCAACAGCTTAAAATTACAGCAAATCCCCAGAATTGACAGTCGTGTGCAAAAAAATAAACTTCAGAAACTAGCTGGCTAAAAAAATTTCATTTAAATTTAATTTACTCAAAAATTAATCAAACTAAAACCGTACCAAATTGAAACAAACAAAATTTACAGCAGCTAGCTAGCTAGCTACTAGTTGAAGTTATGATGAATATGCGGGCTAGGCGGGCTGGGCGGGCTGGGCGGGCTGGGCGGGCTGGGCGGGCTGGGCGGGCTGGGCGGGCTGGCTGGCTGGCTGGCTGGCTGGCTGGCTTTAGTGGCAAGCAACGTTTACGATATGCTACAAAAGATTTCAGCCCCACTCACCCCCACCTCCACCCCCTCCCAACAACAACAACAGCTACAACACAGGAGCTGAATGTAATCCACTCAACCGCAAAGAATTCTTCAACCAAACCAAGTCAAGCCAAGCCAATTTCCATTACATTAAATCAAAAAATTCAGGTTTTATGTTTTTCTTCTGCTCCTGTCTTATTTGGGATTTGTTGCAGCAACTTATAAGTAACTCAGAGCAGACCAATTGTGGAGCTGGAAATTTATGAGCACACAAAAACACTAGAACTAGTACTAGTTATTTGTGTAGAGTTTAAGAGTAGAAAAAAAAAAAGGGAATAAAACTACCATACAAAAACAAACATTTTATACAAACAAAAATACTTTTTGCTGACGGCGCGTAATTTAGTGCTTTATTTCAAGCTACAAACTACTTTTTTCTATAGTTGCCATGCATTAAAACAGTATTTAGTTGCAGTGTTTCACGGTTAGCGAATGGAAGAGTGAAGAGCTTGCTGGTTAAAGGTTTTGGCTTGCACTAAAGCTTATTGCTATTTAGTTTTTACAGCAATTTTTGTTTTTGGGATTAGTTTTTTTATTCTGAGTCTTTATTTGAAAACAAATATGCGCTGAGCTGAGCTTTTGATGTAAAATAAATACACCGAAAGAGCAAAACTAGAACCTAAGTTCTGAAAATGAACTTTATGGTAATATATTAGTTCCGTTTATTCATTACCAATTTTAAATTTGCTGAATATAAAGAAAAAATTAATTAAAAAATAACATAAGATTTGGCACAATAGGACTAATCTAGTTTTACACTCAAATAAAAATGCCTCAGTTTACTATATTTATATATACCCAGCAATAAATTTCAATGCGCATTACTTGTATGCACGTAAGGAGTGCTTCATTCTTCTTGCAAATAGTGCTGTTTGTATAGCGCTATATTTGTAGCACTTTCCGTAACGATAACGTTGCACTTGAAAAAAGTATTAGATTTTAATGTCAAACAAAATTAATTTTAAAAAACTGTAAAAATTCATCAAAACTACATTTATGTCCTTTTTTAGTTTTTAATGTTTGTATGAAAAAAGGGAGGTAGAACGTTTGAAACAATACATTATCGTATGAACTTCATACAAATAACACAGGTTTGCAATGGTTTTCCCCTTTCAGTTTTGATGATTGATTTAGATAGATTATGGGGCACTGATAACGAGAAAAATATTTAAAATATTCCATCACGTCAGGTTTTAAAGTTATTTAGCATCGTTATTTTTTGCAAAAATTACCTAGGCCTTCCTAGTTATTAAATCATATTTTATTTTAATCATTTCCTATTAAACCAAAAACGCACTGAATGGTTGCATTAGAGACTAATGAATAAGGTCTCATATATAATTAGTTAAATATAACTTAATTAACTAAGTGACAACACATTATTATCAAAAAAATGTTGGCTTTTGATTCATTTGCTTAAGACCTCATTTCTAGTAAACCTTAAGTTGTTTTTTTTTTATAGAAATTAACTTATATCGTTAGAAGAAGGTTAATGAAGGTAGATGATTTATTTTTGTATAAATGCATTATTATTGTTTTGACAAAATCAGTACTTCCGTGCAATTTTTAACGCTTAAGCTTAGTACAATACATAAAACTGGGGATGATGAAACAATTTGTGAAGGCGCTGAACAATGAAGGAGAAGTTTTTAAGTATCTACACCAAATTTTTTATCTCTGTCTGAAGCTAAACTGAAAGAAGGTATTTTCATTGGTTTAGATATAAGAAAATTGATGAAAGATACAGCTTTCGATGAAAAATTGGGAAGTAGGTGAGACATTTTCTAGAAAACCACAAAAGTCTTAATTATGAGGAAGTTGTGGACAAAATGATTGAAAATTTCGGCAAAATGGTATGCTCGATGAGCATTAAAATTCATTTCCTTAATTCACATTTGGACTATTTTCCTAATAACTTGGTAGCTGTAAGTGAAGAGCAAGGCAAAAGATTTTACCAGAATTTGAAAGAGATGGAACGTCGCTATCAGGGAAGGTGAAATACAAAAATGGTAGCAGACTATTTTTGGCTGTTAAAGCGAGATGATCTAACTCGGAACTTCAAGCGAAAATCTCACAATCGGAGCTTCGGTGAAAAAAAGCAAGATACCACAAGAGTATTTAATATTTTTAACTTATTTATTACTGTCCCTCAAACGTATTTTTTTTGTTTTAAAGTTATGTTATTGTCGCTTAATTGAAATAAAAAAAATACCTCAGTAGAGTCGCCTATCTCTTAATTCACACAAAGCTATTTATCAAAAAAACTGAGGGTGATAGGAAAAATTCATGTACATATTCGTAATCTACGCACCAAAATACCCCAAGACCAGCATTTAAATCCAAAAGGGGAAAATAAGAGTTAAAATTAGCATACCTGTGTAATAAACAGTTTTCTTTGCCTCCTGAACAATAGATAATTTTTACTTACGTCGTATAAGAATGACGACGTAATGATATGAACTAATAAAGGAAACAAAGCCCTCGATTCTCGATACATTTTTCTTCCAACTACAAGGTGAACAAAGCGCTCGGTTCTTGCTACGTTTTTATATTAAATACAAGCAGAATAAAGCGCTCGGCTCTCAATACGATTTTATAATTTCTACAGCGGGAGCGGAGCACATACATCTGATGACATGACTATGTAAAAAAATGCGGTATACACAAAGAGAATGAAGCACTCTACTGTTTTTTGGAGCGCTTCAGATGCGCTAATGGAGCGCTCGCTTCCCTGCTGGGTAAATAGGCGTAGGAAGAACAGTTCGGTACAATTTTCTCCAGTGTTTCGCAACCGATTTGGATCATTTTAAATGAATAAAAGTTGGGAGAAGTAGTGCAAAAAATAATTTTTGTGACATTTGACCTGAAATATGAGTGTTCAATACAGAATTTCTTAAATTAAAGCTAAGCTATAAGAGATGGAAGAACACGATGTAAGAGGAAATTTAAGACATTGCTGAGATGTTAAAAAAAGACAATTCTCGCTATCTCTTACGGGCACCCTACAATAAGCATTTTTTATGTAACATGTGCAAATATATACTGGGATTGTGAAATTTCTAACAAACAGACAAACATCAAAATTATGACGATACCTCGAAAACTGTAGCTTTTCTCAGTACAACGTATTTTTGTATAAAAAGTGATTGGTTGAGAAAAATAATGGTACATGACAGCTATTTTCTGGTAATATTTTTCACGAAAAGTATATTAAAAAATTTCCCGTTATTATGACATCAAAATTATTGCGTTATCTCGAAAACTGTCGCTTTTCTCAGTACAACGTAGCTTTTGTGTGAAAAGTCGTTGATTAGCACTGAGCGGCAAACTGAAAATAAACCCTTTTCTGCGCTTATTTGAGAACGAAAGCGAGTTCATGTCACAGTGTAGGTCGAAGGTCACAGTGAAGGTCGAATTTCGGCCACTGGCGAATTCTAACATGTATTAATACGTACTCTAAAACATAAAACTACCATTCATTACACTCTAAAAACTGATTGAAAAATCTGTTGTGAAATTTCACGACATTTATTGGCGATTTTGTAAAAAAACCACGCTATGCAGCGAGTTCTTTCAATTTTGTCTGAAAATTAGCGTCTTTTTCCGAAATATGTATATTTACTCTATTTGAGCGTGTTTTTGCTCAGAGAGTCTTAAAATATTTTCCCTACTTTTCACACTATTTCAGCGTGTTCTCTCTCAGATAGTCCTAAAAACGCTCCAGCAGCTGTATTTTACGCTTGTTCTTAAATAAACACCTCTGTTTTAACGTCATATGATTTCAAAGAGTTTATTCGAACAATGTCAAATTATATACAACTTAAACAGTAGATTGGTCACAGCCTAATTACTCAAGCTTACTGAAGTAGGATAGAGTATCGCCTTCTGCTGAGTTATTGACTCTATACCATAAGAGTTGTTGTCATGTTCAAAACTTACTTGAGAGACTTCACGAATGTCCAGCTTTTTTTAATAAGCGCATACAAGATTGGAAGAAATAATTTTAGAAGAGAGTTTTTACAAGAGAGCGAAAGAAATAATTGTAGGTGAGAGGATTCGCGCATTTTTAACTATAAATATTTATAATTTTGCTCTATAGGTTTTAACGACAATAAATGTAGGCAATCAGTTGCCAGCAATTATTGTAGTTAATTCTCGTGAATTTTTGTTAGAGTGTATGATATACCTGTCATTATGCTATACTTGTCATTATGCTATACCTTTGAAATAGGGCACACCTCTGATTTCGTTTGGCCGACATAGTCCATTTACTGGCTAGCGGTTCCTTACCCAACCAAAGGTTAAAAAAAACTTGTTTAACCCGAAACACCCTGAGAAAATTTTTTTTTAATTTTCAGAATGACCTTCTAACGCAAATATAAAATGGTTTCAACTAAAATAAGCACATTTTAAGTGTTTGTGTTTGCGTTGCCATATGGCAACGACAGGGTGTTCGGGTTAATGCAGGCTTTTTTTTTAGTAAAGTAGTCTTTAGTCTTTTAGTAAAATTTCATTACAAAAAAGTAAGTAAATGGAATCAATATATTGCAACAAAGTTAATTTTCAGTATTATTGTACCAGTTTTTGCAGATATTATAAATTCAAACTAAACGGTGCTGTTGAAATACGTTTTTGTTAGAGATTTGATGGATCGTCAGGATAAATAGAACTAAACTAAATGTATTAAAAAAACATGCAGCGGAGATACGATATTTGCATCGAAAGTATAAATTTTGAATTTTAAAAAAATATTTAACCCTTTGATTCAAGATGGCGTTGAAATTAAAGCGGTGAGAAGGGTAAAAATTCATGTTCAAGCTTCTCTGATGGCATCCTTGCCTCTGCCAAATTTCAGCTTGTTCGGTTTTGGTTCCCAGAAAAAGAATAATTCTTCTAAAACTGTTTAAAAAATTGTTATTCAAAGGGTTAGTACAACAAAGTGGCGACCGTGGCCTAGTGGGCAGAGTGCGTGGCCCCTAAGCTAAAGAACCGCCCGGGTTCAATTCCAGCTCAGACAGAAAGTTTTTTCAATTGAATTAATTTTTCTGTTCGGTCGTCACCTCTCTGCAGACAATGGCAAACCTCAGAGAGTAAAAATTGCCATGTAAAGCTTCTTGAGAACATAAGCCGTTCAGAGTAAGCATAAAACACGTAGGTCCATTTCTCGGCCATTTGTGATCAAACATTTAATAACACACACAACACAATTGATCAATAGAAGCTAGGTCAAAGTCCTTCCAAGGGCTGAAATGGCCAGTATATTATTATTATTATTAGTAAAACAAAGTCAAACCGAGGTAAATTTTATAGGAACTTAACTCACTTAAATGTGCTCATCGAAGCACTTTTGCTTTATAAAACAGTACCTCACTTTATCATCGTATGTGTCTCAATGTGCTTTATGCAGCACATTTCAAAGCAGCTCAAGTACTTCGCATGATTAAGTGCTGCAGAAGCTTGAGTGATACTTATGCTTTTCCTTAACCCCCACCTCACCCTAATAAATCATTAATACAAAGCTGCTTGATTCAGCGCATTTGATGAATCTGTGTCATTTCAAAACATCACAAATACCCACAGCTAGAAGCTTGACTTTAAAATGCAGCTGCTACGACGAATACAGAGATCCTTGCAGCTTCAATAACATCTAATTGATATGCCGTGTGCTAGATTTTTTTTTTCAAAAGCTTTCTTTCATACTCTGCAAATTTATTGCGAAGCCATAATTCAATGTCGAACCCTTTTTAACATTTAAGTGAATTTGATTTGAACGCCTTTTGCTGATTGCAGTTCCTGTATCCTGTATCCTGACGTGTGTGGCAGAAGCAGCAGCAGCAGCAACAGCAACACATAATGAATTTGAAATATAGTGAAGGCAATAAATTCAATGAACACACATGTGGAGTCATTTTGCTAATGTATCTTAAGGGTTGTTACTTTAGCATGTGACGGGTTGAAAACAAGAAAATTACAAGAAGAATCTCAAAACAAAAGCCCAAGATTTTCAATATGCTCGAATGCTCTTAAAGCGCCTCGTAAAAAAAAAACATAAACATCTTGTGTAAGTATGGCACATACACGTGTATAAAAAAATATGGGTTAAGGGTAAAGCTAAGCAAACCTTTGAAATAAACAAGTGCGAGCAATGGTTTTTCTATATGTTTTGTAGAGTGAAAGTTAGAAACTAATAAGAAAATATCTTCGACTGTGCCAAAGTTAAAATACTCTCAAAGCAATGTTTTAATATGACATATTCGCAGTCATATATGTTTTATTATCTTAATTACGTCACTTTGTTTACGGAAAGTTGTGGTTTTCATATAATTTTTGCAAATTTCAAATACAGAGTACGTTTGTAAAATAAAACCCAATAGCTTAGACACTTTCAATTTATTACATTAACTTTCCAAAACATTGGAAGGTATAGGCGTAGGGGTCTACGGGCCAAGAACCAAGCACTTCGAACCTTTGGGGACAACACCCAATATCTTTTAAGCAAAAATCCGAGCAATTCAGCTGTGTGTGCTATTCAACCTAAACCGGAAATACAAGGGTCAGGATATAATTGTGATGTCGGACAGCTCAGTAGCAATTAGAGCACTAGTTTCCTGCTAGACTCGATTTATCATCGATAATAACATGGGAATGCTTAACAAAACTCAATGAACTAGGCAACAATAACACCGTGACTATACTCTGGGTCCCAGGACATAAAGAAATACAAGGTAACAAAGAACCTGGATGGTAACTGGGTGTAGTAACAAAATAGGACCAGAACCATTCAGCGGATTGGGCACACATTCTATAAGAGAAGAACTAAGAAGGGAGGAGAGACACAAACGTTCAAACCTTTGGAAAACCTTCCAATTTTTATTTTTTAATGCTCTGAGAGCAAAATTGTGCATATGCTTGGGCAAACCAAATCTAAGAATTCTAACAGGGCACCAGGACATTCCAAGAATTCTAACAGGACACTGCAAACTTAAATATTACCTGATGAAGTTGGGCATCGAAACCGATAGTAATTGCCGTTTAGCGAAGAAGCAGAGGAGACTTCACTACACCTACTTACAAACTGCGACGCTGTGGTTCGCAGACGTAAACTAGCACTAGGGAACTATGAGCTAAGTCTAGAGCAAATTTCAGCCCTTTAACCTAAAAACATTCTCAAATTCATCAAAAAACTAGGTCTGGATAAAATTCTGTAATCCGCCAACCCAGGAGAGCCTTGAGAAGGAGCTACAACAGAGGTACGCATATCCACCATAAAAAATTAACATTAACATGGGAGGTAAGCGGTTTTTTTATTTTCACCAAATTTCACACTCAGCATGAGTATTTAGGTTGTAAGCTTATGTGAACAATTGTTACTGCACTATTCTGTATCACGAAGAAGCACACCAACGATGTGAAAGACACGAGAAGCAATACTTTCTTCCATACAAAATTGTATTGCTTCTCGTGTCTTTCTCATCGTTGGTGTGCTTGTTCGTGATACAGAATAATTCACTTAATCATTAAATTAATCGTTGAGGAGTTTTCAGAGATTTTTCTTTTTTCATATAGTCACTTTGTATGGGAGGTAGGCGTTGCTTTAATTTGCTTTTACCCAATATTAAACTCAGAGTGCGTATTTAAGATTAAAACATATCATCTGAATATCAATTCATTACATAATTTTGTGGAGTTGTAAAAAATGGACCTTTGCATAGTGTCATTTTGTATGGGAGGTAGCAGTGGTGATCAAAGGCACAGAAATTTTATTTAAATTAAATTGGCAAAAAATTTCGATTGCAAGATGTATTGCAATATTTGAATTTGCGTTCGTTTAAAATGGGCAGAAGAGGCGCGGTCAAAACTAAATATGCAACAATACTATCTAGTATGCTCAAAATATAATTAGGGTATTCACAAGGTGTGCTTTCTTGTCATAATGTCATATTGTCCTAAGATTTTACACTAGTTTAAACATTTTGTTGCTTTGCATGCAAAAGCAAATACGCAAACACACGTAAATAAAATTAGCCCTTGAACGTAATCCGCATAATTACATGCATCACAGGGTTGCATAATTATTGTATACGACAGTCACATGGCGGGGTGCTCACAGTTTCAACAATAACAAATGCAATAAATACGATTTGCTAAATGAACGCTTAAACTGTGAAAAGCCTTAATATTTTTATTTCACTTGAACAATTTCTGTTTTTAAATAACAAGCAGAAAAAAAATGGCACAAATTGGTGTTATTCTATTTTTATACATTTTTTTATGCTCCTTTCAGTGCGTTTTTGTAAAAATTTACTTCAATTGAAAGCTTTATTTTGCTCAAGAAAATAAAACTCTTCTAGCTATTAAGTGAACTGTGCTCAAATATCTACAGAAGCAATCATACTAGTTTTATAAACTTTTTGCTTTTTTATTTTGTTCACCCTCACTTCACAAAAGAAAATCTGCACCATTCAAATTCAAATTTCCGTATCCGCTGCGCGAACAGTAAAATAAATAGATTGAAATACGAGCTAAGCAAAATTCAGAGAACACGCAAAAAGGACATAAAAAGCAAAAAACTACTAAAACAACAGCCCTGAGGGATCAAACAGCAGCAGCAGCCAGCATTGTCCGAGTACATTTTTGGCATCAACTAAAAGTGGAAACATGCGAGTCTTTATTTCCGTTTCCGTTTGACGCTCGAATGCTTTCCGCAGGTTTGCTTACGTTAGACTGCTGTGTGGAGTGCATTACGATGCACATTTTCCATTCCTAGTAAAAATGCTAAGAGGTAGAAAGTTGTTAGAATTACACTACATTTGAGTGTGCATACGTGTGTGTGTGTGTGTGTGTGTGTGTGTTTGAGTGTGTATGTTTGTGTGTGAACTTTAAAAAATGCGAAAGTCATGAACGCGCAATTTAGCTTTAAATAGCGACGGATTTGAAAAGCGGTATGCAGGGAAAATAATTTTATACCACACTAAAGTCAAGTCGAGGATATTCAGGTTATCCTCTGGCAGGTAAGCCAGAGCAAAAATGTGCTCTGCTATAAAAAAACAATAAACTTGCCAGCAAAATATTTGAAAGCAAAAAGCAGCGAAAAAGCAAACAAAAGCAAAAGAAATAAAAATAAAAAAAATAACTATGCAAAATTCTGTAGATTTTAGTGAAGAACAACAAATTTTGAGATAACATATGCATGAGTGCCTTTTATAGGTTAAGAGATGGCACAGACTGCTACAGTACATAGATTTAGATAGTTAAAAGTTATAATTCTAGTGAGCTTGACATTCATACTTAATGTTCTAGATTCGAATCCCAAATTCTACAATTAATTAACACTCTTTTTTTTCGGAATTTGAAAATAGCATTAGGGCATTAAACGGCATTAAACGCAACTCCATTATTTTTAATCAAATTTTTAACGTTCAAATGGTATAACCTGTTTTATGTTTTATATTCAAATATTAAAAAAAGTACATAAACTTACACTCTCTAATTTTCTTGTTTAATTTTTAATTTTTTTGTTATTAAACTTTCATATCAAAACAAATTGTTACTTACCCTGTTTTTCTATAAACAGTCCTTTTTTTATTTGCGAAATAAACTGCATTGCAAATATAAACGCACCATTAAGCTTGAATTTTCGATTACTGTATGAAGCAAAAACACTTTCCATGGTTGCCAGCTGAAACTGAAAAGATATTGGTGATTAGTATATCTTTAAAGACGGGACAATTTTTCACACATGGGCTATTTTTTACGTAATTTTAATTTTAACTAATTTTTAAGGAAAGCGTTATTTTTGTGACAACCGACTTAATGATACCATATGGCATCCTCGTCCTTATTGGGTTAAGTTAAGAACGTAAAAATCTTAGAAAAATGTGCTCGGTTTTTTTAATTTCAAAAATTTCAAAAATATAAAACACCACAAGCAAATGCAAAATCAAAAAAACTAAAAGCAAAATCTAATGAGCGAAAGCAAAAAACAAAAGCAAAGGAGAAAAACCGCAAGAGCAAAAAGGAGTCAAAAAAAGAAAAATAACAAAAGAGCACGAGAGCAAATTCAAAAGCAAAAGCAAAAACATATCAGCAGAAGCAAAAAAAGCGCACAAGCAAACAGCAAAAATCATAGCAAAAACAAAAAAATTCCAACAGCGAATGAAGAAATTACAAAAAACAGAAGCAAATGCGCAAAGCGAAAGCAAAGCAAAAATGATAAAAGCAAAAATATAAAACTGCACAAGCAAATGCAAAATCAAAAAACAAAAATCTTAATCTAATGAGCGAAAGCAAAAAACAAAAGCAAAGGAGAAAAACCGCAAGAGCAAAAAGCAGTCAAAAAAAGAAAAATAGCAAAAGAGCACGAGAGCAAAAGCAAAAACATATCAGCAGAAGCAAAACCAAAAAATAAGCGCACAATCGAACAGCAAAAGTCAAAGCAAAAACAAAAAAAAAACTCAAACAGCGAATAAAAAATTACAAAAAACAAATGCGCAAAAGCGAAAGCAAAACAAAAAAGTATAAGCACAAAGGCAAGAGCAAAAGCAAAATGCGAAAACAAAGTAGCGCAAGAGCAAAAACCAAAACAAAAGCACAAGCAAAAAATCATAAGAAAAAAGGCAAGAGCAAAAGAGCATAAGACCGAAAGCAAATGAGCAAACTCTAAAACTAAAATTAAAAAGACAAGCAAACAGCTACAGTAATAGCAAAGCAAAAATGATAAAAGCAAAAATATAAAACAACACAAGCAAATGCAAAATCAAAAAACAAAAAGCAAAATCTAATGAGCGAAAGCAAAAAACAAAAGCAAAGGAAAAAACCGCAAGAGCAAAAAGCAGTAAAAAAAAAAGAAATAGCAAGAGCACGAAAGCAAATTCAAAAGCAAAAACATATCAGCAGAAGCAAAACCAAAAAAAAGCGCACAAGCAAACAGCAAAAGTCATAGCAAAAACCAAAAAACTCAAACAGCTAATGAAGAAATTACCAAAAACAGAAGAAAATTCGCAAAACTAAAGCAAAACCAAAAAGTTATACAAATAGCGAAAGAAAAAAACCAAAACAAAAACACAGGCAAAAAATCATAAGAAAAAGGCAAGAGCAAAAGAGCATAAGAGCGAAAGCAAATGAGCAAACTCTAAAACTAAAATTAAAAAGACAAGCAAACAGCTATAGCCAAAATGATAAAAGCAAAACCAAATGACCAAGCGAAACCAAATTATTAAAAGAAAAATAAAAAAAATATGCATAAGGAAAATAAAAAATGATAAAAAGCATATCATCAAGGGCAAAAGCAAGCAGTAAGAGTAATGACTTTAGCAAAAACAAATTTAAAGAATTTAAAAAAAACATAAAAGAAATAGAAAAAGCAAAAAATAACGAAATCAGCAGAAGCAAGACCAAAACAGAAAAATTTCAGGCACATAGCAAAAGTTATAGCAAAAACTAAGCAAAGCCGCAATAAAAAAGCAAAAGCAGAAACAAATAAGCAAAACGAAAAGCAAAAGGGTAAGAGCAAAAGCAAAATACGAAAACAAAACAGAAGCAAAAGGGCACACGGAAAATTGCATAAGAGCAAAAGCAAACGAGCTAACGCAAAAATTAAAACCAATACCAAACGCAAGAGCAAAATAAAGAAAAAGCAAAAAGCAAATTATTAAAAGCAAAATTAAAAATATGCAAAAGCATTAGCAAAATAGTTAAAAAAACAAAATATTAAAAACCAAAGCAAATGAAAAATAGAAAATTATCAGAAGCACAAACAAAAGTTAAAACCACATCTAAAGTAACAAACAAAAAGCAGCAGCAGCAAAACAGAAAAAGTTCAAGCATATATACATACCACAAGCAATAGCAAAAGCAAAAACTCATGAAAACAAAAAAGTTAAATATAAAAAGCAGAAAAGCAAAAAACAAAAGCAAATCGTCAAAATCGATAGCATTAGTTAAAAACAAATGCAAAAAATAAAACAGCAGCAGCTGCAAAACAGCAATATTTTAAGCTTTAGCAAAAAAGTTCAAGATTTAGCAAAAGCAAGGCGGCCTGTCGCTCAGGAGCCCCGGGTTCAAATCCTGGCCGGGCCATGGCCCTACGCTATAACCTTTCTTTCCTACTTTTCTAATCAAAGCAACTCTAAAACACATAATTTTTTCTTTTTTTTTAAATTAAGATCAGAGAACAAAGGCCTTCAGAGAACATGCGCCTTATACAAACAAGGTTTGGTCTTTGACCTGAAAGGAATGGGATAGATTATTTAGAGGAATTGATTGGAAACTTACGTGAGTTATTGATTAGGCGAAACAACCATGAAAGACAATTTGAATTGCTTTTAACCTAGGCTAGTGTTATGCCTTAACCTCGGCAAGCATTTCCAGCCCTTAGTTGTGTTCCTGTCCTTGAGTTCCACATTTTCCAGAGTTTATTTGTGGATTTTTAGTTTTCCATAATTCTTAAATGTAAAAAAGAACAAAGAAAGTGAAAATAACCATGCCCGAGCCCGGATCCGAACCAGGGACCTCTAGGTTGATAGTCTAGCGCACTTTCCACTAGTCTACAAAGGCCGACAATTTACTACGAAAAGTTGTAGTTGGTGGTGGTAGGAAAAGTTTGTGGAGAGGAACGCTTAGTAAATTGATTTGACTGAGGTCAAGGCATAACATTTGCTTTAGATCTAATATCACATGTTTCTACAGCTTCTGCCACAGTAAGAACACCTACACAAAAGTTTCACTTGATTACTCCCTTCTCCCAATCTGTGGTATCACAACGGACCAATAATTTGATCTAAGTGGGCTGGTCTAAGGACCTGCCGCCACCTTAACCTAACCCAACCTAGCAAAAGCAACAGCAAAACAGAAAAATCGCAAAAAAACAAAACAATCCTAAGCAAAAAGCAGAAATGCAAAATATTTTATTTAAAATATATGCATATTTTAGTAGAAGTTTTTTAAAAAAGTTTATTATATACACAAAAAATTTAATTTGCGTGTTAATTTTACATCATCAGTATAAATACAAAACATTTTTTTTAACATGCATTTTTTATATAAAAAAATTGCGCTGAAGTCGGTGTGCTTAAAAAAGGTTAAAAAAGCTGGCCACATCATAGCTCGGCTTCAGATCGTCTGAAAAGTACAGAAATGCTTTCAAAAATAGACCCTTGAATGCACATCTTTTACCAAAGTGGAAGCAAAATTAAGAAAATTATGAAGCGTAGAAAAAAGCTGAAAAGTTTGCTTTATTTTTCATCATATTGTTGCGTGTTAAAATTAGACTAATTTTCCAAAGACTCATTTTGGTAAAAGATGTTTAGAATTACATTAAAATCAGATTTAAAAAATGAATTAAAATTGATTGATTATTTTTTGAAAAAACATATTTCGAAAAAAATGCATTTAAAGTTGCTCTGGTTAGTTAAAGGTACTCTGGTGCATCGAGTTTTAAGTGCTATATAATCTTTATTATGAGCGGGATTAATTTAAAATAGTTCTACAACAATAATTATTTAAAAAAAAAATGATTTTCAAAAAATGGTTTGCCTCCCTTAATATGCGTAATGAAAAATGTTTTGAAAAAATCTATTACATGGAGATCAAAATTCCAAATGAGTTTTGCCAACAGCTGGAGTAATGGTTTGTTGTATAGGAAAATTTGTTTAAAAATATACACTTAAATTACGGCAAAAGAGAAGAATTTTGTGTTCTTGTTCGGCCGCTGTTCGATCGCTGTTCGATCGCTGTCCGGACATTTATATTTTTAATCGAAGAGTAGCATTTTTGAACAAATGGAAATTTTTTTGAAATTTTAAGACATATTTCAAAAGCGTTTTCACAAAAAATGTTCACTCCTTCTGTTTTTTGATATAAAGACCAAATAAAAAATAGTTTGCAGATTTTGTTTTCTTTCTATTCATTGTACGGAAAATTTGTATGGAAGGATAACTACTTGTGTTGTTTTTGGATTGGGTTAAAGGGTGTGTACTCAAACACGAATTGTGTAAGGCTTGCATTGGCTGGTTAAACAAGTTTGATTGGTCATTAAGCCCTATTTAAAATTGTATGCCTTTCAGTTTTAAAAGTTCCCAAACTTTTCCAAAATAATAACAGAGATATTTTGTTCATGCTTTATATTGACTGTTGGGAAATTTCTATCTGTGTTAGGGAAATAACTAAGCCACAATATAATTATTTTAACAAACATGGCAACTATGGAAGTATGTAACAACAAAAGCATTCTATAGAAGAGAGTAAGCAATTCACAGCAGCGTAGGATTTGCTTTATTTTGGCGAACGAAAAACACAGCGGTAGCATTGCCAGTTATTTGGAAAGATTTAAGCTGTACTTGTTTACATGCAATAAAATACAGCAAAATAAAGGAATTCTTTAGATAAAGCATAGAAAAGCATAGAAAATTCAATAAAAACAAAATAAAAGCTTTTTCTTGAACATAAGCTTACAGCCATAATAAAACTTAAAAAATAAAAAAGCCATCTTTTATTTTAAGTGTAAATAAAAGTTTGCCAAAAAGTAAACCAAAAAGCTTGCTTGAAAGCAGTAAACATTTTTGTATAACACTGTGCGGCACGAAAATCTGCATTTAATAATTTCAACTTTTTCACTTCATTTTAATATGAGGAATCTCGTGGTAACATCCGTTTTGCCACTTTACCGAAGACTTTAGTGCAATTTTTTTTTAATTAGTCCAATTATGCACTCATTTGCATGGTTGAGAACTCTTGAAGCATTAGGATTTTTATTTTGGTTTCTTTAGCAAAGTTATTTCTATTATTTTTGCCAACAACTTTGTTTAACAAAAATATAACGAAAAATCATTTAAAATTGTCTTTAAACCTTAAATAAGCGACACATGTCAAATAATGTTACTCATACGCAATGTTGTTCGAATTTTTTCGTTTGACTTTTTGTAAGAATAGCTCGATAACACCCACTGGAAGCGATTTTTTCATATTCATTTATTCAGAAAAGTTGTTGGCCAGAATTATAACAAGAACTTTGCCCAAGAAACCAAAATGAAAATCCTAATGGTTCAAGAGTTATCAACAAGAAAATGAGTGCATATCTAGAGTAATTTTTGATATATCTCAAAAAAGAAAATTTTGTTCTAAAATGTTCGGTAAAGTGGTAAAATAAATGTCACCACGAGATTCCTTATACCAAAATTAAGTTAAAAACGTTTAGATTATCAAATACAGAGATACAAAAAAAGATACAAAAAAGCAAACAGTGTAATTGTAAATAGTTTGGCTTAAATAACAAAAATAATGCTTATCTGCTAAACGTGCTGAGCGAGCTTGTGAGGGTGGCATCAGCTGGCTCAGTTTTATTGTTGTTATTTTGAAAGTTTCTTCTGTTGATACAACTTTTACTGCCAGAAACAAATGTTGTTGCAATTGTTTTGGCTGACGTGAACTGCAAGGATTTTATAAAAGTTGCGTAAATGTGTGTTGTGTTGTATGTGTGTGTGTGTGTTAGTCTGGCATTCATTTGCATTACATACGTGTATAAATGCGGTGGTCCAAGCACCTGCTGCATGTTCAGGATTTTGTAATAAAAGTTAACCAATTTTCAGAAATTTTTTATTTAATTTTATTAAATTGGCTTGTTGTTGTATAATGTCTAATAACAACATTAAAAGTTTAAATATAAAAATAGCAGCTTTATTTGGTGAACAATTATTTCACATACACTTGGGTCTAATGAGTCTTATATCTGAGCATTTCCATGGTTGCGCTCGTAACGTTCGTACGCCTTTTATGTTGGGATAAATAAAAAAAAAGATGCAAAGAAAAACACTCCAGTAGCAATCTATAGTAGCACTCTTGAATAGCACTCTGGTAGTACTATATTTAGTGTAAAAGGTCGAAAAGTATTGTTTAAAGATACAATATGACAAAAAATACAAGTGGTTTTTGCCTGCATCAATATAAATGAAAAAGTCTGCGAAATGTGCACGAGTTTTTTTATGAAAGTTTTTTTTCATTTAATCTGGAATAATATTGCTAAATATTCATTTTTGTTTCGTTGCAAAATCTATTTTAATTACCTTACGAATAGGGCTTTTATATCTTGAAGATTTTTGGCAAATCCCGGGATTTCGGTATCGAAAAATCGTGATCCCGGGATCCCTAAATGCCAAGATTTTAAACTAATGGCATTTAGCTGTATTAAAATCAGGGAGCGTTAAAAACTCCAGAACAGAGCATTAATTAACAGAATGTACAATTGTACTTTGTACAATGCGTTTTGCAATGTACAAAGAGGAATTTAAGGAAAAAAATTAAACAATAGTTGGAAGATAAAAACGAAATCTGAAATCCCATTTTGTAGTTTTAGGGAAAACACTTTTAAATTTTATGATTGAAATTTACAAGTAATACATCACCTGAATAAGCCACATAAAAAAAATAATTAATTAATTAGAAAATAACGATTATGGTATGATGGTTTTTTAAATAATATTAGAACCTTTACGGTCGTTAATTAAAGATATTTGCTAAATTCCTAAATATTTTTATTATATAATACGTTAATAAAAAACATATTAATTATAAATTTAAACGTTCACAAAAATATCAATTATTAGGTTTGTTCACGTACTTTACTACTTGTTAAAATTTGCAATGAGAGAGTAAAAAAGAATTGAGAAAAATAATGTTACAAGGAGAAAAATAGCAGAAAAAGTACGTGAACAGAAAAATAGTGGAAACTTGCAAAATCACAGCTGATCGACAGACTTGACAGCTTATTTGAAACCCGAAAAAATTGTGTGAAATCGTTTTGTTTCCAAATATTTAAAATTTTTTAAAAATAAAACTAAGCCATTTAAAATCGAACTTAAAGCATCTTCACACAAATATGACAAAAGAAAAACATCAGAAATACATCGTTTTCCACGCATTTGAATAGATATTTTTTTTTGGCAAATTCTTGCAAGTAAAAATTTCACTAGCAGAAACTTGTAGCTTCTTTTTCTCTCTCACTTTTTGACGCTCTCATTGTGCTCTCTCGTTGCAAGTTTTTCGAGTACGTGAACGCTTTACTAGTAAAAACTTGTAATAATTTGTAATAATTTTTTGTAAGTGAACAAACCTAATATTTCACTTTATTATAAACATAAAAATATAAACGGAAATAAGTTAAACAAAACCAACAACATAAATTTATGCTTTAAAAACTTTTTCTAAAGAAAACTAAACTTCTTATATTAATTTTAAAATAAGGGCAATGAAACTTATATGATGCGAAAGGTACTGTGCCCTTTATGTGCAGAATCATTTTAGATTTTAAATTTATGACCTCTGACCTGAAATATTAACGTTGAAAGTTGGTATTATTTTTAGTAAGGAATCTCAGGGCTAGGAAGAGGTAGAATGGTGAATGAGGTATAATATGAAAGATCTGGCTGAACAGTATGATTACATTTTAGATTGGTGACCTTCGACCTGAGATATTAGAGTAAAAAGAGCATTTACTAAATAAAAGCCAAACTGTAACAGATGGAAGAATATAATGTACGAGGGAATTTTAGACAGCGATAAGCAGTGCAAAAAACACTTCCGACATTTTGCGCCATCTCTTACGGATACCCTAGGTACCCTAGGATACCTAAGCTAACCTACGGGTACCCTACAATGAGCATTTTTGTATACAACAAGAGTGAATATATGTATATTGTTATGGTGAAATTTCTTACAAATAGTAAAGTCTGAAAAATGTCCGTTATTTTGACATAAAAATTATAGCGATATCTCGAAAACTATATATGATCTCAGTACAACGTATTTTTGTATGTATGTTGGTTGAGGAATAAAAAACGGTAAACGAAAGATTTCTTGGTAATATTTGCCGCGGATAGATTGTTAAAAAAATCCCCTTAAAATTACATTACAATTATTTAGATACCTGGAAAAATTTATATCTTCTCAGTACAACGTATTTCCTTGAAGCAAGGCCATCGCTTCAGATTGAGAAAATACTATATAAATTTCAAGTTTTGACTTTGCAAGCAAATATCTCAGCCATTTTTTAATCGATTTTCAACAAATTGTCTTTGTCTCAAAGATTAATTAAATAACTTTGGAGAAATTAAAAAAGATTAACCGTTATCCCATCAATTCAATGTTTTGTATTGTTTTAAAAAAACTTCTAAAATATTTCGATTTTGCTCAAAAATAAGACAAACTTTTTTTGTTGTAATTTTTTCGCACAAAAATTGCCTCTTTCTGACACATAATTCAATCAACAGTTTCAATCATCGAAATTCATGAGCTACCCCGTATGATTTTTTGATGAAAATTTAATTTTTCAAAATGATGTTTTTAAATTTTTTGCAAAGTTCTACAGCTCAAGAAATAATTTCTGTGAAAAAAATTTTCAAATATTCCCAACCACTCCAAAGTTATATACACAAATCTATGTTTTAAGCCATTTCGTTATATCCGTTTTTCTGTACCGATTTTGATAATTCTTTTAAATAAATTAGAGTAGGGAGAAGGAGTTCACCGAATATATTTGTGACCTTTGACCTGAAATATGAGCGTTGAAAAAATATTTCTGAAGTAAAACCTAAACTATAAGAAATGGAACAACATGGGTAAGAGGAAATTTTAGACATTAATAAATACAATGTACAAAAAACATTTTTCGCTATCTCTTATGGATACCCTACAATAAGCATTTTTTTATGTAACATGTGTGAATATATATTGTTATGGTGAAATTAATTACAAATAGTAAATTTTGAAAAGCTCCCATTATTTTGACATCAAAGTTATGACGATATTTCGAAAACTGTTACTTTTCTCAGTAAAACGTGTTTTTGTATTGAAACTTAAGATTTTCTTAGTACAGCACATTTTCTTAAGGCAAGGTCAACGCCTCAGAATGAGAAAAAGCTATTGAAATTTCAGAAAGTTGGTCGAATTTCGGCCACAGGCGATACTAGTTTAAATAAATTAGTTAGAGGTGAGTAATAAATATGATGTGAATAGAATATTATTTTCATAACAAAAAACTATAGTTGCATAGTAATAAAACTATTGCTACTTTAAAAATTTCAGGAAAGGTAAAGCGCCTAGTAAACAGAGTCTTGTAAGACCACAACCCAAACAAACTAAAAATTAGTCGTTCGAAATGTATAGAGAAAAAAAAATTAACAAGGTGATTTCGATAATAAAAAAAACATCGTTTACATTGCAGTTGTATTTATTGATGTAAATAAAATCCCGGGATTCCGGGACTAGAAATTGGTTCGGGATCCCGGGATTGAAAGCCCTAGTTACCATACATACGTTCCGATACAGAATTTTCTCTTCAAAGAAATACACATTTTTTGTAGTTTTATTTATTTAACCCATTAATGCTCACCAACAGAACCCGTTGAGTTTAGTTATTGACATTTTTAGCATAAATTTGTATTAATATTAGATAGGAAAAGCCTGAAGTTTAAAAAAAAATTTAAAGGATTTGGGTATGGCAAAGTTTATGATATACTATACATAAACGTATACAGGGTCTGTAAGTAGAGAAATAAAACTAAAAAACTTAGAAAAATTATAAATTTGAAAATGGTCTTTTCGTAGCGTTCAACTTTAAACTAATGCACTTTTTTAATTATATTAGGGGTATTCACTTTATTGCTGAAATTTTAGATATCAGAAATTACCGACGACTTGAAGTGAGCGACCGTTTGTAATTTTTGGTTATTTTCACATGCATTTGTCAAGCTTAAAATAGCGATTGCTTCATTTCGTTGGTGGGCTTGTTATCAATACAAAAAAATTTTGTTAAAAAAACTTGTGCTTTCTGTATTTTAATAGAGAAATAATGCTAAAAAAAATTGCAAAACTAAATTATATGAGTCGGCTACAATAGGATTACGAATAATGATAATTTTGCTCTTGCTCGCATACATTGCTTTAATTTCTTGGAGGGATTTGAGGGAATGCTCTTCTTCTTATCGAAATCATCATATTTACAATGGCCGCATTCTAGCCGAAAAAGTGCTCAAGAACTGTTCCACAACTTTCGGGCTGAATGGTATGCTCTCACAGAACATGTTCCTTGAGATGTCACAATTTATATAGCGAAAATATTTTATGCTACTTCGCTACTTGAGCACTTTTTCGGCTAGAATGCGGCCAATGACTCACACTCATTAAACATATTTGCTTATGGTTTCTGAACACAGCTTTTCTTCGCAAATTTTCTACGATTATTTTTCATTAACTCAATAGATGATTAAATTTAAGCAAACTTCAGAAAACCAAAACAACGACAATTGAAAGTTTTAGCATTTCGAAAATTTCAGCAGTGCAGTGAACGCCCTTATTATCTTTTTTCTTGTTGTGTATAAAACAAAATAACTCACCTGCATTTCATTTTTCAGTTTTTTTGAAATACTGTACAAACTGAAGCGAAAAATGTTCACAAAAAGGCTTTGAATGCGAATTTGAGATTATTTTTTGGAAAAATCATACTTTTTGTTTTCTCACATTGTCCGAAGCAAAAGCTTAACAGTTGCTGCAGATTTTTGAGGAATTTTGGAAAACAGTTTTAACGCGTCATAAATGGGTTAAAACCATCGGAAAAAAACTTTTCATTCTCAAACGATTGTTTTTAGAGTTTGCTGTAAGAAATGTTGAAACGTTAGTTCTAAAAAAATTATTTTTTTTTTTTTTAATTTCTTTATTTGTCTTATTCGTATTGATATATTTTGCACTTTGAACCCCTTGTTAGGGGCGATTGAACACCAAAAATTTCCACTTGGCTAAGAGCCTGTCTTACATACAAAACATTTCCAAATAAATGATTTCCTGTGGTGTTATTTTGTGGTAAAAAAAAATATTCAACTGTCAACGGCAGCGATGAAAGCTTTAACAGCAGCAACAACAACAACAGCAGCAGCTATTAACATTTATCTGCACAACATGAAATCAGTTTTAATGACCGCAAAAACGTCAATTTTAAAAATTCAAAAGTGAAACTTGTGTGACTTTTGGTAAATATTGTATGAAGTCAGTAGCAAGCAACAACAACAATAGCCAACACGTAACAAACATCATCAGCCACACAACAATTCTTGTCACTACAGTAAAAAGCAAAGTTTATGTTAAGGTTGACAACACTTACGTGCTTGGCAGTCACTTCCGGCGCATTGTTTATGAAGAAAATAAGCGCCGACACAAACACTCATACACTTAAACACACATACAATTTTTTTTTTTTTTAAACGCATTAAGAATAAAAAATTATTTTTAACGAAATCATATCAGCACTTGAAGCAGATAGGCAAAATGTTGCATGTTTTATTGCGGAACAAAATGTATATAAACAATATTGAGCAACATTTTTAATGCTATGCTTTGGACTAAAGGCATTTCGCTTAACATCTGGGTGTACAAAATTATTTATAACATTCTAAAAATGACATTAAAACATACATAAATAATAGCAACGCGGCTCTGCTTGCGATTTGAACACAATATTTTTTTATTTGTTGAATTACTATAAGAAAAAACAATTATTTTTAGTGTACGTGCAAGAAAAAGAAATTTGAATTTACATATGCACTTAAAAATTTGTATAGAATTTTTACACCAATCGGTGTTCCATGGAGTCCTACACCGTTCGGTGTTAAACAGCACCTTGTCAAAGTGCTAGAATTTAATATCCGAAAGGGCATATTTTTTCACACCGATCGGTGTAAGAAATAAATATCAAATAGGATGTTTGTTTGGTACCCTGTTTATTTATAATACGCAAAATGAAATTTTTTTTAACACCAAACGGTGTAATTTTTAACTATTCGAAACTATTTTTTTTAAACTATTTTTTAAATTTTTATTTATTCGAATGGTTAAAAAATGTTTTACTATATAAAATGGACACTAAGGCAATTCCAAAGAGAAAGGTCTGATGGACCGCCCGAGTGTGCCTAGAAAACACACAAGCTAGTGGCATCAGATCGTGTATTTCGTAAAAGAAGAAGATTTCCAATATAATAAAATACATAAATAAATTATCCAATTTTACCAAGAAATTAATAGGAAAAGTAATTTAAAATTATTTTTTACTTTGTAGTGATTTTGAAGTCGTTTTTTTTTATTAAAAGCTTTTTATTACTTCCTTTTTAGATAAGATGATATATTTTCAAAATAATTCTACCCATCCTTGTAACGCATTTTTGTGCCCCAGAACCCTTTGTAAAATTCCGCCTACTTTCTAGAGAATAAAAAATTCGTGAACATTTTTTACATAACTAACCAAATTTGGTGCGCCTTAAAATAAACATTTTGTTATCATTTTCGCAGTAAACAATTACTTATAAAAGAACCATTTTTTTCAGTAATAAGTGCAAAAATTAAAAATAAATGTTATTTTTGCACATTCTAAGTAGCGACGACCCTAGATATATTACAACTAACAGCCCTATTCTGGCAACTTGACAATAGTCAACCAGTATTTTTATTATTTCTATGTATTTGTTGTAATTTTTTTATTTCAAAACAAAATTTGAAGCTCAAAAATAATAAATTTAGATAAAAATTGTCAACTGCTTTTCAGATAGTGATAATTTCATTTTTTAAAAAAAATGGTTTTTTGAGCTACAAATGTTGTTTTAAAATAAAAAAACTACAACAAACACATAGAAATAATAAAAATATTGGTTGACTATAGTCAAGTTGCCAGAATAGGGCTGTAAGAATATTCAAATAAAGCATATTATCGATTGGCAATAATAAGACAAATTATGATTGAAAAGGCTTCATTTGTGAGTGGCGAAAAAGTGGTTTTCTATGGTTCGTTTATTTTATTTTTTCGAACTCGTTTTCGAACAAAAAAGATTCGGTTTTGAGAGGCATTTTAGTCCAACGATTGAGTACAAAAGGGTTCATTTATGAGTTTTGTAATCGAAAAGGTTCATAAATGAATTCAAAAAAAGATAGTTTTGGTTCATTGGGGGTTTTTTTAACATTGACACGCTGCTCACATTGCTCGAATTCTGCTCACATTTTTATCGAGTTTTGTAATAACACAGTCCAACAGCATTTTTGGAACAGAATAGCGACCCTATAATTCTGAAAGGGTATGTTGAGTAGATCATTTTTGTAGAACAAACGTATGGTCCAGCACGTCTGAGTTTTTTTTTACAGTGGGTTAAAGTTTTCATTTTTTGGTCTAAGGGAGCATTATACAATATAAAAAAAAATGCTGAAAGTTAATGTCTGAGAGAATTCTTATGATCAGAGTTGTATTGTGTAATTGTATGAGGATTATTTTTGTAGAAGATCTTAACCCTCTAACTGGTCTCTTTATGGGTCAATTTGACCCTTTTATCGAGAAAATCAAAAAATATCCTTTAAAAAAGGACATTTAAGGATTAAAATATTCCACGAAAATGTTTGCCGAAAAATTTCAGTGGGGGTCACCAAAGACACCAATATTGTAAATAAAGCTCTTTACGCTTAATTAGTAAAATTACTCACCAACTTCTATAAAAAAATTATATGTAATTTTGTTTTAATAGTGGTTTATTATAGTATGTACATATTTATTTTTTTGCTTCAAATTTTAAAAGGGAATTGGGAAATAGCAGTAGTATGACAATGGATTAAAGATTAATCTTAATATGCTTTCCTGTATTTAGCTTGACGAGAGTGTTCCGATGGGTTAAGGTTTCTGTACAAGCCCCATGCGTATTCAGCAAGCATTACACTTTGGGATTTCCCTTTGAATCTTTCTTCCAATACCTTTATATCCTGATGAAACCTTTCACTGTGTTCATCTGAAACCGCTCCAAGGTTTTCTTTAAAAAAACTTAGATGAGATTTCAGAAAATGCAGCTTTAGTGACATCTTAACGCCAATATTGTTAAAACCGATTAGCATGTTTTCAATATTTTCTGCATAATTTTGTGCTTTTGAGTTTCCAAGGAATTCTGATATAACCAGCTGCATAAAGTCAAATGCTGTCTTTTGCATATCCGACAGATGACCATAAAATTCTTCATCTTGTAATAATTTTCTTATATCGGGTCCAACGAGCATTCCTAGAAAAGGTAATTTACATTAAATGTAATAAATTATTTCTTAAAACCGTATTTTACCTTCTTTTAATTTTGCTGCAGATAATCTGGGGAAAATTGTTTGAATGCGATTGAAAGCATTTCCTTGTGTATTTAAGCTTTTAATAAAATTTTTCACCAAGCCCAACTTAATATGCAGCGGTGGAAGTATGACCTTATCTTTTGGGACAAGGGGTTCATGGATTACATTTAAGTCACCAATAATATTTTCTTTACGTTCTTCGAAATATTTAATATGAGAATGGCTGCTGGTAGCACGTGAATCCCATTTACAAAGAAAGCACATATGTTTTGTGTATCCTGTTTGCATTCCAGTGAATATTGCAATCATTTTGAAGTCTGCGCATACTTCCCATTTATATTTATAGTATTCAATCTTATTTAAGAGATTTGAAATGTTTTCGTATGTTTCCTCCTTTTTTGTGGAATACGCAACCGGTATTGATGGATGCTGATTTCCATTGTGCAGTAAAACTGCTTTTAAACTGTGTTTTGAACTATCTACAAATAGTCGCCAAGCGGAAGAGTCCAGTGGAAGCTTTAGATATTTTAGAACCTCTTCAATACTGCAACAGTATACAAGTTCTTCTGATTTCTTAAAATAACTTTCCAGATCAGCGTGTCTTTTTCTTGGCGATGTAACTTTTACATCGGCTTTTATCAAATTCCTGTTTTTCAATCTGGAACATAATATTTCAGCTTTCTCTTTTGTTAGTCCTAAATCTCTTACAAGATCTTCAAAATAAGCTTGGTCTATCAAATTAGGACATATGTTTAAGCAATCAAGAGGCAAGTAACTTATATCTGATATGTTTTCAACCGCCGATGTTATTTCTGTATTGACGTATGTCATATTTGCCGAAAATGTCTGTGTAGGCGGTTGAGGCACCGGAACACCTTCACAGCGCACTTCTGGTAAAATGACATTATTTGTTGCTTCGTATGTCATTTTCGCGTAGTGCCTTTGGCTTCTACCAAATTTGTAATTTACGCAGAAATAGCATGTATCTGACTTGTGATTTTCAGGTTCAATCCATGTAATAGGCGCAGAAAATGGCAGCGCCTTAGTACCGCCTTTGTACCAGGACAAAAGACCACTTTCGCAGGTAGTACATACAGTTTTTGGTATCCAAGCTTCAGATAAATATCGTATTCCAAAGAAAAGAAAATATGGTTCTTCAATTGTAGGGAATATCTTTCTTCTGCTTTGATGGTGCGTAAAATGTCCACAAATAAAACAAAACCAATCTCTTAATTTGCAAACTGAATCCGCCATGCTTATTTAAGCTTCAATTGTTCTTTTTTTATATTAATTTTAGTAAAAATCACACCCGATATGTACTGCTTAGTAGCTTAATTATGCTTGATTTTTTGCTTTTATTTTTTATTATTAATTTTAATAAATATCACACCCGATTTGTAAGTAACAGCTTACTAGACGCGAGAACTCAGTGTTTGGCCCGGCCGAACTTGAATTTTACTAATTAAGCGTAAAGAGCTTTATTTACAATATTGGTGTCTTTGGTGACCCCCACTGAAATTTTTCGGCAAACATTTTCGTGGAATATTTTAATCCTTAAATGTCCTTTTTTAAAGGATACTTTTTGATTTTCTCGATAAAAGGGTCAAATTGACCCATAAAGAGACCAGTTAGAGGGTTAAGATCTTCTACAAAAATAATCCTCATACAATTCCACAATACAACTCTGATCATAAGAATTCTCTCAGACATTAACTTACAGCATTTTTGTTTATATAGTATAATGCTCCCTTCGACCAAAAAATGAAAACTTTAACTTACTGTAAAAAAAACTCAGACGTGCTGGACCATAAGTTTGTTCTACAAAAATGATCTACTCAACATACCTTTTCAGAATTATGGGGTCGCTATTCTGTTCCATTCAAAAAGTCTTAATTTGTTGGACTGTGTAATTTTACCCATTTTTGTGACGAATCCCTAGTGTCAATATTATTTGAGATACAGTGTTTTTCCCTTATTTCCACGTCTCTTTTTCCAATAACGCCTACTTTATTGATCAAAATTTGTAATAATTATGCCTACCCCTGTACTTAATTTCAGTAACCTAGTGTCAATATTATTCGAGATTGTTTTTTAATATGGACACGCGATACATTGTTTTTTAATATGGTCGAACTTCTCCCACTTTCCTCATCATTTCTAGTTATTATTCCAACCATTTTTGTAACGAATTTTATTACCCTGCTGTCAGTGTTATTCGAGATATAATGTTTTTTTAATATTGCCACTTTCTTTTGTCTAATAACGCCCACTTTCCAGACTGTAATTTGTCATAATTGCCTAGGTAAATCACGAGAAAATAGGCGTTTTTTTTTTGGTATTTGCTTGGCTCCATCAAATGGATCAATCAAAAATCTGTAAAGTATGTTTTATAATATAAGTATTGATACACAAAATGTAATTTTTTTAAAAAAGTTCAATATAAAATGGCGTCTGTGCAGCATTTGTTTGAAGGCGCCTATTTTTCTAAAGAGGTTCATGGTCGGACACCTAACGTCCTTAATTTTTGATCTGGAACAAAAAACAAAATTTGGTCAGTTTCTATATACCAACAGCTATCGACATACGAAGGATTTTTTTTTTGATATATTGATTTTTCATGAAATGTTGCGTGATCGAACAAAACAGTAACAATTTTCACAAAGAAAGTCACACAATTGTTGATAAAACAAAAAATAGGCAATATAAAAAAATCGTACGGGTTTCGATAGATAAAGGTATTTTTAATATACTGTCAAAATTTCAAATCGTTCGGTGAAGATGTGCCAGCCGTCTCAAAAAGAGTGGTTACGATAAAAATTAAGTACTAAAAATTGGTATAATATTTGCGTATGCTTCTAATCGCGGAATGGAAAATTTGGGCCTTTAGACTCTTTTGCCGAATTTTATCTCTTGGAATAATATGCCTAAGACTCTAAAGCATCTTTTAAGCGAAAAGATACGATTTTGTCAAAATTTTACTTAGATAAATTTTACCCCTCTTAATAAAATCATCGAAAAGTTAAAATTTGCGCTTAAAAATATGCAATATATTCATTCTCTTTCTCGATCTCTCTCCGTTTTTTTCTAACTCATATACAAAAATTTTGCAAAAATAAAAATTGTACGCTTTTTCACTTCTTTACAAATTCGAACTTTATTGTTTTTGTTATCTTGTTTTTAATTTAAATGCATCACGAGACACTAACAAGCGCACACAGCAAGATTTTACATCTGCACGCACTCATATGTGAAGTTATGTATGTAAAGTAGCTCATTCACATGCTGGCACATTGTTGGCTTGTTCTAACGGTAATTAGAGTCTAAACCATGTCATAACGGAAGTATGTTGCTCTGCTTAAGACGCACTTCCGGTGGCTTTGCGTCAAATCTTGTGCATGCATGCGTGCTTCAAATGAGCGAATGTGTTTGATTAATTTTGTCGTCTGCAATTAGTTGTAATAATTGCATATTTTATTGCTCTCTGGCTTTCAGCATGCGTAGGAGCATAAAATTAAATTGCGCACAGCAGCTGTTTGTCGTAAATAAATAACTAAATGAATGAAATGAAATAAATGAATGTTTAGAATGAGTTTAAATAAAAGCCACACACACTCACGCACAAGATAAACTTCGGAATTCAACTTAGCCAAGAGCTAAGCAAACAGAAAAGTGGCAAAAGCATTGCCAGCTGTCTTCAAAACAAACATGTTCTTTATATGTCATACACAAACTCTCACAAACGCACACACACAAAGTTGAGAAAAATCAACAACTGTAGAATTTATTGCTAGGCAACATTGAAATAGCAGCTGTTGGCGTCGTTGAGTGTTTGTGTTTTTAAGGCAAAACAATGTTAACAAAACTTAAAATGCAATACAAAGCCAACACTTGGTTGTAATCGGATGTGCAGACATTTTATTTTGTGTCATTGTGTGCAATTAATTTGCGTAAATGTCTATTTTTATTCAGAAAAGTCAAATTTACTGTTTCCCAATCGGCAATGGCAGCACATCGAAGCGCTGCTAGGAGGGCTGCACATGGATTAAGTAGGCCTTTCGCGCTCATATCCAAGCCCATTCCCTTTTTTATATGAAATGCGAAAATTTCGTTTACCTACTCAGCGTTGCCATATTCACAGCTTTTACAGTAAATTACTTACTTACTTAGTTGGCGGTACAGCCGTATTTCGGTCCTGGCCTCATCTAAGAATGTGCGGCAGTCATTTCTGCTTCTCACTTGCTGGTGCCATTTGGAAATTCCAAGCACCGTCAATTTGCCCTCTACACGGTTAAAAATCTTGGAATAAAATTGAAACTTTTCTCTACTTTATATATGACCACACCAGCTTTGGTTTCAAATCTAGTATTTGCAAAATACTACAAAATCATTTTAATACAGCTTTGGTTTAAAATTTAGTACAAGCTTGAATTGAAATATACTGTTGGATTAAAATATATACAGACACAGTGAGATTCGAACCAGACACATCTAGTTTGTACGCTCACTAAGTTAACCACTGGGCTATTGCGCTATACAAAACAAAAGCAATAAGCAAGCATATGAACCTAATAGCGTAATATTGAGTTTCAGCATTGCAATATTTCTTTTGTTTAAATTTTCCCAGTAAAAAATTTTGATGCTCATTACTCGTACGCGCATTAAGAGCGCTTTCACCATCTTGCGTATAGTGCTATTTGTAAAGCGCTATGTTTGGAGCTCTTTCCATAGTGATAACGAAGCACTAGCAAACAAATCTTAGATCGTTAAGTCAAAAAAATAAAAAATAAATTTTAGAAAAAATAAAAAAAGAACTAAAATTAGAGCCCGTCACATCCCGTTCTTTTGTTTATCAACCATCGACCATAAGTCCAGCGAGCACATCACATATCGCGCATAACTACTGTGAGCTTTATCTCACCTGTCATTCCCGCGAGCACATTAAGTACCGCCCTGAAGTCCTGCTAACCCCTAAGTGCTACATAGTTCTTGCGGCATCCGTGCTTTCATACGCATAGTCAACAAAAATAAGTCTTAATTAAAGATTTAAATGCAAAAAGTAAAATGGTTTTATGTTTTTATAAAAGTACTGCAGCGAAATCCTGCGTGAACCAGTCTATACAGCAAGTCCTTCTTCTAATGCGCGAAACTCATAAAAGTAAGTATTTAAGAAAGTTTTATAAATAACATGAAGAAATGTATTATGTTTTTAAAAAAGCGCAAGTACTGCACCAAAGTCCTGCTCCAAAGCCGTGCGAGACGACATTTTACTGCTCTTCCACATCGAGTCTATCCAGCGAGTCCATCCTCAATTTAAAACGCGTAACTCATAAAAGTAAGTATTGAACAAATTTTTATCAGCAATTGTAAAAAGGAGTTTTATTTAAAAAAAGGACAAAAACTACACCAGAGTCCTGCGAGACCGCATCGTACTGACTATTGTCGGATACGATCGATCATTACCTACAAATACCCGTGTTCGGCCATTTCGAAATGAAGGCAGGATTTCACTCCTACAAAAATAAATTTTACAGGGATGTAAGCAAAAACAAGAAAAAGAACAATTCAAAAGCAGAAGCTTTACAGTAAAACTGTGTTTTAAATAAATGTACTTACTTCAATTAATTAATTAAATACTTACTGAATTTTTGTTGTTTTTTATTACGTTGTGAATTTATAATTGTTTTTATTGTTAATCACCAAACATAAAAAAAACAACATTAAATGCATAAATGCAAAAGAGTTAATAAATGTACTTTATATTTGTTTTTTAAGAGCTACTTTTTGTATTAACTACAAGGGAAAAAAGTGCTCGGTTCTCGCTACTTTTTAGTATATTAACTACAAGGCAAACAAAGCGCTCGCTTCTCGCCACTATTTCGTATTAACTACAAGGCGAAGATAGCGCTCGGTTGTCGCAACCATTTCGTATCAACTAAAAGGTGAACAAAGCGCTCTTTTCTCGCTACGATTTTATATTTTGAACAGCGAGAGTGGAGCGCATACATCTGATGACATGCTCATGTTAAAAAATGCGCTATGCGCAAGGAGAATGAAGCACTCTACTGTTTTTTTGGAGCGCTTCAGTTGCGCTAGTGGAACTCTCGGCTTCCTACTGGGAATGTTAAAAATGCGCTATACGCAAGGAGAACGAAGCTATCTATTGTTTTTTTGGAGCGCTTCAGTTGCGTTTCATTGGAGCTCTCGGCTTCCTGCTGGGTTTGTACAGAACCGTTTTAATTATGTGTTAGTATTTGTGAAAGTTTAAATTTTAAACCTCAAGGTCAAAAAATATGCAGTAGTATTTTAGCTGGATTAAAATTTATTCCAAGATTTTTAACCGTGTACTTAGTCTTTCCAGATGCGCTCGTCTTCTTCTGCGTTGACCGGCGGTGGGAACCGAATCGAATATTTTCTTCACTGGAGCAACGTCTTTCATGCGCTGAACATGACCTAGCTAGCGAAAACGCTCGATTTTAATGCGCTTGACTGTGTCGATGTCAGCGTGCAGCTCGTACAGTTCATCATTCCATCGTATTCGGTTCTCGCCATTGACGCAGATTGGTCCGTAGATCTTTCGAAGAATCTTTCTTTCGAAGGCTCCTAAAGTCTTCTATGTGAACTGCTCAGCGTCCAAGTTTTTGATGTATAAAGAAGGACGGACATGATGAGCGATTTATAGAGCATGATTTTCGATCGTCGAGAAAGGGCTCTGCTTCTCAATTGCCTACTGAGCCCAAAGTAACACCTGTTGGCAAGAGTAATTCTTCGTTTGATTTCAATGCAGATGTCGTTTGTTTAGTTAAGGCTGGATCCCAAACAGACAAAGTCCTTCACAACCTCAAAGGAGGCATTGTCAACTTTATCGAGGATTCCAAGAGGTTGAGACTGTTTGTTTGTTGACACCAAGCATTTCGTCTTAACAGCATTCACTGCCAGACCCATTCGACTTGACTCTCTTCCTAATCTGGAGAATGCTGCACTGATTTCGCTCGTATTATGGCCAATGATATCGAAGTCTCATCAGACGCAAGTAGCATAACACTCTCGTAGAATATTGTAACACTACGTCTCAGATCAGCAGCTCGGATGATCTTCTCTATCATTAGGTTGAAAAATTCCCACGATAAGGAATCACCTTTTCTGAAACCTCGTTTGGTAACAAATGGTGGGGAGAGGTCCTTCGCGATTTTAACGCGATTGAAGCCCATTGTAACGAACCAATCAGTTCGTTTACAATGGGCTTCAAGCTTTCACTTGAACGCTCGACAGGACCTTATATGCGATATTAAGAAGGCTTATCCCACGGTATTTGGCGCAAATAGAGGGATCGCCTTTCTTGTGGATTGTGCAGAGCACACTGAGATTCCAATCGTTCGGAATGCATTCTTCTGACCATATTCTGCATAGCAGCCCGTGAATGCATTTAAATCAGTGGTGCTCATTCAACACCATAGACAAATTTGCGTCTGTGTTAGAGAGCTTTAAGCTTCTGCACTGAGAGAAATTCATTGTGTAAGCTTTCTGTTGCACAGTTCTTCGATGTTTAAAGTTCTTATTAAATAAAATTGAAACTTTGAAATGATTAAATGATCAATGATGATTGATCAAAACTATAAAAAATGTTATATAACTAGCCTACAAATTTCGGATGCGGTATATCCATTATCATTCCTATATGTACTTTCAACGCCGGTACCAAATCTGTACTCAGTTTCTTCCTGCATTGTACAATTTTCAAGATAAAGGGTGTTTTACGTGTTTGGCAGATGTTAAGTATTATTGATATACTCTAAACTACTCACCGCAAAATAAAAGTTAATATTTTGTATATAAAAAAAAATATCAATCTTTCAATCAATATATTAACCACTATCGTGTCATGTGCGGTAGCGGAGCTAACATTTTGAGATTATTCAACGAAATATCAACATATTTTGTATCTTTTATTACAGCTTCGCTAAAACATTTTGACTTATGACCCCGAGCGCGAGTAGTCAATTCAAACGAACGAGATCGTGTGACTGATACAAAGGCGTGTATCCAAAGATAAGAAGGATTTTTTCCGTCGATTAGTAACCGTGGACGAAACATGGATCCATCACTACACACCAGATACAAAAGAACAGTCGAAACAGTGGACTTCGCAGACCGAACGTGCTCTGAAGGAGGCGAAGACGGTGCTACCAGCCGGAAAGGTTATGGCGACAGTATTTTGGGATAAACACGGTATAATCTACATTGATTACCTTCCACCGAAAAGAACGATTAATAGCAAATAGTATGCAACCGAATTGGACAGTTTTAATGGTGCTTTGAAAGAGAAACATCCCCATTTGGCGAAGAAAAAAGTGCTGTTCCATCAAGACAATGCGCGCATTCACACATGCCCAGCAATCATGGAAAAATTCCATGAATTAAAGTACGAATTGCTTCCTCTATTTTCAGTTTCCAAGCCTGAAGAAATGGATCGGCGGAAAGAGATTCACCACCATAGCTCATAGGCCGAAACAGAAGCCTATTTTGGGAGGACCTTCCGAAAACGTATTTTTCGGATAGGATCAAAAAATTTGAGGAACGTTGGACGAAGTGTATCGAGCTAAGATGAGACTATATTGAGAAATAAAACGTTTTTTTGACGTAAAAATCACTCCTTGTTTCATTTTTCACGGAACTATCAAATGGCTCTCGTATTCGCTGTATTCTTTGTAATATTTTGTATTCTTTCTTGATGCCAGCCGAAAGGTCAATGGATAAGGTTTTATATAAAATCAAAAAAGAATGAATCATTGAAGACCAAATATTGACAAAAACAGCCTGGAATTTCAAATATTGACAAAAACCTTAACGAATTTCTTTATTGCGCAAAAAACTTCGGTAAAAATATTTGTTGTTGAAAAAATATTCAAAACCAAAAATGACTTTTTTAATGTTCTTTCATATGGTATGCATAAATATAGGGTTGATTTAAAGTTTCTATCGTAAAAATTTAAAAACGTTTTATACGATCAAAAAATCAAGCCTAACATCATAAAAATTTAAGATTTTTTTTTTTATTAATTTTGTATTTTTGTAAACAAACTTTAGACCTAAACCATCTACAGAACCAGCCGCACACACACACACCAAATTTTATCAAAATCGTTTCAGCCGTTAGGAATTCAGAGACAAAGCCATGTACAGAAGAATTTTATATATAATGATAGCTCTGTGTTTTGAAGATATATACAAAAAGGTCTCATAACGCGCGTGTTTATTGTGTTTATTTAACAGTTTATAAAAATCCACACAAAATTATATTCCACGCATACAGGCAATGAAACAACCTATTGTAGTTCCATAAAATCCATCTGTTTCAACAAATATTTAGCTTAACGTTCTAAAAACCCATGATTGAAATGTTTTTTGAGCGAAAAAATACGAAAGCAACGAAAGCAAATAGCAAAAAGCACAAAATAATAACTGGGGAAACTACAGGCAGTACAAAATTTGGCAATTTAAGAAATTTAAGAGCTTTAAAAATGTCAAGATATATTTCTTATAAAGGGTTTTCCTTTAAGGACTTGACAACTTTTTTTTTGTCCAAAACCATTTGAGATATTTCAAAAACTTTATTATCGGCTTCAATTTCAATCAAAACATTTATGAATGGAACTCGACTTCGTTTATATGGCCACCGCGGGCACGTTTACAGCGGTCGATTCGTTGGACCCAATTTTCGATGACTCGGCCACACATTTCGACCAAAACAGCCGCTATTTCTCTATATATTTGGAATTTAGGAAACATAAATGGACGTTTTTAAATAAGCAGAAAATGTTTTAGAAGCAGCAGAAAAAAGATGACATGTCATCGAAATCCTAGCCCTGGTTATCTCTAACTGAATACACAGCTGGTTACAGAAATGACAACTTTTTTGTTTGTTAATTATATAACAAAAAAGTTTAATTTTGTGCTTGAGCTTCGCACTCAAATTTTGACCTTTTTATCTAAAACATGTAGAAATAAAAGTTGCGGAAGCTGCATTCTTTGAATTGCTATAATTTTTATTCGGAAAAGGTTACAGGAATGACATTTTAGGCCTGTTTTGGACATTTCCGACTGCAAAATAAACTTAAAACCTGCTTCCACATAAACTTAAAAACAAAATACTTTTTAAGAAAGCTGGTAGCGAAAGTAACAAAAATTGTTTTTTATCACTCAAAACAGTGAGGAAATGTTTATGAGCACTTTTGGCGGAATTGACCATATATGAAAGTTACAATTTCAATATGTTTTATGTTGTGTGACGTTGGCGAAAGCTTTAGAATTTTTAGTGGAATAAAGCGTGTAAAAATTGCAAAAAAAAAACTCTTGTGTATGTCCTTGTTTTTAAGTTCTGGTGAAAATTTTTAAAACCTACTAAATTCAAGAAACATTTCCTCTATTCGCTTTCCTCTAAGCTATAACATTACAAATGCCTTTGAAAAAATTTTCTTACTATTTTAATATTCGACCATGTCTGCTTGTAGATTCTCTGATTACATAAATGTTTGCTATTTAACGACGTTCTAATCCGATATGCGTATCGTTATTCGAAAAACATGGCTTTATGTGTTGTTTTTAAGCAATATGTTTTTGTTATGAATCTTGTTATTAAGCAGTTTTTGTTGAATCAGTTGGTGTTTTTTTAACATTAAGGGGGTCCTCTGGTAATCCGAAAATTTTTTTTCGATTTTTTTTTCATATTTCTATTGCTCAGATACTCAAAAACATTTTCCCAAAAGGATTTTTCAAAATTCGAAATAGTTTAGGAGATACAGGCATTTTTGTGTAGGTATGTTTTCGTCAAAATAACGCATCAGCAAAGTTGTTTATTTGCCTGCAGTCATTAGTCGAAAATTCTGTGGAATTCTTCCAAAATATGTATTGATATTACAAAATATACACACACAGTATGTATACATGCAGTATGTATACATGCATGTTTTGATTTAGGGGTTGAAATGATTTTGAGCCCAGGTGTTCACATGAAAGAAGCAAACGAACGAGATTCAGTTTATTTTCGAACGCTGAAAGCTACGTGTGCGCGATAACTGCTGTTGTAAAATAAAAGAAAAATCGTTTTGTGTTTTTTTTTTTGCTATGGATAAAAAAAGCCACCCAAACGCGCCGCGTAAGTACGCGTATCGAACAAAAAAGAGGCATTTCCGTGGAAACCAGCACTCCCAAGTAGAGGACACCGACTTTGCCAGCACATCGGCCAAAAAATTGAAGAAAACGCAAGACAATGAAGTCATCATCGAAAACAACCTCCAGTTCTGTTTCTTGGAATTTTTTTCATTTTTCCAAACGCTTGCTGCTCTGGTTATCTGCGCCCAATGTAAACAAAAAATTCGATTTGGAAAAACATGTATGCGTGGAGTCGGCTTCAAAGTGAGTCTGCAGTGCCAATGTAAAGCTACACAGTATATTAATTCTTCGCCGGCGGTCGGTAAATCTTTTGTTGTAAATCGCCGGTTGATATTTGCCATGAGATTGCTTGGAATAGGGAGAGAAGGTATTAATATGTTCTGCGGATTAATGGACATATGCCAAGGATTGTGCCTTGATGCGTACTATGGCACCTTGAAAAACATGCATGTGTCTGCTAAAGCAGTTTACAAGCAGTGCCTGTTGAATGCGGTTAAAGAAGAGCAGGAACAGCAGAAAGAAAAAAATCCTGACTGTGACTCCTCAGTGCTGACCGTTTCAGGGGATGGCACCTGGAAAAAACGGGGATTCTCGTCTCTTTTTGGTGTCACTACGCTCGTCGGTAAACATACCAAAAAAGTGGTTGACTCCGATGTCAAATCAAGCCTTTGCCAGGCATGCAAAATGTGGGGGAAAAAATGACTCTGCAGACTTCGAAGAATGGTACGAATCGCACCAGAAAACATGCACAAACAACCACAGTGGAAGTGCGGCCAAGATGGAGGTAGATGCCGTGAAGGAAATGTTTGCCTCATCGATCGAAAAATATGCCATAAAATATGATGCCCCATTTGATGGAAAGGTTCTGCAAGTAATGAAGCCCATATACGAAGCGTTATCATCCGACGATCTACTCAACCGATGCACTGGAGGTGAAACGCAAAATTGTAACGAATCGTTCAACTCGCTTTTGTGGACCTTTGCGCCGAAACATATCCACTGTGGTGCTACCACAGTCGAAATCGCAAATTTTCTGGCAACCTGCATTTTCAACGAAGGCTTCACAAGTATTTTAAAAATAATGTCAACAATGGGTATTGTCATCGCCCACAAGCCGAGATGTATGCTGAATCTCGCGACGGAAAACGACTTCAACGCTCAGAGCTAAAAACGTACGCATCATCGAAAGAGGGTCGCACAGCCCGCAGAGCCCAAAAAGCCATGGAAAACTCGTTTTATGAGATGGAGGAAGGCACACTTTATGGGGCTGGAATTGCCGATTAATATTCGTAAGTATTGTATTAAAAAAATATGTGTTAATGTCATTTGTGTGCCTCAAAATTGAGGTCAAAACTTTAAACGCGTTTTTCTCGAAACCATGTTTTTCAAAACTTTGCGCACGATAACTCAAACAGTTTTTGACCGATTTTGATATATGAGGCATGAAACGACGCAGAATTTACGCCGCTATAGCCCCTACCTCAAACTTGCCGAAAAAATAATGTTTACTTTTTTTTTTCTACACTAGACTACAAAAAAAAGGTCGAAATTCGATTTTTCATTTTCAAAGTGGCGGCTCCCCCCCTAAAAAAATTTCGATTTTTGTTTCCGAGGTAGGGGCTATAGGGACATTCATTCTAAGTAACTGAATATTTTTTTTTTCAGACGATGTTTACTCTTGGAATCGTGCGCAATTTGGACCCACCTTTTTTCCGGAGAACCTCGTTACCAGGCCGAGAACTTTCTGAACGGTCCATAAATTCACTTTTTCAAAATTTTGTATTTTTTTCAATAAATTAAGCTACCCAAATCAAAAAACGGAACTAAAATATCTTTACTCGTTCTCTTTCCACAATATTTTGAAAAAAGGCTAAAATTTGGCATAGATTACCAGAGGACCCCCTTAAACAACCACGTTGCCTTCGAGTGCTTGTGTTGGACCAGGCATATTTTTTTCCTATAAATACGTGCACGGTTTTCTACAAACTTGAAGTCATTAATTGTTAAAGTGAATTATCTGGAGTTAAATCAGAGAAATAATTATATTCAAAGTTTTAATCATGCGTGTCTTTAGTCTATTTTTAATTTTTGCCACCGTAGCCATATTTAATGTCATGGTCGTCCAGGGTTCTGAAATATCATCGACCGATGGAGAGGAAGAGCTATCTTCCGAAGAAGTCGAAGAACCGGGGGATTGTAATATAGACTGCGTTTTAAAATATAAACGTATGGTTTGCACCTATGAAGATGGTGTTCCACTTGATGATGAGCAGTGTAATCATCTACAAGATACCCAGTGTCCAATACAGATAAATAGCCAAAAAGAAGGAAGTAAGTTTTGAAAGTATTCAGATAATTTCGACATAACGCAGAAAGGAATTTTTTGAAGTTCATAAAATCATATTATATGCAACATATGGCTGCCATATTTTAGCCATCTCTCTGTCCGTCTGTGAGGAATCACAATTTGGAGTTATCGTGCAGAAATTCAAAATAGAAGCTTTTTTATCAAAAAAGTAAAGATCCAGTTCGAGAATTGGCCAAATCGAATGAAAACCACGCCAACCTTTCATAGACACTAAAACTAATTCACTTTAAATTGACAATTGAAAAAATCGTATTTGCCTTCAAAAACACACAAAAGTCAAGTCGAATAATTCTATACTGATTTTATTCTTAAAATTAGGCAAAAGTCCTTTCTGGAGTGCATTATTTTAGGCGATATTTTCCTAAAAATTATTTCTTTGAATCTATCCGTTGCGCTCCCACGTGTTAAAGATAATTCCTTTTTTTATAGTGAAATGAGCTCGTGATAAAATATGTGATATATAGCAACTAAAATCGCAAAAAATACAAAAAAAAAAATTATAAAACCTCAAAAAATAGCAAAGTCTCACTTATGGTCTGAAATTCAAGTGTCTCATTTCATAATGAAACTAAGATCTATTTTCAAAAGTGAAATAAGGAATCCAATTAATAGTCGTTTCAATCATCAATAGAACTAATAAAACCTTTTCTGAAAAAGTGATCATTTTGGTCTGAAGCTACGTACTTTCTTGTACATTTCAAAAGTATTTAATAGCCAAAAAAGTATATATTTGTAATGGAGTAATGCTTTTTAGTCGAACTAACCTTTTGCAAGATATTGTTTTTATATATCTGTATAAATGAAAATGAAAATGAAAATGAAATTATGTATGTTCGGCTTATTAACTTTTACAAAATTATTTTGCTGTATTATCAATGGTTTTAAAAAAGCTGATATATTTTTTCTTTATTATTTTCTTCTCTTGTAGATTCTTATAACTGCGTGAGCATGTTTAAGTCCAGTCTTTGAATGAAGTGCAGATGAAGTACATAATTGAATGAGTATCAAATTAATTTGGCGTTTCATTAAAAATTATTCATTTTATAACTTTTGGAATTGTTAAAAATTTAAAAAAAACTTACAATACGATGTAATTTTTTCATTAAAAATAAAAACATTTTCAATTTGAGCAAAGCATGCCGTTGATTATATTATATTTCATAGACTTCTCAAAATTTTATTATCGAACAACTAGCTACAGTTTTGAAATATTGTGTTTGACTGAAGTTGTGCCGATTGAAAACTGAATTTGGACCATTTCAATAACGGACAATCGTTGACGTTGCGTTGGAACCAGATCAAGCGATTGTACAGATCGTGAGCATTGTTGAAATATATTATAAGCAGGGCTCGGACTTAGATGACCTAAAAAATTGCAAAAAATGCCTTAAAAAATGACAAAAATTACCTAAAAACTGCAGAAAATTACCTAAAAACTGACAAAAACTACCTAAAAATGCAAACAATGGCATACAAAATAAACAAAAAATTTAGCCTTGAAATAAAACATTACTAAATTAAAATCTATTTTATACTAGCATATTCTTAGTGTTAGAGTTTTTATCTAACGCTTGTTTTATTTTTCTATATACCCTTTCGTCAGTTTCACCACGCGTAGAGCTTTTTTTTCATCGAAGTCTATAAACAAAGCTACTCCTTTGTTGAGAGGTAATGTTTTTGATTGAAGGGACTCTAGTGTTAAAGGAATATGTTTAAAAATTTGCATTTTGACATTTTTTGGTACAAAAAAAAAAAAAAATGCTCTAAAAATTAAAAACTTCCAAAAATGGCCAAAAAAAAAAACTTAAAAATCTTTAAAAGTGATCAAAAATGGCCTAAATCTAGTAAAAATTACCTGAAAACTAAAAACGATGAAAAAGGACAAAAAATGTCCTAAAAACTTTACATATTTGAAATTTAAGAAACATAAATGTAAGTATAAAATAAGCAGGAAATGTCTTAAGGTCTGACTATAATGGGCACATGCTGGCTTAATATTACGTCAAAACTGAACGGAAAGCCAGCAGGCTAATGTCAAAATCAAAATATACCCATAATTGGCATGTTCTGACTTTGAGAAGTGTCAGTGTAGAATTTATTTTTATTTGTCATAATACATATCTGAGATTTGCTAAAAATGAACATACAAAATAATATGCAAAAACTTAAAGAAGCGAAGTCTTTAAGCATTAGCTGCGTTCCTCTCGCCTTAACCCGGATCACCCCGAGTAAATTTTTTTAAAATTTTCAGAATGACCTGTTAACGCAAATATAACATGGTTTAAACTGAAATAAGCACATTGCAAGTGTTTGTGTTTGCGTTGTCATGTGGCAACGACAGGGTGTTTCGGGTTAATATAATCGCAATAACAAATTTTCCCAAAGGAACGGCAAGAAAAACGACTCGTAGAGGGCACTACCGTTGCAGTCAAAATTAAATTCAAACAAGCAATCATGATACAATAACTATTAGGTGGCATGAGAACGTGTTCAAAACTGTTGTGAACTGTTATGGTAGCGATACCTTAGTGAACGATGTTTTTCTCTGAATGTGTTTTACTCGAAACGTCAGAAAAATTGTAAATTATTTAATATAATTATTAATATTATGCAATTATATAAATAAATAAAGTGCAATTGTTGGCTCCGCTGAATGCGTCCAATGTGTGTGACACTCGCGGTTTGTTTTGTTTTCTTTTGTTTAAAATTCGATGGTCGCAGCTCGTGAGGAAATAGGTAGCTGTCATGTCACACAAACAAATAATTCAAAAAATGAATTGACAGCTCACAAAAATATACAGGTGCGACACCTGTGTTTCAAATTTTTTTAAGGCTTTAACACAATTTTATATGGATAGCAAAAATAATAATATTTGTTATAGGATTATTATTTTTGTTTTTGCAAAACTGGATTATTTTGAAGCGAATGGAACGCAGTATTCATCTTCAAAAGTGTAGTTTTATTTCAAAGAAACAAATTTATTCGAAATCCAACACACAAGAATAACATATATGCACAATATAATAATTTTATAATTTTTTATATTTCCTGATAATAAACAAAAACTTCAAAAATTTATTGAACATTTCAATTTTGTAATTGTCCTTTACTGTATTTGGAAGATCTTTCATCATTGACACAATCGTTTTTAAAACAATTCGTCTTCATCATTTTGGGCTTCTTTGTTGGTTGCAGTAAAACTTTCTTCCCATTTTTTGAGTGTGTCTCCAAATTGCTCTATTTTAAAAGCGATGCATATAAACGCTTTAGAGCTGTAGCTGCTGACGAGCTGTATTCATCGTCTTCTATGTTTCTTAGGTGGTCATCTACGGACTGAAAATTGCCTTCTACACATTCTTCGTTGCAGCGTGTCCTAAAATTTATAAATAAAAATGTAACAATAAATTGGCAAAATACAACAACACAATGCTATTGTATTAGGTTCTTATCGGCGCATTTCTATGGATGGTTTTAAAAACATTAGTGACTCCACGTACTTCCAAGCAACACGCTCACTTGTACCGCTTCCAGAAGGCTGCTTCATTTTCCGTAGTTCCTTGCGAAACTTTTCACGCAGCAGCTTCCATCGCTGCTTGCATTCCAAATCTTTAAAATTTTTACAAACATTTTTAATGTTATTATAGCATATATTTTCAATTACCACTTTTTGCACAACACTGCGCCACTTCCTCCCATGCCTTCTCCTTGCACAATTTGTTGTGGTAAAAAGGATCTCTTTTATCCCGCAAGCATTTCCTATCACCAACACTGGGTACAAGATTTTCTATAAATTTTCAAATTCCATCACAACAAATTCTGATTTGAATTTTATTATTTTTCAGCAAATTTGAATGCACAGTATTTGACATTTGTCTATGCTGTGTGCGGTTTGAATCGCTCTACAAAAAGCCACTGAAAGTCAACGAAAATTTAACGAAACTTTGGCAATTCCAATTATGGGTATGCTCATATATTTACATGGGCTCGCTTTGATTTTGACAGATATCCATCTGCCAGCATGTGGCCATTATAGTCAGTCCTTTAAAAGCAGCAGAAAAAAGATGACATGTCATCGAAATCCTAGCTCTGATTATAAGCATTGAGGTGGCCATTATTTAGAAAAGTATTTCTAGCCATAGGCTAAAAATCTTCAATTTAATATACGTACGTCGGACAAAGTGATTTCTAAAAAATTTCGACATACAGTTATAACTCGCTTAGTACAAAAGCTGCGATAAAAATTATGGTACGACTGGAAAAGATTACAAAAATATTATAAATAACATTATCAGGACGATGCACAGTGATGCGATTGGTACAAGTTAGACGGAAAATGTTTATGTTTAAGGTATAGGAAAAAAAAAAGTATTTCAGAAACTTTGGACCAGTGGGCGTGGCAGCTGGCATACAACTGAAATACACTGTGTGCTATATCTTAGAAAGCAGATACGCTACGATTACAAAACTAAACACAGACGCCTAGTATGTGTTTTCCAAAAAGTGTTAAAAACTTTGGATCGATTGGACAAGTAGGCGTGGCAGCTGCCATGCAACTAAAACACATTTTGTGCTATATCTTAGAAAGGAGATAAGCTACGATAACAAAACTAAACTCAGAAGCGTAATATGTGGCTTTCAAAACATGTCAAAAATTTCGGTTTGATTGAACAGGTGGACGTGGCAGCTGCCATACAACTAAAAGACATTTTGTGCTTTATCTTAAAAATGAGATAAACCAAGATAACGAAAACAAACACAGCTGTCTAATATGTGATTTCGAAAGAGTGTAAAAATTTTACTGCGTGATTGGGCAAGTCTGCGTAGCATAACCAAACAACTTAAACACATTTTGCGCTGTATTTTAAGCTTACGTTAACAGCAACACTAATAAAATTATCGGTTTATATTTATTTAATACGTCGTGATCTTTAAAATTCTTGCTTAATTTCGGTTTCAACCATTTCTGTCTGTCCGTATATCTATCTGACGTCATAATTACAGTTGTTATTTTTAAGTTATCGTAATGAAATTTAGTGAATAAGCTTTTAGCTAAAAACAGAATAAAAAGTTCGAAAATGAGCAGTAATAACTCTTGAAATTTCACTAAAATTAATGAAATCACTCTAAATTTGGCAAATAAGCTTTAATCTTAATTAGGCACTTTGAGTCTATAATTGAATCTAATTGGATAAAAACCACGCCCACCTCACGTACAAAAATGACTTTATATAAACGGTTAAACCTCTTTAAATGCCACAAAAAATATTTTATTCACTTTAAACTATGCGAATGAGCTTAAATCCTAATTTAAATCGGCTGAAAATCACGTCTACCTCCCATACAAAGTGACTGTATATAAACGGTAAAATCTCTTTAAATTCCACAAAAAATAATTTATTCACTTTAAACTTAGCGAATGAGCTGAAATCTTAATAACACAGTTTAAATTTGAAAATGAGCCAAATCTGACGGAAACCACGTCTACCTTCCAAAGAAAGTGACTTTATATAAACGGTAAAATATCCTTAAGTTCGACAAAAATTAAATTATTCACATTAAATTTAGCTAATGAGCTTAAATCCTTATTACACACTTTAAGTTTGTAAATGAGCCAAATCCAAATATGGCATTATGGATATTTTAAACAAAAGTATGCGTTTGTTTTGCATCTTGTTATGAAGAAATGTTTGTTGAATCAGTTGGTTCTTTTTTAACTTTTAACAACCACTTTGCTTTCAAATGCTTGTATTTAACCTGGCATATTTTTACTATAAATACGCGGTTTTCTACAAACTTTTATCATAACGTCAGTAACTGTTTACGTGAATTAATTTAAATTCAAAGTTTTTAACATGCGTGTCTTGGGTATATTTTTCATTTTAGCCACAGTGGCTATATATAATATCATGGCCCATGGATCAGAAATGCCATCGATCGAAGAAGAGGAAAGAGCATATGTCGAATCACCAGAAGCACCACCGTCGATCGAAGAAGAGGAAAGACCATTTGTCGAATCACCAGAAGCACCACCGTCGAACGAAGAAGAGGAAAGACCATATGTCGAAACACCAGAAGATCCACAACCGATCAAAAAGGAAAGAATATATTTCGAAGCACCAGAAGATCCACAACCGAACGAAGAAGAGGAAAGACTATATGTCGAAACACCAGAAGAACCATCGAGTACCAATCTTCCTGGGGATTGTATCATAGAATGCTAGGAAAATACACGTCTCGTTTGCGTCGATACAGACTATAAACCATTTACTGACGAAGAGTGTAAAAATCTAAAATCTACCAAGTGTCCATCAGCGATTTTCTATGAACAGGAAGGAGGTAAATTAATATAATAGTTAGATAATTCTGTCGAAATATAACAGAGATGGCAATTTTTGAAGTGCATAAAATCTAAGGACTGTATCGAAAAGAAACTGCACACATTCAACAGAGACTATAAATACTTATAGACATTGCAACTGAAAGGAACGGCACGAAATGAAAAATTTGCCCGTACAAGACAAGAGACCCGACGAGTAACAAACCTAACGAGTAATCGCTTGCAGCAATTTGTGTTGCTAGCACAATATGTATATGTTGCTTAAAGCAGCCTGACTTTGTTTACATTTGTTTTGCTTGATTTGTTGTTGCTGCATTGGACTTTTTTTGTTACGCTAGGATTTTGTTCAAGTTTTGGAAGCATTTCGTTGATCGTCAGATATAAATCATTTTTATGCGGTTTTGTCTAACTGAAGCAAAGGCGTTTTAGATAAATCGCTGTATCTTTTTTATTTCTAAACGGATTGAAATGCTCTTAAGGACAAAATTTTAGAAAATTGATTAATCTTTCAAACGACATTAAAATTAAATTAATTAAAAATTAATTCAATTATTTATTACCTATTTTAAACAGATTTAAAACAAAAACTCTAATTTGCTGCACAGAGTTAAATCCACTCATAACTTTAAATTGTATTTTTTAAAGAAAATGCCGCCAATTTTGTTTTCTTGTTTGTATTTCTTTGTAACTAAATTGTTATTCGACTAATTTGTTAAAAAAGTATATATTTATCTATCTGAAGCAAAGGTGGTTTAGATAAATCGCCATATCTTTTTTGTTTCTAATCGGATTCAAATGCTCCAAAGGACAACATTTTAGAAAATTGATTAATCCTTAAAATGACGTTAAAATGAAATTTTTCAAAAATCTACTGCACAGGATTAAATCCACTCATACCTTTAAATTTTATTGTTCATAGAAAAGACTATAAATTTTGTTTTTTTTTTAATGCAAAATCTAGGCTTATAAACAAACTTTTAGATGGAATTATTGATTACATATTAATTAACTAAAATTATGTCAAACTAATTTTTTATAAAATTCTTCTTTAATTGTTTTAAATAAATTTTAAAAACTTTCCGTTAATACGTTATATGATGTTAAAAAAAATATTAGAATGTAATCCGATTCTCTGGGTAAAATATGTTCATAACAATTTGGTTTTCTTCTTTAATTTAATTTTATTTATTTTTCGATCCGGCCCTTTTTTAATAACAAAAAATATGTTATTATTGTTTTTTTAAGGCAAGATGTACGCTTATTAACAAATTGTAAGCTCGAATTATTTATTAAATAGTGAAAAAGGAATACATATATGAAAACTAAAACAACTCAACTGGTTTTAAGGTTTTCATAATATTGATTACTTAAACATGAATTATTATATTTAAAATAAGTTTTGAAGTTTTTTGTGATAAATTTTTTCCTTTTCCTTTGAAAATTTAAAAATTACAAAATCAATGACATTTTTAAAGATTTTTCCTTTGCTTTTAAATTTCAATTAATTGAATTGTTTTATAAAAGTATTCCAATTCCGAAAGCGATCCAAAATTAACAACTCCTTTAAACTTTGTTGGTTCTTTATAATGTTATAATAAGCTTGGGGTGCTTCAAAAACTAAAATCAGAATTAATTTTAACATAAAGTAAAAATTAATTTTCCCCTTTTTTGTCTTACTTTTGGTCTACTTCCAGCCGTTTGATTTTTAAATAAGTTAGCCAGTATGTATTACTAGTACGCAGGTTTGCGCATGCGTTGTGCTTTGAAAACTCTATTTATTTTTGAAATACCATAATAAATTCTAATTATTTATGCAATGCATAGTATTTTATCCATATATAAAAAATATAATTGTTAACTAAAATTTTAATATCGAATTACTTTTAAAATGTGCATATACTTATGTACATGCTCTTTACTACAGAAAAAGTATATTATTCAAATTTTTCCGATATTTATTTCCATATATTAAACAATACTTTGAATTACATTTAGTTTCAAATGAAAAGTTTTTATAAAACAAAACAAATTGTTACATGAATTTAATTGTTACCTTTTTAGATCAAGTAAGTTTGAAGAAGGCAACAACATCAACAAATTTTTTTTGAATAGTTTTTATTTAGAAAATGCAACACTTTAATATAGTTTAGAAATATAAATGAAAAAAAAACAGAATTTTTCTCTATTACTCTATAAAAAGGAATTCTGCGTCTATACTTACGATACTATCAAAACTGTGTCTTTTTTTGTAAGGCTTTTTGATCTGGCGTTACCCTACTTAAATTTCCATTGGAGTTAAATTGGGTTATTAAGTAATTAGGTTGTTAAGTAATTATGTAATTTAGTAATTAAAAAGACAAATTGTATATATTGTCCTCTCCTTGCCTCAACTATTTTTAGCCAATTTACTGAAACAAAAATATTTATGAAACATTTACTAAACATTTACGCAAAATAAAAACTATATTTGTGAAACAGTGCAGACGATTTGATCATCATAGTAAATGAATTCCTGTACATCTTGCTTCAATTAATAAAATTAATATGTTTCCCTTAAACAGAGCTGTAAAAGAATGCTTTCAATTTGATTTTATTCACATAAAAGTGAATCAGTGAATAACGAAATAAGAATAATTTCAATGAATGCAAAATTGATTTATCAATAATATTTTTAATTCAAATTCAGTTTTAAAAAATTCATTACAATTATTCATTTTCGTTATTCAGAATAATGAATCAATTTTTTATTCATTTGAATGTTATTAACAAAAAATGCAATTCACAAAGAATTACAGAATTTTAAATTATTCTTTTTATTCATTATTTTTTTTTTATTCATTATTCATTTTTTATTCATAATCCACTTGTTATTAATTTTTCATTTTATTTACCATTTTACGGTATGAAAGATGATAGATAGAAATATTAAAATCATCAGTTGCCATCAGCTATTACATACACAAAATCCAGAATGGAACCTTATGTTTTGGGAAAAGTTTCTTGGTGTGTGGAATTCTGAATTTCATACCAAAACCGTTATTTTTTGCACTTCAGCTCAAATTTAGTTACCAAGAACGATAGAGCGGGAGTTGATCATTTAATCCTGTGCAGTAGATTTTTGAAAAATTTCATTTTAACGTCATTTTAAGGATTAATCAATTTTCTAAAATGTTGTTCTTTGGAGCATTTGAATCCGATTAGAAACAAAAAAGATATGGCGATTTATCTAAACCACCTTTGCTTCAGATAGATAAATATATACTTTTTTAACAAATTAGTCGAATAACAATTTAGTTACAAAGAAATACAAACAAGAAAACAAAATTGACGGCATTTTCTTTAAAAAATACAATTTAAAGTTATGAGTGGATTTAACTCTGTGCAGCAGATTAGAGTTTTTGTTTTAAATCTGTTTAAAATAGGTAATAAATAATTGAATTAATTTTTAATTAATTTTCATTATTTCTCGCAGTGTAGAATTTTTCTGGTAAGCACTGTTAGAAAGTATAGTCAATTCTACTTCCATTGTTCCTTTTTTCTCCTCTATTCTTATCTTAGTTTTTGCGATGACTCAAAATGAGCATCAGCTTTATGATCTCAAAAAGCTTTACATGGCAGTTTTTTACTTTCTGTTTAAAATTATTTCGTTGTTTCATAATGAAATGAATTCGTGATAAAATATGTGATATAAATATGCCTTATTTCATAATGAAATTAAGCAATTTTTTCAAAAATGATATAAAGCGCCCAATTAACAGTCGTTTCAATCATTAATAAAACCTTTTCTGAAAAAGTGATAATTTTTGCCAGAAACTAACTATCCCTTTTTTACCTTTCAAAATTATTTATTGACCAAAATAGTATATATTCGAAACAGACAGTGGTTTTGTACTGAAGTAATTTTATTTTAAGTTGGGCTCACCTTTTGTGAGATATTATTCCTTTTTTTTTTTCTTTTTGTATTTCTGTATGAAAGAAAATAAAATTATGCATTTTCTGTTTTTTTCAGTATTATTTCACAAAATTATTTTGCTTTTTATCAATAAGTTCAAAAAAGTATATATTTTACTTAATAACTGTTTATTTCTTAGAGATTCTTATAGCTGTAGGAGCATTTTTAGGACTTCAAATGGAGTGCAGATGAAGTAAATAATTGAATAAATATCAAATGACTTTGGTGTTTCATTAATAATTATAAGTCTTTTATCTTTTGGAATTATTAAAGATTAAAAAAACTGTATAGACATTGTTTTTTTTTTTTTCATTAAAAAAAATATTTTTAATTTGAGCAAAGTATACGTTTGTAAATATTATATTTTATAGACTTCTCAAGATTTTGTTATTGTACCCCAGCTACAGTTTTTAAATATTAGGGCAGTTCACGAACTTGTTGCATCGTTGCAAATGCAAAATAAGCAGCTTTTACAAAAACAAAAAGCATTGATATGCATTTGCAACATTCATGCATATGCTATAAGAAAAGGCTATTGCATATGCTATTGCATAACACAACCATCGATACTGTCTAACAGTGCTATTGAACAGCTGTTTTCATTGTTTACATTTTTAGCGGCAAGAATGTTCATTTATAATAAAAAAAAAAGTGCTAAAGAAATGGCGGCAGTCTTAAAAAGGAAAATTAAAAGAAAAATACCAACAAAACATAGACGGAGAAAGAAATTCGCAATAGTTGGCATTTTTTAGAGGAGTTTGAAGTAAAATGTAAGCAAAAAAGTTGTTGTAAGGCATTTGCAGCATCATAATATTAAAGGTGTGCTCACAATCATCTACCCTTGCAAAAACGCATTTGCAACAATGCAATTAGATCGTGGACTGTAAGCATTGTTGAAATATATTATAAACATTAAGGTAGCTGTTATTTAGAAAAGTATTTCTTCCAGCTTTATTGCTACAATAAAGTTTTTATTGTAGAATTTTGATGATTTATTGATAAGCATTATAGCAAAGATTATATAGTATAAAGATGTGCCACGTAGAACATTAAAAAGTAACAAATATTTTTCAGATCAATACGAAAGCTTTTGTGAGCGCGATGAAAAAGCTTTCTTGAGAGAAAAGTTTCCAATCTTTGCTTGCACATTCTCTCTGCAATGCTCTTTCACTCTTCACTCCACAATGCTTCACAGCATAGATCACCACCAAGAATGATAGAATAAGAGATTGCGCTTTGCGCAGGACCGTTACTTCTGCTAATCGAGTTTGACAACCAGCTGTTCAGTTGACTACGTCACAATATTTTATTTCTTTGAGAAACGTATTGCGATCAGTTGTGTTTTATTTATTTGTGTATTTATCAAAGTATATTTCCGAGTTTTTAACTTAAAATTTAAAAAATTAAGTGTGCAGCTGCTAATTGCGGTAACAGTAACAAAAAAATATTTTTCAGAAACCTGATGTTTGCAATAAATAAAAAAATTAAACCAGGAAATTGTAGAAAATGCACAGAAACGAAAACGAAAATACAAAAATATATTAACTTAACAAAATTTGTTTCATTGTTTATCAACTATAATTTATTTGTCTTTTCACAGGTAAATTTATGGAAATAAAATATCAGGGAATATTGAAACTACACCAATTAAACTAGTAATAAACATTTTAATAAATCCAACTCGAAAAATAATATTCACTGAAGTTGGTTTCTCAGATAAATTTTTTTTTACTAAGCTGCTTACTGGCTGCAATAAAATAATAGTAAAAATAATGTTTGCAAAGGAGTACTAAATAAATTTACCTTCTTCTCGTTCCAATAAATTTCTTCTTACTTCTTTTATTTTAATTATACAAACTAAAATGTATGTAATTTTCATTTTTGAGTAGAAATCGTATGCAAAGTGAACGCTCGCCAAAACAGCATTGATATTATGACGTACATGCGCAGAACGACAATTTTGTTGTACTCTTTTTCTTGTCTTCGGCGCAATCTTTGTATTCTATCATTCTTGGATCACCACTGCATGGTTTCTCATAGCTAGCGAGAGTCGTGAAATGTAATGTTGTAATTGTTTTTTTTTCCATTGTTGTTGTTGGAACCAAGCAAGTGTGATCTCTGCTTGACAGCAACAAATGTTTTTGTTTGTTTGCATTATTTTCATGATGGTTTCCTTATTTTGTGCGAAGCAGATTTTTCTTATTCACTGCTTGTTATTAATATTGACTATTTTTGATTGACTCAGCCAGAGCAGTAAAATCTGCATATATATTCCGAATCTTATAGAAAACTGAATAACGACATACAAATCCATCCAATGAAATCAAAATTGTTTATAAATAAAATTTTTAATTCACATTGAATTTTAAAAAATTGATTAATAATTAATTTTTATTATATTTTTTCGTTATTCAGAATAGTTAATTTTTTTTTATTCATATGAATGCTATTTACAAAGAATGCCATTCAAAAAAAATTGCAAATTTTTTAATAATTATTTTTTGATTCAGTGCCTATTCATGTGTTATTCATTATTAATTTTATAGTCATTATTAATTTTTTTATTTATTATTAATTTAGTTCATTATTCAAAAATGAATAACAAGATTTTTTTTCATTTTATTTCTTATCCAAAAGTGAATGAAAAATTAGAAATGAATACGAAAATTATAATGAATAAAAAATTAATAAAAAAATTAATAGCGAACATTTTATTCATAAAATAGTAGTGAATAACAAAATTTTTTATTCATTGTATTTTTTATTTAAAAGTGAATAACAAATTAATAACAGTGGTAAACAATTTGAAATTTTGCGCGACGAAAACGGCATTGCTAGTTCGATTGAGTATTTTTTTTCTAGATAAAAAAATCATTTAGACTATTCCAGGTTGGTTCGAATTTTTTTTAGAAGAATTTTTCGACTTTTTTGAGTTTTGAAAAATATTTCCCCAGTTATGATCCTTTAACACCAAAAGTATTAATTTATTTTACAAGTTTTATAAATATTTACAAATGAGACATTTATACCTTTTATTTAAACTTTCATTTATACGATTATTTGTACCATTTTTGTAGACATTTTCTGAATACTACATTTGTGAAAGAGTTTAAAGTATACCGTTTATTTAACATTTCCCCATATTAAAGTGCGCAAAAATATGACTTTGATTAATAACTTGGTTTTATTTTTACTTTGTTGTTAAGAAAAATATTTCAACAAAAATATTAAGGTAAAAAGTATGATTGTAACAGGTTGGATATTTACGTATTTCGGTTTTAATAAAAATACTAAAAATTACCTGCATCAAAGTCGACGTGGTGAGTTCGTACTAAGCAAATTCTGCAGACTTTAAAAACCCAATTATCATATATTTAACTAAAGATTTTGTTTTTAAACAATATTCTTAGCGTTTTTAGCTAAATTTAAAAACCCCTAAACCGCAATTTTACGTTATAATAGAATTTGCAATACTGTAAAATCTTTGAAATAAGTAAAATAACAGAAATAACGTAAACAAATGAACGTTAAAAATAAATCAAAACAAAACAACGAAATCTTCGAGCTGGTATAAATGACTAGCTGAAACACTGTGTGTTGCTGCCACGCCCCCGTTGCCAAACGCCAATAACATGCTATCAGTGAAACGGCACGAGTAAATTGTAGTCGAGTACCGAATTCCGAGGCTGTGCGGCCACCTATAACTCCAAAGCTATTCTATATCAAAAATTTCAGTTGTGTGGGAGGAGTAACGCCCATAAAATGTTATCAGTGAAACGTGTAAATTGTAGTAGAATACCGAATTTATAGGCTCTGCGGCCTATAACTCCAAAGTAATTCGATATCGCAAATTTGGGTGGTGTAGGAGGTACCACGCCCCCTTGCCTAACGCCCAACACCCATCACATATTCCTAGGGAAACGATACTTGTAAATTGCGGTCGAACACCGAATTTTGAGGCTTTGTGAAATATAATTATAAAGCTATCCGATATCGCATATTTGGCCTGTAAAGGAAGTAATTTTGAGTATTAACCATATTTCTTAAACTCTTTCACAAATGTAGTATTTAGAAAATTTATACAAAAATCGTTAGATCAATACAAATTATAGCTTAAATGAAAGATATAAACGTTATTTGCAAACATGTATAAATTTTGTAATATGAAAAAATACTTTTGAAGTTATAGGATCATAACTGGGGATATCTTTTTCAAAACTTAAAAAAATCGAAACAATCTTTGAAAATTCTTCAATTCTTTTTGAATTGCATTCTTTCTATAATACTCATACAATTTAACACAAAGTCTATATTAATAAAACTTATTTTCTGGTTTGTTTGTTTAATTGACATTTGTACATATCTAAATGGCATAACGGACTTTGGCATAACGGTACACATATTATGTGCATTCTAGATTAGATTGTAACGTACTTAGTTTTGACCACGCTCATTCCACCCATTTTCACTTACGTAAATTTTGATATTGAAAATCTTTCTTGAAAATTTTTTTTCGCAAATTAAATTTAAAAATTTCAGTAATTTTAATACCAAAAATGTTCACATATCTTTAGAATTTCAGAAATTTTTGGTACAACGACTTTTTCATAAAACATAAATGAGAAAAAACGACATGTAAATCAAAACTTTGACTTTCGATGCAAATATATCCGCTATTTTTAAATATATTTAATTCAAATTTTTTTTGATCAAAGTTTTAGTAAAAGCACTTTACAAGAATAGTTTCAACTGTAGCGTTAGGTTAGTGAATATATTCTTTAATTTTGTTTTTCAAAAACGATCCAAAATATTGAATATTTACTCAAAAAATGATTAAAAAAAGTTTTTTTTTATAAATAAGAACAATTGAAAATTTAATTTCTGAGCAGTTTTCGTATAGTAAAGCATGTATTTGCAATAATATAATAAAAATTTTTCCGCAAAAAACAGCTTAAAACATATTGCTTACAACATTATTCGCGGCTAAGCTTCAACTGATGGAATCGCCCTTACAATAATATAACACTAAAAATATCATGTGGCAAAGTATACACAAAATATACCTAGAATTTGTCATCTTTATGATTTTATATTCTTGAAATTATATAACAAAAAGATAAGAGATAGTGCAAAGATATATAATAACTTTAATTTATATAATGTTCGTAGGGTAGTTTAGTAAAAAAAAATTGCCTACATTTTTTAAGTAAAACCTAATGAAATTCTGCTACATTCTGTTGGCAGCTACATCGTTTATTCAGATGTTTCGTGCATCAAATTTCTATTGATTTGCAATATTATGCTCACATTTGCTCACATTGTCGCTTACTTATTCTCTGGCTCACAAAAGCTTTGAATCGTTCGCTCGCTGACTCTCATAAAGCTTTTATGTGGATTTATGATAAATCCACATTCAAATTTTACTGTGTCACTTGCTTGTATGGCGGTGGCACATCTTTTTATTATATTATCTGTGATTATAGTATTGTTTCAATTTTCGATAAAAATCGAAATTTTAAAAAGTTACAGTAAGTATAAGTTAAAAACTCCATTATTTACTTTCTCAAAATAATTATTTCTCAGGAAATTTTGAGGAAAGGTTAATGATATTATAGCAGTACTAACAAGAGTCGACGTTGATATGCCATTGCACAGTGGTTCCACTTGTATGGCAGAGAGTGACAAAAATAGTCAGAGTAAAGATATTGAATTGAAGGTTTGGTTATAAGATCCTTGGGAGATAAATATACTTTTCTGAAAAAATGGGCGTGGTCGGACCACTTAAACGCCAACCTGGCCTAAAAAATGAAAATGCTAAAAATTATGAAAAAACACAAAATATATATTTATTCAGAAAATAGACATAAGTTTACTTAACAGTTAACATTTAAAATACCAAAAAAATTATATTGAATAACAAAAGAAATGAAACCTATTCTGCTAACATATCTAAAGTAGACTTCAGTAAACTTGATTTTTTTTTACAATAATTTTTTCTTGTACTAGAAAAAAGTGGGTCTAAACTTAAGAGTAAAATATGCAATAAATCAGTATTTGTGACTACACGGGACATCTTTCTTGTGTGACGTAGTCTGAACATTTTTATATCTTTATTTTTTGCTTCAGCTGCTTCCTCAGACAGCTCTCCTATCGATACTAGTGCATTTTCTATAACGTCTGGTCCGTGAATAAGAATTTTGTGAATAGAAGGGGGTAGATGAAACCACGGGTATGTGTTTGTTAATTCTTTAGCGGTTTCGAGCGCGTAAACTCTAAATTTTTCTACATTTATGTTATACCCCGAAGACATGGCTTGCAATAATGCGCAACATCGTGCCAAGAGATCTTTATCTATACCAGTAATTTCAGCCGATACATCTAAGTTACTGGAAAATTTTCTGGCCGTATTGCCGTCATTAGATGTGCCACTACCTTCAACTTTTGGCTTATCAACGATCAAACCTAGTTTTTCCCGAAATTAATTTTGAATAAAAGTTTTTCTTTCTAAAAATTTGGCTTTTTCTTCTGGCTTCCTTATTTGCCATTTTTTAAAATCTAGTCTGTAAGAAATATGTACAAAATATTCAAAAAATCGAATCCAAGAATATCAGGAGATAATCCAAATGCATAACGCTCTTTATGTACCCGTTTTTGTAAACACATTTCAATATTGTTAATCTCTCTTGGTGTGGCTTCGCATATGTAACACTTTGCAGAGGAGGTTCCACTTAATGCATTACACACTTTGCCGTCCACCATAGTCAAAGCCAAATTATGTTGCACGTAAATTTTTCTATTGTTAATAGTATATTCTGTTGGATTGAGCGCGTTAATTTTGTTTTTAAAATATTTCTCCTCTTCCATAGATGCCTCACTAGTCTCTTTTTTAAACTGAAAGCGTATCGGTCTACAAAATCGAGTTGATGATGGACGTGGATTTTTCCAAACTATCTTGGCATCTTGAGAGTCTTTGACATTAGTAATAAGCCGAAGAGGAACATACGAAGTTACAAATAAACTATTTTCTTCTAAAGTTTTATTTGAAAACTTCTGTTTATATTCACTGTGCCCTGTACTTCCATCAAACCCCCATTTACCTATCAATATAAGATTTATTGACTCGTCAGGAATATCTTGAATAACATCGTTTTGGAGCTCTAATATTCGCGATGCTGTATGGTCTAACAAATCTTGTAATTCTACTTCTGCATGGGATTCACTTACTGTAGTCGTTGCGATATCTGGATAACAATTTGATTTTGCCTTTAATATTCTCTTGTAACTTGGAAACATATTAGCAGAAACCTTAGTATTAATAAAATCTCTAATAACCAAATATTGGTGCTTTGTAAGATTTGTTTCAATTATAAGAGACAAAACTTCAGTTACATTTAAGGTTACATTTGCAGATGATAATGCACTGCGTAAAGCAGATGCAGCAACTTCGTTCGTTTGTGTTACTTCAGCCAATCTTCGTCGCTTCGTTCGTTTTGATGCCTCTTCAAATGATTTTTGAGGACGCCCACGTTTTTGGGTTGAAGTTTGGGCTTGTATTTGGATTTTTAAATCAATTGTTTCATGAGTACTTAGCCAATCAACATTATTTTCCAGAAATCTGGTTTTCATATAATTGTTTTTTTTTTTAATAATTCCGTAATTTCCTTACAAACATATTTATAGCTTTTATATAATTTTGATAAATCACTTGATAAGTCCTTTTCGTGAATATTAATAGCTTCCAATACAGCTTCATAAACCTGCTTTGTTTTTGAAGCGCCTTTGCCATGTTTTGTGCACCAAATTTCATAAATGTGCAATCGGGTGAAATTACAACGATAGAACGTGTCTTAAACAAAATATATTTATGTATACACAAAAAATTTTATAAATCAACACGAAAAAAACAAATAAAACACAAAGTTGATCTCTTAATACGCCAAACTAGCAAAAAGAGTGACATGGTGTAACTCTTTAGGGATTTACTCAAAAAAAGGGAGAGGGGGTAATTTGGAGATCGCTAATATAAAATCAATACATTAAAAACTTTAATACAGAAACTAAAAATATTTTATAAATACATACTTACACACACAATTTTCGGTCACAGTACACAACACGAATCAAACACAAAGGTAATCTCTTAATATGCCAAATTAGCAAAAGAGAGTGACATGGTGCAACTCTTTAACGATTTGCTCAAAAAGGGGGAAAATCGGGGAGCATCGGAGTACACTAATATAAAGCTAATACATTCACCTTTTATTAAAAAAAAACAATAGCCGAGGGCGAAGGGGGAAACATCACTATAACTTTATGTGAAGTTAAAGAAAACAAACAAAAGACACTAAAAACGCCGCACGTTTACCACACAAAAATTATGTAAGAACATTTTTTTTTGACAAATTTTCTCCACATTAAATGAATTTAATGCCTTGCTTTTGAATATCCATTTCGTTAAAGTTGTTTTTTATTTTCAGTTTATTCGCACTTCCTTACGTTGTTATCAACAGGCTTCTGGCGATGCACTAATAATGCTGATAAGTACGCTCACTTACAGTGTTTATATTTAAGAATAACTGTTACTTAAACAAAAACAAAAGCTCGTGGACAATAATTTGAAACCAGTAGATCAAGTTTGCATCATTGAACTCTACAATTTTTCACACAAATTTTTTTAATTTTGTCATATGGAGGGAACCACTGTGCATTGGTGTGGGAGACCTTCACGATAGTGCTGTCTCCAACTATATGCTGGCCATTCGTGGCAAGAAGTGGTTGTGGACGCGATTTACATCGGGTCTGAACAGTTCATTGGTGAACGCATGGGAAATGTAATGTGTCATTGCCAAACACAAAAAAATTAGACCAATGCACAGTGTGAAATTATGGGAATCTAGCGGAACTTTATTAAATTTTCGAAATACTTAAAATTTAAAAACGAACTACTGCTTTACAATGTTAAATGTCTACAATTTAAGAAAACAACACAAATTTTTACCGTTACTCATGCATAATATCCATAAAACACGATAGAACGAGACTAAAGTCCCAGTTAGTTTAATATCAAGCAGACGCTCTTTGGCATATGCCTCGTAGAAATTTGATTGCTACAAACAAGTTTTTTAACTTACAACAAAAATTTAACTTTTATTGGCTTTTCAGATATATTAGTATTATAAAATTAGCGTTTTTAATTAATTCATGTTTTTTTTTATTTCGTTGTGTACTTATAAAAAGGTTCTTAAATTTTCAGAGCACGCAAATAAATTAAAAATTATCGATAGATTTTTTTTTTATAGACTGGAATCAACTGGCGCCCAAATTTTAACGCAGTTATGATACAGGGGTCGTATCATACTCAAAACTGCAACTTGACATTATGAGCCGTCACATTTGAAATTTATCAATTTTTGAGACTTGGGTCCAGCTTCCTAAAGCGAACAAAGTAAACGGAATAATATCTTTTTTAATGGAAGAATTTGGTATTTTAGAACTATCAAAGAACTCTTATTTATCTTGGAAGACCTTTATATAAACTTGGGTAAGTACAATTTACAAAAAATGGGCACAGTCAAGAAGAGTTCGAAAGAGGTTTTTAAAAAAAAAAATCATATCTGGCTTTCAACCGACATTAATTTTTCCAACAAATCTTTTAGATGACTTTCCTTCTTCAAGTAACTCTTGCAATAGAAGTGGAAGGCCAAGTAAACAATTTGAGGAATGCAGCTCAAAAGTTCAAACGCGAAAAGTTAAAGTTTTATTTGACTCTTCAATTCTAGCAGAGTTAACAAAAGCTGCCGAAATTAAGTTGTACAAAACTGGTAAGCGAGATGTGGCCGCAATTGTAAAGGAATTGAGGTCTTCTTCTCCTACTGCAGGTACAAAATATAAAAAATGAAAAACGAAACTTCCAAGAAGCCTCCAGCAATGAATCCAGATAAGGCTCTGGCATCAGTTGTGGATGCTAATCTATCCACAGGTCAATACAATGCTATACGGGATCAAGCCAGTGAGTTTCAAAGTAAATTATATCCACCTTATTACAGAGTTGTAGAAGCAAAAATGATGTGTTATCCCTCAGGTATAAATATAACAGAATTTTCGGCAGAAATACCTTTACAATCACTGATTGATCACACTGCAATGCGACTATGTAAAGGTCTGGAGCAAGCTCTTAAAAATCTTGCAAGTACCGGAGATCTTGTCATGATTGCAAAATGGGGGTGTGATGGGACAGCACAGACCAGATACAGGCAAAAATTTTCTGACAGAAGTTGTACGGACGAAAGTCTTTTTAGTATACTATGTATGGTTCCAATTCAATTACACTTACTTGACAGTGAGTGTAAGACCATTATTTGGAAAAATCCTGCGCCATCTTCGACCAGATTCTGCCGTCCAGTCGCATTTTATTTTGAAAAAGAATCCGTTGATTTCATTAATTTAAAAGTTCCTAAAATATACAACAGCAAGCTTCATTACTCTCCTCAACCAACATTGAAATCGGTGACAAAAGATTTAAATTATCAACAAATATGATATTTTGTATGATAGATGGAAAAGTCTGCAATGCTGTTTCTTTGTGTGCTTCATCTCAATCTTGTTACGTATGCCATGCAAAACCCAAAGAAATGAATCATATAAATATTGTTTCTAAAAAAGAAGTTAATGACCAATTCTTTTCTTTTGGCCTGTCTCTACTCCACTCATGGATACGTTTTTTTGAATATGTGCTACACATATCTTATAGGCTCGATTTTAAAGCATGGCAGGTTCGTGGCCCCGAAAACAAACAAAAACAGGACTTTTTTTGGAAAATACGTGCAAGATCGATTAAGAGCGGAATTAGGACTGTTAGTAGACATGCCAACACAAAACGGAGGAAACACGAACAATGGCAATACTGCCCGAAAATTTTTTAAAAATACTGAGATACAGCACTAATCACAGGAGTAAATGTTGAATTAATCAAACAATTCTGTGTCATATTAGAGTGTATTAATTCTGGGTATGAAATAGACTTGATTAAATTTGAATCATACTGCAAAGAAACAGTTGCGGTGTATTTAAATGAGTACTCCTGGTATAATATGCCTGTTACCGTACATAAAGTTCTTCTTCATGGAAGAGAAATAATAGCTTCACATATCTTGCCTATTGGACAACTTTCCGAAAAAGTTCAGGAGGCGAGAAATAAAGATTTCCGGAAATACCGCGAAATGTTCATCAGAAAAACATCACGAATAGACACTAACACCGATATAATGAATCGCCTTCTAATAACATCGGATCCATATATTGCAAGTATTAGAGCAAACTCCAAAAGAACGCATTCGGAAATTGAGACAGAAGTTCTAAACTTATTAAAAGATGCATCATTATTTCAGAAAAAGGACGGAGACACAGATTCTTAGAGTATAGTGCTTTAGTCTTTATCATATTAATTTTGCATTACCTTTATACAAATTCTTTAATTCTAATCTTTAAATTGAACAATTAAATTTAAATTTTTTGTTATGTCTTTAGTTTTTATAAATAAAATTATAATAAACCTTCAAAACTTTGAATTTTTTGTTAGGTTAGATGAATAATTAAAGGTAAGTTCAAATGTTTTTTTTTATATTAAAAGCTAGTGGACCTGGCGTACTTGTCCCAGTCAGAAGGGATTTATTGATTGAATTTGAATGATTTCTGAAAATTGGGCGTATAGTTCAACCACGCCCATTTTTAGTGCAGTTGCTGGCAGTACGCATAAGAACAAAATTCTAATCTCATACGACCAAGACTATCTGAAATATCGACCTTTTATTGATTAGTGGGCGGTGAATGGGGGTGTGGCTACTTTTGTTTCTGTAAGTATTTTGTACTTGGAAGCATTCTAATGCCAAAATTTCAGCTCAATCGGCCCAGTAGTTTTGGAGTCTTAATGATTTCTTAAAAGTGGGCGTAGATTTAGTGCGAACACGCCCATTTTTAGTAAAGTTGCCAACAGTAACCATATGCACTAAACTACCATTTCACACTGTGCAATTTCTTCCTTCGAATAGGAACTCGGCAAACACAAGAGACAAGGCAGGATGGTAAAAGGTAAGAATTTAGTTTTTGTAGCTCCATTCACAACTTGATAGGTGGAAGGTTTGGCGTCAACCTGGCAAATTGGCAATTTGGTATGGTTCGATGGAACGTTTAAGCCCCCACCCATACCAGTAGACAAGTTTCGATATCGGTTATTGGCTACATCATCGTGAATTGTGATCAAACTTCATTGCCTGTGGACTCACTAGAGTCTTAGTCATCCACTCGTGTAGCTATTCATTTAGATTTGGTGGTAAAAAAATGGTTTCTTCAAAGCAGTGATCCACTGCATCCATGATGAATGCTGGGGCCAAAAAGACGTTTATCTAGATACAAAAACCTAATTTTCCATACCGTTAACTTTGAACCTTTCAGTAAATAATGTATGGATTCTTTGCAATGATGTGCTGATGCACTAAAAGAAGACTTTGAAATCTGCTTGGACTTTATTTGTTTATTGTTTGATATTTAATAGTCTGTTGTTTAGTTTAAATTATTTTGAAATATAAATGGCAAAACTTAGAAAATTTAAAGCACCGATAAAGCAGTTTGGTCGCACACAGAAAAATTTTGCATAGTAAAATCATTGTGATGCAGAGTTGATTTCATTTTACATGATTTTATATTTCATGGTGGCAGCGACATAAAAATCATTATGATTTTATGTAAAATCATTATACTTTCATGTAGAATTATTATGAAAACCAGAAAAGTTAATCAACACGAATTCATGTAGAATCACTATGATTTCATGTAGAATTATTATGACATCATGTGTTGAATCATTATGAAATCTAGTAAAATTATTATTGCATCATGTAAAAAAAAATTTTACGTGTTGAAGAAGTTCCGTTGTTTCTAGCACATTAGTAGTTTTATCGCGAGAAGTAGCTTCGTTAAAAATTTAAATAGTTATTAATAGCTGAAAAAGTAAAACACGTGGAATGAAAAGTAAATACAAGTGGTAGTAGTCGAATTCATAAACTTCGACGCACATGAACAAGGTAATGTGATATGTGACTTATGTTACTATAACAAAATAATATCAAAATGCTGTATTACTTTTCAATAGAAACAGAAGCTTCAGTTGACTAGGAAAGTTTAAGGTACTTATCTAAGGAAGATATACAGGAAGCTATACCACCCATAGGACTTCGTGCACGTTATCGAGAAAAACTATTTAGTTGGCGAAAAATTGAGGTATGTTTTGTAATTATAAGTCGTATTTATTTTATTTTTCAATAAAAAAATACTAAATAAAACCAACTTGAAGTTCTTTTTATATCAAACTTAGGTTAGGATTCAGCTGCATTTCATAATGATTTCATAATGATTCAACATGACCATCATAATGATTTTACATGATTTCATAATGATTCAACATGAAAATTTGTTGCGATTTTTACATGAAAATCACAATGATTTTACTAAAAATCTCTATGAAGCAAAATCATAGGGGAAACATGTAAAACCATTATGTTTTTAGTTGATTTTACAATGATTTTTTTCTGTGTGCGCGCTTCTTCAATAATATGAAATTCTGATGTGAAACTTATCGTCGAATGATGTTCGAAGACGATTCATTGGTGAGAGTGAGCTCTTGCCGATGACATTTTCTCGACGTGGGTTCAAGAATAAGAGTGAATAATATACGAAGCAACCCTTGTAATGGCTACTCAGTGTATGTATGAAGTATGTTTTATTTTCACTTCAATTCACTTCATAAAAACCTAAAAACATATTAGTACAACATGCTATTATGGTAAAATAATTTTTATTTATTTCTGAAATAATAAATAATAAACATCACTCCTAAAAGTATGCAGATTTTTTATCAACACAAGTTTTAGAATACTCACAAATGTTTGACATAAAAATATTTGTAAAAACTTCAAACATAACAAATACTTTTAGCACACAAATATATTAGAATTGCTCCAAAATGTATGCGGCGTAAAAAGTTTTAAACTCTTTTTACACGGAGAGAAATAATATTCTTATATTAAGCAAATATTTTGCTTAATTTTTAAAAATTAAGCCTCATTTGCTCAAATCAAGCATTTAAAACTAAAGTAAAAAAATATTTTATAATAAGCATGTATTTATAAAATTGAGTTAAATAAAGGCTTGCTTGAAACAAGAATAAAATACTTGATTCTAGAACCTGGAACAAGACTTAAATAAAGAAAATATTTTCTATAAAGAAAATATTTTCTTAATTTAAGCAAAGGCAGAGTTCGTTATTACGAATATTATTGAACTAATAACTTTATTGAAAAGCTCAATGCTTTGGTGATTAGTTGCAATCGTGACCTCCTTGTTATCACTCCAGTGTGCAATAGAGGATATCACTCGTTTTATTGAATGTATAATTGGTTGCACCTTGAGACAAATTTTTCGCACCGGTCTTCTGAGAAGCTCCGGCCAACCGATTGACGCTTCAAATAGAAAGATGTAAAAAAATTGTCAAAGTATACATCATGACGGTTTGGATAATCGACAACGGATAAAAGACGCAAGATCGTGTGAGCTCCTAGGCCAATATCTTTGAGAAATCCGCCGACACCACCTATATGGTGAACTAGTGCAGGTATCCCTCGGCTATTTGACACAATTTCTCTAATTTTTTCCATCCATCGATGATTGCCTCTAACTCATGCGCTTTCAAATGCTGATGGCGACTCATTTGGCCTAAAAATGCCTCAGCATTAACTTTATTCTGTATGAAAATAATAAAAATTACCTACTTGACGAAAAATTCACAATAAACAAAATATTTTGCAAGCAATAAAATTGACTGACAAATCTGAATTGGCGTCACTACGAACTCTCACATGCACAAAAATGGCGCTTAATGTCAAAAACATAGAATGTACGTCGGTGACCACAGTACAATTTTTCTCACACCATTTTTGACCACAACTGGCGGCATCAGGTAACGCCACAACAAACCAGGTGACATGTGTTTCGCGTACTTCACTCTATCCTCTACTTGACCCTAATGTATTTGAAGAGATATTTAATTATACGCTATTTTTGAAAAATTTTTCAAAAATTATCTGTTAGTAAGGGTTTTTTGGCACGCGTCCCAAAAATAGAGTTGGGATGGGGGGATTATTGGCTTCTACTTTTATTTTACTCACAGAGGAAAAACCTTTTTATTTCTGCCTATGAACATTTGACTGTCTGTTATTAAATATTTTTAACTCGATGTCAAAGTTGATGTACGAAAAATCGTACGAGGGTATAAAATGGGTTAAGAAATTGTTTTAAGCTCGCTGAAAAGCGTTATATGCGAAACGTAAAAGACACGCTTATTAGATTGTTTCTTATTTAGATGTATGGGGACAGCCCATAAATTCAAACATAAACACTGGAAGGGGGATGGAGGCACGAAGAAATTACAAAATAAATTCTTAATATTAATATAATAATATCGAATTTGTCCTTCCAACGTTTGAAGAAATAGGATATAAGATATAAGTTATTATTGCTCTAAATACACAGTAACTGTGTTTATTAACATTAGGGGTATTCACACTGACTTGGGTAATTAGGTTGATTGGCAAATGCCGTTTATTTTGTTTTTGTAAAGTGCCAGTGTACCCAAGTACCCATCTACAAATTTACTCTAGCTGACCCCCTGACTTATTTGGGTAGATTGACGTTTTGCCAAATGAAGTAATTTAATTTTTTCATGTGTTAGCAACACTTTTTGAAAAATTGCCAATAATTGATTGGCCTAAGGGCATAAGATTTAAAACATTTTTTGTCAAGGCTAATATCTCGAATAAACAAAAAATTGCCACACCCCCTACCGCCCACAAATCAATGAAAAATCTATATTTCAGACGAATTCAGTTATATTGGACTAAATTCGGTCCTTGTATTTGTAACGAATAAAAACGGTTATATTGTAATTCAGTTAGTATGGTTACTATTGGCCACTCAACCAAAAATGGGCGTGGTTTAGCATTACTGCGCTTTTTTTTCAGAAATCAGAATTCCTGAGTTGTGCATGTTTTTATAATGAAATTTGGTGTGTATGTGCTATGAGACCAAGTGGTGGTCTTTACCACTTTTCTATATATATATATATACTAGCTGATATACCCGGTGTTAATCAAGAGTCATTTATATAAATATTTTAATATACACTTCTTGATTAAATGTTTTTTAAATTCTGGAATAATGAAAAACATGTTGAATTTTCGATTTAAGCTACTGCTATAAAGAACGAACTTTAATCTAAAAATTTTTTGGAATATTTTTGTTGTTGGTGGTTCCATCTCTTGCTGTGAGTGAGCTAATTGAATTCAAAGAAGGGCTACGAAAAACATATTTTAAAAATTAAAAATAATTTTTATATTTACTTTATCTTAAAGTTAGAAAAATTACCTTAACAATATCAAAATTATGGTGGGACTCAATGCGTCCTTGAGATATGGACATTTTAACATCTAAACAAAGATTTATATTAAAAATATATTGAGCTTTTTAATAAAAAAAATTTACATGAAATATATTAAAAACAGCGGAGATATTGGCATTAAATTTAAAATCTTTGATTTTCATATAATATTTTTCTCATTATTAGCTACCAATGTTTTATGAAAAATTCGTTGTACTAAAAATGATTGTACTAAAATTTATATTAGCTGCGTTTTTTTCATGGGAGATCAGGATCATATCATCGCATTTGCAAGCAAAGCAAAAATAACAAATAATGCAGCAAGTGAGTTGGACATTTAAATTGATCCAACACTATGTTTTTGAGTGTTGAAAGCGCAACTGTATTATTTACTGCATTATTTAACATTTAAAAAATTTGGTAGCAAAAGCATTTTCGCAAATAATTTCGCAAAACTTATCTGCTAGCTACGTAAGAGCATCAGATATTCTTCTGTAAGCAGAAAATAGCGCCACCTGTCTGTAATCTCAAACGTGTGGGATTTGAAGAAACTTTTGGTAGACATCATTCGGCTATTCACCGCTAAGTGTATAGTTTGTACCCACAGTACTTACAAATGCGGCGCTATTTATCGGTGAATTAAAGACACAGATCAAAACCAATGAAATAATTGTGCTAACCCCAGATGCGCATATGTTTTATTATATCGCCATATAGCTGAAACTGACAACAGTATTCCCCGTTTATATGCACCCCGCATAAAAGAATTCCTCGCTTAGTAGTACTTAAAGTAGTGCAACTTTATTTTCAGGCTTTGAATAAGTAGATTACTATAAAGAATATTTTATATAATCCAAAATGTTCGTAATTACTCTAGACACACAACTGAATTCTTAGAGATAAATGGGGACGTTCAAACTATATAGAAAATTTTAACATAAAACTAAGTTTTATTAATAGTCTGGTATGAAAAAATAGATTTTTAGCCATAACTTTTGATTGGAAAGAGATATTGGGGTAATTTTTTCACATAAATCATTTTTGAGACTTAACTTTTTTGTAAAAAAATATAAAAACAACATTTTGGAAAAAATAAATTTCGCGAAAAAATCAAAGGGTACCCCCCTTTAGATTTGTATAAAGGCCAAACAAGCAAACAAACAAAAACTTAGTTTTATTACTATAGATCAATGTCGGGCAGCTTTGCACACTTGAGATTGTGTTTGTGCAGTAAAATATGTATTCATCTCACCTACAGAACGATCAAACCCAGTAGTTCCCGGCATCATTGACGAACTTTTCGTGATGATTTCTTAAAGGAAGTTTCTGCATGAGTTACTGGACTTAAAAAAAATGCATACAAAATGCAATGCAAAGTAGCGGTTGTCAGCGCCTAACTTTTTCCACTCTATTACAACAACTTCAAGATATTCATGATTGTTGTAATTCGCCGAATTGTTCAGAGGCGAAACTGTAGAGTTCGCAAACTATCGATGACACTATCGATACTATCGATAATTTCACACTATCGTGACTATCGAATTCGTTTGATTTTGACAATTTGGTATCATTTTTTTCTGTTTTGTTTCTCAGGTATGAGCATTGTGTTGATTTGGAAGATGTGTGATAGTTAGTTAGAGGTTGAAAAGATGGAGTAGTTTCAGTGCAGATTTGTTTTAAATTTGACGGGAAGCACGCTCGCAGGCAGACTATTCCACAATTTTACCGTACGACTAAAGAACGAATTATCACTACAACGTGAGGTTCTGTGTGGCTTCAAGGCAATGATAAAGGAGTGGGCTTGGACAGCTGCCCGAGTGGACCTGGAAAACATACGGTGTGGTGGCGTCAGGCCATTACGAAACCAACATAACGTCGATTTCCAATAGAGTTGAGAGATGATGAAATATTTTTATCCCCTATCATATATATCGCACGACGTTGAATTCGGTCCAGAAGCACGTTTCGATTTTATTTCCTTGACGAATTTTCTTTATATCTGTGTCTACTTTTCGCTAACGAAATTTCCTCAATATTTCGATATTGGGTTCGTGCATGATAAATCTCGACATTTCTGCATTGCGTATTGCAGGAATTTGGAAAATTTATATGAAATTTTCGTCAATGAAATCAGCATATTTCGTCAAGGATCAAGAAAAATTGTACATGATTCATTTGAGATTTCTTCAAGACTGGAACTTCTGGGAAGCTTCAGTGTTCAAGCGAATGTCAAGCAGATAAAATCTGCGCTTGCGAGTTCCTTGAATATATTATTTTATATCTGTGTCGACAAGCAATAGTAGCTTAAGTCGATTTAAGACAGAACTCAGTTATTGATATAATTGTGTTCCACGTATATATCATTATGACCACACAAAATCTAGAACTTCTAGCATGACCTTAGCCAAAGATATGACGCGAAATGAAAGACACTTCCATATAACTTATATGGCGATTGAAAACTTTGAAGCAAGATTTTTGGAAACTTTGAAATAAGACTTAAGCTGTTATTGCTTATCGACACAGATATAACGTAAGATTACACTGTATAAAATTTTATGTATGCAAAATTACTTGGAAGTATGAACAAATTATTTTCATATGTATATAGTAATTTTTAGAAAATAACGGCATGGCGCGGCAACAAAAAGGTTAAATTAAAAAAATTAAGCATTACAAGGCATTACGATAATTTGCATGGCCAATATAAGGTTATTGTGGGCCATGCAATTAATTAATTATTTAAAAGTTGAACGTCCACATATCATACCATATTTTGATCAGTTCCAAGTACGTAAAATGAAAGCATCTTCCGCTGACAGTTTGGCCTCGGCAAAACACAATAAGCAACAAATGTACAATAAAACAACATATTTGTGTTTCACTATTAGCCTGCCTTTTTACATTTCCTTCTGCTTATCTGTATTTCACATTATCCGTCATTCGGTCTATTTCCTTTTGACATTCCGTCCACTACTTATTTATTTAATTTTGCAATACAAGGTTAGGTTAGGTTAGGTTGAGGCGGCAGCCGCTGTACGTGCTTAAAACCAAAACGCACGTACCACAGCTCACTTAGACCAGTGAGGTCCGTTGTGATACCGCTGCACACTTGGCCTTCAGTCCGAGTGGAACCACATTGAGCTCTTAATAAAGCTTGTTAGACGTTTGACGCTTGTCTCCGACAGGTCGTCAAGCTCCGAAAAGAAGAATGACCCCAAATGTTTATGCCTTCTTCTCGCAAGCGCGGGACAGGAACATAGAAGGTGGGAGATAGTTTCCTCCTTCTCCTCGTCCCTGCAGCTTCTGCAGAAGTCATTAGTGATGACTCCCAATCTGGAGGCATGTCTGCCTATTAGGCAGTGCCCTGTGGTAACAGCCACTAACGTAGCCACCTCTGATCTTCCCAACGAGAGAAGGACTCTCGATCGCTTTGGGTTTAGAGTCGGCCAGATAAGCCTTGTTGTTCTGCATGTTGAGAGTTCAGCCCATCTTGAGTTGGCTTTAGATGTGGTGTACTCATTAAGTAGCATTTTGACAGTTGCCATCGGGATGCTCGGCGAGTTTCGACCCATTAGAGTCCCCGATGTACCTTTCCTAGCAAGCTCGTCTGCTTTTTCATTTCCACGTATGCCCTTATGCCCAGGTACCCAGATTAAGCTGATGTCAAAGAACTTTGACATTTCGCCTAATGCAGCACGGCATTCTCTGGCTACTTTAGAGTTGATGGATACCTGCTCAATCGATTTGATCGCTGCTTGGCTGTCCGAGAAAATATGTATTTCTCGTTTAGAGATGACGTTCTCTGAGAGCCAGGTTGCAACTTCTTTAATCGCCATCATTTCGGCTTGGTAAACACTACAGTGATCCGGCAGCCTACGAACTAAAGATACCCCTAATTCTTTTGAGTAGACCCCATACCCGACCTTGCCATTTAATTTTGACCCATCTGTATAGAAATAAAGACACCCCGGTTTCCACGGCGCACCTTTATTCCAGTATGTTCTAGGCGGAATAAGCGTACCGTAGTTTCCATCAAAGGAAAGCAGTGGTTTACAATAATCAGTCCTTGGTGGAATGAAGTTGAATTTGTAGAGTATAGATGCGTGTCCTGAACCCAGGCTTTTCCATACTCCAGTTTCCCTAAGTCTGACCGCCGAACAAGCTGCCTGTTGCCTAGCAACCAAGTCAAGCGGTAGAAGGTGTAATAAGGTCTCTAAAGCCGCAGTCGGTGTTGTTCTCAGAGCACCACTGATGCAAATAGATGCCATTCTTTGGACTTTTTGGAGCTGGTTGAAATATGTGACCTTGTCCAAAGCAGGCCACCATATCGATGCTCCATATAGAAGTATAGGTCTAATGACCCCTTTATACAGCCAGTGAACGATATTTGGGGAAAACCCCCATCTTTTCCCTATAGCTTTTTTGCAAGTGTACAGCGCAACTGTCGCTTTCTTCGTACGCTCAAGAATATTAAGTTTCCAGCTAAGTTTCCTATCAAGAATGAGTCCTAGATATTTTGCATTTTCCGATACGGACAATGCAGACCCATTAAGCATGATTGGTGTGAGAGACGGAATTCTATGTTTCCTTGTGAAAAGGACCAAGTCTGTTTTGGCCGGATTTACTCCAAGACCACAGGATTTGGCCCATTGCTCGAGTTTGCAAAGAGCTCTTTGCATGACGTCGCGTATGGTAGTGGAAAATTTGCCTCTGACTGCGATTGCTAGGTCATCGGCGTATGCTGCCACAACACAGCCCTCCCTCTCTAGAGACAGCAGTACATTGTTCACTACCAGATTCCAGAGGAGTGGAGATAGCACACCACCCTGTGGCGTACCTCTTGTCACCGATCTTACAGCGCTGTACTTACCTAGGTCTGATAAGATTACTCGACAGTTGAGCAGCTCATCTATAAGATCAGTAATGCTTTTGTTCACACCTAGCCTACGCAACTCTAGTCGTATAGATTGTGGCGTGACATTATTAAATGCTCCCTCTATGTCTACGAAAGCAACTAGAGTGAATTCATTATGCAGGAAGGATCTTTCAATGGTACCGACCAATGAGTGTAAAGCCGTTTCCACGGACCTTCCCTTGCTATATGCATGCTGTGATGCCGATAAGAGAGCAGGGTCGATACTGCTCCGTAAATATAGATCTAGTAGCCGTTCTAACGTCTTCAACAGAAATGACGTTAGACTTATAGGTCTGAAATCTTTGGGGGTGGTATGTGATGTCTTCCCTGCTTTGGGTATGAAGACCACTCTGGCCTTATTCCAAGCATTGGGAATATAAGTGAGGCTTATGCAGCCATTAAAGATAATACGAAGCCAAGGCAAAATATATTTCGAAGCTTCTTTTATTTCTACAGGGTAAACACCATCAGGCCCTGGTGATTTATAGGGCTTGAAGCTGTTTATCGCCCATTTTAGTTTCCTGTCGGAGACTATGCCTTCGGTGTCCTGCGTAGAACGATTAGTACTAGGCAGTTGTGCACCAGGAGGCGCACTACTACCAGGGAAGTGCGTATCTAGTAGGAGGTTAAGAGACTCCTCACCTGACATTGTCCATGTTTCGTTCGACCTTTTGAGATAGCCGGGTGTGCATGGTGTGCTAGCGAGAATCTTGCGCAGTCTAGAAGCCTCTGAGATTTCTTCGATTCCTTCACAGAATCGTTTCCAAGAGGATCTTTTGGCTTTTCTGGTTTCAGTTTTGAAATTTTTAAGGGATACCTTATAGGCTGCCCAGTCAAGCTCAGCTCTCGAGCGCTTAGCTGCGTTAAAGAGCCTTCTAGATTCAGTCCTCAGTCCATCCAATACGGCGGACCACCACTTTGGTTTTGGCTTCCCCCTTGTAGTCCTCTTAGGACAAGAGGAAGCAAGAGAGCAATTCATTGCTTTGGTTACTACATCGACTAGTTTATCAAGATCAGCTGTCGATTTTGGTTTATCTATAGGACCTGATGGCAAATGTTTTGCTAAAGCCCTTTTGTATGCTCCCCAGTTTGTCTTTCGAATGTTAGCCGGGGGTATTATTTTTGAAGACGTATTGTGTAAATTATACTCAATGTATCGGTGGTCGGAGTAGGAATGCTCTTTTGACACTCTCCAGCCACCTATCTTGTCGAATATATGGTCTGAGACTAATGTTATGTCCAGAACTTCACTTCTGTTTTTTGTAATAAAGGTGGGTTCTTCCCCCCTATTGCATATACACAGGTTGGTACTTAATAGATAATCAAAAAGTAACTCACCCCTTTCGTTGGTATCCGTGCTGCCCCACACGGAGTTGTGTGCGTTAGCGTCGGCCGATATAATGACCCCTCGACGGATGTCACTGGCGTCATCCACCAATTTCCTGACATTGTCTGGAGGCGGACTTCCATCGTGCGGGAAGTAGGCTGCTACCAACCAGTACGTATCCTTGCCTGACTCGAGGCTGGCTGCAACCACATCTCTATCGCAGTATCTGTGAAGCAAGAAAATATTAATAGTGTTTTTAGCTACAATGCATGTTCTAGGCATACCTTCATTACTGACTACCAGCGTCTTGTAACCCTCTGCCCTCAATCCGCAAACCCTGCCACCACATACCCAGGGTTCTTGAATGAGGGCTACGTCGAATCCACCAATTTTAAGGTGGACTAAGAGATTCGCCGAGGCGAGCTTGGAGTGATGAAGGTTAATCTGGAGCACCTTCATCCGCTTCAGATTTTTGGCTGGCCTTCATCGTTACGTCAGGCCCCTCTTCCTCAGATGACTCTTCAGCCAAGAGTTCATCCTCGCAATAGAGGTCTGACACACCGGTGAGGCCAACCGAGCCCTCCGACATAACCTCGTCTGCATCCGAAGCTGGCGTACTGCCTGGGGTCTCTACAGCTTCCGCTACAGCCTGGCTTGACTGCGCTTCTGTTGTAGGGCCCCTGGACTTCTTGTCCTTGCCGTACACCTTCAGGAAGACCCTTAAGAAGGAATACCAGAGGACTCCCTTCCTCTCTTCTAGCGGCTTTAGCGACTCGGCAGTCATTAGCAGCAGAATCTGCCTTGAGGGACCTACAGGCTCCTCTATCTTGCCGATCGCCCAGCCTTCCATATTCATGTCCGGGTTGCAAGCCTGGAACATTTTTAAAATCTCATCCGGCTTTGAGCAGGTGACCGGAAGCCACACTCTTGCTCTTGGACGAGCCGGTATTTCGTCTCTTTCTACAGCCTTCAGCTTGGCCCCAGGCCAAACCTCGCCGACTTTGCTAATGGCCGCTTTGTACAACACAGCAGACCTATCATCGTCACAGACGATTAGCTTTATGTGGCCCGAGTTTTGCCACCCAGCGTCCCGACACCGAGGCGGGGGACCAGGGTTCTCCTCCAAGACCTGGAAATAGGTGCAGACCAGTGCGGCCTCCACCCACCTCCATTTGTCTCGGGGAAGTGCCCCGTCCCCCCTCTGTGTGTCAATGACACCCAGCACCCTGCCCTGCCCTTTGGCCACATCACAGTATGACCTGGCATCGGTGCCTTTTATGACCTTCTTTGGCCTTTTTGCGGCAGGCATGTCCTCAGTCGACCTCTGCCTCTTGAAAGCAAGAGCAGACTCGGCCTTTTGAGGAGACCCTGCTTTCTCTGCCTGGCCCTTCAGCATTTTTGCTTTGGCACATTTATCGTACCAGGCCTGTTTTGATGGGCGAACCCGTTTGTGTTTACCGGTTGAACCTGGAAACTGATCAGCTGCCAGTCTGTGACCGTGTGCAGTTTGTGCCTTCACACCCGACGAGCCACTGCCTGAACTAGTTCTGGCCTTGGCTTGTGCCGAAGTGCTCGGACCATCGCACACTGCTCCAGAAGCTGCCTTATTGACCGATTTCCTAGCTCTCGGTGTGCTTGTCTGTTTTATTGGCGGTTCAGACTCCACCTTATTTGTGCCGTAGCTTGACGCCTTGGCTTGAGCCACCATTTTGGCGGCGACGGAAGCTGAGCTCCCTTCCGGTTTTTTTGGAGTACCGGGCTCACTTGGTTTTTTATTTATTTTGTTGACTTCCATGTAGTTCCCACGAGTATGGGACAATGGACAGTCGGCCCCCACAGAGGTCCCTGTGTGCGGGCAAGGCTAAATAGTATCGGAGGTCGCCAGGTATCCGATACGCTCCGTTTAAGACTGGACTATTTTTGATGGGCCTCCAGCCTAGTAAACCCTCGGCACGGGTCGCATGACACCTTGATTCGGCCCATGGGAGGGGCTGGGAGAGGGGTAGGAGAAGGAGCATGGGTAGGATGAGTAGGAGGGGTATGGTAAGTAAGGGGGAGGGGATAGGTATGAATGAATAGCTCTTAGTCATTGCTCCACAATGGCCTGTATGGCATGGGTGACCCTACCAGAAGCTTGCGCTTCCGCCATCCTAGCCCATTGCTTCGCAACTTAAGCCCCCACACCAACGACAAGGTGCTGCTATTCGGGTGAGGCTGCAATTTGTATTGCAATACAAATCCGAGCAAAAAAAATATCCCATAATGCCTAGAAAGATTTCTGCAAAAAGCGCTTTAGCACTACTTTGTTTTCAGTGTGAGCTTTAAAGCGCTCATTAATACATACTCAAGATGAGAAAGTATAGGCACAGATGATATAATATAAAGATGTGCCACCGCCATACAAGCAAGTGGCACAATAAAATTTGAATGTGGATTTATTATAAATCCACATTAAAGTTTTATGAGAGCCAGCGAGCGAACGATTTAAAGCTTTTGAGAGCGAGAGAATAAGTAAGCGACAATGTGAGCAAATGTGAGCATTATATTGAAAAGCAATAGAAATGATATGTAAATATTTGATGCACGAAACATCTGAATAAACGATGTAGCTGCCAACAAAATGTAGCAGAATTTCATTAGATTTTACTTAAAAAAGTAGGCAATTTTTTTACTAAACTTTTTTTGCCGTTTTGCCACATGATATTTTTAGTGTTACATTATTGTAAAGGCGATTCCATCAGTTGAATCTTAGCAGCGAATAATGTTGTAAGCAATATTTTGTAAATTGTTTTTTTGAGGAAACATTTTTTATATAACTACTTTTATATATTTTTATTATATTATTGCAAATACATGCTTTACTATATGAAAATTACTTAGAAATGCAATTTTCAGTTTTTCTTATTTATACAACAAAACATTTTTTGAGTCATTTTTTGATTAAAAATTCAATATTTTGGACCGTTTTTGAAAAAAAATTATAGAATATATTCACTGACTAACGCTAGAGTTGAAACTATTTTTGTAAAGTGCTTTTATTAAAACTTTGATCAAAAAAATTTGAATTAAATATATTTAAAAAAAACGGATATATTTTCATCGAAAGTCAAAGTTTTGATTTTCATGTCGTTTTTTCTCATTCTTGGGGAACGATGTTTTATGAAAAAGTCGTTGTACCAAAAATTTCGGAAATTCTAAAGATATGTGAATGTTTTTGGCATTAAAATTACTAAATTTTTTTAAATTTAATTTGCGAAAAAAATTTTCAAGAAAGATTTTCAGCGTCAAAATTTACGTAAGTGAAAACGGGTGGAATGAGAGTGATCAAAACTAAGTATGTTACAATCTAATCTAGGATGTACACAGTATGTGTACTTAAATTGAGCGATGTCCGTTAAACCATTTAGATTTGTATAAATGTCAATTAAACAAACAAACCAGAAATTAAGTTTTATTAATATAGACTTTGTGTTAAATTGTATTATAGAAAGAATACAATCCGAAAAGAATTGAAGAATTTTCAAAGATTTTTTCGATTTTTTTTTAGTTTTGAAAAATATGTTCCCAGTTATGATCCTATAACTTCAAAAGTATTTTTTCATATTACAAAATTTATACATGTTTGCAAATAAGACGTGTATATCTTTCATTTAAGCTATCATTTGTATTGAAAAATCTAACATTTTTGGATACATTTTCTAAATACTACATTTGTGAAAGAGTTTAGAAAATATGGTTAATACTCAAAATTACCTCCTATACAGGCCAAATATGCGATATCGGATAGCTTTATAATTATTTTTTGCAAAGCCTCAGAATTCGGTATTCGACCACAATTTACAAGTAGCTTTTCCCTGATAACATGTGATGGGCGTTGGGTAAGGGGTCGTGGCACCTCCTACACCACCCAAATTTGCGATATCGAATTGCTTTCGAATTATAGGCCGCATAGCCTCGGAATTTGGTAATCGACTACAATTTACACGTTTCACTGATAACATTTTATGGGCGTTCGGCAAGGGGGCGTGACCCCTCCCACACAACCGAAATTTTTGATATTGAAAAGCTTTGGAGTTATAGGTGGCCGAACAGCCTCTGAATTCGGTACTCGACCACAATTTACTCGTGCCGTTTCACTGATAGCATGTTATGGGCGTTTGGCAACGGGGGCGTAGCAGCAACGCACAGTGTTTTAGCTGGTTATTTATACCATCGCGAAAATTTCGTTGTTTTGTTTTGATTTATTTTTGACGTATCTTTGTTTACGTTATTTCCGTTATTTTACTCATTTCAAAAAGTTTACAGTATTGCAAATCCTATTATAACGTAAAACTGCGGTTAAGGGATTTTTAAATTTAGCTAAAAACGTATAAAACATTGTGTGTTGTTGTGTGCGACTTTGATGAAGGTAGTTTTGAGTATTGTTACTAAAACCGAAATACGTAATATATCCAACTTGCTACAATCATACTTTTTACCTTAATATTTTCGTTGAAATATTTTTTTTAACAACAAAGTAAAAATAAAACCAAAATATATATCAAAGTCATATTTTTTGCGCACTTTAATATGGGGGAAATGTTTAATAAACGGTATATTTTAAACTCTTTCACAAATGTAGTATTCAGAAAATGTCTACAAAAATCGTATAAATAATAGCTTAAATAAAAGATATAAATGTCTCATTTGTAAATATTTATAAAACTTGTAAAATCAATAAATACTTTTGGAGTTATAGGATCATAACTGGGGAAATAATTTTCAAAACTCAAAAAAGTCGAAAAATTCTTCTAAAAAAATTCGAACCAATCTGGAAAAAGCTTAATGATTTTTATTATCTAGAAAAAAATACTCAATCGAACTAGCAATGTCATTTTCGTCGCGCAAACTTTTTTTTCAAATTGCTTACCACTGTTATTAACTTATTATTCACTTTTAAATACAATGAATAAAAAGTTTTGTTATTCACTACTATTTTATGAATAAAATGTTCGCTATTAATTTTTAATTCATTAATAATTTTTTATTCATTATAAATTTCGCATTAATTTTTCATTCACTTTTGAATAATAAATAAAATTAAATAAATAATAAATAAAAAATTTATAATGACTATAAAATTAATAATGAATAACACATGAATAGGCAATGAACCAAAAAATAATAATTAATACAAAAAATTAATTATTGAAAAATTTGAAATTCTTTTTAAATTGCATTATTTGTAAATAGCATTCATATAAATAAAAAAATAATTATACTGAATAACGAAAAAAATAATTGAAATCAATTACTAATCCATTTTTTAAAATTCAATGTGAATTCAAATTTTTTTATAAATAAAAATTTTAATTTACATTGAATATGTTTGTTTATAAATTGTTTATAAATAAAATGTTTAATGCATTAAATGGATTTGTATGTCGTTGTTCAGTTTTCCTTAAGATTCTAAATATACATATATGCATATTTTACTGCTCTGGCTGATAGTCAATCAAAAATAGTCAATATTAATAGCAAGCAGTGAATAAGAAAAATCTGCTTCGCAAAAAATAAAGCAATCATCATGAAAACAATGCAAACAAACAAAAACATTTGTTGCTGTCAAGCAGAGATCTCAACTGCTTGGTTCCAAAACAACAACGGAAAAAACAATTACAACATTAAATTTCACGACTCTCGCTAGCTATGAGAAACTATGCACCATGGCACAATTACTGACAAGGTAGTAGCGTAGGCTGGCTTTTTCTCACGAGCGGCGATGGGTAGTTGTTAATAATTATACCATGCCATGCACTGGTGATTTATGCTGTGAAGCATTGTGGAGTGAAGAGTGAAAGAGCATTGCAGAGAGAATGTGCATGCAAGGATTGGAAACTTTTCTCTCAAGAAAGCTTTTTTCATCGCTCTCACAAAAGCTTACGTATTGATCTGAAAAATATTTTTTACTTTTTAATGTTCTACGTGGCTCATCTTCATAATATATAATCTTTGGTATAGGTGTGCAAAGCTGCCCGACACTGCCCGGCACAGATATAAAATCGTTCGTGCGATGTCTCTTAAGATGTCAGGAACGGTAACACCTAAGGCCGCCAAATTTACAATATCTATTCTTATGGTTTATATCTCGGCTAATAAAAAGGTCACACCCCCTTTTACCGCCCACAAATCAATAAAAATACTGTATTTCAGACGGTTTGGGTCGTATTAAACTATAATTTGGTAATTTAGTTTGTATGGTTACTGGCGGCAACTTTACTAAAAATGGGCGTGGTCGAACTATGTTTACGCCCTATTTTTAGGGCATAAGCGTGGAGTGAAGCAAAGTGCGCAAGGTATAAGCTAAATTGAGCTGCAATTTTGGCAGTCGATTTTTCAAGTACGAGATGGTTTAGGGAAAAAATTTTGCCACACCCCCACCCTCAAATTAATGAAAATGCTATATTTGGAACGGTTTTGGTCGCATTAAAATTTGGTAATTTAGTTCATATGCCAGTTCAGGTATATAAAATTATTTTTTTCGATTGCCATAAAAATTCGTATATGGCAGTAAAGCGGTCTGTGGCGGGACAACGTCTGCCCGGGATTACTAGAAAATTATAAAATGCTGCGAAATTCATGTTAAAAATTATTCGTATATAAAATAACTTATTTTACGCCAAATTAATGTCCTAAATTTTGAGCACTTAAAAGGTCTGTTTCCCTACACGATTCAAGTAACTTAAAGTTGCTTGAAAGCGTTTTTTACAAATTTTTGAAACTCGAAAGAGAAGATTTAGTTATATAAGAGAGCGAACTTTCAACTTTGAGAAAATTCGTTTTTGTATGTTTCTAAGGCGGTAGATGGAGGACGGTATAATTATATATATATATTTCTTAAGTTCTTAAGTTTTCTAAAATGGCCAAATTTTGACTGCCTGTAGTTCCCTACGTTATTATTTTGTGCATGTTTTTAAAATTTTGTCTTGCTCGAAAGACATTTGAATCTTGGGTTTTTACTTACCCTCGTTAAGTTATATATTTGTTGAAACAGTTGGCTTTTATCGAATTATAAATTGATTGTTTCATTGCATGTAGGTGTTGAAAGTTATTGTTTTGTGGTTTTTTTATGAAATGTTAAATAAACTTAACCGTTTAATATTTTAGCTACTTTAATAATGCTTGCTTGTTGTTTTAGTTTTCTGCATTATTATTTGTTTTTAAGCTATTTGCTTTTTTTAATATTCTACTTTTTAGCTTAAAAAAACGTTTGAATCTTGGGTTTTTACTTACCCTCGTTAAGTTATATATTTGTTGAAACAGTTGGCTTTTATCGAATTATAAATTGATTGTTTCATTGCATGTAGGTGTTGAAAGTTATTGTTTTGTGGTTTTTTTATGAAATGTTAAATAAACTTAACCGTTTAATATTTTAGCCACTTTAATAATGCTTGCTTGTAGTTTCAGTTTTCTGCATTATTATTTGTTTTTAAGCTATTTGCTTTTTTTTAATATTCTACTTTTTAGCTTAAAAAACAGTTGAATCTTGGGTTTTTACTTACCCTCGTTAAGTTATATATTTGTTGAAACAGTTGGCTTTTATCGAATTATAAATTGATTGTTTCATTGCATGTAGGTGTTGAAAGTTATTGTTTTGTGGTTTTTTTATGAAATGTTAAATAAACTTAACCGTTTAATATTTTATCCATTTTAATAATGCTTGCTTGTAGTTTCAGTTTTCTGCATTATTATTTGTTTTTAAGCTATTTGCTTTTTTTTAATATTCTACTTTATCTTAAAAAACATTTGAATCTTGGGTTTTTACCTCGTTTAATTATATATTTGTTGAAACAGTTGGCTTTTTTCGAATTATAAATTGATTGTTTAGAATTTTAATCAGGTTATTTCTATATTTCTATGCTCCTGGCTGTTCAAAGTTTTTTTCTGCTTTTTTGTACAAACTGCTGAATAAACTCAATTTCTTGCGCGTGTTAAGACTTTTTGTATTTTTGCAACTTTTTACCAATTTTCACTATATTGCATATTATTACGAATTTTTTATTAAATTAAATAGCTATTTGCGTAAAACTTTACGCACTAGGGCGGGTCGATTTAAAAATCGCCCATAGCTCAGTGAAAATCGTATTCTAGGGATCAAAATAAGCAACTTTGCCCGAGGAACTATGCCTCTAAAACGAATTCTAATGCCCCAACTTTTCCGTAGGGTCAAATTTTGAAAAATCCCTCTTTGACCCATTTAGAGTGCCCCAATCGAGTCCAATTGTATGACAAACCCCTTCTTACTTTGGAGGGCCGATCGACCCATGCCAATGGCACAACCCCTGGAACCCCCTGGGGTTCCCCATACAAACAAAGTTCCCCATACAAACAAATGTTTGTATGGGGATTTCCCCAGGGGGTTCCAGGGGGTGTGCCACTGGCATGGGTGGATCGGCCCTCCAAAGGAGATCATTGTTTATCTTAATCCTTACACACTCAAAACAGTGTGTACCTAAAATGTATATTTTTATAGAACTAAAATACAAAGTATATTTGTTTTTTGTAAAAGTTTCATTTCATTCGAGTTTCCTTATCACATAAGCTTTTGTCCTCTTCTGTACCAAATAGTTACGTTCCTTGGACGACCCCCACCCCTCTTCCAGCGTCACGAGAGTCATACAAAGTGAAAAGTGGTTCCAGGCGTTTTGCTTCTCAAAAAACTTTATAACGAACTTCGAACGATTTTAGAGTGCACTCCCATAATGGTATTATACTCAAAATTTGTGCAAAACGTATGACTGTAAGCAAAACTTTAGTTTGGATTTTTCAAAGATTGTGTTTTTTAAAAATATTTATTATCTTCTCCTTATTTTTAAATTACATATGATATCACCGTGTTACACACATTCTGTCCTATGAACCAAATTTACTTTTTCGGAAAGGGGATAAAAAATAAAAATACACGTGTATCAGCGATTTTCATGTACACGTCCGAATTTTTTTTTTAAGTTTGAAGTATATATTTTTTTTTAATGGTTATCGTTTTTTTAAGGTTTCAGTTCGTTAAAAAACAATTTTTTTTATTACTTTTGTTTTATAAAAATTGTTACATTAAAAATTTTAATGTTTTTAAAGAAATTTAGGCCTTTTATTTTTGCGGTTGTAAGCATTTGCTTCAGTATTGCGACAAATAGACCAACAGTATTCGCCAAGCATATGCGTAATGTCTTTTCCTTTAAAGCGCTTTTCAATAGCCGCAATGTCCTGATGGAACCTTTCGCCATGCTCATCGCTACAAGCTCCTAAATCATCAGGGAAAAAATCTAAATGATTGTGAAGAAAATGGATCTTTAGCGACATTAAAATGCCCATTTCGTCATATGCCGAAATCATTTCTGCGACAATATTTTTATAATTGGCAGCTCGTTTGTTGTCAAGAAACTTCTCAATAACCGCAACTATACCTTTCCATGCACGTTGTTCGATAGCATTTAATTTTGATGAAAATTCAGAACTTGCAATTATTTGTTTTATCTGCGGACCATTGAAAACACCTTAAAACAAAAAAATCATTAAAAAACATAAAGTTACTGAACGACTTCTTAAAAAAAATACCTGCATCAATCTTTGCGCCGCTCAATTTCGGGAAAATGTTGCGCAAAGTTGCAATGGCCTCGCCATCACGATCCAGTTTTTTAACAAAATTTGATACGAGACCGAGCTTAATGTGTAATGGAGGCAAAATGATTTGAGATGGCTGCACCAATGGTAGATTCTCTATACTTTCTACGCCTACTTTGTAGCATGTTCGCGGCTTCCACTTAAATTCAGTGTAATGTTCATCTCTTTTTCGACCTTCCCATGTACACAAAAAGCACTGTTGGGTTGGAAATCCACGCTTAACACCCATGAGTAAACCGACCACTTTCAGATCGCAGCATATTTTCCAATTATGCTCTTTGTACTTTATCAACTGTAATATTAATTTCATGCCTTCGTATGTTTCCTTGAGGTTTGTGGCATATGCGATCGGGACAGATGGATGTGTGTTGCCGATATGAAGCAGCACGACTTTAAGGCTGTTGACCGATGCATCGATGAAAAGTCGCCACTCCTCTGAAATATGTGGGTAACCGATTTTTGCAAACAGCGAATCAATGTCACAACAATAAGCCAAGTTTTTTTCCCGATCTTCGGGCAATCTAAAAAATTTGTCATATGGAATAGTGCTACCTTGATCACGAGCGGCTGTTATTTTAAAATCAGCCGCCACTATATTCCACTGCTTAAAGCGTGATGCAAAGAGCTCTGCTGTTCTCCTCGACAAATTTCCGTCTCGTACGAGGTCATTGAAGTCGGCTTGTGTTATAAAATGCGGCATTGCAGTCCCAATTTCACTGGGTGTTGCCACAAATTCCGATACTTGTGGACTCTCGCATCTCGCATTCGATGGAAGAAAAGTTGATAGCAGTTTTGGTACAACTGTTGATTCTGCATCGCTTATTTCGGGAACGTTATCAAAAATCTCCACTGAAGTCGCTACACTGTCTTCTGGTGAGTATAGAACTGCTGGAATTACCGATTCTACATTGGCGTAGCGAATTTTGTTGCGGTGAATGTATTGGTACCCTTTTGTTTGAGCAAAAGTTACACAAAAGTAGCACAATTCATTGCAGTGCTCCGTGCGTGGTAGCCAAATTGTTGGTACAGCGTACTTCCATCAGTAAACTTGCACAAATTTCTGTAGCAATAGTCGCACACGACTTCTGGAGTATACCACAAGCAAGGAACAAAAGCAGTCTTAAATATTTTCTGAAACGAATTCACCACTGTTTTAGTAATATTTTTGAAATTTTTACTTGGTGCGAATAAGCCACAAACGTAACAAAAGTTATTTCGCGTCGGACACTGCATTTTTTTCAGATGAAATATATAGAAATACGTTTTCGCACAACAGAACTTAAAACAATATTGCAATTCCTTATTTCATCTGTCAGAAGGGGCCCTCAAACGATACTACATGTCCATCCGACCTGTCAAGTCATCACACATGTAGTTTCGTTCGTGTGCAAGAAATCAAGGCGGATAGACATGTCTGATGGAAGTTGGATGGACATGTAGTATCGTTTGAGGGCCCCTAGACCAGTTGTAAGTGTTGTAAAAGTCAAAAACTGTTTAGTGTTAGAAGGTTACTATTGATTAACTACAACTATATCGAGTAGGATGGGTCAAAAAACATTTTTTTTTTCCTAACGCTTTAGTAGTTTAAAAATTTGGAGTCCCTTCAAGTTATGCTAAGAAAAGTGAAAAAAATATTTTTTTTTTCAAAAATAATAAAAATTGGGGAAAATCTGAGAATTGATAAAAATTGTTTTTAAAAAATTTGACGTGCTACAGACATTTCCACGAGTCTGCCTGCAAAAAATCAGCTCGATTAGATCACTGAAAAAGGGTTAAAAATCGGTCCAAAGGCTTCCACACAGGCCACTACGAGCTTTAAAACTTCAAACTTAAAAAAAAGAAAATTCTGACGTGTACATGAAAATCGACGATACACGTGTATTTTTATTTTTTCCCCTCTTTCCGAATATGTGCATTTGGTTCACAAGACAGAAAAAAATTCATTTTTTGTAACACCGTGTATTTAGTACTTTTTTTATTGCTATCTATTTATAAAAAAAATATTGTTTTGTTACATTTTTTAAAACAATATTTTTATAGAGACACTTTTTTGAAGCGCATGTGTGATTTTTCAGAATTTTCCCATGTTTCAGTTTTAAGTAACTTTCTCGAATTATTAGCTAAAAGACAAGAGTTGTGGATTTAATGTCTTTTTTTTTTGTATTTGTCTATCGACTCGCAAAACTGGAATCAAATCGGGAACATGATGTTTGAATCTTGGTCGAAATGGCGTGAACCGCTCCATAATTTAGACTGGATCATTTTGTATGGAGAAAAAAGTCAGCTGCGGGGTCTCAAAAGCTAGATGGAGAAAAAAGTCAGCTAAGGGATCTCAAAATGCTTGATCAACCTTTGAAAACTATTTTTGCAACATTTATTTTAAAATAGAAGGGAATACCGCTAAGCCCTTAAGATTCTCCCAAATGTCCTTTCTCGTTAAAAATCGTGTTTTTTGCATGCAACTTTTTATTTTTCTTAAAATTCATACCCGATTCTGCTAAAAAAAAATTTGTTACCCATGCAAATATTTTGGCATAAAAAAAATTATGAAATTATATTTTATTTATTTATTTAGAAAAAACTTTAATTTATTTATTTATTTATTTATTTTATTAATTCATGTGTAATACAAAAGCCTATTGGCCAAATAATAATATTACAAGTATAAGTACTAGTTGAGCAAACTAAACAAATAAAAAATTCAAGGTAATATTTATGTAAAAACAACTTCAAATAAATACTTTTATATAATATATGATGCACAAACTCATATCAGCCTTCCTAATAAAAGACTAAAAACTCTATAGAAAATAAGAGGTCAAAATTTCATCAATCCCATATTGCAGCGACAGAGGGGAAAAAAAAGATGTATAAGTAATTAGTAGCTAATCACATTAAGCATGCTAAGGTAGCGCTTTAAGGAGTCTTAAAAACTAAAGTGGGTTAGTTAAAGAGTATTCAAGGAGTTTCCCCTTAAATATAGGAAGAGAATCAGAAAAACATCGTAAGCTTAATGGAAGTTTGTTCCAACAACGTGCAGTTCTTATCAGAAATGATCGCTCAAACACGGAGGAAGAAATTTTAGGTATAATAATTTGGGTATTTCTAGACGAACGTGAGAAAAGAAATAGATGCAATAAGTATGAGGGGATCCTAGTTTTTATCAGTTTGTAAAAGTAAAGTAGTAAATTTATTTTTATAAAGTTACGCAAGGAACATTTTAAAAACTTTAAAACATATGGCGATATATGTTCACGCCAACGGACTCCATAAACAAAGCGAACAACTTTGTTGAAAATTACTTCAATTTTCTTTATGTTATGAGAGACCGTGCCCGAATAAACCTCAAGACAATAAGTAATATTTGACATTAGTAAAAGGTGAGCAATTCTAAGTTTGATATGAAGAGGTAGAAATATATTCATGCTATACAATTTTTTTAATTTATAGTTAATTCTACAACTCAGAGTATCAATATGAGGATCAAAAACAAGGTTGCTATCAATTATTATACCAAGACATCTTACTCTCTCTACAAATGGGATTTGCTCATTATTTATTTGAATATTCAAATATTCGAACACGGACCTAGATGGGTTAAATTGGATCGCTTTAGTTTTATTAGGGTTGACATTTAAATAATTAGCTGACATCCATGACTGAATGTTAGATAAATTAGAGTTAACTACCGATTCCAGCACGTCAGCAAATTGGCATTCCCCAGAGAACAAGAGCTGAACATCATCAGCAAAGATAAATGGTCTACATAAATCAGAGTCAACATGGTTAGCAATATCATTTATATATAACATAAACAGTAGTGGTCCCAGAACAGACCCTTGAGGAACACCCGAGACAGTATTAAGGAAGTTAGATTTATCTCCATTATAAGATACAAATTGATTACGACCACACAAATACGACCACATTAGTTTGCAAGCAGCATTTGAAAAGTTGAACATCAGCTTGAGTTTATAAAGAAGGTTAGAATGATTGACAGTGTCAAAGGCTTTACTGAGGTCTAATGAGACCATAATAGTAATTTTTTTCCTATTCATATTTTCTCTAATGCAATCTGTGAGACCAAGAAGAAGAGATGCAGTGCTATGACCATTCCGAAATCCCGACTGGCAGTCGCTAATAAGCTGATCGTGGTTTATGTAACACATTATTTGATCCTTTAAAATATTTTCAACAATTTTGGAGAGAGCAGGCAGTATACTTATTGGTCGTAAATTATCAAGCGAGTTTATTTTACTAGTTCTTTCTCGTTTTTATTGTCATGTACTGTAGCTAAGTTCAGGTTGAATTGTAACACGACTTATATGTTGTTTATTCAGTAGTAGATGGGTTTTTTTCCAAAAGTAGTTACTTTTAATAATTTTTTCAGGTGTAGATTTCAAAAATTGTATAAATTTTTTTTTTGAACGGAAAATGCATATGTAAAATATGTGGAACTTCTGTCTTCAACTAAAGTTTTCTACCATCTATATCGCGATTTAGTCGACGTTTAACAAATGTTATAGGCATTGATGAATTGCAAATAGTTTATAATGAATGGCGTCAATTGATAGGGGTATACACGATGTGGTGTATTTGCCCTTGCATTGTGTATTTTTGATAAATTAAATGTTTTTAGTAGTTTTAACTAACAAAAGGCATAGCAATCAAAATACAACTCCGCAGCAAAAATACAACAACGAAACCCTATTGTATTCTTTGTAAAGTTCGTTGTGTATGTAATCGGCTGAAAGCAAAAGCATTTCTACTCAACACGGAGGAAGCTATCGGCTACGCTATGAGCTTATTCAACAAAAATTATTATAATTTAGTGTTTTCTTTCTTTCAATTTTCTTATGATTTCCTACAGTTAAATGATACTTTGAATTTATTATTCTAAACAAAAGTGGACAGAAAAATCAGCTGATTTTAAAAATAAAAGACTTTATTCGTTCACAATGAGTTGTAAATATTGTATATTTTGTAAAAATTTATCGCTAATACACCACATCGTGAATTCCCCTAATGTTAAGTGTTGACAGTAGTACTGGTTTTTTTTTATTCTACTTTTAAAATAAGATGTAGTGAAGCGTTGTTTTTTTTTTTTGTTTTTAAAAAAATAGTTTCTGCTGCTCTACGCATTCGTAGAAAGAATTTCCACTGCAAATGTTGCAAGAAATTTTTTCGGTAATTAATGTAAATAAAACAAAACTTAGAAATGAGTTTAAATTCGCGAACTTTGTGGTATTAGATCTCCTAAAAAAGAATGCATCAATTTTTTTTTTTTTTTTTGGATTCGCCCGGTGGTATGAAATCTTCCAAAGATACGTATACCCGTCCTATACGCATGCACGATTCACATTCTAAAATCTGCCCGAATAAGCCGGGACAGACAGAATGCACCTACGTACTAAAACATACCCCCTATTGGCAATTAGGATTTTCCACTAAGCACATTAATTGGCTTTTCAGCGGAATTTAAAATTTGAATATATATAAAACGCGTATTTAAGTATACTTGATTCTATATAAATAAGCAACATCGAATTTAATAATAGTAATTATCAATTTAAGGAACCCGAAAAACAATCAAAAACACTAAACTCATTTTAACTGGTTTGCGGCCATTGTCCAACCCAAGGACCTACGTGGAAATGAGATAAATCTCATATCCGCCAAATCAAAATCCCAATTAGTTGGATATGCATTTGGGCCAACGCAGGCATAAACTTGTATGGAAAAGAGATATACTCTGGCACACCAATCCAGGTGATAGTGTGAGTTCAGTCTAATTTCAAATCAGGAAACCACGTGAGCACGTAAATCCCAATTCGATTAAAAATTAAAATATTGAATAATTAAAAAGTAAGTTTTTAAAACCATGCATATTTGATGGTGCTTACTTTATAAAACATAATATCGAGACAAAAAAGAGAAACAGAACAATCTCAATTACCAATATTATATTGTTATAGAACTGCGTTAGGTATAATAGGATGAAGTTAAATTGATTTAATTGTTTAAATGTAATATAATTTTTCGTTTTAAGACGTCTACCGAATCAGAAAAATTAATCATGTTGAAGTTATCATTGAAATCACTGCACATACATCGTAAAGGTTCATGAAGAGCGTAATTAGAACTGTACTGACTCAACTTGAAAAACAGAAAATGTCTAGTTCCTCTCCTTGGGATGTTAAAATTTAGAGCTGAGATGAGATATTCCGAATTAATCTCGCCACGAAGTAATTTATACAGAAACATGACATTAAGCATCATTCTTCTGCTTCTTAGGGAAGGTAGTAAAATAATTTTAAGGCGTATTTCATACGATGGAAGCATATTATTGGGGTTCCAACTACTATGACGTAAAGCAAAAAGTAAAAACTGTTTTTGAACGGATTCTATGGCGTCGATGTAGACACCATATTGTGGGATCCATACAACTGATGCATATTCAAGAATTGGCCTTACGAGAGAGGTATATAATAATTTAGTAGTAAAGGGATCACTGAATTCTTTGGCCCATCTTTTAATGAAACCAAGGACTCCTATTGCCTTATTTATCACCATATTAACGTGGAGATTGAAGCGAAGTTTTGAATCCATAATAACACCAAGATCGAGAAAACTGGAAACTATTTCTAAGTTAGTGTTATTTATAGTGTAATATATGTTACTAGCATATCTTCGCGAGAATGTCATTTGCTTACATTTTTTTAGGTTGAGTTTTAATATATTTAAGCTACACCAGTCCACAAGTCTATTTAGATCAGATTGTAAAAGATGTCGTTCTTCGGGTGATTTGTAACAAAGAAAAAGTTTCACGTCGTCAGCGTACATTAAGACGTTACAGTGTTTTATTGCCGAAGGAAGATCATTAATGAATAGTAAAAACAAAACCGGTCCAAGATGACTGCCCTGAGGAACGCCAGAAGTGACCGAAATACTTTTTGAAAGAGAATTCTTATATAAAACCTGTTGAGTACGTCTAGATAAATACGAATTTATTTGATAAGCAATATTTGATCAAATTTTTATTTAAAAGTACAAATGCTATTAAAATATTTTCTACACTGCTTTTTTTATTGTTTATGTTTTTTAGGTTTACAGTTTTTTTGTTGAAAATACAGTTTTTTATTTTTGATTTTACAGTTATTTTTAAAAACATCTGGCAACGCTGGCAATAAGTCTCTTTGTTAATGTGTTTGTTTATTTTACTTTTGGTTAACATGTTTTATAACAAATATAAAAAAGTGCGAATGCAATCTTAGTTTTCTTACTTTCATGTGTTAGTTAGTTGTATTAACGATTATCTTTTGGTGGGTGGTTCGAGTGGCTATGCTACACCACAATTTACATATATGAAATTTTCGTCAGTGAAATGTAAAGCAAATTTCGTCAAGGATCAAGAAAATCGTGCGGCAGCATGTTGTAACTTCGAAAATTTCGAAGTTGTTGAAATTCGATAAGTTGTAAGAGAGTGAATGAAAATATGCGAAAATAAACACCACCTCTAATCGTGGGAAAAAAAGGAATGGAAGAAAATCAAAAACATAACATAAAATCATAAACATTTTATTAACATTACTTGCAGCTTGATCACTCTTTTTATAAAAGTACTTTCTGCGTGGGAGCACCAACAATAAGCAATGTAATTGTCTTTACTTTTCATATTATTTCTGTATTTTGTTTTGATTTGCCACTCTCCCGTCTTAATTTTCGACCAGTTTTTATTAAATATTCGGGAATTTTTTTTTATTGCAATGCCGTTTGTATTAGAAATACTATTAAATACTGAAAGTATTTTAAATACTTACAAATAGTAGTGACGTTACAGTGTTCTAAATTAAAAAAAATTTTTGTTTTGATATAAAAATGGATAAGGAAGAATTTCGTACCTTGATTAAGTTTTACTTTTTGCGTGACAAAAGTGCGAAAGAAACAAAAGAAAAGCTCGAAAAATATTATGGTGAATAGTCGTATTCAACCGTAAAATATTGGATTGCAGAGTTCAAAAGAGGTCAAATCAGCACAGAATATGAAGACGCCACACATGGATCGAAGCAAGGAAAAAGCGGAACTAGGAATTAAAGTAAAATCATGCCAACTATATGTTTATGTTTATAGTAGTTTGGAGCAACTAAACTCGAATTTGAAGTCACCAAGTATTTAATTTCACCCTGTTTTAGTAACAGGGTGTTCAACAATTTTCTTCCTTACTTTTAGCTGGTAAGTGTAACAGGATGTAAATCTTTAACCTCACTACATAGCATACATTTTTTTTAGTACATTTTAAAAGGTGTCAACAAATTCGTTTTTAAAAATGTATTAACGAGCTATAAAATTGATAAGTCCTCTCAAAATATACATCCGAACTTAAAATTTCGAAACAAAAAATAGCAAGTCTTCACTTCTGTTTTGTTAATTTTTAATTTTATATGAAACCTTACTAATTGACCTTTTACTGGCATCAAGAACAAAGATATTACAAATAATACAGGGAGCACCAAAAACAGCAACCACTCCAGAATGTATTGTAAAAAAATCCGCGATTTCGTATTGGGCAATCCGAAAGTGAAAGTGCGCGAGATAGGCATATCAACTGGGTCTGTGGTTTAAATTTTACATGAAAATTTGGGTATGATAAATCTGTCTACAAGTAAGATGCCGCGTTCGTTAACAATCCGTCAAAAACATGAACGTGTTCGCACTTCCCAACAATGTTTGAACATGTTTAAACAAAATTAGACTGATTTTTTGCGCAAAATAGTGACCATGGATGAAACATGAATCAACCACTATACACCAGAATCGAAGGAATCAGCAAAAGAGTGAATAGGTCCCAGTGGAAGTGCACCAAAGCAAGCGGAGACTCAACAAACGGACAAAAAGGTGTTGGCTTATGTTTTTTGGCATTCAAGCGGCATTTTGTTTATCGACTATTTGAGAAAAGGAAAAATGATAACGACAGCCGTAATTTAAGATTTATCACAACGAAGTTCAATATAATCTTTATATTTTAAAATGCACATCAAAATTTAGAATAAGCCAAATAAGATGAAAATAACGCCTACCTCCCATAAAAAACGGTAAAATCTCTTTAAATTCCACAAAAAAATATTCTAGTGATTGCAATCTTTGCACATAAGCTTCAACCCTTAATATGCACTTTGAGTATAAAATTTGTAAAAATCCAATGAAAGCCACGTCTACCTCCCATACAAAGTGATTTTAATATATGAAAACTACAAAAAATATCCTTACATTCCACAAAATTAAGAACAATGGCTTAAAATTTTGCAAATAAGTTTGAATCTTTACTATGCACTCGATGCTTAGAAAAAAATTGATTAAAATAAAAACTGAAAATTCCGCCCACCTCCCATACAAAATGACGTCATCATAATAGGAAAACCTTTATAAATTCCAAAAAAATTAATTTTTAACCTTTATATTGTTCACATAAGCTTAAATAAATAAAAAAATTCTCGAGTTTTAATTGTGAAATATTTGAATAAAAACCACGCCTTATAAAAGTGACGTCATCAAAATAGTACCAAATTCAAGACTTCGAACTAACTAAAATAAGGCCGTGGGAGTATTTTAACTTTGATCCAGTTGAAGATACATCCTTACTAGTTTTATTGTATTTTCAATAAGAAAAAAAGTGTAAAGATTCATGGCTGTAATTTCAGGAAAACTATTTTATCATTTCTATTTTACCCTGTCGTAAATTACTAAAAAATGCCGAAAACTGACCTTTTATCTATTTTGTATGTGTTTTTTTTTTTTCTTAAAAGTTTTTATCAAAATTGTAATTCTATTTTTTAAGGAAATTTTTTTGCAAGTGATGAAAATTCAATTATGACCCTAAAAATCGAAAAAGTTCAATCGAAAAGTTTTGCACCCAAAAAAAAAATAATATACATACTTAGTTTTGATTAGAATGCTTTTCAAGAATGAGCCTGAAATTTCATCTCGTTAAGCAAATGCGCTCAAAAAAATATAAAATATAGCAAAGAAATATTTAATTTATTTTTTATATGTTTTTTATGTACATAAAGAATTCTAAATTTGACAGAAAAAACTTTTTAACAAAAAAAACCGACTTCAAAATCACTACAAAGTAAAAAATAATTTTAAATTGCTTTTCCTATACATTTTTTTCACATTTAATAATTTATTTATGTATATTATTATATTGGAAATCTTATTTTTTTCTGATTTGTTTTAGTATCATAAATATATTAATTTCTTAATCTGATATATTATTATGCAAACATCAAATGTTGTCGTACACTTTTTTGATATTTATTTTAGAACAAGGACTATGAAACGTATGTCATTTGAAAGGCACTGCACCATAGATGTGCCGAATCATGTTAGATTTTAAATTTACGACCTCTGACGCGAAATATTAACGTTAAAAGTTAATATTAATTTTAGTAAGGAATCTCAGTGTTAGGAAGAAGTAGAATGGTGGATGAGGTATCAGATGAAAGGTCCGGTGCACCGCTGCATCGCTGCACCGTGTGATTGCATTTCAGATTAGTGACCTTCGACCTGAAATATGAGCGTCAAAAGAGAATTTATTAAATAAAAGCTAAACTGGAAGAGATGGAAAAACATGATGTAAGAGGGAATTTTAGACATTGATAAAATGTGCAAAAAACATTTTTGTCTATCTCTTACGAATACCCTACAATAAGTATTTTTTTATGAAACATATGTGAATATATATATTATTGTGATGGTGGAATTTTTTACAAAAAATAAATTCTCAAAAAATTTACTTTATTTTGACATCAAAGTTATGACGATACCTCGAAAACTGTAGCTTTTCTCAGTACAACGTGTTTTTGTATTCAAACTTAAGATTTTCTTAGTACAGCACATTGCCTTAAGGCAAGGTCAACGCCTGCGAATGAGAAAAAACTATTGAATTTTCAGAAAGTTGGTCGATTTTCGAACACAGGCAATACTAGTTTGTAATAATTGTGCCTACCTCTGTACTTAATTTCAATACCCTAGGGTCAATATTCATTTAGTCTCTTCAGTCTATGAACAATAATTCTTACAGACTAGGCAATAGCTATTAACAAAAAATATATGTTACAAAATGTTATTTAACAGAGATCGCATTTGATTTTTAGATACAGAAAAATCTAGATTATGATTTGCGTTAATAAATTTAAACATATGAAGAGCTTTAAAAATAGGAGCATTAGCAGCGTAGTTATTGCGACACATTACTAAATAAAAAGGATCCTGATTTCTGAGAATCCTATTAGGAGCATTAAAATAATCATTTCTAATAGTGTAGGGCTGTCAACCAGGCCAGAAATAATATCATGTACGAAAAGGAGAGACAATTTTTCTCCTACTCTCAAGAGTTTTAAGACCAATAAGCAAACAACGAGCACTATATGGGAGAAAATAATCTTCAAAATTAAGCGAGAGTAAGGCAAAGCTAGTAAACGATTTCTGGACTCGTTCAAGCCTCGTCTTATGCGTCACATAAAATGGGTCCCAAATAACCGAAGCATATTCAAGCCTTGAGCGAACCAGGCTAGTAAATAACACTTTTGAAGTGTAGGGATCAGAGAAACAAGAACCATTACGGCGAATGAAAGCAAGCATAGCATACGCCTTAGGAATAATGTAATCTAAATGCGAGACGAATGAAAATTTCAGATCAAAAACAACTCCTAGATCTTTAACCACCTTAACAGATAGCAGAGGTGTATTAGCAATATGGTATGCAGACAAATGGAGATTATCTGACTTAGAGAGAGACATGAAAACGCATTTCTTTAGACTTAAAAAAATATGTTTATTAGAGCACCATTTATGAAGTTTATCAATTTCACTTTGAAAAAGTCTAATATCAGATGAATCTTTTATTTTAAGAAAAATTTTAAGATCATCTGCATACAACAGACAATTATTGTGAAATACTATGTGAAAAAAGAGATGTCACATCATTTATAAAAATAATAAACAGCAATGGCCCCAAAATACTCCCTTGGGGAGCTCCAGAGGTAGCCACAAATGGATAGGATTTTACATTGTCAAAAGCTACAACACACTGTCTATTTGATAAATAGGTCCTCGACCAGCTCAGAAAAATGCTTTCGAAAAATCTGTATATATTGCATCAACTTGAAAACCTTCTAGAAACGATGATATACAGTATTCAGAAAAAATAACAAGGTTGGACATAGTTGAGCGATCAGGCATAAAGCCATGCTGAGAAAGAGAAATAAAATTCTTAACTGTAAAGAAAAATTTTTCCTTTACTTAATTTAGATACCGTTGTAAGCTTTGAAATAGGTCTGTAGTTAGAAATATTGTTCTTAGATCCAGATTTATGTACAGGAGTAACAAATGAAACCTTCCAACTATCAATGAAAATCCCACACCTTAATGAGTTATTAAAAATTAACATTAAAGCATAAGCTACACTAGAAGCACAGTTTTTTAGAAAAAAGGAGCAAATTCCATCAGTATCTAACTTAAATGAAGATTTAAGCTCTTTTATGCCATTGACAACATCGCATTCAGTCAAAGAGAGAGAACCAAACCCCAAATCCGGTACACATTCATTAGAAAAATCGATGTCAACATTATAAGTAGGTTCATAGTTTGAACGAAAAAAAATCCGCAAAAAGATAAAACAGTAATGTTTGAATTTAAATTCGAATAAAAGTATTGCTTGATAGCTTAAATTACAATTCTGCTTGTGTAAAAACTGAAAATTTACAATTTACAATTATTGCAATGTGGAGAAAAAAATATTCAATCGAAATTTAAATTGCACAGCATTGGTAATTGTTCCTAGATCAGTTGGTAGAGCGTTCCAAAGACGGATTGAATACACAAAAAATTGTCTTTCCGATGCCAGACAGGAATGACGCATTTGTATAATAACTTTTGATCTTCGTGATCTTGCAAACCCGAGTCTGTTGTACAGATAAACCGGCTCCCTAGTATAAACCACCTTGTGCAGTAAAATTAGTGATCGAAATTTCAGTAAATTGTCGAGAGTCATATTGTATAAACGTTTTGCATGCACGGAGACATGCTCTCTACGTTTTAAGCTATAAACATAACGAGTAATGTTGTTGAAGAGAACATTTAGTTTGTGTTTAAATAAGCTGTCACAGTTAGCAAATATTTCGCACCCATAGAGCAGGGTAGGCGTAAGGTACGATTTAGCCAGTACGATACGTGTTCTAAGGGGCGTAAAATATTGAGTTGTCCATAAAACACGTAACATACCATACACTTTACCGATAGTGCTACCTATATGAGTGTTCCACGACAATGTTCTATTAAATATTATACCTAGGTTTTTCACGCTATCCACACATTCAATATCACAATTGTTCAGTTTAATTTTTGGGAAGAGTGAATAGTCTACTGGTTTTTTTGAGATGACAATGCATTTTGTTTTCCTGGGATTTAAACATAGGCCATTTGATGTGGCCCATTCATTAACGCGTCGAAGATTATCATTTAGGTTCGAAACACAAGGGACGATAGACTCACGGGAACAACTAACATACAATTGGACATCATCGGCATACATATGAATATTACAATTTTTCAACACTTTTGGTAGGAAATTTATGTATACAGAGAAGAGCAGAGGACCTAACACAGAATCCTGAGGAACACCTCTGTCATTTGGTAGGAATTTTGATACAATGCCATTTGAACAAACTGCTTGTGTTCTGTTGGATAGATAGGATGATATCAAATTAGCAGCAGTCGGGGAAAAATGAAACAGATTCACGAGCTTATTATACAACACAGAATGATCCACCGTATCAAAGGCTTTTGAGTGGTCTAAGAGCACTAGAAAGTTAATTTTGTTCTCATCAATACCTACTCTAAGGTCTTCAACAACATCAACTAGTGCTGTTACACAGCTTCGCTTAACTCGGAATCCAGATTGACATTCGTCTATTAAATGATTTCTATAAATGAACTTACACATTTGTCTATAAATTATTAGCTCTAGAACTTTTGATACATACGACAAAATGGCTATAGGACGGTATTCGTTGCACGTTTTTGGAATCGGTATTATTTTTGCCTGTTTCCAAGTGGAAGGATATATAGAAGTAGTGAGAATAAAATTAAAAATGTGTGTTACAAAAGGTAGTAATTTTGTAAGCATGTTGTAACTTCGAAAATTTCGAAGTTGTTGAAATTCGATAAGTTGTAAGAGAGTGAATGAAAATATGCGAAAATAAACACCACCTCTAATCGTGGGAAAAAAAGGAATGGAAGAAAATCAAAAACATAACATAAAATCATAAACATTTTATTAACATTACTTGCAGCTTGATCACTCTTTTTATAAAAGTACTTTCTGCGTGGGAGCACCAACAATAAGCAATGTAATTGTCTTTACTTTTCATATTATTTCTGTATTTTGTTTTGATTTGCCACTCTCCCGTCTTAATTTTCGACCAGTTTTTATTAAATATTCGGGAATTTTTTTTTATTGCAATGCCGTTTGTATTAGAAATACTATTAAATACTGAAAGTATTTTAAATACTTACAAATAGTAGTGACGTTACAGTGTTCTAAATTAAAAAAAATTTTTGTTTTGATATAAAAATGGATAAGGAAGAATTTCGTACCTTGATTAAGTTTTACTTTTTGCGTGACAAAAGTGCGAAAGAAACAAAAGAAAAGCTCGAAAAATATTATGGTGAATAGTCGTATTCAACCGTAAAATATTGGATTGCAGAGTTCAAAAGAGGTCAAATCAGCACAGAATATGAAGACGCCACACATGGATCGAAGCAAGGAAAAAGCGGAACTAGGAATTAAAGTAAAATCATGCCAACTATATGTTTATGTTTATAGTAGTTTGGAGCAACTAAACTCGAATTTGAAGTCACCAAGTATTTAATTTCACCCTGTTTTAGTAACAGGGTGTTCAACAATTTTCTTCCTTACTTTTAGCTGGTAAGTGTAACAGGATGTAAATCTTTAACCTCACTACATAGCATACATTTTTTTTAGTACATTTTAAAAGGTGTCAACAAATTCGTTTTTAAAAATGTATTAACGAGCTATAAAATTGATAAGTCCTCTCAAAATATACATCCGAACTTAAAATTTCGAAACAAAAAATAGCAAGTCTTCACTTCTGTTTTGTTAATTTTTAATTTTATATGAAACCTTACTAATTGACCTTTTACTGGCATCAAGAACAAAGATATTACAAATAATACAGGGAGCACCAAAAACAGCAACCACTCCAGAATGTATTGTAAAAAAATCCGCGATTTCGTATTGGGCAATCCGAAAGTGAAAGTGCGCGAGATAGGCATATCAACTGGGTCTGTGGTTTAAATTTTACATGAAAATTTGGGTATGATAAATCTGTCTACAAGTAAGATGCCGCGTTCGTTAACAATCCGTCAAAAACATGAACGTGTTCGCACTTCCCAACAATGTTTGAACATGTTTAAACAAAATTAGACTGATTTTTTGCGCAAAATAGTGACCATGGATGAAACATGAATCAACCACTATACACCAGAATCGAAGGAATCAGCAAAAGAGTGAATAGGTCCCAGTGGAAGTGCACCAAAGCAAGCGGAGACTCAACAAACGGACAAAAAGGTGTTGGCTTATGTTTTTTGGCATTCAAGCGGCATTTTGTTTATCGACTATTTGAGAAAAGGAAAAATGATAACGACAGCCGTAATTTAAGATTTATCACAACGAAGTTCAATATAATCTTTATATTTTAAAATGCACATCAAAATTTAGAATAAGCCAAATAAGATGAAAATAACGCCTACCTCCCATAAAAAACGGTAAAATCTCTTTAAATTCCACAAAAAAATATTCTAGTGATTGCAATCTTTGCACATAAGCTTCAACCCTTAATATGCACTTTGAGTATAAAATTTGTAAAAATCCAATGAAAGCCACGTCTACCTCCCATACAAAGTGATTTTAATATATGAAAACTACAAAAAATATCCTTACATTCCACAAAATTAAGAACAATGGCTTAAAATTTTGCAAATAAGTTTGAATCTTTACTATGCACTCGATGCTTAGAAAAAAATTGATTAAAATAAAAACTGAAAATTCCGCCCACCTCCCATACAAAATGACGTCATCATAATAGGAAAACCTTTATAAATTCCAAAAAAATTAATTTTTAACCTTTATATTGTTCACATAAGCTTAAATAAATAAAAAAATTCTCGAGTTTTAATTGTGAAATATTTGAATAAAAACCACGCCTTATAAAAGTGACGTCATCAAAATAGTACCAAATTCAAGACTTCGAACTAACTAAAATAAGGCCGTGGGAGTATTTTAACTTTGATCCAGTTGAAGATACATCCTTACTAGTTTTATTGTATTTTCAATAAGAAAAAAAGTGTAAAGATTCATGGCTGTAATTTCAGGAAAACTATTTTATCATTTCTATTTTACCCTGTCGTAAATTACTAAAAAATGCCGAAAACTGACCTTTTATCTATTTTGTATGTGTTTTTTTTTTTTCTTAAAAGTTTTTATCAAAATTGTAATTCTATTTTTTAAGGAAATTTTTTTGCAAGTGATGAAAATTCAATTATGACCCTAAAAATCGGAAAAGTTCAATCGAAAAGTTTTGCACCCAAAAAAAAAATAATATACATACTTAGTTTTGATTAGAATGCTTTTCAAGAATGAGCCTGAAATTTCATCTCGTTAAGCAAATGCGCTCAAAAAAATATAAAATATAGCAAAGAAATATTTAATTTATTTTTTATATGTTTTTTATGTACATAAAGAATTCTAAATTTGACAGAAAAAACTTTTTAACAAAAAAAACCGACTTCAAAATCACTACAAAGTAAAAAATAATTTTAAATTGCTTTTCCTATACATTTTTTTCACATTTAATAATTTATTTATGTATATTATTATATTGGAAATCTTATTTTTTTCTGATTTGTTTTAGTATCATAAATATATTAATTTCTTAATCTGATATATTATTATGCAAACATCAAATGTTGTCGTACACTTTTTTGATATTTATTTTAGAACAAGGACTATGAAACGTATGTCATTTGAAAGGCACTGCACCATAGATGTGCCGAATCATGTTAGATTTTAAATTTACGACCTCTGACGCGAAATATTAACGTTAAAAGTTAATATTAATTTTAGTAAGGAATCTCAGTGTTAGGAAGAAGTAGAATGGTGGATGAGGTATCAGATGAAAGGTCCGGTGCACCGCTGCATCGCTGCACCGTGTGATTGCATTTCAGATTAGTGACCTTCGACCTGAAATATGAGCGTCAAAAGAGAATTTATTAAATAAAAGCTAAACTGGAAGAGATGGAAAAACATGATGTAAGAGGGAATTTTAGACATTGATAAAATGTGCAAAAAACATTTTTGTCTATCTCTTACGAATACCCTACAATAAGTATTTTTTTATGAAACATATGTGAATATATATATTATTGTGATGGTGGAATTTTTTACAAAAAATAAATTCTCAAAAAATTTACTTTATTTTGACATCAAAGTTATGACGATACCTCGAAAACTGTAGCTTTTCTCAGTACAACGTGTTTTTGTATTCAAACTTAAGATTTTCTTAGTACAGCACATTGCCTTAAGGCAAGGTCAACGCCTGCGAATGAGAAAAAACTATTGAATTTTCAGAAAGTTGGTCGATTTTCGAACACAGGCAATACTAGTTTGTAATAATTGTGCCTACCTCTGTACTTAATTTCAATACCCTAGGGTCAATATTCATTTAGTCTCTTCAGTCTATGAACAATAATTCTTACAGACTAGGCAATAGCTATTAACAAAAAATATATGTTACAAAATGTTATTTAACAGAGATCGCATTTGATTTTTAGATACAGAAAAATCTAGATTATGATTTGCGTTAATAAAATTAAACATATGAAGAGCTTTAAAAATAGGAGCATTAGCAGCGTAGTTATTGCGACACATTACTAAATAAAAAGGATCCTGATTTCTGAGAATCCTATTAGGAGCATTAAAATAATCATTTCTAATAGTGTAGGGCTGTCAACCAGGCCAGAAATAATATCATGTACGAAAAGGAGAGACAATTTTTCTCCTACTCTCAAGAGTTTTAAGACCAATAAGCAAACAACGAGCACTATATGGGAGAAAATAATCTTCAAAATTAAGCGAGAGTAAGGCAAAGCTAGTAAACGATTTCTGGACTCGTTCAAGCCTCGTCTTATGCGTCACATAAAATGGGTCCCAAATAACCGAAGCATATTCAAGCCTTGAGCGAACCAGGCTAGTAAATAACACTTTTGAAGTGTAGGGATCAGAGAAACAAGAACCATTACGGCGAATGAAAGCAAGCATAGCATACGCCTTAGGAATAATGTAATCTAAATGCGAGACGAATGAAAATTTCAGATCAAAAACAACTCCTAGATCTTTAACCACCTTAACAGATAGCAGAGGTGTATTAGCAATATGGTATGCAGACAAATGGAGATTATCTGACTTAGAGAGAGACATGAAAACGCATTTCTTTAGACTTAAAAAAATATGTTTATTAGAGCACCATTTATGAAGTTTATCAATTTCACTTTGAAAAAGTCTAATATCAGATGAATCTTTTATTTTAAGAAAAATTTTAAGATCATCTGCATACAACAGACAATTATTGTGAAATACTATGTGAAAAAAGAGATGTCACATCATTTATAAAAATAATAAACAGCAATGGCCCCAAAATACTCCCTTGGGGAGCTCCAGAGGTAGCCACAAATGGATAGGATTTTACATTGTCAAAAGCTACAACACACTGTCTATTTGATAAATAGGTCCTCGACCAGCTCAGAAAAATGCTTTCGAAAAATCTGTATATATTGCATCAACTTGAAAACCTTCTAGAAACGATGATATACAGTATTCAGAAAAAATAACAAGGTTGGACATAGTTGAGCGATCAGGCATAAAGCCATGCTGAGAAAGAGAAATAAAATTCTTAACTGTAAAGAAAAATTTTTCCTTTACTTAATTTAGATACCGTTGTAAGCTTTGAAATAGGTCTGTAGTTAGAAATATTGTTCTTAGATCCAGATTTATGTACAGGAGTAACAAATGAAACCTTCCAACTATCAATGAAAATCCCACACCTTAATGAGTTATTAAAAATTAACATTAAAGCATAAGCTACACTAGAAGCACAGTTTTTTAGAAAAAAGGAGCAAATTCCATCAGTATCTAACTTAAATGAAGATTTAAGCTCTTTTATGCCATTGACAACATCGCATTCAGTCAAAGAGAGAGAACCAAACCCCAAATCCGGTACACATTCATTAGAAAAATCGATGTCAACATTATAAGTAGGTTCATAGTTTGAACGAAAAAAAATCCGCAAAAAGATAAAACAGTAATGTTTGAATTTAAATTCGAATAAAAGTATTGCTTGATAGCTTAAATTACAATTCTGCTTGTGTAAAAACTGAAAATTTACAATTTACAATTATTGCAATGTGGAGAAAAAAATATTCAATCGAAATTTAAATTGCACAGCATTGGTAATTGTTCCTAGATCAGTTGGTAGAGCGTTCCAAAGACGGATTGAATACACAAAAAATTGTCTTTCCGATGCCAGACAGGAATGACGCATTTGTATAATAACTTTTGATCTTCGTGATCTTGCAAACCCGAGTCTGTTGTACAGATAAACCGGCTCCCTAGTATAAACCACCTTGTGCAGTAAAATTAGTGATCGAAATTTCAGTAAATTGTCGAGAGTCATATTGTATAAACGTTTTGCATGCACGGAGACATGCTCTCTACGTTTTAAGCTATAAACATAACGAGTAATGTTGTTGAAGAGAACATTTAGTTTGTGTTTAAATAAGCTGTCACAGTTAGCAAATATTTCGCACCCATAGAGCAGGGTAGGCGTAAGGTACGATTTAGCCAGTACGATACGTGTTCTAAGGGGCGTAAAATATTGAGTTGTCCATAAAACACGTAACATACCATACACTTTACCGATAGTGCTACCTATATGAGTGTTCCACGACAATGTTCTATTAAATATTATACCTAGGTTTTTCACGCTATCCACACATTCAATATCACAATTGTTCAGTTTAATTTTTGGGAAGAGTGAATAGTCTACTGGTTTTTTTGAGATGACAATGCATTTTGTTTTCCTGGGATTTAAACATAGGCCATTTGATGTGGCCCATTCATTAACGCGTCGAAGATTATCATTTAGGTTCGAAACACAAGGGACGATAGACTCACGGGAACAACTAACATACAATTGGACATCATCGGCATACATATGAATATTACAATTTTTCAACACTTTTGGTAGGAAATTTATGTATACAGAGAAGAGCAGAGGACCTAACACAGAATCCTGAGGAACACCTCTGTCATTTGGTAGGAATTTTGATACAATGCCATTTGAACAAACTGCTTGTGTTCTGTTGGATAGATAGGATGATATCAAATTAGCAGCAGTCGGGGAAAAATGAAACAGATTCACGAGCTTATTATACAACACAGAATGATCCACCGTATCAAAGGCTTTTGAGTGGTCTAAGAGCACTAGAAAGTTAATTTTGTTCTCATCAATACCTACTCTAAGGTCTTCAACAACATCAACTAGTGCTGTTACACAGCTTCGCTTAACTCGGAATCCAGATTGACATTCGTCTATTAAATGATTTCTATAAATGAACTTACACATTTGTCTATAAATTATTAGCTCTAGAACTTTTGATACATACGACAAAATGGCTATAGGACGGTATTCGTTGCACGTTTTTGGAATCGGTATTATTTTTGCCTGTTTCCAAGTGGAAGGATATATAGAAGTAGTGAGAATAAAATTAAAAATGTGTGTTACAAAAGGTAGTAATTTTGGGAGTAGGGCCTTGAGAAATACAGGATGAATATTGTCGAAACCAACAGCATTTGACTTTATAGCTAAAAAACACTCGAGAACATCTCGCGAAAGATTCATGAGAGATTGCTGGCATTGGAAGATCTAGATTTAATGTTGTATTCAAATTTTAAAATATATTGCCTATACAAATATTTATCGAGAAAATTATATTCCCGCATATAGTGCCTATATAAAGAAAAAAAACAAAATTGGTTTGTAATAAAACATTTTTTATAAAATTTAGAACGAAGGTTTTTTAATATTTTTAAACCTCAAGTGTGCCATGGCACTTTATAAACATTAGGTTTAAAATTTGGAATGTTATTATGACACACTTCAGAAACTATAACCTTAAAGTTATTAAAACAAGACGCCGTGTCCAAAAAGTGAAACTCATTGTCCCAGTTTATTGTGGAAAGAGCCGATTTAGCAACTTCAAAATTACACGCTTTAAAAATAAAATTGGAATCTTCACAATGATTCCTCAATGGAAGATATTTATAAAATGAAACTAGGATCTTTAACGGAACGTGGTGTCCACAACTACTGAAATAGAAAAATCTGATTCAATTAATCTAAAATTAATATTACTATTACAAAAAACTAAATCTAACAGTCTATTTAATAAGTTAAAGCAAAAATTAATTTAAAATAATCCAAGACCTAAAAGGTTATCTATGAGATAGATTTCAACATAACTTGAGATATTAGAAGGTGAGAGATATGAGTCAGCTTGTTGCATTAACCAAGATACATTTGGTAGATTAAAATCACCAAGCACAATTAATTGTTCATTACAACGAAAATCAGCTACAAGAGTTGCAACATTATCAGTGTGTGCTTTATAATGAAGAATCCAACTATTTGGCGGGATGTAAGAAGTGCAAATAACGAGGGCATCAGACAATCCTTTGTCACACAATTGACACACAAAGCTGATCCAGACCTGAGTCAGCATTAGCTAATGCAATATTCGAAGATATAAAAGTTCGCTTGATAGCAATTAACACACCACCACCTCGATGACGTCCAGTAGTATCACTATCCCGATCTTTTCGATAGACATTATATATATGAGGATCAAAATATTCCTCATTAAAGAAGTTTTGATTTAACCACGTCTCATTTAAAACAAAAACATCATAATCGCTTTCAGCCGTGACAGCAAAAATAGCATTTGATTTTGTTCTTACACCAGATACGTTCTAATAATAAATTTTAATCAGCTTACTATCCACAATACATTGCGGCTCTGCTATTGCATTTTTTCTTTGTTTTCCATTTTTTGAAAAAACTTAAAATCTTTAACTCTGACATCTACCGGCCAGAGCGATGGATTAATTATTTCATTATAAAGAGAAGAAGAAATTCCAAGTCTGAAATTTACTCGAGTAAGAGATTCTAACTGCACATCCTTTTTTACCAGTTTATGACATGCTAGATGATGTCTAGCAACATTCGTATGATTAGTAACTTATGTAATAATGTCATCTTCAGATACTGTTGATATAAAAGACGCCAAATGAACCCATTTTTTTCGATCAGCAACAGCCAGTTCAGAAGTAAGATTTTGTCCAACAATAGTTGAATGCTTAGGTGCATGCCACACACAGCGGACACGGACAAATTTGTTGTTGTTTTCGCGGATAAAAGAAAAAACTGGAAATTGAGAGAGCTTCTCACTCATCAAAAAATTTCCAGGCAACCGACAAAAATGTTCACGGCCCAAAGCTGAAAACAATTTGGACAACGGTTGCATTTTCTTGATGTTTTACGTTTAGTAGTAATAAAGCTGCACTGCAGTAGAAAATGTACTATTTGAATTCATCAGTAATGCGATGTTTGTTGTTTAGTATTGAATTGTACGCTGCTAGTGCTATACATGGCTTGAATGGTATTTATTTATAAAAAGAAGAAGAATACTTGACGAACATGCAAAATGCAGCCCGGCTAGCTGCAGCAAATGGATTCAACTGAACAGCTGAATATTATTAGTGATTGTTGTGAATGTAATATTAATGATTTAATATATTGTTTTTTTAGTGATTGTGTATTTTTTAAAATTAAAAATATGAACGTTAAATGTGTATATGATGTTATTTATAAAAAATGTATACATTATTTAACTATATTTTCCATTTATAAACTATTCCATTGCATACATGAAAGTAACACGTCATTGTATATAGAATTTTTAGTGATTGTATGTACAGCTGCAGTTGTCTCTTTTACCCTTGTATTTATGACAATCGTCAAGAGAAAATGTGAGCAGTAGATTTGATTTACTGATGGTATAACTGATCAAGCTAGTCATACATTACAGCCGCTGTAATATCGTTTAAATCGTTAAATTTACAATATTCTTAGAGATAAGGTTATGGCTATTAATTGGAGTAGAAATATTACTGAAATGTTCATAAATGAATTTCAAAGCCAACCGGCTTTGTGAGATATTCTTAAAAATATTGTAAATGCTTTACCATCAGTGAATCTTAGCTCCTTTGATAAATTTATCATCCCTTTCTTATGTCTGCCAATTCTCCATGGCTTAATCCAGCAGGATCTTTTTTCACTTTCTTTGTCATCTATATATGTGTATACACTTCCTACATACATATTGGCCAATGTAATTCATTTTAAACCCCGGAGATCAGAATTAACCCATCAATTTTAAATGCAAATAAAACCACTTATAAACAACCTATAGAGGGTAGCCGTTTTATTGAATCGATTGCATAAAGGAGCATTACCTGCACGAAATGGTAGCAAAAACGTAGTAAATTTAGCTTCCGCCATTATCGAACAGAAAACTACGTGTAGCATGCCGTGGACAAAACAATGAGAGAGAGGAAAAAAATGGCGAAAATTCCAATGTTTGACGGACAAGCACAAGGTATATATTATGCGGTAGTGTTAGTAGATACAATTGTCTCTTGTGGTGGGTAACTTAGCTGTCAAATTTCATTGTTTACGAAAAAAAAACAAAGCAAACAACAAAACTTGTCAATTGAAATTGTGTTGTGAATTTTTGTGATTTAAATTGATTTAATTGATAAAATTAAACCCAAAAAAATTGTGCAATTTATCGAAAGCCTCTTCAAAAAGAGATTGGAACATTTTTTGTGTGCCTCGTGAAGAAATACGCTATCGCTGAAACGTTGCTGTTCCACAATATTTTCACAATCAGTTGTCTGTCATCTGTCTTCAATGTGTTCAAGCCAGGGATGAAAGTGGAATTTTTCAGATTGTGCCGAATTGCAGAGAAAAATAGTACCTTTTTTAAAAAATTTTACTTACACTAAACAAGGAGCGTCAGCTGAAACCAAAAATCAAAAATTTTCCTGTTTTCGTAAGAGTGTTATTATAGAAAAGACCACTTTTATAGAAATTGATCAAAAAATAATAAAATGGTGGCGTTTGAAAAATTTTTTGTCATTTTTGCTGAAAGTTTTCGTTTTTTTAATGATAAATAATCTAATATGCAATGTATTGGTAAGAATTTGGAAGATTATTGATAAGATTAACAAAAAATACCTTCAGTAGAATCAAAAACGCTCCGATAAATTTTCTCCGATTTGAAAAAAGTATGCAGAAATCGTTTTTATGAGTTCCTCTAACTTTAAGACCCCGAACGAATGATTTTTTTCCCCCCATACGAAAGCGATCCGGTTTAATATATATGCTTTAAATTTTTTAATGAAATCAGATTGAAGAGATAACTTTTTATCACCCTTAAAATTATTTTCAGATATTGGTCCTGAAACTTTAAATTTGTTAAAAAAAAAACGAAAAAAGCTTTTTTTAACTAGATTCAACCATAAAAACTGTACTACTGACACTTTACATTTTGTACCTTAAAATTTTTTGGTTTGACTATACTCTTCAATATACCACAATTTATTGAAAGAAAAGAACAATTTTTACAAGCGTTTATGTAAATTATTGCTCTCAACAGTGGACTTTTTTTAATATTTGCCAATTTTTATGAAAAAGTTTGGCTAATCGAAAATAAATATTACGATATTTGGATTCGACGAAAAATTTACTATACAAAATGTTATCGCTGTGTGTTATAGTGAAAATTTCCAAATTTTTTGGAGTAGTGTAATTATGTTGAAGTAACTTTACTAGCTCTGATAAGAATAACGAAATGTCTAAGAAAGCAACAAGGTGCATCAAAAATCGAAAATTACATTAATTACATTTACATGCAACTTGGTTTTTTAACTCCGATAAATTTAAATAGTCCGAAATGGAAACGAACGTGTCTAAACTCTCGTCTGATCTCGAAAGTACGAAAAATAGCACAACTGTGGCTATAGTTCCATCCCTGGTTCAAATTGTTATTCATTGTCTTTTACGCTCTTCTTATGTTTGACAGCTACGGTACTCTCCTCTCTGGGACAACACTACCATGTTGAATATACCTTGGACAAGCAGACACCGTGTGACATGCCCCTTATTAACATTAGCACTTTTATTAAGAGTCCAATCATTATTCTCTTTTGAATGAGAAGACGGCTGAGCATTCGATGCAATTGAAGATGATGTGAGAGCATTAGAAGCAGGTGCAACAACAATTTCATCATGAGCAACTCGAGCTGCAGCACACAGATTTGACGGAGCTTTTAAAACCTCAGCATACGGCAGAGCGCCAAAACTAGATCCAAAACCAACAACAGATACAGCAGCAGCAGCAGTATTAGACTCACCCCCATTATGTGAGGGAGAGCAAAGATCAATAAGAGCAGCATCATCAACGTTTACGACAACATTATCAGCAAACAAAGAATTAACTTTTGGCACAGCAGTCCCACCAACAATAGTTGACTTAGATGTTTTATTAGACAAAGCAGCAACAGTTTCAGTAGAGGTTGATGAACTTGTAGATTGAGACTTAGTTGTAGCAACAACAGTTGAATTTTTAGGCAGAAGCTGAGCATTATTTTTTGCACTGTTCCTGTTAGGAGGAGCACTTTGAGTTATAAAAGTTTTGACCTCTTTCACTTCATTGACTAACTGAGCAACTGAAGCAAGCAAATTAGATGCATTGTTAACACAATCATTGCAATTAAAAACAATATTAGGATGCGAAATTAGCAAAGCAAACAGATTATCGTCAATGCTGACAAACAGTTTGTGAAAGAAACCTTTACAATTATTGCAAGGTAAAGCACTCCCTTTGCATGTAGATTTATTGCAGGCACCACAGCGCGAACGCAGTGACATTTTAAGAACGATCGTTTGTAATAGCAGTCGAATTGAAACTGAATATTATTCGAGATTTTAATATTGCCACTCGATTTGTCGAATACCGCCCACTTTCTTAGACTGGCACCTCTGTGTTCAATGTTCAATAAAAAACCTATAATAACAACTTTTACACTGATTTTTTTCAAAATAAAAGACACATTCAAAAATAATGATAATAAAGAACTCAATGTTGCTTCAATCTCCAATGCTTTCTTCAACCCTTTCCGGCGTACTTGAATAAATCGGCAAAATTTTACCAATTTTTTATTTTCTTTTATTAACAAAAGTAATTTATTGAAAAAATAAAAATATAAGAAAATATCAGGCTAGGTTAGGCTAAGGTGGCGGCAGGTTCTTAGACCAGCCCACTTAGACCAAATGGATGGTCCGTTGTGATACCACATATTGGGAGAAGGGAGTAATCAAGTGAAACTTTTGTGTAGGTGTTCTTACTGTGGCAGAAGCTATAGAAACATGTGATATTAAATCTGAAGCAGTGTCATGCCTTGACTTCAGTCAAATCAAGTTACTAAGCGTTCTTCTCCACAAACTTTTCTACCACCACCAACTACAACTTTTCGTCGTAAATTGATGCGTTTTAAAGATGCTTTGATTTGAAAATAAGGAAAGAAAGGTTATAGCGTAGGACCACGGCCCGGCCAGGATTCGAACCCGGGACCCCTGAGCGACAGTCCAGCACGCTAACACTAGACTATTGAGGCCGCCAAAGAAAATATTAGTCTTATAGAATTCTGAGCAAGGACGTGGTACGATAATCAAATACAGTGCATAACTTTAATTCATTCCTTTTTCGCACTTGGCATACATTTTAAGTGTCAACTGAGCTAATATAAGCTCAGACTATCTTGTTAAAGCAGTACTTGAATCATGAAAAAGTTGTATAATTTTCATACTATATGCTCTATACAAACTATACTGTAGAAAAAACAATTTAATTTTGCGTAATTTTAATTGATTTCAAAAAATTACATATTTTGCTAAGTATATCAATTTTTTGATGTCAGCAAATTTTAAAGCAGACACTTCAAAGCCTATAAAATTATGTCATAAAGGTTTGTTTTTCAATTACAGGTCTCCTCCCAACTCACAATTGAGCCTCCAATAAGCTTTTGTGTGGTACATTTCCCCTTTAAAGGTTCGCTCTCGTATGCAAAAGCCTCGAAACGAGTTTTCTGACAAGTAATACGGAAACTATAGACTCGCTTTAAAGCTCATAAGTACCTTTGAAGTTTTATCGAGGATGAAAATTTCGAACCTGTATTCAAAAGCTTCTTTAAAGTTATATCGATATAGAAACCTCCAAGAATCTTAAAAATGGAAATTCTTGAAAATTTAAGTACAGTGAAGTAAACGCTTATTTCAAATATTTTCACTAATATTGTGTAGGCTAAAATAAGTTATTTAATGCACATATATGAAAGTTAAAACTTTAATAGGGGTATTCACACGGGTTGATGCGAATTGCAAGAATTTTAAAACGCAAGATACTTTTCGCACTAATGCGTGAACATCAATATTGCAACTTTAGCAGCTAAAAAACGGCTATGTATATCCTAGTTGTTTAAGTCCTTGTTTTTAAATACTGGTTAAAATTGTTAAAAAACTTATTAAATTCAAAGAACATTTTCTCTACTCGCTTTTAATACAGCTCCAATATTAAAAATGTCTTTGTTAAACTTTTCGTACATTTTTAATATTTGCACATGACTGCTTGTAGATTCTCTCATTATATTAATTTTTGCAATTTATTGACATTCTAATACAATATTTAAAAAATAAAAAGTATGTATTTGTTTTGCATCTTGTTATGAAGAAGTGTTTGTTGAATCAGTTGGTTCATTTTTAACTTTTAACAACCACGTTGCCTTTGAATGCTTGCGTTCGATCAAGCATATTTTTACTATAAATACGCGGTTTTCTACAAACCTATATCATAGCGTCAGTTACTGTTAAAGTGAATAAATTAAACTCAAATCAAAGAAATCCTTAAATTCAAAGTTTTCATCATGCGTGTTTTGGGTGTATTTTTACTCTTTGCCATTGTGGCTACATACAATGTCATGGCGGTAACCAATCTTCCAGGGGATTGTATCATAGGATGCGGTAATGTCTTTGACTATAGAGGTATCATTTGCGTCGATGCAGACTGGGCTCCTGTTGATTATGAGAAGTGTGAGGAGCTACAAAAAACCAAGTGTCCAAGTGTTATTACTTATGAGAAAACAGAAGACGGAGGTAAGTTTTAAAAGTATTCAGATAATTTCGACATATAACTTATAGTGCAAAAAACCATATTATATGCAGAATATGGTTGCCATATTTAAGCCAACTGTCTGTCCGTCTGTTAGTGATTACAATTACATCTGAAATCGGAGCTATAACTTTTTTATAAAGGAAAGGTCCAGTTTGAGAATGAGCCAAATTGGATGAAAATATCGCCAACCTTCCACACAAAATCCATAAAAACTTATTAACTTTAAATTGTCAATCTAAAAAACTGTAATATTTTACTTTATTATTTTCTTTTCTTGTAGAATCTTATTACTGCGTGAACTTGTTTAAGTTCAGTCCTTGAATGTAGTGCAGATGAAGTAAATAAATGAAAGAATATCAACTGGATGTGACGTTTCGTTAAAAATTATTCATTTTATAACTTATGGAATTGTTAAAAATTATGACAACTTACAAAACTATGTAATTTTTTCAATAAAAAATAAAAACATTTTCAATTTGAGCAAAATCCACTGTTGAATATATTATATTTTAAAGTCTTATACAGATTTTATTATTAAACAACTAGCTACAGTTTTGAAATATTGTGTTTGGCAGATGTTGTGCCGATTGAAAACTGAATGTGGAGCATTTCAACAGCGGCAAATCAATGTCATTGCCTTGGAACCAGTGGCGATATGTTGTTATCAGTGTTGCCATATATTTGTGAGTAAAAAGTCATTGATCGATTCAAAATAGGCCAAAATACGACATTTTCAAAAATTTTAAACATTTTATAAACATTTATTAATGCGTAGAAATAAAAAAAAATATGTATATTATATAAAAGTATTTTATACAATACGAAACAATACAACAATAAGTTCAACTTATTTAGTAACTTGTACTTTGTATCTACTATTCGTTCAAAGAACTTAAGCAGTAACATTTTAAAGTACAACATATTTTGTTAACTTATCGATTATTTATTTTTTATTTTTTATTTATAAGACTACAAAAGCTTTTCTTAAAAGATAATTTTTTTTTATAAGTAACGTGTTCGAAATGAAATCTGGAAAAAATTGTGAAGAATTTTTCCACAATGCAAATGAAATTGACGAGCAAATAAAAAAAATTGGAAAAATTCGTTTTCAAAATGGCATTAACAGAAGTAGACTTTCGATAGCTTAGTTGTGAATTTTGCAAAAAAACTCCAAACAAGAAAAATAGTAAAGTTGTAAAACATTTTATTGAACTGAATTTTAAGAAGTCGACTATTTATAAAACTATTCAGCTATTTGGTAGTGGGAAAACTAGTTGTACGAAAACTGAAAAACATGTAATTTAAGCAGTAGCTTACGTAGAGTATGTATGTTAGGGATGTCAATCCCGGGATCCCGAGATATTTTTTAAGACCCGGGATTATTCGATTCGAGTCCCAGGAGTGTTTAAAACAATTTTTTAATAGCTAAAAATTAAAAATTTAAATTTTTTAAACTACCATCACAAATATCACCCTTTCAACGATCGAACTAACAAGCGTATACAACAAATTAAGGTCTCAGTTAGGGGATAACACCATTAATGCTTTAATTTCTTAAAGATGGTATTTTGATCAAAAGAAGAAATAATTTTGCTAAGCTCTAAATAGCAAGAGTGTTGTATTTATTTTTTACTTAAATGTTTTGACTTTTTTATTTTAATTTAAATGTACTGTAACATGTAATTAAAGAGAGGTTTTAGGCCAAAGCGGTTAAAATGAAGGCAAATTTTAGAAGATGTTTTCTAAAAATTTTTTTTAGTTACACAAAAAATTTAATTTACATATTAAATTTACATCATCAGCGTCTCCAGATCGTCTGAAAATTAAATGATTTCGAAAAAAGACTCTTGAATGCACATCTTTTACCAAAATGGAAAATTAAGAAAAAGTTGAAAAAATTGACATTATTTTTGACCATATTGTTGCGTGTAAAACCTAGACAAATTTTCTAAAGACGCTTATTTTAGTAAAAAATGTGAGTTACAATACAAACAGATATTAAAAAAATTTTAATTGGTCGATTCACTAGTTTGTTTGCAGTAGTGTAGTCAGTTTGGAAATGTTTTGAGAAAAACGTGTTTTAAGTCACTGTGCTTAGTTAAATTTATTCGGGCGCACCAGTTTTTAAACGCTGTAGAATCTGTATTATAAGTGGAATGGATTTTTTGAAGGATTATTGAACAAAAAAATTAAATTTTTAAAAAATTGTTGTTTAAATAGTAATTTAAAAAATTTTATGTAGACAGTTACTGCTAAACCAAAACCATAGTATTACAAAAACTATGTTATAAATTACTGAGGACATATGATTGCCAAATTTTATGTAATGCTTTTTTCGTTGTTGAATTGGTACAAATTATACTTCTTTGTTATATCAATTTGATACAGAATATGTACTTTAATAGAATAGAGGTGAATGTGTAGCATTTTTTGGCAAAAAAAATAATAACGAAATAAAAACTTCTTTAATTTCGGGACGATCCCGGGATCCCAAGATTGTATTTTTAGATCCCGAAAATTCCAGGATCGTAAAAAACTCCAAAAATTGACATGCCTAATGTATGTATATTATTATATTGGAAATCTTATTAGTTTAATTTTTTTAATTTTTTGAAATGAAAACTTCTTAAGGCGCGTTGAGCGATTTTTGGTAGAGGGTAAATCTTTGGTTTGCGTCATTATTGCAGCGAGTAGCATTTGACATCAATACAGACAGCGAGTAGCTTTCGTCATTAAGCTTGACACTGATTATTGCAGTGCTTCCACAACGTAGATTGTGTAATTACTCCAGTGCTTCTCAAACTTTTCGGATTCGATTTATTCCGATGATTGTCACTAATTCACGCACTTACGTTTCTGAATTGTGTAGGGTTCTTATTGTAGTATTTTTTGGTGCTTGCCTTTCACTTTGTGCAGGGTAAGTACAATATGTCGCCTAAAGGCGACCACGAAATTTGTCCAGGCAAGGCTATTCTTGTTTCAGGAAAACCTTTAATTGGTATGTGTGTAAAAGGGCCCAACTTAGTGTTAGTTGATGGTAAATGTGGACCCAGGTTTCGTTCACGTGTGGGAGAGTCTAGTATTCGTATGGGCCCAAAATTAGGAGGTGTTGGCGTGAGTGCTGATAGTTTTCCAGCAAAGGGTGCCCTTTAAAGGCCACTTAGTGGTGGTGAGGAGCCTATTTACGTCGGAATTTTAGGGCCCTACAGCTGGATAAATCCAGTATTTCGGTTGGAAAGGGGAAGGCTGTAAAAAGAGTGCCTGGATTGGTCCGGTCTAACTCTGCTGATTCAACGGTGGGTAAGACCCTAAAAGCAAATAACGATGTGAAAACTTCGTCAAAGCTTCCAGAATCAGCGGAGAAGGCTGTGAACAAGTAAGGTAAGAAAGCTGTGATTTCTGGCATGAATAATGTCAGACAAAGCCAGTTGAGACATAGTTCTTGGTTGTGCGCAGCAAGACAGCTGGTGCAAAATCAAAGGAGGTTGGCCCCACTCTTGGAGTAACATGGTGAGACTAAATGCAAAAATGCATTACATTGCTGAAATTGCTCTTTCAGGCGATTGCCATCGACGTATTTATTGTTATCGATGGATTCTTCAATTTACATCCATTAATGAGCATAAAAATTATGCAATTAAATTGTCAGGGAGCTTATGCAGTTATGTGTGACCTTGGACAGTTATTGTTAGAAAATTGTGTTAGTTTTGCACTGATTCAGGAGCCAATGAAACCCAAAGTTGTATTAGAGGCCTCCCTTCTGGCATGCGGGTGTTTTCTGATTTCAGAGCGAACTCTGCCGTTTTTTTGTGTTAGGTTAGTTAGACCTTCCTAGGTGGCGCTAAGGTGAAGACAACTACTAAAACGTAGTGCTACCTGTGTTTTATTTTTATATCAACAATACTAACGAGCCATAACCGTAAAAAAAGTGTAACCAACACCAAATCCGAAATTCACTTTTTAATGACAAACGATAGTAAAGGCTGTTTTTTAGCTGCATGATAAGTTTCGATGGTTGTTGTCTATGGTTTGACAGTTGAGAATGTCAAACTTTGTTGATATTTCTGTTCAGTAAGGTATGGTAAATTCGGTAAATTGGTAAATTTGGAAATTTACTTTGAAAAAATAAATCTGTTCGCGAAGTTCATAGAGCACTTCGTCCATTTTACGGTCAACATAATTGGCCTAGTGATGAAGCTCATTTCTGGTTAAATGACTTCGTCAATAAGCAAAATTTCAGTATACGGAGCGAAGACAATCTTCAAGCCATTAACGAATCACCATGACATCAGCTAAAATTGACTGTTTGGTGCAGTTTACACGCTGGCTGCAAATTACACATTGGTGCTTATTTTTTTCAAAATGAGGAAGAGGCTGCCGTTACGGTAAATGGCGAGAGCTAACGAGCCATTCTGACTGATTTTTAGTTTCCAAAAATAAATCAGCTAAACATCGACGGCATTTCGTTCCAACAAGACGGCACAACTTGCCATATAGCGCGCTTTACCATAAATTTATTGCAAAATCAATTTGGTGACAACTTTGTTTCCAGAAGTAGTCCTGTTAACTGGCCGAATCGTTCGTGTGACTTTACGCCTCTCGATTATTTTTTATGAGGCTTTGGTTAGTCATTGGTTTATGCCGACAAACTAGCAACTCTTGAAGTATTGGAAGCCAATATTCAAGCCACCACTGACGCCATACGATTTCATTTAAGGATATAGGCCTCACATTATTTAATTTATTAAACTATTAAGAATATTTGCTTTAGCAAAAAATTGTATTGTAGCAAAAAAAAAAAAAAACTGAAATGTATAACATCAAAATAAAATTACATAAAATGTTTAAATATTTCGGACAGGATACGAGAGAGATTTTTACACGACCTTTAAAATATACTAGTATCGCCTGTGGTCGAAATTCGACCAACTTTCTGAAATTTCAATCGCTTTTCTCATTCTGTGGCATTGACCTTGCCTTAAGAAAATGTGTTGTACTAAGAAAATCTTAAGTTTCGAGAGAAAGCAACAGTTTTTGAGATATCGTCATAACTTTTATATCAAAATTTTTCAGAATTTACTATTTGTAAAATAAAAAATGTACTATAAAAAATGCTCATTGTAGAGTATCCTTAAGAGATAGAGAAAAATGTTTTTCCTACATTGTATTAATATCTAAAATTTCCTCCTATGCCACGTTCTTCCATTTCTTATAGTTTAGGTTTTACTTCAGAAATATTCTTTCAAATGCTCATATTTCAGGTCAAAGGTCACATAACTATTCGGTGAACTTCTTCTCCCTGCTCTAATTTATTTAAAAAATTATCAAAATCGGTTCAGAAAAACGGAAGAACTGTTTCTCCAACGCCTATTTTTATATATAACGAAATGGCTTAAAACATAGATTTGTGTATATAACTTTGGAATGGTTTGAAATAATTGAAAATTTTTTCACAGAAATTATTTTTTAAGCTGTAGAATTTTGTAGAAAATATAAAAACAACATTTTAAAAAATTTAATTTTCATCAAAAAAATCATAGGGGGTAGCTCATGATTTTCGATGATAGAAACTGTTTTTTGCATTATATGTCAAAATGAAGCAATTTTTGCTAGTAAATGAAAGAGTGTGAAAAAAGAAAATTTTATAAGAAAAAAAATTACAACAACAAAAACGTTTGGCCCATTTTTTGAACAAAAACTGAATATTTTAGAGGTATTTTTAGAACCATATAAAACATTTAATTGGTGAGATAACGGTAAATCTTTTCTTTTTTTCTCCAAAATCAATTAATTGATCTTTCAGCCAAAGAAAATTTGATGAAAATCGATTGAAAAATGGCCAGGATATTTGCTTGCAAAATCAAAACTTGAAATTTCAATCGTTTTTTTCTCATTCTGAAGTGATGACCCTGCTTCAAAGAAATACGTTGTACTGAGAAAATCTAAATTTTTTAAGATATCTCAATAGTTTTGATGTCATTATAACGGCAATTTAACCCCCCCCCCCCCTATTTTATCCGAGAAAAACATTAGCAAAAAAGCTTTCGTATACCGTTATATTTCTGAACCAACGACGTTTCATACAAAAATACGTTGTTCTGAAAACATCTATAGTTTTCAAGCTATCACAATAATTTTCATGTCAAAGTAACGGAAATTTTAGCATAATTTGCTACTTGGAAGAAATTTCACCATCACAATATATATTCACACTTTTAACATAAAAAAATGCTTAGTGTAGAGTATCCGTAAGAGATGCCGCAATATGTCGAAAGTATTTTTTGCACACCTTATCAATGTCTAAAATTTCCTTTTACATTATATTCTTACATCTGATACAGTTTAGCTTTTATTTAATAAACGCTCTTTATACCCTCGCAGGTCGAAGGTCACTAATCTAAAATGTAACCATACTGTGCAGCCATATCTTTCATTTGATACCTCTACCTTTTCCTAGCACTGAGACTCCTTACTAAAAAAAATTAAAATTTTCAACGTTAATATTTCGGGTCAGAGGTCATAAATTTAAAATCTAAAATGATTCTGCACATAAAGGGCACAGTACCTTTCGAATGATATAAGTTTCATTGCCCTTTTTCTAAAATTAATATCGAAAAAGTGTACGACAACATTTGATGTTTGCCTATTAATATATAAGATTACAAATAATAACCTCTTTCGCAAAACTGACTCGATAAAAAAGCTATAATAACGACTTTTACATTGATTTTTTTCAAAATAAAAAAATAAAAGACACATTCAAAAAAAATAATAAAGAATTCAATGTTGCTTGAATCTCCAATGCTTTCTTCAACCCTTTCCGGCGTACTTGAATAAACCGGTAAAAATTATACGAATTTTTTATTTTCTTTTATTAATAAAAGCAATCTATTGGAAAAATAAAAGTTAAAGAAAATATTAGTCTTGAAGATTTCTGAGCAAGGACGTGGTACGATAATCAAATACATTGCATAACATAAACTCATTCCTTTTTCGCACTTGGCATACATTTTAAATGTAAACTGAGCTAATATAAGCTCAAACTACCTTGTTAAAGCAGTATTGGAATCATGAAAAAGTTGTATAATTTTCATACAAACTATACTGTAGAAAAATCAATTTAATTTTGCGTAATTTTAATTGATTTCAAAAAAATTACATATTTTGCTAAGTATATCAATTTTTTGATGTCAGCAAATTTTAAAGCAGACACTTCAAAGCCTATAAAATTATGTCATAAAGGTTTGTTTTTCAATTACAGGTCTCCTCCCAACTCACAATTGAGCCTCCAATAAGCTTTTGTGTGGTACATTTCCCCTTTAAAGGTACACTCCCGTAAAAAAAAGCCTCGAAACGGGTTTTCTTACAAGTAATACGGAAGCTATAGACTCGCTTTAAAGCTCATAAGTACCTTCGAAGTTTCATCGAGGATGAAAATTTCGAACCTGTATTCAAAAGCTTCTTAAAAGTTATATCGAGGTAGAAACGTCCAAGAATCTTAAAAATGGAAATTCTTGAAAATTTAAGTACAGTGAAGTAAACGCTTATTTCAAATATTTTCACTAATATTGTGTAGGCTAAAATAAGTTATTTAATGCACATATATGAAATTTAAAACTTTAATAGGGGTATTCACACGGGTTGATGCGAATTGCAAGAATGTGAAAACGCAAGATACTTTTCGCACTAATGCGTGAACATCAATATTGCAACTTTAGCAGCTAAAAAATGGCTATGTATATCCTAGTTGTTTAAGTCCTTGTTTTTAAATGCTGGTTAAAATTGTTAAAAAACTTATTAAATTCAAAGAACATTTTCTCTACTCGCTTTTAATACAGCTCCAATATTAAAAATGTCTTTGTTAAACTTTTCGTACATTTTTAATATTTGCACATGACTGCTTGTAGATTCTCTCATTATATAAATTTTTCCAATTTATTGACATTCTAATACAATATTTAAAAAATAAAAAGTATGTGTTTGTTTTGTATCTTGTTATGAAGAAGTGTTTGTTGAATCAGTTGGTTCATTTTTAACTTTTAACAACCACATTGCCTTTGAATGCTTGTATTCCACGAGGCATATTTTTACTATAAATACGCGGTTTTCTACAAACCTATATCATAGCGTCAGTAACTGTTAAAGTGAATTAATTAAACTAAAATCAAAGAAATCCTTAAATTCAAAGTTTTCATCATGCGTGTTTTGGGTGTATTTTTCATTTTTGCCATTGTGGCTTTATATAATGTCATGGCCCAGGAAAAACCATTACCACCATCGAAAACCAATCTTCCAGGGGATTGTATCATAGAATGCGATTTAGACTATAAAGGTATCATTTGCTTCGATGGAAACTGGACTCGTCTTGATGATACGAAGTGTAAGGAGCTCCAAAAAACCAAGTGTCCAAGTGTTATAACTTATGAGAAAATAGAAGGCGAAGGTAAGTTTTGAAAGTATTCAGATAATTTCGACATATAACTTATAGTACAAAAAACCATATTATATCTGAAATCGGAGCTATCATGCTGAAATTCAAAATATAACTTTTTTTTAAAGGAAAGGTCCAGTTTGAAGATGAGCCAAATTGGATGAAAACATCGCCAACCTTCCACACAAAATTCATAAAAACTTATTAACTTTAAATTGTCGATTGCCTAGTTGACAAAATCGAGTTTTCTTTCAAAAATACACTAAAAGCCAATTCCATACTGATTTTACTCTCGAAATTATACAGTACATCTAAAAAACTGATATATTTTACTTAATAATTTTCTTTTCTTGTAGATTCTTATAACTGCTTGAGCTTGTATCACTTCAATCCTTGAATGTAGTGCAGATGAAGTAAATAAATGAACGAATATCAACTGAATGCGGCGTTTTGTTAAAAATTATTAGAAATTATGACAACTTACAATACTATGTAATTTTTCCATTAAAAAATAAAAACATTTTCAATTTGAGCAAAGTACACTGTTGAATATATTATATTTTAAAGACATGTACAGATTTTATTATTAAACAACTAGCTACAGTTTTGAAATATTGTGTTTGGCCGATGTTGTGCCGATTGAAAACTGAATGTGGAGCATTTCAACAGCGGCAAATCAATGTCATTGCCTTGGAACCAGTGGCGATATGTGGTTACCAGTGTTGCCATATATTTGTGAGTAAAAAGTCATTGATCGATTCAAAATAGGCCAAAATACGACATTTTTAAAAATTTTAAACATTTTATATACATTTATTAATGCATAGAAATAAAAAAAAATATGTATCCTATAGCAATAAAACTCATTTTCTATTTGTTTGTTTGTTTGACTTTTATACAAATCTAAACGGCTCAACGGATTTCGCTCAGACTAGGTACACATATTAAGTAAATCCCAACTTAAAATGTTACATACTTAGTTTTTGCCACGCCCCCTCCGAACTTTTTCAACTAACGGTAATTTTGTTATTATAAAACTTTTTAGTATCGGAGATTTTTGTGTATTTAATTTAAAAAATGTATTGTTATTTTGACATCAATCACACTCACATATATTCAAAATTGGAGAAATTTTCAGTACAACGACTTTTTCATAAAACATCGTTACCTAAGAATGAGAAAAAAACGACATGCAAATCAAAGTTTGGTCTTTCGATGCAAATATCTCCGCTGTCCATTAATACATTTCATTAAAATTTTTTTTGTTCAAAAGTTCAATAAAATCACTTTACAAAAATAGATTGAACTGTACCGTTAAGTTAGTGTATATATGTTTTATGGTTATGTCAAAAAAGGTCCAAAATACTAACTTTTTACTCAAAAAATGACTATAATTTTATGTTTGATTGAGTCCATGGATTCACTTGGAAAATCGCACAGCATGAAAAATCACCGCAAGCGCTTCTAAGGGGTTCAGTTTGTGTTATAATAAAATATGAACTGTATTTGAAAACACTTGTTAACGAACAAAATAAGTATGTTACTCTTTTATGTGTATCTAGAAAAAATATTGAAAATAAATTTTCATTCGTTCGATATCTTTCATAGAAACAAGCAAGTCTTTTTTTGTACTCTGCTATAGGTTATGGTCCCTTCATAGCTTCAGAGTTTTAATAATTTAAACACAAGGATTCGCAAGCAGTTCAATTCAGAATGAATGTAATTTCAAGCGTGAGTCAGATGGAAAAACTCGTGGGCTCCGAGAATTGGTCCACATGGAGTTTTGCAATGAAAACACACCTCGAGCTGGACGGCGCATGGCACTGCGTTGAGCCTCAGGAAGGCGTTACTGTGGATGCTTCAAAGGACAACAGCACACGGTGCAAAATTATTTTGGCTTTGGACAAAAGTTTGTATGTGCATGTTAAAGAAGCTCAAACGTCGAAGGCGGTTTGGAATGCTCTCAGAGGGTTGTTTCAAGATTCTGGCTTAGATCGAAGGATCGGATTGTTGCAGAAACTATGTTCAGTGCAGCTGAGCAAATGCTCATCTGTGGAAGACTACGTAAATCAAATCATGTCGACCGGCCAGAAGCTGAACGAAATTGGCTTTCATGTCAATGATGAATGGCTAGGAAGCTTACTTCTTAAAGGACTTCCTGATAGCTACAGACCTATGATAATGACCATAGGCAGCAGCGGTAAGCCTTTGTCTGCAGACCATATTAAAATGAAATTATTGCAGGATGTTTGTATGGAGTCATCAACATCGAATTCGGCATTGATAACAAAGAGTGGCAATAAGTTTCGTAGCAAAAAGTCGCAGAGCAGCAAGGGCCACAAGGACAAAGTGCGATGCTTCAATTGTGAAGGCATTGGTCACTTTGCAACAGAATGTCCATCGAAGAAAAAGGAGAAGCAGCAAAACAATAGCAAGTTTTCTATGTTTTCTGCATATCGCTCAGTTGGACCGACAGATGACTGGTTTATCGACAGTGGCGCAACAGATCATATGACGGCAAACGCAACGAATTTTCCCAAGATTCAGGCTTTTAGTGGGGAAATTAAGACAGCAGATGATAACACAATGAAAGCTGTAGGTAAAGGGGACATCTCGTTGATGGTTGCCACTCCTAGAGGTGCAAAGTGCGTAGATGTGCATGACGTGTTGCACGTACCTGAGTTGGGGGTTAACCTACTATCAATCAAGAAAATTGTTGATCACAGGAATAAAGTAATATTCGATCACAAAGGATGTCGTGTATTAAGTTCAGAAGGAAAAATCATCGCTACAGCAAGCGAAAGAGATGGGCTTTTTAAGTTAGACGTCGCAGCAAACCAGAACGCATTCTTATCAAAGAGTGCTGATTTTGACACTTGGCATCGTCGTTACGGACACTTGGGTGCAGAGAACATCAAGTTGCTGTCTAAAGGATACGTCGATGGAGTAGTTCTAAAAAATCAGTCGTTGACAGATTGTATGTCCTGTGCAGAGGGAAAACAGCATCGCGTCAGTTTTCCAGCAGAAGGGTCAAGAGCAACGAAGGTGTTGGACATCATTCATTCGGATGTGTGTGGCCCGATGGAGGAGAAGTCTATCGGTGGAAGCCGTTATTTCGTCACGTTCATAGACGATTATTCAAGGAAAGTATATGTTTATTTCATGAAAACAAAAGATTCTGTTTTAAGTTGCTTTCGAGATTTTAAATCGGTTGTAGAGAACAATCAAAGCTCAAAAATTAAGGTGTTACGCACTGACAACGGCGGAGAATACTCAAGCAAAGCAATGGAAAGAGAGCTTAAGCAGTATGGCATAGTTCATCAAACTTCAGTACCATACACACCAGAACAGAATGGTCTAGCGGAGAGAATGAATCGTAATCTACTGGAGAAAGCACGAGCAATGATGGCTTATGCAAGTTTACCAAAGATTTTCTGGGCAGAAGCTGTGATGTCTGCCAGTTATATCATCAATCGCTCTCCACACAAGAAGCTAGAGAAGACGCCTGAGGAATTATGGTCAGGACGCAAACCGAATGTAAGTTATTTTAGAATATTTGGTTGTACGGCAATGTCACATATTCCAAAAGAAAAACGGCGCAAACTTGATCCTAAGTCCGATAAGTGTATCTTTGTCGGATACTCAGAGACAACGAAAGGTTTTCGACTCTATAGTTTGGCTAGAAGAGAAGTTTTTCTTAGCCGCGACGTAATTTTTCATGAAAATGAGTTTCATTATGCAAAAACTGATAGCCAAACAGTCTCTTTGTCTTGTCCAACTTATACTCTTGTAGTGGAGACAAGAGAAAAAGAGAATACTGGAAGCGCAGATATTGGTAGTGACTTTGAGTCATGTTCTTCTATGGTTCAGAATGATAATGAAGTGGGGGATGAAGAAACTTCCGCAGATCAAAATTTAGATAATCCGAAGGTAATATCGATTCCAACATTGGCAAGCGAAATAAATGAGCCAGCTGGAAGTTTACGCAGAAGCGAAAGGTTATCTAAGAAAAACAAAGTTGTTTATTGTGCAAAGAATGTACAATTCACTGAAGACCCAATAAGCGTTGAAGATGCTATGTCCAGAAGTGACAGAGAACGATGGGTGGAGGCCATGAATTCCGAGATAAATTCTTTGATTGAGAATGACACCTGGGTTAGCATAGAGAAGCCAGCAGGCGTCAATATAATTAAAACTAAATGGGTTTTTAAGTTGAAGCGAGAACAAGAGAATATCATACGTTATAAGGCCAGATTAGTTGTAAAAGGATTTACACAGAAGAAGGGAATAGATTACGAGGAAACTTATTCGCCTGTGGTACGATATTCTTCGATAAGATATCTAATGGCTCTGGCAGTCAAGTATGACTTAAAAATACAGCAAATGGATGCTGTTACAGCATTTCTTCAGGGAGCACTCAGCGAGGATATTTATGTGGAAAAGCCGAAAGGAATTCAAATTGGATTGCCTGGACAAGTATTGAAGCTAAAAAAGGCAGTATATGGATTGAAGCAGTCAAGTTTAGTTTGGAATTTGAAACTTGACAAGGCTTTGCAATCGTTTGGATTAAAGAGATCCAAGGTGGACCCTTGCATTTACTATCATAGAAATAGTCGCAAATTGACATTTTTGGCGATATACGTTGATGATATTTTGATGTTTAGCAATGAAAATGAGTATTGCGAAGATTTAAAAGAAAAATTGATGAGCGAGTTCAAAATGAAATTTTTGGGTGAAGCAAAGCAGTGCTTGGGGATACGAATAACTCGTGATGAAGGTAATATATATTTAGATCAAGAAGGTTATTTGACAGAAGTTCTCAACAAATTTAATATGATGGAGTGCAATCCAATTTCAACCCCGATTGATACTAATGTAAAGCTGTCAAAGGACATGTCACCAAAAACAAGAACTGAGCAAGTAGATATGGAAAAAGTTCCATACCAACAAGCTATTGGAAGTCTGATGTTCGCTGCCCAAGGAACTCGTCCTGACATTTCTTTTGCGGTAAACAGATTGAGCAAGTATAACAACAATCCAGGAAAGGAACATTGGGCAGCTGTCAAGAGGTTGTTAAGATATGTTAAAGGTAGTGTATCAGCAAAATTGAAGTTTAGCAAAGACGGTAATAGAGAGTTCTTGGTTTATTCGGATTCTGACTGGGCCAGTGATTCTGATGAGCGACGGTCCGTTACCGGATATGTAATTGTCATGCAGGGTGGAGCTATTGCGTGGGCAACAAAACATCAACCAACTGTAGCACTATCCACAACTGAAGCAGAGTATATGGCTTTATCTGCAACAACTCAAGAAGTACTGTGGTTTCGAGGCTTAGAAGAAGAAATCAATCCTGACAAGAACAATGGAGCTACAACAGTATATTGCGACAATCAGAGTGCAATTCATTTAGCATCCACGAGTAAATATTTAGCAAGGTCGAAACACATTGATGTCCGTCATCATTTTATTCGGGAAAAGAAAGAAATTAACGTCGTAGATTTCATTGGTATTGGAACGGATAAAATGGTTGCAGATAATCTAACAAAGGCAGTTCCAACAAAAAAACATTTGTATTGTTCAAATAAGATGGGTTTAGTTTATAAATAAATTTTGTTCGAGTGGGGGTGTTATAATAAAATATGAACTGTATTTGAAAACACTTGTTAACGAACAAAATAAGTATGTTACTCTTTTATGTGTATCTAGAAAAAATATTGAAAATAAATTTTCATTCGTTCGATATCTTTCATAGAAACAAGCAAGTCTTTTTTTGTACTCTGCTATAGTTTGCAAATAATTAGTTCTACAAAAGTTCATGTGGAGTAACTCAAAAGATCTTCTAGGACGAAGAGGAATATTAAAATATATTTTACTCAATAAATATGGACTGTTGACATATCCATGTAAAAGTTTTATAATCCAACAAGCATTTCTCATGATTCTCCGATTTTTTAAAGAAGGAAGATTTAAGAGTTCTAACCGATATTCATAAGGTAGATTACAATAAGGATAGCTTAAGCAAAACAAAAGAAATTGTTTCTGCACTGATTCAATGTCGTCTATGTAACAACCGTATCGGTGAGCACCAAACAACTGAAGCGTATTCTTAGCAGGGTTGGCCAGTAATGATTACTTTCGTGTATGATTATAAAAAAATTACTGATTACAATTAATCATACACAAATTTATTACTTGATTACTTAAAAAAAAATCATTAATAACTCTAAAGTATTCAGTGATTTTTTTTTTCAGAAATCAGTAATCATGAAAAAGTGATTAGTGATTAATTTAAGTAATCAGTCATTTTCCAGTAATGAATGAATTATTCTGATTAAGAAATTTATCAGTTATCAAGCTTAACCAATCGTTGATTGCACATTTCTTTAACTAATATATTGTTTTATATCTGTTTTTATATATGTGGTTCAACTTTAAAACTGAGACTAATAAAATACAGAAAAGGTTTCTGAGCACTATTGTTACACTTCTTTAACAAAACCAATCTAACAAACATTAACATCATTTTAATAGCTGCTGAAGAAAATATTGTATTTATGGTAAACTATTATGGTAAATAGCAATTACTGAAATAATAAAATTACATACAAATTTTTGAATTTTTTGTCTGACGAGAAGTAATCTGTAATCACTGAAAGCTGGGTCGGATTACTGATTACTAGATTTATTAAAAAAATCATGTAATTTCATGTTACGATTACTTAATTTTATTAAAAATCATATAATCACCTTGCACGATTACTTTATTTTTTATAATCTCATGTAATTCTTACCATGATTACTTAATTGAAAGTATTTTTATTTGGTTTTTAATGTGATTTTTTTGAATATTTAGAAAAATCAAGTAATCTGTACAATCTGAATACATTTAATCATAATCAATAATCATGATTTGTAATCATGGCCATCCCTTATTCTAAGATAGGCCGCACTAGGAAGTGAATAAGGTTTTCGTTATGAATGGATCATTAAACTCTTTTGCCCAACGTTTTATAAATACATTGTAACTCTAAGATCATTGAAAATATCTAAGGACTCCAATGGATAACCACAAATTTTGAAGGTACATTTAATTGGACATTGGAATTAAGACATATGCTTGCATTTCTTCATGTTAAGCTTCATACGGTTCGTTTTGCACCAGTTATGAAGATGATCAATGTCGGCTTGCAAAAATACAGCATCATTATCATTTTTAAAAGAAAGGAAGAGTTTGGCGTCGTCAGCAAACATTAAGATGCTAGAATGCATTATGACAAATGGCAAATCGTTTAAAAAAAGTAGAAACAGAAGGGGTCCAAGATGACTTCCTTGAGGTACTCCTGAAGTAACAGGAAACTCATGTGATTTATTGAGCTTAAAAATAACAGATTGTGTTCTATTGCTTAAGTAAGATTCAATCCACTTTACCAACGGTATAGGAAATCCAACAAGTTGTCATTTTAAGACCAATAGTTTGTGATTTACAACGTCAAAAGCTTTGCTAAAATCCGTGTAAATAACATCAGTCTGCATGCCTTTTCCAAAATTTTCTATAGTTTTTGATGTAAATTCAAGAAGGTAACAGTGGATTTACCAGAAAGAAATCCATGTTGGAAGACAATAAAGATTTAACGCTATGCGATAGTCGTGATGTAACAATTGCCTCTAAGAGTTTAGGCAAAGCGCTTAAATTTGCGATGCCACGGTAGTTATCAAGTAAAGACCTATTTCCGGATTTATGCAGCGGAATAATAAATGAATGCTTCCAGGCTGCAGGAAAGTAGCAGGATTTTAATGAAGAAATAAATAGTAAAGAGATTGGAGTTACTTATTCTTCACAGCAGTATTTTAGTATACATGAAGGTATGTTATCAAGACCACTTTTATATGATGTTTTAATATTTTTTTAAATATAATAAGACTGTGTTTGCATCAATTATTGGGAAATAAATATCCCCAGATTGAATATTGAAGGTATAACTTTGATAATCATAGGACGATAATGAATAAGTCGCATTAATAATGAATAAGTTGCGCTCTGAAAATTTTTTCTGACGGTTTGAACGTAAACGTAACTGAGGCGCAGATTGATGATTGTTACGTTAAGCCGATAATGAAATCCAGGGGTTCCGCATCGTTCAACTCTGGGCAAAACTTTTTATGTGTAAAATTTGTTTCGAGTATCTGTAAGAAATCAATTTTAAAAAATAAGTATAGATTCAGGAATAACTTAAACACTAGAATTTTTAATTGTGATCGTGTATCTAATATTTTTGTAAATGAATCCCTTTCCTTTTAGTGTAGATCTATTTTTAATGAATGTAAGAAATTTAAAATTGAAAAAAATTATATATATCTTTGGGCTAGGAACGGTAAAGTTTTTATGCGCAAAAAGGAGGGTGATATTGCTATAGTTATTAACTCATTTGAAGATCTAAATAATATTACATAAGTCAGTAAATTTAATTTATTCAAGTTAATATCAATATGGAACATTTTAATCCTCAAGACAATTTATTCAATATTCCTTTTGCGCTCTGTAATAATGTTAATTTTAATGATATTTCATCTAACCCAATTAATCCTAATAGTTTTTGTATACTTCATCAAAATATTAGAAGTTTAAGAAAAAATTTTGACAATTTCATATTGCATCTCGAGTCATTTATTCATAAGCCTGTCTTCATCTTTTTAACTGAAATTTGGATCTATGATTATGAAACTTCTTTATTTAATATTCCTGGATTTAAAACTTATGCTAACTGTAATAACTAACGATTATGGAGCTGGAGGAGTAGCAGTTTTGTAAGGGAGGAATATAAGTGTGATTTTGGTTTTTTTAATTTCAGAAGCTCTGATGTGGCAAGAATTAGCTGTTTAATTGATAATCATAAATACTGTTTTCTTTGTATATACAGATTCCAGGAAAATTTGAATAATGACGTGTTTTTGGGTGACTTGGATGTCCTTTTGTCTAATGTTAAGTCAGATAATGTTATATTGCTGGGTGATATTAACATAAACATTTTACAAAATTCATCGGTGGTTGATAAATATTTATTCTTTCTCTCTGCGTATGGTCTGGAATCGTGCATAAATGAACCCACGTGAATAACAGATAACTCTTCGACTTGCATTGATCACATTTTTGTGAAGATAAGTCAATCTAGTAATTTATCTTTAAGCAGCTCTGTTTCGGACTTTCATTTTTCTGATCATTGTATGACGTGTTTACGTTTTGATAATGTGATTTTGCCAGAGAAAACGCATCCGCAGCTTGAAAATTCATTTAATAAAACTGATTTTGTTTCATTAAACAACAAACTAATGTTTGAACCTTGGTATAATGTGTATTGTGAGCCAAATCCATCAAACGCTTTTGATATGTTTTTAGATATTTTAACTGGTCACGTAAATTCATTTACAACTAAAGTGAACAAGTGTAACTCAAAGTTAAGAAAGTTAAAACCCTGGATGTGTAGTGACTTATTGAAAAAAATTAAAAGTAAAAATAAACTTTTCAAAAAATTTTCCAAGAAACCTAATAACATGAATCTTAAATTTAGATACAAAGTTCTCTGCAAGGAAATTTCTATGGAAGTCTCAACATGTAAAACGAATTATTACGTTAATGAATTTAATAAAATAAGAGGAAATGTTAAAAAGGAACGGCAATTGGTAAACAATATTTTAACTAAGTCTACAAACAATAACAACAACAAAACTAATTTTATAAATGTTGAAAGAACATCTTTATATGAGGATATTGACAAGGCTAATGCCTTTAATAATTTTTTCGCTAGAATAGGCACGGATGTTTTTTCGAGCGAGGGAGTTAGCAGTTGTGTTTGTAAATGTTTAGATAATGAGCCGTTATATCCAAATAGCTTTTTTTTAGCCTATTTCGTCTTTTGAGTTGTACAAAATTGTTAAAAAAAAAATAAACTGGTCATTTCAGCCCTTGGAGGGACTTTGACCTAGCTTCTATTGATCAATTGTGTTGTGCGTGTTATTAAATGTTTGATCACAAATGACCGAGAACTGGACCTACGTGTTTTATGCCGACTCCGAACGGCTTATGTTCTCAAGAAGCTTTACATGGCAATTTTTTACTCTCTGAGGTTTGCCATTGTCTGCAGAGAGGTGACGGCCGGTCAATTGAAAAAACTTTTCTGTCTGAAGCTGGAATTGAACCCGGGCTACCGCAGTTCTTTAGCTTAGGAGCCACGCACTCTACCCACTAGGCTACGACCGCCACAAAATTGTTATGTCTCTTAAAAACTCTAATTCATGTTCTGATGGGTGTTTTTCTAATGTTTTTACTAAGAAAATTGTATTTAACATTGTTGATGTTCTTTGTAGTATCTTTAATAAAAGTATAAAACTTGGAATATTCCCTGATAGTCTTAAATATGCAGTAGTTATTCCATTTTTTAAAAAATGTGATGCATCTGTTTTAAATAATTACAGACCCATCTCGTTGTTTGCCGGTTTTTTCGAAAGTTCTTGAAAAAGCTGTGAAATCGAGAATTAGCTAAAACCAAATTTTTAAACAATTGTCAGTATGGCTTCAGAGAGGGTTTATCCACCGAAGATGCACTTTTAAATTTTTGCACAAATATTTACAGTGGTTTAAATAATTAAAAAGTCTGTGCTGCGCTCTTCGTAGACATCACAAAAGCCTTTGATACTGTCGATCATGTTATTTTACTCAATAAAATTTGGAGATGTGGTTTCAGAGGTTCTATATATTGCTTGTTTCAATCATATTTGTCAAATAGAAAGCAGAGAGTAAGAATAAGTAGAGAATTTAGTAGCTTTGTTAATATAAATATAGGTGTTCCACAGGGCTCTGTTCTGGGGCCTATTCTATTTCTTGCTTACATTAACTCAATTTTTAGTCAGCCTTTTTTGAGTAAAACGATAGCTTTTGCTGACGATATGGCATGTACGTTCACCAGTGATTGTGCCTTAAGCGTACATTGTGATATTAGACACGACTTAGAACTATTAAGACATTGGTTCTCATCTCAAAAATTAGTTTTTTGTGATAAAACCAAAATTATGTACTTCAGTGTAGCGGGAATTGATTTAAATTTAGGAAATTTTACCTTTCATAGTGCAGTCTGTACAAAATACGTAATTAATAATGATATATGTACATTTTCGTGTCAGTCAAATACTTTTTATGATTCTAGAAATTGCTCGTCAAAATGTTTTTCTATTGACTGCGTTAAGTCATTTAAATATCTCGGACTGCTACTGGATTGGAAAATGAACTGGGCTGATCATACAACCGCTCTTAAAAGATACCTTATGGGCGCTACCAGACATGTTTATCTTTTTAAATCGTTTTGCTTTTCTAAACTTCTAGTTTGCATTTATCATGGCATCTTCCACTCAAAACTAAAGTATGGCTTAGTCTGTTGGGGTGGAACCCATGCTAATAAAATTAATCCTTTACTTATCGCACAAAAACACGTTATTAGTATTATCTGTAACAAAAACCGACTTGAAAGTAGCTTTCCTTTGTTCAAAAGCTTGAACATTTTACCTATTAAGCATTTCTATTACTTTAGAGTGCTAAAAATATTTTTTAAAAAATCCGGCTATTTATTGAGCAGAAATAATTCTAGCCACAATTTGAGAACTAATAGTCAAAACTTTGCAATCATTCCGCCTCACTACTTAAATCATTTTTTCTCCTTCTTTACATGTACTGCTCCCAGAGTCTTTAACAGTTTACCATATAATGTTCGTTGTTTGCGTAACAAAAATGTGTTTTTTAAAGAAGTGAAGTCATGGCTTTTTAATAAAGATTTCAATGTAATTGACTCCCTTAACACTGTGTCCTTTTAATTTAAATTTATTTGTTTTATAATTTAATTAATGTGTATTCTTCATTATATTATTCTATCATATTGAGTTCTTTATTTCAAAATTGCTGTAAGACCCCACTACCTTACTTTATTTTAAGCTATTTTGTTTAATGTTAAGTATCACAACTGCATTCGCCACTTGTTCTAATTGAACAACAGAATGTAGTATTTATTAATCAATTCTGTATGTAGTATTAAAAGTATTTTGAAAATTGTATACTTCTATAAACCTATTGATTGATAAATTATTATTGAATTGAAAAAAAAAATTGAAAAAAAATATGATCATTAGATTGCAGTTTTGAGCAAACTTTACTAATAGAAGCCAAATGTTTGCTATAAACTTCTAAGGTAGAAAGGCGAAATCTCAAGGAACCAAACTTAACATGAACACAACAGAATTCAATGTCCAAGGATTCTGGAATTAATAACTCTTCAGAGAAATGTGTCGCTTTGACTGCAATCAACACACCCCCGCCTTTAGAGCAAATACCAGGAATGGAGTTTCTATCTTTGTGGTGTATGTTAAATTTGTTGCACAGAATTTCAGTATTTAGAGTGTTAGGTTTCAGCCAAGTCTCGCTAAAAGCAATTATATTAAAGTGAAGGTTGTGACTCAAAATTAATATATTATTTAGTTTTGTGCTAATGCCACAAACGTTTTGGTAAAGGATAAGGAACTGAAAGCAACAATCTAGTTTTATTGATTCTTGTTAAGAACCGGTAAAGTTCTTAACAAGGAAGTTGTAGGCCGAGGTCTAGAAATAAATTCATGCACCATCGTATTGTCAGGCCAAAACTTTTGATCCAATACCTTGTTAAAAAGATCACCAAGCGTATGAAAAATTGAATTTGTAAACAGAGATATTTTTATTTACAACATTCAGCTTAGAGTTTATATAGAATAACACGTCTTCACCGGATGTATCAGCTACAAAACGAGAAACAAATATAGATTTTGCTTTGATACTGCTGTTCGATATTTGTTTCAGTATCGCTCCTGTAGAAACCGAATTATTGGAGAAGGTGCAGGGACCACATTTGAGGCAATACAAGTTTCAGCGTAAGTTTTTTTTTGTGCCAGAAACGCAAGGAGAATCAGCATTATCCTCAATGATTGATATTGCTACAACAGAAGGAGAAATGTGATCAGCTGACGCAGCGACGTTAGTTGGTGCGATATTTGGACGCCCATGCATACAGGAAAGTTAAAATTTCAATATGGTTTTATGTTGTGAGTCCTTGACTACAGCTTTCATATTTCTAATGGAATAACGCGTGAAAATTGCACAAAAACTCAATTTTAAAACGGTATGTATGTTTTAGGGAGTCCAATTCCGGAAGCTTTTCTCGATCCCGCGATTATCGGGATTAAAAATCTCAATCCCGGGATTAGTTCGGGATTGAAAATTTTAAGAAGTACAAAATTCAAAATGTTTTAAATACAATTTTTTGTTATTTATTACTTGAAACTACAGTATGTAAATGAATTCATTTTTTAAAGTAACAAGAACAAAACAAAACACATTAAGGGTATTCACAATTATACCACACTTTACCGAGCGGTTTTTATATTTTTTGTTGTTTTACATGAAATCTCTAAAAGCCAAACGTTTGGTAATTTTAAGTAGCCCAGTGATATGTTAAACGAACGTGTTTTTTTAAGTTCCATAAACAACTGATCGGTTGCCAGTTATTTTCTCATTGTAAAAATGGAAGAAGCTCAAAATGCAAGTTAAACTTTTTTCTGCCATATATTAATAAAATATATCAAATTGGATATTTAATTTATTTGCATAGTAGCAAAAAGCTATAGTGGGAAATTCCCAACCACAAATTATGTTTTAAAAGGGTGCTCATAATTGTGGTTTTCAACTATTGCAAAGAAACCACAACAACACGATACCACAAAATTGTGAAAACCCTTCTTGGTAATAAACATAAAAAAACTTAAATAATATTAATGATTAGCAAATTGTATTAATTTAACCCTTTCAGTGGATTTTCCCAATATATTGGACACATCAGAAAGTCATTTTTATTTGTATTTATTTTGCAAAGCTTTTGTTTAAATCAAATCGTTTGGTTCTATGAAAAAAAGACGAACCAACATGATAAAAATGAATTAAAAGAGATATTTGACATAAAAGTCAGTTGGATTTTCGATTTTGTGTCGAAGAAAAGCAAAAAAAAATTGGTTCGGCCTATTTTATAAGAAAATATTTACCGGACAAAAATCAAACTTTTAATAAACAAAGATCCAAAGAATTGAAAAACCTTTAAGGAATTAAAAAAAGACGTTGTACCGAACAGGAGCACAGTAATCTTTCTTTGTACAAGGTTAAAATCAAAGGTATGTTTTTTTTTCATCTTAGAAGGAATATGATAGGAATATTACCTCAAAAAAATTATTTTGTTCTTAGTTTAGCCTAGAAATTGAAAAGAACAAAAAATTAAAAAAAAAGTATAGCAGAGAGGGGACTGCCGACCGAAGCGAAAACCTATATATACAACATTAGTATTCCCTGGAAGACGTTGTCCTGCCACGGACCGCCTTACTGCTATTTAAGAATTTTCTTGCTAATAAGGGGTTTCGGACTATCCTACATGTAGGACGGATTTGACGCTTAGAGGTCGCGAATTCATTTTCTAATTTTTCCATTTTCGTATGGGAAAAAATCAGTTTTGCTGGTAAATTGAATATAGAGCCATTATCTTTTAAGCAAAATGGTTTAAAAAAACACGTGTTCCCTCAAATTTTGTCTGTTAGGACATATCCAAATTTAATTTTCATCGAATTATTATTTCGTTATTGCCCAAAACTATTAAAAATAAAAATATAAATACAAAAAAACTACTTGTTCTAACTTTTAATCCAAAAACATATATCAACCCACTGAACTTTTTCTTCACTGTGCGTTTCAACTATCATTATCTAAAATTTAAGACACATAACAAAAACGAAAACGTAGCTCTTTTAGAAATATTGATTTTTCATGAAATAATTCTAAGTAAAAGTATTCATTTATATAGGTAGTTCTTAGTAGTGAGCCACAGACCGCCAAATAATAATCAGATGAAAATGAAATTTGGATATGTCATAACAGACAAAATTTAAAGGGAAAACGTGTCTTTTTTTTTTTAATTAATTTGCTTAAAAGATAATGGCTCTAAATTCAATTTACCAGCATAACTGATTTCCCCCATACAAATCGTATGGGAAAATTAGAAAATGAATTCGCAACCTGTAAGCCTTTACCAATTGAGATGCGCTTCATAGAGGGTGTTTCTGGCGTCAAATGGAAGTGGAAAAGCCGCGAACGTCAAACACGATTTTTTTTTTTGGACACCCGAATATATATATTAGGGCGGTTCAATTTGTATGGACGAATTTTTTGGAGGTCTGGCTCAGCGAAATTCGTAAAATACATGTAATTTCAAGACTTTTTCTCCACTACAGCATATACAAATTCTGAAAAAAAGCTGTGCGGACTTTCGTAAATAGATTTTGTTCTCAATTATAAAATATGAATGCATGAATGTATGTGTATGAATCTATTTACGAAAGTCCGCACAGCTTTTTTTCAGAATTTGTATATGCTGTAGTGGAGAAAAAGTCTTGAAATTACATGTATTTTACGAATTAGAAGCCAGAATTTGACCCGCCCTAATATATATATATATATATATGTCAGAATAACAGGAATTGAAGCCGGAGTATTTGATTCATTCATCATTTAAACAAATTTAATGTATTTTTCTATTCTTTTATTTTGTTTTTTTTTTTAAATAATTATACAGCGAAAACGTGACGATAGATTCAAAGCTTATTTCTCATCTAAATTTAAATTCATGACGTTCTTAAATTTTCTATTCAATACTTGCTGAACAGTTTCACCCAAACTACTTAACTTGATGTTAACTGAGTATATTGGATATCGTTTGCTACACAGTGTCTCGCTGCGTCACGGCCATTCTGTCGTTGCACACGTCCTCGTGTGATTCATCTAAAACAAATAAATAAAATTTCACTCAATATCATATTCATACACTCGGCCAGTCCTTACAAAACAAGGAATAAGCGAATAGTTTTAACAACATACCGTTTTATTCGTTAAAAATTCAATAAAAATTAATAAAACAAACTCTTAAAACTAATACAAGGAAATAAATTAACCGAATACCAGTCTCTTCATTCAACAAGGTTATACACTTAGCCATGTAATCTCTATCCGATTACAATTAAAAGAACTATCACTTCCATCCAATAATATTCTTTCCTTTACTCTTCCTTAAATATTTCTTTTGCCACCTCTATCCGGTAACTAATACATTCAACCGCTTCCATCCAGCGATTTTTTTTTTTAGTACTTTTTACAAGGATTTACTTTAACAAAATTTCAAACGATCATTATTTTTTTTTTTTTTTTTTACTCAACTGTATTTTCTACATTGTCCTCATCTTCATTGGGGACATGACCTTCAGGCATTTTTCTAAGACGATCGTGAGAGTACTTATATGTACGCTTACAATTAAGAGCTTTCACAACATCGATCACCGGCCAGTACTTCAACTACCTTAAAGGGACCTTTATATTTTGGGTCGAGCTTTGTTTGATTTCGCTCGTCATTTTGTAATAGTACAAAATCTCCTAAATTGAACTTAACAAGTCTCGCTTTAGTACTATCAAACCTAACTTTGTTATAATCTGCATTGTTTTTCATATTATTAACAGCAATATTTCGAACCTCATCTAGATTAATCATTGGTTCATTAGCATCCGAGAACATCAAGTCTACAGGTCTTGCCACCTTACCTATTAATAATTCTAGTGGACTTGATTTTGTAACTCGATTTTGAGTACAATTTATTGCCAATTGGATATCAGGAAGTGCATCTTGCCACGAACGATTACTAGTCTCTACTGCAGTGAGCATATTTTTTAGCGTACTCATCACCCGCTTAACTTGGCCGTTAGCACGTGAACTACCAGTTGCAATCAAATGTAAATCAATTTAGTGAGTTTCGCAATATTGCTTGAATACTAGGCTCGTAAAACATCGACCCTGATCAGCAATAATTCGAGTTGGCGCCCCAAAGAGAGAAGTGCAATGTTTTAAAGCCTCAATACTGTTAACTGAATCAATGTTCAGTGAATGAAATAATAGCACGTATTTTGTGAATGCATCTATTAAAACAAAAACGTACTCCTTCCTATCATTTTTGCAATATGTACAGTGTGAAAAGGAACCGCTATTTTTGGTATTGGGTGTAATTCAGCTTGAATTTTACCAGAATGAGACTTAGAAACCTTGCACGTGATACAGTTGTCCACAAACTTTCTTACATACTTTGCCATATTCTCAAACCAATAAGATTCATAAACCTTCTCTAAGGTCTTCTCCCAACCTAAGTGCATCAAAGCTTCGTGAGTATTATTAATGATTGACCACCTGAGCGCCCTAGGTACAATTGGCAAACATTGTGTCCTACCATTGCGTTGAATTTTGCGATATAATACACCCGATCTGATTTCATAGGTCCTTGCAACATCTTCATTAAGGTTGTTGTCATTTAGATCGAGCATCAATTTTGAAATTTCGCCATCACGTTGTTGCTCAGCAACTAACCAATTATCTGGCAATTCAAAAACATCAACTCGCTTAGTCTCTACCTTTTCAATTATTTTTGTTGAAGGAGAAGGCAATGGATTTCTTGAAAAGAAATCAACATGAGACATTCGATTACCATTTCTATGAATAATATCGAAATCGAAAGCTTGCAAGAAAGCCCACCACCTATGCACTCTAGGAGTCAGATCAAGCTTTTTACGTGATGATTGTAACGAATTACAATCAGTCACAACTACAAACTTTTGCCCGTGCAAATAATGCCTAAAATGCTTAACTGCGTTTACAACCGCCAGAGTTTCTAACTCATATGAGTGGTATTTAGATTCAGCACTGGTTGTGCGCCTGCTATAATAAGCAATAACACAAGGTTTATCATTCGTTTTTTGCATTAAAATGGCACCATAACCGATTGCGCTGGCATCAGTATGAAGCTCAATGGGGCAGTCAGGATTAAAAATTGTTAATACTGGCTCATTTGTTAGAATAGAAATCACTTTTTGCCTTAAAGCTTCATGATTAGATTTCCATTCAATTCTACCGATCCCAGACGATAAAGCATACAATGGAGCCATAACTTGCGAAAAATGAGGAACAAACCTCCTAAAATACGATGCCAATCCAATAAATTGGCGCAACTGCGTCACAGTTTCTGGAGGTGGTAAAGCAGTAAGAGCCTCTATCTTTTTTGGATTAGGCCTTATCTCGCCATCGCTGATCTCAAAACCTAAATATTGAACTTTAGCTTTAAGAAACGCACATTTCTTAAAATTTAAAGAAAACCCATTGTCAGTGAGCACCTTTAAGACAGTATGTAACCTATCTAAAGCCTCTTCGGGGCTGGAAGCAACAATAAGGACATCATCCATATAAACAATAACGAAATAATATGCCAAATTTCCTAAAGCATTGATAACAGCGCGCTGAAAAACGGACGGCGCATTTTTCAGGCCAAATGGCATTGCAAGGTATTCATACTGACCATCAGGTGTAATAAAAGATGTATACTCAACTGAGTTAGCATGGACAGGTATTTGATGGTACCCCGAAACCATATCTAAACTTGAAAAGAACTTAGAGCCATTCAATCTATCGATTTGATCAGAAATAAGAGGCAAAGGAAACCTTTCTGGAACTGTAATATCATTTAATCCTCTGTAGTCCACACACATTCGGTCGGATCCATCTTTCTTTTTCACAAGAAGGATTGGACTCGCAAATGACGATGAACTAGGACGAATGACTTTTGCAGCTAACAGTTCATCAACTCTTTCTCGTACAACTTTACGTTCTACTGGACTCAATCGATAAGGACGTCTACAAATAATTTTGTTTGGATTATTGAGCCTTATCTGCATAGGTTCAACATCAGCTCTTTTTTGAGGGATACCTTGCACGAAATTGTCTTTGAAGCAATATAGAATGTCTACAAGTTTTGACCGCAAATGTAGAGGAACATCAGTGACGATTTCGTCCAACAGTATGTCCTTTGGTGCATGTACATCACAGGTATTTATTTCATTCACTCTAGTTAAACTCAATTTATTCATTGTCATAAACATAGCTAAACCTAAATTCAAGATCTCACGTCCAATCAAAATTTGATAATTTAAGCAGTTATTCGGTAAAATATGAAAAATAATCTCAAACGCGATACTATCTACTTCAATCAAAGTTAGAATTTGCATAGTACTAATTACAGACGTTTGTCCAATACCAGTCAAAGTAACTATTTTCTGAATACGTTTACCACTAAATTTACAAGCTATTGACTCTTTTTTGAGAGAACATTCTGCTCCCGAATCGTAACTATATGAAAACTTCTCACCAAAATGGTATAAGGTTCCGGTAGGTTCATTCACAGCACACAAGTTGATTTGTCTCTCGCTGGACGTAGATGGGCCATCGTTGTAGAGTTTTTTTCCTTTTTGCCACTTCGCTTTGGACAGCTTGATGCGTAATGGCCGACTTCACTACAGTTGAAACAGGTTACAGCTGGTTTGTTAGGATTTTTTGAATTTTCTTTAACGAACGCACTAGTTCTTGTTTCCTTCTTGAAACTGTCTTTCTTAAATTTACACTGGAGCGCCTTATGTCCTTGCTTGCCACAACTGAAGCATTGGACGTTGGCTGAAGATATGATTTGCCTATATTTCTTCGCTTCGGATGCATCTTGTTCATTCTGCGCCACTGACTTTCTTTTCAAAAATGACATTGCTTTAAGTTCCTGTTGCAAACGATTTCTTGTCCCAATATCCGATATAAATGCCAAGCGTTGAACTCTGGGCTCGAATTGCGCAATGTGGGCGATAATCGTAGACACTGCTATCTGCTCTACCGATAAATTCTGCCAACGATGCATCAATGACGTCATCAGGGTCGCAGCATATGCAGAAAGACACTCGTCAGCTTTTGGTCTTCCGTTGTTGATGTTGATCAAAAAGGCAGCCGTAGTTTCAAGGCAGTTGTATCGCGCACTGAAAATGCCCTTGAACTCACCCCACGTCATTTCAGGATACGAAACTTGGGTTAACCAAGTGGAAGATTCGCCTTTGAGCGCTCGGCTTAGCATAATCATTAAGGATGTACCTTTTGGCGGATCATTCCACCACGCAATCCACGCACCAGCATCTGCATTTTCATTTTGGAGATCAAATTCCGGAAGCTGAATTTCAACTTTTCCAGGTGTGTGCATAGCCCGAATAAGAGCCTGAAAATTTTTGTTCTGCTGCTCGAGCAAAAGACGCCATTTCAAATCGTCTAATTCTGTTGATTGTTGCCGAAAAGGCTGGTTGGATCCCACTTCTGATGTCAGAATAACAGGAATTGAAGCCGGAGTATTTGATTCATTCATCATTTAAACAAATTTAATGTATTTTTCTATTCTTTTATTTTGTTTTTTTTTTTTTTAAATAATTATACAGCGAAAACGTGACGACAGATTCAAAGCTTATTTCTCATCTAAATTTAAATTCATGACGTTCTTAAATTTTCTATTCAATACTTGCTGAACAGTTTCACCCAAACTACTTAACTTGATGTTAACTGAGTATATTGGATATCGTTTGCTACACAGTGTCTCGCTGCGTCATATATATATATATATGTATTTCCGATACGGTAACACTTTTACTAAAAACAAATAGTTTTACTAGTATTATATATACTCTTTAATTCATATGTATAAACTGTTTTCTAGAATAGTTCGATGTCATATGCTGACTGTAGCTATAAATAAAAATCTACAAAAAATTAAAGCTTACTGTACAACAATAACTACCAAGCAAATCTACAACAACAACGCAAAGAGAATGATAAGATCCCAGCGGTTGCGCAGCGTTAGAGGGGATGAACCGAATTGGCGGCGGAAAATATACAACACTTTGTTTGCTATTTTTTCTGTTTGCCTGCTAGCAAGATCTAAAGTGGAGGGAGGCATTAAAAGAGACTTCAAAGCTAACTACTGAAATAAAGTGAAATTTCAATTTTTCATATTTGTATTTTGTTTGACTGTCGTGAAGTCTCTTTTAATGCCTCCACTTTAGATCTTGCTAGCAGGCAAACAGAAAAAAATAGCAAGCAAAGTGCTATTTTTCGCCGCTAATACGGTTCATCCCTTCTAACGCTGCGCAACCGCTGTGATCATGTCATTCTCTCTGCGTTTTTGTTGTAGATTTGCTTGGTAATTGTTGTTGTGCAGTTAGATTGAATTTTTTCGTAGATGTTTTTTGTAGCTACAGTCGGTATATGACAATCGAAGTATTTTTATAACACTTTATATATATATATATATAAAAACACTTACACAAAAAAACTGCAAAATAAAATTATATTTACAGTTGTAATTGACTAAATTACAGTCAGCTTATAACAAGCGTTCTATTTCTTACCGCCTAATGTTGTAAATCGAAAACGGAAACAAACGACAAGTAAGATACGAGATGCAACCCTTTTTCTATACGAAATTCTATTGCTTCTCGTGTCTTGCTTGTCTATACGAAATTCTATTGCTTCTCGTGTCTTGCTTGTCGTTGGTTTGCGTTTTCAATTTACAACACTAGGTGGTTAAACTGTTTACGTACATTTATTATATTAAATTATATATAATTTATATACTATATATATTTCTTATATATTCTTATTTTAATACACAACACAATCTATATATAGCGTGCATGTTTATTGTGTTATTATATAAAAAGACATAAATAAGATTTAAATTTTTAAATTAATTCAATAATGAAATAATTTAAATAAATGATATGAATTATATGTATATATTTTTGATATGGTACTACATTTAGTTAAAAAAAATAGTTTCATCCGTTTATACAAAATTTTAAAAATTGATTTAAACCCTTATCTATTGTAAAATAAGTCAGGTGTCATATGCCGACTGTAGCTACAAAAGAAATCTAAAAAAACAATTCCAGCTAACTGTACAACAACAATTACATGGAAAAACTACAACAACAACGTAGTGAGAATGGAAAGGTTCACAGCGGTTGCGCAACATTAGAGGGGATAAACAAATCGGCGTCAGAAAATAAGCCGCATTTTGCTTACTATTTTTTCTGTTTGCCTGGTTGCAAAATCTCAAGTAGTGGAATGGCAAAATTAGACAAGGTAGTCTTAGGACGGAGAGCCGGTGACCGAAACTGTCAAAACGAAGTTGACATTTCATACAAAATCTGCAGCCAATGAGAATGCAATATGAAAGCAAAAATTGGCCAAAATACCAAAATGGCTGAATTTCTCACTAAGAAAGAGAACACATTCAGCCCTAACACTACCTTGTCTAGTTGTACTATGAGTGGTGGTACCAAAAGGGGCTTCAAGGCCAGTCACACGAAAACCAAATATCAAACATTTTAAATTTATTTTATTTTAACCTGCAGCAGCTCTACATACACATTGAAAAAAACAGTATCATTCAATGTTTCGCAGCAGAGCAAAGGGAGGGAAAAACGATGTGTCAGCAGAGGAACTTATTGATGGTTGCTTGCTACATTTGCTGAGCGCCTGGTAGTCAAGATCCAAGAGCGTCATTTAAAAACCTACTCGCTGTCTGTATTGATGACGAGAGTTACTCGCAAAATGACGATGACGCAAACCAACGATTTACCCTCTACCAAAATTGTTCGACGCGCCTAAAGAAGTTTTCACTTCAAAAAATAACGAAAGTGCTTGAGTTTGTGTGAGCGTGTGTGTGGCCCAACGATCTCCCGGTGCATGGGCTTTCTTTGCTGGTGAACGTCCTCCAAGTGCCACCAGCAGCAGCATAAGCAAGTGCAGTGCAAAATTTGTTGCTAGCCAACATCCTCTTTCCGCTTTCAATTTATTTGATTCACGCCGGAGTATAATGGCAGAAACTCGCCTCTGCGCTTGAGACATGCAGAAATGGTGCTTCTGAAATATTGGAGAGTTGACCAGTCAATTGAATTGTGCTGCTCGTGGCGACTCTCGGAGAACGTTGGCAAGCAAAAGAATCAAGAAATTTGCACTGCACTTGCTTTTGCTGCTGGTGATGGCACTTAGAAAATATTGGCTAGCAACAAATTTTGCACTGCACTTGCTTATGCTGCTGGTGGTGGCACTTGGAGGGCGTTCGCCAGCAAAGAAAGCCACTTTAACTTTGCTGCACTTGCTGATGCACCGGGAGATCGTTGGCCCACACAATCGCACACACAAACTCAAGCACTTTCGTTATTTTTTTTTTATTATTTTGTTATTTTTTAAGTTTTTTAAGTTTACAATATTACAAGTTTACGAAATAAGTTGCAAGTACAAGCACTCGAATTAAATATGTCGCAAATTGAATAAAATGCAAATTAAATAAAATATTTGCGCTAAAACACGACCGAAAAGTGAAACGTCAAAATTTGTAACTGTCAAAATTTCATCGTCCATTTGACACACAAAAAGACAAATTTATTTCAACACACACACACACATTTTATTCAATTCATTTAAAACAATAGCCACATTCAGCGCAGACAACTGTTGTGAACTGTAATGGTAGCGCTACCTTAGTTCACGATGTTTTTCTCTGAATGTGTTGCTTCTCTACACGTCAGAAGTTAGATTCAATTTAATTTTTATGTAAATTTAATTCAATTGCAAAGGTTTCTCACTTAAATTTGCTGCGTTCTTTCTGTTTTTATTAATTTAACAGCGTCAGTAACAGCATCTGACAGTTAAGCAAACAGTTGTGTTCATGTAGCATAGAATTTGTTCGCTCGATTAAAAGGCACTGACAAATACAAGTGTGAAAATTGTCAAACTTTTAAACCATATATAGACCAGTATAAAGTGAATTAATAATAATTTTTGGTTGTAAACATCTTATTGCAACCTAACTTAAGTATTTATATACATACTAACAAACAGATTATATGCATTAATTTCAGGAGTTGCCAAGTGGTTTCTACGTGAGCTTGCGGCCGACTAAGAACAAGAGTGACGATCATTGTTGATTTTTTTTATGCACAAATACATGCAAACATTTTTTGAGGTTGTTTTCTAAGTTTCCTATCTTCCCAGCAGGCCAATTCAATCGTGCACGAATATTTCATGATGATTTCTTTAAGAAACTTACTGCATGAGATACATTTGTCGACAATTCTTTAACAAATCGGTCTTTTTTTCGTTCATCAAACAATACACGAATTTGGAACTTTTATATGAGATTTTCGTCAACGACATGTATAAACGAATCAGCATGTTTCGTTAAAGAAGAAGAAAAATCGTGCAGGATTCATTCAAGATTTCTTTCAGACTTGGACTACTGGGTTGTTATCTTTGCTGTCTGTATTGATGACGAAAGTTACTCGGAAAAAGACATTGGCCGCATTCTAGCCGAAAAAGTGCTCAAGAACTGTTCCACAACTTTCGGGCTGAATGGTATGCTCTCACAGAACATGTTCCTTGAGATGTCACAATTTATATAGCGAAAATATTTTATGCTACTTCGCTACTTGAGCACTTTTTCGGCTAGAATGCGGCCATTGACGCAAACTAAAGATTTACCCTCTACCAAAATCGTTCAACGCGCCTAAATAAGTTTTCACTTCAAAAAAGTTTGTGTTTGTTTTGTATCTTGTTATGAAGAAATGTTTGTTGAATCAGTTGGTTCATTTTTAACTTTTAACAACCACATTGCCTTTGAATGCTTGTATTCCACGAGGCATATTTTTACTATAAATACGCGGTTTTCTACAAACCTATATCATAGTGTCAGTAACTCTTAAAGTGAATTAATTAAACTAAAATCAAAGAAATACTTAAATTCAAAGTTTTCATCATGCGTGTTTTGGGTGTATTTTTCATTTTTGCCATTGTGGCTTTATATAATGTCATGGCCCAGGAAAAACCATTACCACCATCGAAAACCAATCTTCCAGGGGATTGTATCATAGGATGCGATGCACTCGTTAATTATAGAAGTATCGTTTGCGTCACACCATCAAGTGTTCGACTTACGGATGCAGAGTGTAAGGAGCTACAAGAAACCAAGTGTCCAGCGGCAGTTTATTACGTATCAACAGAAGATAATGGTAAGTTTTGAAAGTATTCAGACAATTTCGATATATAGCAGATACAAATTTTTGAAAAGCAAAAACCATATTATATAAATCGTATGGCTGCCATATTTTAGCTATCTGTCTGTCCGTCTGTAAGTGATTATAATAAGATCTGAAATCGAAGCTGCCATGCTGAAATTGAAACATCACTTTTTTTTAAAGGAAAGGTCCAGTTTGAGGATGAACCAAATTGGATGAAAACCACGCCAACCTTCCAAACAAAAATCCATAAAAACTTATTAACCCTAAACTGTCACTTGGCTATTTGACAAAAGCGAATTTTCTTTCAAAAACACACAAAAGTCAAGTCAAAGATAATTCCGTCCTAATTTTATTCTTGAAATTATACAAAATTTATTTCTGGTGGGCATTATTTAGGTTGTAATTTCCCAAAACTTATTTCCTTGGAGTTAGCCGTAGCGCTTCCACATTCCAGTGTATTTTGTTAAAAAATATTCCTTGTTTCATAATGAAATGAATTCGTGATAAAATATGTGATATATAGCCACAAAACTTGCAACAAAAAATTATAGAACTCTATAAATTGTAAAATTGTCTCTTATGGTCTGAAATTCAAGTGAATCATTTCATGATAAAGCTATGCCCAATTTTCAAATATGAATTCTCCAATTAATGGTTGTTTCAATCATCAATAAAATTAATAAAACTTTCTCTGAAAAGTTATTATTTTGGTCTGAAACTAAGTAGTTATCCTTTTGTACTTTTCAAAAGTATTAAATGACCAAAATAGTTTATATTCGAAGCAGACAGTGGTTTTGTAATGATTCATTACTAACTCAGTTATGGTTTTGAGTTGTAAGATATATCTCTTTTGATTTTTGTTATTCGGTATGAATGAAATTGAAATAATGTTTATTCACTTTTATTTGTTTTGTCTTTTGCAAAACTATTTTTCTATTGTACTGATGTGTCTAAAAAATTGATATATTTTTTCTTAATTATTTTCTTTTCTTATAGAAGCTTATTACTGCATGAACATCTTTTAGCTCCAGTCCTTGAATGATGTGCAGATGAAGTAAATAATTGAATGTTTATCAAATTAATTTGGTGTTTTATTAAAAATTATTAATTTTATAACTTTTGGAATTGTTTAAAATTAAAAAAAAACTTATAATACGATGTAATTTTTTTTAATTAAAAAATAAAAACATTTTCAATTTGAGCAAAGCATACCGTTGGTTATATTATATTTTAAAGACTTCTCAACATTTTATTATTGAACAACTAGCTACAGTTTTGAAATATTTTGCTTGGCGCATGTTGTGTCGATTTAGAACAGAATTTGGAGCATTATAATTTTCAATTTGGACCAGATCAAGTGACTGTACAGATCGTAAGCATTGTTGAAATATATTATAAGCATGGAGGTGGCCATTATTTAGAAAAGTATTTCTTCCAGCTGCCATAGGCTAAAAATCTTCATTGTGATATAAAACTAACAGCTGATACGTCCAATTTTACTAAAGTAAGCACTTAAAGTTTTAATTGCAAAACTTTGACTAATTATTGATTAGCATTAGTTTTTTAACTTGTTTTAAAATTTAAATTTTTTTAAAAAGTTATAAGCAATTCCATTGTTATGTACTTTTTAAATTATTATTTCTGAGGGAAATTGAGTAAACGTTGATGTAATTTTTATAGCAGGACTAAAAAACGTACAAAACTAAAGAAGTTTCTTACAATTTAGATAAAGAAACTCTTAAGAAATAATACTTTCAAATAAAAATTAATGATGACTTTATTTTTTTTATGTTTTTTATTTTATAATTCTAAAAAAAGCTATTTCGTTGATAGCGTCATCAACTCTTCAATAGTCTTCTGTGACGAATGCAGTTCACTCACTTTGACAAGATAATACGCACAACTTCGACTTAATGAAAGCGGAATTATATGTGCTTTTTGCCTGTCAAAGCAGTGTTTCCTACTTTTTTGCAAAAAAAAAACTTTATTTTTTTTTAATAATTCTAATAAAATTAGTATTTTTTTAGAATTATATTTGAGCTTATTGCCAAATAAGTTCATGAAGCAACAGGTTACAACAAGTTATTTGCAGAACAAACCACCAAGCAGACTAGACAGACTGTTTCGTTGATAGCTACATCAACTCATCAGTGGTCTTCTGTGGTTTCTGCAGTACCATCCACTTTAATAAGCTTATACGAATACCTTCTGTTTAATCAAAACAGAATTATGTGCTGTATGCCGCCTTCAAGGGCTTATACCAGCAAACTGTTGGAGCCTAGATTGATTCGTGATAAAGAAGTAAACAATATTCATATTCTTCATATTTTTTGGAAGAGGTTGTTTAGAGGTCGCGCTAATGGGACTTTCCTTTAAAATCAGGTTTTTCGTAGATTTTTCGAATTCCAAGAATAAGTCTTCCAACAGACATTTTCTAAGTCTTTGAATCATCATTTCGAAATACAAATGTCCAAAGTTTATTTTAATGTGCATGGATCAGAAGTTTTGGAAAGTTTTTTGGTCATTCGGGTGTCATATATTTCATTTTTTGGTTAAATTTGATTAAATTTTTTAAAAATGCTTCATTACTTTCAAAAATTCCATCAAAATGTGAGGCCTCAAACCAAAAATGATACATTGGACTTTACAACCATTGTTAGACCTATAGTTACGTGTGCAGCACTTGCATGGCGCCCCAAGATCCAACAACGTACAGCAGCTAACAAACTGACAAAGCTGCAAAGAATGTTGAAAAAGTAACCCAGAACTTAGGGTTGCTCCTCCATTCCCATGGAAAAAAGATTGGTGTTAGTAAATTACAATTTTTTCCTAACTAAAATCTTAATCTAATTTTATTCTAAATCTACCATTGTAGAATGTCGATAGTTCAAGGCCCGAACGTCAACAGAGTGTAAACAAATAATGATCGATCAACACCTTACCGCCATTCCACTACAGGGATGAATCCAGAACTTAAGGCACCTATCCATTATCAGAAATATCGTCCTGACGTGTACAGACAATAAAAAAGGTAAATTTTATCAAATTTCCAAAGATTGGTTTATCAGAAAAAAAATTAAATAAGCCCCAATAAATTTCCATGCATTTTTGGGTGTTATTTCATATAAATTTTTGGGGTGATGTGCACAAAATCATTATGAAATAAAGCCCAATAAAATAAGTCCCAATAAAATTTTATATGAAACTTCTTTTATTTTTTTTTTTTTTTTTTTTGTTATTTCATTTGGCTTAGGTGCTTTTTCATTTTCTTTAATTTAGATTATCAAAGTGTTGTTTACAATAAAATTAAATCTAATTTTATTCACATTTTCTTATTTTTGATCATTTTAGCCATTTATTTCGTGTAGCTGCGCCTTTTACAAATTATTCATTCTTTAAAAGGCGCGTATGAGACCCATTATAGAAGTGGGTAAAATGGATTTATTTTTTAGTTTATCTATTAATTTTAAATTTTGCTCGTGTTTCTTTTGTTTACAAACTTTTATTAAACTTTTTCGCATTTTGTTAATTTGATCATTTTTGGTATTTTTTTTTTTATAAAAAAAGCGCATTTTAAAAAGTGTTGAGTCTTTTTGTACGGAAATTTTTTTTTAAAGATCAAGGAACCAAGGCATGCGCCTTATACAAACAAGGTTTGGTCTTTGACCTGAAAGAAAAGAGATAGATTATTTAGAGAAATTGATTGAAACCATACGTGAATTATTGATTAGGCGAAACAACCGTGAAAGACAGTTTGAATTGCTTTTAACCGAGGCTAGTGTTATGCCTTAACATCGGCAAGCATTTTCATCCCTTAGTTGTTCCTGTTCTTTTAAATTTCACATTTTCCACAATTTATTTGCGGATTTTTTAGTTTCTATAATTCTTAAATGAAAGAACAAAAAAAGTGAAAAGAGCCTTGCCCGAACCCGGATTCGAACCAGGGACCTCTGGGTTGATAGTCTAGCACACTCTGCACTAGACTACAAAGGCCAACTATTGTTGTTATTTCAGGCATATTTACCTTAGTTGTTTTGCTGTCTTCACAACGCAGTTAGCATAACGACTGCCAGCTAAGAGGGCATAACTACAAAATTTATTTTAAGATTATATCCCTCTTTTTTGGGCTTATGACCTTTCATTGGGTCGTATTTGGGACTTATTTCATTGGGTGTTATTTCATTGGGTGTTATTCCATTGGAGTTTATTCTATTTGGAGATTAACGAAGAAAGATTCTTCGTCAGATCTACGGACCAATCTGCGTCAATGGCGAGTACCGAATACGGTGGAATGATGAACTGCATGAGCAGTACGCTGACATCGACATAGTCAAGCGCATTAAAATCGAGCGGCTTCGCTGACTTGGTCATGTTCAGCGCACGCAAGACGATGCTCCAGTGAAGAAAACATTCGATTCGGTACCCACCGGCGGTCAACTCAGAAGAGGACGACCGCATCTTCGTTGAAAAGACCAAGTAGAGGACAACCTGACGAAGCTTGGAATTTCCAACTGGCGCCAGCAAGCGAAAGACAGAAATGGCTGGCGCAAATTCTTAGATGAGGCCAAGACTGACATACAGTTGTAGCGCCAACTAAGTAAGTAGTAGTTATTCCATTGGGGGTATTACACAGCGCCTAAAAGCAATACTTTCTTCTTTAAGAAATTTCTGTTGCTTCTCGTGTCTTGCTTGTCGTTGGTGTGCATTTTCATGATACAAAATGAGGCGGTAAGTTTTCCTTAATTTTGCTTGCGTTCAAAATCGCTCTTTAAAACTACTTGCCGTCATCTTATGCTGTTTTTAATTTTTCAAAATATTTTACAGCTTAAATTTTAATGCACTTCTTAGCATAAAAAAATAAAACAAAAAAATCATATTACTCAGCCCACTTCATGCTTGAATGAAAATAAATCGAACTGTCAGTTACACGCGTTTCTCCGAGTAACCCGTCATAGCAGAAGAACAGTTGCTTTCCAAAAACAACATAAAATTACTTCCGAAATCAATCCGAAGCGAAAGCAAAGTAAACGAAGATATTGTTCAAAATATTGGCTTGCCACTTTTGAAGTGAAATGTTAAGCTCATATTTTTACTCTCTTCCCATCACGCAGCATTTTGCAAAAAAATTAAACAAGCACCACTGGCTTAACTGTCTGTGGCACATAAAACTAAATACAATTTACTATTTGTTCTTCCACAAGAAAAGCTCACAGACAGAGGGAAAGAGTGTTGCCCTTTGTTTGATCATAAAGAGTAGGACTAGCATTTAGTTGCTACTTCTGTTGGAGTTATTGTTGTAGTTGCTGTTCTTTTTTTCTTGTCTTTGCTTACCGCTAGCAATAAAAAAATAAAAGCCACACAAAAGCCAAGTGTGTGAGCATAAGAAAATAGCTAACAGCTAAGGTAAAAGCGGCGGGTCAGAGGTCAACAGTATGAAAAAAGTTTCGGGTAGTCTCTACATCTCTGGAGTAGAGGCTAGCATAAAGCATATGAAAGTGTCTCTGTTAAACCGCACGAAATGTAAGTGACACTTTTTTGTTATTTACAATACCATTTATAATGGTTAAGTACGGTTCAGTTAAAACACTCCGTAATTCAAAGTTGACCAGAGAATGTAAGGCATTTGGTAGATACACACAATTTTCATAAATTTGATAATGTCAAATGATTTCCAATGTGAAATATTGTTTGCTACATTAAAAAAAAGCTTCAGAACTTTACTTAAAAACTACTGAAAGATATTGTAGAGTGCACAGTTAAAAATTTAAGGGTAAATTTTATCTTTTTTATAATATTTGTGTGGTATAAACTTTTTTTATTCCAAATTATTTATAAATTTTATACCACTCAATATTATAAAAAGAATAAAACAATTATAATTTAAACATTTTATATGGATATCATGTGTAAATCAGAATATATTTTGGTTTGAAAATAAAAAATTCACCGAAACCGGGAAATTTAAAAATATAGTAGTTTCGATTGGTCTGACGAGAAAAATGGTCTGGGAAAAATTTATAAGATTTGATGGTATAAATTTTAAAACATTTTTGGTTTGAATTTATATGTACACCAAATAGTATAAAATTTAACCTCATATTTTTTACTGTGTGGTGTCCGGAGTTTATAAACTACTCTTTATCAATGAAATCGAAATAATATAAAATGGTTTATCGTCACTCTGTATTTATTTATAAGTTTTTGGGAGTTGAATCTATATTAATAAAACTAATAACATGTTTCTTTGTTTGTTAAATTCGAAATCCAGCGGAGGCAAAACAGTTCGATACCATTTTCTCCAGTGTTTCTTAACCGATTGTGAAACTTTTTTTTTAATGAATTAGTTTAGGCAGAAGTAGTGCACCGAATACTTGTTGTGGTCTTTGACCTGAAATATGAGCATTTAAAGAATATTTCTTAAATAAAACCTATACTATAAGAGATTGAAGAACATGGTGGGCAATTTAGCGAGTGCTCCGCAAAAGAACGCATGCTAGTACTGCTATTATTGGCTTCAATACACCTTCCACGATCACTGCATTGATGAGTGCTTCTGTAGGGCCTACTTTTTGAATGTTTGGAGTCTTTTCCTGCTATTTTATATAAAAAAATTTTTAAAAAATTTTTAAAAATTATTTTTATTTTTTTTTTGTCCGAGTTGGGTCTCGAACCCGGGTTCCCGAAAACTAACACAGTACATATTATATTATATGAAAATATTTATATGGAAAAACTCTAAAAGTCTTTTTTTTATATTTTTGTAAGAAGAAAATTTATAAAAAAATTCAAAAAAATTTTAAATACAGTATGTATAAACAATTTGTAAAAAAATTTAGATTTAAAAAATAAACAAAAAAAATTTTTTTTTGTCCGGGTAGGATCTCGAACCCGGCTCCCGAAAGCTTACTTTCATTTGTATTGATGCAAAATAAGCAATTGATTCTTAACAACCACGGTAGGCGAGTGGGTAAGATGTCGGACCGCTACATGAGAGGACCATGGTTCAAATCTGAAATTGTTAGTCGTTTTTTATTGCAAGTTGATATTTTTCCTTCTAACGTGACTTCTCGAAAGAGCGCTTCTGGCAGGTCTCTTTTGAGCAAGGATAGCGGAAGGCCTGACAAATTTTCCCATTTCATACAAGCAATACAACGGTGTTTGCAAGGAGTGTGGAAGGCCTTTTAAAACCTAACGCAGTCCTGCTAGAAGTCATTCGGACTCCTGCAATTGCCCACTGGGAAGTAAGAGGAATTTTTAGACATTGCTAAAATTTACAAAAAAGACTATCGTTATCTTATAAATTTAATGTTGTATATTGTTTTCAAAAAAACTCTGAAATATCAAATTTTTACTCAAAAAATACAAAACATATACAGTGAAACCTCTACTAACAGACACCTCTCTTAAGCGGACACTTCTCTTGAGCGGACAGTTTTTCCACGACCAAGTTTTTCGTCCGCTTTTGCGAACAAATTAACCTCTCTTAAGCGGACCCTCTCTTGAGCGGACGCGGACAGTATATTTTCGTCTGATTGGGCGAAAAACCTCTATTAGGCGGACGCGAACCTCCCTCAAGCGGACACAAACGTCTGTTGAACGGACGCGAACCTCTGTTGGACGGACACGAACCTCTCTCAAGCGGACACAAACGTCTGTTGAACGGATGCGAACCTCTCTCAAGCGGACACTAGCGAGAAAAGTAACTGACAAAATGTGTGTAAACATACAGAAATGAAATTGGGGATTTCCCTCACAAAGCGCCTCGTTTGTTTTTTTTTGTCATTTGCCTTGCCATCGCTTCATTGAGCTATAGAACGTTGCAGTGAATAGACATACGAGATGGCGAACCCATATGCAAAATCGTTTTTTTATAAAAATAAAAAACTTACGACAATCGACGATTTCTGAATTTCTTATGTCATGAATTACACATGTAAAATGTTGAAGTTTGTCAATTACATACTATTTTTCATGATATGAACTGAATTTTTTTTTATTTTAAACACATATGCGTTAAAAGAATACAATATAATGCGCGATTTTATTAAACACATAAATACAATAAATGTATTTTGCAGTGAAAAAATTGCCTTTGACATTTGCTCATTAATCTATAACAAAATTAAATGATATAAAACTCAGCCTCTCTATTAAGCGGACACCTCTATTGGGCGGACAAAAATGGGCTGACGGTGAGTGTCCGTCCAGGCGAGGTTTCACTGTATATATATAAATATATACATATACATATTTTATTTTTTTTATTAATTATTTACTAGTATCGCCTGCGGTCGAAATTCGACCAACTGTCTAAAAGGAAGTGTGCAAAAATTATCACTAACGTAGCGTATGTTAAGGTACTTTAGGGTAGGTTTGAGAAAGCAGAACATTAAAGATGCATATCGAAGATAACAGCACTCTTTTGTCATTTTTGTGGTGTTGAAGTTTGTGCACGTTACATAACATAAGCCCTGTACTATAATCGCATAAAAATGAACACAATCTTTATCATTCGGTTGCTTCACTGGAATAACCGCTTAGCAAAAATTTTTTCAACAGAGATTATATCGCTCCCGAGCTAACGGCTAAAGAAGCAAAGTGTAGGAGCTGGTTCTATTATTAATCTAACTAACATTTCTTTCAAACATATCCACCCTTTTCAAACATATTCACCCCCTTTTTGGGACCCCCCCCCACAAAAACTCAATAAATGAAGAAAAGTGCCGAAAATAGTTCATAGCTATTATTGCCCCCGAGGTGAGGATTCTTATACTTAGATGAGTCAAATGTATAAGATGGAAAGCAAAATGTGATTTTTTCTTGGTTCATGAGATATGGTAATTTTAGCATCTAAACAAAAATATTGTTTTATTTAAATTTTTGTTAAGATGTTAAAATATTCATATCTCATGAGACCATTAAATCCCCACCCTAATTTTTATGTTGTTGAAAAGGTAATTTTGTCAGCTTTATCATTGATTTATTTTATTTTGACTTTTTAAATTATGTCGAATCCCTACTTTGAAATCAATGACCTTACCACTAGAGATGGAACCCCCAACCATCAAAATTTCTCAAAATTTTTTTTAGATTTAAGTCTCTTTAATTACCAACGGTAGCTCAAAATTAAAATTCGGCTAAGAAACTCTATGTTAATCAAAAAAATATTTTTGTTTGAATGTTAAAATGATCATATACCTTTTTTTTTAATACATATTGTCAAAAAGTTAAAAAGCTTTAAGAAAAAAAAATTATTTCAAATCTTTAAATAGTTTCTTTGAACCCCTACTTTGAAATCAATTACCTTACCACAAGGGATGAAATCTCAAAACTCCAAAATTTCCCAAAATTATTTTTAGAATAAAGTCTGTAAATTACTTTTCCAACGACCTTTCGGTTATTACCGAATAGATTGTAATAAAATCTTGAAAATTTATTTTTCATTTAATTTATTTGCTATTAAAAGTTAGTATATTTTCACGTTAAAAATGAATAAGAATCCGTTTTGCTTTAAAAAGTTTCACTTCTTAAATTTCAATAAGAAATCTTATCAAACCAAAAAGATTTTCTTATTAAATTCCAAAAAGAAATCTTATTTTATCAGTTAGATATACTTACTCAGTATTAAGAAGATAACTTTTTAAACTAATAAGAAAATCACATATTTTTAATAAGACTTTCTTATTGTTTTCAAAGTTTTCAATAAAATAATGACAGAATTTTAAGAAAATTTTCTTTATAAAGATGTGCCACTGCCATACAAGCAAGTGGCACAGTAAAATTTGGATGTGGATTTATCATAAATCCTCATTAAAGCTTTATGAGAGTCAGCGAGCGAACGATTAAAGCTTTTGAGAGCGAGAGAATAAGTAAGCGACAATGTGCGCAAATGTGAGCATAATATTGAAAAGCAATAGAAATGACATGTAAAGATTTGATGCACGAGACATCTCAATAAATGATGTACCTGCCAACAAAATGTAGCAGAATTTCATTAGATTTTACTTAAAAAATTTAGGCAATTTTTCACTAAACTACCCTACGAACATTATATAATTTAAAGTTATTATATTTTTTTGCATTATCTCTTGTATTTTTGTTATATAATTTCAAGAATATAATATCATAAAAATGACATAATCTAGGTATATTTTGTGTGTTGACTTGGTTTTTTTTTTGCCGTTTTGCCACATGATATTTTAGTGCTATATTATTGTAAGGGCGATTCCATCAGTTGAAGCTTAGCCGCGAATATTGGTGTAAACAATATTTTTTAAGTTGTTTTTTTGCGGAAAAATTTTTTATTTAACTACTTTTATATATTTTTACTATATGAAAAGTAATCGGAAATGCAATTTTCAGTTGTGCTTTGTACAACAAAAACATTTTTTGAGTCATTTTTTGAGTAAAAATTCAATATTTTGGACCGTAAAGAATATATTCACTGACCTAACGCTACAGTTGAAACTTTTTTGTAAAGTGCTTTTATTAAAACTTTGATCAAAAAAACTTGAATTAAACATATTTAAAAATAGCGAATATATTTGCATCGAAAGACAAAGTTTTGATTTTCATGTCGTTTTTTCTCATTCTTAGGAACGATATTATATGAAAAAGTCGTTGTACCAAAAATTTCTGAAATTCTAAAGATATGTGAATATTTTTGGTATTAAAATTACTGATGATTGAATGTTTTCGTCGCGCAAATTTTTTTTTTTAAATTGTTTGCCACTGTTATTAATTTGTTATTCACTTACTTAAATAATAAATGCAATGAATAAAAAATTTTGTTATTCACTACATAAATAATTACAAATTACTATAATTATACAAATTACATAAATAATTACTACATAAATAATAGCGAATAAAATGTTCGCTATTAATTTTTTTATTAATTTTTTATTCATTATTCATTTTTTATTCATTATAAATTTCGTATTCATTTTTAATTTTTCATTCACTTTTGAATAATAAATAAAATTAAAAAAAAAATCTTGTTATTCACTTTTGAATAATGAATCAAATTAATAATAAATAAAAAATTAATAATGACTGCAAAATTAATAATGAATAACACATGAATAGGCAATGAATCAAAAAATAATAATGTACAAAAAATTAATTATTGAAAAATTTGAAATTCTTTTTGAATTGCATTCTTTGTAACTAGCATTCATATGAATAAAAAAATAATTAATTATTCTGAATAACGAAAAAAATAATAATTGAAATTAATTACTAATCAATATTTTAAAATTCAATGTGAATTAAAAATTTTATTTATAAACAATTTTGAATTCATTGGATGGATTTGTATGTCGTTATTCAGTTTTCCTTAAGATTCTAAATATATATGCAGATTTAACTGCTCTGGCTGAGTCAATCAAAAATAGTAAATATTAGTAGCAAGCAGTGAATAAGAAAAATCTGCTTCGCACAAAATAAGGAAATCATCATGAAAATAATGCAAACAAAGCAGAGATCACAACTGCTTGCTTCCAACAACAACAACAACGGAAAAAACAATTACAACATTAAATTTCTCGCTAGCTATGAGAAACCGTGCAGTGGTGATCTATGCTCTGAAGCATTGTGGAGTGAAGAGTGAAAGAGCATTGCAGAGAGAATGTGCGTGCAAGGATTGGAAACTTTTCTCTCAAGAAAGTTTTTTCATCGCTCTCACAAAAGCTTACGTATTGATCTGAAAACTATTTTTTACTTTTTAATGTTCTACGTGGCTCATCTTTATACCCAGTGGGCAAAAGCAGGTCTTTGAAGCGCTTCTAGCAGGCCATCATATGGATTTCTTAGCCCTTCCGTGCTCGTTTCCAAGCCCATAAGCTTTTTTTTATGAAACGAGAAAATTTTCTAGGCCTTCCGCTCTCGCGACTCTAAAGAAGCCTGCTAGAAGCCCTTCTTTAGAATGTACATAAGAAAGAAAAGCAATCTAAATATCTACTTGAAATAAAAAAACTGTTGACAAATTCCAGATTTGAACCAGCTTCCTCTCAGCTGGCGGTCTGGCATCTTACCTACTCGTCCACCTCAGTTGTGAACAAACTTTAGCTTATTTTGCATCATTACAAATGAAGGCAAGTTTTCGGGAGCGCGGGTTCGCAACCCAGCTCGGCCCAAAATAAATTTTTTTTTTTATTTTTTTAAAAATCTACATTTTTTTTACAAATTTTTCTGTCCATTAAACATTTTTTTGGAATTTTTTTGTAAATTTCTTCATACAAAAATAATAGAAAAGACTTAGAATTTTTCCATATAAAAGTTTTCATATAATGTGATTGCAATGTATTAGATTTCGGAGACCTGTTTTCGCGTCCCAACTCGGACAAAAAAAAAATAAAAATAATTTTGAAAAAATTTTTTTAAACAGGAAAAGACTCCAAACATTCAAAAAGTAGGCCTTACAGAAGCACTCATCAATGCAGCGATCATGGAAGGTATATTGACGCCAATAAGAGCACTACTAGCATGCATTCTTTTGCGTATCGCTAGCTAAAATACCCACTGGGTAATATATAATCTTTGGTGTAGGTGTGTAGCAGCATACGAGCTTTTAATGTAAATGCATACTTTTAGGCTTAACATTTTTCAGGAAAAACACTGCAATAGTGGCAAAAAGTTATTATAGTTTGAGCAAGTTAGGTGCGGAGTAGCATACTTGCCTTTTATGTATTAAGATTGTGGTCTGGTGCAACATAGCTTCAGTTAGTACTTAACCCTTAGCTGGTACCCCTGGTCTGTGGGACCAGAACAAAAAACAAAAGAATATATTTCCCTTATTATTAAATTCAAAATTCAAGTGAACTCAATTCAAATACTCAAAATAATTCAAAAAATTTTTTCTGAATAGAAAAACAAAACTTTATTCAAAACGTTCCTAAAAAAAACAACATGAAATTCTAACTAAATTTGTGTTTTTTAGCATTTTAAGTTGGTGTGGTGCCTGAGACCAAATGTACTGTTAGTGTGATTTTTTTTGAGGTGCACCAGTTAAGGATTAATATTAAATAAACCAACCTAAGCAACAAAGGGTTTTGGATCAGTGAGTAGCGTGTAGAACTATCAATCGAAGGGTTATGGGTTCGATTCTCACAGCTTACGAAGAAATATTTTTTAATATTATTGTAACAGCAAGCAATACGTAACAATTCTAAGACGGCTGTTGGAAAAAAACCCGTCTAAAAACGATGGAAAACAGTATCGAAAAAAGGTGACATTTTTGATATTTTACTCAAGAAAATCTCAAAATGAGGCTTCGCTTCAACAATTTAGCTCTAAAAAAAGTCCAATTAACCTAAGTAAAAACAAAAACCAGAACATGACATTTTTTGTTGTCCGCTACACGTAAAATGTCCCTTATATCATTTAACCCACTGCTTGGGAGCTGTCAAACTAACGTTATTCAATGGTTCGCATACATCAGGATATACTTGTTCTTCAATTGTGGATTCCATTATCAGAATTCAAATGAAAATCATGCATTTCTTTTTTATATATATTTTTACAATAAAATAATGTCAACAAATATAATTCTACTTACTTGTTTGCGTGTGCACACATGTGTAGCACATTCCTTACCACATGATGCGCTTGTTTATAAATCTAATGTTTCTGTATCCTGATTGCCTTCAAACACATTTCCGTTTCCGTTTGCACTTCAAGTATTCTTCGTTTATTAAGTTCACTTAATGTCCAGCTGTGTCGTCGTCCATTCACTTTTGAGTAATGAATTTTTTTCAAGTCATTTTCACTTGTGGAGCATATTGCTTAAACAATAGCAACAACACAGCATAATCCAAAATAACATCATGAAGTTTCTGTAATAGAAAAACAAAAACAAAATCATGAAAATAAAAAATATGAAAAAAAAAATAAATTGTGAACAAACACATTCAAAAGTACATCAAGTGTGTATGAAGCACATAAAGAACAAGAAAAACAACAATAAAAGCTTAATAAATAAAAGAAAATGAAAAAAAAAGTCAAATAAAATCTAACAACAAGCAAAACAGGAGTGCTAACAACAACAACAACATCAGCAGCAGCAGCAGCAGCTGCCGTTACTTGGTGCAAATCAGTGACAAGTACAAATCACCAGAAATTTATTTGTTAAATGTTGAAAAAAGTCACATTTGTTTTGGCCAACAATGCAATGTGCCAAATGAAGAACATTCGTTTAATCCGATATAATAAAGGAGCTTTTTTAAAAAGTTGTTAGGTATGTATGTTTTTTATATTTTTATCATGTGTCAGAATATTTCTGCTGAAGCTTTAAAATAAAGTTTGATAAAATTTGGAAATAAGGCAAATGCAGCACATTTTGACAATTGAAGGGCTTACTGCAAGAACATGATTAGCTACATAAAAAATATTTTGAAAAAATCGACTCTAAAGTTTTGAAAAAGTCTATTTTTGTATGAAGAAATGGAATTGAACATGGAAACTTTTACAAAAAAATTACAAAATTCATAGAAAATAGCCTAAATCTCTTCAGTGGTTGTTGGCAATGCATTGAGTAATGTATTCAGCTTAAAAAATTTATTTTTTAGATCACGTTATTGCAATAAGCCCTTCAATTTCTTTCAAAAAAAAAAAGCACAACTTCCCAGCAAAATTTTTAATACAAATGTGACATGCATTCTTAGGGACACTGCTTCCAGAAGGCATTCTATAGATCCAATTGTTCTATAGATCTTCTCTTAGCCTTATCGAGAAGTGCTTTCAAGAAGCATTCTCATAAACCACTTCTCGAAGTCATTCAAATAGCATTTAAATTCAATTAAAGTAAAAAAAAAAAAATATATATATTATAATATATCGTCATTGCGCGTGCAATACCGCGTATCCGCCGTACGTTTTCATATACTCATACGCGGTATTGCACGCCCAACGACGATATGTTTTAGATATTTTCCGTGGGATTTTTTTAAACCCCCAACAAAACGCAACCACTTCCTACTTCAAACACAAAAATGTGCCTTGAACTTCGGGAAAAAGGTTATTTCACGTGGCTTTTTTTAAACTCCCCACACAACCCAAACAATTTTCATTTCCAACACCAAAATCGAGAGAAAATCATGAAAAGGGCTACTTTCCGTGGGATTTTTGAAACCCCTTAACCACAAAAATTATTTCATCCATGAAATGGTTTCTGAAATTCTTCTAAAAAAACACCTACTTTAATTCTTTCATTTAAGGGCTCAAAGAAATCTTCCTTTGAAAAAATTCTGGAAGCACTTCTAGAGAAGACTAAGGAAAGCATTCCTCCCAATGACATGGAATTCAAGACTTTCTCTTCCACTTTACCTTCTTTTGGAAGCACTTCTTTTGCTGGGTTTCAAGAAAAGCTCTACATTGTCATCATTAAAGCAATGCTCTCCAGGAAATTATAATAAAAGCTAGCCATACACAATACCAAGCGCGTACGCAGGGAGAATTTTGGGGGTTAAACCCCCCTGAAATGAACGAATTTTAACGAGCTTCGAGAGAATCGCTCATCACAACATGGCAGCTGTTGTGTGTTTATAGTCACGACAAAGATCTTTAAAAAAAACAACTATATTTAAAGCATTTATTGTGAAAAGACTAATATATAGACATTAAAAAAAATTTTAAGCACACTGAGGGAATATGTGTTTAAATTTAATATTTGTACAGTTCAATTTAAAGCAAAAGTTTTCTTTCAAAAAAATTTTTTTAAATATACTTTTATAGAAACATTTACAGTTTAAAAAAATTGTTAAAAAAAAAACTTTAAAACAAAAACTTAAGTATTGAAAACAAATATTATAAAAAATAATTTTGTTTATTATTATTATTTGTTATTATTTATTTACTAATCATTTTAGTATAAGAACAAGTTCTTTTAATATACAAAGTAATATAATTCGCAATTAGCGACCAATATAATCCCTCGAATACAATATTTTAACTCCATTCGATGAAGTTTGCGTTTTATTGCGGCTTAAAATATTAAACTATTTTAAATATTAAAATAATAAATTAGTTTTTATTTCATTTAATGTTCATTATTTGTGAAACCAATTTAAAAAATATTTTCACTCAATCAAATGTAAAATCGGGGTTTTGCTACGCTTGGTCTCAATTGTCTGGCAATTATTGTCAAAGATTCTACTGCGCATAATTGTTCAATTCAATCTCAAATAGCGACATATTTTTTATTATTGCAAAGAATTAAGAAGCATGGTAGAAGAATAGAGGTAGTCGCACGGCTGACAGCTAACTACCATAACTGTCAAAAGGCAACTGACAGCTCATACAAAATCTGCAACCGATGAGAATGCGATGAGAAAGAAAAAATTAAAAAGAATCTGTCATGGCTGATACTATTTTGCTTTTTTAATTTTTTATTGGTCAATCAATTAAAATAGGATCTTGTGCAGCTTGGATTTGGATGGTGGTGGATGGTTGTGGATGGCAAACTACGTTTTCTTGGAAGTGTCTATACCACACACGAGCATCTTTTTTATAATTTTTGGAACATGTTCCGTCGTTGTCTTCTAGGCTCGTCAGCTGGAACACGTAAACTCCGGTCATTTTCCTTGCCCAAATGTTTTTTGGCACAACACGCACTTCATTTTAATTAAAGTAAAAATAAGTTTTTAAACGCAACACAAAAATATCCAATAGAAGTAATTTAATATTTCGCTATTATCTTTGTTTTCTTTAAAAAAAAATGATTTTGACAATTCTGGTAGTATTGTCAAAGAGATATTGCCACGAGACTACCTGTATTATTCTACCATGTTAATAAGAAAAAATTATAAAAAAATAAATAAGTTTATAGCTGAAAAATTAGTACGTTTATTCTAAATTTTGTTTTGTGGAAACAAAAAAGCCTTAAATTTAAATTTGAAATTTTTTTGTTTAATTTTAAAGTATGTTTTTATTTTCAGTGTAAATAATAAAAAATATTCAAAAAGAAATTTCTTGTTTTCATCATTAATTTTTATTTATTTTTTTTTTTTTTTATATCAGCCGGTGCAAGATATTTTGGGTACAATTTATCGGAGACAAAAAAATCACAAAACATGTACTATGAATAATTTTTTTTTATATTATTTACGTAAAAAAATTTTCAAGTTTCGATATATTGTAGTCTTTAACGCTAGTTAAATTCGTTGAAAAATTTTTTACGTCATAACTTCTAAGCCCTTAAAAACACACTTTCATTTCATATCTTTGGAAAGGTAATGAAACGCAAAAAAAAATGAAAACAATGAAAATTAAAAAAAATTATAACGCCTTTTGCTGGCTTGGTATTAAACTTCGAAATAAATAATTGGACATGTAACTGCAATTTTTTCAAAAGTTTTATATTTATTTCTCAAAATAAAATTTCCAATGCTACCTTATTACGAAAATCGCATTTAAATTGACTGAGATACGATGCCTCAAAATAGACCTTATATTCGCATTCGCATGGCTATGGGTCCGCGAAAAAAATCTCGGAACCTCAAACTCCGGATTTGGTTTCCTAAACAATAAACTAATCTAAGCACAAAATTTGAGCCAAATTGGAGATGGTCAGTGCAACTGATATTACACTTCAAAGTGAAATGGGCGACATATTGAAAACAATTTGTTCCTACTTTGACTAAATATGTTTAATGCAAATTTTTTTATAACATATTGTGGTTAAAGAAATTGCTTGAAACATTTTTTTAAATTTTGTGTGATAAATCATGCATTGATATTAAAGGAATTGTGTTGAATTTAAAAAAGGGATGATTTTTTCAGTGTATATATTGATTTTGACTAATATTTTCAACCCCATATTTGTAGGCCAAAGTTGTCGGTTTCAGTCTCTTCAAGCGAACCCTCGTTTTTGTTTTCAAAGACTCAAAACATGCATGAGAAGTAAAACTGGAGAAGAAAGGCTCAATGGGTTAGCTCTTCTAAATGTTCACAGGGATGTTGAAGTGACCACGAAAGAAATTTTAAATTCACAAGCCCTAAATAAAATATATATTATTATTATATATATTATATAATATAAAAAATTATAATAGGTCTTAACAAAAAAAACCCCCCGAAATTTTTATTGGGTACGCGCCTGCACAAACAATCCAATTGTCAATTGAGTCTTTCAATTGAATTGATTCTCAGCCACACACTGTTTATACTTATTTGAAAGGCTTTCTTTCAACTGTCAAATATATATTATTAGTTTAGAATTAGTTTAGACTCAGTTGACGATTGAATTGTATTGTGTATGGCTCGCATTAGACTGTGGTCCAATCCATGCACTATTTTGACACTGTTTCAATAAAACTCTATGCGCTTATCCACCGACAATATTTCGTGGATTAAAATTGGTTTTATTAAATTTATAAACATTAATGCAAATGAAGCCACTCGAAATCAATGAACCAAATTGAAGCTCTAGTTCGCTCTAGAAATTACCAAACCAAATTAAAGCTCTAGTTTTGAGCAATAAAGCTGTTTTGAAACTAAGATGAAGTGAGTCAAATGAGCCAAGTGACCCAATTGAAAAAGCGGAGTCTCTACTCGAAGACTGACACTTTTTCATTTAAACTCTTTGAAAAACACGCCGAAAATAATAAAAAAATATTATGACAACACTAAGTACTATTGTATTGTATTGTATTGTATTTTATTTTATTGCATTGTATTGTATTGTATCGTATTGTATTGCATTGTATTGTATTGTATTGAATTGTATTGTATTGCATTGTATTGTATTGTATTGCATTGTATTGTATTGTATTGCATTGTATTGTATTGTATTGTATTGTATTTTATTGTGTTGTATTGTATTGTATTGTATTTTATTGTATTGTATTGTATCGTATTGTATCGCATTGTATTGTATTAAAAATTGTAACAAAAGATCGTTTGGTAGACAAAACCTTTTTTATAATTGATTCGAATGAGCCAATTGAGCCAAATTCGCTTGCAAATAAGCTTCTGGTCACAGGCTCTATCGAAGCCGAATCGCAGCTTCAGCTGTCTAATATTGAAATTTTCTAACCTTATCGAAGTTCATGTGTTAGTTGGGTAAAATACTTAATATGTGCCCAATGGAATCTATGAAATTTTTCTTATAAGAGATTTACTCTATGAAAGTAAAAAGTTTCAAGACCAAACCAAACCCTACCATTTATGAAGCCAAGCTTTTTAAAAATATTTTTCTATTAGAAATTACATATTGTTTATTGGTTCAAAAAGTTGATTACAAAAATTTACAAAAAATATGAACGCTGGTTTGGCTCCGGCTGACTTTTTTCTATTTCAAAAACTCAAATTCCATCTACGAGGCACCATCATCTGGAAGTTGTTTCCAAAAAAATGCGTTTAAAAAACAAATTTAACGACAGATCACGCCGAAACTCAGCATCAGCATAGAGGACAGTTGTGCCAACTTAGTGATAAATAGAATTTTAACAACACCGTTTCAGTAGGCTTTTGATATTATCAGCAGTTCCCGGTACTTTCTTGACAGAATGTTTTGCGGTGAAAAGGTGGTAGTCCACCCTGTGACCTTAACGTAAACTTTTTAATGTACAATCGGAAAAGGTTAAAAGAGTTTTTTAAAGACCTTCAAGCATAAGGCTCTTCTGTTATTTAAATTTTTTAAATCTTATAGAAATCTAAAATTTCTTTTGTGCACTTAACATAATTTACCGTTGTGCTGACAAGTGAAGAGCATAAAATAAAATAAAACTGCATTCAAATTATTGCAATTTTTTTCAAACATCCTGCAGGCATGAAAAGCTCATAAAAATGCAAAAATTTCAACTTAGAACTGTGACGCCGCTACCAACTCAATCTACTACCATTCTGGCTTCATACCTCATCAACTCAAGCACAAAGACAAAATCTTTGATTCACTTCAGTTGCACTAAAAAGCTCAACAGCTCAGTTGGTGGGTTTCAAGAGGTGCTGCATCATCAGCAGCAGCAATGCAAGCCAGCGACCAAAGTCTCTGGATGACAATAAGTAGCCTCAAGGATCTTATCTTTTGAAGCAAACGATAGACTGTTGGTGAATGGCATGAACGCAGGAATATCTTGAAAGTTGCTCCCACACACACTCACACAAACAGATACGAGAACTTAGACATTGCTACTGAATCCTTGAAGTTTGACAACATGGAACCATCCGGCGAAAATTTGTACTAGCTAAGTTTGAAGAAAATTGCTTATTAGTTTGGAGTGTGGATTTTTTTTATGAGTCAAGAGCTTTTCAACAACATAAAATCAGCGTGGGTTACAGTCAAGGTAAAGTTGGCCAGATGGAGAACATCTAAAAAGGGCCACAATTTTAAGCAGTTGAGTTTTATTTGCTCACATTTACAGCTGAGTATGCTGTAGGAACGAAACTTTTTTGGGCATATAACTCTACATGCAAAATTTTTGTGTAGAGTCAAAATTTTTGTGTGGAGAAAAAGTACTTGACAGATTCATATTTTTATTGCTGCAATTTTATATCCTATAAAAAAAAGACTACACATTAATAAAATATATAAATGCAAAAATAAATTTGTTAAATAACAAATTCAACACTTAAACATACTTACTGCTTATTTTTTATTGTTGAATGGCAAATTTCCGCGCCAATTAAATGTACGGACACATAATCGACAGCGAAACTTTAAAATTTCAACTCTCCACTCACGAATGGAAATTTGGCAACATAGCAACAATTTTCGCTTCTACAGCGTACTAGCTGGCGAAAAAAATTTCGCTGCCTGCTCGTTGTCAAAAATCTCAATGTATTTCTTATGGAAATTTTTTTTGTTCCTACAGCATACTAAGTTTATTGATAAAAACTAAACTGCTGCTGCTATTCTATGTAAAATTCTATGTAGACTCCAGTTCTTCGATATATGTTCAAGGTAAAGCATTTATAAAGTGATGATTATTTTCTAGCAATTTTGTCACCCCTTTTTTATGAAAAAATTTTTATGCAAACAATTAAATTTATATAAGACATTTTTTTTTCGCAGATAAATTTTTCTGGAAATTATATTATTATATTATTTAATAATAAATTTATTAAAAAACAAATTTTTTTTTTTAATTAAAAACCAATCCGAAAATTTATTTTTTACTTTGTCGGAGTAACTGATTCATAAATGTTTTGACATAATAATAGTGAAAAAAAATATATCCAATATATCAAATATATCAAATCAAATATATCAAATATATATATATATTTGAAAATCGTTTGTGGTACCAATATCTGTAGTCTCTGAGGAATCGGGGGAAATATATATGTAAGTATGGAAAAAAATATTTCTTGAGTTCGTAGTTTTTTCTTTCTCTTAAAATTAAAACAAGTACGAAAAATGTGGCAATCGTTAAAAGCCACATTAATTTCTAATTTTTTAAGCCCAATTTTATGAAAATATCTTGTAAATTGTGCTGACACGACTTTAAAACTTTAACGGGTTATTTTTCACCCATTCGTCGTCAAAGGGTTAATATGGCAAGACTACGTGGGCGCCAGGTACTCATCAAGGAGAAAAAACTTTAATGACGTCAATTTGTATGGGAGGTGGGCGGAGTTTTTATTAAATTTTGCCAAGTTTCAAACTCAGAGTAGAGATGAGCGATTTTTTGATACCAGTGATATTTAGTCACCGATTGTGATTATAAAATCGCTGGTAGCTGCGGTGATTAAAAACTTTCAGAAATAGTGATCAGTGATTGATATAACGATTCGTAATATAAACAGTGATTTCTTACTTTCGAGAATTTTTTGTTTCTGTCCAAGGTTCCTTTATAAGGTTGTGGCACTTGAGAGAAATGCGCTCTTTTTCCGCCTTTGCTTGAACTGTCACTGTGCTTTACTTTGTTCTATGCATTCATTTTCTTGATTTCTTTACAGCCATTCTGACTGTTCGACCAAGCTCGCTCTCAAATGCCACAACCTTGTCAATGAGCCTTGTTTCTGTACAAATGCTTTCTTTTTTTTAAGATCCGGAACAGAACCAAAGCGGTTGACGGCTGGCGGTCCTCTTGCTGCTAAATTCGCTGATAGCCCGTCCAGAATTGGAGCGGTTGCGGTTGTCGGATCAGGGTTGCGCATATTGGGAATGGTACAAATTATATTAGGGGTATTCACGATGTGGTTTATATGTGATAAATTTTTACAAAATGTACAATACTTGCAACTTGTTATGAGCGAACCTTCACTAAAGTATGATTTTTTTTTTTTTTGAATCAACTAATTTTTGTTTGTACTTTTGTTTGGAAATATTAATTTCAATTATCATTTAAGTAAAGGAAATCATACAAAAATTGAAACGAAACACTATATTATATTAATTTTTAAAAAATAAACTCACAGCGTAGTCGGTAGCTTCCTCCATGCTAAGTAGAAATGCTTTTGCGATCAGCTGATCTAATACACAACGAAATTTACAAAGAATACAATAGGGTTCCGTCGTTGTATTTTTGCCACAGGGTTGTATTTTAACACAGTGCATTTTGTTTTTGTAATCTTACAAAATTTACTACAAATATCGAGTTTATCAAAAATACACAATACAAGGCCAAATACACCACATCGTGAATACCCCTATTATATTTTGCTTTGAATTTACATGAATGCAACACAGACACAAAACTGGAACGTCAGATCATAGTAAAAACTAAGAAAATATCAGTGAACGCACCCAATCTTTACCAAAAATATGGCAGCATTTATGTCACTCAGAGAGAGAGAGAGAGAGGGAGAGAGAGCCGCTGGTCGTCAGGGAAAAAAATATAATAGATTCGATTCTGGCCACAGATTCGACCGGCAAATTAAAGTAGCTTTTGATATAATTTTAGAGCCCGAAAAGAATCAAAAGTCGTTACTACCGGCGATCCTCTCTGGTCGCCAGACACACAGAACCCGTCCATAATGAAAGCGATTGCGACTGACGATGCAGGGTTGCTTTTATATAGCATAGTTTTGTTAGCAGCAATGTTTTCGATTTTGTGTAAGTGAAACAGAAACAAAAAAGAAACGTGAGAACATAGCAAAAACTATGAAATTGTCTTTGAACATACCCAATTGTTTGCAAAATATGGCACCACTATTTGTACTCAGAGAGGAAATCGCCGGTCGTTAGAGAAAAAATAGAATAGATTCTATTCAATTTTACTCTAGCGATAAGTCGCTACGACTCTTGCTCAGCGATTTCATTTTAGACGGCTTCGTTAACTTGCATGTGTTCTGTTGTGTGTTAGACATCACAAGTCGTTACGACTTTTGGTTCTGTTCGGGCTCTTAGACTGAGAAATTCTTAGGGGTCGTCCATAAACTACGTTACTGATTTTCCGGTTTTTTCTACCCCCCCTCCCCCTGCGTTACTTTTCGTAGTGCTTTTCAAAACCCCTCCCCCCCCATAAAGTAACGTGACATATGAAATTAATTCATTCGAATGATTATATATTTTGACTAGCTCTGACAATTTTCACTAGTATTAGTGTCTAGTATGACTAGATACATTAAAGGAACAATTGGAAAAAAATCAATAATTAATATCATCTGTAAAAGCTATTCCATCTGCGATCCAAGATTCGATGCTCTCTCAATCACTGGGATAGAAGAAGCTGGTAGCTTTGTTGAGGATTCTTCAAAATAGAATTTTTCATCGGATTCTATGTCGACCCATTCAGGTGAATCCTCATTTCTAACACAGAGAAATTCACCTGGTCTTTGACAGAGTACCCTTAAAGGCTGCACCCGAGCTGTACCAAGTTCTGTGTTTTTGTGTAAATGCTTTCTGAAAATTGATTTATTTAAATAGTATGTTTTATTCCGATTTATTGTAAACGATATAATACAAACTTATGACAATTCATAGAAGTTTTAAAAACGAAATACAAGTCGCAGGTAGGACACGACCTTGAACCGATTTCTTCTTTCTGAGAAGGACAGTACATGTCATACGGTATCTCCTTTGATCAAGAACATTCAGGCCTTAACGTCAAAGCCTGTCGCAAAAGCAAAGACCCAAATTTTTCAGACTTGTGCTGAGATGGTGAAGGAATACCAAAAGGTTCCTGTGTCGAGGGAAAAGGCGGTGGAAGAAATCGTTGAAACAAAAGTTAACCATCAATTTAGACGACCAAACATAAACATGTAAGGTTAAAAATTTTTGAAATGATTGTGTTGTTAATTAGAGGATTTTTCGTCGATTTTTTTAATTTTTGGTAACGTTACAATATCTAAACACCTCCCCCCCTACCGTTACTTATCGTAGTGCATTTCAAAACCCCTCCCCCCCCCCTAAATTGGTAACGTAGTTTATGGACGACCCTTTATAATTGCAAATGAATTTTCAATTGTCAATTAGCAGAATAAGTCGATAAATTTATTACGTATTATGACGACTTTTTGTTATTGTTTTTTTTTTACTTTTAACAATAATGTTTAATGAATTTAAAAATATACTACACATTTTTATTTTAAAAATTAATAACTGAAAGAAACTAGGAAAAATAAACGATATATCGTCGGCCTAATTCTAATACGACGTAAGTCAAAATTATCTATTATTCAGGAGGCAAAGAAAACTGCTTATTATTTTATTTGTATGAAGTCCATACGATAATGTACTGTTTCAAACGTTCTAACTCCCTTTTTTCATACAAATATTAAAAACCAAAAAGGGCATAGATGTAGTTTTGACCAATCTACCTAAACCGCTAATAAACGTTACTTTGTCCAATTTTGACTTACATCCTATTAGAAATAGGACGACGATATAGTACTATATAGGGGCTAGATTGGATAGATTAAGTGTAGCTCATCAACAGCAGAAATGGCACTGCACACTACTTATGCCTGTTACTATTCTCATATTTCTGTACATTAATCTATGCTATCAAGTTCAGGTTGGCCTCATTGTCCTTATGCTCCTTATTTGTCCTGAGTTTTAAGATGCTCACCAGCAAACAGTGTAAAGTAAGTTGCACTTATTACCGCAAATAAGCAATAGAGCTGCAGGAGCCCATACTTGACACTAAACCGGAAGAACACAAAGCCAACACACACCCATGTACATACACATATGCACTCACATACGCTTTTATATATGCTGTTAATAGACCTCATTGCACTCAGTACTTCATTCACTCACTCATTTTGTTTTAAGCTTGGGATGTCAGTATAAATTGTTGATGTCCGTGTTGCTGTTGTTTTGCTTTTTGATGTTGCTGACTTCAACATAACGATGGTTGTTAGCAATTTTTTCTGCTCTTGGTGTTTGGTTTTGTGGTTCATTTTTTTTTTTTCTTTGTATATTTCTTTTACTATGCTTGTATTTTGCCATCATATAAAAGTGATTATCAAGCTCTTACTTAATATTGTCCTTAAATGCAGATCCTTCTGCCACTTCCATGGGATTTTTGTGGCTTTCATAATAAATTTGACTTTCATGTTGAAGTAGTCGAAGGATTAGTTGTTGTTGGTTAGGTTGTTGAACATTTTCGCAAACATTAAAAATAGTTGTTAGCCAAAGGTTGATACGTGTTCTAATGACCAGCCATAAACTGGAATGCGCTTGTCAAGGAATCCATTTTGAGTTTACGGCAATTAAGAGGAGAGTAGTTCTTTGACCAATGCTGGTTGAGACCGCAAAAGCTTCTTAATGGGTAAATATTCAGTTGGAATCATTTTAATTTAAATTTATTTAGTTTCAGATGAGTATAATAAGAGATCAAGATTTGTTTATTTAAAATTAAAAGTGTACTGCAATGTGCCTGGTGAGTGCTCTCATGTGCCACATTGGAACAAAAATATAATTCTTTTAGAGATGTGATGTGCTAGAATTGTGTTTTAACCTTTTAATTAAAACTATTAATTAAAAATTACACTGTGCGGCACGAAAATCTGTATTTAATAATTTCAACGTTTTTCACATTTTTCATTTTAATATGATGAATCTCGTGGCAACATCCGTTTTTCCACTTTACCGAAGACTTTAGTTCAAATTTTTTTTTTAATTACTCCAGACATGCACTCATTTGCATGTTGAGAACTCTTGAACCATTAGAATTTTCATTTTAGTTACTTCAGCAAAGTTCTTTCTTTAAATCATGCCAACAAATATAATATTGTTCAACAAATATATAACGAGAAATCATTTAAAATTGTCTTTAAACCTTTAATAAGCGACATATTGTCGGCCTTTGTAGTCTAGTGGAGAGTTAAAACAAAATTTTAAGCTCAAAAAACCAAATATTTTAATGAAATTGTCACTTTCTGAAAAGCAGGTGAAAATTTTTATCATAATTTATTATTTTTGAACTTCAAATTTTGTTTTGAAATTAAAAAATATAATAAACACATAGAGATATTAAAAATACTGTGTAACAATTGTTACTTTCCCAGAATAGGACCTTAATTCATTTTTTTTAACATGCATTTTATAGTTTGTCAATACTAAAAATAATGCTTGAATATAGAATTTAGAATTCAATGCATGAGTGAGAAGCCTTATTGCTTGCTTCAAGCATAGAAGATTTGATATGTTCTCTCCATGTAAAGGTTAGACTAGAGTTGAAATCAAGCAAAATTACCTGACTTTTAAACTAACCTTGTTTTCGTATAACGCTATATTTCACAATCATATAATTTAACAAATATTAACTTATAATTTTATGATTTATTATCGAAATTAAATTTAATATCTTTCCACAAAACCAAATACCTTCCCAAAAACACTCCTCAAAATTATTGCAGCGAATCTCTGCCAAAAAAATTATTGTTACTCATTCAATTCATACAATAAAAATACGTATAGTACTTACGTATAGAAATAAAAACCTTCACGTCTAAATTGCTTTAGTTTTGTTCTATCTATTCAATTCATTATTTATTGCCACAATCAGTGCGCAAATAAAGTAAAATGGTTTTTCTGTCAAGAACAGCTGTAATAACAAATGTTGAGGACAAGTCCAACAACAACAACAACAACAACATGAGTACAATGACGGTCATGGTCAGTAGCTGTATTTATAGACATTTATTGACAACAAATGCTAGTTGACAGTATTTGTTTGATGTTTTTGTTTTTGTCTTCTACTTGTTCCACTTTATTATAAGCTGAGAGCCAGAAATATTATTTTAATGCAACATTTATTTTAGCCAACTATTCTTGACTGCAAGCAATGTTGCCAACGCAGCGCACATCTACTAAATAAACCATAAAAAGGGAAGTAATAAGAAGCTATGCATGCAGCAGTGTCACATTGGAAAGTACTTGATTTGTTCCCACACGCCAACAAACACACTTACACACTCACACACACACACACAGACACACTTATGGATTTAATGTTTTTATATATGAACTTGCCATAAAAACCCTCTCGAGTGTGCTTGTGTTGAGCATTTAAAAAGACGCAAAGTGGCAACGCCGACACGAGATACTCGTACGAATACGAGTACATAAATGTAGCTCAGGCCATAGAAGTGTGTTCAATGTCCTGCAATGCAATGTTTGTGTGTGGCAAAATGTGCACATGCATTAGACTATGCTTGTGTGTGTGATTGTTGAGAGTGTTTGTGCGAGCAAAAACATTAATGGCTGCTCAGTGTTTGATAATGAATTGCCAGACATTTATAATTTATTAGCTTGTCAAATTGGCTCAACGTCTGGTCATTGTTTGGCCAGACATGCTGCTGCTTTCTCCCTGTCAGCTAGAATCTTTGCCAGTTGTCACAACTAAGCACAAAGTTTTTAATTGTTCAAAGTTATTTTTTATATCCTTTAAACTTTAAATCCATGTTAAAGTTTAGCTGTTAATTACAAAAAAAGTTTGTGGTGTTTCTGTCAAAAAATTTGCGTTTTTGAAAACTCTTGTAAGAGTAACCGCCCTTTTTTGGCAAAGTAACAATTGTTACCCAGTATTTTTAATATTTCTTTGTGTTTGTTGTAATTTTTGTTTTCAAAACAAAATTTGAAACTTAAAAAATTACATTTTTTAATGAAATTGAAAGCACTATCAGAAAATCAGATGACAATTTTTATCAAAATGTATTATTTTTGAGATTAAAATTTTTTTTTAATCAAAAATTTACTACAAACACATAAAAATATTAAAAATACTGGCTAACTATTGTTACTCTGCCAGAATTAGGGCTGTAAGAAGAGTTTTTAAAAAAAGTGCTTTATTCTATGTGCACTTTTTTACGAAGGTCTTCTTGTTTTATAGCATATGGGTCATTCCATATGAAATTAACCAACTTTTAAGTTGCATCTCTCAGATTTGTATGATTTTTTTTTTTTTTTTATGTGGCCGAATAAGAGCCTGAAAATTTTTGTTCTGCTGCTCGAGCAAAAGACGCCATTTCAAATCGTCTAATTCTGTTGATTGTTGCCGAAAAGGCTGGTTGGATCCCACTTCTGATGTCAGAATAACAGGAATTGAAGCCGGAGTATTTGATTCATTCATCATTTAAACAAATTTAATGTATTTTTCTATTCTTTTATTTTGTTTTTTTTTTTTTTAAATAATTATACAGCGAAAACGTGACGACAGATTCAAAGCTTATTTCTCATCTAAATTTAAATTCATGACGTTCTTAAATTTTCTATTCAATACTTGCTGAACAGTTTCACCCAAACTACTTAACTTGATGTTAACTGAGTATATTGGATATCGTTTGCTACACAGTGTCTCGCTGCGTCATATATATATATATATGTATTTCCGATACGGTAACACTTTTACTAAAAACAAATAGTTTTACTAGTATTATATATACTCTTTAATTCATATGTATAAACTGTTTTCTAGAATAGTTCGATGTCATATGCTGACTGTAGCTATAAATAAAAATCTACAAAAAATTAAAGCTTACTGTACAACAATAACTACCAAGCAAATCTACAACAACAACGCAAAGAGAATGATAAGATCCCAGCGGTTGCGCAGCGTTAGAGGGGATGAACCGAATTGGCGGCGGAAAATATACAACACTTTGTTTGCTATTTTTTCTGTTTGCCTGCTAGCAAGATCTAAAGTGGAGGGAGGCATTAAAAGAGACTTCAAAGCTAACTACTGAAATAAAGTGAAATTTCAATTTTTCATATTTGTATTTTGTTTGACTGTCGTGAAGTCTCTTTTAATGCCTCCACTTTAGATCTTGCTAGCAGGCAAACAGAAAAAAATAGCAAGCAAAGTGCTATTTTTCGCCGCTAATACGGTTCATCCCTTCTAACGCTGCGCAACCGCTGTGATCATGTCATTCTCTCTGCGTTTTTGTTGTAGATTTGCTTGGTAATTGTTGTTGTGCAGTTAGATTGAATTTTTTCGTAGATGTTTTTTGTAGCTACAGTCGGTATATGACAATCGAAGTATTTTTATAACACTTTATATATATATATATATAAAAACACTTACACAAAAAAACTGCAAAATAAAATTATATTTACAGTTGTAATTGACTAAATTACAGTCAGCTTATAACAAGCGTTCTATTTCTTACCGCCTAATGTTGTAAATCGAAAACGGAAACAAACGACAAGTAAGATACGAGATGCAACCCTTTTTCTATACGAAATTCTATTGCTTCTCGTGTCTTGCTTGTCTATACGAAATTCTATTGCTTCTCGTGTCTTGCTTGTCGTTGGTTTGCGTTTTCAATTTACAACACTAGGTGGTTAAACTGTTTACGTACATTTATTATATTAAATTATATATAATTTATATACTATATATATTTCTTATATATTCTTATTTTAATACACAACACAATCTATATATAGCGTGCATGTTTATTGTGTTATTATATAAAAAGACATAAATAAGATTTAAATTTTTAAATTAATTCAATAATGAAATAATTTAAATAAATGATATGAATTATATGTATATATTTTTGATATGGTACTACATTTAGTTAAAAAAAATAGTTTCATCCGTTTATACAAAATTTTAAAAATTGATTTAAACCCTTATCTATTGTAAAATAAGTCAGGTGTCATATGCCGACTGTAGCTACAAAAGAAATCTAAAAAAACAATTCCAGCTAACTGTACAACAACAATTACATGGAAAAACTACAACAACAACGTAGTGAGAATGGAAAGGTTCACAGCGGTTGCGCAACATTAGAGGGGATAAACAAATCGGCGTCAGAAAATAAGCCGCATTTTGCTTACTATTTTTTCTGTTTGCCTGGTTGCAAAATCTCAAGTAGTGGAATGGCAAAATTAGACAAGGTAGTCTTAGGACGGAGAGCCGGTGACCGAAACTGTCAAAACGAAGTTGACATTTCATACAAAATCTGCAGCCAATGAGAATGCAATATGAAAGCAAAAATTGGCCAAAATACCAAAATGGCTGAATTTCTCACTAAGAAAGAGAACACATTCAGCCCTAACACTACCTTGTCTAGTTGTACTATGAGTGGTGGTACCAAAAGGGGCTTCAAGGCCAGTCACACGAAAACCAAATATCAAACATTTTAAATTTATTTTATTTTAACCTGCAGCAGCTCTACATACACATTGAAAAAAACAGTATCATTCAATGTTTCGCAGCAGAGCAAAGGGAGGGAAAAACGATGTGTCAGCAGAGGAACTTATTGATGGTTGCTTGCTACATTTGCTGAGCGCCTGGTAGTCAAGATCCAAGAGCGTCATTTAAAAACCTACTCGCTGTCTGTATTGATGACGAGAGTTACTCGCAAAATGACGATGACGCAAACCAACGATTTACCCTCTACCAAAATTGTTCGACGCGCCTAAAGAAGTTTTCACTTCAAAAAATAACGAAAGTGCTTGAGTTTGTGTGAGCGTGTGTGTGGCCCAACGATCTCCCGGTGCATGGGCTTTCTTTGCTGGTGAACGTCCTCCAAGTGCCACCAGCAGCAGCATAAGCAAGTGCAGTGCAAAATTTGTTGCTAGCCAACATCCTCTTTCCGCTTTCAATTTATTTGATTCACGCCGGAGTATAATGGCAGAAACTCGCCTCTGCGCTTGAGACATGCAGAAATGGTGCTTCTGAAATATTGGAGAGTTGACCAGTCAATTGAATTGTGCTGCTCGTGGCGACTCTCGGAGAACGTTGGCAAGCAAAAGAATCAAGAAATTTGCACTGCACTTGCTTTTGCTGCTGGTGATGGCACTTAGAAAATATTGGCTAGCAACAAATTTTGCACTGCACTTGCTTATGCTGCTGGTGGTGGCACTTGGAGGGCGTTCGCCAGCAAAGAAAGCCACTTTAACTTTGCTGCACTTGCTGATGCACCGGGAGATCGTTGGCCCACACAATCGCACACACAAACTCAAGCACTTTCGTTATTTTTTTTTTATTATTTTGTTATTTTTTAAGTTTTTTAAGTTTACAATATTACAAGTTTACGAAATAAGTTGCAAGTACAAGCACTCGAATTAAATATGTCGCAAATTGAATAAAATGCAAATTAAATAAAATATTTGCGCTAAAACACGACCGAAAAGTGAAACGTCAAAATTTGTAACTGTCAAAATTTCATCGTCCATTTGACACACAAAAAGACAAATTTATTTCAACACACACACACACATTTTATTCAATTCATTTAAAACAATAGCCACATTCAGCGCAGACAACTGTTGTGAACTGTAATGGTAGCGCTACCTTAGTTCACGATGTTTTTCTCTGAATGTGTTGCTTCTCTACACGTCAGAAGTTAGATTCAATTTAATTTTTATGTAAATTTAATTCAATTGCAAAGGTTTCTCACTTAAATTTGCTGCGTTCTTTCTGTTTTTATTAATTTAACAGCGTCAGTAACAGCATCTGACAGTTAAGCAAACAGTTGTGTTCATGTAGCATAGAATTTGTTCGCTCGATTAAAAGGCACTGACAAATACAAGTGTGAAAATTGTCAAACTTTTAAACCATATATAGACCAGTATAAAGTGAATTAATAATAATTTTTGGTTGTAAACATCTTATTGCAACCTAACTTAAGTATTTATATACATACTAACAAACAGATTATATGCATTAATTTCAGGAGTTGCCAAGTGGTTTCTACGTGAGCTTGCGGCCGACTAAGAACAAGAGTGACGATCATTGTTGATTTTTTTTATGCACAAATACATGCAAACATTTTTTGAGGTTGTTTTCTAAGTTTCCTATCTTCCCAGCAGGCCAATTCAATCGTGCACGAATATTTCATGATGATTTCTTTAAGAAACTTACTGCATGAGATACATTTGTCGACAATTCTTTAACAAATCGGTCTTTTTTTCGTTCATCAAACAATACACGAATTTGGAACTTTTATATGAGATTTTCGTCAACGACATGTATAAACGAATCAGCATGTTTCGTTAAAGAAGAAGAAAAATCGTGCAGGATTCATTCAAGATTTCTTTCAGACTTGGACTACTGGGTTGTTATCTTTGCTGTCTGTATTGATGACGAAAGTTACTCGGAAAAAGACATTGGCCGCATTCTAGCCGAAAAAGTGCTCAAGAACTGTTCCACAACTTTCGGGCTGAATGGTATGCTCTCACAGAACATGTTCCTTGAGATGTCACAATTTATATAGCGAAAATATTTTATGCTACTTCGCTACTTGAGCACTTTTTCGGCTAGAATGCGGCCATTGACGCAAACTAAAGATTTACCCTCTACCAAAATCGTTCAACGCGCCTAAATAAGTTTTCACTTCAAAAAAGTTTGTGTTTGTTTTGTATCTTGTTATGAAGAAATGTTTGTTGAATCAGTTGGTTCATTTTTAACTTTTAACAACCACATTGCCTTTGAATGCTTGTATTCCACGAGGCATATTTTTACTATAAATACGCGGTTTTCTACAAACCTATATCATAGTGTCAGTAACTCTTAAAGTGAATTAATTAAACTAAAATCAAAGAAATACTTAAATTCAAAGTTTTCATCATGCGTGTTTTGGGTGTATTTTTCATTTTTGCCATTGTGGCTTTATATAATGTCATGGCCCAGGAAAAACCATTACCACCATCGAAAACCAATCTTCCAGGGGATTGTATCATAGGATGCGATGCACTCGTTAATTATAGAAGTATCGTTTGCGTCACACCATCAAGTGTTCGACTTACGGATGCAGAGTGTAAGGAGCTACAAGAAACCAAGTGTCCAGCGGCAGTTTATTACGTATCAACAGAAGATAATGGTAAGTTTTGAAAGTATTCAGACAATTTCGATATATAGCAGATACAAATTTTTGAAAAGCAAAAACCATATTATATAAATCGTATGGCTGCCATATTTTAGCTATCTGTCTGTCCGTCTGTAAGTGATTATAATAAGATCTGAAATCGAAGCTGCCATGCTGAAATTGAAACATCACTTTTTTTTAAAGGAAAGGTCCAGTTTGAGGATGAACCAAATTGGATGAAAACCACGCCAACCTTCCAAACAAAAATCCATAAAAACTTATTAACCCTAAACTGTCACTTGGCTATTTGACAAAAGCGAATTTTCTTTCAAAAACACACAAAAGTCAAGTCAAAGATAATTCCGTCCTAATTTTATTCTTGAAATTATACAAAATTTATTTCTGGTGGGCATTATTTAGGTTGTAATTTCCCAAAACTTATTTCCTTGGAGTTAGCCGTAGCGCTTCCACATTCCAGTGTATTTTGTTAAAAAATATTCCTTGTTTCATAATGAAATGAATTCGTGATAAAATATGTGATATATAGCCACAAAACTTGCAACAAAAAATTATAGAACTCTATAAATTGTAAAATTGTCTCTTATGGTCTGAAATTCAAGTGAATCATTTCATGATAAAGCTATGCCCAATTTTCAAATATGAATTCTCCAATTAATGGTTGTTTCAATCATCAATAAAATTAATAAAACTTTCTCTGAAAAGTTATTATTTTGGTCTGAAACTAAGTAGTTATCCTTTTGTACTTTTCAAAAGTATTAAATGACCAAAATAGTTTATATTCGAAGCAGACAGTGGTTTTGTAATGATTCATTACTAACTCAGTTATGGTTTTGAGTTGTAAGATATATCTCTTTTGATTTTTGTTATTCGGTATGAATGAAATTGAAATAATGTTTATTCACTTTTATTTGTTTTGTCTTTTGCAAAACTATTTTTCTATTGTACTGATGTGTCTAAAAAATTGATATATTTTTTCTTAATTATTTTCTTTTCTTATAGAAGCTTATTACTGCATGAACATCTTTTAGCTCCAGTCCTTGAATGATGTGCAGATGAAGTAAATAATTGAATGTTTATCAAATTAATTTGGTGTTTTATTAAAAATTATTAATTTTATAACTTTTGGAATTGTTTAAAATTAAAAAAAAACTTATAATACGATGTAATTTTTTTTAATTAAAAAATAAAAACATTTTCAATTTGAGCAAAGCATACCGTTGGTTATATTATATTTTAAAGACTTCTCAACATTTTATTATTGAACAACTAGCTACAGTTTTGAAATATTTTGCTTGGCGCATGTTGTGTCGATTTAGAACAGAATTTGGAGCATTATAATTTTCAATTTGGACCAGATCAAGTGACTGTACAGATCGTAAGCATTGTTGAAATATATTATAAGCATGGAGGTGGCCATTATTTAGAAAAGTATTTCTTCCAGCTGCCATAGGCTAAAAATCTTCATTGTGATATAAAACTAACAGCTGATACGTCCAATTTTACTAAAGTAAGCACTTAAAGTTTTAATTGCAAAACTTTGACTAATTATTGATTAGCATTAGTTTTTTAACTTGTTTTAAAATTTAAATTTTTTTAAAAAGTTATAAGCAATTCCATTGTTATGTACTTTTTAAATTATTATTTCTGAGGGAAATTGAGTAAACGTTGATGTAATTTTTATAGCAGGACTAAAAAACGTACAAAACTAAAGAAGTTTCTTACAATTTAGATAAAGAAACTCTTAAGAAATAATACTTTCAAATAAAAATTAATGATGACTTTATTTTTTTTATGTTTTTTATTTTATAATTCTAAAAAAAGCTATTTCGTTGATAGCGTCATCAACTCTTCAATAGTCTTCTGTGACGAATGCAGTTCACTCACTTTGACAAGATAATACGCACAACTTCGACTTAATGAAAGCGGAATTATATGTGCTTTTTGCCTGTCAAAGCAGTGTTTCCTACTTTTTTGCAAAAAAAAAACTTTATTTTTTTTTAATAATTCTAATAAAATTAGTATTTTTTTAGAATTATATTTGAGCTTATTGCCAAATAAGTTCATGAAGCAACAGGTTACAACAAGTTATTTGCAGAACAAACCACCAAGCAGACTAGACAGACTGTTTCGTTGATAGCTACATCAACTCATCAGTGGTCTTCTGTGGTTTCTGCAGTACCATCCACTTTAATAAGCTTATACGAATACCTTCTGTTTAATCAAAACAGAATTATGTGCTGTATGCCGCCTTCAAGGGCTTATACCAGCAAACTGTTGGAGCCTAGATTGATTCGTGATAAAGAAGTAAACAATATTCATATTCTTCATATTTTTTGGAAGAGGTTGTTTAGAGGTCGCGCTAATGGGACTTTCCTTTAAAATCAGGTTTTTCGTAGATTTTTCGAATTCCAAGAATAAGTCTTCCAACAGACATTTTCTAAGTCTTTGAATCATCATTTCGAAATACAAATGTCCAAAGTTTATTTTAATGTGCATGGATCAGAAGTTTTGGAAAGTTTTTTGGTCATTCGGGTGTCATATATTTCATTTTTTGGTTAAATTTGATTAAATTTTTTAAAAATGCTTCATTACTTTCAAAAATTCCATCAAAATGTGAGGCCTCAAACCAAAAATGATACATTGGACTTTACAACCATTGTTAGACCTATAGTTACGTGTGCAGCACTTGCATGGCGCCCCAAGATCCAACAACGTACAGCAGCTAACAAACTGACAAAGCTGCAAAGAATGTTGAAAAAGTAACCCAGAACTTAGGGTTGCTCCTCCATTCCCATGGAAAAAAGATTGGTGTTAGTAAATTACAATTTTTTCCTAACTAAAATCTTAATCTAATTTTATTCTAAATCTACCATTGTAGAATGTCGATAGTTCAAGGCCCGAACGTCAACAGAGTGTAAACAAATAATGATCGATCAACACCTTACCGCCATTCCACTACAGGGATGAATCCAGAACTTAAGGCACCTATCCATTATCAGAAATATCGTCCTGACGTGTACAGACAATAAAAAAGGTAAATTTTATCAAATTTCCAAAGATTGGTTTATCAGAAAAAAAATTAAATAAGCCCCAATAAATTTCCATGCATTTTTGGGTGTTATTTCATATAAATTTTTGGGGTGATGTGCACAAAATCATTATGAAATAAAGCCCAATAAAATAAGTCCCAATAAAATTTTATATGAAACTTCTTTTATTTTTTTTTTTTTTTTTTTTGTTATTTCATTTGGCTTAGGTGCTTTTTCATTTTCTTTAATTTAGATTATCAAAGTGTTGTTTACAATAAAATTAAATCTAATTTTATTCACATTTTCTTATTTTTGATCATTTTAGCCATTTATTTCGTGTAGCTGCGCCTTTTACAAATTATTCATTCTTTAAAAGGCGCGTATGAGACCCATTATAGAAGTGGGTAAAATGGATTTATTTTTTAGTTTATCTATTAATTTTAAATTTTGCTCGTGTTTCTTTTGTTTACAAACTTTTATTAAACTTTTTCGCATTTTGTTAATTTGATCATTTTTGGTATTTTTTTTTTTATAAAAAAAGCGCATTTTAAAAAGTGTTGAGTCTTTTTGTACGGAAATTTTTTTTTAAAGATCAAGGAACCAAGGCATGCGCCTTATACAAACAAGGTTTGGTCTTTGACCTGAAAGAAAAGAGATAGATTATTTAGAGAAATTGATTGAAACCATACGTGAATTATTGATTAGGCGAAACAACCGTGAAAGACAGTTTGAATTGCTTTTAACCGAGGCTAGTGTTATGCCTTAACATCGGCAAGCATTTTCATCCCTTAGTTGTTCCTGTTCTTTTAAATTTCACATTTTCCACAATTTATTTGCGGATTTTTTAGTTTCTATAATTCTTAAATGAAAGAACAAAAAAAGTGAAAAGAGCCTTGCCCGAACCCGGATTCGAACCAGGGACCTCTGGGTTGATAGTCTAGCACACTCTGCACTAGACTACAAAGGCCAACTATTGTTGTTATTTCAGGCATATTTACCTTAGTTGTTTTGCTGTCTTCACAACGCAGTTAGCATAACGACTGCCAGCTAAGAGGGCATAACTACAAAATTTATTTTAAGATTATATCCCTCTTTTTTGGGCTTATGACCTTTCATTGGGTCGTATTTGGGACTTATTTCATTGGGTGTTATTTCATTGGGTGTTATTCCATTGGAGTTTATTCTATTTGGAGATTAACGAAGAAAGATTCTTCGTCAGATCTACGGACCAATCTGCGTCAATGGCGAGTACCGAATACGGTGGAATGATGAACTGCATGAGCAGTACGCTGACATCGACATAGTCAAGCGCATTAAAATCGAGCGGCTTCGCTGACTTGGTCATGTTCAGCGCACGCAAGACGATGCTCCAGTGAAGAAAACATTCGATTCGGTACCCACCGGCGGTCAACTCAGAAGAGGACGACCGCATCTTCGTTGAAAAGACCAAGTAGAGGACAACCTGACGAAGCTTGGAATTTCCAACTGGCGCCAGCAAGCGAAAGACAGAAATGGCTGGCGCAAATTCTTAGATGAGGCCAAGACTGACATACAGTTGTAGCGCCAACTAAGTAAGTAGTAGTTATTCCATTGGGGGTATTACACAGCGCCTAAAAGCAATACTTTCTTCTTTAAGAAATTTCTGTTGCTTCTCGTGTCTTGCTTGTCGTTGGTGTGCATTTTCATGATACAAAATGAGGCGGTAAGTTTTCCTTAATTTTGCTTGCGTTCAAAATCGCTCTTTAAAACTACTTGCCGTCATCTTATGCTGTTTTTAATTTTTCAAAATATTTTACAGCTTAAATTTTAATGCACTTCTTAGCATAAAAAAATAAAACAAAAAAATCATATTACTCAGCCCACTTCATGCTTGAATGAAAATAAATCGAACTGTCAGTTACACGCGTTTCTCCGAGTAACCCGTCATAGCAGAAGAACAGTTGCTTTCCAAAAACAACATAAAATTACTTCCGAAATCAATCCGAAGCGAAAGCAAAGTAAACGAAGATATTGTTCAAAATATTGGCTTGCCACTTTTGAAGTGAAATGTTAAGCTCATATTTTTACTCTCTTCCCATCACGCAGCATTTTGCAAAAAAATTAAACAAGCACCACTGGCTTAACTGTCTGTGGCACATAAAACTAAATACAATTTACTATTTGTTCTTCCACAAGAAAAGCTCACAGACAGAGGGAAAGAGTGTTGCCCTTTGTTTGATCATAAAGAGTAGGACTAGCATTTAGTTGCTACTTCTGTTGGAGTTATTGTTGTAGTTGCTGTTCTTTTTTTCTTGTCTTTGCTTACCGCTAGCAATAAAAAAATAAAAGCCACACAAAAGCCAAGTGTGTGAGCATAAGAAAATAGCTAACAGCTAAGGTAAAAGCGGCGGGTCAGAGGTCAACAGTATGAAAAAAGTTTCGGGTAGTCTCTACATCTCTGGAGTAGAGGCTAGCATAAAGCATATGAAAGTGTCTCTGTTAAACCGCACGAAATGTAAGTGACACTTTTTTGTTATTTACAATACCATTTATAATGGTTAAGTACGGTTCAGTTAAAACACTCCGTAATTCAAAGTTGACCAGAGAATGTAAGGCATTTGGTAGATACACACAATTTTCATAAATTTGATAATGTCAAATGATTTCCAATGTGAAATATTGTTTGCTACATTAAAAAAAAGCTTCAGAACTTTACTTAAAAACTACTGAAAGATATTGTAGAGTGCACAGTTAAAAATTTAAGGGTAAATTTTATCTTTTTTATAATATTTGTGTGGTATAAACTTTTTTTATTCCAAATTATTTATAAATTTTATACCACTCAATATTATAAAAAGAATAAAACAATTATAATTTAAACATTTTATATGGATATCATGTGTAAATCAGAATATATTTTGGTTTGAAAATAAAAAATTCACCGAAACCGGGAAATTTAAAAATATAGTAGTTTCGATTGGTCTGACGAGAAAAATGGTCTGGGAAAAATTTATAAGATTTGATGGTATAAATTTTAAAACATTTTTGGTTTGAATTTATATGTACACCAAATAGTATAAAATTTAACCTCATATTTTTTACTGTGTGGTGTCCGGAGTTTATAAACTACTCTTTATCAATGAAATCGAAATAATATAAAATGGTTTATCGTCACTCTGTATTTATTTATAAGTTTTTGGGAGTTGAATCTATATTAATAAAACTAATAACATGTTTCTTTGTTTGTTAAATTCGAAATCCAGCGGAGGCAAAACAGTTCGATACCATTTTCTCCAGTGTTTCTTAACCGATTGTGAAACTTTTTTTTTAATGAATTAGTTTAGGCAGAAGTAGTGCACCGAATACTTGTTGTGGTCTTTGACCTGAAATATGAGCATTTAAAGAATATTTCTTAAATAAAACCTATACTATAAGAGATTGAAGAACATGGTGGGCAATTTAGCGAGTGCTCCGCAAAAGAACGCATGCTAGTACTGCTATTATTGGCTTCAATACACCTTCCACGATCACTGCATTGATGAGTGCTTCTGTAGGGCCTACTTTTTGAATGTTTGGAGTCTTTTCCTGCTATTTTATATAAAAAAATTTTTAAAAAATTTTTAAAAATTATTTTTATTTTTTTTTTGTCCGAGTTGGGTCTCGAACCCGGGTTCCCGAAAACTAACACAGTACATATTATATTATATGAAAATATTTATATGGAAAAACTCTAAAAGTCTTTTTTTTATATTTTTGTAAGAAGAAAATTTATAAAAAAATTCAAAAAAATTTTAAATACAGTATGTATAAACAATTTGTAAAAAAATTTAGATTTAAAAAATAAACAAAAAAAATTTTTTTTTGTCCGGGTAGGATCTCGAACCCGGCTCCCGAAAGCTTACTTTCATTTGTATTGATGCAAAATAAGCAATTGATTCTTAACAACCACGGTAGGCGAGTGGGTAAGATGTCGGACCGCTACATGAGAGGACCATGGTTCAAATCTGAAATTGTTAGTCGTTTTTTATTGCAAGTTGATATTTTTCCTTCTAACGTGACTTCTCGAAAGAGCGCTTCTGGCAGGTCTCTTTTGAGCAAGGATAGCGGAAGGCCTGACAAATTTTCCCATTTCATACAAGCAATACAACGGTGTTTGCAAGGAGTGTGGAAGGCCTTTTAAAACCTAACGCAGTCCTGCTAGAAGTCATTCGGACTCCTGCAATTGCCCACTGGGAAGTAAGAGGAATTTTTAGACATTGCTAAAATTTACAAAAAAGACTATCGTTATCTTATAAATTTAATGTTGTATATTGTTTTCAAAAAAACTCTGAAATATCAAATTTTTACTCAAAAAATACAAAACATATACAGTGAAACCTCTACTAACAGACACCTCTCTTAAGCGGACACTTCTCTTGAGCGGACAGTTTTTCCACGACCAAGTTTTTCGTCCGCTTTTGCGAACAAATTAACCTCTCTTAAGCGGACCCTCTCTTGAGCGGACGCGGACAGTATATTTTCGTCTGATTGGGCGAAAAACCTCTATTAGGCGGACGCGAACCTCCCTCAAGCGGACACAAACGTCTGTTGAACGGACGCGAACCTCTGTTGGACGGACACGAACCTCTCTCAAGCGGACACAAACGTCTGTTGAACGGATGCGAACCTCTCTCAAGCGGACACTAGCGAGAAAAGTAACTGACAAAATGTGTGTAAACATACAGAAATGAAATTGGGGATTTCCCTCACAAAGCGCCTCGTTTGTTTTTTTTTGTCATTTGCCTTGCCATCGCTTCATTGAGCTATAGAACGTTGCAGTGAATAGACATACGAGATGGCGAACCCATATGCAAAATCGTTTTTTTATAAAAATAAAAAACTTACGACAATCGACGATTTCTGAATTTCTTATGTCATGAATTACACATGTAAAATGTTGAAGTTTGTCAATTACATACTATTTTTCATGATATGAACTGAATTTTTTTTTATTTTAAACACATATGCGTTAAAAGAATACAATATAATGCGCGATTTTATTAAACACATAAATACAATAAATGTATTTTGCAGTGAAAAAATTGCCTTTGACATTTGCTCATTAATCTATAACAAAATTAAATGATATAAAACTCAGCCTCTCTATTAAGCGGACACCTCTATTGGGCGGACAAAAATGGGCTGACGGTGAGTGTCCGTCCAGGCGAGGTTTCACTGTATATATATAAATATATACATATACATATTTTATTTTTTTTATTAATTATTTACTAGTATCGCCTGCGGTCGAAATTCGACCAACTGTCTAAAAGGAAGTGTGCAAAAATTATCACTAACGTAGCGTATGTTAAGGTACTTTAGGGTAGGTTTGAGAAAGCAGAACATTAAAGATGCATATCGAAGATAACAGCACTCTTTTGTCATTTTTGTGGTGTTGAAGTTTGTGCACGTTACATAACATAAGCCCTGTACTATAATCGCATAAAAATGAACACAATCTTTATCATTCGGTTGCTTCACTGGAATAACCGCTTAGCAAAAATTTTTTCAACAGAGATTATATCGCTCCCGAGCTAACGGCTAAAGAAGCAAAGTGTAGGAGCTGGTTCTATTATTAATCTAACTAACATTTCTTTCAAACATATCCACCCTTTTCAAACATATTCACCCCCTTTTTGGGACCCCCCCCCACAAAAACTCAATAAATGAAGAAAAGTGCCGAAAATAGTTCATAGCTATTATTGCCCCCGAGGTGAGGATTCTTATACTTAGATGAGTCAAATGTATAAGATGGAAAGCAAAATGTGATTTTTTCTTGGTTCATGAGATATGGTAATTTTAGCATCTAAACAAAAATATTGTTTTATTTAAATTTTTGTTAAGATGTTAAAATATTCATATCTCATGAGACCATTAAATCCCCACCCTAATTTTTATGTTGTTGAAAAGGTAATTTTGTCAGCTTTATCATTGATTTATTTTATTTTGACTTTTTAAATTATGTCGAATCCCTACTTTGAAATCAATGACCTTACCACTAGAGATGGAACCCCCAACCATCAAAATTTCTCAAAATTTTTTTTAGATTTAAGTCTCTTTAATTACCAACGGTAGCTCAAAATTAAAATTCGGCTAAGAAACTCTATGTTAATCAAAAAAATATTTTTGTTTGAATGTTAAAATGATCATATACCTTTTTTTTTAATACATATTGTCAAAAAGTTAAAAAGCTTTAAGAAAAAAAAATTATTTCAAATCTTTAAATAGTTTCTTTGAACCCCTACTTTGAAATCAATTACCTTACCACAAGGGATGAAATCTCAAAACTCCAAAATTTCCCAAAATTATTTTTAGAATAAAGTCTGTAAATTACTTTTCCAACGACCTTTCGGTTATTACCGAATAGATTGTAATAAAATCTTGAAAATTTATTTTTCATTTAATTTATTTGCTATTAAAAGTTAGTATATTTTCACGTTAAAAATGAATAAGAATCCGTTTTGCTTTAAAAAGTTTCACTTCTTAAATTTCAATAAGAAATCTTATCAAACCAAAAAGATTTTCTTATTAAATTCCAAAAAGAAATCTTATTTTATCAGTTAGATATACTTACTCAGTATTAAGAAGATAACTTTTTAAACTAATAAGAAAATCACATATTTTTAATAAGACTTTCTTATTGTTTTCAAAGTTTTCAATAAAATAATGACAGAATTTTAAGAAAATTTTCTTTATAAAGATGTGCCACTGCCATACAAGCAAGTGGCACAGTAAAATTTGGATGTGGATTTATCATAAATCCTCATTAAAGCTTTATGAGAGTCAGCGAGCGAACGATTAAAGCTTTTGAGAGCGAGAGAATAAGTAAGCGACAATGTGCGCAAATGTGAGCATAATATTGAAAAGCAATAGAAATGACATGTAAAGATTTGATGCACGAGACATCTCAATAAATGATGTACCTGCCAACAAAATGTAGCAGAATTTCATTAGATTTTACTTAAAAAATTTAGGCAATTTTTCACTAAACTACCCTACGAACATTATATAATTTAAAGTTATTATATTTTTTTGCATTATCTCTTGTATTTTTGTTATATAATTTCAAGAATATAATATCATAAAAATGACATAATCTAGGTATATTTTGTGTGTTGACTTGGTTTTTTTTTTGCCGTTTTGCCACATGATATTTTAGTGCTATATTATTGTAAGGGCGATTCCATCAGTTGAAGCTTAGCCGCGAATATTGGTGTAAACAATATTTTTTAAGTTGTTTTTTTGCGGAAAAATTTTTTATTTAACTACTTTTATATATTTTTACTATATGAAAAGTAATCGGAAATGCAATTTTCAGTTGTGCTTTGTACAACAAAAACATTTTTTGAGTCATTTTTTGAGTAAAAATTCAATATTTTGGACCGTAAAGAATATATTCACTGACCTAACGCTACAGTTGAAACTTTTTTGTAAAGTGCTTTTATTAAAACTTTGATCAAAAAAACTTGAATTAAACATATTTAAAAATAGCGAATATATTTGCATCGAAAGACAAAGTTTTGATTTTCATGTCGTTTTTTCTCATTCTTAGGAACGATATTATATGAAAAAGTCGTTGTACCAAAAATTTCTGAAATTCTAAAGATATGTGAATATTTTTGGTATTAAAATTACTGATGATTGAATGTTTTCGTCGCGCAAATTTTTTTTTTTAAATTGTTTGCCACTGTTATTAATTTGTTATTCACTTACTTAAATAATAAATGCAATGAATAAAAAATTTTGTTATTCACTACATAAATAATTACAAATTACTATAATTATACAAATTACATAAATAATTACTACATAAATAATAGCGAATAAAATGTTCGCTATTAATTTTTTTATTAATTTTTTATTCATTATTCATTTTTTATTCATTATAAATTTCGTATTCATTTTTAATTTTTCATTCACTTTTGAATAATAAATAAAATTAAAAAAAAAATCTTGTTATTCACTTTTGAATAATGAATCAAATTAATAATAAATAAAAAATTAATAATGACTGCAAAATTAATAATGAATAACACATGAATAGGCAATGAATCAAAAAATAATAATGTACAAAAAATTAATTATTGAAAAATTTGAAATTCTTTTTGAATTGCATTCTTTGTAACTAGCATTCATATGAATAAAAAAATAATTAATTATTCTGAATAACGAAAAAAATAATAATTGAAATTAATTACTAATCAATATTTTAAAATTCAATGTGAATTAAAAATTTTATTTATAAACAATTTTGAATTCATTGGATGGATTTGTATGTCGTTATTCAGTTTTCCTTAAGATTCTAAATATATATGCAGATTTAACTGCTCTGGCTGAGTCAATCAAAAATAGTAAATATTAGTAGCAAGCAGTGAATAAGAAAAATCTGCTTCGCACAAAATAAGGAAATCATCATGAAAATAATGCAAACAAAGCAGAGATCACAACTGCTTGCTTCCAACAACAACAACAACGGAAAAAACAATTACAACATTAAATTTCTCGCTAGCTATGAGAAACCGTGCAGTGGTGATCTATGCTCTGAAGCATTGTGGAGTGAAGAGTGAAAGAGCATTGCAGAGAGAATGTGCGTGCAAGGATTGGAAACTTTTCTCTCAAGAAAGTTTTTTCATCGCTCTCACAAAAGCTTACGTATTGATCTGAAAACTATTTTTTACTTTTTAATGTTCTACGTGGCTCATCTTTATACCCAGTGGGCAAAAGCAGGTCTTTGAAGCGCTTCTAGCAGGCCATCATATGGATTTCTTAGCCCTTCCGTGCTCGTTTCCAAGCCCATAAGCTTTTTTTTATGAAACGAGAAAATTTTCTAGGCCTTCCGCTCTCGCGACTCTAAAGAAGCCTGCTAGAAGCCCTTCTTTAGAATGTACATAAGAAAGAAAAGCAATCTAAATATCTACTTGAAATAAAAAAACTGTTGACAAATTCCAGATTTGAACCAGCTTCCTCTCAGCTGGCGGTCTGGCATCTTACCTACTCGTCCACCTCAGTTGTGAACAAACTTTAGCTTATTTTGCATCATTACAAATGAAGGCAAGTTTTCGGGAGCGCGGGTTCGCAACCCAGCTCGGCCCAAAATAAATTTTTTTTTTTATTTTTTTAAAAATCTACATTTTTTTTACAAATTTTTCTGTCCATTAAACATTTTTTTGGAATTTTTTTGTAAATTTCTTCATACAAAAATAATAGAAAAGACTTAGAATTTTTCCATATAAAAGTTTTCATATAATGTGATTGCAATGTATTAGATTTCGGAGACCTGTTTTCGCGTCCCAACTCGGACAAAAAAAAAATAAAAATAATTTTGAAAAAATTTTTTTAAACAGGAAAAGACTCCAAACATTCAAAAAGTAGGCCTTACAGAAGCACTCATCAATGCAGCGATCATGGAAGGTATATTGACGCCAATAAGAGCACTACTAGCATGCATTCTTTTGCGTATCGCTAGCTAAAATACCCACTGGGTAATATATAATCTTTGGTGTAGGTGTGTAGCAGCATACGAGCTTTTAATGTAAATGCATACTTTTAGGCTTAACATTTTTCAGGAAAAACACTGCAATAGTGGCAAAAAGTTATTATAGTTTGAGCAAGTTAGGTGCGGAGTAGCATACTTGCCTTTTATGTATTAAGATTGTGGTCTGGTGCAACATAGCTTCAGTTAGTACTTAACCCTTAGCTGGTACCCCTGGTCTGTGGGACCAGAACAAAAAACAAAAGAATATATTTCCCTTATTATTAAATTCAAAATTCAAGTGAACTCAATTCAAATACTCAAAATAATTCAAAAAATTTTTTCTGAATAGAAAAACAAAACTTTATTCAAAACGTTCCTAAAAAAAACAACATGAAATTCTAACTAAATTTGTGTTTTTTAGCATTTTAAGTTGGTGTGGTGCCTGAGACCAAATGTACTGTTAGTGTGATTTTTTTTGAGGTGCACCAGTTAAGGATTAATATTAAATAAACCAACCTAAGCAACAAAGGGTTTTGGATCAGTGAGTAGCGTGTAGAACTATCAATCGAAGGGTTATGGGTTCGATTCTCACAGCTTACGAAGAAATATTTTTTAATATTATTGTAACAGCAAGCAATACGTAACAATTCTAAGACGGCTGTTGGAAAAAAACCCGTCTAAAAACGATGGAAAACAGTATCGAAAAAAGGTGACATTTTTGATATTTTACTCAAGAAAATCTCAAAATGAGGCTTCGCTTCAACAATTTAGCTCTAAAAAAAGTCCAATTAACCTAAGTAAAAACAAAAACCAGAACATGACATTTTTTGTTGTCCGCTACACGTAAAATGTCCCTTATATCATTTAACCCACTGCTTGGGAGCTGTCAAACTAACGTTATTCAATGGTTCGCATACATCAGGATATACTTGTTCTTCAATTGTGGATTCCATTATCAGAATTCAAATGAAAATCATGCATTTCTTTTTTATATATATTTTTACAATAAAATAATGTCAACAAATATAATTCTACTTACTTGTTTGCGTGTGCACACATGTGTAGCACATTCCTTACCACATGATGCGCTTGTTTATAAATCTAATGTTTCTGTATCCTGATTGCCTTCAAACACATTTCCGTTTCCGTTTGCACTTCAAGTATTCTTCGTTTATTAAGTTCACTTAATGTCCAGCTGTGTCGTCGTCCATTCACTTTTGAGTAATGAATTTTTTTCAAGTCATTTTCACTTGTGGAGCATATTGCTTAAACAATAGCAACAACACAGCATAATCCAAAATAACATCATGAAGTTTCTGTAATAGAAAAACAAAAACAAAATCATGAAAATAAAAAATATGAAAAAAAAAATAAATTGTGAACAAACACATTCAAAAGTACATCAAGTGTGTATGAAGCACATAAAGAACAAGAAAAACAACAATAAAAGCTTAATAAATAAAAGAAAATGAAAAAAAAAGTCAAATAAAATCTAACAACAAGCAAAACAGGAGTGCTAACAACAACAACAACATCAGCAGCAGCAGCAGCAGCTGCCGTTACTTGGTGCAAATCAGTGACAAGTACAAATCACCAGAAATTTATTTGTTAAATGTTGAAAAAAGTCACATTTGTTTTGGCCAACAATGCAATGTGCCAAATGAAGAACATTCGTTTAATCCGATATAATAAAGGAGCTTTTTTAAAAAGTTGTTAGGTATGTATGTTTTTTATATTTTTATCATGTGTCAGAATATTTCTGCTGAAGCTTTAAAATAAAGTTTGATAAAATTTGGAAATAAGGCAAATGCAGCACATTTTGACAATTGAAGGGCTTACTGCAAGAACATGATTAGCTACATAAAAAATATTTTGAAAAAATCGACTCTAAAGTTTTGAAAAAGTCTATTTTTGTATGAAGAAATGGAATTGAACATGGAAACTTTTACAAAAAAATTACAAAATTCATAGAAAATAGCCTAAATCTCTTCAGTGGTTGTTGGCAATGCATTGAGTAATGTATTCAGCTTAAAAAATTTATTTTTTAGATCACGTTATTGCAATAAGCCCTTCAATTTCTTTCAAAAAAAAAAAGCACAACTTCCCAGCAAAATTTTTAATACAAATGTGACATGCATTCTTAGGGACACTGCTTCCAGAAGGCATTCTATAGATCCAATTGTTCTATAGATCTTCTCTTAGCCTTATCGAGAAGTGCTTTCAAGAAGCATTCTCATAAACCACTTCTCGAAGTCATTCAAATAGCATTTAAATTCAATTAAAGTAAAAAAAAAAAAATATATATATTATAATATATCGTCATTGCGCGTGCAATACCGCGTATCCGCCGTACGTTTTCATATACTCATACGCGGTATTGCACGCCCAACGACGATATGTTTTAGATATTTTCCGTGGGATTTTTTTAAACCCCCAACAAAACGCAACCACTTCCTACTTCAAACACAAAAATGTGCCTTGAACTTCGGGAAAAAGGTTATTTCACGTGGCTTTTTTTAAACTCCCCACACAACCCAAACAATTTTCATTTCCAACACCAAAATCGAGAGAAAATCATGAAAAGGGCTACTTTCCGTGGGATTTTTGAAACCCCTTAACCACAAAAATTATTTCATCCATGAAATGGTTTCTGAAATTCTTCTAAAAAAACACCTACTTTAATTCTTTCATTTAAGGGCTCAAAGAAATCTTCCTTTGAAAAAATTCTGGAAGCACTTCTAGAGAAGACTAAGGAAAGCATTCCTCCCAATGACATGGAATTCAAGACTTTCTCTTCCACTTTACCTTCTTTTGGAAGCACTTCTTTTGCTGGGTTTCAAGAAAAGCTCTACATTGTCATCATTAAAGCAATGCTCTCCAGGAAATTATAATAAAAGCTAGCCATACACAATACCAAGCGCGTACGCAGGGAGAATTTTGGGGGTTAAACCCCCCTGAAATGAACGAATTTTAACGAGCTTCGAGAGAATCGCTCATCACAACATGGCAGCTGTTGTGTGTTTATAGTCACGACAAAGATCTTTAAAAAAAACAACTATATTTAAAGCATTTATTGTGAAAAGACTAATATATAGACATTAAAAAAAATTTTAAGCACACTGAGGGAATATGTGTTTAAATTTAATATTTGTACAGTTCAATTTAAAGCAAAAGTTTTCTTTCAAAAAAATTTTTTTAAATATACTTTTATAGAAACATTTACAGTTTAAAAAAATTGTTAAAAAAAAAACTTTAAAACAAAAACTTAAGTATTGAAAACAAATATTATAAAAAATAATTTTGTTTATTATTATTATTTGTTATTATTTATTTACTAATCATTTTAGTATAAGAACAAGTTCTTTTAATATACAAAGTAATATAATTCGCAATTAGCGACCAATATAATCCCTCGAATACAATATTTTAACTCCATTCGATGAAGTTTGCGTTTTATTGCGGCTTAAAATATTAAACTATTTTAAATATTAAAATAATAAATTAGTTTTTATTTCATTTAATGTTCATTATTTGTGAAACCAATTTAAAAAATATTTTCACTCAATCAAATGTAAAATCGGGGTTTTGCTACGCTTGGTCTCAATTGTCTGGCAATTATTGTCAAAGATTCTACTGCGCATAATTGTTCAATTCAATCTCAAATAGCGACATATTTTTTATTATTGCAAAGAATTAAGAAGCATGGTAGAAGAATAGAGGTAGTCGCACGGCTGACAGCTAACTACCATAACTGTCAAAAGGCAACTGACAGCTCATACAAAATCTGCAACCGATGAGAATGCGATGAGAAAGAAAAAATTAAAAAGAATCTGTCATGGCTGATACTATTTTGCTTTTTTAATTTTTTATTGGTCAATCAATTAAAATAGGATCTTGTGCAGCTTGGATTTGGATGGTGGTGGATGGTTGTGGATGGCAAACTACGTTTTCTTGGAAGTGTCTATACCACACACGAGCATCTTTTTTATAATTTTTGGAACATGTTCCGTCGTTGTCTTCTAGGCTCGTCAGCTGGAACACGTAAACTCCGGTCATTTTCCTTGCCCAAATGTTTTTTGGCACAACACGCACTTCATTTTAATTAAAGTAAAAATAAGTTTTTAAACGCAACACAAAAATATCCAATAGAAGTAATTTAATATTTCGCTATTATCTTTGTTTTCTTTAAAAAAAAATGATTTTGACAATTCTGGTAGTATTGTCAAAGAGATATTGCCACGAGACTACCTGTATTATTCTACCATGTTAATAAGAAAAAATTATAAAAAAATAAATAAGTTTATAGCTGAAAAATTAGTACGTTTATTCTAAATTTTGTTTTGTGGAAACAAAAAAGCCTTAAATTTAAATTTGAAATTTTTTTGTTTAATTTTAAAGTATGTTTTTATTTTCAGTGTAAATAATAAAAAATATTCAAAAAGAAATTTCTTGTTTTCATCATTAATTTTTATTTATTTTTTTTTTTTTTTATATCAGCCGGTGCAAGATATTTTGGGTACAATTTATCGGAGACAAAAAAATCACAAAACATGTACTATGAATAATTTTTTTTTATATTATTTACGTAAAAAAATTTTCAAGTTTCGATATATTGTAGTCTTTAACGCTAGTTAAATTCGTTGAAAAATTTTTTACGTCATAACTTCTAAGCCCTTAAAAACACACTTTCATTTCATATCTTTGGAAAGGTAATGAAACGCAAAAAAAAATGAAAACAATGAAAATTAAAAAAAATTATAACGCCTTTTGCTGGCTTGGTATTAAACTTCGAAATAAATAATTGGACATGTAACTGCAATTTTTTCAAAAGTTTTATATTTATTTCTCAAAATAAAATTTCCAATGCTACCTTATTACGAAAATCGCATTTAAATTGACTGAGATACGTTGCCTCAAAATAGACCTTATATTCGCATTCGCATGGCTATGGGTCCGCGAAAAAAATCTCGGAACCTCAAACTCCGGATTTGGTTTCCTAAACAATAAACTAATCTAAGCACAAAATTTGAGCCAAATTGGAGATGGTCAGTGCAACTGATATTACACTTCAAAGTGAAATGGGCGACATATTGAAAACAATTTGTTCCTACTTTGACTAAATATGTTTAATGCAAATTTTTTTATAACATATTGTGGTTAAAGAAATTGCTTGAAACATTTTTTTAAATTTTGTATGAAAAATCATGCATTGATATTAAAGGAATTGTGTTGAATTTAAAAAAGGGATGATTTTTTCAGTGTATATATTGATTTTGACTAATATTTTCAACCCCATATTTGTAGGCCAAAGTTGTCGGTTTCAGTCTCTTCAAGCGAACCCTCGTTTTTGTTTTCAAAGACTCAAAACATGCATGAGAAGTAAAACTGGAGAAGAAAGGCTCAATGGGTTAGCTCTTCTAAATGTTCACAGGGATGTGGAAGTGACCACGAAAGAAATTTTAAATTCACAAACCCTAAATAAAATATATATTATTATTATATATATTATATAGCATAAAAAATTATAATAGGTCTTAACAAAAAAAAAACCCCGAAATTTTTTTCTGGGTACGCGCCTGCACAAACAATCCAATTGTCAATTGAGTCTTTCAATTGAATTGATTCTCAGCCACACACTGTTTAAACTTATTTGAAAGGCTTTCTTTCAACTGTCAAATATATATTATTAGTTTAGAATTAGTTTAGACTCAGTTGACGATTGAATTGTATTGTGTATGGCTCGCATTAGACTGTGGTCCAATCCATGCACTATTTTGACACTGTTTCAATAAAACTCTATGCGCTTATCCACCGACAATATTTCGTGGATTAAAATTGGTTTTATTAAATTTATAAACATTAATGCAAATGAAGCCACTCGAAATCAATGAACCAAATTGAAGCTCTAGTTCGCTCTAGAAATTACCAAACCAAATTAAAGCTCTAGTTTTGAGCAATAAAGCTGTTTTAAAACTAAGATGAAGTGAGTCAAATGAGCCAAGTGACCCAATTGAAAAAGCGGAGTCTCTACTCGAAGACTGACACTTTTTCATTTAAACTCTTTGAAAAACACGCCGAAAATAATAAAAAAATATTATGACAACACTAAGTACTATTGTATTGTATTGTATTGTATTGTATTGTATTGTATTTTATTGCATTGTATTGTATTGTATCGTATTGTATTGCATTGTATTGTATTGTATTGAATTGTATTGTATTGCATTGTATTGTATTGTATTGCATTGTATTGTATTGTATTGCATTGTATTGTATTGTATTGTATTGTATTTTATTGTGTTGTATTGTATTGTATTGTATTTTATTGTATTGTATTGTGTCGTATAGTATTGCATTGTATTGTATTAAAAATTGTAACAAAAGATCGTTTGGTAGACAAAACCTTTTTTATAATTGATTCGAATGAGCCAATTGAGCCAAATTCGCTTGCAAATAAGCTTCTGGTCACAGGCTCTATCGAAGCCCAATCGCAGCTTCAGCTGTCTAATATTAAAATTTTCTGACCTTATCGAAGTTCATGTATTAGTTGGGTAAAATACTTAATATGTGCCCAATGGAATCTATGAAATTTTTCTTGTAAGAGATTTGCTCTATGAAAGTAAAAAGTTTCAAGACCATACCAAACCCTACCATTTATGAAGCCAAGCTTTTTAAAAATTTTTTTCTATTAGAAATTACATATTGTTTATTGGTTCAAAAAGTTGATTACAAAAATTTACAAAAAATATTAAGGCTGGTTTGGCTCCGGCTGACTTTTTTCTATTTCAAAAACTCAAATTCCATCTACGAGGCACCATCATCTGGAAGTTGTTTCCAAAAAAATGCGTTTAAAAAACAAATTTAACGACAGATCACGCCGAAACTCAGCATCAGCATAGAGGACAGTTGTGCCAACTTAGTGATAAATAGAATTTTAACAACACCGTTTCAGTAGGCTTTTGATATTATCAGCAGTTCCCGGTACTTTCTTGACAGAATGTTTTGCGGTGAAAAGGTGGTAGTCCACCCTGTGACCTTAACGTAAACTTTTTAAGGTACAATCGGAAAAGGTTAAAAGAGTTTTTTAAAGACCTTCAAGCATAAGGCTCTTCTGTTATTTAAATTTTTTAAATCTTAAAGAAATCTAAAATTTCTTTTGTGCATTTAACATAATTTACCGTTATGCTGACAAGTGAAGAGCATAAAATAAAATAAAACTGCATTCAAATTATTGCAATTTTTTTCAAACATCCTGCAGGCATGAAAAGCTCATAAAAATGCAAAAATTTCAACTTAGAACTGTGACGCCGCTACCAACTCAATCTACTACCATTCTGGCTTCATACCTCATCAACTCAAGCACAAAGACAAAATCTTTGATTCACTTCAGTTGCACTAAAAAGCTCAACAGCTCAGTTGGTGGGTTTCAAGAGGTGCTGCATCATCAGCAGCAGCAATGCAAGCCAGCGACCAAAGTCTCTGGATGACAATAAGTAGCCTCAAGGATCTTATCTTTTGAAGCAAACGATAGACTGTTGGTGAATGGCATGAACGCAGGAATATCTTGAAAGTTGCTCCCACACACACTCACACAAACAGATACGAGAACTTAGACATTGCTACTGAATCCTTGAAGTTTGACAACATGGAACCATCCGGCGAAAATTTGTACTAGCTAAGTTTGAAGAAAATTGCTTATTAGTTTGGAGTGTGAATTTTTTTTATGAGTCAAGAGCTTTTCAACAACATAAAATCAGCGTGGGTTACAGTCAAGGTAAAGTTGGCCAGATGGAGAACATCTAAAAAGGGCCACAATTTTAAGCAGTTGAGTTTTATTTGCTCACATTTACAGCTGAGTATGCTGTAGGAACGAAACTTTTTTGGGCATATAACTCTACATGCAAAATTTTTGTGTAGAGTCAAAATTTTTGTGTGGAGAAAAAGTACTTGACAGATTCATATTTTTATTGCTGCAATTTTATATCCTATAAAAAAAAGACTACACATTAATAAAATATATAAATGCAAAAATAAATTTGTTAAATAACAAATTCAACACTTAAACATACTTACTGCTTATTTTTTATTGTTGAATGGCAAATTTCCGCGCCAATTAAATGTACGGACACATAATCGACAGCGAAACTTTAAAATTTCAACTCTCCACTCACGAATGGAAATTTGGCAACATAGCAACAATTTTCGCTTCTACAGCGTACTAGCTGGCGAAAAAAATTTCGCTGCCTGCTCGTTGTCAAAAATCTCAATGTATTTCTTATGGAAATTTTTTTTGTTCCTACAGCATACTAAGTTTATTGATAAAAACTAAACTGCTGCTGCTATTCTATGTAAAATTCTATGTAGACTCCAGTTCTTCGATATATGTTCAAGGTAAAGCATTTATAAAGTGATGATTATTTTCTAGCAATTTTGTCACCCCTTTTTTATGAAAAAATTTTTATGCAAACAATTAAATTTATATAAGACATTTTTTTTTCGCAGATAAATTTTTCTGGAAATTATATTATTATATTATTTAATAATAAATTTATTAAAAAACAAATTTTTTTTTTTAATTAAAAACCAATCCGAAAATTTATTTTTTACTTTGTCGGAGTAACTGATTCATAAATGTTTTGACATAATAATAGTGAAAAAAAATATATCCAATATATCAAATATATCAAATCAAATATATCAAATATATATATATATTTGAAAATCGTTTGTGGTACCAATATCTGTAGTCTCTGAGGAATCGGGGGAAATATATATGTAAGTATGGAAAAAAATATTTCTTGAGTTCGTAGTTTTTTCTTTCTCTTAAAATTAAAACAAGTACGAAAAATGTGGCAATCGTTAAAAGCCACATTAATTTCTAATTTTTTAAGCCCAATTTTATGAAAATATCTTGTAAATTGTGCTGACACGACTTTAAAACTTTAACGGGTTATTTTTCACCCATTCGTCGTCAAAGGGTTAATATGGCAAGACTACGTGGGCGCCAGGTACTCATCAAGGAGAAAAAACTTTAATGACGTCAATTTGTATGGGAGGTGGGCGGAGTTTTTATTAAATTTTGCCAAGTTTCAAACTCAGAGTAGAGATGAGCGATTTTTTGATACCAGTGATATTTAGTCACCGATTGTGATTATAAAATCGCTGGTAGCTGCGGTGATTAAAAACTTTCAGAAATAGTGATCAGTGATTGATATAACGATTCGTAATATAAACAGTGATTTCTTACTTTCGAGAATTTTTTGTTTCTGTCCAAGGTTCCTTTATAAGGTTGTGGCACTTGAGAGAAATGCGCTCTTTTTCCGCCTTTGCTTGAACTGTCACTGTGCTTTACTTTGTTCTATGCATTCATTTTCTTGATTTCTTTACAGCCATTCTGACTGTTCGACCAAGCTCGCTCTCAAATGCCACAACCTTGTCAATGAGCCTTGTTTCTGTACAAATGCTTTCTTTTTTTTAAGATCCGGAACAGAACCAAAGCGGTTGACGGCTGGCGGTCCTCTTGCTGCTAAATTCGCTGATAGCCCGTCCAGAATTGGAGCGGTTGCGGTTGTCGGATCAGGGTTGCGCATATTGGGAATGGTACAAATTATATTAGGGGTATTCACGATGTGGTTTATATGTGATAAATTTTTACAAAATGTACAATACTTGCAACTTGTTATGAGCGAACCTTCACTAAAGTATGATTTTTTTTTTTTTTGAATCAACTAATTTTTGTTTGTACTTTTGTTTGGAAATATTAATTTCAATTATCATTTAAGTAAAGGAAATCATACAAAAATTGAAACGAAACACTATATTATATTAATTTTTAAAAAATAAACTCACAGCGTAGTCGGTAGCTTCCTCCATGCTAAGTAGAAATGCTTTTGCGATCAGCTGATCTAATACACAACGAAATTTACAAAGAATACAATAGGGTTCCGTCGTTGTATTTTTGCCACAGGGTTGTATTTTAACACAGTGCATTTTGTTTTTGTAATCTTACAAAATTTACTACAAATATCGAGTTTATCAAAAATACACAATACAAGGCCAAATACACCACATCGTGAATACCCCTATTATATTTTGCTTTGAATTTACATGAATGCAACACAGACACAAAACTGGAACGTCAGATCATAGTAAAAACTAAGAAAATATCAGTGAACGCACCCAATCTTTACCAAAAATATGGCAGCATTTATGTCACTCAGAGAGAGAGAGAGAGAGGGAGAGAGAGCCGCTGGTCGTCAGGGAAAAAAATATAATAGATTCGATTCTGGCCACAGATTCGACCGGCAAATTAAAGTAGCTTTTGATATAATTTTAGAGCCCGAAAAGAATCAAAAGTCGTTACTACCGGCGATCCTCTCTGGTCGCCAGACACACAGAACCCGTCCATAATGAAAGCGATTGCGACTGACGATGCAGGGTTGCTTTTATATAGCATAGTTTTGTTAGCAGCAATGTTTTCGATTTTGTGTAAGTGAAACAGAAACAAAAAAGAAACGTGAGAACATAGCAAAAACTATGAAATTGTCTTTGAACATACCCAATTGTTTGCAAAATATGGCACCACTATTTGTACTCAGAGAGGAAATCGCCGGTCGTTAGAGAAAAAATAGAATAGATTCTATTCAATTTTACTCTAGCGATAAGTCGCTACGACTCTTGCTCAGCGATTTCATTTTAGACGGCTTCGTTAACTTGCATGTGTTCTGTTGTGTGTTAGACATCACAAGTCGTTACGACTTTTGGTTCTGTTCGGGCTCTTAGACTGAGAAATTCTTAGGGGTCGTCCATAAACTACGTTACTGATTTTCCGGTTTTTTCTACCCCCCCTCCCCCTGCGTTACTTTTCGTAGTGCTTTTCAAAACCCCTCCCCCCCCATAAAGTAACGTGACATATGAAATTAATTCATTCGAATGATTATATATTTTGACTAGCTCTGACAATTTTCACTAGTATTAGTGTCTAGTATGACTAGATACATTAAAGGAACAATTGGAAAAAAATCAATAATTAATATCATCTGTAAAAGCTATTCCATCTGCGATCCAAGATTCGATGCTCTCTCAATCACTGGGATAGAAGAAGCTGGTAGCTTTGTTGAGGATTCTTCAAAATAGAATTTTTCATCGGATTCTATGTCGACCCATTCAGGTGAATCCTCATTTCTAACACAGAGAAATTCACCTGGTCTTTGACAGAGTACCCTTAAAGGCTGCACCCGAGCTGTACCAAGTTCTGTGTTTTTGTGTAAATGCTTTCTGAAAATTGATTTATTTAAATAGTATGTTTTATTCCGATTTATTGTAAACGATATAATACAAACTTATGACAATTCATAGAAGTTTTAAAAACGAAATACAAGTCGCAGGTAGGACACGACCTTGAACCGATTTCTTCTTTCTGAGAAGGACAGTACATGTCATACGGTATCTCCTTTGATCAAGAACATTCAGGCCTTAACGTCAAAGCCTGTCGCAAAAGCAAAGACCCAAATTTTTCAGACTTGTGCTGAGATGGTGAAGGAATACCAAAAGGTTCCTGTGTCGAGGGAAAAGGCGGTGGAAGAAATCGTTGAAACAAAAGTTAACCATCAATTTAGACGACCAAACATAAACATGTAAGGTTAAAAATTTTTGAAATGATTGTGTTGTTAATTAGAGGATTTTTCGTAGATTTTTTTAATTTTTGGTAACGTTACAATATCTAAACACCTCCCCCCCTACCGTTACTTATCGTAGTGCATTTCAAAACCCCTCCCCCCCCCCCTAAATTGGTAACGTAGTTTATGGACGACCCTTTATAATTGCAAATGAATTTTCAATTGTCAATTAGCAGAATAAGTCGATAAATTTATTACGTATTATGACGACTTTTTGTTATTGTTTTTTTTTTACTTTTAACAATAATGTTTAATGAATTTAAAAATATACTACACATTTTTATTTTAAAAATTAATAACTGAAAGAAACTAGGAAAAATAAACGATATATCGTCGGCCTAATTCTAATACGACGTAAGTCAAAATTATCTATTATTCAGGAGGCAAAGAAAACTGCTTATTATTTTATTTGTATGAAGTCCATACGATAATGTACTGTTTCAAACGTTCTAACTCCCTTTTTTCATACAAATATTAAAAACCAAAAAGGGCATAGATGTAGTTTTGACCAATCTACCTAAACCGCTAATAAACGTTACTTTGTCCAATTTTGACTTACATCCTATTAGAAATAGGACGACGATATAGTACTATATAGGGGCTAGATTGGATAGATTAAGTGTAGCTCATCAACAGCAGAAATGGCACTGCACACTACTTATGCCTGTTACTATTCTCATATTTCTGTACATTAATCTATGCTATCAAGTTCAGGTTGGCCTCATTGTCCTTATGCTCCTTATTTGTCCTGAGTTTTAAGATGCTCACCAGCAAACAGTGTAAAGTAAGTTGCACTTATTACCGCAAATAAGCAATAGAGCTGCAGGAGCCCATACTTGACACTAAACCGGAAGAACACAAAGCCAACACACACCCATGTACATACACATATGCACTCACATACGCTTTTATATATGCTGTTAATAGACCTCATTGCACTCAGTACTTCATTCACTCACTCATTTTGTTTTAAGCTTGGGATGTCAGTATAAATTGTTGATGTCCGTGTTGCTGTTGTTTTGCTTTTTGATGTTGCTGACTTCAACATAACGATGGTTGTTAGCAATTTTTTCTGCTCTTGGTGTTTGGTTTTGTGGTTCATTTTTTTTTTTCTTTGTATATTTCTTTTACTATGCTTGTATTTTGCCATCATATAAAAGTGATTATCAAGCTCTTACTTAATATTGTCCTTAAATGCAGATCCTTCTGCCACTTCCATGGGATTTTTGTGGCTTTCATAATAAATTTGACTTTCATGTTGAAGTAGTCGAAGGATTAGTTGTTGTTGGTTAGGTTGTTGAACATTTTCGCAAACATTAAAAATAGTTGTTAGCCAAAGGTTGATACGTGTTCTAATGACCAGCCATAAACTGGAATGCGCTTGTCAAGGAATCCATTTTGAGTTTACGGCAATTAAGAGGAGAGTAGTTCTTTGACCAATGCTGGTTGAGACCGCAAAAGCTTCTTAATGGGTAAATATTCAGTTGGAATCATTTTAATTTAAATTTATTTAGTTTCAGATGAGTATAATAAGAGATCAAGATTTGTTTATTTAAAATTAAAAGTGTACTGCAATGTGCCTGGTGAGTGCTCTCATGTGCCACATTGGAACAAAAATATAATTCTTTTAGAGATGTGATGTGCTAGAATTGTGTTTTAACCTTTTAATTAAAACTATTAATTAAAAATTACACTGTGCGGCACGAAAATCTGTATTTAATAATTTCAACGTTTTTCACATTTTTCATTTTAATATGATGAATCTCGTGGCAACATCCGTTTTTCCACTTTACCGAAGACTTTAGTTCAAATTTTTTTTTTAATTACTCCAGACATGCACTCATTTGCATGTTGAGAACTCTTGAACCATTAGAATTTTCATTTTAGTTACTTCAGCAAAGTTCTTTCTTTAAATCATGCCAACAAATATAATATTGTTCAACAAATATATAACGAGAAATCATTTAAAATTGTCTTTAAACCTTTAATAAGCGACATATTGTCGGCCTTTGTAGTCTAGTGGAGAGTTAAAACAAAATTTTAAGCTCAAAAAACCAAATATTTTAATGAAATTGTCACTTTCTGAAAAGCAGGTGAAAATTTTTATCATAATTTATTATTTTTGAACTTCAAATTTTGTTTTGAAATTAAAAAATATAATAAACACATAGAGATATTAAAAATACTGTGTAACAATTGTTACTTTCCCAGAATAGGACCTTAATTCATTGTTTTTAACATGCATTTTATAGTTTGTCAATACTAAAAATAATGCTTGAATATAGAATTTAGAATTCAATGCATGAGTGAGAAGCCTTATTGCTTGCTTCAAGCATAGAAGATTTGATATGTTCTCTCCATGTAAAGGTTAGACTAGAGTTGAAATCAAGCAAAATTACCTGACTTTTAAACTAACCTTGTTTTCGTATAACGCTATATTTCACAATCATATAATTTAACAAATATTAACTTATAATTTTATGATTTATTATCGAAATTAAATTTAATATCTTTCCACAAAACCAAATACCTTCCCAAAAACACTCCTCAAAATTATTGCAGCGAATCTCTGCCAAAAAAATTATTGTTACTCATTCAATTCATACAATAAAAATACGTATAGTACTTACGTATAGAAATAAAAACCTTCACGTCTAAATTGCTTTAGTTTTGTTCTATCTATTCAATTCATTATTTATTGCCACAATCAGTGCGCAAATAAAGTAAAATGGTTTTTCTGTCAAGAACAGCTGTAATAACAAATGTTGAGGACAAGTCCAACAACAACAACAACAACAACATGAGTACAATGACGGTCATGGTCAGTAGCTGTATTTATAGACATTTATTGACAACAAATGCTAGTTGACAGTATTTGTTTGATGTTTTTGTTTTTGTCTTCTACTTGTTCCACTTTATTATAAGCTGAGAGCCAGAAATATTATTTTAATGCAACATTTATTTTAGCCAACTATTCTTGACTGCAAGCAATGTTGCCAACGCAGCGCACATCTACTAAATAAACCATAAAAAGGGAAGTAATAAGAAGCTATGCATGCAGCAGTGTCACATTGGAAAGTACTTGATTTGTTCCCACACGCCAACAAACACACTTACACACTCACACACACACACACAGACACACTTATGGATTTAATGTTTTTATATATGAACTTGCCATAAAAACCCTCTCGAGTGTGCTTGTGTTGAGCATTTAAAAAGACGCAAAGTGGCAACGCCGACACGAGATACTCGTACGAATACGAGTACATAAATGTAGCTCAGGCCATAGAAGTGTGTTCAATGTCCTGCAATGCAATGTTTGTGTGTGGCAAAATGTGCACATGCATTAGACTATGCTTGTGTGTGTGATTGTTGAGAGTGTTTGTGCGAGCAAAAACATTAATGGCTGCTCAGTGTTTGATAATGAATTGCCAGACATTTATAATTTATTAGCTTGTCAAATTGGCTCAACGTCTGGTCATTGTTTGGCCAGACATGCTGCTGCTTTCTCCCTGTCAGCTAGAATCTTTGCCAGTTGTCACAACTAAGCACAAAGTTTTTAATTGTTCAAAGTTATTTTTTATATCCTTTAAACTTTAAATCCATGTTAAAGTTTAGCTGTTAATTACAAAAAAAGTTTGTGGTGTTTCTGTCAAAAAATTTGCGTTTTTGAAAACTCTTGTAAGAGTAACCGCCCTTTTTTGGCAAAGTAACAATTGTTACCCAGTATTTTTAATATTTCTTTGTGTTTGTTGTAATTTTTGTTTTCAAAACAAAATTTGAAACTTAAAAAATTACATTTTTTAATGAAATTGAAAGCACTATCAGAAAATCAGATGACAATTTTTATCAAAATGTATTATTTTTGAGATTAAAATTTTTTTTTAATCAAAAATTTACTACAAACACATAAAAATATTAAAAATACTGGCTAACTATTGTTACTCTGCCAGAATTAGGGCTGTAAGAAGAGTTTTTAAAAAAAGTGCTTTATTCTATGTGCACTTTTTTACGAAGGTCTTCTTGTTTTATAGCATATGGGTCATTCCATATGAAATTAACCAACTTTTAAGTTGCATCTCTCAGATTTGTATGATTTTTTTTTTTTTTTATGTGGTGCTTGTGATTATGCATCAAACTGTATACTTTTTTTTGCAAAAGTTTAATTATTAATGAATTAATATTTATTAATCATTTTAAAGCAGAAACAAACAGCTTTGTTGGTATATGATGTTTTATAGCAAACTTCCTTCTCATATTTTTAGGTAGTTCACGATCCTTTTTAAGCGTACCCAAAGAACACGGTACTAAATGTACCATTGCCAATACGGCTGTGCACATCAAATATATTTTCAATATCAGGTATGCGTTGACGAATATCATGAATAGCCTCTGTAAAAAATCAAAAATGTTAAATTCTATTTAAATAAGACATTTGTGGATTACTAAAGCGTAAGTAAATAAGACAGCCTTCAAGAAATGAGTGTTTCACTGAATCTTTTTATAGGTTAATAAAATAATAATCTGCTACGCTTTGTGTTTATAGGAAAAGATATCAATAGTTTGTTGTATTTCAGGTGTAATACTTGAGTTAATAAAATAAGCTTGTCAATGATTTCAGAATAGGTTTTTATTTGTAGAGAAAAATTAAAATTTGTTCATGATTATTATAAGTATTATTATAAGTATGATTTAAACTATCAAACATTTAGAATTTGTATTTAAATCATATAAAGTCAACATAATGATTATTATTTTTAAAAGTTGTCTAAATATTGAACGAGCTGTTTGAATTCAGAAAGTATTCACAAAAGTAAATATTTACTTTTATTTTACTTTAAGAGCTAGACCTCAAGACTATACTAAATTTGTGTACAATCACTAAGATGATACGCTTAACATGTTCTACAGTTTTATTTAAACATATATGACATGAATTAAATTGCGAGCTTTAGATCAAGTTTTTAAGAAGGCAACAACAACAACGACAACTTTGTATAGAGTCAATACTTAGCTGACTAAACAGTCTGTTTCGGAAATCGCTACATTTTCCCCTGCAGTAGTCTTTGAGTGATTAAGCTGTGATCAACTCACTGTTTAAAATTGTATATGACTTCGCAGATTTAGGAATATATTCATTTGAATTATATGGCTGCTAATCATATGACACTTTAAAGCAGTTGGCTCTATTTATAGATCACCGCCATCAACTCTACCAAGGTTGCCATCTGTTCTAGTTGCTACTTTATTTATTTCAATATTCATTGGTGTTTGACAGTTTGTCGAAATGCACCATAGAAATGAAACGAGTCTTTTTGCTTCGCCAGAAGCTAGTGCTCTAACTGAAAGGTGGCTATTTTCAATTACACATGACTTCGACCGAAATCGATCAATTATTAGATTATTTAATTAATTTGACATTAATTAAACTTATTTGGCCGTGCTCCGCCATAGTTAGTTAATTAGTTTTATTATCTATGAAATTAATTTAATTGAATGTAATAATTGCAAAAATGTTACATGTGCTTGAAAATATTTGTTAAAATAACCCTCATACAACGGCGCTGACGTAATTCTACGTCAAAATATAATGATTTAAAAGTATTCAGGTCCTATATAAGTCTAACTAGCCCAATTCAATCCCTCATTATTCAATTCGAACGAAGAGTACAAAGTGCAAGTTACTAAATAAGTCGAACTTATACCTGTTTTGTTTTGTCGCATATGAAATACTATTATAAATATAATATACATGGATTTTTTATAACTATGCCTAATAAATGCTTATAAAAATATGCCCTTCTTTTTCTACGTTTTTTCGAAAATATTTGAAATTGACGTCTTTTGACGTATGTTTAGTCGACCAATTACTTTTTTACTCGCAGAAATATGGCAACACTGGTGCTAGCTGAGCACGAAGAGAAAGAAAAAAATAGAGAGCAAAATAGCAACACAAACGCGTCAAAAGACAACACGAATAAGCAATGCGTGGCAGCTGCGATGATTTTTTAAAATACTGAATACCTTAATTAAATATACTTATTATAAAAATTTCGAAGAAAATACCTCTAAATAAATCTGTAGCACAAAAATATTTTAAAATTTTTTCATAAAAATCGGCACAGTACTTTTGGAGTAGATATAGATATAGATATAGATATAGATATAGATATAGATATAGATATAGATATAGATATAGATATAGATATAGATATAGATATAGATATAGATATAGATATAGATATAGATATAGATATAGATATAGATACAGATATAGATATAGATATAGATACAGATATAGATATAGATATAGATATAGATATAGATATAGATATAGATATAGATATAGATATAGATATAGATATAGATATAGATATAGATATAGATATAGATATAGATATAGATATAGATATAGATATAGATATAGATATAGATATAGATATAGATATAGATATAGATATAGATATAGATATAGATATAGATATAGATATAGATATAGATATAGATATAGATATAGATATAGATATAGATATAGATATAGATATAGATATAGATATAGATATAGATATAGATATAGATATAGATATAGATATAGATATAGATATAGATATAGATATAGATATAGATATAGATATAGATATAGATATAGATATAGATATAGATATAGATATAGATATAGATATAGATATAGATATAGATATAGATATAGATATAGATATAGATATAGATATAGATATAGATATAGATATAGATATAGATATAGATATAGATATAGATATAGATATAGATATAGATATAGATATAGATATAGATATAGATATAGATATAGATATAGATATAGATATAGATATAGATATAGATATAGATATAGATATAGATATAGATATAGATATAGATATAGATATAGATATAGATATAGATATAGATATAGATATAGATATAGATATAGATATAGATATAGATATAGATATAGATATAGATATAGATATAGATATAGATATAGATATAGATATAGATATAGATATAGATATAGATATAGATATAGATATAGATATAGATATAGATATAGATATAGATATAGATATAGATATAGATATAGATATAGATATAGATATAGATATAGATATAGATATAGATATAGATATAGATATAGATATAGATATAGATATAGATATAGATATAGATATAGATATAGATATAGATATAGATATAGATATAGATATAGATATAGATATAGATATAGATATAGATATAGATATAGATATAGATATAGATATAGATATAGATATAGATATAGATATAGATATAGATATAGATATAGATATAGATATAGATATAGATATAGATATAGATATAGATATAGATATAGATATAGATATAGATATAGATATAGATATAGATATAGATATAGATATAGATATAGATATAGATATAGATATAGATATAGATATAGATATAGATATAGATATAGATATAGATATAGATATAGATATAGATATAGATATAGATATAGATATAGATATAGATATAGATATAGATATAGATATAGATATAGATATAGATATAGATATAGATATAGATATAGATATAGATATAGATATAGATATAGATATAGATATAGATATAGATATAGATATAGATATAGATATAGATATAGATATAGATATAGATATAGATATAGATATAGATATAGATATAGATATAGATATAGATATAGATATAGATATAGATATAGATATAGATATAGATATAGATATAGATATAGATATAGATATAGATATAGATATAGATATAGATATAGATATAGATATAGATATAGATATAGATATAGATATAGATATAGATATAGATATAGATATAGATATAGATCCGCAAGGGTATCCTCAGAATAGGATAACGGGAGTAACGACCCCGCGGACCCTAGTTGTGGCAGGTATGGAGGGCGTACTAAAGTGGTGCATGTGCCCAAAGAAGTCCTGTGACAGGGCGAGTGGATACCGCCCTTAACTAGGTATCCAACCACAAGGGTACCTTCGAGAGAAGTGTAATTAGGAGAGTGACGTCTCTGTGGTTTCCCTAGTCAATACCCGCCGAAAGGCATTAGGATCAAGCCCAGTACGGTTCTAATTATGGCATTGCTGGATACTGTTTTGGATTTGAAGCACCCTGGGCTGACAACTGTGGCAGTCTATGACCTCAGTAAGTGGAAGTGAAATTCCAACGAAATGGCTTATAGGTTAATGTCACAGTTGCCCTCCGTCTCGTTAAAACGTAGCGAGTCTCGGAGTACGTTCAATGTTTGTCACCATTGAGTTGGTGGTGTAGGTTCAGATGGATATTTCCTGATTAGTACGGATTCGGCACTGGCATAATACCCCATAAGGATCTTATGTCAACCCTCGCATGGCCTCCCTGCTTGCATAGATAACCATGGGATCAAAACGTAACTACACTTCAAACGGCGATAGCGGCTTCGAGTTGAGACCCAATTGAAATGGAGAGTTACAACAACAAACAACAACAAGAAAAAACAAAACTAACCTACAACAAGGAAAACGGAGATGAAGACTTGTACACGAGGAACGGTGATGAAAATGTCTTAAAAAATCCCTTTGTGAAAAGCTCGGTGATAGTAAGATCACCGCAAGCAAAGGGGTCAGAAAAACCACCTGGTAAAAATGTGTGTACCATAAGAGATTACACGAGCACACCTGTGAATACTCGTAAAGCAGATAGCTTTATATCGATATAGATATACTGATATAGATATAGATATAGATATAGATATAGATAAAGATATAGATATAGATATAGATATAGATATAGATATAGATATAGATATAGATATAGATATAGATATAGATATAGATATAGATATAGATATAGATATAGATATAGATATAGATATAGATATAGATATAGATATAGATATAGATATAGATATAGATATAGATATAGATATAGATATAGATATAGATATAGATATAGATATAGATATAGATATAGATATAGATATAGATATAGATATAGATATAGATATAGATATAGATATAGATATAGATATAGATATAGATATAGATATAGATATAGATATAGATATAGATATAGATATAGATATAGATATAGATATAGATATAGATATAGATATAGATATAGATATAGATATAGATATAGATATAGATATAGATATAGATATAGATATAGATATAGATATAGATATAGATATAGATATAGATATAGATATAGATATAGATATAGATATAGATATAGATATAGATATAGATATAGATATAGATATAGATATAGATATAGATATAGATATAGATATAGATATAGATATAGATATAGATATAGATATAGATATAGATATAGATATAGATATAGATATAGATATAGATATAGATATAGATATAGATATAGATATAGATATAGATATAGATATAGATATAGATATAGATATAGATATAGATATAGATATAGATATAGATATAGATATAGATATAGATATAGATATAGATATAGATATAGATATAGATATAGATATAGATATAGATATAGATATAGATATAGATATAGATATAGATATAGATATAGATATAGATATAGATATAGATATAGATATAGATATAGATATAGATATAGATATAGATATAGATATAGATATAGATATAGATATAGATATAGATATAGATATAGATATAGATATAGATATAGATATAGATATAGATATAGATATAGATATAGATATAGATATAGATATAGATATAGATATAGATATAGATATAGATATAGATATAGATATAGATATAGATATAGATATAGATATAGATATAGATATAGATATAGATATAGATATAGATATAGATATAGATATAGATATAGATATAGATATAGATATAGATATAGATATAGATATAGATATAGATATAGATATAGATATAGATATAGATATAGATATAGATATAGATATAGATATAGATATAGATATAGATATAGATATAGATATAGATATAGATATAGATATAGATATAGATATAGATATAGATATAGATATAGATATAGATATAGATATAGATATAGATATAGATATAGATATAGATATAGATATAGATATAGATATAGATATAGATATAGATATAGATATAGATATAGATATAGATATAGATATAGATATAGATATAGATATAGATATAGATATAGATATAGATATAGATATAGATATAGATATAGATATAGATATAGATATAGATATAGATATAGATATAGATATAGATATAGATATAGATATAGATATAGATATAGATATAGATATAGATATAGATATAGATATAGATATAGATATAGATATAGATATAGATATAGATATAGATATAGATATAGATATAGATATAGATATAGATATAGATATAGATATAGATATAGATATAGATATAGATATAGATATAGATATAGATATAGATATAGATATAGATATAGATATAGATATAGATATAGATATAGATATAGATATAGATATAGATATAGATATAGATATAGATATAGATATAGATATAGATATAGATATAGATATAGATATAGATATAGATATAGATATAGATATAGATATAGATATAGATATAGATATAGATATAGATATAGATATAGATATAGATATAGATATAGATATAGATATAGATATAGATATAGATATAGATATAGATATAGATATAGATATAGATATAGATATAGATATAGATATAGATATAGATATAGATATAGATACCTTTATATAGATATATAGATATTCAACTTTATCCGAGTCGGATAAAACAAATCCGAGATATGTAAGATATTTGGTTGTTCTATTAAACTATTTTATGTATAATGTAGTTACTGTAAAAATTTGGATTCATTTCACTCGAGATGAATTTTAAGAAATAGCTTAAACATCTAAAGATTTTTCTGTTACAAAACAGAAAAGTGTAAAAAAAAATTATAGGCTGTACCCAAAACATACTCTTACCATGCCCAAAACATATTCATACAATAAATATGGTTACAACAATTGCACCCATACTAATTCAATAGTACCCCCTTTTTGTTTAAGTGGGTGTCTCAAGGTTATTTTTGGTTGCAAAATCTTAAGTTAAAAATATTATTTTTATGTATGTCACGTTCAACCTTTCCCAACCCTTTTCTAAAGCTATCTTTTTGTGTTAATATAGACAATGTTAAAGCGGTTTTTTTTTAAAAAACTTAAATCAATACTTCTTCTTTTGATAAATCATTCTCGGAAAATAACTTCTATATATTCTTCAGTTCCTGTTGAAGAGATTAAAATTTTTTATTTTTTTTTTTTTTCAACTTCTTATACCAAAAGACAATAAAAGACAAAAAAGTCAATAAAATCTTATCTTTAAATTGTAATAAAAATAAACACTTTAGTTAATAGTTTACTAATAATTCGTTAATAAAACTTTCAAGTGCAACGCGTTGGTTGAGCTTTGCACAAATTTATTACTTCTAATTTTATAGCGTTAAGCAGGAACTTCTACATCGTGGGCTTCTTAGTATTGTCTATATGTATGAGATTTATCAGTAAATATCAGTAAAAAAATGTTTTTCAAATGCTAGACAAATAAAGATATTTCAAAAAATGAAGCTTTTATGAGGAAGTTCAAATTGTACAAACTAGACAATTGAGACATTAATAAAAAGTGCCTGAAGGTGTGCAGTTGTATAGTTATTAAATTCGGTGTTAAGAGAAATCCTGGCATTAAAATAAAAATCCTCTGAAACGAGTGATAAATAAAGTTGTGAACAAAAAAATGTAATCGAAAGATTAAATACCAACATTTTAAAAAAATTTGCTTCTAAAAGTGATATTTTCCTAATATTTAACGTCATGAAGTTTTCACTGATTTTTATCAATAATATCATAGTTATAGTTATCATTAGCCAAGGTGAGATTTAGTGAAATAGTTGAAGTATATCAAAAGTAATTTTTAAAAATTTTAGTGAAACCCAATCAAATATATCTGTATCGACAAGGAATAACGACTAAGCTCAAATTATCGTAAAAAACGATATTTTTATTGTAATAATTCCAATCTTTTTCCTGAAATATATGAAAAGTTTCAAACGGTAATAGGTGCAGAATTAAGTGGTTATCTATTTTGTGCAAAATATGTTTACCTGCATTCAATCAAAGATTGGCAGTGAAGAAAATTCCATATCGCTTTTTTACGATATTTTGAGTTAAGTCGTTATTCCTTGTCGACACAGATATTATAATTAACAAAAAACAAATCCAAACAACTTTCTTATCATTAAATCAGATTGCATCACAAATTTTGGAGAAAAGTGTGATGAATAGTTTCGTAAAAAAAATCAATAAACTAAAAATCAATTCAAAATGATAATGTATTCAACAAAAAAAAACTATAACCAATGAGACATTTTTGCACGTAATAAAATTCTGCAAAATGTTGAAGTTTTAATTTTACTCAACTGTTAAATATAACAACAAAATTTACTTAAAGGAAAATCGACACATTGTGAGCAAATTACATCGAATTTGAAGATCCTTTATATCTAGCACAAATTTATTATAATAAAGGAAAGCTCCTGTTACCTGCGTCTTATTGCATTTAAAAATTGTATAAAGAACTTTGTTTTAAATCCCATAAATGTGCCCATCAACCGTTAAAACATCGTAAACATTCATATAATTAAAGCGCAAATCATTGTTGCTCTTACTTTCTTGTAATAGATAACATTTATTGTGAAAATAATTTATCAAGTGAAGTGCTATTTACTTATAGCTTAAAAATTTCTTACTTTGCAACTTTACAACAACAACTTTTTTTTACTTTACAACTTAAAATTAAAACAATACTACAAATCAGTGTCAAGGCATATAATTAATTCAAGTATTTTTTGAATAGTTACAAAATTATCTCGACAAGAACTTGTAATTAATGGCAAAATTTGTTTAGATAACATAAAGTCATAGTGATAAAAATAGACGTCTCAAAAAAATTAAAGTCAGTATAGAAGTTTTTCTCTATTGTGTGAACAGCAATAGTAAATAGTCTGTGAAGCTATAAAATAAAAATAGCTATTTGTTATTGGTGTTTTTAGACATGACGTACAAACCTTAAAAACAAGCCACAACAACTTGAAAAACGTATGTTTGCTTGGCAATAAATATCAAGAGTATCGAGAGCAATTTCCAAGAACAAGTAAAACAACACTCCATCTAGGTTTTTGATACTGAACTCTTAAAATTTACGATTAGCCTTCCTTTTGGTTATATTATAATCGTGGTTACAAAAGAAAAATATTTATCCACATATAAAATCAAAAAAGAAAAATAAGCCAAAATATATTTGTACAAATTTTCTTTATAATATAAACCTTAAGTGTTTCTCTGTTAGTGTAAAAGCAGTACACATAACGTTACTTACCTTAATATTTGTATAAAAGCTAATGTTCATAATTTAAAAAGATTTGTTGAAAAATTTTTAAATAATATCAATTTTCATATATGTGCACTAAAAAAATTAACGCATTTTTATTTACAGTTCACTCCCAATACCTTCAATGTTATGTTTGTGATGACTGCGAGACGGACGGTCTCGAAGAATATATGTTGGAGGATTGCCCACCAATCACAACAACAACCATAACAACAACATCTAGATCAACTTCTAGTTCAACAACCACACCTAATACTACCTCAACGGCATCACCACCAACAACGACAACAACAACGACAAAACCTATTACAACTAAAACAACAGAAATCGACAGTTCACTCACTGACAGAAATTCCACAATAGAAATAAGCACCGATAGAAGTACATCCACAACGGAAATCATTAGTTTATCTACTGAAAGTACTTTAGCAACAGAAAACAACAGCTCGCCTTCTTCTACAACAGAAATCGACAGCTCATCTACTGAAAGTACTTCCACAACAGATATCGACAGTTCGCCTTTACAAAGTACATCTACAACAGAAGTCAACAGTTCATCCAGAGAAAGTACTTCTACAACAGAAATCAACAGTTCATCCAGAGAAAGTACTTCTAAAACAGAAATCAACAGTTCACCTACTGCAAGTACTTCTACAACAGAAATCAACAGTTCGCCTACTGAAAGTACTTCTACAACAGAAATCAACAGTTCATCCAGAGAAAGTACTTCTGCAACAGAAATCGACAGTTCACCCACTGAAAGTACTTTTGCAACAGAAATCAACAGTCCGCCCACTGAAAGTACATCCAACACAGACATCAACAGTTCATCCAGAGAAAGTACTTCTACAACAGAAATCAAAAGTTCGCCCACTGAAAGTATATCCACAACAGAAATAGACAGTTCACCTACTGAAAGTACTTCTACAACAGAAATCAACAGCTCGCCCACTGAAAGTACTTCTACAACAGAAATCAACAGTTCATCCAGAGAAAGTACTTCTACAACAGAAATCGACAGTTCACCCACTGAAAGTACTTCTACAACAGAAATCAACAGTTCGCCCACTGAAAGTACATCCACAACAGAAATCGATAGTTCACCCACTGAAAGTACTTCTACAACAGAAATCAACAGTTCGCCCACTGAAAGTATATCTACAACAGAAATAGACAGTTCATCCAGAGAAAGTACTTCTACAACAGAAATCGACAGATCACCCACTGAAAGTACTTCTACAACAGAAATCAACAGTTCATCCAGAGAAAGTACTTCTACAACAGAAATCGACAGTTCACCCACTGAAACTACTTTTGCAACAGAAATCAACAGTTCGCCCACTGAAAGTACATCCACAATAGAAATCGATAGTTCACCCACTGAAAGTACTTCTACAACAGAAATCAACAGTTCGCCTACTGAAAGTACTTCTACAACAGAAATCAACAGTTCATCCAGAGAAAGTACTTCTACAACAGAAATCGACAGTTCACCCACTGAAAATACTTCTACAACAGAAATCAACAGTTCATCCAGAGAAAGTACTTCTACAACAGAAATCAACAGCTCGCCCACTGAAAGTACTTCTACAACAGAAATCAACAGTTCATCCAGAGAAAGTACTTCTACAACAGAAATCGACAGTTCACCCACTGAAAGTACTTCTACAACAGAAATCAACAGTTCGCCCACTGAAAGTACATCCTCAACAGAAATCGACAGTTCACCCACTGAAAGTACTTCTACAACAGAAATCAACAGTTCGCCCACTGAAAGTACATCCACAACAGAAATCGACAGTTCACCCACTGAAAGTACTTCTACAACAGAAATCAACAGTTCACCTACTGCAAGTACTTCTACAACAGAAATCAACAGTTCGCCCACTGAAAGTATATCCACAACAGAAATAGACAGTTCACCTACTGAAAACACTTCTACAACAGAAATCAACAGTTCGCCCACTGAAAGTACTTCTACAACAGAAATCAACAGTTCATCCAGAGAAAGTACTTCTACAACAGAAATCGACAGTTCACCCACTGAAAATACTTCTACAACAGAAATCAACAGTTCATCCAGAGAAAGTACTTCTACAACAGAAATCAACAGCTCGCCCACTGAAAGTACTTCTACAACAGAAATCAACAGTTCATCCAGAGAAAGTACTTCTACAACAGAAATCGACAGTTCACCCACTGAAAGTACTTCTACAACAGAAATCAACAGTTCGCCCACTGAAAGTACATCCTCAACAGAAATCGACAGTTCACCCACTGAAAGTACTTCTACAACAGAAATCAACAGTTCGCCCACTGAAAGTACATCCACAACAGAAATCGACAGTTCACCCACTGAAAGTACTTCTACAACAGAAATCAACAGTTCACCTACTGCAAGTACTTCTACAACAGAAATCAACAGTTCGCCCACTGAAAGTACTTCTACAACAGAAATCAACAGTTCATCCAGAGAAAGTACTTCTACAACAGAAATCGACAGTTCACCCACTGAAACTACTTTTGCAACAGAAATCAACAGTTCGCCCACTGAAAGTACATCCACAATAGAAATCGATAGTTCACCCACTGAAAGTACTTCTACAACAGAAATCAACAGTTCGCCTACTGAAAGTACATCCAACACAGAAATCAACAGTTCATCCAGAGAAAGTACTTCTACAACAGAAATCAACAGTTCGCCCACTGAAAGTATATCCACAACAGAAATAGACAGTTCACCTACTGAAAACACTTCTACAACAGAAATCAACAGTTCGCCCACTGAAAGTACTTCTACAACAGAAATCAACAGTTCATCCAGAGAAAGTACTTCTACAACAGAAATCGACAGTTCACCCACTGAAAGTACTTCTACAACAGAAATCAACAGTTCGCCCACTGAAAGTATATCCACAACAGAAATAGACAGTTCATCCAGAGAAAGTACTTCTACAACAGAAATCAACAGTTCATCCAGAGAAAGTACTTCTACAACAGAAATCGACAGTTCACCCACTGAAACTACTTTTGCAACAGAAATCAACAGTTCGCCCACTGAAAGTACATCCACAATAGAAATCGATAGTTCACCCACTGAAAGTACTTCTACAACAGAAATCAACAGTTCGCCTACTGAAAGTACATCCAACACAGAAATCAACAGTTCATCCAGAGAAAGTACTTCTACAACAGAAATCAACAGTTCGCCCACTGAAAGTATATCCACAACAGAAATAGACAGTTCACCTACTGAAAACACTTCTACAACAGAAATCAACAGTTCGCCCACTGAAAGTACTTCTACAACAGAAATCAACAGTTCATCCAGAGAAAGTACTTCTACAACAGAAATCGACAGTTCGCCCACTGAAAGTACATTCAACACAGAAATCAACAGTTCATCCAGAGAAAGTACTTCTACAACAGAAATCAACAGTTCGCCCACTGAAAGTATATCCACAACAGAAATAGACAGTTCACCTACTGAAAGTACTTCTACAACAGAAATCAACAGTTCGCCCACTGAAAGTACTTCTACAACAGAAATCAACAGTTCATCCAGAGAAAGTACTTCTACAACAGAAATCGACAGTTCACCCACTGAAAGTACTTCTACAACAGAAATCAACAGTTCGCCCACTGAAAGTACATCCACAACAGAAATCGATAGTTCACCCACTGAAAGTACTTCTACAACAGAAATCAACAGTTCGCCCACTGAAAGTATATCTACAACAGAAATAGACAGTTCATCCAGAGAAAGTACTTCTACAACAGAAATCGACAGATCACCCACTGAAAGTACTTCTACAACAGAAATCAACAGTTCATCCAGAGAAAGTACTTCTACAACAGAAATCGACAGTTCACCCACTGAAACTACTTTTGCAACAGAAATCAACAGTTCGCCCACTGAAAGTACATCCACAATAGAAATCGATAGTTCACCCACTGAAAGTACTTCTACAACAGAAATCAACAGTTCGCCTACTGAAAGTACTTCTACAACAGAAATCAACAGTTCATCCAGAGAAAGTACTTCTACAACAGAAATCGACAGTTCACCCACTGAAAATACTTCTACAACAGAAATCAACAGTTCATCCAGAGAAAGTACTTCTACAACAGAAATCAACAGCTCGCCCACTGAAAGTACTTCTACAACAGAAATCAACAGTTCATCCAGAGAAAGTACTTCTACAACAGAAATCGACAGTTCACCCACTGAAAGTACTTCTACAACAGAAATCAACAGTTCGCCCACTGAAAGTACATCCTCAACAGAAATCGACAGTTCACCCACTGAAAGTACTTCTACAACAGAAATCAACAGTTCGCCCACTGAAAGTACATCCACAACAGAAATCGACAGTTCACCCACTGAAAGTACTTCTACAACAGAAATCAACAGTTCACCTACTGCAAGTACTTCTACAACAGAAATCAACAGTTCGCCCACTGAAAGTATATCCACAACAGAAATAGACAGTTCACCTACTGAAAACACTTCTACAACAGAAATCAACAGTTCGCCCACTGAAAGTACTTCTACAACAGAAATCAACAGTTCATCCAGAGAAAGTACTTCTACAACAGAAATCGACAGTTCACCCACTGAAAATACTTCTACAACAGAAATCAACAGTTCATCCAGAGAAAGTACTTCTACAACAGAAATCAACAGCTCGCCCACTGAAAGTACTTCTACAACAGAAATCAACAGTTCATCCAGAGAAAGTACTTCTACAACAGAAATCGACAGTTCACCCACTGAAAGTACTTCTACAACAGAAATCAACAGTTCGCCCACTGAAAGTACATCCTCAACAGAAATCGACAGTTCACCCACTGAAAGTACTTCTACAACAGAAATCAACAGTTCGCCCACTGAAAGTACATCCACAACAGAAATCGACAGTTCACCCACTGAAAGTACTTCTACAACAGAAATCAACAGTTCACCTACTGCAAGTACTTCTACAACAGAAATCAACAGTTCGCCCACTGAAAGTACTTCTACAACAGAAATCAACAGTTCATCCAGAGAAAGTACTTCTACAACAGAAATCGACAGTTCACCCACTGAAACTACTTTTGCAACAGAAATCAACAGTTCGCCCACTGAAAGTACATCCACAATAGAAATCGATAGTTCACCCACTGAAAGTACTTCTACAACAGAAATCAACAGTTCGCCTACTGAAAGTACATCCAACACAGAAATCAACAGTTCATCCAGAGAAAGTACTTCTACAACAGAAATCAACAGTTCGCCCACTGAAAGTATATCCACAACAGAAATAGACAGTTCACCTACTGAAAACACTTCTACAACAGAAATCAACAGTTCGCCCACTGAAAGTACTTCTACAACAGAAATCAACAGTTCATCCAGAGAAAGTACTTCTACAACAGAAATCGACAGTTCACCCACTGAAAGTACTTCTACAACAGAAATCAACAGTTCGCCCACTGAAAGTATATCCACAACAGAAATAGACAGTTCATCCAGAGAAAGTACTTCTACAACAGAAATCAACAGTTCATCCAGAGAAAGTACTTCTACAACAGAAATCGACAGTTCACCCACTGAAACTACTTTTGCAACAGAAATCAACAGTTCGCCCACTGAAAGTACATCCACAATAGAAATCGATAGTTCACCCACTGAAAGTACTTCTACAACAGAAATCAACAGTTCGCCTACTGAAAGTACATCCAACACAGAAATCAACAGTTCATCCAGAGAAAGTACTTCTACAACAGAAATCAACAGTTCGCCCACTGAAAGTATATCCACAACAGAAATAGACAGTTCACCTACTGAAAACACTTCTACAACAGAAATCAACAGTTCGCCCACTGAAAGTACTTCTACAACAGAAATCAACAGTTCATCCAGAGAAAGTACTTCTACAACAGAAATCGACAGTTCGCCCACTGAAAGTACATTCAACACAGAAATCAACAGTTCATCCAGAGAAAGTACTTCTACAACAGAAATCAACAGTTCGCCCACTGAAAGTATATCCACAACAGAAATAGACAGTTCACCTACTGAAAGTACTTCTACAACAGAAATCAACAGTTCGCCCACTGAAAGTACTTCTACAACAGAAATCAACAGTTCATCCAGAGAAAGTACTTCTACAACAGAAATCGACAGTTCACCCACTGAAAGTACTTCTACAACAGAAATCAACAGTTCGCCCACTGAAAGTATATCCACAACAGAAATAGACAGTTCATCCAGTGAAAATACTTCTACAACAGAAATCGACAGTTCGCCCACTGAAAGTACTTCTACAACAGAAATCAACAGTTCATCCAGAGAAAGTACTTCTACAACAGAAATCGACAGTTCACTCACTGACAGAAATTCCACAATAGAAATAAGCACCGATAGAAGTACATCTACAACGGAAATCATTAGTTTATCTACTGAAAGTACTTTAGCAACAGAAAACAACAGCTCGCCTTCTTCTACAACAGAAATCGACAGCTCATCTACTGAAAGTATTTCCACAACAGAGATCGACAGTTCGCCTTTACAAAGTACATCTACAACAGAAGTCAACAGTTCATCCAGAGAAAGTACTTCTAACACAGAAATCAACAGTTCATCCAGAGAAAGTACTTCTACAACAGAAATCAAAAGTTCGCCCAATGAAAGTATATCCACAAGAGAAATAGACAGTTCACCTACTGAAAGTACTTCTACAACAGAAATCAACAGTTCACCCACTGAAAGTACTTCTACAACAGAAATCAACAGTTCGCCCACTGAAAGTATATCCACAACAGAAATAGACAGTTCATCCAGAGAAAGTACTTCTACAACAGAAATCAACAGTTCATCCAGAGAAAGTACTTCTACAACAGAAATCGACAGTTCACCCACTGAAAATACTTCTACAACAGAAATCGACAGTTCACCCACTGAAAGTACTTCTACAACAGAAATCAACAGTTCATCCAGAGAAAGTACTTCTACAACAGAAATCGACAGTTCACCCACTGAAAGTACTTCTGCAACAGAAATCAACAGTTTGCCCACTGAAAGTTCTTCTACAACAGAAATCAACAATTCGCAAACTGAAAGTATATCCACAACAGAAATCAACAGTTCATCCAGAGAAAGTACTTCTACAACAGAAATTGACAGTTCACCCACTGAAAGTACATCCACAATAGAAATCGATAGTTCACCCACTGAAAGTACTTCTACAACAGAAATCAACAGTTCACCCACTGAAAATACTTCTACAACAGAAATCAACAGTTCATCCAGAGAAAGTTCTTCTACAACAGAAATCAACAGTTCGCCCACTGAAAGTATATCCACAACAGAAATAGACAGTTCATCCAGAGAAAGTACTTCTACAACAGAAATTGACAGTTCACCCACTGAAAGTACTTCTACAACAGAAATCAACAGTTCGCCCACTGAAAGTATATCCACAACAGAAATAGACAGTTCACCAACTGAACGTACTTCTACAACAGAAATCAACAGTTCTCCCACTGAAAGTACTTCTACAACAGAAATCAACAGTTCACCCACTGAAAGTACTTCTACAACAGAAATCAACAGTTCATCCAGAGAAAGTTCTTCTACAACAGAAATCAACAGTTCGCCCACTGAAAGTATATCCACAACAAAAATAGACAGTTCATCCAGAGAAAGTACTTCTACAACAGAAATTGACAGTTCACCCACTGAAAGTACTTCTACAACAGAAATCAACAGTTCGCCCACTGAAAGTATATCCACAACAGAAATAGACAGTTCACCAACTGAACGTACTTCTACAACAGAAATCAACAGTTCTCCCACTGAAAGTACTTCTACAACAGAAAACAACAGTTCACCCACTGAAAGTACTTCTGCAACAGAAATCAACAGTTCGCCCACTGAAAGTACATCCACAATAGAAATCGATAGTTCAACCACTGAAAGTACTTCTACAACAGAAATCAACAGTTCATCCAGAGAAAGTTCTTCTACAACAGAAATCAACAGTTCGCCCACTGAAAGTACATCCACAATAGAAATCGATAGTTCACCCACTGAAAGTACTTCTACAACAGAAATCAACAGTTCATCCAGAGAAAGTACTTCTACAACAGAAATCGACAGTTCACCCACTGAAAGTACTTCTACAACAGAAATCAACAGTTCACCCACTGAAAGTACTTCTACAACAGAAATCAACAGTTCGCAAACTGAAAGTATATCCACAACAGAAATAGACAGTTCATCCAGAGAAAGTACTTCAACAACAGAAATTGACAGTTCACCCACTGAAAGTACTTCTACAACAGAAATCAACAGTTCGCCCACTGAAAGTAAATCCACAACAGAACTCGACAGTTCACCCACTGAAAGTACTTCTACAACAGAAATCAACAGTTCGCCCACTGAAAGTACATCTACAACAGAAATCAACAGTTCATCCAGAGAAAGTACTTCTACACCAGAAATCGACAGTTCGCCCACTGAAAGTACTTCCACAATAGAATTCAACATTTCATCCAGAGAAAGTACTTCTACAACAGAAATCGACAGTTCACCCACTGAAAATACTTCTACAACAGAAATCGACAGTTCACCCACTGAAAGTACTTCTACAACAGAAATCAACAGTTCGCAAACTGAAAGTATATCCACAACAGAAATAGACAGTTCATCCAGAGAAAGTACTTCCACAACAGAAATTGACAGTTCACCCACTGAAAGTACTTCTACAACAGAAATCAACAGTTCGCCCACTGAAAGTACTTCTACAACAGAAATCAACAGTTCGCCCACTGAAAGTACTTCTACAACAGAAATCAACAGTTCGCCCACTGAAAGTACATCCACAATAGAAATCGACAGTTCGCCCACTGAAAGTACTTCTACAACAGAAATCAACAGCTTGCCTTCAGAAAGTACATCCACAACAGAAATCAACAGTTCATCCAGAGAAAGTACATCTACAACAGAAATCAACAGTTCGCCCACTGAAAGTACATCCACAGCAGAAATCGACAGTTCACCCACTGAAAGTACTTCCACAACAGAAATCGACAGTTCACCCACTGAAAGTACTTCTACAACAGAAATCAACAGTTCATCCAGAGAAAGTACTTCTACAACAGAAATCGACAGTTCGCCCACTGAAAGTACTTCTACAACAGAAATCAACAGTTCACCCACTGAAAGTACTTCTACAACAGAAATCGACAGTTCACCAACTGAAAGTACTTCTACAACAGAAATCGACAGTTCACCTACTGAAAGTACTTCTACAACAGAAATCGACAGTTCACCCACTGAAAGTACTTCTACAACAGAAATCGACTGTTCACCTACTGAAAGTACTTCTACAACAGAAATCAACAGTTCACCCACTGAAAGTACATCTACAACAGAAATCAACAGTTCATCCAGAGAAAGTACTTCTACAACAGAAATTGACAGTTCACCCACTGAAAGTACTTCTACAACAGAAAGCAACAGTTCGCCCACTGAAAGTACTTCTACAGCAGAAATCAACAGTTCATCCAGAGAAAGTACTTCTACAACAGAAATCGACAGTTCACCAACTGAAAGTACTTCTACAACAGAAATCGACAGTTCACCTACTGAAAGTACTTCTACAACAGAAATCAACAGTTCGCCCACTGAAAGTACTTCTACAACAGAAATCAACGGTTCGCCCACTGAAAGTACATCCACAACAGAAATCGACAGTTCACCAAATAAAAGTACTTCAACAACAGAAATCAACAGTTCATCGGGAGAAAGTACTTCCACAACAGAAATCGACAGTTCACCCACTGAAAGTACTTCTACAACAGAAATCAACAGTTCGCCCACTGAAAGTACTTCTACAGCAGAAATCAACAGTTCATCCAGAGAAAGTACTTCTACAACAGAAATCGACAGTTCACCAACAGAAAGTACTTCTACAACAAAAATCGACAGTTCACCTACTGAAAGTACTTCTACAACAGAAATCAACAGTTCGCCCACTGAAAGTACTTCTACAACAGAAATCAACAGTTCGCCCACTGAAAGTACATCCACAACAAAAATCGACAGTTCACCAAATGAAAGTACTTCAACAACAGAAATCAACAGTTCATCGGGAGAAAGTACTTCCACAACAGAAATCGACAGTTCACCCACTGAAAGTACTTCTACAGCAGAAATCAACAGTTCATCCAGAGAAAGTACTTTTACAACAGAAATCGACAGTTCACCAACTGAAAGTACTTCTACAACAGAAACCGACAGTTCACCTACTGAAAGTTCTTCTACAACAGAAATCAAAAGTTCGCCCACTCAAAGTACTTCTACAACAGAAATCAACAGTTCATCCAGAGAAAGTACTTCCACAACAGAAATCGACAGTTCACCCACTGACAGTACTTCCACAACAGAAATCAACAGTTCATCGGGAAAAAGTACTTCTACAACAGAAATTGACAGTTCACCCACTGAAAGTACTTCTACAACAGAAATCAACAGTTCGCCCACTGAAAGTACTTCTACAGCAGAAATCAACAGTTCATCCAGAGAAAGTACTTCTACAACAGAAATCGATAGTTCACCCACTGAACGTACTTCTACAACAGAAATCAACAGTTCGCCCACTGAAAATACATCTACAATAGAAATCAACAGTTCATCCAGAGAAAGTACTTCTACAACAGAAATCGACAGTTCACCCACTGAAAGTACATCTACAACAGAAATCAACAGTTCATCCAGAGAAAGTACTTCTACAACAGAAATCAACAGTTCATCCAGAGAAAGTACTTCTACAACAGAAATCAAAAGTTCTCCCACTGAAAGTACTTCTACAACAGAAGTCAACAGTTCATCCAGAGAAAGTACTTCTACAACAGAAATCGATAGTTCACCCACTGAACGTACTTCTACAACAGAAATCAACAGTTCGCCCACTGAAAATACATCTACAATAGAAATCAACAGTTCATCCAGAGAAAGTACTTCTGCAACAGAAATCGACAGTGCACCCACTGAAATTACTTCTACAACAGAAATCAACAGTTCGCCCACTGAAAGTATATCCACAACAGAAATAGGCAGTTCACCTACTGAAAGTACTTCTACAACAGAAATCAACAGTTCACCCACAGAAAGTATTTCTACAACAGAAATCGATAGTTCACCCACTGAAAGTGCTTTTACAAGAGAAATCGACAGTTCGCCCACATCCACAACAGAAATCGACAGTTCACCCACTGAAAGTACTTCTACAACAGAAATCAACAGCTTGCCTTTAGAAAGTACTTCCACTACAGAAATAAGCAGTAAATCTGATGGAAGTACATCAAAAACTGATATCGACAGCTCATCTTCTGAAAGTTCTTCTTCATCAGAAAGCGACAGTTCATCATCTGAAAGTACTTCTTCGACAGAAAGCGAAAGTTCATCCGCTGAAAGTATTTATTCAACAAAAGAGTTGGGTCTTTCAATGAAGGAAAGAATTGTCCCAATAGAATCAACAAGGACTATATCTGACATTCGGCACTCCAGAACACGTCGTTTTGTTTCGACTTCTTCGGCTTCTATTGCACTAAGAAATCCAGCTCAGTTTTTGCTTAATAAATACCGTGGAAAACGTTCAGTACGCTTAGTTGATGAGGACGGCACATCCTATCATTGCTTTAAAGTTACTGTAAAAGGTGCATAAATAAATTTATTCTAAATTTGTTTTAAATTTCTTTTATACTTCTTTGTTTTTTTTTAGATGGTCAAACGTCAGGGATAAAACGTGGCTGTATTACAGTTCCAACTGAGAAGAGTGGATGCCAAGTCTTGAACGAACAGTATGGTAATCAAAATGTAGAGAATTGTAAAATATGTGCTACCGGTAAATGTAATCAAAGCACGGCGTTTAAAGTGTCTTTGAAAATAATTATATTAACAGGGCTAACGAATTTTATTATAACACAGTTATTCTGAGTGGAATCAGGGTTGGAATCAGGGGTGTAAGCATTATGTGATTTGTGTATTATTTTATAAAAAAGAGACTATTTTTTTAAGCATTAAAGCAGCATATACATATGTATGTATGTAAATCCATTTTTATTTATAAAACCGGATTATGCATTAAATTAATTATACTTAAATCAATTTTGCAGTTTTGCAATTTTGCAATAAAAATCAATTAAAAGGAATATCCCCAAAAATTCTAAATAAAAATATTTAGATTGATATGCTGGAATATAGAAATTATTAATTGTCTTTGATTTCACTGAACTCAGTGGTATATTTTTAAAAATTATCTTATAACATTAAGAAAAGTTTATTTTCATCTTTGTTATAAATTCTTTAAACATTTAGATATATGATTATTAATTTTTTTGTTTGCTTATGTTTGCACTGTTTATCTCTTTTATCGAGTTGCTTTGATCTCAATCTTTGTATCGTATGTAATAAAATATTACATCTTAATTGAAGATAATAGAGAATAATTAAAAGATTGAGTAGAATAGTTTCCTAAGCTCTTAGTTACTTTAAAAAATCTTATAAGTAGTTAAATCAAAAATTGTTAAGCAAAAGTTCGTTTGCGTCATTTGTTAGAGATATATTTTTGAAACGAAAAATAAACGAGCTCTTACAATAGTTAATTATAAATTTTGGTTATCTTATTTGCGAAAGTTTTCAACAACATTGTTGCCCGCAAAGGTTCGTAGGTGTATTTTTACACATTTTTAACAAAGAATTCTTTCTATATCAGTTTCTGTAACTACATCATATGTCATGATTTAAACAAATATAATTTTTTGTTAACATAGAGCGAAATTCAAGTTTTTTTTTACAAATTGGTATTATAAAAGTTTGAGTATCAGAAACAATTTTCTTCGAATTTTAGCTGAAAACCAACTAGCAACATCTAAAAACCTACCCACTAGAGTGTCCCTTAAATATATGCTATTCCAAATAATTTCTCTCTATACGCAATCATATGCTCCATAAAGCACATGAATTGTTCCAGTTGGTACTCGTACTTTCTTACCATTGTAATTTTGCTTACACGCAAGAGTAGGAAAAATGAAAAAACAACAAAAATATAGAAAAATGAAAAACTACGTTACACGTTGTATGTCAGCAGCAAATAAAGTTTTGTTATTTTTCGCAGTACCAAAAGGCAAATACAAAAACTTAGCTAGAATAAAATAGAGGGTAAAACAGGATGTTTTGTTTACGCTTGCCGCAAATAACTTAAAATCTTGTTTAGTAGATTTATTTATGAGTTTGCCATCTTCAGAAGCATTTGAAAAGGATACGGTTTGATGAGATGCCATAAAAAGTATGTTGAACGAACAAATGAGCTGTAATTTTGGTTTTTCTTTCTTAAAGTATTTAAATTAGATGGAAAAGCAAGGATATTCGGTAATGCGAGAAATATGTGAAATAGAAGTAGATATCGGTAGTGTTAAGTACCGCTTGTGTAGTAACTGATGATAGCTTTCCGACAAACATAAACAAAAAAGTATTTTAGGAAGAAGGGAGTAAATTCATTTTTTAACAAATCGTTGCTTAGGCATAGTTATTAAATCTGTAAATATTTTAAGATTTTTAAGTATTTTTTCCACAAACTACAGTTTTTCGCTAGTACCGTTTTCAATGTTTTTCAACAAGCTTGCTTGTAATATTGTTAGTTGGAAACTTTGGAATACGTTTTGTATTTAAGAAATTGATAATTTTATCGTATTCTATATACCTATGTACCATTTAATAAAATGGGAGATATGCTTTTGCATGCAACTTGCAAAACTGAACTTGTTTACAGACTACACTATGCACCACTTTTTTTGTACACTAATCATAGGCGTAGCTGGGATTTTATTCAGGGGGGTCGGCCAATTATTGTTTCGTGTAGCTAATAAATAAAATTAATTGTTTTAATTATTGACTCTATTGAGAAAAATATAAAATTAAACTCGAAAAAATATTCAATTCAACGGAGTTTACAAAAAAAAAAACGGAAATCAGTATTGCTCGTCGCAAATCTTCAGCAAAGCAGTTTAAAATTTCAGGTTCTCTTTTTTCTCTTGCACCAAATTTCTGTGCACGCTTTAAAGGTATAAAAACGCTGTTGTAAGGATGATTTTAATAAGTCGAGATATGGTATGAACAGCGAAACATTCCCATATTTAAAAGGTAATGTTGCAGGATGATTTGTAAGCTGCTTTTAAAATTTGCGCGAAGAAGTATTTAATCAACTGGACGATTGGAGGATTGATCCACAAAAACTATAACCGAAATAATCGAAGACAAAACTTTTCGATTTTGTTCCAGTAATTTCATGTGACCAGACATTAAGGAGTTCGGTCATGAATGTGTGAGCTGCTTCTGCTTTTGATTATATACTTTTTTAAAATACTTTTTAATTATGATAAAAACTGTTTTGAATTTCTTAATTTAATTTTTACTTTAATACCAAAAAAATTATTTATCTTAAGTTTAGGGGTAGCAACAGCCCCCTACCCTACCCTCGCTATGCCCATGGACGGCATTCCATTATATTTTTCTTATAGATTTGGAGTCTTTTAACACATAAAGCACAAAAATAAATTTTCATGGATAGGTTTTTTTTAATTTTTAAATTTTTTTATTTTAAAGCCAAAAAAATATTTATTTTAAGTTTAGGGGGAGAAACGGCCCCCTACCCTACCTTCGCTATGCCCATGCACGGCATTCCACTATATTTTTCTTATAAATTTGGAGTCTCTAAACACATAAATCACAAAAATAAATTTGTATGGATAGGTTTTTTTAATTTTTAAATTTTTTACGTTTTTTTTTAATATAGTTGCGTATATTTAAACATATCTTGAATTCCACTTATCTTATTTTTATAATTAAGCCTATCAAATTAAATCTTATAAAATTGCCTACATGTTTGTTTAATAAACTTTTTCATTTGGATGAGTGGTTTTAGCGCTATCAAAAGAAATATCTTGAAAAAATTATTTTTTTCTCGTAAAAATGCAAGTCGAAAATTTCTTCAAAAGTTCATAAAAAACCGGAAGCTGCAAGAAGTCTAGAATTATTTCTTTTAATCTTGCCAAAATACAGACTTTCTCTCAGTGATGCCACCTGTCTTAAGCCACAGATATTTTTGCATCGACCTTTCTAAGTATGATATGACCAAAAATGTAAAACGTCGAGGTTTTAAGCCCGTATGATACTTCATTGTGTTGTCCAATTTGTATTCATTGAAAATGAAACTAAAGCTGTTGAAATAGAGCTAAAGCTAAAATTCAAGAAGTGTGAGTGTATACGCATGTAGTACGAATTGAACACAAAAATGTGCGACGGACAGCATTTTCAATGCATTGTTTTTGACGTTTCTCTCAATTCGTTCATCGTTAAGTTTCGATCAGTTTCGATCAGTTTCGATCAGTTTCGATCAGTTTCGATCAAATATTAAGTGTCAAAAACAAGCTTGAGCTCTTTCTTCCGCAGCCAAGAAGAACAGAGAGATAAAATAGTCACGTTGCGGAGATGTAAAAAAGTGGCACGATGCATGTTTTCATCCTTTTCCAACTATATATATCTGTCTAGCTCACGCGCCACTTGTTTTCATACTTTGAAATTGGACAAAACAATGAAGTATCATACGGGCTTTAGTACCTTCTATCAATTGCATCTATTGCCCTTATTTTTACACGAGTTTTTTTCAACGTTCGGTTATTTTCTCTGTTGAAAATGTTTTTTTTTATATTAAAAGAAATAGTTTCCCACCTTTTTCCCAAATTAAGTGTAAATTTAATGTTACCATTTTACTCCAAAAGTGCTGCGCCATTTTTTTTGTGTTCGATATGCCACTAAACTTTTCTTATAGATTTAGGCCTGCTGAACACAAAACTTGCAATAAACATTAGGGGTTTTCTCTACGGTTAGCATAATTGGATGAGAGCACGGATTGTAACAATCCTATACTAAAATATCCAATGAATCGAGAGTGCCCTATTGTACAAGCGTAGCATAGTAAAATCAACAGCTCAAATACCTCTATAATGAGCTGCACTTTACGCTCATTTTGCCTTCTGTCTGGCTGCTCTTTCATTCTTTTCTCTCTCATTACAATCACAGAGTTGCATTTCATAAACTATTCTTCATAGTATCGCCGTATACATGGGTTTCAGTGTAGCATACATAGGAAATAGTGCATGGTTACTTTACTTGTATTTTGTTGATGCGCCAGTGCACGGATTGTATATTTCCTATTCTTGCACCGTGCAACGGGCATATCCTAGGCATAGAGAATACCCCTATTTTTTTCTATGGATAACATTTCGAGATATGTATATATTTTTGAAATTTTGATCCGATTTTTTTGGATGTAGTTTTACAGAGATTAACATATCTCGAATTATCATTGACTAAGTTGGTTAACAAATATCAATTTAAAGCTAAATAAACTTACGTTTCATTTTATTTGCCGATTTTGCCACTGGGATCAGGTGTACTGTTAGTGTAATTTTTTTGAGGTGTACCAGTTAAGGATGAAAATAAGTTTCCCATGAGTTCGTTTTTCTGCTATAAGCAATAATATGAATCAAAGTCATGAAATCCAATTATCCTCGTAACTCCTAATTATGTAAAAATAGGCCCTTCCTCCCATACGATTTTTTTCTAAACTCGATCTCTTTTTTCACCTCCGTAGATATTTGTGCTATTACACTGGACACCCTGTATATTTGAGTACATAAATATAGTTAAAAAATTTTAGAAAAAATAAAATGTTTGGTGATTGTTATATATGATATAAACAAATAAAAAATTTTTAGAAATTGACAAATTGCGATGAAAATAATACAAATCCTATAAAATTAAGTACCATTTTTTTTTCTTTAATCTACTAGTAAAGATTCTATATAACTAGAAACTGCAAATAACTTTCACTACTTTGTCGTACAAATAAATGTTGTTTTTTTAAATGCTTAAAATGAGAAAGGTACATACAAAATCAAGTAAAAAAATTAATATAGGTCCAAGGAAGGTACCCTTAGGGTCTAAACGACTATTGACTATTTTCAGTACACAACTGTTATTCTTTTTGACTACCATTCTGACGAATTTTTGTTAAGATAGGTCAACCTTTGTATGTACCTCCCATACAAAATCCTGAAATAAATTAATATAGATCCAAAGGAGGTATCCTTAGGGTCTAACCAATTTACTATTTTCAGTACACATCTATTACTCTGTTTGACCACTATTCTGACGAATTTTTGCTAAGATCAGTTAACTTTTATATGTAGGAGAGAGGTACCTCTAGGGTCTAACCGATTTCAACTATTTTTGAAATTTTTCTTAATTGGCTTAAACTAATGAAGCATACATAATTGCATTATCATAGGAACACTTCTTCTCAGGCCTGTAGCCAGGGTGGGGCAAGGGAGGCAATGCCCCCCTTACTAAAGCCTTTTCCCCCTGGCCAAATCAGACAATAAAAAACTTTAAATGAATAATTAATATGCATTTTGTAAATATATTTGTTTATTGCCTTAAAATTAGTTTAGTTTAAAATAACAAAAAATATACACATTCACCTTATTCATAACTTGAATATGTATATAAAATTTGTTTAACAAAACATTTCAGACAAATTTTGAAAATTTTTCAAATTTCTACTGGGTCGCCAACATTTGCTAATAAAAAATACGATTTCAATTTTACCCGCATCCATAGGAACTTTTTAGAAATGAAAAGCACGTTGTGCACCAATTTGATGCAGATACAAAAAGAATATATAATTCATTGAAATAATTTTAATTTTAAATTTTTTTAAATGATGAATGTTTATTGATTTTAAAATAAGAAAAAACTGCAAATCTTAATTCTAGCAAAAATTTAAAAAAGCAAGATTTAAATCAAAACATGCATGCTTGTTCTTAATATATAAATCTGAATAAAAAATTTGCATCAATTTGATGCAAACGACGGATACGGGTTGGTTAAATTTTTTTTAATTGTTTTACTTAAAAAATGTCTTATACATATCTTAGCCCATTTCGCTACTCTTTCTTATATTTCTAGCCACTTTAAATAAATCTTGTATTTTTACCTTTATTTCATTACAAAGTCCTGAACTAATTTTTATATTATTTTTTATGTGTTAATCTCATGTATAAAAAGATCTACATATCCATGTAAATATTATAAAATTAACTGTTTTTTAATGAATAAGTGTAATGTATTCATTTCACACGTTAACAAAACAAAATAATATATAAATCTGAATAAAAAATTTGCATCAATTTGATGCAAACGACGGATGCGGGTTAGTTAAATTTTTTTTATTTGTTTTACTTAAAAAATGTTTTATACATATCTTAGCCCATTTCGCTACTCTTTCTTATATTTCTAGCCACTTTAAATAAATCTTGTATTTTTACCTTTATTTCATTACAAAGCTCTGAACTAATTTTTATATTATTTTTTATGTGCTAATCTCATGTATAAAAAGATGTACATATCCATGTAAATATTATAAAATTAACTGTTTTTTAATGAATATGTGTAATGTATTCATTTCACACGTTAACAAAATTGTTTTTTTTTATTTAAATGAAAAAACAAAAAATTCCCCCCCCCCCAGATTCATGCCTGCCCCCTCTGTCTTCTTGGTCTGGCTACAGGCCTGCTTCTTCTATTTTTGTTCAACTTTTGTATGGGGACAACACACTGTGTAGCGTGACGTTTCTATCGTTACGTTACTAAAATTTTCGTTATAGTTCTTACATTGACATAGTTCATTATCGTAAGTAATAGGAAGTTAAGTAATTATGTCATTTAGTAATTAAAAAACAAATTTAATATTTTCATTTCCTAGCCTCAGCCATTTTCATTAACTTTAGCCAAAGCCTTCTATTTTTACTAAAACAAAAATATTTATGACACTTTTACTAAAATTTACGAAAAAAATAACTACATTTGCAGACGAAACAGTGCAGACGATTTGATCATTGTAAATGAATTTATGTATAAATTGCTTAAATTAATAAAATTAAAATGATTATCTTGGATAATATCATTAAAAAAATAATAAGTTTTTTATAAGTTTTAATATTTTGGTCACAATTGACTCTTCTGTGGAAATGCCCATATCGAAAATTGTTGCCACAAAAAAATATATGTGACCTTCTCCGAGAAAAGGGATCTATTGTGTCAAAAAACGGGTTTGGACTTAAGAGTGGATTCTGGTACCTAAAAGGGTGTAGTATAAGAATAGACCAAAGTCGGCACCCAATCATAACTAACCATACCAAATCGCATCTCCCAACTGAAGGTGTGTTCACAGTGATAATGCGTTATGAAACTTTAAATGCGTTTTTCTCAAAACTTCATTTTCACACACTAGGTCCCTTTGCTCAGAGAAGCTCACATATGCAGAAACACTCCGTTACTACCGTTTACTTTCCTTGAAACATGCAATTATATTGGTCTTGAATGTCGAATGTACCTTTCTTAAATAGTTGTCGTAAATTTTTATTGTTGCTCCCTCTAGCCGTTCGGAAGTGGTGAGTCGAACGTAACCTAAACCATCCTGAGCTAGCTGGAAGACCGCTTCTGATACAATACCCAGGAAACCTAGCAATATTCTTGCATCAAACAAAATAATTTCTCGACACTAGAAAATTATTTCTCTTCTATTGTCTATTGGCCTCAAAAATTCGAATACATGACAAGAGACATGTCCTGTGAATCGTGAATAAATTTTCTCAGTGTAAATTTTTTAAGCCCATTAAAGTGCACAAAATATAAAAGTTCCCAGGAAACCCGATTTTTCTTTGTCCAATAAGTGCATTTAACGGTGTCCAATAAGTTCCCAGACATAAAAATTGTTTATAGTAATTAGACCTTAAGCCTTTAATTTATTTGGATCAAGGTTTTAACTTTCGAAAAAAGTTTATAAGAGAGAAAACGAATACTTAGTATAAGCATCATTCTTTTAACACGGTGATTTATATGCCTTCACTATGAACATTTTTTTTCGCATTACCTAAATTCCAAAGAAAACCCCTTTTAATCACCCCAAGCTAATAATCCATCAGTAACAAGTAGCAATATTTGTTTTAATATCCGTTTTTTATCAGCAATGACCCTACTTATCCAACCCTCTTTACAAGCACATCCATACATACATCGATATCGCTTTGAAAAGTTAATGCACATAAATTTAATCATGATTAAACCCTTAGATAAGTGAGAAAAAAGCACTCACAAAAAAGAACAGAAAGAATGTCATGAAAGTTTGGCGAAGAGGGTAGAAAGTTGTCGTTTTTAAATTGAGTTTGAAAATTTTTTTTCTGCAATGTGCTAAGATCATTATCAACTTTGAAACAACCAAGCTTTCATTTATTGCACACATAGTTTTAAAATGTCATCTAAGGTTTTCTTTGAACTAATTCCCAAAAGTATTTCCCCGAAATAAAGACTAGCCAAAAGGAGCGTCTTCTCCAAGCATTGTCTTTCAATAGTTAGCATTGGTCATGGTGTTGCTCAAAATATTGTGCCTGAAGTTGTGCAATAACTAATATCCGAATAACAACTCTTTGTTTTGTGTCAATAAATTCAATTGTTATACTTAATAACATTTAATATCCCTTTATTCAGCAATCTACAGCATTTGCTTTGTGTGCTCTATTGTAACCAATCTAACAGCTTTGAGCCGCATGACTGGCTTGTCCTCTGGCATATTGTTTTGATAGACATTGTCCTGTAGATAATTGGCATTTCAGTGTGAAGCAAATTCATGCTTCATATCATCATAGCACAGTTATTGTTACATGCACGAGTATGTAACAAAAAAAACCAATTCTTGACTGCAAAAGTTTGCTTCCTTGCAACGACAGGAAGTACGATTTCGGCAGGGGAAGTGTTATCAAAACTAAGTAGTAGTTCAGAATTGACATCGTCTACATTTAAATCATTGTGGCGGCCGTGACATACTGGTTGCATTCGTGGTCCGTTTCATACTGGTTGCATCAGACCCAGATTCAGAGCACATCAGAAATATAATTTTTTTTTTTCAATTGAAATTAATACTTCTATCGGTTAATTCTTACCTTAAAGACAAAAAACTGTCATATAAAGCCACTTCAGAACATGAGTCGTTCGATTTCGTCATAAAAGTTGTAGGTGCAGTTTTCGATTACTTGTGTGCAAACATTTAATAACTTGCTCAACACAATTGATTACTTGATCCAAGCTTCTGGTCAAAATCTTTGCAAGAACATTTCTTTTAAAACATATTCGCTTTTTCAAGTTTTTACCAACTCTTAATTACATAATTTTAGTTATACTTGACACATTTAAGTCTAGTTCAAATCACACTGTTAAATTGAGTTTATGAAGTAAATTTTAAGAAATGTATGCTAAAATTAAATTTTGATAAAGGTTCATTCCATCAGATTTCGCCAAGGGTGGTTGCCTCACCATCTAGAAAAAAATTTGCAAAAATATATGTGAATATATACAGTCACACAGATATATATACGTACCCCCCTCAAAAACTTTTTTCTGACCAAAGTATAAGCTTTCCTTACAAAAAAATTATATAGGATAAATCTGTACTTAAAATAAATTAAAACGATAAGTGAAGATTTCAGAAACAAACGATTTACTAAAAAAAAAACACACAGATTTTCATTTTTCGCAACACAGAAAAGTATACAGTGGTGGTCACGAATTTAGCACACTTAAAAAAGTAAAGTGAATGCTTATATTTTCCATTTATTTGTTGTAAATTTTTAATTAACTTTATTTTAGTGTATATATTATGTCTTCTTTATTTCTTATATACATTTTTTTATTTCAAAACTTTTTCTTATAGGACTTAAAATCAAATAAAAATTAAAAATAAGCATTTCGACTTGGTCATGAATTTAGCACACGAGCGAAAAAATGTCTAGGATGAAAAATTTAATCAGAATTGATTGCATAAAACTCAATATTTCGTAGGAAATCCCTTATTCTTAATTACCGCATCTCATATCCTTGGTAAACTTTTGACCAAAGCCTCACAACGGTACTTTGGAATACTATACCGAAGCCTTTGGATTTCCCTAAACAAATATGACAAATTTTTTGATTTTACTGTTAGTATTTGCTGCTCGACATACCTCCACAGATTCTCAATCGGGCTTAAGTCCGATGATTGCGATGGCCACTTCAAAATATCAATATGTTTGTCTTTCAAGCAACTCTTTACTATGTGAGCACTGTGTTTTGGATCATTTTCCTGCATAAAACGCCAATAAAGTGGCAAATTATCCTCTTGAAACGGTATCATGGTATTGACAAGTACGTTTTTGTAATCGTGCTGATCCATTTTTTGGTAAATTTTAACAATCGGACAAACTCCGTACCAAGAATACGCCGCCCATACCATAAAATTTCAGCCACCCTGTTTAATCATCTTGAGCGTGTACTTTGGATTATGTTGCATGTTTTGAGGACGCCACACATATTGTTTGCTGTCAGATGCTAACCGGCAAAACTTGGATTTATCCCTCCAAAGCACATTTTTCCAAAAATTCGTTGACTTTTTAAATATTCTTTTGCAAACGCAAGACTGCATTTAATATTTTTTTGCGACACATGTGGTTTTTGTTGGGCTATAAAGCTATGGAAATTGTTTTCATTCAAGCGTCTTCTTATGCCTTTTGAAGATACATTTATGCCATATTTTGATGAAATTTCATTTAAAATTTTATTTGAGGTCTTAAAAGGATCACTAAGTGAAGCTCTATAAATCAAATGGCCCTCTCTTGCTATTGTTTTTTGCGATCTTGGTCGCTATTTTACATTTTTAATGCTGTAATACTGCTCTTCATGTTGTAATGCGTTATATAATAACTTTCACGAACATCTAAGAAGCAGAGCAATCTCTGAAACTGTGCTTCCACCATTTTTCATTTGCTGAATCAAATGCCGCTGAGCCTCTGAACATCAGTAGCCTTTCGCCATAACTTTCTGCAATTTTTTGTTAGAACTCAAATAGAAACTTAATAAATTTAGTATATCTTACTAGTAAAGTTTAATTAACGAAAATAAAATATGATATGGAACAGTAATTCTAACCTGTTAAACCACATTGATTCATACTACTTGAAATATGTCAGAGAATTTAAGAATAACTAAGAAACCAACTAACGGTACATTGAGTTAACTCCATAAACAATACTCAACAAAAAATATTTGATTACAATTCTCAAGCTAAGATGTAAAAAATTTCAAATTAGAGTTACTAACACAGTGTGTGCTAAATTCGTGACCACCACTGTACATACTTCTTACAAAATGTTTAATGGAAACAAAAATAAAGAAAAATTTAGTATTTTGTTGGTCCGCCATTGCTCTCTAAAACTGCGCTCAATCTGTTTTTTATCGAAAATACTAGTTTTGCTGTTGTTTGCATTGTAATTTTCGACCATTCTTTCACAAGTGCATTTTTAAGATCATGTTTGTTTTTTACTGTCCTTTTTCGAACATGGCGGTCCAACTCATCCCACAAATTTTCGATGGGATTCAAGTCCGGCGACTGGGGAGGAGAATGAAGTTGCTTTGGTACATTGTACAGCAACCACTCCTTAACAACAACCGCTGTGTGCTTGGTGTCGTTGTCTTGTTGGAAGTATCAGCTTTCCGTAAGACCTATTTTATGCACCAATTCCATCAAACTTTGTTGGAGTAGGTTCAAATATACGAATCGATCCATGGTTATGTCAATAAACACTAAGTCTCCTACCCCAGTTGCCGACATGCAACCCCATACCAATACCGATTCTCCTTCAGGCTTTATTGTCGGAATTAAATTTTTCGGAAGGAGCGCCCCGTACTTTTTGCGCCATACCTTCTGCTTGCACAATCACATCCGAATAGCTTGAATTTTCTCTCATCGCTGAACACAATGTTCTTCCAAAACGTTTCATCTATATCAAAATTCAGCTTTGCAAAAAATTCCAGACAGGAATGCTAAGAAGAACAAGGAGACTAAGCAACGCGCCGAAATATTAAAAAAACATATCTTCGAATAATTTTCCTACTACGTCATGAATCACGAAACTTAAGTGCTAGAGGACTTTTCGCAACTCCCAGGTTAGGAGTTCTACACTGCAAATACTTAAGAAAATGTAGACAATAAATTTAAGTTCAAGAAGCAGTCACGATTTCCAAGAAAACTTATTGTTTATTAAGTTATCTGCAGATGTGGAAAAAGCAGGCTGTCTTTTCTTACTCAGTCTATAATTAACACCGATGTGTGCTTAAAATAAAGCTTGCAGAATAGACTGAATCAACACTAAATTTCCACGTTCTTTTCATCAGACTTTATCTCCTGTCATTACAACAAATTGGTCTTAGAGTGGTTGAGAAGAACAGTCGGCATTGGGTGCCTCGCGAGGCATATGCACCCAATTTCGCAGGAAGGAGCGCCCCGTACTTTTTGCGCCATACCTTCTGCTTGCACAATCACATCCGAATAGCTTGAATTTTCTCTCATCGCTGAACACAATGTTCTTCCAAAACGTTTCATCTATATCAAAATTCAGCTTTGCAAAGTTAATACGTTTTTTCATATTATTAGCACTAATAAACGGTTTTTTCGCGGAATGCGGCTATGAAATCCACTTTTCCTTAATACACTTCACATTGTTTTCGGGTGTAAAATAACAATTTCGCCATTTTCCATATCTTTAGCTATGTCTATTGCTGTTTTTTTTTTCTTTTTTTTCGGATTTAAGTTAGCATATGTCTTTTAACACGTGTGTCGATTTTTGGAGGGTGACCGCATCTGGGTTTAATTTTCAGTGATTTGGTTTCATTATAATTTTTAATCACTGTTTGTACACTCGACTTTAGACGTCATAAATTTATAAATTTGCTATTTCCCGTAAAGATTTTATATTTTTTTTTATGCTTAATAATTAGTTCACGCACGTCAAAACATATTTCCTTAACTTTTGAACCCATTTGCAAAAAAACTAATTAGCACTTGATCAGAAAGTGGTTAATATAAGACTAGAAGTCATAACTGTCCATTAAAAAAATATACATTCATCATGCGATCGCTTTCTCTTTAAATAACAGTTAAATGAAACTCTCGTATGTATACTTTTCTGTGTTGCAAAAAATGATGTTATATAAATTTAAATAGTAAATGACTTACAACCAACTATTTTCCAATACCTTTTATTCAAGTTTTTGCAAAAAATATTCCTGTAATTTTTTTTTAAGGAAGTTTAAACTTTGGTCAGAAATGAGATTTTGGGGGGGTACGTATATTTATCTGTGTGACTGTATGTTTTGGGGAGACAACAAAAAACTTTTTTTATTTTTCAACTATCGGAGCTTGTATCTCCGAAGACGCACATTTTTAAAATCTTATTCTCTTTTTTTTTGTTTTTAGTATCACAAATTTTCAATACACTGATAAAAATTTGAGTGTGTATTGCCTTGTTTTTGAATAAATGGTTTTTTAAAAATGTATAAAAAATTAATTTAATACAATAAGCATACACTAAAGATATTGTATATTAGATGAGTTTTTTGGAATTTTATTTCTGATTCGTGCGATTTTTTGTTTTGTAAATTTGTTTTTAAATTAAGTCAATACCTATCTTATGCTATGTTCACACTTAGAGCTAAATGCACAATGTGGATTTCGTAATTGCGTATTAAGCTCTCAGTGTAAACATAACATTAGAAGTGAAGATATAAGGGAAATCGTATACACCTAAAACATGTTTCTTGGAGCGACCCCGAAGAGTTTTGAGTGGCACCACGGGCTAACGGAAACAGAAAAAAATTAAAAATAAGTTTTTTGGTGTCTCCAAAAATGGGGCATTCACATACATTTTTGCCAATGTTTTTCTAGATGGTGAGGCGACCACCCTTGGAGAAATCTGATGGAATGAGCCTTTATCAAAACTTAATTTTATCATAAATTTTTTTAAATTAACTTTATGAACTCAATGTGATACAGTCACGATACAGCAGGGTTGCCAACTTTTGGAGCCTCCACGCCCGGAGCTTTTTTAATACATTTTTTTTTAATATTCTCAAACAAAAATTATTTTATTTTTATGTATGTTTTAGAATAAAGCCTTTTTTATTTTTAGTAGAAACAATGTAAGCTTTGGGAACATAAAAAATGCATGTATTAATTTTATTTAGGACTGCGAACGAAAAAATTTTCCACTACATCTCGATAACTTTTTCAAAAATATTTCAAATTCAAAAACTTAAACATAGTTTAAGTCTAATTTTTTTTTTTTTTTGTCATTAAATGCATTATCTAGTTATTTTAGCGAGATCGAAGTGCGAAAAAAATTGTTAAAGTTTTTCAAGACAATCCTAATTGGACTTATAAAAAACGTGGACCCGGAATCTAAAAGGTCAGAAAAAGTGTTTGGCAATCAGGAAACAGCAAAACAAATTAGTGCCTTGTTTGACAAGAAACCATATATTTCAACAAGAAAAAGTGGCTCAAAAATTAAATTGCTCCGAGAATTATTTACGCAAAGTCAAAAATTAAGCTGGGCTGAAAACTTTTATGGTGCAAAAAATTCCAGACAGGAATGCTAAGAAGAACAAGGAGACTAAGCAACGCGCCGAAATATTAAAAAAACATATCTTCGAATAATTTTCCTACTACGTCATGAATCACGAAACTTAAGTGCTAGAGGACTTTTCGCAACTCCCAGGTTAGGAGTTCTACACTGCAAATACTTAAGAAAATGTAGACAATAAATTTAAGTTCAAGAAGCAGTCACGATTTCCAAGAAAACTTATTGTTTATTAAGTTATCTGCAGATGTGGAAAAAGCAGGCTGTCTTTTCTTACTCAGTCTATAATTAACACCGATGTGTGCTTAAAATAAAGCTTGCAGAATAGACTGAATCAACACTAAATTTCCACGTTCTTTTCATCAGACTTTATCTCCTGTCATTACAACAAATTGGTCTTAGAGTGGTTGAGAAGAACAGTCGGCATTGGGTGCCTCGCGAGGCATATGCACCCAATTTCGCAGAGATCAGGCCAATTGCGAAGTATTAGTCTTTATGCAAAAGGGAAATCAAGACTACAAATAAAGTAGCCAGTTATGCCCAAGATTTCAAGAAAAAGTCGTAAGATATCACAAACTTCAATAAAATCGATGATGGAAGGAAGGGGTACCGCAAAAACTTAAAAAAATTTTCAATGAGCGCTATAAAATGTTTTTAAATAAACGGTAAAAAATTGTATCAAAATACCTGTTTAAATAATGTTTTTTAATTTAAATCGGAACAACGGTTCGGCAGATATCTCAATTTTTATGATGGACAATTTTTTCATAAGCAGTCCTTATAACAAAATAAAAAATATGAATTTTATTAATTAATTATTCATCAATTATAAATATTATTAATAATTCTCGACACTTCTAATAATGATCGAGCTTGGGTTTGTGCTTTGGGTTCGCAATATATAAATAATCTAGAATTTTCATAAGACTTTCCTCAAAATTGTAAAATTTTTTTAAATGCACTAAGGTCTTTTATAAACTTCGACCACGTCATTAAGAATAATATTTTGTTGACATGTTTCAAAGCGTTGTATACGTTGTATAGCGATGCATACGATTAATAATATTATTAATAAAATTAAAATAATTTTATATTAAATTTTAATATAATTGTAATTTTGTATAAAAAAAATCTTAATGTGCGAAAGCCGGAGAAAACCAGCGAGGCCCGCAGTCCGGAGAATGACCTTTTAAAACTGGAGTCTCCGGGCCAAATGGTATAAGTTGGCAACCCTGCGATACAGTGTGATTTTAACTAGATTTAAGTGTGTTCAGTATAAATAAAATTATGTAATTAAGAGTTGGTAAAAACTTAAAAAAGCGAATATGTTTTAAAAAAAATGTTCTTGCAAAGATTTTGACCAGAAGCTTGGATCAAGTAATTGTAAGAATTCCCTTATATTATTAATTATTTTACAGTTCAAGCATAGGCATCCGCAGGGGCGAGCGCCCCCCCCCCCCCCTAGGCAGGCAAAATTTTTAATATATTTTCATATTAAATAAAAAAAGCTGTAAAGTACAATTCATAAATTTTACGGGAAAAGCAAAAGACTTTCTAAATTGTAAGTTGCACTTAAACTTGGGTCTTTTAGCGCTTTGTTTATACAAACGCCATTTTTAGTTTTAGGAGTGTAAAATTTTGCAGCAACTTGTATTTTGATAATGTGCATCATAATTAATCAAAAAGTTTATTTTAAGTTGCTTGAAGCTTACGGATTTTTTGATTTCATATGACGATATGTTCATTATAGCTGCGTTCCTTTCGCCTTAATATAATCCCGATAACAAATTTTTTCAAAGGAACGGCAAAAAAAACGACTCGTAGAGGTCACAACCGTTGTAGTAAATTCAAACAAACAATCATAATACAATAACTATTAGGTGTCATGAGAACATGTGTCGTTCAAAACTGTTGTGAACTTTTATGGTAGCGATACCTTAGTAAACGATGTTGTTCTCTAAATGTGTTTTACTCTAAACGTCAGAAAAATTGTAAATTAATTAATTTAATTATTAATATTATGAAATTATATAAATAATATAAGTGCAATTGTTGGCTCCGCTGAATGCGTCCAATGTGTGTGACACACGCATTTTGTTTTGTTTTCTTTTGTTTAGCATTCGATGGTCGCAGCTCGTGAGAAAATAGGTAGCTGTCATGGCTACCTAATAGTCATTGTATCAAGCAAACAAATAATTCAAAAAATGAAAGGACAGCTCATAAAATATACCTGTTACCTATATAGCACCTGTGTTTCAAATTTTATAAATGCTATATCACAATTTTATATGGATAGCAAAAATAATCCTATTTGTTACAGGATTTTTTTTTTTTTGTTTTTGCTTTGCATGTAAAAAAAAATAATCTGGACTATTTTGAAGCGAATGGAACGGAGCTTATGTATGTTAATACATTTTGAAGAAATTATATTTTTGTTAATTTATAAATAAAGCTGACCTAAACCATGCTTTTTTAAACCGACGAATTCTATTCGTAATTTTAAGCCACGAATAGTATTCGAAGAATGGACGTAGTTTGGTACATATTACGAATATTTTATTCGTATTTGTACAAAAAAAAATGTCTACAGTACGAAGATATTTGTTACATTTACGAATGATCCTAATACCTAATTACGAAAAAAAACATTCTGTCTGAGCTCAGGTTTGAACCGTGGTTCTTTAGCTTACAATTCAGCTACTCTTCCAGTAGGATACGGCCACCTTGCAATCATACATTTCCTTATCGATGGTTGAGCGCATAAAAGGGAGCAGAAAATAAAGCAAAATAAATTTCATAAACATACACATCTGGCGAAAAAAATAGGTACACCAGAGCTTTAGTGAGTTTTTAAAAATAATTTATTATTCACATATTTGTTTGTAAAAAAGTAATTATAATTTCAAAATTTAATATATTAAAAATAAGAAAAACAATTTGAATTCAAAACAAAAATAAAGAAAAATAAGTAATTCATAACAATAGATAATGACAATGATTTTCATGTGGCTATAAAAATAGGTACACCGGCAGTTTCTAAAGAAAAAATTAGATAATTGCATTTTATTTATTGTTTTGAGAATACCTCAGCTTAGTACAAACCAGTATCCTGAATATCCACCATTATTGTTCAAAACAGCCTGAATCCTTCTAGGCATGGACGAAACCAAATTCTGGCACGTCTCCAATGGTATATTGTACCATGCTTGATGAACTTTTTCCTACAAATCGTCCTTATTTTTAAAAGTTTGGTTAGATATTCTTTTCTCCAATTCAGCCCAAAGATTCTCAATCGGGTTGAGGTTGGGTGATTGACTGGGCCAGGACATAAAGTCGATTTTGTTGTCCTGAAAAAAATCCTTTACCAACTTCAATGAGTGTTTGGGGTCATTATCTGGTTGGAACCGCCAAGCTAAGGGCATTTCTTCACTTGCGTAAGGCAACATTATTCCTTGTAATATTTTCACATATTCGAATCGGGCCATAATGTCCTGAATACGAAATATTGGGCCTACCCCACAGCGGGAAAAGCATCCCCAGACCACTATGTTTCCGCCACCATGTTTTAACGTTTTCCTAGTGTACCGCGGATCGAAATCTTTACCTTTTGGGCGACGAACATTCCTTGCGGCATCATTAGAAAGCAAATTTATTTTGGTCTCGTCGCTCCGTAGGATGTTGTTTTACTTTTTGACTCCTTCATCTCCTGACCATGAGGCATGAATTTTGGCAAATTCTTTCCTCGCGTATAAGTTTTTCTTACGAAGAAGTGGAACCTTACGGGGTATTCTGCCATAGAGCTTTGAATCCACTAACCTTCGTCGTATAGTCCGTGAAGATATTTTGTTGCCTAATTCTGCTGCTATTGTACTTGAAGCTATAAAAGGGTCCCTTTTCGCCATTATATTAATGCGATGGTCATCGTTTAGTGTGGTTTTCCACGTTTTTCTTTAACTTTTTTTTTTCTTTAAAGCATTCACGACTAAATTTCGAGAACGTCCAAGAATTTTGGCAATCGTTCCATATCGATTTCTTCCAGCACGCATTTCAATAGTAATCTGCTGTTCTTCGGGTGTACAATGATCACCGCGACCCATCTAGATACCAAAATCTTTTATGAAGGCTTCACAATTTAAAATTATTTCACAAACCTTTAAAGAAAAATTCCAAAACTACACTTTTGAATAAAAAAACACGAAGAAAAACTCTTTTGAGTGCACTTCAAATATTTTTTCCGAAAGTGTACCTATTTTTTGTCCACAGCGCGTTGTTACTTCGTGGTATATTTCTTGGTAACTAAATTTTAGAATAGAAACTGCACTGCAAATAGATTGCCTGTCAATAACGGGACAACTTGTGTAACGGTCAATTTTTAACTTTCAATTAAACTTTGACTTTCTGATCAAAAACCCTTTTTTAGGGGGTGTATCTATTTTTTTGTCCAGATGTGTAAATGTTTTCCAAAAATTCGGCATAAAAAAAAATAATTTTTCTGTCATAAAATTTAACCAATTTCAATATTTTTTTAATTTTTCCTAAATTTATGAAAATAGCTACTAATCTTGCAGCATTTAAATTTGAGAAAGTTGCAGCAATCTAGGCGATGGCAAGGCTTCTAATTCAAAAGCAAAAATTTGGAAATTATGAATAAAGTAGTCCAATTTTGAATTAAAGACTAATATTTTTAAAAACAATATGAAAAATTCGGATAAGAAAACCATTTTACATTAGAATATGTTATGGTCAAAAGTTTTTTTATTACTTAAATGTAAATACGAAACTTGATTTCAAACATCCATTAAATACTTCTTAAAATTTACGTTTTTTAGCGTCACGTGCTTATATTTAATTCAGGATTCAGAATCAAACCTTGCAGAGAGGTTCTGGAATATGTTTAGAAAATGTATGGAATCCACAGCCCAGAAATATATTTATTCATTTTTGTTTTTTTTTTTTTTCATTTTGAATTCACGTTTTGAATTAAAAAAAAAAATTTTTTAAATTATTCATAATTTCAATAATTATGTTGTGGATTGGAGCCGGTCAAAAATATCTCCCTTAGCATGCGGGAAGCATTTAAAGAATAAAGAAACTCTAATTTTTAACTTTTGCGGATTATATGGATTTTGACTTCCTCAATCCAAATCTTAAAGATTTCAGGCCGCTCCCAATTAGCTTAGAAGTTATATGCCTCCAAAGTTGAAAAAATGGCCTAAAAATCTTATTTGTTTTTTCCAGTTTTCCAACAAAACAAAAATATTGTTTAATATTGGCAAATTTTTGTATTCTTATTTAAAAAGTTGAAAACTTGGGGGCACAAAAGTAATTAATGAAATTTCATTTAAAAATAAATGAGACCTCACATTATTTCATTTTCTTAACAACTAAGAATATTTGCTTTTGCAAAACAATTATTGAAAGGTATTACAGTAATTATCGCTTATATGCACTATGTTTATAAGCATATCCCGCTTATATGCATTCGAACTTGAGATATTTAACTTTGTCACTTAAAATAGCCAGCATTTTTTCGCTTATAAGCATTTCGCTTATATGAGTTTCTCTTTTATATGCATCAAAATTAGGAATTTTTTAAAACCAAAGTCATAGAAAACTAACCAGTAATATGCATCCCTACTAAAATTCCGATTATAAATTTCACATCTCTATTGAGTTATCAAATATGAAATAGCCCGTATTTGAAAGTGTCAAAGTTTCTTATCTTTTTCCTGTGCAGTTTTAAAATGAACAAAAATAAAAAATAACCTTGTCACTCAAACAAAAAATTTCAATTGTAAAGGAAGTTGAGACAAATTAAATAAGATAGAAGAACATATGTGCCAAAAATTCTGAAATGTACAAAAAAAATAACTGACTTTTTTCGAGATTACTTAAAAAATGAAAAAAATTAAGTTAAGTTTTATGTAGTACGAACCTGGCGTTCTTAAATTTAATTTTTTTAAAGCAGATTTTTTACATATTTTTTTAAAACCATAAGTGGTGTGAGTTGGTAGAAGACCCAATTTAAATTAATTTAATTCGAATCTGACTTAAAACTTAGTTTGGCATTAAGCTTGTACATAATTCTAAAAAATATTATTTTTTTAGAATTATTAAAAACAATATTAGTTTGTTTATATTTTTTAAAAACGCTTAAGTGATATAAGACTGCTAGAAGCGGCAATTTAATTTAATTTAATCTATTTTTTATTTTTTAAAAACGCTTATTTGACAAACTCTAATTTGTAAATAAATATAATTAAAAATTAAACCAATCCATAACACTATTTTTATTGAAACATTAGTCCAATTTTTATATATGCTTCGTGGAGGCATTTAACCGAGTTTTTATATAATCACTGTGGATGCATAAAACCGAGTTTTTATATATGCTTTCCCACTTATAAGCAGCAAAAACCAAGCAAATAGAGGTTATGCTTATAAGCGATAATTACTGTACATTACAAAAATATAAAATGAAATTTGGAAATATTTCGAGCATGATACGAGAAAGATTTTTAGCCCATCTTTAAAATATATTGGATTTTTCTATGTGTATTTAGTACTAAAAATTTCAGAACATATAATTATTTCTTGATGCTCATTCTATACCCTTTTTTGTCTTTTCCCCCACACCCTAGAAGAAATCCTGCGGACGCCCATGAGTCCAAGTATAATTTCTTCCTTCGTTACCACCAAATTTATATAGGGTGCGGTGAGGTGAAGCGTTTCCTTTCTTTTTTGTGTGGCTCACAGCACTCCTAAAAATAACAATTTTTAATGCTTTTTGACCAGAGATCTGCACAAGCCTGCTTGAAGTCTATTTCAAGCGCTTGCTTAAAATACAAGTCCAAGCTAGCTTGAGCTTGATAATTTTGAATCAAGTATAGCTTGTAATTGAATATAAATAAGCCCATGACAGCTTGCAAGTATTCTAGCTTACAAGCGAACGGCACGAAGTTTCAAGTAAAGGAAAGCATGATGCCTTCGGCAAAAGCTTGTAAGCTCGCAAGTATCCAAATTATTGAATTAAAGCAAGTATCCAAAAAATTCAATGAGCTTTTTTAGAGAGAGCTTAAGCGTAATAGGACTTTTAAGGATTCTGTGGACTCCGTGGTGTGAAGTTTTAGGGTAAATGATTTCGAAGATGCTGTCAAACTTTAAAATTTAAGATGGCGGATAGAGTTGCCACCTAGATTTTTTTTTATTCTTGTAATTTTGAAATTCTGACAACGGATTTGATTTCGAATATATGGTCACAGTTTTAAAATTTAGATGGAGGTTAGGGTTGCCACCTAAATTTTTACCACAGTATTGCCACCTAATAATATGTATCTTTAAAAGTCTTAAACATAATTTATCAGTGTTAAGGGGTCGCTGATTTCAAATCTAAAGTCAGAATTTTAAAATTCAAGATGGTGGATAGATGGATTTTTTGTAGTTTTATGAATTCGGGGCTGGCAAAAATAAAATGGTACTCCAAAAATGGGTCGCTGAATCCGAATCCATCGTCAGAATTTCAAAATTATAAAATTTTGAAATAATAGGGTTGCCACCTAATAATATATCTTCTGACGACTGATTCGGATTCAGCGACCCATTTTTAGTGTACCTTTTTTTTGCCAGCCCCGAATTCATAAAACTACAAAAAATTAAGGTGGCAACCCTATCCACCATCTTGAATTTTAAAATTCTGACTTTAGATTCGAAATCAGCGACCTCTTAACACTAATAAATGACGTTTAAAACTCTTGAAAAGATATATTATTAGGTGGCAACCCTATTATTTCAAAATTTTATAATTTTGAAATTCAGACGACGGATTTGGATTCAGCGACCCATTTTTGGTGTACCTTTTTTTTGCCAGCCCCGAATTCATAAAACTACAAAAAATTAAGGTGGCAACCCTATCCACCATCTTGAATTTTAAAATTCTGACTTTAGATTCGAAATCAGCGACCTCTTAACACTAATAAATGACGTTTAAAACTTTTGAAAAGATTTATTATTAGGTGGCAGCCCTTTTATTTCAAAATTTTATAATTTTGAAATTCTGACAACGGATTCGTATTCAGCGACCCATTTTTGGTGTACCATTTTTTTTGCCAGCCCCGAATTTATAAAACTACAAAAAATTAAGGTGGCAACCCTATCCACCATCTTGAATTTTAAAATTCTGACTTTAGATTCGAAATCAGCGACCCCTTAACACTGATAAATGTTGTTTAAAACTTTTAAAAATACATATTATTAGGTGGCAATACTGTGGTAAAAACTTAGGTGGCAACTCTAACCTCCATCTTAAATTTTAAAACTGTGACAATATATTCGAAATCAAATCCGTTGTCAGAATTTCAAAATTACAAGAATTCGCAAAAATACAAAAAAATCTAGGTGGCAACTCTATCCGCCATCTTAAATTTTAAAGTTTGACAGCATCTTCGAAATCATTTACCCTAAAACTTCACACCACGGAGTCCACAGATTCCGTAAAAGTTCTATTACGCTTAAGCTCTCTCTAAAGAAGCTCATTGAATTTTTTGGATACTTGCTTTAATTCAATAATTTGGATACTTGCGAGCTTACAAGCTTTTGCCGATCGTTTTAAGCTTTCCAACTTTCTGCCCGACAAAGTAAGCCGAAACAAGCCAAGCCAACGAGCAAGCATGAATATGGCTTATATCTGTTTGGTATTTTTACAAGCTGGCTAAAGCTTGCTTTTTCAAGATTGGATACAACCTTGAATTCAAGTACTTGAAAAGGCTTGAACTTCAAGTAGGCTTGTGCAGTTCTCTGTTTTTGACTTGAATCGCAAGAATGGAAGTTTTTTTTAATTTCTATGCGCTCGGATTTTGACCATTTTCAATTTCGACAAAAAATTATGGACATACTTCGAAACTGTTCGTTTTCGACTTTTTTAAAAATGGAAGGGTGAAGCGTTTCACCAAAAGAGTCTCCGTTTTCATGTATGAACATCAACATAAAACGTTTTAATGGTCTCGGGCAGGCTCCTAAGTCAGCAAGAAACTAAAATACTGAATAAAAGTCATGGAATCCAAATTTAGTATTCATCGCTAATATCGAGGTTAGAGTCTCAGTTTCGACAGGTGTAGTAGCCACAGTTGCCCATGTTGACGCATTTCAAATGATATGGCCGGCCGCATTTGTTGCAATGAATTGAAAAATGCATTAAACACACACAAAAACACTAAATACGCATTAAAATGAACACTTTATATTTTTTAAGGACAACATTCAAACAACACTAATGATATATTTACCTTGAATTTCTGTTGAGTAGTTGGCAAAAACCCTATAATTTCACTTTATCAAAAAACACTTGGGAAAAAAACTTTACCATTGTCTTCGAAGAGCAGCTCAATCTGCGTCCGAACGCTTCGCTGCATCATAATAATATTATGCGGCAATGAAAGCAACACGTGACGGTTTAACACTTGGTTATATAAATGCGCGTTACCAAATTTCACATGTCAAATACTTCAACCAACGATTTTAAGATGTTCCCACGGCAGTCTGAATTAATTACTAGAGTTTTATTCTTTTATAGAAGTGTTTTTTCAATAAATTATCGATAAAAATTAGAGATGAAACCGATTTCTACGTCATACGGATCGTGATGAAAACTGAATTACCTTTGTATGAGGTAGTTCAGATTATCACATATTGTATGGCGAATTACTTGATTCAGAACATAACTGAGCCTCGAATTACGAAGGAGATGCGGATTAAGTAATTCAATGTACCGTGAAAACATGCTGAAACGCTTCATAATATTAGAAACTGAAACTTGCTTTCAAGCCTTAGTCAGTGTAAAACTGGTCGAAGTCATTTTAGCTGACAATATTTAGCCACTGTGCATATTTTTGCCTTACTAAACACAGCGCTCATATTGAGCAGCTGATTTCACAAACAGATGTTTAATTAATCATCCGCCTTGAATTCAAAAGATTTATTGGCATTTCTATTAAACAACAAACAAAATAAAATTAAATTTACTGCCAGAAAATAGAACATTTATTTTAGTATTAAAATGCTGAACTCCCAACACACTTCTACATTAACCCTGGAGGAACAAAAGGCTTGGGTAAGTTAAAGAGATTTTAAAATCTTCCAATAACTAACTCATCAAAGAACTTATTAACTTGCTCCAATCTAGTCTAAATCGATAAGCCAGCGCTTGGATGACATTTACAAGGAGCTCTGCGAGTATGAACAGGTGCTGAACGGAGAAATGAATGAAGAACCCAAGAAGCTGATGGAGCTACTGGAAACCGTTAACGATTTACATACAGCCACTGCAACAATACGCACACACGATGCCTCGCTAAAATCCAAGAAGCAAGAGCTGCAGGAACAAATGCAGCTACTGCAAAAATCAGTGGAATTATTAAAATTAGATCGAAGGTCTAATAAAAGCCATGAAGAATTGATAGACGACTAAGCAATGGATGGATGTTGCCAACAGATTTTAAAAAGCCAAGATTTTTTTAAAGAATAAGAAAAATAAAACTAATCTCTTTTTTCATATATGAAAAGATTATTGTATAGTATAGTCTTTATGAAATAAAGCTTATAAATAATAAATAAATTTTTCCCACGGGAATTGCTACAATTTTCATTGTTATTAATAAATATGGGAAAATACAAACACAATCAGCCCAATTCTGAATTACTTTCCCGGGGAATCGAAAAAGGGAGTTTTCATTTTTAAGATAAAGTTTAAAAACGTTCTGGAAATTTTTAATGCCAATTTGTTCATCAACGGTCAATATTCATGAGTGTAAACAAAAAAATGTGATATCTTTATATGATATCTTAAACATGGAAACTCCATTTTCCAATTCCCCAGGAAAAATCATTCAGCATTGGGCTGAGTAAGTGAATAAATCAGGGACCGAAAAAAACTGTTATTTTACAATTTTCAGATGAAAAAGACAAAACGACAAAGTTCTCGGTGGACTTTTTTAAATATACCATTATTATTGTAATGGCAGCAGCTTCGTGAAGATTAAACGCCTTTTAAATTTTGGACTGTTACTATAAAAAATTAACGGTTATTTTTGCCTTTTATTTTTTCTGGCAAAAATAACGGTTACTTTTGACTTTTATTTTTTTTTTGGCAAAAATAACAGTATTTTGCAGGGACCGAAAATAACTGTTATTTTACAATTTTCAGATGAAAAAGGCATAACGAAAAAGTGGCCGGACTACTTTTTTAAATATACCATTATTATCGGAATGTCAGCAGCGTCGCGAATATTAAATGCCTTTTAAATTTTTGGCTGTTACTATAAAAATTAATATTAACTATTATTTTTTGCCTTTTATTTTTTTCAGGCAAAAATAACTGTTACTTTTGACTTTTATTTTTTAAGTCAAAAATAACAGTTATTTTGTGCCTTTTATTTTTTCGGTCAAAAATATCAGGCAATTTGTATTTTTTCAAAGGCCGAATAAAAAACTTTAAAAACTAAAAAGTTTTATAGCTCAAAATGTGCGCGCTGATGAGGCGATAAAAATTGCATAAAACTTTTTTGTCGTTCAAGTGGCCTTTAAAAAAATTCAAATTGCCTGATATTTTTGACCGAAAAAATAAAAGGCACAAAATAACTGTTATTTTTTACCTAAAAAATAAAAGTCAAAAGTAACAGTTATTTTTGTCCGAAAAAATAAAAGGCATTAAATAACTAGTATTTTTGTCGGAAAAAATAAAAGTTAAATGATAACTGTTAATATCCGACTTTTTTGATAAAAACCATAACCGGTACGGTCCCTGGTATTTTGTGCCTTTTATTTTTCGGTCAAAAATATCAGGCAATTAGTATTTTTTCAAAAACTACTTGACCGAATAAAAAACTATTCAAACAAAAAGTTCTATAGCTCAAATTGTGCGGGCTGATGAGACGATAAAAATTGCATAAAACTTTTTTGGCGTTCAAGCGGCCTTTTAAAAAATTCAAATTGCCTGATATTTTTGACTGAAAAAATAAAAGACACAAAATAACTGCTATTTCTGAGTCAAAAGTAACAGTTATTTTTGCCCGAATAAATTAAAGGCATAAAATAACTTATATTTTTGTCGAAAAAAAAAGTTAAATGACAACAGTTAATATCCGACTTTTTTGATAAGAACCATAACCGATACGGTCCCTGGAATAAATAACATACTCTTTATACGAGTACTCATACCGAACACCGTACTTCTTAAATGGTTATAAACTTAAAAATTTTGTTAATTTAATTTTTAATTTAACTTTTTTTTCTTGAGCTTAAATTTATTTTGTATCTATATGTTAATGACTTTTTATTATATTAAAACTCTGTTACTTTGTAACTAAAGATTTATTAAATTTGAGCTTATTCAGCTATAGAAACTATATTAATGCTCTCAACCTAAATTTGTCGACCATTTATAACATTGTACATTTATTTATTTGTAACATTTATAACACCAACTACCAGTCGTAACTTTGCCGAATTCTATTAAATAATAAGGCTTAGTATAATTTTTTTAATAAAATCGTTCGTGAACTGTGAATGAAAAACAGTTAAATTTTTTAAATAATTTAAAACCAGACTGAGCTTGAATGTAACTCTTATGTATTTATTTTTTATTGAATACTTTTGCCACAATGGCATTAACATTTAGAGTGAACTATAAAGTTTAATAAATGTATTTATAAGTTTCTTGCTGATTAAATAATAAAAGGATTATGTATTTAAAACAAAATATGCCGTTATATCAACATTTTCCATGAATCATCTAAAAACATTTATATTGCACAAAATATTTCAAAATAAACATTTTAACATACAAAATCAACAAAAATCTTGCATATGATAAAAAGTAGATTCTAGTTCATCTTGAAAGGAATATTTTTATAAGAAAGGTAACTTAATTTTTAAAATAAGTATAAAAAAAGTTTATCACAATGAATTATATGCTCCTATGCAGCTTCAATTATACAAAAATTGTTTGAGAATAAAAAATGTTTAAGCACTTCAGCTGCGATTCTCTCCCACTGTCTTGCAGTATTTTGTAATTTTTTTTTTTATGTTTAAAAAAGCTTAAATATTTCAGTGCCTACCGTTCACCGACATTAGATGTCAGAAATAATCACCACCGATCTGCAACCATGCCAACAATATTGTCAACGCTGGCTGTAGAAATACTAGTTTTCAAAGATCTGTATTTATGCTGATCGTGGTTAAAAATTCGCCATGCGAATCTGCCACAGCGCGTATTATCTCCAAAAGCAAATCACGGGAGAGCGCTCCAATTTTGGGCAAGCGTGCTACTGTGCAAAATTCCTTGACAATCAATTTTAAAGCATACTCTTTGATATCATAGATTTTTGTTATATCCGAAGCTTCAAGCGTCTGCAAAACATTCTCGTAGGTGATGTTGTGCTCTAGGGAATATTTGCAGAATGCATGTAGGCGATTATTGGCCAGACCATAGAAGCAAGGCGCTTGAAAGAGATAGAGCGCATCTTGTGGCGGTAATTTGGTTTCACCGTAATAGATGTAGCGCAGCAACGAATTGAATGCTTCGAGTGATGGTGAGATTTCACCGATTTGTATCTGTAGTAAATAAAGAAAATCGAAATTATTTATGAAAAAGCAAACAAAAATTGAAAATTAATTTGGCATTACATTTACGGTATTATCGGGTGGCATGAAGGAGCGAAACATGCCCTGAAAATACGAGCAACGCGCCGATAAAATGGATTTATGCGCCGGTATTATTTGACCTTCCAACACCAAGTTAATATCACAAAAATCCTTGCCCGTGGATTCCAAAAAGAGCGCCATATCGCTCTCAAGTGTGGTGCCTGCAAAGTAAAAAAAAAATATAAAAATATGTGAAATAAAAATTCCAATGTTTTTCATGCACACTTTTCAACAGGGCTCGCAAACAAACTCTAAAGAAAAGTATTTTTCTGTTCTGTTTGGCACATATTACACGATGATCGTTGATCGGCGTTCAAAATATTTTTGTTGTTGCTTTCAATGCGAAACTGTCAAAAAACACTGAGAGCCAGAGCGGATGAACAATTGTTAGGGCGATCAAGATATGTTCATTTTTGAACGCTGTACATGACAGCAATCGCAATCGAAACAGTGTTGCTGGGTGGCAAAATTTAAGATGTTTTCACTTTTAGTAGCTAAAAAGTACTAGAAGTACTGCTTTTCGACTGAAAGGTATTAAAAAAAAAGTTGCATGAAACCCTTATTTTAAACAAGAATTCTTACTGCAATAAAGAAAAAAACAAGACTTGATCGCGATGAAAAGATCATCATGTGACCTACCAACGATCAAAATGTAAAAGAGCGTAAAAAAGTGTTCATTGAACGCCGATCAACGATCACCGTGTAATATGTGCCATAAACCGAAGCAAGTAGAGACGAGAGAGAAAAGTAAAATGAAATGTTTCTTTTTTCGAATAGAAAAAAACTTCCTCTCACTGTTATGCTTTTGAATCGCGTGCACAAAAACAATTAAAGTAAAGTATCTTTAGCGATCTCTTGTAGGTTGCTGGAAGAAATCTGAAGAGAGATCTGCAATGTTTGTTCGTTTCGTTTATGATGCGACATTTTTTTGTGTTGAAAAAGTTATTGCGTTGGAGTTTTTCTTTGTTTTGTTGCTTTAATTGAATTTGTTGTTTCATATAGATGCGTTGAACTCATTTACAAACAAACAAATATTGCTCGTTTAAAAGTATAAGAAAGATATAAAAAATTCGATGACTAGGAGCGTGAAATGTATGAGCTGGTCTATTATATTTTTCCCCCTCAAAATTTCTTATCGGTTTATGAAATTTAAATGCAAGCAAATCAACAGAACGAGACTTGAAAAATCTTAGCTTCCAGAAAAAATGCTGCTGAAAACATGACGAAATTCTTTTGTCGAAGTTCCGTAGTAAAACGAACACAACATTTGTTACTTGTGATCGTGACAACAAAATCTAAAAAACGAAATACTTGTTGTTTTCGTAGAACACAAAAAAATAGTTTTAATTCTCTCTTAATTTTCTGTTCGCTTTGGTACGCATTTCTGTTTGTAGCAAAGATCCAAACCAAAGCAGATAGTGAAACTGTTTGCTTTCGCAGATTTAGCAGATGTAGAGTTAGTATTTTCGTACAGTTTATTTGCAACCCCTGCTTTTCAATCTTTGAATCGGATTTTTGTTTAATTGTTTCAGAAATTAATAAACGGTCGTCAATTTCGTTTTTATCGCGGCCCCAAACGACCACTTCGAAAAATTGGATGCCCCTCTTTTTACATCTTCATATTAGAAAAAATATAAAATATATTTATAAAACTCAAATAAATAAGCCTGCTGCCTGTGTTGATCCGTGTGTCGAATTGTGTTTTTTGTTTTTAAGTAATCATTTGTCCATCCTATACGAATATCTTTGTTTCAAATGTTGCAATACCTGATGGTCGAAGCTGCAGGTGTTTAAAATATTTTGACAATAAGTAGAAATTTGATTTCACGTGCGCTAAGTTAACAATAGCTGCAATAAGTGTCAAAATAGTGTAAAGAAAGCACAGATCGCCCAAAAGTACCAAAACCCTGCGTGTAAAATCAGTTTCGGAAGGTATATTTATTTTGATGTATAAATATTTTGAAAAAAGCATACATTTTAGAAGTATTTTCAAGTAAAAACAGTTGCATGTATTGAACATTTTGATGAAGGTTTCTGCCTATAGATATTGATTTTTTTTTCTTATGACCTTCAAGAAAGTTATGATTATGAAAGTCTTGTTTTTTAAAGTTTTGGTATTATATCACCTACTTTTGCTTATCCGAATTTTTAATAACTAAGTGAGATAACAAAAACCGAATGTATTAATAAAGCAATAAATTTTACCTTGAAAAATCCCCTGTGCTGACCCGAAAATGTAGCAGTGTTATTTTTTAATAAATTTTTGTTAAATTTCATATTTTTATAATTTTATTAAAAATATGATTTTGTCAATTTTTTGTTAAATTTATTAAATTTCTTTTTGCATAGATGTATTTTATAATGTTATTTTGAAAATGTTATACATATATTTTCTTTTATGTTATTTATATAATTTTTTATATTTTATTTTTTTATTAAATATTATTTGATTTTTTAGATTAACTTAATTTTTTATATGTAATTTAATGTTTTTTAATACATATATTTCTTTTTATCATTTAATTTTTATATTTAATATCATTAATTTTTGTTGCTTTTTATATTTTAAGCTTGTCCTAATTGTTTCAAGTACTTATATGCAATTTTTTATGAACTTTCATATATGGGGACATTTCTAATGATTTTAATATGTAATTTACGAGATAGTTTTTAAATAACACATTACTTTTGTGTATAGAAGTAAATTGTTACCAAACATTCGTTTGTGTGTTTGCGTTCTTTGATATTTACCCATATTTTTCTCAACATTTTGATCAACTATAGACTTGCTGGGGTTAAGTCGCTTGCGTATAATTTCCACCAACAAAGGTTTATCCAAATCACTAAATTCGCTAGACATGACGACATCGGAAAAGTTTTCATCTTTTATAATAAAATTCATGCAGTGATCTTTGATAATTTGAATTCTTAAAAAAAAAACAAATTTTAGATTATTACGATTCCACTTTAAAACTTTTTATAATATACTTATTCCTATCTGCATTGTAGAGCGCCTCCAGCACATTTTGTTTCGATATCTTAAAGTCCAAATACTGTATGCAGCCCTGTGCTAAGCGTGGCATTAAAAAAAGACCAGCCAACTGATAGATATCCGTTATTAGAATAACGATATTTTTGTTATATGACTCCTTAAGATCGATGCGATCCGTATAGATGTAGTTGAGAATTATCTCAAAAGCCTCTGGTGAGGCGCTGATGAGACGCACCTCCAACATAGGCGTGCGATCGTTATTTAACGATTGTAAATTTAAGCCACCAAAAACCTTTTCCAACTGTTGTTGACGCGCATCACGTGCAGCTAAAATTTTAGTGCGTAAATATTTAGAACGCGCCGCCACGAATGCAATGTGTGAGAGAATTTTTGTCTCCTCTGGACCGACTATAAATTGAATATCGCAAAATTGTTTCTCACGATAGAATTTTCCAAAATCATCACGTAGCGTACATTTTGGATAGCTGGAGAATTGAAAGCGGTAGGTGTCACCGCGGCGTACGCTATTATCGACAGTGCCGCCAAAAATATACATAGCATCGCTTATAACGGCGCTTGCATGGAAGACACGTCCCGACGGCACATCCGAATTTGGCTCTGGTGTGATGACAGACCACACCTGCGTATCTAGATCAAAGCAGTGCAGATCATTCGGCAATGTGGAGTCGGCGGAGCCACCAAAAACGTAAAGAAAACGATCATGATGCACCATTGTGTGACCATAGCGACGTGAAGGCGGTGCAGAGGCGGCACCGCGCAATACATGCTCATTGGAAATGCGACGCCAGCTGCAGAGGACAACCAAGAACTTTTAAAAAGTTTTAAAAAGTGTTTAGAAAACTCACGTTTTTGTCTTGAAATGAAATTCGAAGAGAGAATTTGTTATTTGCAGTCCACTCTGACCGGAAAAAACATACATGGAGTCGCGCGCTACAGCGGCCGGAAAATTGCAGCACGTTGGAGGACGCTCTCCCTTTTGCTCCACCTCCTCCCATTGATGATTTTCACCCTAGCAAAAGTTTAGATAACAATAAAATAATTTGCCATATAAATATTTATAGAATTCTTTTATTTGAACTATTGAAAAATACCGTTAAATTGAGGGTCCACATATCATTTAAGCGCGCATTACCATCGTAACCAGCATAGATCCACATTTTATGATCATAAACTGCAGCACCATGAGCAGATCGTGCCACCGGCATTCTTAACAGAAAGCAAAAAAGCATTTATTTTGAAAAGGCCATGTAAAACCATTAGACAAAAAACAGAAAATACCAACCTGCCCGAAAACTTCCATTCCACCCACATGGCGCTGTGAAACTTGTACTCAAACAAGTCATTCTTATTCGTCAAATTGAGATTGGAGTGTATGTCGCCCGTGTAACCGCCAAATATAAACATTGAGCTGCCATAGACCACAGCCGAGTGATGATAGCGTGGTGCTGGTGGTGTACCCGTAGCGCAGGCGCGTCCCCAGGACTTATCCTTGACGCCAAAACGTATCAAGTCATTTAGCATGGTCTTTCCATTATCGCCACCAAACACAAACATGGCATCTTTGTAGGCAACAACAGTATGCTTGCTGCGTCTGTAGGCAAAGAAGTTTAGTTATAGCACACAATCAAAACGAGTGCGTATTATTAAGGTTACTCACTTGGCGCCCACAAACTCCGCGCATTCCAGCATTTTTGTCCACTGATGCGTTGCTGTATATGTGCTGAAATCGACATTGAGAGCATTGCAGCTATAGCTGCCTGGCGATACCGACTTGTGGCTACTGCTGCTGCTACAGCTATTGGGCAGAGCAGCGGTTGCACCAGACACACCCTTCATTGAACTTGAAGTGGAATGTGACATTCTGCTACGCGTTCCCGAACTGGTACGACTCTTACGACTACCGCTACCAGTGCTGCTGCTACTGCTGATTTTATGCTTCCCAGCTGCTTTTGCTGCTGCTGCAGCGGCTGCTTGACACGCAGCACAAACTCCTCCAGCTGCAACGGCTACAGTTGCTAAGCTGTTGAAGTACTGATTACCGCACGCAATACTTAGGCTGCTTGATATAGTGCTGGAAGCTAAACTATTACAAGTGCCTGCACTCACAAGCGCACCGACACCAGTACTTGCTTCTGTTGAATCAGCACCGCGTATAGCCCTCAGCATTAAAGCATAGCAATTGAAAAATCTGTGGCGTTGGCTGATTTTGTTAAAATTAGCAAGAGCTGCAGCAAGGACTGCAAATTGTGTGTACTAGTTATATGGTTAACGCCCACGTTGAAAATCCTGCATTTGAAGACTTAAACTTTCTCGATACTCATTGGCACGCAATAAATAATTCACAGATCCCTTTTTTATTTTCAGTGCTTTGCAATACTAGTTTTGTGGTGTTGAGTTAATATTTACTTGAAATTATTGTTTTTTGCAGGAACGTACTGAAAATACCTTTGGAAAAAACAAGCAATATATTTTAGTGAAGTAGTCAAGTAAAGCAATTTCATTAATTTGCAACAGCTGTTCAATTTTAAGCCGCAGTAAAGGGACAGTAGGAGCCTTTTTCATTAGGCAATAATTATTTTCTCCGCAAGCAGTTTGTTGATTATTCGCCGACATGAGGGGTTGACGAAAGTCCCTTTTAACCCGAATGCTGGCGAACAATCCAGAAACTACTTGCAGCGAAGGCAATTACTGCCTAATGAAAAATGACTACTACTGTCACCTTACAGCGCCTTATATATGAACAGCTTTTTCAATGAATGAGCACCAACTGTAATAATATGGCATAGTATTTGTTTGTGGGGCATTCAATGCCATGGCATATTAAGTGAAATATTTAAATTCCATTGAAATTCAGGTATGAAATCATGCCATGAAAAATATCATGGCATTTATATGGCATGACCGCAAAGGCGGTCTCCACTACATTTTTCGATATCTTAATGTATATGTTGACATTTGATATGCCTCGTGGAGACGTTATGTCGTGTCCATGATTCAATTATTATAGGTTGTCCATTCGTTTGACAACACCCGTAAATATGTATACAAAAATATATTCTCTCTCATATATAAATGACAACCAGGGTTTTGTGGTCTTCAATGAAAAAAGTTATGATTCAGTGTTTTGTTGTGTATTTTTTTAAAAAAAGGTAGTTATTCTATATTTTGCTGTTAGCAGGCAAAAACAGTGTAAATTGCGTTTATAATAATTATTGCTTTGATAATTATTATTGAAAATTGTTTTAAAATTTTCTTGCGAGCCGTTTTTTTCAATTAAAATATAAGTCGCTACTTTTAAGTTGTAATTATTAAAATAATAATGTCTTCAACGTGCGGTATTTGCAAAACAATTTATTTTGGTGATAAAATTCGAAAATATGATGTGCCAGTGGATCCAATAAGCCATCAGCGGTGGGAATACATTTGAACAACAAAATATTGAAATCAGCTTTTCAAAAACTCACTTAAATTTTCTATCAAAACAAACAAGTAGTACAGAACGTAGTGAGAAAAAAGCAGCAGTGAAATGTATCCTTGGGTATTTAATACTGCGAAAATTATGATATTCCTGCAACTGATTACTTTGATGGCATTAAAAAATTATTCTTTTGCTCTCCTCTTCAATTTACGGGTGTATATCTTCATTCTTTCATTCTTGTGATTAAACGTCAAATGAATTGACAACCTATAGTAATTGAATCATGGTCGTGTCGAGTCCTAGTGTCGTATATTCGTGAATGTGTTCAGTACAGCAATTATTTTCTATTTGCAGCGTTGCCATATTCACAGTTTTAACTATAAATAACAGTTTTTTAAAATGACTCGTAGTGCATATTACACATTTTTTTAATTTCCTATTTGAAAACAACGACCACCCAACAACGTTAACTGCAGAAATACAGAGCCCTTAGGCTAATAAAAAATATAGAGTAAAACAATACTGGTTTGACAATATTAAAAATAATATCTTGTACATATTTATTGCACATAAATAGGTTATTGTAAATATGATAGAATTTAGCTGCATATGCCAAGTAGCCAAGCTCCTTCCAAGCTTTTGAAAATATATAATTTTGTAAATTATTACTAGTGAAATTAATAAAGTAAATACAAAATAGCAATTAAAATGAGAGTATTAGATTCATATATTACTACAATCGGAGGAAATTGAGTTCAGACAACATTGCGTTCAATTGTATTCATAAGCTGTTTAAATTTTAAATTTTATTTTGAAAATGAATTTTTAAAAGATGTGGAATTTCTGTCTCCAATAAAGTTTAAATACTTATCAACCATCTTTATCGCTATAGAGTCGAGGCTCGACAAATGTTATAAGTATTACTGAATTGCAAGAAGTTGATGATGCATGGTGCGAGCTACATCAAAGTAATCAGCGATTATTTAAGTGTTGTCAGCAATATTGAATTGTTTCACTAAGCATTTCCTTTTTTTTTGGGGAAAATGGTTTCTGCTGCTCTATGAATTCCAGTAGCAACTGCAAGCGTAGAAAGAATATTTTCAGATGTTAATGTAAATGAAAACAATTTAGAAAGAAATTAATAAGAAAATAATAAAACTTTGAAAATTTAATAAATCAAGTAAAATGTACAACAATGTACAGACAAGTCAATTTTCGAAAATTAGTAAAATCAAATTTCAAAAAGAAAAAACTAAATGTGATCATTTCCTTTTCAAAACTACAAATGCTATAAATAGTTTTGAAGTAGAATTATGTCTTAAAGCACTGTTTGTATAGCGGTATTTTCACAAATTTTTTTAAGCACATGTAATGGTTTTAGTGAACACTATGAGGTATACACATAGCCTATATTATTCATCGTACAAAGACAAAATATATACCAAAATATCAGTTATGAGACGAATGAAACGAATATCTAACCTTGAATTTCATCACTTTTTTCATAAAGTCACAGAAACAACATCTAATTACGTTTTCGTTTCTCGAAAAAATACAACATTTTTTTCTGCCCTTTTTGGAAATTCCGGTTAACATTTTTTCGCGAAAATGTTAACCTCAAAAAGAGAAAAACTTCAGGTTTCTCAAAGATGACAGAAAGAGGGCAAAAAAAATGCAAAATTTTTTCGCGAAACGAAAATGCCATAAGAAGAAAAAACTCATATTTTCGTATGAGAAAAGTTATGCACAAGCTGAACATGCTGTTGTTATAATTGTTGGTTTATTTTGCAACATCGTGCTATTTGTTGTGGTTCTTTTGTTGTTGTTGCTGTTTTTTATAATTAATATGTATGTAAAATATACATATGTAACTATACATCAGTTGGTTTCGTTTTTGTCGTTTTTTATTAGTTTTGGTTATTTTCAACAAGATAAATACAATAGAGAATACATATGCGTGTAGCTACAGAGTTAGTATGTTGCTTCAAGAAAATATATTATTACAACGCAGATTTACATATTCAGAGACTGTGCATGCGTTGTCCTTTGAAAACTCCATTTATTTTTTAAATATAATAAATTCGAATTATTAATATTATTAACTATATATATTCCATATTAAAAATATATTTAGTTTACTAAAATTTGAATTTTAAATAACATTTAAAGTATACGTATGACCTTTTCTAAAGAAGAAATAATAAATTCATATTTGCCTAAAATTATGTTGAATTTTATTTTAGCCAGCATAAAAATTAAGAAGAACCACAAATTCATCATTAAAAATACAAAATACAAAATTATGATATAAAACAAATTTGTTTTTAAATAATTTTTATTTAGAAGTTGAAATGTTCTTAAGATAATTTTTAAACATATAAATGAAGAAAAAACAGAATTTTTCTCTATTACATACTGTACTGTAAAAAAAAAAAGTAGTTCTTCGTCTATACTTACGATACTATCGAAACTGTGTCTTACTTTAAGGCAAATTTACACGATTCACTATCATCGTTCACTTTGGATGAATCATCTGATTTGTAAAATGTAAATTGAGTTTCATCTTTAAAATGAAGATGATTGTCATCCACATTGAACAGTGAAAGAAGTAGAAGGTCTTCCTACTTTTGATGAAAGTGAAAGCAAACCGAACTGATGTGTCTTTCGTACTAAAACACAATCGAAAGGTGTTAACATAATTTCAAGCAGAAAGTTTATATTTATTTTTATTTAATTGCTGAATAGCTTTTATTTATTTAATTTTTTTAAACGTCAATAAAATTAATCAGCCAACGAATATATTTTGACATTCAACCCCGAATCATCCATCAAATATCTTATTTACACTTTGAATAATGTAAATTAAAAATTGATTCACTGTCATCGTTCAACGTTCACTATCATCGTTTTGAGTGAAATGTGTAAATTCGCCTTTACACTGCATATGTTATCGTTTGTATTTGTAAAGTTATTGTGCACTATTTTTATTTTAAAAAAATTAAAAAAAAAAATAAATACCAATAAAACTCAAGTTTCTTCGTTTTTTAGGGTTACAGCTTTTTTGTTGAACATTCAGATTTTTTGGACATTTTATGTAACATAAAATATGGCAACGCTGGCCATGTGTAAAACGGGTCTTGGTTGGTATTATTGCGGTTTTTCAAATAGCAGTTTTTCCTATTCTTAATTATTGTATATTTAAGTTTGAAAGTTACAAAAATAAACGCTTAAAAATGAGTATTGCAGCTCATTTGATGTGCTGCAAGCCGCCACAAGTAAGTCAACAGTTTATGCTAAAAAAGGTTTCACTGTGTATATAAAGGAAAATTTCACATAAAGCAAATCGTGGAGAGGTACATTAAGCAATTAATACAGCGCAGCCATGAAAAGGATGCATTATGCTTGGAGCTTGCTCTGCAATTGCCAGAAACAATTTTTATTGTTATTGGATTTCCGTGCAAAATCACTCCGGCGCAAGTACGCAGCGGTACCTATGATTGGCCAAACACGCTACCCATCTATACATTTCCATTTAACGTTGTGCTCTTTCGACCATTGGCCACTTTTTTGACGCACATGTCGAGTGCAGTGCAGCAGGAAGCTGAGGATAAATCTGTTGGTTGCAGTGCCTTAACATATTATCTTGAATTGCTCGACGTTTGGTTTGGAATATATAAGGATTTGGAGGAGAAAGATGGTAGATGTGTTTCACGACGTTTTGAAGAGCCGTTGGCACGCGTCAGTAAGTTTTGCTATTTGGTTGTTGAATGTAGTGATGATTTTAGATTTTCTAAACTTATATTTAGATTTGTGTATACTTTTGGGATTGCACCCTTTACGTAAACTATATCGTTGTGACCATCAACAATTGGATGTAGCGTGCGATCGGCTCTATCGCAGTGCTTCACAAGGAATTTTGTAAGTAATCAAACGTAGCTGCTAGAGAATAGAATTTATGCCGCTTTATTATTTTATGCAGCTACCCGGGAAGTCACTTGAATGTAGTTGGTGGCTTGTCGTCACTACTCTCTCAAGACTTTCATATATTTTGCCAATACGAGATCAACACGTTGAACTTCTTTTTTGATGCTTTATCTGTAGTGGTCAGTTTTCTTTATCATTCTATTAATCAGATTCGAATTTTCATTTTCTCTTTCGTTTGTATGTGTGTGTGTGTGTAGAACCAAAAACAAACGTACATAAAAATATTTAAAATGTTGGCAAAAATGCTGCAGAACGCTGAGGACTGGACGCCAAGTCAAATGTTGATTTTAACCAACTATCTAATTGAAGAAACAATGCAAGAAGCCTATTTCTCCAACTTGAAGCTTGGTAAAACCAAGCGTTTGCTGATGGCTATCTTAGAGTTTTTAAAAATTTTACAAAGGTTCGTACCGACTCGTAGTGTTTTGTTTTTATTTGATTTTTCTTTTTTATAGCAAGCTGCCAACGGTTGACTGTTTCTCAAAGCCTTTCATAGAGGCTCTTTGGCCACTTATGCTCAATAAGGATGGCGCCATAGCCACTCTGGCTGCAGATGTTTATGTGACTATAATGCGCCGGAAATTTAATGATCAGTTAATACTTAAACACATAATGGAAGGCTATTATAGCACAACGGTAGCATTTTAAAGCAAAGTTTAAACACATTTTTAGTAAAATAAATCTTCAACTTTTATCAGAGAACAACAGATATGCTGTCTAATTATATTGCTACATTATGTCCATTATTTCATGCTATATACAATGTTGATGAATACGTTGAAGTCATTGAGTCACCGCGTACATGCAAGACATTTCGTTCATATTCGGCTTATTTTTTGGTTAACGTTTTCAGGCAAATGTTGCAACATTTCGGTATATACATATATAATTTAATTTTTTTTTTTTAACTGATGGCAGACGAATAGTTAATATTCATATATTTTAAAGTTGAATATAGAGCACAATTAGAATATCTTTTGCTACTTTTGCCGAAACTACTCGAGACGCTTACTTGCCAAGTCACCATCGGCATTCTATTGCAAATCTATGCAGGCTTAAGTTTTGATAATTTAAAGAATAATACACCAAAGGCGCATGAGGTAAGCATTAATTCATATTCAAATTCAAAATTATTTAAGTATAATTTTAAAATTATTTTTAAAACCTAGCATTTCCTAATAAATAAAAAAAATTGTGACCCCCCACGTATCTTGAACTGTCGCAGGACGTGGGTAGGATATTATTGCATTTACTTTTTTGAGAGAGGCTTTATGCATTTTTTTGTTATACTTGATCCAAGGAAGCCTTTTTCTTTCAAACTTAAAATGCATTTATCAGAATGTAAAACAATGCCTTAATTTTTTAACCGCTGAAAAACTTCTTTTAAGTGTTGTAAATGTTATTTTTCTGATTTAGTTGCAATTAAAATATTGTTTGTGTTGACATATATATAACTGAAACCCTTTAATATTTCGTTCATTAACCTTTGTGCGACATTTCGCATGCCCTTAGGCAATTAGGAAAAAAGTTGTATTAGCAGTTTTTAAATTATCGGCAGGGTTAACAAGGATTTGATAAAATTTTTCGACCAAATCTAACCTCGAAAACACACACCATTTCGATAAAATTGCATTGAGGTTTCGATAGTGAATCTCTTTCCAATTTTGTTTCGATAGTGAAATTATCTTAGTTTTCAAGTATGTATTTAAATTTTTTCTTCGTTACCGCAAATTTACTTACATCAAGTTTCCTAACTTTAGCTGATACCGGTTGACTATGAGTTGCGATGGCGAGAATCGTAGAGTGTTTTGCCTTTGCTACGTAATGCAGGAAATGATCTTAGAAGCTCATGATATTTATTTAGATTTTTCTGCGCTTGTTAGGTGTTGTCGATGAAGGATCTGTTCGAAAAATCCCGTTAATGCTTATTTTCTTTGTACCGTCGCCCAAAATTGAGATTTTTACAATTGAGAAGTAAATAAAGATGGTTAATTTTGTCTTCCAGTGTAAATATAGATAATTTATTAAATGTATGGTTTCTACATATAAATTTGCGACGACACTGGTATTTTGGCTCTTCTTGCGTGATACCACTTATAGCAAATATTGATTCCACTTATAGCAAATATCTCCAATATTCGCCAATATTGGTATTTTCTAATGACAATGGTATTTACAAATGTAATTGTGTTAGTGGCTGTGATGAATCAGAATCAGTGGTTGTGGTGGTGGCTGCGATGCAGAGGATGAATCCAAACTAGCGGTTAATCCGGAAAAATACGGTTCCTGTACCGTTGTTTCAGATAAATCGATTAGATGTCGTAGAGGTGACTTATGAACTGGCATATTTTTTGAATTTTTTTTTTTTGTATTTATTTTTTTTTATTTTTATTGTTTTTCTGGACCAATTAGAGCTCATCAATAGTGATGTAGTGTCTACACAGCTAAGGAATTATTATAGCAATTTAATAAATCTTCTAATAATACTAACAAACAATAATTTTTATTTATTTAAACTTTTTAAAGTTTTTCTATATGCTGCTTGTGTTACATTAATGTATTTAATTTATTTGTTTATTTTTAATTATTCCTAGATTTTTTACTTGTTTGAAAAATACGCCATAAAAGCTTTCACTTTTGCTAGTTATGAATATCCACTGATGTTAAATTTATTTGGTCAACTTAATCGTTGCTTAACATATACAAGAAATTGGTCCAAACTGGAACAATCGAGCGTCATTATTTACAATATGTATCGTAAAATAGAACAGTCGTTGGATGACATGGTAAAATTTTTTTCAAACAAACAAAGCCTAAACGAAATTAATTTTGCATTTTATTAATTTGTCTAGAATACCAATCTCGATGCAGTGAGAAATTATAATACGAGCTTGCAAAAATTATTGCTGCTCCTAACAGGCTATAGTGGTATTTTAGACAACTTAACCGACATAGTTGTACGCATTCGAGAGCGTCTTATCCATAAGCCAAAAATGAATGAACTTGCAGCTCGAACCAATTCTTTTCACGGTAAGTTTTTAACTTTTAAGAAATATAGCAAATTTTTTTCCTGAAAATTTAACTTGAAAATTTGGATGATTATTTTGAACTTACATGGAGTTGGAAAAGACTTATAAGTGTAAAAATTGCACAATTATTAAAAGATAAAAGAGGTAATTGATAAAGTACTGTTAATTATTGCTAAACTGAAATATTTTACATATTTATTTGAATTATAAGGAGTTAGTTTAGCTTACATAAGATACATCTCGCCAGCAAAGAACTAAAAGTGTTTCCGAGGACTAATTATTATTTTTTTGTTCATCTTGTTTAACAAATAACAATTGCATGTGTTGAGAAGTAACATATGTAAATTTCCTATAGTAAAGCAAGTAATAAGATAAACACATGGTGCGAAACACATGGTATTCCCTATAGCAGGTGTGCCCAGGCCCGTAGAGAGCCATGTCCGGGGCCGGGGGTTTACAACATACGCGCCCCCTGAAACACAAAAAAAAAATGCAATAAGAAAAGTAAAAACCAGGCAAGCTATTGCGAGGTCTATGCGAAAATTATTATTTAGGTCTTAGTTATTATTTATAGTGATTAAATTATTATTTATAGCGCATAGTGATCTTTAAGTCGTGCACCATGGCAAGTTAAACAAATCCTATTGTCGTTGTTGTCCATATTTATTGTAAATATCCCTTAACATTTTTTGTGTGACCTTCCGAATAATTAAAATGTTCTCATGATTCGCTTTATTATGACAATCTTTTTATTCTTACTTTTTAATTATGTTTATTCATTGTAAAAATCCGAATTTAAAAAATTTTAAGAAACTATTTAACTTTGCTCAAATTTAAAATTTTTATATATTTGGTATAATTGTCGATGAAATTTTTAAGGTGAAGGGACAATTTGGCACATAAGCACCCTTTAAGGTAGGTTTGGAATTTTTGACATTTATTGCAATTTTTTTTTGTCAACAAAACAAATTTACACTTGGCTTTTACACTGAAGAGAATTTCAACAGATGCAAAAAGATATAAGGACTTTTTTTAACAAATAGTGTCAAATTGAGACAAACTTATAGAGTTTGCTACAGAGCTGTGGTATTTTTGTTGTCAATTTTCACTCACGCATTCTGCTCTTCCTCGTGTTTGCTACAGCAACGACGTTTAACAGAGCTTTGTCGCTCTATATTTTGTTGTTGTTTCTCATTGTCCCATTGCGAAAAAAAGTTTTTACATTCGCTTAGTTTTACCTATCTTAATGACAACATATTCGAATAAAAATTATATCTAAATCTACTCGAAAATACCTTTACATTATTATGTTTTATGTGAATATGTTGACGTTCACTTAAACGAACTTCTATACGAGTTAGAAACAATTTTTTAACAATCGCCTAGGCGTCTCTTTCAAGATCTATTCCGGTATAAACACTATAAATAAATTCCTTAAATATTGTACTTCTTAAATAATGAGTTTAAAGTTGAAAAAATGGCAAAAAGAATTAAGACACGAACTCGCTTGAATGTGAATGAGAAAGCGTGACTCCCGCCCAAAGCGAATATTTTAGCCATTTCTTAGTAATTTTTTTAATTTGTTTTTTATATTTCACTTTGGTCTTCAAAAATAGTTTTGAAGTTGTATGTCTATTGCTAATAAATACTTTAAATATTTAAATGAATATAATCCGCTTATATACATATTATTTCAGTAAGGATTTTTGAGATGTCAGGGTCTAGAGTGGTAAAAGAGATTTTGAATCTGGATATGAAGACGTGCACAATTTGGTTGGCTTTTCGATTAGTGACCTTTGACCTAAAATATGAGCGATTAAAAAGAATTTCTTAAATAAAATCTAAACTAAAAGAGATGGAAGGAAATGATTTAAGAAGACATTGCTAAGATGTACAACAAACATTCCAGAACTTTTCCGCTATCTCTTATGGATACCCTACAATAAGTGTTTTTTATGACATTAAAATTATTGCGATATCTTAAAAACTGTAACTTTTCTCAGTACAACACATTTCCTTGAAGCAAGGCCATCGTCTCAGAATGAGAAAAAACCAAAAACAAAACAAAGCAAATATTTCAGCCATTTTCCCATGGATTTCCATTAATTTTTTCCGTCTAAAAGTTAAATTAAATAACTTTGAAAAATCAAGAAAACATTATCGGCTAACCTTACCAATTCAATGTTTTATATTGTTTTAAAAAACCTCTAAAATATTTAATTTTAGCTCAAAAAATAGTCTAAAAGTTTTTGTTTAAACTTTCTTTTTCACATTCTTTCATGTGACATATCATTTATTTGCAAAAATTGCTTAATTTTGATTTATAGTTTAATAAACAGTTTCTATCATCGAAAATCATGAGCTACCACCCCTATGATTTTTTTAATGAAAATTAATTTTTTCAAAATATTGTTTTTATATTTTTTTCCAAAGTTCTACAGCTTAAAAAAAAAATTTATGAGAAAAAAGTTATATATTTCAAACCACTCTATGGCCAGTAGTGGTAAAATATCATGGCCATGAGGAAATTAAAACTCTGACTTTGTGTGACACGGCGGTGGGGTATATATAATATGGGGTGGGGACCAAAATGTGTACATAAAGGAAAAGGATTTTAAATAGAACAAAAACGTTTGACAAAATATTTCGACCTTTTACGAAAAACCCAGCTATGTTTCGATACCCTTTATATTAGAAGAAGTTATGTTTCGATAAATATCATTTTTAAACATTGTAAATTAGGATATTTAATTTGAAAACAATATAACATTTTGTGAAATGTTCGTACGAATTTTTAAACGTATTAAGTTTTTATTTGAAGAAAGATTAAACATATTTTGGGAATAGGCTTTGAGATAAAAATTTGTTTCTTGGGTGACATACAGGATGGGTGGCTTTAAGTGAAATGTTGTTTGTGCAAATATAATAGGATCAGGTGCATACATTTGGTCTATCGAAGTGTTATTTGCAAAAGATGATCAATGGTTAAGTTTTGGTTTTTTTCTAACATTGAGACTCCCAGAAGGGGAGTTAGCCGGTATGATATCTAGAAGTCATACCGGTCATGTTAAATTAGCCCCATTTTGGGCTTTTATCAGCGAGTGCAAAAGTCGTATTGAAATGCGGGAATGTGTTTCTACCCAGTAGTTCCAAGTTTAAACTTGGTATGAGAATTCATAAACCCCAAGTGGTAGGGGCATGCCCCTCGCCTCTTATCTTGAACGTTCTTTTAACACATCGATGTTATTGACAGGGGCGAACGGACCCAACGTGATTACCATGGGCTTTGCAATTCACCTATCCCTTAGGGCCGTACCTGTAAAGGTTTGAGATATGGAATGTCCAAAGGGATATGCTGCCACCAGCCGAACTACAGGGTATCCTTTCAAAAACCTTGCAAAGTGAAAAATTATATGAGTTAAAATCAGAAATACAGAAAGCATTGTTCAACTTGGTTTATTTTAGGAGCGAAATCTTTAAGTGGAAGCGCTATTATTAAAGGGATAATAAACATTTAATCGCAATGAATATTTAACAAAAGAGTGCATTTGTTTTTTATCTTCACGAGTGGGAAAATCAAATTGAATTTTGAATCGTACGTCTGAATAATATTGATCAGAAAGAAGTGTTAGCAAACCCTAAATTAAGTCATGTTGTTATTGCTTACAACTTATTCGGTCAGTTACAGTTCTTTAGCACGACTGTTTAATGGGTTAAAGAGTTATCACTGTTAAATTGCAATATGAGGTTAACTTTATATTAATTCAAGAAAAGTTACTAAAATTAGATTGTTGCACAGAAACCACGCTCTAGACTCTTAAAATGAGTATATCGAAAGTTTTTATTCAAAGCAGTTATAATACTAATACTAAGATCCCTAATGCTTATATCCAACCCACTCGATTTTCGGGAGACAATCACTAGTAATTAGAATTTGTTTTATATTTCTTTTAGATGTCTATGCAATCGATATTTTAACTCTAGGTTTGACTCAACTGGCTACTGCGAACGATATCATTGAGAGTGATAAGAAATTTATTAAAACGCTTGCACAGCAGCTAACACAATATTTACTAAATTTTATAAAAAATGTTGAGGATTTGCCAAAAATGCCTATGGTGCGCATAAAATCGGTTGGTATTGAAATTGAACTTTGCATATTAGAGCAAAAGCTATTGACTTTTACTTCTACACAGATTTTCTGTAGTTTTGTTGGATTACACTGCTTATTCCATGGGAAATCATTAATACACCGAATGAACTTTACTGCACACACTTATTTTTTACTTGTGGAAGCGCTTATATTAATTAATTTCAATACTAAAAAATTTTTTTGTGAGGGCAATGAACCAATGCATACACATCTACTACGCAATTTGGAATATCAGACGATAATATTTGAAAAATTTATTAAATTACATGATAGTGAAAATGTTCAAATACCAACGAATGTCACATGGAAGCTATGCATATACTATGGCCTGGTTAGTATAAAATTTATATATCCGCATACAAGCTTTGCTTTAAATTAAAATAAAAATCTAATATATACAGCCTGGCCATAAATTCAATTCTCAGCTGGCTGAACTGCTTAAAACCATTGCTAGTAAACATCCGAGAATGTACAAACATATATTGCCTGTGTTGATATATAATTTATACAAGTGGCGACCCACGCTAAATGATCACGCAATATTAGTGAGTTTGACTAACTGATAAATAAATTCTGATACTGTCAACTGCGGTACATATTATTTTCCACAGCAAGCCATTAAGGCTCACAAGAAGCTTATAAATACCGAACTTAAATTGGAAAAACCACATGTGATCAAGGTGCATATTGTTTTGACTGTCTTGCAAATTATAGGCAAATCGGTCCAAGTGCTAACAATTAATTTAATTGTTAATCGTTTAGTGGCATTAAAGCATTTAACTATACTTGTGGAAGATATCAAATGGACTGATAAGACTATATTGGACATGATGTAAGTCTTAGTAAACTTTTGACTAAAACTTTTTTATATCATAGCATCTGGTAGAGTAGTATTATTTAAGTAGTAGTATTTCGACTGTTTCATTCTTTCATACGTTGACACAGAAACGGAATGATATCTCTATAGAAGCTAGTTTAAAGATTTTCTAAATTTTGTCCTTTTTCCCATTTTCAGCCTCAAGCAAGCAAATGAAATAAAAGACAATCTCTTGACACCACTTGAAGACAAAACCTTACAAAACTTTACGAAATTCTTTGAAAAACAGATAACATAATTTTCTTTTTACTAACTTATAGAAAATTTAACTTAATTTTATAAACTTACTTATTTTATATTTAAACCGTTTCATTTTTTCATACTTAACACATTATTTGTTTGTATTAAAATATTTGTATTTTCGATTTAAATTGCAAAAAAAAGTTCCATTTATTGTCGTTAAAGTTATTTAATAAAATTGTCTACATATAAACTCAAATATAAAATTTTCCGATTTCAAACCTGTCAATATATGTCTATATGGATTTTTGATAAGCTTTATTAATGATATAAACACATCATTAATTATGACCTCCGACTGCTGATAACAATGAGCATTTTTGAATGACTTTGTATTTAAAATAATTCATGGATTTAAATGTCATTCTTCAAATATCTATTCAGAATGCCTAGTTTATTAAACTCATATGAGTGTCCGAAGTTAAGAAAGCACTTAAGTTAATTGTAATTGATATGATTTAAACATTCGTTTTTAAACATTCATCATAAAAATTTCTAATAAGTTAATCGTTAAATGCTAAGTAATCACTGTCTTTGTGTTGAACCCACGCACAATTTAAAGCAACATCAAAGTCAAATACTCTCATCATTAACGTACAGTTGAGTGTTAATCAAATTGCTTTTTTTGATCTGCCCCGAAAAAGACATTGCTCGAGATTTACATTTGTTCATTCAGCCATGTAAACATTACAATTATATGTCTAAAGCGAAAAGCGTGGCTGGAGTAAGAAACATACTTTAATTATTTTTCGTAACTTAAAAAATTTAATAAAAGGCTATTAAACTTTTCCGCAAAGATTTAGTGCTCTTAAAGAAAAAATAAAATAATTTGTGTTCGCATAGACTAATAAAATAAGAGATTTATTAACTCTAGAGGATCACTAAAACGTGTACACATGTCGGAAGCACACAGGGACCGCTTGTATGGAAAGCTAGGCCAAAAGTCAATTTTAAAAAAATAGGAACATCGATGCAGTTTTTAATGCTAAGGACATGCTTATTCAGAACCCAAGATCTTATCGAAAGCGCTTAAACTGTTTAGATGGTACGAGTACATACACTAAGAAAACAAATATGTTTACCACAAGAATAATAGCCTTCAATATGAATATATTTGTGGAATATGTACTAGCATCTTACTTGTGCCAAACATCTTGGAAATATTTTCACAAATACTCACGGCAACTATATGTCAAACATTCTTTAATACTAAATGACTTGTGGCAAACATTTTTGAAATATTTTCCAAGTATTCAAATACTTATGCCAAATATTATTCAAACAATTTCCTAACATTTAATTACTTATCTCAAGCATCATTAAAACATGTCTCAAACCTCTTGTAGCTTGTTCCAAACATTTTTCAAATATTTTATAAAAACATTTAGTCTTAATAAATTGTCGTCGAGTTCACACGTGCAGTAAATATTGTAAACAAAATTTACATATACTAGCAAATACCCACTGCTTCGCTTGCGATAAAAGTATTAAATACCATTTAAGAATTTAAAATCTTAAAATTAAAGTACTTAGTTATATCTACAAATGCAATATATAAAAATAATTGTGTTTTGTTGAAATAATTGTGTAAAGAAAAAATGGTATAAATATTAAAAAATTACTTTATTTAATTTGAATTAACTTCTTGCAGTAATTTTTATAATGACATAAAGTTGACTTTTTAATAAATCCACCATAACAAGGTTATAAAAAAATGTAGGTAAACAATTTTTTAAATTTGTAATTATAAAATGTAATTTTTAAACTAAGATTCTGAACATGAGTATATTCTTCTTAAATTTTGAAAAAGTTCCGTTATGACATCAAATTTTTGGTGATATCTTGAAAATTATAAATTTTCTCAGTACAACGCATTTACGTATGAAAAGTCGTTGATTAATAAAAATAATGGTAAATGAAAGATTTTTCGAAAATATTTTGTACGTCTATCTAGTATATTGAAAAAAATTCCCGTGCTTATGACATCAAATGTATCAGTATGAAGTATGAAGAATTTTCTTTAGCCTCAGAATGAGAAAATCTATTGAAATATAAATTTTTGACTTTGCAAGCAAACATCTCCGCCATTTTCAAATCGATTTTCGTCAAATATCCTTTGTCTAAAAGTTAAATTAAGTGAATTTGGAGAAATGAGAAAATATTTACCGTTGCTTCGTCATTTCAATGTTTTATATTGTTTTCACAAAACCTCTAAAATATTAAATTTGTGCTCAAAAAATAGGCCAAAAGTTATTTTTGTTATAAATTTTTATTTTTTTTTTCAATATCCATTTTCACCACTTTTTCATATGACATATCATATATCTGCAAAAATTCCTTAATTTTAACACATAATTCAATAAACAGTTTCTGTCATTAAAAAATTATGGTCTACTTACCACTCACTATAATTTTTGCGATAAAATTTAATTTTTTCAAAATTTTATATTTTTTGAAATGTTCTACAGCTTAAAAAATAATTTCTGAGCAAGAAAATTTCAAATATTTCAAACCATTCCAAAGTTATGTATATACATAAATTCATGTTTTAAGCCATTTAATTATCTATTAATTTTGATTGATTATAGTATTCCCCTGCCCTGCCATATACGAATTTTAATGCTCTTCGAAAAAAATGTTATATTTTCACAATTTTTAGTATAGTTGCCGAAAGTAACCATATGAACTAGATTACCAAATTTTAGTCTAATAAGACCAACACCGTCGGAAATATTGCATTTTTGTTGATTTGTGGGCGGTAAAAAGGAGTGTGGCAAATTTTTTCTTCCTTAAACATGTACTCGAAACAAATCGACTGCCAAAATTTATCTTAATTTAGTTCATACCTGGTGTGTAAGGGCTTGATTGATTAATCTTTCGTCCGTTCGTTTGTTTTCGTCGTGCTATAAACATGTCTGTAGGAAAAAAGAAACTGTAAACAACAAGTTTAAGAGGACAAACAACCAAAGAGGCCGCGTTTAATACTCTTTTCCTTTTACGCTTTTAGGTAACTAATAATTACTCGATTTTATGTCAGTTTTTGGGTTGTAATGAAAACGTATTTGACGTCATATGATCAAGAGGTCTACTGACATGAGTGATTGTTGCAGTTAAAATTGACCTGGTGAAAACCGGGCTTTAGTTAGTTTGCTTGTTGTCGGCCCGTGTGCACTGCGACCCATAAGATCTATTGTGCATGCCCTTGATTAACTGTCCAGATTTAGGCTTTTAATAAATTTTCACACTGCTTCTGACTTGGTGTTTCAAATTGTTGATGGGAGCACTACTGTAGGCTACAGAATGGTTCGGGTCCTATAAGAGCTCGAGGCGCTCCTCTTTTGGCAAGGCAATCCGCCCTTTTGTTGCCCTCGAATCCCTCGTGAACTGAAACCCACCACAAATCTATTATATTGTTTTGCCCAGCATTTTTAATAGTTTGGCGCAATTGGAGACTAATCTTTATTCAAGATCGTAGGCTTGCAGGGCTTTTAAGGCCTCTTGACTATCTGAAATGTGTTGAGGAGACATTCCCTAACTCATACTTCAATGGCATATATCGCCGACTGGAATATGGTCGGCATGTATCTCATTGGAAGAGCTTTTTGGAAATTGGGACCGTATATACAGCAGGTATACAGCCGTTACTCCATTTTTAAGTTTTGACCCATCAGTATACCATATCTGTGAGCCAAGATCAACTGTGAAGCTATCACTCTTCCAGAGTTGCTTATTAGGTATAACGACCCTGTAGCGTTTCAAGAAGCTTACCTTCGACAGCATCCTGTCTGGGATTTTTAGAAAGGGGTCATTTTCGAAGGTTTTAAGTATCGTCATGTGACTCGTAAAATTTCCTGCCTTGTAATCACATATTTCCTACATTCTTTGTGCACTAAGACATGCCTCTTTTTTTTATAATTATCGTTTAAGGGGGTAGCTCAGTTATTATGGCTTAAAAACCTGGCTTAAGTTACATTTTAAAAATTTTGCAGGATAAGCAAAAACTTTAAATATTTCTCAAGTGATTGCACTGAGGGCTTTTAGGATTTTGTTCATAAAAACGTTCCCAGCAGATGAAGTAATGAAGGTTATTTATTTTCAAATCGTAAGCGAGGACGTAAGGTCTTGAGTTGATCGGCTGAATTCACGATTGTTGTTACGGGGCATTTTGTTTGCGATTATTTATTAAGAATTTGTAAACGAAAGCGTAATGACATGTACTTACAAGATAACCAGTTACTGAGCTAGTTATGGCATTAACGGCTTCTCATTTCCCCACTGGGTTTGATTTTAGCTCGGTTGTTGTAGCAGTGTACAATGTTGCAGCTTAGCTTACGGGTCACGCACTCTACCCAGTAGGCTACGGCCGCCCCATTAGGCATGAGACGCATATTATTTTGCATAAATTTTACACAGTTAATCAACCAGTCACTAAACTCCAAGTTATATTCAATGAAGTCATTTCTATAAAACAAATATTTAAAAATGCATAATTTTATCGATAAAGGAAAATAAACGTGTTACAGTTCAACAATTTATTGAAAACTTGTGTAAATCCACTCAAGGTTCTTCAGTTGATTGCTCTCATGGTGCAAGGATGTGCAAAAGATGTCTATAGCAACAAAGCAATGAAAATTGTTATATTTTTATGGAAATGTTAAAAAACAAAATCAGTTATTTTTTTTTTCTTAATAATAAAAAATAGTAATTTTAAAATAAACAAAGCTCGTGTGAAATTAATAAAACGTGTTGTTTTATCACGTCAACAAACAGTAAGGAATAAATGTGTCGCCGATAAGAAAGATGTATAGAACTAATTCAAAAGCTAACTCGCCAGATATTGTGTTTGAAATGGTAGTTATTGGTGTTAACTAATCAGCTATTAAAATTGCCAAATATAAAAATTTATAACCAGAGATTATGTGAACTATATAATACAGTTCATAAAAAAATAAGTCTAAGTTAAATAGAAGACGAAATAAAATACGACGTTAATTGTTATCTCTTTGAGTGCGGACAAAATCAAAGGTTAAACTAAACTAATATCTGATTTAATTGAAACTGAAGCTCGGCGCATTGATATTGTAGCTGATGCTGTCTGTTGGCTGATTAGCACCTATCTTTAAAAAAAAAATAATTCACTTTAGTGCGGCCGGTCTTATCAACTATCTGCAGTACTGTAGGAGTAATAATAATTCGCGCACGTTGAAAATACTAAAAAAAAAACACGTCTAAATAAAATGAAGCCCTCGTTTTCACACAGGCACACACTCACACACATGTACACCGACACTATCTTGCCTTGCAAGATTTTCAAGCAGAGTCAGCAAATCATTTATTGGCACAATCTCTCAAAACTGTTAAAAGCTACTCGAAATTGCATTTGTGCTGGAATAAATAATTTCGGTGCGGTAACGGTAAACAGTTAGCATTATGAGTATTTTCTCGATTTTAAAATCAAATTTAGTGTAGCTTTTTAATAGGCAAACTACATTTACTATAAACTTGCTGTAAGCTTATATTCGTAAATATTGCATTTGAATAAAGTTTACGTTAAGCATAGAAAAATGTTTACTAACAGTTATTGCTGAAAAAGAAGCAAAATCTACCAGCAAGCCATATGTCATATTGACCTCTTCTGGTAGAAAAATGCATTTTCGGCCCGAGCAGATAGTAATTTTTTTCAGTGAAAGGCTTTTAATGCCTAATGCTTGATTTGCTGGAACTTACTTACTTACTTAGTTGGCGCTACAACCGTATGTCGGTCTTGGCCTCATCTAAGAATTTGCGCCAGCCATTTCTGTCTTTCGCTTGCTGGCGCCAGTTGGAAATTCCAAGCTTCGTCAGGTTGTCCTCTACTTGCTCTTTCCAACGAAGATGCGGTCGTCCTCTTCTGCGTTGACCGCCGCTGGGTACCGAATCGAATGTTTTATTCACTGGAGCATCGTCTTTCATGCGCTGAACATGACCAAGCCAGCGAAGCCGCTCGATTTTAATGCGCTTGACTATGTCGATGTCAGTGCACAGCTCATGCAGTTCATCATTCCACCGTATTCGGTACTCGCCATTGACGCAGATTGGTCCGTAGATCTTACGAAGAATCTTTTTCTCGAATGCTCCTAAAGTCTTTTCATCTGAACTGTTCAGCGTCCAGGTTTGTGATGCATAAAGTAGGACGGGCATGATGAGCGATTTATAGAGCGTGATTTTCGTTCGTCGATAGAGGGCTCTGCTTCTCAATTGCCTACTGAGCCCAAAGTAACACCTGTTGGCAAGAGTTATTCTTCGTTTGATCTGAATGATCTCAATTTGCTGGATTTGCTGGAACTAAAATTCCAAAAACTGACAGATTTTTATCGACGGAAATCCACCCATCCAAAGATGAGTATAAACTACTTTTAAATAATATATATTATTATCTATATATACTTTTTTACAGAGTGTCCAAAAAAAAAGGTGTCCACTGCCGTTCACTTAAATTTGCTGCAGGAAAATGTCATGTCAACTATTCGTGAGCAGTTCGGAGATAAAGAGGACTATTATTTATAATATCATCATGGAGATAGAGCTTATATCCATGAAAATCTGCCGAATAGATGGATTGGGCGAAGAAGTGTCATCGACTGGCCTCCGCGCTCTCCAAACCTCGCACCTGAAGTTTTTTAGTGGGGACTCATCAAAGGTAAGGTTTATCTGTCAAACATAAGATCAATTGAAGGCGATATTTCTCGTTATCAGCAATGTTTGTATTAAAATTGGCATCAATTACAGCATTTGCGCTGACTACACTTAAAGAAATTTACTTTCCTTAAATTAAGAAACAAATCTTCAATTCATAGGCAAGGGTTTTTCTATATTCTTTAGAGGTTTCCCCTTTATGGAGGGAATTTTTGCATGATTTAACGACTACGCGTTTTGATTTCGTTGCAACGTTATCAAAACAGCTTCTTAGTTTTGAAGACAAGTTCTTACTTAAATTTAGGAGAGATAAAGGTGTGATCAAAGTTAAACTTCCAAAAATTTTACAAAAGCAGAAATAATTTAAATAAAAACTGTATTGATATCAAGTCCGCTTGCAACATTCTACAACATGATTTCTTAAATTTAAAGAAATATAAGTAACAATTCTTGGTTATTTGTAATTAGAAATACATGTAAGTTTTTCTTTTTTTATACACCACAAGTAATTTATTTCAAGGATGCTTTTCTTATATTTCTAGAAAAAATTCTTTAAAATTACTTGCAAATCGAACGCGTTTATTTTCTTACTCTGTGCTTACTTTTCTTTTTCACGAAGAAAATTAGGATACGATTAGTTAACATCCTAAGCTGATGCACTTACAAAAAAACAGATATATTTATCCAGGGATTCGATGAACAATTTGTTATTTTTCGACAAATTGTTTCTCTTTATAGCCGATGATTAATAAACAGTAGAAAAACCTACAATTGCGCTAAGTTTCTTCAATTTAGCAAAATAGTTCATAAATAATTGAATAATTTTCCTGAACTATTTCAAACTTCTGGTGTCAATTTAACAAAAAAAAAATATGTACTTAATTTCATAATCACCATGTTCTTTCTGTTATGATTCTCTCATAATCACCAAATAATCACCATGGCCGATTTTCTAACGATTGGGTGCTATTTTTCTAGATTTTCTGGAAATTTTTTTCTGAGTGTAAATAAATTCTACATTTGTCTACTTTCATTTGTACTTTTAATCTGTAATCCATCTAGGTTAGAATTGGTTAGGTTAAGGTGGCGATCAAATAATTGCTTTGTTGTGATACCACAGGGATCAACTCCTACTCACCTAGGCACTGTCATGGAACCATCCAGTACTAATAATAAGTAGCAGTTTATGCGTAACTGCTAGATCAAACTTGACCTCCTTAAGATCCCTGAGATAATCAAAAAAGAGGCTACCTTAATGCTTATGGAATGAACAAAGGAGAAGCGATACCGTCTCCGCCTCTTCTTCATCCCTGCAACTCCTACAGAAGTCATTCTCATGAACCCCTGCTATAACGCCCATCAGAATGGAGAAATTTTTCCTCGCCATTTGAGGGAGCTTCCTCGTTCAGTGATGGCAGTTCAAGGGTAATTGCTTTTTTTTGAGAAATTTTTCAATCGTTTTTTGAACTAAAAGGGAAACATTTTGTTTGGTAGTTAAAAAAAAGGCATTTTCAAATTGACAATTAAAAAAAAATTTTTTAAAAAAAGACAAGTTGAATATATTGCAGTAAAAATTATATAAAACAGAATGCATAGCAATCACATAATATCAATACTATAATTATTTTATGTGTTCAAGTACAGCACTAGCCTTATTCTGGTAATTTACGCTTGTGAATTTATTTACAAAGTAGTTTTTATAATACTTTTTTAACATGAAGTTGGAAAGTTCAAAAACTACATATAATTATTTCTTGCCGAGACCTCTTCGTGTGTTGACAGTTTTGTCAAGTAGCTTTCGATATATTTTTAACTGAAAAATCGTTATAGTTATAAATGGATTTGCAATTGTCAATTACCAAAATTAGTCTATAAATAAAAAGTAAGTTACGCTGGGTCGATTTGCAAACCAATGTTGCCTGGGTGATTTTCGGTACGGATATGAAAAGTTATTAAAAAATAGGGGGTTGGGTGCACTTTACCCTATCACACCTTTAATTTTGTGAATATTTTTCTTTAAGAATTTTTCAAGAAATATTTGTATAAAACGAGCAAAACTGATGCCAGAAATTAAATCCTCGTACCCGGTTCAACTAAAAAACGGTCTAACATTTATACGTTTATACAAAAATTTAACGTAAAAAATTTCTAAAGAAAAAAAATTCACAAAATTCAAGATTGGCAACATCGGTTTTTTTACTTCCATACACAAATTGTTGGTTGTTTTTTTATAGTATTTTGTTACTTTTAATTAAAGACTTTACTATATATTTTTTTATTCTATTCACTTAGTTTCATATAATTTATATGAAATACAATTTTTTATAACAAATACTTTATGCATAAAACAGAAAAAAGAATTTTTAAAACAAAGTCTTTAGTTCTTTTAGTTATAACATATATTGTATGTTTATGTTAACGAAAACGTGCTATGTTTTTTAGTACGTTAATGATTTTAAACCAAATAAATGTTGCGTTTGAAAGATATTTTAGAGATTTTTCCAAATTTGAAAAGGGGGAAAAAGGGGAATTTTATTGACGTGTTTGTGGGAAATTATACATAAATATACTAACTAAGTTACTTTTTCAATAAAACTGGGCCACATCTGTCTAGCTATGTTGGAAATGGTGCTATGATTCCACCTGAAATTAGCCATTTTTGTGGAATGTTGCCTTAGAGCTAGCTTGCACGATGCCAGTGGCATGCCTAATGTTTCCATGTCAGGTGGTAGCGTTACCGTTGTACCTTTTCTAAGTACAACGTAACGTAAAAAAATGTAGAGATCTCTAGTTGATATCTCAATGCACCTCAGCCATTCCACAGCTCTATAAATGGGCGTTATTTCCGCCTGGAAAACGCTGCAATAATCTGGCATTCTAAATGAGAATATGATGTCAAGACGCCTCCCTTCACTTTGCTGTCATGTTTTGAGTCTTCAGTAAAATATATACGCACCAACTTTTTAGTGGCAGTAAGCCACTCTCTGGTAGGGATTACTGTGTGAAAGTCATTTTCGAATGAGGGAGTGGCAATAGTGTAGTCGAGTAATCCATCTAGATATATTAAAGTGTACGACTTGTATAGGAAAAATCTGACCCTCAATTCCGATACTAAAATTACATAGTATATACAAAATCCTTTCCATTGGTATACTTTTTTTTTTGGTCTGACCCAATTTTGGCGTCCCCTGAATTGCATTTTTGAGCAACTTTTGTACTAAAGCCCTACTAATGGTTGATTTAAAAAGAAAATCAAGCTTATCAATCTATTTCTTGGATATAAAAACATAGAACTGCAAATTTTCATCCCATTTGACGAGATTTGACGGTTTTTTTAATAAGAATCTACTTGTAATCAATTTTTATTATAATTTTTTTGTTTTTGACATGAAAGCTTTTTAGCACCTTTGGGTTTATTTTAATTTAATGCAAAAGTTAAGTAGATTTTGGAACTGTTTCTGTTGACAAAATAAGAACAATTATATTTCTTAGATCCTGTAAAGGACTAAAAATGGCTTTTGGTTTCGAACTTCTTTTGCCTTTTTGAGCGGCCCTTTAAAAATAAAATTATTGCTTTTAAAGAAAACTTTAATTATTCCTTTTCTTCAACTTACATGCCTCTCCTGAAAGCGGCAAGGTACCTGTCGAATTTCGACGTCATCCATCATGTCACTGGAAATGTCCATAATAAAGGATCTAAAAAAAATAATTGTTCTTATTTTGTTAACACTAACAGTTGCAAAATGTACTTTACTTCTATGTTTAACAAAAATAATCTCAACACAGTTTAAATACTTTCATGTCGACTGCAGCAAAAAAGAAGCCTTTGATAATATAAAAAGTGCACTAAATAAGCAAAACCTGCTCCACGAAGTCTAATCTAAAATCGATGCAACATGGCCCTAGTCGCCCTGCACCATAAAATATTTTATAAATTAATTTGTAAAATATTTCACAATAAATAAATATCCAAAACAAAAAAAATTATTATTAAAATAAAATAAGTAATTTTTTTTGCAAAAAACCTTAAAATTGCATTAAAACATTAATCAAATGGGATGAAAATTTGCAGTTATATACAGTGTTGCGCAAAACAATAGCAATAAAATCGGTACGCTGCTACAAAATCATGTATCTTTTTAAATATTAGGGACACACAAAAATGATTATAGGAACCAAAGCATATATTCATACATCATATTGAAAACACATCATATTCAAATTTGGTTTTGTTTTCTTTATTAAATTTAAAATTAATGTGACTACATTCAGTTTGTCTGAGAGCAAAACAAAAGCAACATAATTAATATTTGGTGTAAGATTCATTATTCTTGATAACCGCTGCACATCTGAGCAGCATCGACTTTATTAAAGTAGATATGTTAGTATTAGGTATATGTTCCCAATTAAGTTTCAGCGCTTCATACAGTGCAGTCTTATTGGTTGGCACCGTACCGTGCACATCCCATCTGAATTAATCAAGTTGAACTTTGATTCATCGCTTAAAAAAACAGTTTTCGATTTTTTAACGGTCCAATTTTGGGGTCGTCCATAAACTACGTTACTGATTTTCCGGTTTTTTTACCCCCCTCCCCCTGCGTTACTTTTCGTAGTGCTTTTCAAAAACCCCTCCCCCTCCCCTAAAGTAACGTGACATATGAAATTCGAATGATTATATATTTTGACTAGCTCTGACAATTTTCACTAGTATTAGTGACTAGTATGACTAGATACCTTAAAGGAACAATTGGAAAAAAATCAATAGTTACTATCATCTGTAAAAGCTTTCCATCTGCGATCCAAGATTCGATGCTCTCAATCACTGGGATAAAAGAAGCTGGTAGCTTTGTTGAGGATTCTTCAAAATAGAATTTTTGATCGGATTCTATGTCGACCCATTCAGGTGAATCCTCATTTCTAACGCAAAGAAATTCACCTGGTCTTTGACAGGGTACCCTTAAAGGCTGCACCCAAGCTGCACCAAGTTCTGTGTTTTTGTGTAAATGCTTTCTGAAAATTGATTTATTTAAATAGTATTTTTTATTCCGATTTATTGTAAACGATATAATACAAACTTATGGCAATTCATAGAAGTTTTAAAACCGAAATACAAGCCGCAGGTAGGACACGACCTTGAACCGATTTCTTCTTTCTGAGAAGGACAGCACATGTCATACGGTATCTCCTTTGATCAAGAACATTCAGGCCTTAACGTCAAAGCCTGTCGCAAAAGCAAAGACCCAAATTTTTCAGACTTGTGCTGAGATGGTGAAGGAATACCAAAAGGTTCCTGTGTCGAGGGAAAAGGTGGTGGAAGAAATCGTTGTAACAAAAGTTAACCATCAATTTAGACGATCAAACATAAACATGTAAGGTTAAAATTTTTTGAAATGATTGTGTTATTAATTAGAGGTTTTTCGTCGATTTTTTTAATTTTTGGTAACGTTACAATATCTCAACACCTCCCCCCTACCGTTACTTATCGTAGTGCATTTCAAAACCCCTCCACCCCCCCTAAATTGGTAACGTAGTTTATGGACGACCCCTTAGGTGCTCTTTTGGAAGACTGAGTCTAAAAAACAATAAATTGCAACTTGTCACAATTTCAGATAGAATTGTTTAAATTGTAACACCTCACCTTGTTTTTTATGCTTAGCTGTAAGCAAAGGTTTCTCTGCCGGTCTGTAACTTCTTTAATCGTTCTCAAGGGCTCGTTTTCAAACAGTGCTGTGGTGGATATCTGAATCAAGTGTCCGAACAACCTCTTTGGATGTGGCAAATGCATTTCGTTTGAACACACCACAAATGCTCCTGTCTTCACGCAGCGGTGTCTTCCGCGGTCGCCCTCTTTAATGTACCGTTGTTACGTCTTTCTTTATTAGGTATATTTCTTTATTAATCTGCAAACTATTGACCGATTAATATAAAACTGTTTCACGTTAGATATTTGCGAATTTTCGTTTTTATATTCGGAAATAATTTTTAATTTAAAAGCTTTACAGTACTTAAAACGTGCCATTATAAATGGAACAGTCAATGTCACAACTAGCGCAAAAACAAAACTAATCTTAAATGTTTATGACTTACAAACAACACGTGCTTTACAATAACAGAACTTTTACCGGTAATTCTTGGAACTTCTGTTCTCTTTTTTTACATTTTTCAAATTTTGTTGCTTTTGTTTTGCTCTCAGACAAATTGAATGTAGTCACATTAATTTTCATTTTAATAAAAAAACAAAACCAAATTTGAATTTGATTTGTTTTATATATGATGTATGAATATATGCTTTGATTCCTATAATCATTTTTGGTGTCCCCAATATTAAAAAAGATACACGATTTTGTTGCAGCGCACTTATTTTGTTGCTATTGTTTGGCGCAACACTGTATATTTGTATCCAAGGATTTGACTTATTAGCAGCATTTTCTTTTTAAATCTACCATTAGTGGGTCTGCAGTACAAAAGTTGCTCTAAAATGCAAAAAAATGCAATACAAAAATGTATACCAATCGAAATCGCTTAGAGTGTGTATACATATTTTTGTGACACTGTAATGGCTAATTTGTTATTGGCAAAATCGTTATAGGTTGTTTTAAAATTTTACACGTCTACTTTCAACGCCCAATTAATGCGAAACACATTAAAAGTTCATCGAAATCAGAGAAATGGGTACTAAACGTTTCATTATTTGAGCTAATTTGTTAAAGGTTATGTAATATTAACAGCTCTTAGATATAAAATATATTTTTTATCGTTTTTTTTTTTTGCTCAGATATAAAAGCTTTTTTATTTATATTTTTCTTTTGCAAAAAAATAAAAATTGTTTTATTAAAATTTTTTCTATCCAAATCCAAACAAATAAAAATTAGTTTTGATTGATATTTTTTCGGTCAGATATAAAAAAATTATTTTTGATCAAAATTATATCAATCAAAATTTTAGTCAAATCAAAATGGGGTGTCTTTAAAAAATACACTAAATATTTAGAAATATTTCAAGATAGTTCCAATATTTCTAGTACCCAATATGTCTTCTGAAAGAGCCCAATTCCAATATCTTTTTCCAACATAACAACGTTCTAATATGGATTACTCGGTCCCAGAGTTTAAATATTGCTAATACAAGAAATCATTTAGTGATTTGGTTACTATGACCAAATAAACATTTGTCTCAACTAGAAGTGAAAATCAAATGTACCTCTAATATATATATATTCTAATAATCAAATATTTATTTCGCCATAATTAAGTATAAATATGAGTTTTTTTTATAGAAGGTATAACCAAAAGTTTGGTTGATAAAAAGAATTTCTTTTTCTCAGTGTATAAAGAGATATGCAATACAAATTCACTCAACAGGAAAAGTGCGACGATTGAATAGATTACTTGCAAAGAAGCTACTACTACTAAACTAATACAAACTTACCTCTAACGTAAACCTGTATGTATGTCTGTAGGTAAGTTTTTCGCAGCTCACACATTTGATGTGCCCTGTCTACGGGTGTGTTTGGCAGGGTGTACTCGTATTATTCTATTTTTTTGTTTTTATTGTATTTTGTAGTAAAACGTGCAATAATAAAATAGAATATCGCACACACAAAAAACACCAAATAACTGCCAACCGAGCGATTAAACAATTTAAAGTAAAGCAGTTGATACTTCTAAGTCTCGTAATTCTCCTCCGAAACTTGAGCATTCATCGATTGATCGTGTAGAGCTGCGATTTTGCTCACTCACAATCTCAACGAGTGGATTTTTCGTGTAGTTGTTTTATTTGTATTACAAATACAAATACAATAATAAATTTAAGAAAAAAATAAAAAAAAAATCATTAAGTAGGAATTTCGAGCTCGACAATAACAGAAAATCACAAAACATACAGCGGGGAAAAATGACAAAGAAGTATATTTAATGTCAGTAGAATTCGCTGAGGACCCGGCAGTCATATGATGGACGTTACATCGATCGTACACGGGTCATTGAATATAATACGGAAATAGCTCGAGAAAACGACACAAGAGTGCGAAAAATAACACAATAAAATCGAATATACCTTAATAAAGAAAAAAAAATCGTAATAATTTTTCGGTGTTTTTAGGCTAAAACATGGAAACAAAATGCTAAAAAACTTAACAAAAATTGTTGTATGATCCTGGAAAAAAAAGAAATTCAAGCTCATTTTAAGAAAGTGTTTAAAATTGAAATATAAAATTATTACAAGTGATTTGTATCCTTTAATTATTGAGGTTTTTATAAATGAAATGTATGAAAATGTTCATGTTGTTGTTTTGACAATAAATCATTCTAAACAAAAAAGTGCTGTTATGTGCGGAAATGTCGTTAACACACTTCTTTACTTAGATAGATTTGAGAAACATATCCCGCTTATAATACAGATTCTACAGCGCTTAAAAACCGGTGCTTTAGAGTACCTTTAACTAACCGGAGTAACTTTAAACGCGTTTTTCTCGAAACATACTTTTTCAAAAAATACTGCAAACAAACTAATTGACTAATTTAAATTAGTTGTTTTTATCTGTTTGTTTTGTAATTCTACACATCTTTTACCAAAATAAGCGTCTTTGGAAAATTTGTTTAGTTCTTAGACGCAAAAATAACGTTAATTTTCGACTTTTTTTCCACGCTTCTTAGTTTTCCACATTTTCATTCCATTTTGGTAAAAGATGTGCATTAAAGTGTTTTTTTCGAATACATTTTTGTTTTGTATTTTTAGACGATTCGGATGGTGATTAGTGTGTCCGAAAAAAAATTATTTTTGTTCAGGTTTTTTTTGAAAGCTTATGGTAAAGTATTTTTGAGATTTTTTCCAAATGTTTTTGAAAGCGTTCTAGAGGTTGCTCTAATCGGATTTTCGCTAAAAAACAGTTTTTTCGGAATTTTACGAATTCCAAGCATAAGTTGGTCAATTGCTTAAGTCTTTGGGACATCACTTCGAAAGACAAATGTCCAAACTTTATTTTAATTTACATAAACCAGAAGTTTTGGCAATTTGTTTGCTAATTTGGGTGTCGTATATTTAATTTTTTCGTTAAATTTGCGTTAATTTAAAAAAAATGCTTCATAACTTTTAAAAATTTCCATCAAAATAAAAAAATGTAATGATGCAGTTTGAAATATGATAAAATTCCAAGTAATTTTAAACAAAAATTCTTGATTTTACTCTTGCCGTTTCAAAGTTCTAGCTTTCAAAGCTTTGTAACAGTTGATTGAATCGTTAAATTTTTGATGGGTGTATCGATTACGAAATTGCTAAAAGTATTCTACAGACTTAATTAACAGTTTAGCGTTAGGGTTTGCCCTGGAGCCGCCTATCGATGCAATACAAAAAACATAGGCGAGCCAAAAAAACTGACTTCAATTTCACGATAAACTCAAACAAAGACAAAAACAAACATTTTATCATTAACAAAAAAAAAATAATTAAATATACGAAAATCATAATATTTCTATGGGAGTCCCCTGAGGAGGGGTTGGAGGGGATAGGTATTAAACGGAAAAATGTTCATCTTGGAAAAGTAATGGTGTCATTCGTACATATTAACCCTCTCCGACACTCCCTTTAAGGGGATATATTGATTTAATTACCAGTGGGGCGTTGGGGTTTGTCCGTGAGCCGTCTCCCGATGTAGTAAGAAAACCTTAAGTGACCCAAAGAAAATAACTTTATATTCGGTTTTATTCGGCAACACAAAACACTAAAAATATCGTTAGACCCCACGGGTTTTTTCCTATTGTACAGTGTTATTAAATTGTCTAATAAAAGTTGAGTAAAGTTCAAGCTAAGAGAGTACAATTAAATTTGAGAATAGTGGCAAAAGTAAGGAGACAAAGGTTGTGGCACTTGAGAGCGAGTTCAGTCGAACTGTCAAAATAGATGAAAAGAAATCAAGAAAATTAAATCATAGAACAAAGAAAAGCACAGTTGACAGTTCAAGCAAAGGTGGCAAAAGAGCGAATTTCTCTCAAGTGCCACAACCTTGCAAACAAACCTTGACGGAAACGACTTCTAGTTAGTTTCAAGCACAAAAAACTGCTGATTAGCTATCAAACGTAATTATCAGCCAAATAAGCGATTTATCAAGAGGGGGGATCGTGAAAAGAGGGAAGAGCAACTTTGGTGCATACATAACACTTGTAAAGTTTAAGGCTTGATCAAAAAATAAGATCCACTGCTTTTCATGTAATGTCGTGTCATTCAGGTTAGTTTATTCAAACTTGTGTCAAATCATATGAAACGTAAAGCAGTGGGTTGGTCACAGCTGAATAACTCAAGACTACTGAAAAGGACTTGAAGCTATTTCCGACAAGCTATCTAGTCTAGTCTGCTGTGTGATTGACTTTTTACAGAGTTGTGGTTGTTGCCTCCTTCCCTAAAGTACTTAGCCTTAGCTCTAAATTATAACCTTAGCGCCAATTTAAATTTTTCAATTTGTTTTTGAAGTAAGCAAATAAACTTGCTGAGATTATTTTAAGCATTAATATTACTTTTAATAGTATTATTTAACATTTAATATGTTATTTAATAATTTGTAAATTATTTTTCACTGCACAACAAGAAAAGTTCATTTGACATTTGCTTGTTCTTATTGATGCTTATTTTTCTTGATGCTTGTTCTGATAATGCTAGAAGAAGGAACTTTTGAGATCGGGAAAGTGTCTTCTCGGGGGGGAGTCTTCTCCCTTTTGAGCCAGAAAAAGTACGGAAACACGTTCTAGCACATTTCAAGTTACTTCAAACTAGTACGGAAACAGACCAAATGGCAGACAGTGCTACGAACTTAAAAAAAAAAAAAAGATTGAGCCTAATTAATATAGCGCTCACTGTTAAACGTGACCAGTCCCGTTTCCATTTGAACTCAGTAGTTATTAAGTTAGTATTCTAGTGAAGAGGCCCGAAATTTGAGCCTCTTTTGACGGTCGATAAAAAAGAGCCAATTAATATTTTTTTCTATCCATTTTCTATTATGTGTTTATTAATATTTCAATAATACAAAAAAAATTTTTTAAAAAATTTAAAATTTAAAAAATTACATGCTTTGAGTGGGGTTGCTAAAAAAAGGGTGCCTCCATCTTGATACGATTTCAAGCCTTCTAGTAATCTGAAAAAAAAACAAAAAAAAGAAAGAAAAAAGTAAGAGTGTCGTTAAAGAGTAAACCATTTTTTGGGAAATGGCGACTGTTTGAAAAAAGTAATTTTTTGGATTTTTTTCAAAGTTAGGAATATTTTAAAAACAACATTTTTATATAATCCTAGAACTATAGAGGGATATATAAAAAGCCCACACCAAATTTAGAGTTAATCGGTCCATTACAACTTGAGATATCTTGTCAACCGTGTTGGAAAAAGTGGTTTCGACAAAAAAGGGTTTAAAGTTTTTAAGTTAAGCTTCAAACAGTCTAACTGACGACACTAAAATGGCTATAATTTTTAAAATAATTTTAATTTCGAAAAATCCTTTTAAGGAGATATTCTTGAATGCATAAAAAATAAAAAAAAATAAACTGGCCAATTTCAGCCCTTGGAAGGACTTTGACCTAGCTTCTATTGATCAATTGTGTTGTGCGTGTTATTAAATGTTTGATTACGAATGACCGAGTACTGGACCTACGTGTTTACTGGACCATGTTCTCAAGAAGCTTTAACATGGCAATTTTTACTTTCTGAGGTTTGTCATTGTCTGCAGAGAGGTGACGACCGAACAGAAAAATTAATTCAATTGAATTAACTTTCTGTCTGAGCCCGGGAACCCGGGCTACCGCGGTTCTTTGGTTCTTTAGCTTAGGGGCCACGCACTCTACCCACTAGGCTACGGTCTTGAATATATAAACTATCGAAAAATGAAAACAAAATTATCGATTTTTTTCAATTTTCTGCACTAGAATACAGCCTCAACCAAAAATTAATAAATTGACTTGTTTTTTTTTTTGAGATAAGCTTTTCTATTTAACCTTTCGTTAGGCGCAGCTGATCGAGTCAATACAAGATCTTGAATTTGAAGTTATTCTTATGTAATATGTTGTATCAATTCTTAATCCTTCTTAGGTACTTATTCATTTTTCGGAAGATATTTTTTAATATATTTTTAACTTAATATTGTTTGGTTTTGTGTATAAAACTAGGTAGTGATTTATTTTTTATTTATATTTATATAAATCATTATTTATATCAATTTATTACACCACGCCTGATCTCGTTGCAAAAGACACTGCGGCTAACGGAAGGTTAAAACGTATCTACTCTCAGTTTAGACTTTAGAAAAAAAATGTATAAAAAACACACATGTGTCCTTTACAAAGTTCCACAATTGAAATGATAAAACCATTATAACTTATGTTTTTGCTTTAACTTCGGTCCGTTCAGTCGAAGATAATTCCTTACTATGATAGTTTTTTTTGTATAGGTACAGTATCAATGTTTGATGATGTGTGTAGATTTGAAAAAGAAACAGACGTGTATGAAAGTGAGCATACCATTTGTTCATTGCTTAGCCTGGCAGTGCTGTTTTTGTTTTTATTTGCTTACACCTATTAAATACAGTTACTTTCGAAAACCATGTTGTGATAAATATTTATTTCTGCAGTCTTTTCTTATGTTGATTAAAGTGTTTATAAAAGCAAATCAAAAAGCCATCTATCTATAGTAATAATACTCATTTTCTGTTTGTTTGCTTGTTCGTTTGGCCTTTATACAAATCTAAACGGCTCAACAGATTTCGCTCAAACTAGGTATACATATAAAGTGCATCCTAGATTAAATTGTTACATACTTCTGCTTGGTTTTCACTATGTCACTTTCAGTGATTAGTTGTCAATCAAATTGGACATGTTGACATTTTTTCTACATTTGGCAATCTTGGAAAATTAAAAACAAATAAATTATCAAATTGAGCTATGCAGAAAATGTTCTAGAGTTTTATTAAAGTGATATTTCAGGTGATAAAATTTTGTGTCGTCATAAAAATGACATAGTGAAAACCAAGCATTACTTTTTACCACGCCACCTTCGAAATTTTTCAACTAACGGTCATTTTGTTATTATAATACTTTTTACCATCGGAGTTTTTTGTGTACTATATTTTAAATAAATTTTGTTATTTTGATATCAAAAAGACTCACATATCTTCAAAACTGTAAAAATTTTTAGTACAACGACTTTTTCATAAAACATCGTTACCTAAGAATGAGAAAAAACGGCATGAAAATCAAAGTTTGGACTTTTGATAAAAATATCTCCACTGTTCAAAAATATAATTTATTCAATTTTTTTTTGCTAAAAAATTCAATAAAAGCACTTCACAAAAATAGTTTTAACAGTAACATTAGGTCAATGTATATATGTTTTCAAAAAATGTCCAATATATTGACTTTTTACTCAAAAAATTACTCAATAATTGTTTTTGTTGTAAAAATAAAATCAAGTAAAAAAAAGCACATCTGACTACCTTTCATATGATAAAGCATTTATTTGCGAAAATTCTTCCAGCTAAGCGCAAAAATTATTTTACTATTTTTGTCACCAAAACAACTGACAAATTCAAATCCCCTTTGATTTTTTTCGCGAAATTTATTTTTTCCAAAAAATTTTTTATATTTTTCACAAAAAAGTCAAGTTTAAGAAAAAGTTTATGTGAAAAAATTGCCGTAATATCTCTTTCTAATCCAAAGGTCTGGCTAAAAATCTATTTTTTCATACCTGACTATATTAATAAAACTGATTTTTGTATTAAAATTGTTTATCCTTTGAGCCCACCCTACCCCATTTTTAACAAATTTTTCTCTAAGAATGGAGTTGTGTGTCTGGAGTAATTACAAAACATTTTGGTTTATATAAATATTTTCCTAACAAAACACTCAACGAAATAATTAAAAAGTTTTTTTAAAAATGTAAACAATGAAGTTCCAGTTACTTAGTACACATAATGAGTATAAAAACCACAAATTTTATTTATTTAACCCAAAAAAACATAATTCTTTGTATATTCTTTATACATGTAAATATTTATAAAAACGTTTTACGTTTACAATGTTATTTTAATATTGAAAAGATTTTTTAAGCAAATTAATAGCTTGTGTTTCCTCCAGAATTTGCAATGATCATCTGAACACGCCTTGGCATTGAGTCAATCATTGTTTTTTAAGGTTTGGACATCAATTCTGGACCATTCTACTTCCACAGACAACTAAAGTTGACTTACCGTTGCATCCCAGTGGGCAATTGCAGTAGTTCCTAGGCCTTCTAGCAGGCCTGCATAAGGTTTTTATAGGCCTTCCACACTCCTTGCAAACACCATTGCATTGTTTGTATGAAATGGGAAAACTTTTCAGGCCTTCCGCTCTCCTTGCTAAAAAGAGACCTGCCAGAAGCGCTCTTTAAAAACGTCACGTTAGAAGCAATATAAATATCATTTTTAAATAAAAAGTTATCAACAATTTCGGATTTGATCCATGGTCCTCTCATGTGGCGGTCCGACACCTTACACACTCGTCTACCGTGGTTGTTGAGAAATACATGCTTATTTTGCATCAATACAAATCAAAGTAAGATTCGGGGGAGCCCGGGTTCGAGACCCAACTAGACAAACAATTTTTTTTTTAATCTACATTTTTTTACAAACTGTTATGTGTATTTAAAAATTTTTTTGGAATTTTTTTATAAATGTTCTTCATACAAAAATATAAGAAAAGACCGAGTTTTTCCATATAATTATTTTCATATAATAGGTCTTTTCGCGTAGTCAAATTCAAACGAAATATTTCAAAAGTTTTTACTAGAAAGTGCTTGAAAAGCGTTCGTTTACTGAGAGAGTTGTGTAATAGAGAGGAAATCACATTTTCTCTCCGTTCAAGTTTTTTAAAGTTTTTACAAGAAGAATTTCATGCTGTAAAAAGATGAAAACTGTCAAATGGTAGATGTGTGTGTGTAGCAGCTGAGTTTTTTTAGATTTTCTTAGACGTATTTGACATTTTTCATTATTTTACCAGAAAAGCGTTTGTTTACTTTTTAAAGTTAAAGTTAATTCTCTCTCAATTTTATTGCTTTTGATGTTTTTAATTTTTTTAACAGAAAAGTACGCGAACAGACCTATTATAATATGTAATGTGTTAGTTTTCGGGAGCCCGGGTTCGAGACCCAACTCGGCCAAAAATTTTTTTTTGTTTTTTTAAATCTACATTTTTTACAAAATGTTCTGTGTATTTAAAATTTTTTTTGGAATTTTTTTGTAAATTTTTTCATATAAAATAATATGAAAAGAATAAGAACCTTCAAAAGGTAGACCTTACAGAAGTACTCATTAATGCAGTGATCGTGGAAGATGTATTGACGCCAATAAAAGCAGTGCTAGAATGCCTTTTTTTTGCGGAGGACTCGCTAAAATGCCCTCTGGGATATTGCTTCCCATTTCGAAAAACGAGCACGAGCTAGTATGCCCCAAAGATTTTCGATGAGGTTCAGGTCAGGTCTACTAGCTGGCCATTCCAACACTCATATATTATTCAATGAAAAGAAGTCGTTTGTGAAGGAAGCTGTGTGAATAGCAGCGTTATCCTGCTATAACGATCCAAACGATATAAAGTAAAACGATCCAATAATGGAGCACTAGGATGATATGGGTTAAACGCTTTTTTTTCAAAACATAGGGCTTGTTTGAGACACTCGATAATTTTTCCCTGACAAATTTAATAAATGGAATATAAATTAATTTATGTGTATGAATATGATAAATAATTACCATTCACTGTAAAGTAGATTGTAATAAATACTAATTTTGCTTACTTTCTTCTTCCATAACTTTCGCGCAGTATAAATATTCATGTTGCCGGCTTCTTGCATTTTGCGCGCGCCAAATGCTAAATGTCTACTCGCTAGAACGTTTGATTTGTGCAATAGTTGCAAGATTTTTGTATCGAACGGGATACTTTGAAATGTTGCGCAATATTGCTGCAGTTATTGAGACTTGAACAAGGACATACTTTTTCAAAGCGGGCCGCACTACTGCAAACAAACTAATCGACCGATTTTAATATATTTTTTTTTAAATATTTATAATGTAATTCTACACATCATTTACCAAAATTATCGTCTTTGGGTAATTTGTCTAGTTTTACACGAAACAATATGGTCAAAAATAACGTAAATCTTTTGATATTTGTTTCAACGCTCCATAATTTTCTTAATTTTAATATTTCCATTCCATTCTGGTAAATGATGTGTATTCAAGGGTCTACTTTTGAATGCATTTTGTTTTTTTTTCCAACAATCTGGAGCTGAGCTATGATGCGGCCCGATTTTCACCTCTTTTAAGCACACCAACTTCAGTGCCATCTTTATATATAAAAACTATATGTTACATAAAAAATAAAATTATTTTATCTAAAATTAACATGCAAATGAAATTTTTTTCATTAGCTTTATAAATGTTTGTGCTATATGGGAGGTAGGTGTGATTGTGGGCGGGTCAGTGATGATAGCCAATTTCAACTTATATACCAAATTTCGTTGGTCCACGACGACTCGTTCCTGACTTTTAAAAGCTATGCAAATTTCGTATGGGAAATGGAAGTAAAATTTTTTTTGATATTTTTCTTGTATTATTTTTGAGTGAGTTGTTTTAATTTAACTTTAATACAAAAAATATAGCTTTTTACATTTTTTTGTTATATAGGAGGTAGGTGTGATCGTGGGCGGACTTAAAAATATTTTTCCATGTATTCTAATAGAGCTAATTCCAGCTTATAATCAAAGTTTCATTGGTCTACGACGATTCCATCTATTTTATTCCTCTTGTATTATTTTTCTTGTGTGACTTTTATTATTTTTAGGATGCCAAAAGTCATAACAGAAGAAGAAACAAAAGAAGGTATGACAGTGAAATTTAAAAAAAAATAATGAAGAGATCGACATTGCATTGGACAGAATCCTGATCCGTCCACTTTTTAGCCCAACCCCCCCCCCCCCCTTTACCATGTAAGGTGTTATTTTAGATAGAACGGTCTCATCTTGAGCGAAAATCAGAACATAGCTTCATCACATATGTATGCTCTTTAAGTTTGAGGTGATTGACATTTCTTTCAATTAAACTCAAAATATGATTAAGAACTTTTTTATTTCTTGCTGTTTAGCCAAAAATCAAAGAGTACATTTTGAGAAAATGCCAAGTTTAATAATTTAATTGTTTTTAATTTTCCAAGATTGCCAAAGTTGGAAAAAATGTCTACATGTTGTTGTTTTCAATTTGATTGACAACAACTGACCACTGAAAATGACATAGTGAAAACCAAGCATTACCAGTGTTGTTAAAAAATGTCCAAGTAAAGAAAATCAAAAAGATTTGTGCCAAAAAATATTTATGCAAAAGGAAGTTATGTCACCGCAAAGTTCACTAAAAATTACGGACTATGAAATGGTTTTCTGCACTTGTCGCAGTGAGACAAGATCGATAACAGTTATCATGCTAATTGTTGTCTTTTTTATTTGTTTTGAGTGCATACTCGTATATTGCATATCAAAAACTTATGACGATCGAAGTAATTTTTTTGACGTAGAATTACGTCTTACAGCGCAGTTTGTATGGGGGTCATTTTCACGAATTTTTTCAAAGTGAAATTTGACACTTTGGGGTATACCTACAGCCTTTAATATTCATCGTACAAAGAAAGAAAAAATTCCAAAATATGAGTTTTAGTGGTAATAAAACGAATATCTAATAAAATAGCAAAATCTAAGAAGATGAAAAATTTATATATTCGTATGAGAAATGCACAAGCTGCTTAGCTGCAGTAGCTGCTTATGCTGTTTTTAAGGTTGTTGTTGTTGTTGTGTTTGCTTGCTTGGTTCGTAATCACGTCGTTCGTTGTTGTGCTGCTTTTGTTGTTGTTGTTGTTGTTTTTATTGATATGTATGTAAAACATACATCTATAAACAAACATGAGTTGCTTTCATTTTTTTCGCTTCCCAGATAGCCAATCGGCTCGGTTGAAAACGGTGTGCACTTTTAAAAGCACTGAAGCGGACCGTTTCGTTGTCAGCAAACTATGCATTATGTGTTTCATATAAGCGTACCATTTATTAAGTTGTATATTAATGTTGATTTTCTATGATTTAAATACAAATTCTAGTTGTTTGATAGTTTGAAATCGTTTATTGAGCTTTAGATCAGGTTAGAACAATTAATTTCTCTGACGAGTTTTTTTCCAAAGAAACAACAGCAACAACATTTTCAATATGAAAGGAAAAAACATCACTAGCTGATTAATTAGTTAGCTGATTGATTAACTGTTAGAGCAATTAATTATTCTAACTTGACCCAAAACTCAATAAACGATTTTAAACTATCCAACAACTAGAATTTGTGTTTAAAATCAAGAACGATTTAAACTATCAAACAATTAGAATTTGTATTTAAATCATAGAAAATCAACACAATAAATAACAAGGTCATATAGAAAACTTTAAGTTGTATATTAATTTTATTTGTTGTTAAACAATTGTAAACTTTTCTTGAAATGGTTTTTATTAAGTTGCAACAATAAACTAAACAATAAACGGCAACTCAACTGCACTACCTTGATTTCAATACAAGATTCAATGCATATTTCAGCTTTTTTTGGCGAACGGGTGAAAAAGCGAGGGAAAAAAGACAAGAACAAACGACACATCAAGCGAATATGACATACATTTCAATTCGATTCTTGATAAATATAAAAAAGGACTAAAGTTTTTTCTAAATGACCTCTATATTAATTATGTTGACTTTATATGATTTAAATACAAATTCTAAATGTTTGATAGTTTAAATCATACTTGATTTTAAATACAAATTCTAGTTGTTTGATAGTTTAAAATCGTTTATTGAGCTTAAGGTCAAAGTTAGAACAATTAATTGTTCTAACGAATTTTTCCAAAGAAACAACAACAACAACAAAGTTTTTTCAATATGAAAAGGAAAAAATCACTAGCTGATCTGATTGCAATTTCTACTCTGCTAAAAGCGTCATCAGAAATCTTTGTGATACCCGTGCAAGCGCGCGCTAACGCACTGCACCATCGGGGCGATGAGATTTGAAGCGTCAATTTCTCAGTTTTTCCTCCATTTCATAATGTCACATTTGTTGTTGTATTTCTGTTTTACTTTAGTTTCTATGCTTATGTTATTATATGTAGTCCAACAGCCTGCTGGAAGTCTGCACTAACAAAGCATGTTTACTGAAGTTGTTTTTAGAATTTTTGCTGATTTTGTTTTCAGCTGTTTCCGTTTGGTCGAGCTCTACCATTTGATTAAAGTTTTTTCTAAATGACCTCTATATTAATTCCTAAAATCCTCTAAAAAAAGGACTTTACATTTATATAGAGAACGGTTTAAAGGTACAAAAACATGTCGTTTTCATACCAGCAAATCAGACGCCGCCGTTTTAAGTACCGTTTAGCTGGCACAGTAACATTCATGGCTTGTTGGGTTGTAATGCAATAGAGAATACAGATGCATGAAGCTAGAGAGCCAGTATGTGGCTACAAAAAAAAGGACTACTACTAGCCAAGGTTGCCAGTTAAAATTTAAAACAATTCCGATAAAAAATTTCTTTTTTCACAATAACATAAATTAAATACAACAAAAATTACCATTGTAAAGATAAACAAAAAAGTTTCTACCGCAATAAAAAGACACAGTTTCGATAGTATCGCAAGTATAGACGTAGAACTCCTTTTTATGTAGTAATAGAGAAAAATTCTGGTTTATTTCATTTATATTTTTCAAAACTATTTTAAAACATTTCATCTTCTAAATAAAAATTATTCAAAAACAAATTTGTTGTTGTTGTTGCCTTCTTTAAACTTACTTGATCTAAAAAGCTCACAATTGAATTCATGTAAAAATTTGTTTTGTTTTATAAAAAATTTTCGTTTGATATTTTTAGTGATGAATTTGTTGTTAATTTTTTATGTTGGTTAAAATTAAATTTAATTCAAAGTTATGTTTAATAAATGGAAATAAATATCGGAAAAATTTGAATTATTTATTTTTCCTGTAGTAAAGAGCATAAACATATTTAATATGTATATCAAATGAAAAGTTTTTATAAAACAAAACAAATTTTAACATGAATTTAATTATGAGCTTTTTAGATCAAGTAACTTTGAATAAGGCAACAACAAAAACAAATTCGTTTTTGAATAATTTTTATTTAGAAGATGAAATGTTTTTTCAATTTTGAATAGTTTTTATTACATTATATATAAAGTAATTCAAAAACTACTTCAAAACAAGAGGCTTAAAAACTACTTTGAATTGTATTAAGGCAACAACTGCTCTGATTTTGACTAATATGCATTTATGTATTTTTTTTTTTTTCAAAACAATAAAATAAATGATCTCTTTGATGTATAGAAATTTAAAATTTGTATACTTTTAATTTCATCTTCAGTAAGTGGAATATTAACTAGTTTTCAAAGTAATTAAAATTTAACTAATTCAACAAGTAGTTGAAAATATATGAGGTTTTCAGTGGATTTATTTTAAAGAAATTAAAAAAATGTTGACTTTATATGATTTAAATACAAATTCTAAATGTTTGATAGTTTAAATCATACTTGAAATTAAAAAAAAAATTAAAAAAATTATTTTAAATTAACTAATTTAACAAGTAGTTGAAAATATATGCGGTTTCAATTGATTTATTTTAAAGTAGTTAAAAAAATAATTTAAGTTCAACTAATTTAACAAGTAGTTGGAAACATATGCAGACGAAAGTCCATTAATTTATTTAGCGGACATCACCATACAAAATATGTTAGTTCGCTCTATGGAAAAAAGTCAGAATTTCAACTAGTTGTGGTTAACATAAAACTGTTTTCTCAACTACTTTTAACTTAGTTTATTTTCCTGCAGGGTATACATAAAAAAAAACAGAATTTTTCTCTATTACTGTATAAAAAGGAATTCTACGTCTGTACTTACGAAACTATCGAAACTGTGTCGTTTTTTTTTTTACTTTTGGTATTCTAAAAGTTTAAAAAGTCACACTGTGCACCGTCTGTCAAAGTTCTTACTTTTGCGTATATTTTCACATAGTTGTAAAGTATTGAGCAAAGTAACCATCAGTTATAAATGCCAATCCACGCTTTGTCCGTTAACACATAATTTTTGTAATGGGGTGAGCACAAAGCGAATAAGCATTGATTTTGCTTCACTTCCTCAATTTTATAAAACCAACAGTTGAGCAAATCAAGTTAGAATTTTGTAATGCATTCAAATTCAAGTGGACACAAAAGGAATGTCAAAAACATGTTTTTCCATAAAAATTTGGTCTCAATTTCACTTTCCAAATGAATTCGCCACCAGTTCTCTCGCTCAGAAGAGAGCTTTATTTATTTATATTTTTTTTCTTTTTTAAATTTTGTTGAAAAATGTTGCTATGCATGTATCCTATCGAAATATGTATTATATTTCATACTTTTCTATGTTTTGGTTTTTTACACAATATCTACACAAAAATGTTTAATTTTATAAATCTTAACTTATATGATTAACTCAAAACAAAAAACTGCTGCTTTTTTAACTGTCTTTAATTTAATTCATGTTCTTCATTTTGTTGCAGTTATGCCAAAAAGTATTTAATTTGATATAACTAAATCGTGGAACTGCTGTTTAGCAACTAATTCGATTTGTTGCAGATCTGCAAAGCGACGCGATAAAGGGTTAAAATAAGTTTATGCTGAGAAAGTGCGAAAAGTTATAGTAGCTAAACTCTATTGTTATTGCATGTAATTCAACAAGTTTTACTCACTGTAACTTAAGCTACTCCATTATTTTTATCATAGGTAACGACTCTTCTCATAGTATTTCTTGAGCATGAAAATATTATTACCTGCAATAAAAGTTCATTGAATTTCACACCTTAATGAGTCAGTATTGATGTTTATACAACAGCAACAACAACAATAACAACAAAAACAGCAATAAAACAGTAGTAAAGACATTGCACTAATTTCATTTCAAAACATATGATTTTGAAAAAATATCAATTACCATCATTTGTCATTGACAATTGACAGTTATAATTTGCCAACAACTGTCAATCAGCATAGTTTATCAATTATTGTGCTCATAACTACATAACAGCTGGCGCTTATTTTAACCAAATTAACATTTTTAAATACATGCAGTTTAATTAAGTAATTAAATTGTTTTATGAAGCCGCACTAAACTTTTTATTTGCCTCATCGAAATTTCACTAAACCTCGGCAAAGTAGCGTAAATCAATCAATTTTTCAAATTTATTGGCCTTTTTTACAGCAACAGTAAATAAAGTTTGTCTGTTTTTACAGACGCGGACAAATCGCGTTTATTAATTTGCTTATCAATAAATAAATTTAAAATTTTACTGTAATTTATGATGTTAAACAACAAAACGGAACAGAACAGAGGAATACAAACAACATTGATGTTGATTGAGTGTAGGATCAGTAATTGACATAATTGAATGAAAGATAAGAGAGGAGGCCATGATATTGATATATAGTAGATCGAACTAAAGTTATTGATTAATTCTTACTAAAGATCACTTAAGTTGGTCAATTGTTAAAATATTTGCAATAAGAGAGATAAACGTTTTTTTTTTCAAGCAATAAAAGTAACGATAGCGTTTACATTTCAATTACATAGAACTGTTATCTAGCAAAAAATTTAGATCTTATTAAAATGATAATGTAATCGGTGTTTTGACAGCTAAGATAAAGCTTTTTGAGTACTGTTCGTCGACATCTTGATGAAAATAATGCTCGTACTTAAGTATGAAAGAAGCGTCAAGTCGTAGGAAGTTGTTGCTAAAGTATTGAAATAAAATAGGTCGAGTAAAAATTCTTCATAAAATCGTACACAAAGCCTATTTAACTGATTTTATTATTCAGCCTGTTTATTGTGTCGTCTCGGCTAACGCCAGTATAGTTTGTCCCAAATCAGTTTACACCATAAAAAACAGTATTTCAAACTCTTCACATGCACTGAAATGTGTCTTGATGCCAACTTATTTGAGTGATTCTGCACCCGCAAATACACTCTTAGAGCCTGTTCTCACGCGCCTTACGTTAGGCGGAGCATCGGATTAATTTTGATGTATACTGGTAAGGCGGGAAGTGGGAAGGTGACAAGTTACGTAAGGCAGCATTTTCAAAAATTTTAAAAATTTTGCGATTTATTTTGACGTCTGCTACTTTGAAGTTTCATTGTTTGTCATTTCCCTCTTGGTTCTCTTATGTTTTGGCGCAAATAAATTTTGTTTTGCATTGGTTGGGTTTTCACTTTTACTTATTTCTAATTGTTTGCGTTGCTGTTTAATTTCAGACTTACAAAGTAATGAATATTCCGAAATTTAACAGCACATTAACATTATTGACTGTTCTCGGAATTCAAAATAAGGCAGTCTTAAAAAAATCGGTAGTAAGAACACCTGACAGATGCACATTGTCAAAATAACGCCATTACTCAGCCTTTTTTAAGGCGAGTGAGAACAGGGTCTTAGTGTCATTGTTATTGTGCACACTTTTTAAATCAATATTTCTTAATATACAATAGGCAATATGCATCATTCTTGAACCCACATTATATTAGACCCACTTGTAAAGAACAATAGCTAAATAATTTTTAGCGTATAAAATGTTTAGCAACCGTTTTATCAATAAGTCACGTATTAGTTGTTTTTGCAATAGGAAAATATTGTGTAAAGCATTTTTCATAAATAATTAGTTAACACCCCAAAGAATATGCATCTCCTGTTTCAAGTTAAAATTCGAAAGGTATGTATTGAAAAATAGTGCCAAATGCTATCAAGCTATCCAAACGCTCCACAGTGTTTCGAATGGCCTAGTTAGACGGATATAAATCTGTAACTCGGGTTTGAGGGCACGGAATAATTAGGTTACTATAAGTGACATGTCTTCGTTACATAAAAATTTCGTGTCCGTTACATAAAAATTAGTCCGTGTGGAACAAAAGTTACAAAAATTTTTAAAGAAAAATTAGCCTTTTCGCTTGCCTACATCGCGATTTGGTAAATAACTCCTCTTGAATTTGGCATAACTCCTGAACGAAAAGCTGCACAGAAAACGTTGAACACTTGTTGTAAACGTTACAGTGTGTTTATTAGTTTCTTACTACACCAAAAAATATTTTATCCATTATTTATATCTCTTTTTTTATATTTAAAACAACATATTCAGCCATATCATCAATAATTTTTCACACGGAATCGAAAAAAGGAGTTTTCATTTTTAAAGCTCAAGAAAATTTTGGAATTTTTTAATGCAAATTTGTTCATAAACTGTTTATCAACAAATTTGCATCAAAAATTTCCAAAATGTTATTAAGTATTTAATTTTTAAGGTAAAGACCTTAAAAATTAAAACTCACTTTCCCGATTCCGCGTGAAAAATTATTCATGATAGAGCTGATTTTTTTAGCTAAAAAATTTTTGAATTTTTAAATATTTTGTAAAATCGCTAAAAAGCTATTTGTCTATGTCTTAAAATTTTTATATTCATAAAGTTATGAAGTCTATTTTCAAAATAAGAAAAGAAGAGGCTTCTCGTGACCTTACATTATGTTTATTTTTATTTTTTTCGTGCGGTACTAAATTGTAACTGCATATTGTAATTATATATTCAAATGGTTTGTTCTGCATGACAGCGTCTGTTATGAAATTTACCAAAGTTACTATGAAGTATGCTCTTGAATTTTGTCTCTACAAAACACATTAAAAGGAAAAATGGTTTATATATAAAAATCAATTATTGGCTGTGTGTTTTATGTAGACTCCGAAACTACTGGGCTGATTAAGCTGAAGCAGATTTTTCCTACCAATAGGTGGTTTAAGAAAAAATTTGCCACACCTCCTTTTTACTGCCCACAAATCAATAAAAATGCTATATTTCAGACAGTTTTTGTTCGTGCTATGAGACTAAAATTCGGTAATTAAGTTCGTAAGGTGACTGTCGGCAACTGTACTAAAAATAGGCGTGGTCGCACTATAGGTACGCCAACTTTTAAGAGTAAAATCGGGTACCAAAAAGTATCGAGTTAACCCATTACTACTCAGCTGTATTAACAGTAATAAACTGTACCGAACTTAGTTTGCCTTTGGTCATTGTTGTTGTTCGATTTTTGAAAAAATTCACAATTTTTAGAACAATACATCATTATTTTTCATTGAGTGTAGTTCGACCCAATACGACTATGTATATCGTTTCGCCAAGCGGTAATTATTGTTGTCATTGTATTATGTTTTTGTTTTTGTACTCAGCTGCACCTGCAAATATTTAGATCTCATTTCTCAAACGCCTAATTTTCTTCGACGCAACCCCTCTCTTAGCGCTTTCAAAACTTTAAAATTTGTTTACTCAAAATCTCTTTTTTAGACCTGGTTGACAGTGAGTAGACTAAGAGAGTTTTCGACCGCTTGATTTGATTCCAAATTAATTTTGCAGCGAAAACGTTCCTCTTCAGCCGGCCGTAGCCGTTTTCTTTTTTAATTTAAACATTTTTCTATTGAAAAATTGGTGAAAATTTTTATTTTTTGTTTTTTGCAAATAGTCGCTTTTTTATCTAAACAATATTTTGAAAATCCCCTACGTCCGGCTATAGCTCATAACATGTATTTTAAGAATCCTTTTCGTTTTTTGTCTTCAGATGATCCATTTGAACGAATTGCTGTCACAGCCACTGAGGCCATATTTAATAGGTGTCATTTTCAAAGAACCATTATGCACAAATATACCCTTGAAAAAAATTATTTTTAAGTAAATACTGTTTAATGTACAAAAATGTGTGCAAACTTTGATATGAATCCATCAAATTGATTTCTAACGTTTGCACCTTTCATGCCCCTTAATTCGCAGTAAAAAAGAAAGTGTTTTCATTTAAATACTCTACAAAGACATTAAAAACGCATTCTCTTCTAAAAAAATGTTGCCCTAACTGCAGAATTTTTGAGATTCTGACCTGAATTCACTAAATGTTGACCTTTTTTGAGCTGAGAATGGAACAAAAAAATGCAACATTTTAATATTGGCTGCACTCAAGGTTGCCAGTAATGTGGGAAAAATCCCATTCGTGGTAATTTTTAATTGTTCTTGGGAAATGTTTTTTTTTGGGAATTCCCATGATATTTTTTACTTGGCGTGGGAATTCAGTGTATTATTTTTTAATTGCATGGGAATTCGGGAATGTTCTTCTTAAAAATTAATTTTTAATTTTTATTAAGCAAAAATTTAATAATAGTTTTCTATGAACTACGTAAAGAATATAAAGAAGTGTAAAGCTATAAGTTTACGCTGTACATTTTCTTGAACTTACCCTTAACAAAAACGATTAAAATTCATATTTGTGTTAAGAACAAGTTGCCATCATGGAAACTAAGTAGACATTTTTTGAATTTTTGATTTTTTTGCAAGCATAAAGCTTACAAAAATTATTTTAAAATGCAAAAAAATAAGAAAAATATTACTAGTAAAACAATAATAAAAAATGTTTGCAAGTTTACTTAACGAATCCACTGGTTTTCAACTATCTTTAAAAATGAAAATTAAATCACAGTTGCCATTATATGCTCTACTTGCACCGCATTGTCGTAAGCTGCGTATGTAAAATCCCTTACATTTTTGTTGTTGCAAAATATGCTTCAGTTAGTATATCGCTCTTACGCTATTAACATCACAAATACGCCGTTCATTGAATACCACTATTATTTCTTCGTGGTATTTCTAACTTTTTTTTTAATTTTTTATGCAAATGCGAATTATTGTGGTATTTTTAATGCGTTTTCGATTTTTTGTCGGATTTTTTAATGCATATAGGGTTTTTGGTGGTATTTTTAAAACGAGTGGTATTTTCGTGGTAATTTTTAATGATCGTCTGATTTTTTGTGGTATTTTTCGATTGCGGTGGGATTTTTTTGTTTACCTTTACCATGCGAATGGGTGGTATTTAATTTATGTTACTATGGGAAAAAGGTAATTTTCGTGGGAATTATTTCGAATTTTGACTGTCAACTTTGGCTGCACTGTTGTTTTGAATTCTGATGTATATATGATTGAGTTTTTTTTAACAAATACTCAATCAAATCAAACAATTAAGTTTTATTAAAATTAACCACTTTAATCAAAAATATATTGGATTTAATTTCAGAAATTTTTCAAAATTTCCAAACTTTTTGCTTCTCACAATTGTCACAACACAAAATATTAAAGTCAAAATTATTTTATTTTGTTTTTATGTTTGTATTTCTAGAGGGCAGAATGCAGAACCGTTGAATTTTACTGATCAGAAAAATCTGCGTTTGTTATACTTTTGCGGTCAACATTTTCGTGAAAAGAACACGATTTATTTCAAGGTCAACATTTGTTTTAAAAAAAGAACGGGAAAAAGCCCAGAATTCTTGAAGAAGGCAAAAAAATGCAGAATTTTTTCCAGAAAAGAATACGCTATTAAACTCCGATTTGTATTTTTTAAACTATTGGGTTGATTCTCTAAATAATGAACCATTTTTTGAAAAAACTAAAAAGTAATTTGTCATATGTCGTTTGTTGAGCACTGATTGATATTGATCAATATTGCCAAATAATTCGATATTCGATAATGTTCCTATATTTTGTCTAAATCTTTCAAAGTTTACCAATTCATAAAAAAAATCAAAGCTCAAGAGAAAAGAAAAACAAGCAACACCTGCTCTCTCAAGCTCGAAACTAGCTTCAACTTTACTTGAAAAATTTCTTCAAGCACAAATCTCAGCCTTCAAACAACTGAACGTCAAATTGACATTTCAAAATGTTCTATTGTTTTGCGAATTTTTATATTAATGCAATAATTTGCATTAAATATAAGTGTGAGTGCTTTATATGCGAGGGCCGTTTTATAATTCCGTGAAAAATGAAACAAGGAATAATTTTTACGGCAAAAAAAGTTATATTTCTCAATATAGTCTCGATACACTTCGTCCAACGTTCCTCCAATTTTTTGATCCCATCCGAAAAATATGTTTTCGGAAAGTCCTCAAAATAGGCCTTTTTCGGTGCTGAGCTCCTCTCTGGTGGTAAATCTCTTTTGCTGATGGTTTTTTTGCTCAATGCTTGATAAGCACACGAAATTGACTTTTTTTCTTTTTTGCCAAAGTTCACAAGATCGTCTGCTGTCGATGGCTGCCAAACACAAACTTATTGCATTATTCTGTATCACGAAGATGCTCACCAACGATGAGAAAGACACGAGAAGCAATATTTTCTTCCATACAAAATTGTATTACTTCTCGTGTCTTTCTCATCGTTGGTGTGCTTGTTCGTGATACAGAATAATGCAGTAAGCGTCGCAGCCAAAGAAGTAAAATATAAGGAAATGGTGTTGCTTACACATACACTGTACGTGAACTGTCGCACCATTCGTAAATTGTGCGAGCGAGAAAGAGTGTGTTTTTTGACAGTTTTGAGAACCCTGGCATCTGATTGGAAGACTCCTCAGCAAAATAGTTGAAAATAATTTAATTTTAAGCATTTTTCACTGCTTAAAAAGCAACAAAATTAAAGAAAAAAAACCACTAAAACAAATGCAATATGAGTTGTGCGGTTAAGAGTTGTAATAGTTCCCGAAAACTTCAAAACAATGAGCATTCGTTCCACAGGTAAATATGTCCATACGGTTTAAATTCTTTTAACAAAAGTGCTTTATTTAGTTTCTAACGATATTTTTTTAACTTATTTGTGTTAGAAATGTATATATTTCTTATTAAAAATCGTTTAAAAATGCAATTTAGACCCGTTGATTTTCCGCCAATTCGATCAAACCACATCTGTCAAAACACAAACACTGCTTCAGGGGCGCAGTCATTTTTCGCAGTTGAATACATATTTGGGGCGCTCTTGTTTTCAGGATAGTGAATCAGATTTAGTACCTGTTTGTTAAATTTTTCTGATTTTTACACTACAACTAGGCAGAAACACCCAAAGAATAAGGGTTTTAAAAAATTAACCTAATATAATTTGTAATTAGAGTTGAAGTTTAGAATTTAGGCCTTCAAATATAGAAAAATTACCTAAAAAATCTTGCAGTTTTTCTAGCTTTTCAACAAAACTAAGCTTTATGGGTATTAAAACAAAAGTTATGTTTGTATCTATTCAACGAGGTGTCAAATTTAGAATTCCATAAGAATTCATTAAGATATAATTTTTTTATAATTAGAATTTGTCTGAAAGACAAGTGGTTTTTCTTTTAAGAAAGCAATACATTAAAAAGAGAATTATTAAAAAGATAACTACATTCAGAACTGCTGTAGACAGAGAAGCCTGTGTGGTACTTACTGAGGTTTGTAAACCCTAAGCAGCATCCGAAGGCCTCCTTTTGATCCATTTATTTTTTTTTTAAATTTGGAAAAACCTCGCGATTTTAAGTAAAAAAAGGGTTGTATCTTAAATGCATGTATTTTTATGTTTGATATCTTGTTGAAGAGATACTTGTATTATCTCTCTTTTGATACCCATAAAGTTTAGTTTTGTTGGAAAACTTAAAAAATCAGCTAAATTTTTAGTATACTTTTCCATTTTTTTCCACTTTTTCCACTTTTGGATGCCTAAATCTTCTAAGCCAATTGCGACCGATCAAAATTTTTTTAAATAATTAGAGTTGTTGCTATTCTTGAAATGTTTCTAAAATTTTAATGCATAAGAACAAACTTTAACAGTTTGGGCCTTCTTTTACGATATAACCGAATACGGCCCTTTGTGATTGTTTCTGTATTTGTGTGAACCAACACCAATATAGAAAATACCACACTTTTCTGCTATTACAGCACTTCCTTATATTTTACTTCTTTGGTCGCAGCGAGCTGAAATTTTGACAGTATATTAACAAATGATTGTTGACAGAACCAGTGTTGCATTTAAAGTTACAACGCGGGAATTTAAAAAATGCACTACTCAAATTGCCCTCGTATTTTGCATAGTATTTTTTATAAGAATAAATCAATCAAAAAATCAATTGTTTACTACCGCTTGTATACAATCGCTTTGGATCATTTCTAAAATTTTTTTAATATTTCTATAGAATTTTAAATAGTAATTTTTATAAAGAATTTGTTTAAAAATGTTGCTTATTTTGATAAATTATTTTTAACGCCGAACTTAACTATTGTTCTGAAAGTTTTTGTGATATTTATTGTTAAAACTATTGAACTAATAATTTAAGTTGGCTACCTGCTTGTTTTTATTTTATCTATCTTTTGCAAAAGAAAACAATTTTAATTAATGAAAGTTCTTCAACTGAAGTGTTCAACTTTATGTATAACGTAGTGGTTTTTATTACGTTGCATGTGATTTTTATTTCTATGAACTTGATTTTGTTTTTGGAGTGAATAACTGATTTCTTAAATTATCAATCTCACTAAATTGATTATTATTTTAAATGTATTATCTATGATTTTATAATATAAAATTTATATGTACATAGGCATCGTTATTCTGAAAATAAAACATTATTTCTATGAATTCTGCTAATATTTCAATCAAATTAGGTTCAATTTCGTTTCTATTGTTTGAAATGAACTACAAGCTGCAATTATATTTCTTAATATATTGATAAACAACCGATAATGATGAATACCGTTAATGGTATTTTTATAACCCAAAACAGAACAATTTTAAATTTATTCGTTTCTTGTGAAACTAATTTTTGTTAATGCAGTAAACGTAAAGGATTTCATGAAATATTTTAGTTCTGTTAACTTTGTGTTCATAGCGACAGTATGGGTTTGTTGGTCAAAGCGCAATATTGCGCATGCTAATGCATCGTTACTGCTTTTCTGCACTGCAACAATGCACAGGAAAATAGTTTTGTAGAACGACCAAACATTGGCAAGATAATTTATTTTTTGATTAATTTGTTACAAAGATTGATGAAATGTCTTAATATATAAATACGTTGGTGTGTATGTATGTCCGACTATCACGGCCGAACCACTGAAGCTTTTCACACTATACTCATACCTAACGCTCCCATCCGTCCTGTATTTCGCAGGACCTGTCCTGTTTTTTCGAGCAAAGTCCTGCGTAACGGGCTCAAAATCCTACTTTTTTCTATATTGTCCTAAATTTTTTATTTTCTCCCATGTTTGCAATTAAGTCCACTTTGTTTATGATTCATACTTTTCAAAGTATGTCAAAAATTACTTGAGTCAAAAGTTTCCCTTTTCTACAGTTTTCCTTTTTTGCGACCCTGTTAAAAATGTTTGTGCAACTCATTTTTTAAACTTGGCGAAATGTCGAAGCGAAAGTGCGTTTAAGCAATCAACTTAAAAAACAAATATTCATTGCTGAAAAAAACAAATAGTTATAGTGCGGTGTTCTGCTCAAAGTGCAAAGGAGTACCTGGAAAATCTAAATAACGTGCCATAAGTCTAATTTGTTTTCTTTATTTTTTATTATTGTAATAGTTGAATTATATTGAATATAATTGAATATTTAAATAAAAAAATTGAAATCTATTTTTAATTTAGCAAAATTACATATTAAATACAAATACCTAATATTCATTTATATTTGAAGCTTATGCTGCAATTCCTAAATTACCGAATAAATCCTGTAAAATCTTGAAAATTTTGTCAATTTGTCCTGTTTGGGATGGGAGCGTTATTCATACCATATGTTTGTGTGGTGGTCCGAATGGTTTTTTGTTTATTTCAGTTAGATCCCCTAGATGGCGCTGGGTCGCTTTTTTCGAAATTACTTATTTATGGACAAATTGGCCCAAAATCCAATTAAAAAATTAAATTAAAAAATAAATCTTTGACAAAATTTGAACGCATTAGATGGCGCTGGAGTGGAGATATTTACAAAAATGTAGTCCTTATCTTCTTAATATATAAAAACGTTGACTGAACTACTAAAGCTATTCAACTTATTCACATCATATATTCGTGTGGTGCTCCAGATTGTTTCTGTATGTGTCCTAGGTGGCACTGGGGTCGCTTTTTTCGAGTTTAGATATTTACGAAAAAGTACTGCTCTCTGCTTATAATCTTCTTAATGTACAATAACAAGTAAGGAAATATCTTCGACTGGACCGAAGTTAAAATACTCCCACGGCCGTATTTTAGTTTATTCGAAGTCTTCAACGTAATATTTTTTTTTGGTATATTTTATCAAAATATTTCAGATTTTAAACTCAGAATCTTTTTTATTTATTAAAGCTTATGTAAACAATTTCAAGTTTTAACATTGATATTTTTGGAATTTATAAAGGTTGTACTATTATGATGACGTCACTTTGTATGGGAGGTGGGCGGAATTTTAATTTTTTTTTTGTTTTAAATTAAAAACATCGAGTGCAAAGTTAAGATTAAAACAAGTCTGCAAAGTTTTAAGACATTGTACTAATTTTTGTTGAATTTACGGTGATTTTACTAGGGACCGTAAATAACTGTTATCAAAAAATTTTCAAAAAAAATCATGGTCTCGCAGGCATATGAGGTTTTTATTAAAATGATCACATTGAAATATTTTTTCGAAATCGTTATGATATTCAAAAAAGTCCTGAAATCAAATTTTAATTGTTATTTTTCAACAGAAAGAAAATTTAACTCGGACTTTTATTTTTTTCGGCTAATTTAGCTGGTATTTTTCAACTATTATTTTCAGTAAAAAATAATTTTTTCTGTCTCTTAACTATTGAATAAAAAAACCATTTAATTTTTTTTGTCTTTTAAAAAATTATTTACGGACTTTTATTTTTTCTGTTGGAAATAAAAATCCTTTTGTGTATTTCTTGTATATTGTAGTTAAATTAAATTTTTAAATTTGTGTAATTATGTTGTATCTTTCCCTCCATATAATTGTTTTTTTCCGAAAACCTCCTAAAAATAACTTTGCATACAGAATACACAACACACAAAACAAAATATTTAATTAAAGAAAGACGCTGAAGTAATATATTTTGAGCAGGCATTGATGTATTGCTCCAAATAAATATTTCATTCACTGTTGTAAATTTTCTGTTTTTTTCCCAATTTTCAAAAACCAAACACTAAAAAAATCACTCTTTATAAAGCCAGCATAATAAAAATGGGCTTCTATGTTTGTATTCTGTATAAAGTTGTTTTAGAGGTTTTGGGAAAAAACAATTATATGGAGGAAAAATATACAACAGAATTTACTAAAATTTAAAAAAAATTAACATTGTAGTTGAATATCTAAGAAATTACACAAAAATGATTTTTATTTCCAACAGAAAAAATAAAAGTACGAAAATGATTTTTTTAAAAGACAAAAAATAAAAGTCGAAACTGATTTATATTTTTTGACTGAAAAATAAAAGCAGAAAAATAACAGTTAAATTAGCCGAAAAAAATAAAAGCCGAAAATAATTGTTATTTTTTCCCCTGCAATCAAAATCACTTTCTAAGGGTTTAATTTTTAATCCTTTTTTTCTGTCGAAAAATAACAATTAATACTTGATTTTTTCAGAGGTCGCAAAATAACTATTTCAAATTAACTTTTTCGATATCTCTTATAACAGTTACGGTCCCTGGATTTTACTGTTTTCATATAGTCACTAGGTATGGGAGGTAGTCATTATAGTATTTTTGTGGAATTTAAAGAGATTTTACCATTTTAAAAAACTCACTTTGTATTGGAGGTAGCCGTGGATATTTTCTTCCGATTTGACTCATTTTCAAACTTGATTTTTTTTTTAATAAAATGCTAAAATATTGAATTTATAAAGCTTTAGTGTTATCGTGATCACAGACAGACGGACATAGCTAAATCGACTCAGGAGGTGATGCTGATCAAGAATATATATACTTTTCTATACCTGCCACGCCTCCTTATCGGCGTTACAAACGGAGTGAAAAAGTTAATATACCCCATACGCATTTTTATAAGCGTGGGGGGTATAAAAACGTCAGTGCCTATGTATATATTTCTGAATATCACGGCTGAACCACTGAAGCTATCCACCTTATATTCACACCATACGAACGTTTGGTGATCCGGATGGTTTTCGTTTGTGTTAGAGATCCATAGGTGGCGCTGGGAAGCTTTTTTAAAATTCTTATTTATAACCCGATATGGCTCCAATTCGCAATATGTAAATAAAAAGGAAGTCTTTGGCAAAATTGGGTTCCAATAGATGGCGCTGGGGTGAAGATATTTACGAAAATGTAGATTTTACATTTAAAATCGGTGGTGCGCCTGTTTGTGATTGCATAACTTCGGAACGTCTTAACCGATTAAGATCATATTTGCGCAATATATACAATGTACTTGTATATATATATATACTTCTGTTTCCGTACTTCAAGTACGGTAACTTCAAGTAATTGTAATAGAATAGAGAGTGACATTTTACATGATATTCTTCTCTCTCGAGCTTCAAAAATTTGTAAAATAACGCTTTCAAGCAACTTCAAGTTACTTGATTTGAGAACGAAAACAGACCTAACGGCTCATGCTTATCCGATAGATAGGTGGCACTGTTATCAAGTTAATTAATATTGACACAACATGTCATAGAAAGCTTCACCTATAGTTATTGAAGACAGTAAGGCACAGAACAACGTCTGACAGGCCACTTAGTGTTTATATAAAAATTGAAAGAGATACTGTCGTTTAAAAAGAAGAAATATTTTGATAAACACAGGGACCCAAAATAACAGTTATTTTTAAAATTTAAAAAAAAATCATGTAAAAATCACTGCACAAAAGAAAATAATACACCAAAATATTTGTTTATCTCTTCACTATTCAAATAACTGAAGAGTTTAATATTTTTAAGTTTTTTTTTCCTCACAAAATAAAAATTATTTTTGAGTTTACTTTTCCCTCACAAATAATAGTTATCTTTTAAGTGTTATTTTTTCCTTACAAAATAAAACTTATTTTCGAATTTTACTTTTTCCCTCACAAATAACAGTTATCTTTTAAGTTTTATTTTTTCCTCACAAATAAAACTGATATTTGAGTTTTTTTTCCTCACAAATAACAGTTATTTTGTAAGTTTTATTGTTTTCCTCAAAAAATAAAGCTTATTTTTTAGTTTTATTTTTTCCCTCACAAATAACAGTTATTTTTTTAAGTTTTCTATTTTTGCTCTCAAAATAAAACTTCTTTTTTAAGTTTTATTGTTTTCCTCAAAAAATAAGGCTTATTTTTGGGTTTTATTATTCCCTCACAAATAACAGTTATCTTTTAAGTTTTATTTTTTCCTCACAAATAAAACTGATATTTGAGTTTTTGTTTCCTCACAAATAACAGTTATTTTGTAAGTTTTATTTTTTTCCTCAAAAAATACAGCTTATTTTTGAGTTTTATTTTTTCCCCTCACAAATAACAGTTATTTTTTAAGTTTTCTATTTTTGCTTTCAAAATAAAACTTATTTTTTAAGTTTTATTGTTTTCCTCAAAAAATAAAGCTTATTTTTGAGTTTTATTATTCCCTCACAAATAACAGTTATCTTTTAAGTTTTATTTTTTCCTCACAAATAAAACTGATATTTGAGTTTTATTTTTTCCTCACAAATAACAGCTATTTTGTAGGTTTTATTTTTTTCCCCCACAAATAACAGTCATTTTTTAAGTTTTCTATTTTCGCTCTCAAAATAAAACTTATTTTTTAAGTTTTATTGTTTTCCTCAAAAAAATAAAGCTTCCTTTTAGTTTTATTTTTCCCTCACAAATAACTGTTATTTTAAGTTTTAAATTTTTGCTCTCAAAATAAAACTTACTTTTGAGTTTTATTTTTTCCTTCACAGATAAAGGTTAAGTTTTATGTTTTAAATCACAAAAAAAAACTTTGAGCTATATTCGAGTTATAACTTTTCAATCTAGCAATTTCTAACTATTTTGTATTTCATTAAAAAGCATTTTTAAAAACCTTATTCAGGTTTTATTCATTTTAATGGAAAGTATTTATTCTAAATTTTCTGCAGAAAGGTTACATCTCAAATCACTTAAAACTAACTTCAGTACAGAAAATGACCTTTCAACACTGACTTGAGTTGCAGGAATACAATGGACGATTTGTGCTAACCCAAACAAAAAAGGATGTGTACTCTTTTACGTTCCCAATATTCAAAAATGTCTCTTTCAACATCAATTGGCTTCGGAGTATATGTCTCTATCTCCAAATATACTTTGTGAAGATCACATCTTCGTCGTCTTTGTCAAATATAAGTTTTACTTCGAGGAAAAAAATTAAACTCAAAAAATAGCTGTTATATGTGAGGGGAAAAAATAAAACTCGAAAATAAGTTTTATTTTGTGAGGAAAAAATAAAACTTTAAAAAACCTGTTATTTGTCAGGGAAAAACTTAAAATAAGTTTTATTTTGTGAGGAAAAAATAAAACCATAAAAATAACTGTTATTTGTGAGGGAAAAAGTAAAACTCGAAAATAACTTTTATTTTGTGAGGAAAAAAATAAAACTTAAAAGATAACTGTTATTTGTGAGGGAAAAATAAAACTTAGAAATAAGTTTTATTTTGTGTGGGAAAAATAAAACTTAAAAAATAACTGGTATTTGTGAGGAAAAAATAAAACTCGAAAATAACTTTTATTTTGTTAGGAAAAAATAAAACTTAAAAGATAACTATTATTTGTGAGGGAAAAAATAAAACTCAGAAATAGGTTTTATTTTGTGAGCAAAACAAAAAACTTAAAATTTAACTATTATTACTTAGCAGAAAAATAAAAGTTGAAAAAACTATTATTTAAGGATTTTTTTTTTTTAATAAAACTTATAACAGTTACGGTCCCTGTTCACTGTTCAATGGAACGCTTGAAGCTTACAATGTTGCATTGAATTTCTTCGTAGAACGTATGCGCACGCTGCACAAACCCTATTTCTTAAAATTTAGCATAAAAATTTTACAAAACTACTCTTCTAACTTGATACCTTTTTAACTAAATAATATTATTTCTATCAATCAGTTGACCGAACTTTTGCTTAAATCAATATTAAAAATTTTAACATTTTTACTACATATTTTGCCGTTTATTACTATACAATTATTTTTATTTATGTATTATCCGTAAAATATATAACTTATATAATATACGCAAATGTTAATGGAAAAATCTAAATAACTTAAAAATAAATTATATGCTCAAAAACCGACTTCTTCAATACCAAATACTAATACTTGATACGTAAGTAAGTTCCAACTAATTGAAATTATATTATTTTATAAGCAATTTACACCTGCTTTATAACATCGCTAAGATACTAACTTCAAGTACTCGAACTAAACAATTACCCTTTTACTATATAATAAACAAGCTCTTTTATGCCAGATAATATCAAGACGCTTCATTTTAAATTTGATAATGAGCTATATTCACAACCTACTCATTAATACTATCACACAAAACACGCTAGAAGCATGGTTTATTTTAATTGCTTTAATATTTCCACTAATGTTTTTATGTGTGTGCAATAAATGATGGCGTTGAGTATTAGTATCTGGTTTACCCTTTTATTTTTATTGAATTTGTTTAATTGATGCTCACACCTGCCAGACTGATGGGCGCGACTTGATTTAAAATTTTTTGAATTTTCACCTCTAATTTGGGTTTGGTTAAAATATTTTATTTTGATTTACTGAAATTTGTCATTTTGTGACGCCAATCAACTCCTTAAAATGACAGAAATCAGCATTCTTGAACCAAAAAAAAAAAAAAAAAAGCAAATAAGACTTGTTAATTACAAACATAATAAATTGGAACGGAATTTTTCACCAAATAATTGTCGTCAGCATTTATATTGTTACCGAATGTTTTCTTGGCAAAGAACTGCGGCTTCATACGTGATCGTCAGCTTTTTGTCATCATTATTTTGTTTGATGTTTATATTTTTATGTATTATCTGTTGAGTAAAGGTTAGTTGCACTGCTTGTTGGCATATAAAATATTTTCAACAAGTTGATTAGAATATTGGCACTTTAAAAAAAAAGCACCGAGTGAAATTCATTATTTATGTATTTAATCTAATCTTGTGATTGATTTTGAGTTGACATTCAAATTAAAAGTATACCATATTTCAAAGTTAAAAAGTGACTCGTTTCAGAAAGATATCAAAGTGGTATCAGTAAAAAACGAGAATCGATATTTAAACTCATTTTTATTGTGTTGAGCGGAATTTTAGCTTCTGCAGACTGAAAATAAAATATATAGTACATATTTATAAAAATAATTTTAAGTATAATTTTTGATAAATAATAAAATATAGTTCTCACTCACTAAAATTGATATTATTTATATAATACTACAAAACAATAAGTAATTTTTTCAAATTTATAATTATAATTTTGTCTAGGGTGTTATAATTTTATACTTTTTATTTTGTTTTTGTGAAGCTTTTTTCTTTTAACGTTTTGCTTTTTGCGTTCTATGACATTTTATGGTTTTAAAACATCACGTTAAAACAAAAAAAAATATATATTAGCCAATTCCACACTTCGCACACGAATTTACTCCAAACTCCGTCACCAAATTATCACCAAATTCACAAAAATGAAGAACTGTAAAGAAACCAATGAATCAATTTAATTAGAGCATTTACAAGGTTTTTCTTTCTGCTACCAGCCAAAATACTGTATAACTGTTCGTGATTATCAGTTGCCAAAAATTGCTTAAAATGTTGAAATTCTTAAAAAAAGATTAGCTACCACAAAACTAAGCACTGGGTACACTACTATGTTAAGATTGCTGAGTCCAATTTGATTAAACTCACTGGTGCCTTAGCTCACCTACTGATTTTACAAGTTCTAAGCACTTAAATAGCTATAACGTCATTAAAATTGCTTGTTTTATGATTTGGCCAGATTTTGTTTCATTTTTTGTTTGCTTGCAAGATACGCGTAATTTTGATATGATTTTAAAAATAAGGAAGAGCTTTCTAATCAAAAACGAAAAAGCTTACGCAGACATTGGTAAATAAAGTTAAAAGACAATATAAGATTAAGAGTAATCAGCCAGTCGAAACTGTATCGGTAAAGAAATTAAAATAACGTGAACATTTTTGAGCTTAAAATTTATAAAAATTCAATTTTATTAAGTTTAAAGTGTTTATGACTTTGTGTATTTTCTTTAATGAAGTTATACTCTTTTTTTTAATATAGTATAAATAAAAGTTTTCGAACAAATCAAGTGGTTTTTTGTTAAGAAATCGTTAAGTTTGTTGAGCCTAAGGCTATAATGTCTCCAAAACGATGGATACTATTACTTGTGTTCTATATATCTTATTTAATGTTCGGAGCCAGTATTTATTATCATATTGAACATGGTTTAGAGAGACAAAAGCGTGATGAAGACCGACAGGAGAGAATCGAAATCAACTGTAAGTAGTGTCTAACTTTTAAGAAATTTTACCTGAACTAATAATTAATTGAAAGAAAATTACTATAGCCAAAATATTTTTCTTTATTGTTACAGCTCATATTATGTACCTAATAGGGTGATTTTTATGTAAACTGTCAAGTAAAGATTTTACACACACCTTTTGCTCTTATCGATCTGCTATTTATAAATGTAAAAAAATGTTTATGTACAACAAAATTAAGAAAATTTGTCTATAGTCTTAACCCAAGAAAAAACATTGTTTTAAGCAGAAAAGTATTCTTAATAAAATTCACTAGAAATCTTAAAATAATACCAAAATTTTCTTCTAAATAAAATTCACCAAAAATCTTAGAAAGTTATGAGGAAAATCTTCTTAATCTTCTTAAGACTCACTAGAAATCTTAGAAAATTAAAAAAAAATATTATCAAAATAGGTTAGGTTAGGTTAGGTTAAGGTGGCGGTCGGTCAAAGACCGTCCCACATAGACCAGATATTTGGACCGTTGTAATACCACAGGGGATCTATTCCGCCCCTACTGTTCTCCTAAGCACTGCCGTTGAACCAACCCGTACTAATAATAAAAAGCAGTAGACGCCTAACGTCTACCTCCTCAAAATCCCTGAGATCATAAAAAAAAAGAATAATATAAATTTCTAAAAAAATCTAAGACATGCATTCTCATTTTTAATTAAAATGCTTTTAAATAAAAACCAACTTATATATATGAAGAGGGATCGGCCCGATTGCTTGAATGTCAAAATCTTGAAACAACCAAAATCTTGAAAGAAAAAATTTTGAAAAAATAAAATCTTCAAACAAAAATCTAAAAAAAAAATCTAGAAAACAAAAATATGCATAAATCTTGAAAAAAATTTTGAAATTTTAAAAAATGTTGTTTCGAATAAAGTGTAAAATTTCGAAAAAAAACGAAAAAAGTGTCAAGTTTCGAAAACGACAATGTCAAATTTTGGCAAGGGTATGATAATTTCACGAATTTTATTTCCTAAAATACTTGCGAGCCTTCTTTTTTTTTTGCATATTTGAGTTTAGTAGGTTCAAATACATATAATAAATATATTAAAAAAAATTGGAGTGTGGACCCCAAAGTGGAATCGGGAGCGGTCCGAATGCTTGAAGGTCAAAATCTTAAAGCAACCAAAATCTTGAAAAAAATAATCTTGAAAGAAAAAAATCTTGAAAAAAATTTTAAAAAATAAAATCTTCAAACAAAAATTAAAAAAAAATCTAGAAAACAAAAAGTACGCATCAATCTTGAAAAAAATCTTGAAATTTTAAAAAATGTTATTTCGAATAAAGTGTAAAGTTTCGAGAAAAAAAACGGAAAAAGTGTCAAGTTTCGAAAACAACAATGTCAAATTTTGGCAAGAGTATGATAATTTTTCACGAATTTTATCTCCAAAAATACTTGCGAGCCTTCCTTTTTTTCATATTTGAGTTTATTAGTAGGTCCAAATACATATACAGCCCTATCATTAATAATTTTTCACGCGGAATCGGAAAAGGGAATTTCCATTTTTAAGAAAAAGCTGGAGAACATTTTGGAAATTTTTAATGAAAATTTGTTCATCAAGGATTTATCAACAAATTTACATTAAAAATTCCAAAATGTTCTTAAGCTTGATCATAAAAATGAAAACTTTCTTTTTCGATTCCGCGTGAAAAATTATTCTTGATATGGCTGATAATAAATATATTAAAAAAAAATTGGAGTGTGGACCCTAAAGTAGAATCGGGAGCAGTCCGAATACTTGAAGGTCAAAATCTTGAAGTAACCAAAATCTTGAAAAAAATAATCTTGAAAGAAAAACTCTTGAAAAAAATTTTTAAAAAATAAAATCTTGAAACAAAAATCTAAAAAAAATCTACGAAACAAAAAATATGCATAAATCTTGAAAAAAATCTTGAAAAATCTTGAAATTTTAAAAAATGTTGTTGTTTCGAATAAAGTGTAAAGTTTCGAGAAAAAAAGGAAAAAATGTCAAGTTTCGAAAACGACAATGTCAAATTTTGGCAAGGATATGATAATTTTTCACGAATTTTATCTCTAAAAATACTAGAGAGCCTTCTTTTTTTTGCATATTTGAGGTTATTAGGTCCAAATACATATAATAAATATATTAAAAAATTTGGAGTGTGGACCCCAAAGTAGAATCGGGAGCGGTCCGAATGCTTGAAGGTCAAAATCTTGAAGCAACCAAAATCTTGAAAAAATAATCTTGAAAAAAAAGTCTTGAAAAAAAAAATCTTGAAAGAAATCTTGAAAAAAGTCTTGAAACGAAAATCTTGAAAAAAAAACTAGAAAACACAAAACATGCATAAATCTTGAAAAAAATTTTAAATTTTAAGAAATGTTGTTCTTTCGAATAAGATGTATGATTTCGAGAAAAAAACAAAAAGGTGTCTAATTTCGAAAACAAAAATGTAAAATTTTGGCAAAATTATAAATTTTTTAAATACTTATGGTCCCACACTCAGCGCCATCCAGACAAACGACGAGGACGTGGTGGTTTTTTGTCCATTTATGAACTCTTATGTTTTCATAACGTAAAAAAATCATAAATTATAATTTTTTAATTCATTTAAAGTAAATTTGTCTTATGTTTTCATAACATGTGTTTTTATATTTTTTTTTTAATCTTTTTTTTTTTTTGGTAACATAGTTTATGTCTGCATGCTTTGCATGGTATTTATGGAAAGGAATTTAAAAAGTTTAACAGTTATGGCATTCCCTTAACTATTCCAATTTTGACACTTACTCGAATTTGACACTTTTTAAAAATTTGACACTTCGAAATTTAACACTATTTCAAAACTATTTCAAACTTCTTAAAAACTTACTTGATCTAAAGCTCGCAACTTTAATTCATGTAACTATTTCAAAATTTCACGTATTTCTTAAAATTTTACATTTTTTTGCAAAATTTGTCACTTTTCGAAATTTGGCACTTATTCAAAATTAAATATGACATTTTTTGCAAAACTTGTTCATTTCGAAATTTGACACTTATTCAAAATTTGACAATTTTTTCGAATTTTGGCACTTATTCCAAATTTTACACTTTTTTCGATATTTGACACTTTTTGATATTTAAAACTTTTTGAAATAATTGGACAATTTGACATTTATTTCAAAATTTGACAATTTCTGTGACTTGACAATTATTCATTATTTTGATTATTTTCGAAATTTGACATTATTCGAAAAATTTGATACTTCTTTCGAAATTGGACACTTTTCGAAATAGTGTCAAATTTTCAATTAAGAAATCTTGAAAAACCTACGCATAGAATCGTATTTTTTGATTCGAGCGTGAGATTTTTTTCAAGATTTTGTTTTCAAGATTTTTTTCATGATTTTGATTTCAAGCTTTTGAAATTCTGCGAAAAGGACCCAACCCATTTTGCACTTATTCGAAATTTGACACTTTTTTTAAATTTTGACACTTTAAATTTCGATTTTTTTTATATTTGACAATTTTTTGCAATATTTTACACTTTTCGAAATTTGACACTTATTCAAAATTTTGAAATTTTTTTCTGGAATTTAACATTTTTCGAATTGTGACTTTTTTCAATATTGTAAATAGTGTAAAATTTTCAATACAGAAGTCTTGAAAAACCTATCGCGCGTGCGAATTAAAAATAGTTACATTCTATGCGTAGGTTTTTCAAGACTTTGAGTTTGAAGTTTTTTTTTTTCAAAATTTTTTTTTTTTGATTTTGTTTTCAAGATTTTGAATTCTGCGATACGACCCCAACCCATATGAAGAACATTAACTATCTTATTTTTAATAAAACTTTCGTCAATTTGTAATACATCGTATAAACTAAATTCTTATATTTCTTATTTAGCAAAAATATTGACAATACACGGAGAAAATTCTTTGCGCACAACTCAAAAATATGTGGTTTATAAATTGTACAAAAAAATTTCTTATAAATTTTTTCTATAAGGGTACTCAGAGGTAGTCTTGTTGCTATGTTAGATTGTTGAAGTGATGATAATTTCAACAACAAAACAACAAAATACACGTCTTGTCACATTTCAGCAACTCTAACAATACCTCGACCCTATTGTTATAAGTGTTGCTACGGTGTTGAATATAAATAATATGAGTTGTAAACTTTCTTCCAATCTTATTTTGACAGAAGTGTAGGAGTAGCAAAATAATTTATTGAGTATGTTCATTCGTACATCAAAATTGCAGCAATCTAACACCGTAGCAAGACTACCTCTGAATACCCTTTATTAGTTTTTTTAAAATGACAATCATGCAAAAATTACGTTTTAAGAAATTTGCTTACTTTTTATAACAGTTCAAAAATAAGTCAATCTTTTAAAACGACGACCAAAATTCGACCAAAAACTTTTTTTAATTAATATAAATACTGTGTTATTATATCTGTGTTGCTTATTTAAGACCCGTAGATTTCTAAACCATAAATTTTGAATAGCTATCTTTATACAACAGCTCTGTTTTAAAGAGTTTTATTACTTTTCATCACTTTAATTAGAGCATTAATAGTTGATTTAAAAGAAAAATTAACACATTTTATAGCTGTCTACATTAAACTTGACGGATTACGTAGCAAATATCAAAAAAAGATTAGCAAAAACTTTTCATCATAAAATTCGCTTTATTTTTATCGGTATTATTGAAGTTGAAATTTGATTTTGTTTTGTTGACATAAACTAGTTTAAACAAGTACAAATTATTCACGCACGTTTGAATTAAAACTAAGATTGTAATCGACATTTTGACTCACCATTTTATAGTCACCTGACTGGCATATTGGCAGTTATTTTTAGGAAGCGCAAATTACTTAAAGAAAGCGTTAAGTTGACTTTTTGAAATCGTGCATGTTTTTGACATTGTTGCTATCAATTCTCAGCACTAATTCGCATTAATTTTATTACTTGGTTTGTTCTATTTACAAACAAATTCTGACATTGACATCGAACTTGAACGATGGCGTTGGAGAATTACAAAATATCAATTTATTTGTGTGACAAACACACCTTAAAAGCTCACTTAAATTCAGCTACTTGTCAGCGGTATATCAGTCAAACGTTGCACTGTGATATGCAATAGAGTTGCCATCAATTTGGAAATTTGAGTGAAATCTCAATCGATTTGGATATTGCATTTTATTTTTTAAATTTCGTTTTTCCATAAAGCAATTCAGAATTTCAAAAACTTCTTCAGTTGACAGCTCAAGTTTTAAAAATATCTTTAACCTAGCGTCAAATGAAAATGCTTGCCATCACATTCTATTTAAAAGCGACCGAATGACATCCAAGCTTACTGCACTAAAGCCTATTTAAGTGTCACATTGATTTAAACTGCGGCAATTCAATTTATCACCGTATGACGCCGTGGTCACCATGTTGTTTGTCGTACTGCATTCATGCATTAAGTGATATGGCATCACTTATCTAGATTTCCGGGCTTTAAATTTGTTATTCAAATCACGACTAAACTAATTTTTGTAATGCTTGATTGCACTTATAAGAATTATCTTAATAGCTTGAATGGAATTTTTTCTAAAATTTGGTAGCAAGGAAAATGTGTTTGTGTTTTGTTTTTGTATTTGTGTGTTTTTAAATAACGGTTAAAATTGCTGTAAGCAAAAAAAATGCCATACTACATTGTCAACTGACTGATTTTCTCCTCCCTCAGGTTTATTTTATCTAAATACCATTCAACTAACTATATAAAAACAGCATTTAATTTGCTAAGCTTGCTGCAATAATCTTCAAACATGTATTTTTTGTAGTTTTAAAGGCGTACATTCAAGGCATAATTTAATATAATTCAGCTTAAGTGCTCTTCATATTCTCAAAGTCTTTGTGTTGCAGTCGTGTCTTTCAGACTGCATATAAAAATCTGAGTGCAAATTTGATTTAGCCATTTAAATTATTTAATTAGTGCGATCCGATTAAATAGATCGTTTAGTGATGCAACTCATGTTTTGTGTTCACGATAAGATCATATTTTCCTAACTGCCTTTGATTTTATTGCTGTTTAATTGAAAAGAGAAGTTTTTTAGTAGTGCCCTAAAAAAACCTGCCAATATTATCTGAATTATCTGGTTTTGCATTCAATAAATTGTATCTACTTTAAAATAACAAAAAATCCAAATCAATCTATTGAGTAGTTCTTGAGATATCGTGGAGGCCAGTTTGTAAAACATATGCGATAACTTTTTTATGCAATCGTTATCGGCCAAACCGCTTTGGGAACATATGCTACACATCATTAGCTATCGAAAACTAAACACTAGTTAGTGTTTTGAAAAAACATTCTGTCTAAGCTGGGGTTTGAACTGCTGGTCTTTAGCTTACGGGTCAAGCACTCTACCAGTAGGCTAAAGAAACCATTATAAATAGTTACAATTATAAATGATACAAATAATTATATATTATTCTATTAGGCAGAAGTTATTATTCTAAAAAAGTATCCATCAAATTATCAAATCTGTGAAAATGCGAAAAAGTTTCGCTTCTGCAGAGTGTCAATCTTGACACATTTCTTTTTTTATCTTTTTAAACATATGTTTTTCAATTCTGAAAATAAAAGCCTACTTAATGCAGTTAATTTTCTTAAGAATCGCCAGCTTAATTATCGCAAACAATCAATCAATTGATATAAAATTAAATAAATAACAAATAAGACCAAACAAATGGTCAAAATTCATACAATATTTCTATTAGAGCTTTTAATAATCAGCTTCTTAAATTTAAACTTTCCGAGTGTGTTGTACTTATACACTTAAATTGAATTTTGCGTCATAAATATCAACAACTTAACAAAATAAGAACCACACATTAAATAGGATCAAGTCATTTCAATTGAATTTACATAAATATGAAGGTGTCATTAAGAATACACTAAATGTAGGATATTATTTCATTTACTTACTAATTCCTTAATTAATTTGTATTTTTATAGCTTACCTACTTGATCAATTGGCGGGTAAAAATGTCTCAACGCAGGAGGAAGTGCTGCAAAAGATAACCGACTACTGCGGTAAGCCAGTAACCGATTACACTACCGACGAATTTGTGCCGCCCTACACTTGGACATTCTATCACTCATTCTTTTTTGCTTTTACGGTGTGTTCGACCGTCGGCTATGGCAATATCTCGCCCACATCAACGCTGGGACGTATGATAATGATTGCATACTCGGTTATTGGTATACCAATCAATGGTATACTTTTTGCCGGCTTGGGTGAATACTTTGGCAGAACGGTTTGTTTCTTTCTTTCAATTTCCGTTTTTAAATTGTAAAAATTCCTTAACTCTTGTACACTTTACAGTTTCAAAGTATTTATAGACGTTATAAAAAATATAAAATGTCCAATGATGTGCGCTATATACCGCCAAGGTTGAGTCTGATCACCACAGTGACCATTGCACTTATACCCGGTGTAACGCTTTTCATATTTCTACCTTCATGGGTCTTTTCATATTTTGAAGATTGGCCGTACTCGCTAGCGGTTTACTATTCGTATGTAACAACAACAACCATTGGTTTTGGTGACTATGTGCCGACATTTCAGCCACATCAGGTGAGTTGCTTGAACATGGTGACTCAGATGGAATTATTTGAAATTTTTACAAATATTTACAGCCCACTAAATTCGGCGGTTGGTTTGTGGTCTATCAAATATTCGTTATTGTATGGTTTATCTTCTCATTGGCATATCTGTTGATGATTATGACATTTATAACGCGGTAAGAAAAAATTAATTTTTTATTATTATTTTATAAAATAGTTTGTCTTATGCATGGGCTTGAAACAATATGTTAGAAAAAAATTAATGTGGATAAATTCAAAAGTAATTATTAACTTTATGGTTTCATTTTAATGAGGATAAAAATAAATTAGGGGTATTCACGCCGATGGTTTAAAATACTCATTACAACTTAATACTTTCTGTTATATGAGATTTTGTTGGCATTTTCTCTATATAAACTACTTTCTAATTATAAACTGTAATTAAATTGCATAAAGAGGTTTGTAAGTAAAAACTCAACACTTTCAATCAATATTTCAAATTAAACCTTTTACATGTCAAATTCGTCTTTTTAAATTTTAAATTTTAGTCAAGTGATTTAACTTGTAAAAAGTTAAATTTTAAATGCAAAAAGTTGAATGTGAAATAAAAAAAATAATTTAAAAACGTAAAGTGTTAAATTTTAACTAAAAACATTGTATTTATCTCATAAAATATAAAGTAAAGCAGTATCTAATATTTGTTCAAAACATATCACTCGTTTTCCTCAATAACGTCATATTATAAAAAACGTTAAAATTGAATTAATTATGCATAAATATTTTTCGCACCATGATCTTTACTGTGTATGTTCTTGTTAAAGAAGTCTTTATTACTTTCCGGGTGAGAGCAGAGTTTGTGATAACTTGATATCGCTATCAGTTTTACCGTTGACAATTTTTAAAAGGTGGCAAAAAAGGGGGATTTCAAAAACAAAAGGGCAATATGAATCAAACGGCGAATGCCATGTCACCAGGCTGATTGACCGCTTTTTAGCTCCTTGATGTCGGTTGAACTTTTGTTTTTGATTGATGTGAATTTTGCACTCTTTTGATGGTTTGATTTAATCTAACGTTGTCGCAATCTTTCTTCCAATGAACTCTGCGGGCGATAAACCATTAGGTACGTTGCGATTTGGAATAGATCGGTAGGTCTGTAGAAAAGTATGTAATTTTTCAATCACGTCACTTGATGTTATGTGACTTATCTCAAATATTTCTGGCCATTTTGAGTAGGAATCTACTATCACCAAGTAGTATTTCTCTGCAATGTAAGTATATATGAAGCCGTTCCATTGGAGCATTTGTTAAAGGCCAGGATTTCAATGTTGTTTTAAGGGGCGCTTTTGCTACACTTTGGCATGTTTGGCATTGTTTAACATGTTGCGTAATATTTTCATCAATTCCATTCCAATAGACATAACTTCGTGCTACTGCCCATAGTAGAACTAGACAAGATAGTGTTAGGGCTGATTGTGCTCTCTTTCTTAGTGACCATAACTGTCAACTTCAGTCATTTTAGTATTTTTGCCAATTTTTGCTTTCATAATGGCCGCATTCAGCGCAGAAAACAGTTGGCAACTGTTGTGTGAAAATTCGCTGAATGGTCGAAATTTGGGAGCGCTAACTAAAACTGATTAGGCAGCGAATGCCTTTTAATCTAGCGAACAAATTCTATGCTACATGAACACAACTGTTTGGGTAGCTGTCAGATGCTGCTACTGACGCTGTTAAGTTAATAAACACAGAAAGGACGCAGCAAATTTAAGTGAGAAACCTTTGCAATTGAATTAAATTTACATAAAAATTATATATAATTAAATTGAAACTAACTTCTGACGTGTAGAGAAGCAACACATTCAGAGAAAAACATCGCGCACTAAGGTAGCGCTACCATTACAGTTCACAACAGTTGTCTGCGCTGAATGCGACCATTGCATTCTCAATGGACAACTGTTATGAGCTGTAATGGTAGCGCTACCTTAGTAAGCGATTTTTTTCTCTGAATGTGTTGCTACTCTACACGTCAGCAATTAGATTTAATTTAAATATATATAATTTGTATGTAAAATTAATTTAACTGCAAAGGTTTCTCACTTGAATTTGCTTCGTTCTTTCTATGCTTTTTACTTTAACAGCGTCAGTAGTAGCATCTGATAGTTAACTCAACAGTGGTGTTATGAAGCATAGAATTTTTCGCTCGATTAAATGGCGTCTGCTACCTGATCAGTTTGAGTGAGCTCTACCAAAATTTTACCATTCAGCGAATTTTTACACAACAGTTGCCAACTGTTGCCTGCGCTGAATACGGCCATTGATTGCAGATTTTGTATGGAAGTAGTAGTATGAAAAGTCAACTTCTTTTTGACAGTTTCGGACACCGGTTCTCCGCCCCAACACTACCTTGTCTAATTTTGCCATGCTACTGCCTTCATTCGCCCGATTCCAGGGTGACCGCAGTGTAGCTGGCGTAGAACACGAGTTCTAAAACATTTATGTTATATTTTGTACAGTTATGTTACAAAAGTATGTATATCAAAAAGGTTACAGAACAAGTTAGTGCAAACTAGAGATGGTAATATAATCACGATTCTGGCAGGGCTGCCAACACATTTAATTAAAAATCAAAATTAATGAATCAATCATCAATGATCAAAATGAAAATAAATTTACTTTAATTTTGGCCTTTTTGCAATATACGCGGTATTGCAAGTGGCGGATACGCGATATTGCACGCGCAACGCCAATATATTACAGGATTCACTTAACAGCTGATACAGAAATACGACGATGAAAACGACAGCAAGCGACCGTATAGGACCAGAGAAACTCTGGTTGTTTTTTGTTTACTTTAACAGATGTTATCTCGAAACCCTGTGTTCCCTTTTTTTTATCATATAACTTATGTTATGTATGTATACTATGTTCATTAAATTAAATTTTTTTTTAGTTGTGGCGTTATTGAAAAAAAAACGAGCAATATGTATCTAAATAGAATCATTTAAAAAATTATTTTTGGTATACATGAAGAGTATTCATACATATTTTCTTTTATGTCGGTTCTAATTTCATCTCTAAACATCAAATATTCCATTCAAAAATATTAACCCACAAATATCGATACTTCAAGAAAAAAATAGACGAATTTGTTTTTAACTGGTTTGGGCCATTTATCAGATTAACATTATTTTAATCTAAATTATTTAAAAAAAATTTCAAAACACCTATTCATAATTTCTTTTAATTTTTTTCACACTCATAATCATAACCATAATAATATTTTGTACATTCTACTAAATGTCTTCGAATTGTTAACCATAATACTAACATAAGTTCAAAATTAATATTATTTACAGAGGTTTACAGAGTAAAAAGTTGGCTTATTTGGAACAACAGCTTTCATCCAATATCAAAACTACACAGAACCGCATTTGGAATGGTGTAACCAAAGATGTTGGCTATTTGCGAAGAATTTTGAATGAATTATATATTATGAAATTTAAGGTAAACTATAATGTTTTGCATATATAGGCAATTTTTCTGTTAGTATAACTACATATATGAGTTAGAAAAAACAAAGTTAATTTTGGGCTTATGTATTTATTAACTCCATTCGGTGTAATTTTATGTTACGAGTACACTAGCAATTCTTAACACATTAATGCCTTACAGCAAGTGGAGTTAAAAATGTCTGCAGCTTTTTCTTAATTTTTAATTTTAATAAAATAATTATTGGCTTTAATGAGCTAATTGTATTAAATTTATTTTTACTTTGTACTAACTTTTGATCTTTAAATTAAGCACGCAGAATAGTTATTTACTAATGAAACGTTAAACTAATAATCATCAAATCTGAATTTAAGTCTCAGTGTAAAAAAAGACTAGAGTATAAGCGTTATTTTACTTCCAGTTTCATAATCGAAACACATTGAACTCGACATTAAATGGTCAAATTTTCTCAGAACTCATTTTCATAATGAACATTTGCTCAATTTTTCATTAGCAATTTTTGCAATATTCAAATGTTTTTTCAATAACTTTATGTCTGACAACTCTTTTGACTAATGTGTCACATTAGAAGTTATATTTCTATGAACTGCGCTTACATACACTGAAAAAAACGTAATTTAAAATTAAACAAAAAAATTTTAAATAGAATTAAATTTCTACATTTCTACAAAACAAAATTTAAAACAAGCGTGTTAAGTTTTCAACTAGAAACTCATTTCAGTTTTTTGTATAATTTTCTCTTATTATTTCCTTCCAATAACAAAAAATACGTCGCTATCAGAGATTGATTAAAAAAATTATGTGCAGTAGAATCATTGAAAATTATTGCCAGACAACTGAGACCCTGTTTTTACATGTGATTGTTTGAAAATATTTTTCAATTAGTCTTACAAATATTGAACATAATATGAAATGAAAACCTAATTAATTATTTTGATATTTAAAATATTTCAAGCCGCAATAAAACGCAAACTTCATTACGAAGTCAAAAGATTTGTTATTCGGAGGATCCCAGGGGTCACTGATTACAAATCTGACTTCGAAAACTCGAAAAATTTAAAAAATTACATCGAAAAAATGGCGCTTTAATTTATTTGTTTTTAATTTAATAACAATATTTTCAAATTATGTTTTAAAATGTTTCCTTTAAATATTAAATGTTTTGCATTAAAATCTTCGTTTAAATAAATGTGTTTGGACTTAAAAATTTTATAATAAAAGTATATTTAAAAAAATTGCTTTGAAAACAAAAACTTTTCTTTTAAATTAAACTTTAAAAACATTTGTGTTTAACTTAAATGAAATTGTTTCAAGCTCTCTTTCAAAAACAAATTCGTTTATTATGAACACAATTTCATTTAATTTTAACACATATTTCCCTCAGTGTATGAGAAAACAATCTATTTCAAAGATTATGTCATCATAAGTTGGCAGCCCTTGTTGTCGTTTGATTCTTTTGAGCGCAGCATTGACAACTATTATCATCATGCAAATAGCCTGATCAGATTCGTCGCGACAACAACTATAATGACCTTTCACGACTACACGAAATTACGACTCGACATAAAGAAAGAGTCAACAATCTGAAAACCCATACGATTGTTTCATTCACGCACACACAACCCCTTATATTTGCGCTGTTGTAGCTCGTCATAAAAAAAGCATGTACAAAAAAGTTGACTGATGTCGTAACGTCGTTGTCGTTGTTAATGTGTTCACTGTATTCAGGACTAACCAAAAAAGGTTTAAGACGCCTATGATTAGCAACATTCAAATGCATTTTACCGAACAGTTTTGTAGTCACTCGTTATGGAGCGTTTCATCTAGTTTGGTCTGTAATGGAATTCCCAAAAATTTAAAGATAATAGTCGTTGTCGTTATCGGTAATTGTTCGTGTCACGTTCATAGAACATGACAGTTCTCGCTAACTAACGATATCAAAAGTCGTCGTTAACGTGTTTGGGAATTCCACTACTGGTCTTATTTCGGGTAACAATCAGTGATGTGGTTTTCATTTAATCAAAAATCCTGATATCCTGAATACTTGTAAATATCCCGATTTGTTTCACTTTATCTCCCCAAAAAATTATGAAATTTGGCAAAAAATCCCACTTAAATATGTATTAGAATAAAGTTTTTTATTTTATTATCAGATGGTATTGAGAAAAAAGTGGTCAATATGTATTTGTATACATGTAGAGGAAAAATTAGTTGAAGAGTTTTCTCCAATGCACTTACTCTATGATGAATGTATTTTAGTTGGCGACATTGGCAATTAAAAGCTTAAACACAATGACTGCAACATGCGACAAACGCTAATTTTCAAACATATGTTTTCTTATTTAGACGAATTTTTTTAAGACAATACGACAAAGAGCGGATGCGACGACAATTGTAGGTAATCTTTTCAACATTCTTAATTTTATTCTTTGCAATATTTTAAAATGAAAACTTATAAATACATAAAACAACAGCTTATCGCTGTTACGTTCATTATTCATGTCATGCTCCCATTCTGCTTTATAAAAGAACAAATTTTGCTCCATAAAAGAATGTCGCGCCCAATTTGTTTCGATTCGTTACTAGCGATAAAAGAAACGCTCTCCAAAATACTATTTAAGAGCATATTTCACAGAGTATGTAATGATTTGAAAGCATAAAATTTTATAAAGTAAAACTTAAGAAAATATAGTAGTTTTAAAAAAAGATATTTGTTTTTAATGATTTTACACGAGAGTTTACGACTGTTTATTTGAAAAGATCGAAAAAAGGCACTGAGTAGCTAGTAACATCTACTCAAAGAGGATATCCGATACAAGTGTTTAATGTTAAATGTTATTTTATATGTAAAATATTAAATATAACTAGTTGTAACGGTTTATTGCACGTTAATTTTGGTTCACTTTTTTAAAATTGCACGTATTTATAAAAAAAAATAACTTAAGTACATAATGAAATTTTTTTAACAGCACATTTCGGTTCGAAATACACCAAGTTTTTAACGATTTTTTTGTGTAAAATTAGTTTACAATTAAAATTTCCTGCACGTTACTTTAAATTAAATTGGTACTAAATCGGTATAAAATAGTTTAAATTTACATAAATCTAACTCAAGCTTTTAACTCTTTTTTGCATTTTTATAGTTTTTTCGCAAAGAAAATCGAAAAGCCGCAGACTGCTGTAAGTAAAAAAATATCGTCAACCTTTGCGCACAACAGCAATAAATATGCACCAAAATTAATGTGCACTATACATTTGCCAGAAAAGCTCCACTTATTTTTACTTTTTTTATTTTTTTTACACTTGCGCACGTGTACTAATACATTTCCTTCCCCCTTACTTTTTTTAATCTCTCACTAATTCAGCCTGTCTACACCGAACCAGATTTCTCGCATATGCTGCATCGTTCCAACTCATGCCCTGAGCTATCAATGTATCGCGTCGATCCACCTGTCATTAGTCGCAAACGCGCCTTTTCCGAGTGCTATGACATTCAAGAAGCACGCGACTATGAAGCGACATTGCAGCTGCGTACCGCATCTGATACTGATATCGCGAAATTCGATCGCAATAAGTCATTCGAGTGCGCCGAAGCCTTTCGTCAGACCACTGGACTTTTGGCTAAAGTCGTTTCTGCATTGGCCACAGTCAAAGCACCCGAGGATAATGGCTCTACTAATTCCGACGATATGTTTGGTGGCTATCATGGCTTCTCCGACTCGCAGATACTTGCCAGTGAATGGTCCTTCCCCAGCATTAATACGCCGATGGCACCTCCACAACGACGTGGACGCGCTTGTTCCGAGTGCAATATACATTCTCAATGGAACATGGCACCGCCGGTTCAAAATGAATGGACCTGGAGCGGCGACAACAATCAGATACAGCAGGCAATCAATAATCGCGTAAAGCATACAAACGGCATTGCCTCTGGTCCAGGTATATTTGGCGGTAACTATGCACGTCCGCCGCTCGATTACGTGGTGCACATGGACGAAACCAATGAAGAACAGCAAAAGCAACGCGTAAAGAAATTTTCAATACCCGATGGACTGCGCAAACTGTTCCCCTTCAAGAAGCGCCATTCACAGTCGGAATTAGTCGTCACAAACAACGGTGCCTCCGCTCCGGCTGAGCGCAAGTTTTCTGTTGTAAGCGTACCAGAGACGGCACAAAACAGAACGCCACCCATGGACTATTACAGCACAGTCACGGCTAATGCTAGTCCAACATACTTTAGAAACGGACAAATGTGGCGACCACCACTGCCAACAATACAACAATCTACGCCCAGCACAGGCAACAGCGAACAGACTTTCACCCGAATGCAAGAACTGTTCCCTTCCAACGGCAGTCTTTCATCGCGTTTATCATCAGCAGCAGCTGCAAATGGAAGCAATGCTGCTCGACGCAATAGCGGTTATGACACTCAACAGACCTTGCAGTCGAACTCGTCCTCTACGTATCAGCGTAATATTCCCACTGCAAATAGAAAGCGACGCGCTTCCGTCTTTACACAAAATCCCGCTATCGCTGCACGTAGAGGCAGCGCATTCCCACCTACAAACACTGGTACTGCAGCTACAATGTCACAGCGTCGCAGCAGCTTCTTCAATACAGAGCGTCGTGACAGTGGTGGTGCATCAGTTGTAGTGGATACCGACTTGCCGCCAAGAAGAGGTAGCCTGTTTCCCATGGCAGCCAACGAACGTCGCCCGAGTTTATTCTCAGTTGCCTCTGCAGAAGATCGTGATGTGCTGGAGAACACAACACTGGCTGATTTAATACGTGCACTTGAACAGATGCACACGCAAGCGGTACTTGATGAAACCGCCGCTGCCGCACCAAGCACAAGTTCTTCCAGTGGACGTGGTGGCTACTTCAAGAGTGATAAAAATAAACGAAAAATGAGTGTGGCAGGTCTTGATCCGCCTGATGTACCACCTATACTTTCACTATTCGCAGGCACCAACAACAAAGCACTGGCTGCAGCCGCTGCAAATCGCTTGTATGCGCGTCGCGCGACCATTGTTGGTACGTTGCCAAATGCACCGTTCACTGGAACTACACTACAGCAGCAGGCTTCAACAGCCTCCAATATTCTAACGCGTCGACGTCTTTCTTCGCTGCACAACGAACCTCCGCCCAGTTATAGTGAAAAAGAAGGGACGGCAACCACTGCAGCGCCCAAGTTTAAACGTCGCTTCAGCATACGTCCCACTGCGTTGCAAATACCGCCTGGTAAGGCTCCTCCACCTGGCGTCAATATCAACAGTCTGCTACAGCAATCGTTGTCGGGCGGTGCGACACAAGCAGCAACAGCTGCGGCGAATATGTCGCAAAGTGCTATACAACGTCGTATGTCGCTGCGTCCATCACCGCTAGCACGTGAAGGTGATTTAACAAGTGACGTTACTTCTGCAGTTTCAAGCTCTAGTGCGCGAGTCACTGCGCCCACCAGCACAACTCGGCTACTTCCACCGTCTGGTAGTCGACAACCACCAACAATGACAAGCAGCACACACTCGCCGCTGTCGCGTATTGTTCAGATAACACAGGCGCAACGCAAAAGCAGCATGCCGGATGGTTTTGCGCTGGAACGTAATAAGAAATCGGATGGCGGCAAATAGAAAGTACCGGACTTTTTGGTAAATTCTTTTTTTTTTTTCTATATTTAAGGAAACTATTGAAACCATATATTAATTAGTTTATAATTATAGCGAATCCGACTCTTTTTTTCAGTTAATTTGAAATATAGTGTAGTTTTACCAACAATAATTCTGAGAAAAACTAAGCCAAAAAGTTCAAATAGTTATTTAATCAGATACAATACGGTTTATTTATCTTTTTAGCCCATACACATTTAAGCAAATGTGCTAAAAGCAAATAAATGTAGCATCCAGTTTAAAAATTTTAAATGCTTTTTTTTCAATATTTTTCATTGATACATATCGTCATATGAAATAGAAAAAGCCATAAGTTACCAAAAATTCAAAATCGACTTTTAGATTGATTATGATGCACCGTATCAAAAATGCATGTTCCTGCAAAATTTTACACTCGTACAACTAAAAATGACGTTTTTATTAACAAAATTCTAAATGCCCTCAGTGCAAGCTCTTGAGAAATTTAGAAAGTTTTTGCTTCTGCTGTAAAATTTTTGAAATATAATTACGGCTTTTTGATTTCATATGACGATATATAATATTGAAATCGAAAACTTACACTTTGCAGTTTAACTGTTAAAATATTTAGTATATAACAACTATTGAGCCAAATATATTGAAGATATAAGTATAGTTTTTAGGTGTTCTAAGTTACATTCCACGTAATTGCCAAATATTTAAAATTAAGAATTGTTTTTAAGCATATTGAACATTCCAAAAAAGTATTACTTATCAATATCGTATCTATAATTTATTTAATGCTCCATATACATAATTAAAGTATGTAGTGTAAAATTTAGTCAAATAATAAAATGTGAAAATTTAGAATCATAAAACAAAATAAAACAAAATAGAAAATAAAAGATACTGAGGGTTTTTTACAAATATGGATGCAAGGATTTATTTTCGTGAGTAGGTATAAAAAAGGTGAAAGAAAATCTTTCAATTAAGTTTATACAGTGTGTGGCCGAGAGTCAATTCAATTGAAAGACTCAATTGGCAATTGGATTGTATTGTGTATGGCTCGCAATATGATCATATAGTTGTTTAAAACATGAATATTAAAAAATATATATATAATGTTCTATTGTAATCAGGAATTATTTTTTTATCGATTTTAACGATTTAGTGTATTTTAATATGTCTCGTGATTGCACACATCTTTTAGACAAATCCACGATTTTTACAAGTTTTCACTTAAAGTTGTTATTTTTCAAGCAACAGACTTTTTGTGATCTATGCTCTTTCCGAGAGAAATTTCTCCCTACTCTCTCGAAATTGTATTTTACTAACTTTTACTTACAAAATACGGGAACATAATTTTTTACACTGTCGGCAATTCAAGTCAGTACGTACTTTTATTTTATGAGCTCGCATCTGGTGTTTTTTTAAATTATAACATGTTGGTAGTCATAGGTTCAAGTGAATAAATAATTTATCAAGTCTAATATAAAAGGAATTTTCTTCAAGCTTAAAAATGAATATGTTATTATGAAAAGGGATCCCATTTCCTGTTTTTACAATCAATAAAAGTAAATTTTTTTCATAAATTAAAAGTAATTTAATAATTTGGTTATATTAACAATTAACAATTAAAGAACTTACAATATTGACTAATTACTGTTCAGAAGACAATCATACAACAATATGTTTTAATGGCCATTTTAAAAAAGCTGTTCAAATAAAGTATGTAGTCAGAAAACTTGTAAAGATGAAGCAAAGCTGGTCAATTAATATCTGTATTTGTGTGCAATTAACAAAATCTTGAATATATTATATCTTTAAATATAATCACTTTTCAATACATTTTAATCAGAAGCCTGCTATTTCTATTTGCAATTTCTATCTCAAAACAATTAAAGTTTTTAATATTGTTATGCAAGAAACAAATCAATTTTTAAATAGATAACAAATAAAGAAAACGAATATACATATATATTATAGAGAACTTATTCTCAGCAAAAAATTATTTGTTCTGGTACTGAACAGCTAAATAGAACAAAGTTATCAGTTACCGCGAACTGTGAGAAATTGGTGAGAAAAATCGGTGCATGATTAAGTTACAAAAAATGAGACCTCAAGCAATTTGTCGAACAAAAATATTAATTTAATTTTATGTTATTTTTAATTATGAGCTTTTAAGATCATGAAAGTTTTGAAAAAAGCAACAAAAACAACTCTGTGTAGAGTCAATCAACCAGCACACTAGACAGACTCTTTCGGAAGGTGCTACCTTTTACATATTCAGTAATCTTGAGTGATTAAGCTGTGACCAACTTGATGTTTAAGTTCTATATGATTTGGAATTTGTTCGAATAAATTGTTTGAAATCATATGACGTTAAGGCAGAGTTTTTTTATTTCGGTAGAAAGCTACGATTATTTTAATTAATGTAACTTTTCTAGCTGTAGCAAAATACTCTCCTTACAATTATTTGGTGAATTTCGGCATATTCGTTGAACTTCAAAGATGAATAGAGAAATAAGAAGAGGCCACTTTTTTAAAAGAAATTTTTGTTTATACCTAAAACATGTTTGTAAAAATCTTTAAGATACTTTGGAAAATAATCGACAAGAATCTTTTTTTATTAAATGTATTTCAGCTTCTTAAGCCTAAATATGAAAACAAAAATTGTCGTTCTCGTTTGGTTTAGGAGATAAAATTTGCGAACGTTTAAAAAATCAGTGCAAATTTTTAAGTGTGTTGAAGCTAATTTCTTCTTTTACGAAGTAATTTGGACTTCCAACTTCATATCAAACACATTTCGAGCCACGATTTACCCTTTGTATTTCTTAAAGTACTTAAAATATTTTAATTACTCTTTTTTATTTTTATTTAATTTCAGCATTCAAAAAATCTTAAAAGCCTATACAAATGTGTTATATGGCGGAAAAATAAATTCTTGATTAAAATAAAGAAACCTTAAGATTAATTGATATATACATAACAGTTTCATTTCAATTAAGGATTAAATTAAGTTAACGATGTATTCATTCATATATGATCTCTTAACCTAAGATCCTAACTAAATGATAACTACAGTGGGCACCAAACAACACGAAAGACAGCCTAAGAACTAGCCCAGTTAACAGCAATATTTGAATATAAGTATTTTATTGAATTTCAGCGGATGTAATTAAATTTATTTTATTTAACTTGATGCAATATTTTCCAGAAAGATCAACTTTAGCTGATGTAGTGTGTGAGAAAAATTACGCAAATTGATTAAAAGAACCCTCTACAACCTTATAATAAGCTCTTAGAACTGCATTTATGTACATACAAAAAAATGGGGACGACTTCATATGATTGAAATGGTTATTTTTTTAAACTTGACGATTTTTGTTGGCGATGTTTTTTACAATTTTTATTAAATTGTCATTAAATTTATTAACTGTCAAACGAAATAAGCCGCAAAAAACTCTGATTGGGGCTTATTTCATTGAGCTTTATTTCATTATGGAATAAGAACCAAACATAAAAAATAAATATTTCCCAAAAATAATGAAATTGTCCCCAAAAATTGGAAGTTATTTCATATGAAGAACACCCAAAAATGTATGGAAATTTTTTGGGGCTTATTTAATTTTTTTGGGCTCTATTTCGTGGTGTCAAAAATAAAGTTTGAATCTTTAATCAAGATTTACAAAATTAAAATGTGCTAATAAAATTGAAAAAAAATTCAATTTTTAATTTGTTTATCAATGAGAATGTGATTTCAATATTGCTCTTCTTCTTTGCCTTTCTAATTTCACACCGATCGGATAAGTTCGTCATTTCACACCGAGTAAGCGGTGTAAATTAACACCGTTCGATGTAGGAAATGTAAATATCCGCTCACCGGTGTGAATTTTTTTTTGAAATTTTTTAGTGTGTGTTTTTTTACAAAAAGGGTTCCGGGCCCTAAATTAACATGATTCCCAAACTTCAATTGCCTTCAATTACGTATGAGCTGCTCACAACAGCTGTACTTGTTGAATCCTTTCGTTGAAGTTAACTTATGGGAGGTTTTAGGCAAAAAAAAGTTTTTCTTAATTGATTATTTTTATTTTCTACTATTCAAGAATATGTAAAAAAATTTCAAATCAATCTCGCTTATAATACAGATTCTACAGTGCTTCAAACTTGGTGCGCCAGAGTAACTTTAACTAACCCGAGTAACTTTAACGCGTTTTTCTCGAAACATACTTTTTCCATAAGTGCCACACTCCTGCAAACAAATTTATCGACCGATTTTAATATATTTTTACAAATTATTTATAATGTAATTTCACATCCCATTTACCAAAATTAGCGTCTTTAGCAAATTTGTCTAGTTTTTACATGCAACAATATGGTCAAAAATAATGTATCAGGCATGTTCTGCATTCCACTTCTGAGTGGAAGTGAAAATAAATCATAATTAAATTCGATATTTGGTGGTCGAAATATAATTTTTTTCGTTAATACAATTAATTATATTAATAAATTAAATGAAATACAAAACGAAAAAATGGATATATAGAGCACCATACATCAAATTAAATTACGATTTAATTTCACTTCCACTTGGAAGTGGAATGCAGAACATGACTGTATCTTTTTTATTTTCTCTTTCACGCTTCATAATTTTCTATATTTCCATTCCATATTGGTAAATGAAGTACATTGAAGTGTCTAATTTCGAATGAATTTTTTTTCACACGATCTGTAGCCGAGCTATGATGTGGCCCGATTCGCACCTTTTTTAAGCACACCAACATCAGCGCCACCTTTAAAAAAAAATTATTTATACTGATGTAAGATTAACATGCAAATTAAATTGTTTGTCTATGTTATAAACTTTTTTAGAAAACATCTTCGAAAATATGCCTTAATTTCAATCGCTTTGCATAAAACCTCCTTTAAATTGAAATGTGCAGAAGCAGCAGCCACGTACTTTGCTTTGTGTTTCTCACTAACTTTGTCTTGCTTGGATTTGCAGTTTAAATGGTAAGTGGTAAAATTAAATCCCTAAACAATAAATGCGGAATCCTGCAAGTATGGCAGCTCTGTTGTACAGCTCATTGAAATTCAAACTGTTCAAACAGTTTAAGTAGTAGAGTAACGCTTTTACTGTCAACAGCTTGAGAGTTACTGTACCACAGTACGTTTTAAACTTTACCAGAAGCTACAGGTGTTTTTAACTGTTATACACAGCTGTTCGGCAAGAAAAGCCACAATCGGTGTGTCAGTATCAGCTGTTCAAAGAAAACCCACACGCTCTCCAATTCTACTTGCGTCTGACTGTGAAATAATTGAAATACCTTATCTTTAAATTTCATAATAAATTTAAATCATACGGAAAAACTTAAAACTAAAAATTATCAACAACACAAAATTTAACAGCAGACATGGATGACGCGTCCCAAAAGCTTATCGAGGACTGTTTCTTGCGTCCCATCAGCGATCCAAGGACTACGTAATTATTTTCAAATGAAATTAAATCAAAATTATTTTTAAACTAATAAAATTATTCTTATTTAATAGCAATGTATCTGTTGAACCACCTTTCTCAAAAGTGCCGCTTAAAGCGGAAATGCAGGTGCTGCGGCTTTCTGATGATTCACAGAAAATGACAATGGAGACGCTGCGTAGCATACATGGTGACGACTTCCAGCTAGATAAGCCAACCAAGTACAAAGATCGTGGCACACGCATGAAAAAGTCATATTGGGAAGATCGTGGCAATCTCATTGTACAAAGTGTTATAGGTAATTTTGCAAAGCCAAAGACTGGTGATGACAGCAGCAGTGATTCGGCAGATCCCGAAGACCGGCTGCGACGTTATGCATTGCTCAAACTAGAAAATTATGGTTTCCCTCCGTCACATTGCATTGAGGCTTACAATAATTGCGAAGGCGATACCGACGAAGCATTGGAGCTGCTGTTTCGCAAATACATGGGTGTGCCAGACATGGCGGAACAAAATGAAAATCAGCTGCATGATATGACAACTAAAGAGTTGCTCGATCTCCGTAATGATGAGCGCTCTGCACTAGAATCCATTTATGACGAGGCTTTCGAAGTTAAGGAAGTGAACAATGTATGGAGCTTAAAGTTCAAAATCGAACACCTGCTCAAACACAGTCCCTCCGAAACGCGCAAGCAACTTGTAACTGCGAACCCGGTTATAAAGCCACAAAATCAAAACGGCAAAAAAGATAAACAGCGCTGTCGTAACTTTGACAAAGAAGGCTCTTGCAAATTCGGAAATAATTGTAGATTCGCCCATCTTGCACCTACAACAAATGAGTCTGAGAAGAAAGCAAAAAGTATAATAATTAAATTCAGTACAAAAACGTCTAAATCACACAATTTTATAATATTTTAGGTGCGCTGCTGGACCAAAACGACAATGAGAAATGGTTCTATCTCGAGGTGCGTTTCCCGCAAGACACCAAGTATCCCTACGAAGCACCATTAATTTACCTCAAAACTACCTGTCACGATATACCACGTGAGGTGCTGCTGCGGATTTCACGTAAGCTCTATCGAGAAGCTTGTGATATTGCCCACGATGGCATGCCTTGTGTCTATACAATTAGCGAACAGCTGCAAACAGACGAAAGCATATCACAGTCCATAGCAGAGGATCGTGAGGGTTTTCTAGATCCAGAAAAGTCGCTTTTCTATGTGCCTGCCGAGTCGACGGGAAGCGACCAGAATGGCTTGCAAGTCAACACGCCTCTACCTACACACTACGAACGTGGACAGACAGCGCGTAGTGAAAACTTTCAACGCACGTCGGCACAGCTAGAACGAGAAAATCGCATCTTGGTACGAAAATTTTTGGATCGTCAAAAGGACGATCACTATCGCACCATGATGACCGGTCGTCAAAAGCTCCCGGCATTTGCGAAAATGATTGAAATACTTGCTCTAATGGAGAAGTCACAGGTACCACAAGGAACAGAACATTCTTTCGGTCATAATTTAAATGCTTCTTCCATTTAGGTAATCGTTATATCCGGTGAAACAGGCTGCGGCAAATCGACGCAGGTGCCTCAATTTATACTCGATAACTGGCTGTTTCAGGCTTCTAAGCTGCAAAATGAGGAAAAAATGCCGCACGTTGAGGTTATTTGCACACAACCGCGACGAATTTCCGCCATAGGCGTTGCAGAGCGCGTTGCGGACGAGAGAGCAGAACGCATAGGCCAAAGTATTGGATACCAGATACGACTGGAGAGTAAAATATCCTCCTGCACACGTCTCACCTTTTGCACAACAGGCATATTATTGCGCCGCTTAGCCTCTGAACCGTTGCTCGAGAGCATCACGCACGTTGTTGTAGATGAGGTGCACGAACGCAGTGAAGAGTCGGATTTTCTGCTCATGATTTTAAAGAATATTCTAAAGCAGCGCAAGGATCTCAAGGTTATACTCATGTCTGCCACTTTAAATGCCAAACTGTTTTCCGATTATTTTGGTGGCGTACCTGTACTGGATATACCTGGTCGCACCTTTCCAGTGGAACAGCTCTTTCTCGAAGATGTACTAGAACTTAGTGGCTTTGTTATGGAATGCGATTCCCAGTTTAGTAGAAAAATTAAGAAAAAAGAAGAAGAGGAAATAATGCGTGAAATGGAGTACGCTGACATCAAGTCGGAGAATGTGGCGCCACCAAATAAGATCAAAGATGAAAATTTAAATTTAGCTTCAATGTATGCGCGCTATGGTGGTGAGTTTGGCGAGTTAGGCACTGTTTTGGGGCACAACACAGAGTTTGTAAAGATTCAAAAGAAACAAAAAATTAACAAGATTTGAAAATTTCGACTTGTGCCCCCTTTTGTAGTTTTGTAGAGCGCATTACCTTTATTACTATGTTTTTTACCCCACAGATTATTCAAAAAGAACTTGCAAATCTATCTTCTTAATGGAGCCAATGAAAATCAATCCCGATCTGGTAGAAGCGGTCTTAAAGTACATTGTTGAGGGTGAACACTCTTGGCCACGTGAGGGTACAATATTGATATTTTTGCCTGGCTTGGGGGAAATTCAAACAGTTCACGAATCACTATGCGACAGTGCCATGTTTCGGCCACGGTGAGTTCTTAACCTTCACTTTTTTAATTTAATGTAGGTATTGAAAAAAGATTTATAGGTATTAATGAATGAAAAAATCACTTTTTTCTGTATAGAAGTAAGCTATAGGCAAATCTTGTTAAGAGTGACTTAAGATGAAAATTTACTAGGAACATTTTTACAAAAATTTTGAATCTTTTACTACTTCTTTTGTATTTGTATTTTATTGAGGTTATTGTTGACAAATAAGATTTAAGCTTTTTAATGATACATTGACAATAGAAATAACAACAAAGATCAGAACTAGGGCTAGGAATCTCATGCGCATAAAGGAAAATATGCGCATAAAACATTCACTTAAAACTTTAAAATATGCGCTAAAAACAGGTAAAATATGCAATAAAAAATATTTTTCTAATATATCATCGGTTTAAAAATAAATATTGCATGTAAAAGAACAAAAAAAAACGACTAATTTTAAAATAAATATAAAATTAATTTATCAAAAACAACAAAAATATGAAGTGAACATAAAAGTTATATTTATAAATTATCTTTCCCTATTTTGCACTTAATTTAAATGGTTGCAAATAAAAAAAGCCACAATATGCAATAACCACATGCATTTATTGTAAAATATACAAAAATATGCGCAATAAATATGCAAAAACAGGCATTTTCTGTAAAATATGCAAAAGCATGCATTTTTTGCAAAGTATACTAAGTATACAAAGTATACTAAAATTAAATAAAAAAAGAATTCTTTAAAAATTATTAAAAATTATATAAATCAAAAACAGAACTATTAAAAAAAAAGTAAGCATTATTTTTAAAAAATATGATAAATAGGGTTTGTTCGGCGTGCGCATACGGCTGCTATATTGCAGCAATACTAAAGCATAACGTTCTATGAAGAAATTCAATGCAAAACTGCAAGCGTCAAGCGTTCCATTCAACATAATTTGTGCATAGCGCAGTGTACATTTTTTTGCTGCCCAAGATGAAAGACACAAAGTTGAATTTATTTGAGTGTAATTTACTAGATTAGATGACCTGTTAATTCGAAAAGGACTAGAAAATACATTGTACGGATATTTTCTTATAGTTTCAAATATAATTTTAGTATTTTTTTCCTTTTCCAAATCGGTTTTCTACAAAACATTTTTAGTGCGAATTGGCAAAGCATCGCAACCGAGTTCTGCAAGGCATGAGCAGTGCAGAAAAGCAGTAACGGTGATTTGCATGAGCAATGTTACGCTACGTCAAACAAACACTTTGTCAGTTTTGTTTTTGAAGCAAGCAAATAAACTTGCTGAGATTATTTAAAGCATTAATATTACCTTTAATAATACAATGTAACATTTAATATTTGTTAATTATTTAACTATATATTTGTGTATATAATTTGTAAATTTATTCATCACCTCACAACATAATTAATGTTGGAAATGTAAATTTGGCATTTGCTTGTTCTTCTTGATGCTTATTCTTCTTGATGCTTATTCTTCTTGATGCTTCTTCTTATAATGCTGGAAGAAATTTTTCCAGCACACTTCGAGCAACTTTCGAGCTCGAGAGAGCGATTTTATGTTTGTTCTTTTAACTAGATTTGAGCTAGAAAAAGTATGAAACACGTTCAAGCACATTGCAAGTTACTACAATTGAGTACGGAAACAGACCTATTAATTTCACAGCATTTGCATATGTTAGATTTGAGGAGACTGTGGTGGAGGTGGATTCTCTGTGAAACACGTTTGGTTCAGAAGCAACACCTGGTCTTTCAGCTACTTGACCTACAAAAATAAAGTTTTTAAACAAATACCCCGTACTCCTTGCAATTTCTAGCTTCAAGATGACTTAGAAGACCTCGCCCAAGTAATGGTTTTGCGAAAATAAATCCGTGGTCAAACCTTCTCAAACGTAGCGTGGCGCGTTGTTAAATACAACAAGAATCTTATGCGCCGACCGCGAGTCAAGCTTAGAGTATAGAGCTCCCGAATAGGTGATTATAGGCAGGAGGAGCTGCAAGACTAGTTAACGTCTTATTTCGATTGACACAAAGGCCCATAATGGAACTTTCTAACGTATGAGTTAACCCATTAATGACAACGTATGATATATCGTACGCGATGAAAGTATTTGTAAAAAATTTCTCAAAAATCCGGAGCCACTGTAAAGCTTGTGCTTCCAACAGTGTTCGAAAGCCAAAAGTATGCTTTTTTTAAAAAAGTTCTAAAATTGACATTTAAAGTCTTTCTGTTTATTTCAAGGTATATATATATATATATGAAGGTAGTGTCATGGCAGAATAACCTGGCGCTTCAACGAAGAGTGGAAAATGAAAAAGTTGAGTAGTTATCAAAATGACGATGTTCATAAAAACGTCAAATGAAATAAGAATATTATGTTTTCAAATTGTAAATAGTGCTGCGGACTCGTGTGTTAAATTTGTGTTAATTTGAGTGAAAATATTATAAAAACAGTGTAAATAAAACTTAAAATGCCGAGGAAGTGTTCAATTTGCAAAAAAGCAAAAAAACAAGTTTAACCAAAAATCAACTGCGAAAAATTAACATAAAGAAACTTTAGATGAAGAGCTGATTTTCACAACTAGCTTGCTTTTTTCTGCTTTCTACTTCATTCCTCTCCGAGTCGGACCTACCTGGTTATTCTGCCATGGGTTGTGTTAGTAAATAAAATTCTCTCTTCTTGTGGGTACCTTAGCTGTCAAAATCAGTATTTTACGAACAAAAGTAAAGCAAATAACAAAATTTGTCAATAACTTGTCCATAGTAGAACTAAACAAGGTAGTGTTTGGGCTGAATGTGCTCTCTTTCTTAGTGACCATAACTGTCAAACTCAGCCATTTTGGTATTTTTTCCAATTTTTGCTATCATATTGCATTCTCATTGGTTGCAGATATTGTATGAAATGTCAACTTGGTTTTGACAGTTTCGGTCACCGGCTCTTTGTCCTAACACTACCTTGTCTAATTTTGCCATGAACTTGTCAATAAATAGAATTATGTTGTGAATATTGTTGTTTTAAATTGATTTATTTAAATTGATTTTAGCAACTTTATTGTTAACAGCTTTAAAAGTTCTTGCTAATCCGTCCTTCTTGGCCAAACGCACTGTGCAACTATAGGATTCACCCATACGTCTGATTTCGCCGCAGATGGCATAGGGCTTGGAACCAACGATCATGCGACCGGTTTCCGAAAAGAAAAGCCATTAAAACACTTGAGAGCAGTTTAAAATATTTCGCAACAGTTATTTAATGATAGCTTCGCGAAAAATATTAAAAAAATAAAGCATGCAGAAAAATTAAAATTATTTAAATTTTAGAAAACATTTGACAGTTTTCTATCAACTTTTATTTAATGTCTTTTACGCTCTTCTTATGTTTGACAGCTACGGTACCCACCTCTCTGTAACGACTCTACCATGTTGAATATACCTTGGTTTATTTTTAGAAAATTTTCCAATTTCTCATTTTTTTATATTTTTTATAGTTTTATTTTTTATTTTATTTCTCTACTTACGGACTTATACGATTATGAGCATACTCTTTCCCACACCCAAATCCTTTCTATTTTTTCAAACGTCAGAGTGTTCCGTCTAATATTAATACAAAGTAATGCTGAAAATGTCAAAAACTAACTCAACGGGTTCTGGTAGTGAGCATTAATGGGTTAATATAATCCGCACATGACAGGAAAGAGTTTATTATATGCCCGGGGTTGGTAACTTTGCTAACAAATTGAAGCTCGACGTTATTGAGAAGAATTGGAAGCAAATCTTAAGTAGATATCAATTTATTAGCAATATGCAAAACGTATGATCTTAAAGAGTTTAACTTAAGCTGTCTTACCTTCACCCACTAAACTATTTTATTTAAATCTTCATTAACCCTAACACAAAGATCCTCTAACAAACCGATTGGCCTGGACATGTACAACTGAAGGTCATAAGCATACGCATGCATTTTTACGTAATCACACTTGCTGAAGATGTCGTTAGTAAACATAGTAAATAAAAATGCGCCAAGTACCGCAAACTGAGCATACTGAGCCTTGCGGTACATTACTAGTGATTTGTTTAAACGTAGAAACATTTAACCCCACTTTGACCCTTTGAGATTTATCTGCGAGATAGCTTTTTAGTAGACGTACAGCCGCATTAGAAAAGTCAAAGTTTTGAGCAAGTTTACCACATAAAATTGAATAGTTGACTGTGTCAAATGCTTTGGAAATGTCAAGCAAACAGAATTTTTTAGAGTACTTTTTTAGCTTCTTTTAAATAAAGTTTTTAAAAAAAATCATAAATACGCGCTAGAAGATAAACATATTTGTAAAAACCGTATTATGGGTATGTTAACACATTAACTATGTCAAAGGCACATATTTAGAAGTTCACTTACTATTAATGCTAGTAAATTCAGTGTTTACTTAAGGCCCATTACTATCATGTCAACTTTTACAAAACCGATACTCGTGTTAAAAATAAGTAAATAGTATATGAATAAAAAACATTTTTGTTAAATGCAGCACTGGGAAATTTGTGCTCGTCCCCCTGCACTCTACATTGACGAGCGAAGAACAATCGGCTGTGTTTCGTCCAGCGCCAGCTGGTAAACGAAAAATTGTTCTTAGCACAAATATAGCCGAGACATCGGTGACCATTGATGATTGTGTGTTTGTCATCGATTATGGGCTGATGAAAGAAAAGCGCTTCGATTCAAATCGCAACATGGAATCATTGGACTTGGTTTGGGTGTCACGTGCCAATGCTATGCAACGTAAAGGACGCGCTGGACGCGTTATGCCAGGCATTTGTATACACTTGTATACGAGTCATCGTTTTCATCATAACATACTCGCACAACCGGTGCCAGAAATACATCGTGTGCCTTTGGAGCAGTTGTTGCTGCGTATTAAGACGTTGCCAAACTTTGAACGACACAACGTGGTTGAGGTGCTGGGTGAGTAAACTAAATATTTGCTTTAAAATCAACATCAGTTCAACTATTAAACGATAATTTTAGGTCAAACTTTGGAACCGCCCACCGAGGAGAACATTGTTTCTGCCGTCACTCGTCTGCAAGATGTTGGCGCCTTAGATGAGTGCCAGAACCTGACTGCACTCGGGCATCATCTTGCAGCTTTGCCTGTGGATGTGCGTATTGGCAAGCTTATGTTGTTTGGTGCTATATTCCAATGCCTTGATAGTGTGCTTACAATAGCTGCGTGTTTGAGTCATAAATCCCCATTTGTTAGTCCTTTCAATAAACGCAACGAAGCTGAAAAGCGAAAACGTGAATTTGCAATCTGCAATAGCGATCACCTGACCTGCTTGCTAGCTTACAAAGTACTACTTCAAAATATTTTTAATCCTATTACATTTTTTAATATTTTGACTTTTTTCGAATTTCTACAGAAATGGTTGGAAGTCTCCAAGCGTAATTTCTATGCCAGCCGCAACTACGCTGAGGAACATTTTTTGTCCTTAAAAACCTTGCAAACTATTTGTGATGTGAAGTATCAGTTTTTGGAGTTGCTCGTTTCTATTGGATTTGTGCCAGTAAATGTGCCAAAAAAACGCAAGAACGCTGATGACAACGTGCTTGAATTAACAGGTAAAAAAAACTAAGAAGTTATGTATAAACATTTAAATTGAACGAACATATTTTTTAATTTTTATATTAACTCTTTAAATACGGGATAATTTTTTTTTTTACACATGGGGTGATTTTGACTTCATTTTGATTTTGACTAATTTTTGTGTGATACCGTTAGTTTTTCAACATCCGACTTAGTGATGCCATATGCCATCATCGTGCTTTTTGGGTTAAGGGACATAAAAATGTAGTGGATTAAGGAATATTGTAAAAATTTTCAGCCTAATCATAAATTATATTAAGGTTCCCTTTTTGTGGTTTATGTTTATGCGTCCCATTTTTATATCCCCACGCCTACAGCAACGACTCTAAGAAGGCTCGGTAGGTATTAACACCCGAATCAATTCAGCCATGTCCGTCTGTCTGTCGTCACGATTAAAGCCGCAATTTTGAAGCTATCGAAATTCAGTTCAATATTTATGCTTATATTAAAAAAAAACTAAGATCAAGTTAGAAAATGAGCAAATGAAAACCAAGTCTACCTCTAATACAAAGTGTCTTAATTAGAACGAATAAATCTCCAAAAATTCCACAATATTTGAAATTTTTCAAAATAGGATGAAAACCACGCCTACCTCCTATACAAAGTGACAATATAAAAACGGTTGAATCTCTTTAAATTCATTTAACGGCTTTAAAATTTTCCACATATTTAGATTTTCAAAATGAACTCTGAGTTTAAAATTTGGCAATATCGAATAAAAACTCCGCCTACCTCCCATACGAAATGACTTAGTCAAATAAGCATAAACTTAATAAATGTCACAAAAATGTGTGTATTGATTGGATATCTAACACATATTTTTTTATTTTAGTCGTATTCTACGTTTTGATTTTGGCAATATTTAATTTAAACCACGCCCATCCTCCATGCATAACTTTGCATATACTGTGGGAGTATTCTAACTCGGCCAAGTCCGAAGATAATTCCTTACTAGATTTTTTTAATTAATATAAAAATACTATAAAAATCTATATTGCAAATTCTATTTAACAAATTTGAGTACTAATATAAAAAACTTTAGCAATATACACATTTGCTGTTTTTCGACTTTGCTGCTGATTCTATTTTTTTTTTTTTTTTTAAAGGTGAAAAGGGTAATTTTTCACAACAAAAATAAGTGAAACAACCGTTTAAAATTAATACCGATTCAAAAATCATGCCTTATTTTGTGATGCAATAAAGCTCTAATACACGAAATAAAAGTCCAATAATTCGATTTTTAGCTATATTTTCCTTATTTTTGGAGATCAAAAATTATGAACACCTCTGATTTTGCTTAAACTTTCAGAATTTAGTCTACTCGTGAAATAAAAAAACTAGTAAGGAATTATCTTCGACTGGACCTAATTTCATACCTAAAGTTTATACTAATTGTTAAAGGTTTTGTGCAAAATTTGAAGTCAATAGATTAATTTTTGTGGAATTGAAAAAGATATTACCATTTTGGTGAACTCACTTTGTATGGGCGGTAGACATGATTGTTATTCGACTTTTACAACTTTTATATTAAAAATGCATATTAAAGGTTAAAGCTTGTGTGCAAAATTTTAAGTCATTAGATTAGTTTTTGTGGAATTGAAAGATATTTACCGTTTTGGGTAAGTCACTTCGTAGGGCAGGTAGGCATGGTTTTCATCCGATTTTTACAAATTTCATACTCAAAGTTTATATTAAATATTAAAGACACTGTGCAAAATTTGAAGTCATTAAATTAGTTTTTGTGGAATTTAAAGAGATTTTACCGTTTAGGGTAAGTCATTTTGTATGGGAGGTAGGCGTGGCAGTTGATCATCCGATTTGGGTCAGTTTCGAACTTGACCTCTACTTTTGAGTAAAAAGCTTATATATTGAATTTCGTTACGATAGCTAAAAAATTACGGATGTTATCGTGACCACAGACGGACAGACGCACAGACGGACATGGGTACATCGATTCAGGAGGTGATGCTGATCAAGAATAACTAATTTCAGTAAAAAAATTCAAGATTTTTTTAAAGGTTTTTACCTTTAACATTAAAATTTTGTTAAAATGGTAGAACTCAACAAGGCTAATTCGATTTCATGTTGGAGGTATTTTTGAAAAGACTATAAAAAGTAACTGTTTAGAAACTATAAAAATTTTTCAAATGAAGGTCAAATATCAAAAATCTGAATATCCCGAGATTTTGATCTGATTTGGAAAAACTGAGTATTCCACTAAAATCTACGACCAAAAAAAAGGTTTATGTGTCTCGGCGTGTTTTGCGTCTTTTCAAAAGTTGAAAATTTACCTACAGTGTAATAAAAGTGAAATTTAACTATTGTTCAAAATTAAAAATTTTATTTTAAACCAAAATTTTGATATTAGAACTCCGAAATTTGTATGCTACCTTGTTATTTATATATTGACATTATTTCAACATCCACCGTTTCTAAAATTCATACATTGCTTTTCTTTTTTTTTTCCATCATCCATCCTTAGTTAATACTTTTTCACTTAATATAAAAAAACTTATATAAAATACTTAATATAAAAATTTTCCTGCAGGTCACGGTCTCAATTTGAATGGCGACAACAATCGTCTGCTTATATCCTTACTCTGTGCTGCACTATATCCAAATATTGTTAAAATTCTAACGCCCGAACGAAGCTACATACAAACTGCAGGTGGCGCTATGCCCAAACTAGCCACAGCCAGAGACTTGCGTTTCAAGACACGTGAAGACGGTTTCGTTGCCATACATCCATCGTCTGTGAATTCTGATGTTGGCTCCTTCCAATCACCATTTCTTGTGTTTCAAGAAAAAGTTAAGACGTCGCGTATTTTCATACGCGAATGCTCAATGCTGCCGCTGGTGCCACTTGTGCTCTTTGCTGGCAGTGATTTAAAAATTGAACTGCATGGTGGCGATTTTCTTTTTCTTCTAGAAGATGGTTGGATTATTTTAAAGGCCTACAATCACGAGACAGCCGAAATGATTCAATGTCTTCGTGTGGAATTACAAAAGATTTTGGAGGAGAAAATTCGCGATCCGTGCTTGAATTTATTACATCATGAAAATGGTAGAAAAATTATACATAATATCATCTATTTAATAGCAAATAATAATTAAGTTTACTCGTACACCAATTTTTTTATTTTTTTTTAATTTTTGTATTTATTGTGTATTTTGGAGCAAACAGAATGAAGATGATTTTTGTACGAAAACAATAAACAATGAAACAGTCTTAAGTTCAGCTGTAATTAATTTTTAATAAACGATTCCGAAAAACGAAGCAGTTTGTTTTTATGACATTTTGATAAAAAAAAAATTATATATGCATAAGTATAAATATATCAAAGGTTAGGTTAGTGTGGCTGTCTCAAACGAGACACACTTAGGCCAATAAGGCCCATTGTGATACCAAGGGCTAATTTTTCCTATCTCTATTTAAGCCAGTTTGAGCTGTTTACTAAGCTTAGGATTCGGTAAACCGAAGATTCCGAGAGTTCTTCAATGTCATTAAACAACCAGTTACTTAAGTGGAGGAAGCGTTTTTGAGCCAGCGCTGGGCAAGTGCAGAGGAAATGTATAGTGAGGTATAGCTTCTGCAGAAGTAGTGAGGTATGTTCAATCTTTGAGCGTGTCTGCCAATAATGCAGTGCCCTGTAAGGATCCCTACCATGGTGCTAATGTGGTCTCTTCTGAGAGAAATGAGTTCTTTTGAACGCTTAGGGTTGAGTTTGGGTCAGATTTACCGCGTTATATTACACGTGTTACCTGCTGACCATCTGTTGTTGGTACCTTATTTATAGATAGCTGTTTTGTAGTACCTGTACAAGCTAGTTCATCTGCTTTGCTGGTACCTATAAAATCCTTATGTCCAGGAATCCAGAATAGAAGGATTTTCAGCTGCTCTGCCATCTCGTTTAGAGATCTGCGGCAGTTGAGAACTGTTTGAGATTTTATTTCAACAGTTCCTAGTGTTTTCAAAGCGGTTTGACTGTCAGATAGTATGCCAAGTTAACGCTTCGTGTATAGCAACGATTTCAGCTTGAAATACACTGCAATGGTCAGGAATTCTGAAGGCTAAATTAATGTTTAATTTAAGATCTCAACGACATTGTGAGGTGAACGATTACCTATTTCCCACTCTTCGCGAGAGGGAATGGATATATCGAACTTCCTCTCAATAGTTTTTGGGTGATGTAGTCAATGGACCTAGGTATGGGAGGGAGAAATTTTCTAATGCAAGAATTCCTTTCCACTAGGAGGTGGCTTCTAGGCGGGTGGCTGTATTAGCGGCCATCTTTTTAGTTAGGATGTCAAGTAGTGTAAGATGGAGCATTATATCTAATGCGTCTGTCGGAGTGGTTCTTAAGGGTCTTTGAACTTTACGGAGAAGGTTAAGGTGAGTCTGTTTATCGAGTGCATGCCACCAGACAATAGAACCATATAGTAAGATTGGCCTTGTAAACCCCATTTGCTACCTACCACCTTTTTGCATGAGTACAGGGCAATATTCGCTTTTTTGGCTCTCTCGAGCAGATTGGACTTCCAGCTTAGTTTCCTATCCAGTATAAGACCCAGGTATTTTGCTTGATCTGATAAGCTAAGTCTTGTGTTTCCCAGTTTAGGAGGAATAATTAGTGTAATTAGGTAAATTGTGTTTTCTAGTGAAAACCACTAATTCAGTTTTGTTTGGGTTAACGCTGAGCCCACAGCTGATAGCCCTAGACTAGAGTATTTAGGCAGTTTTGCATAATATCTCGAAGAGTAAATATGTATTTTCCAGTGGTAAAAATAGCAACGTCATCGGCATAAGCTATCACGCAGCACCCCTCTAGTTCCAGTTTTACTAACAGTTCATTTACTGCTAAATTCCAAAGTAGAGGCGAAAGAACACCTCCCTGAGAGGTTCCCCTTGGTACAGATCTTAGCGTGGCTGTCTCACCAAAATTTGCACTAATAATCCTGCCTACCAGCATTTGATTTATCAGCACAGCATCCACCCAAAGCTCCGTTAGCGCATTAGTTATAGCTCTTGTTTCAACGTTATTAAAGGCCCCTTCAATAAAATCAATAAAAGCTATCATCGTATATTCCTTCTGATGGAGGAATTTTTTAATGATAGAAACTATGGAGAGCTGATCCACGGATTTGCCTTTGGTGTAAGCATGTCGTGCTATTGACAGTAGCTTTTTTCCTATTTAAAACATTCAGGGATTCCGCACTGCTGGTAGTCCAAGCACCATCTTCCTTTTTCAAGAAGCTTGGATAAGAGGGAACCGTTGCTAGATTTTTCCTAAGTCTTGACGCCTCTGAGATTTGTGTTACTTTTTCACAAAAGATCCTCTAGGCTTGTCTTTGTGCTTTTCTCAATTCATTCTTGTATTCTTTTATAGCCACTTTATAGTTCGTCCACGAATCTGAGGATCTAGTGGCCTTTGCCTTATTAAAAAGTTTTCTGGACCAGGGTGGCTTGTGCTTCCCTCTTAGTGTTTTTAATGGACAAGCGGTAACGAGAGCTTTGTTTGAATTTGTGAGACTATCCACTAGGTAGTCTAGCAATTGTTTACAGGAGGGACGACTGAATGGTCCAGTTGAAATATCTATTTTTAACGTGTCTTAGTAAAGATCCCAGTTAACTTTTTTGTGTCATCATCAACATCATTAAAATCATCAACATCAAAGAGAATATATCTATGATCTGAAAAGGAGTGCTCTTTTTTAACTCTCCAGTTCCTTATTCTATTAGATATATGGTCAGAGGCAAGGGTAATATCTAAGACTTCCTGCCTGATAATGAAGGTCGGTTCATTACCTACATTATATCAAAATATATCAAATATAATGTAGGAAATAAACGGACCAAATTATGTCAAAATATATCAAAAGAATAGTAAAATTATTACTATATATAATAAATAACTTTTATTTTATTTGACAACAAAAGTTATCAAAGTCAAGCTGAACGCATGACATTTAAACAACTGAGTACGTCATTCATCTTCATGCTAACTGCATTTTGAAGAACGTTCAAACATTTGTAGAATTTACCAAGAGCCTCTAAAATATCCCATAAATTAGCAGCATATGGGCATTTCCATGGTCGCGCACGTAACGTTCGTACGTCTTTTTTGTTGTTAAAAATTAAAAAAGCACTTTAGCACTAGCACTATATACTGGATAGCACTCGAATAGTACTATATTAAGTGTAAAAGGTGTAAGCGATCGAAAGTATTGTCCAAAGATATAAGCAAACAAAAAAGTACGCGTTACGATACATAAAATAGAAGTTGTTTTTGTCTGGATTAATATAAAAGAAAAAATATGCGAAGTGTGCACGAGTTTTTTAATATAATCTGGAATAATGTTGCTACATATTCATAAATCTTTGAACTGAATTTGAATATTTAAAAAATGCCAACAAAAGTTGAAAAATGGTGACAAAAATTTAAAAATTTTAACGAAAAATGGAATTTTATAAGTATAATAAATACTCGTATAGAATAAAGTTAAAGGGCAGGTTCTCATAAAGCTGGACCAAAAAACCTTAATTTTTTTTTTCGTATGCCATGATGTGTAGCATATGGCATACAAGTGGTTTGGCCGATAGCAATTGCATAAATAAGTTATCGCATACGAAAGGAACCCATATTTTCATGAACGCACTCGAAAGAATCGTTATGCACATTTTAAAACGTTTTCTGAAAAGTAATGTTTTACAAACTGGTCTCCATGATATCTCAAGAACTACTCTATGGATTGACTTTAATTTTTATTTTATTTTAAAATAAATAAAAGTTTTTTTTCTAAATGACCTCTATATTTATTATGTTGACTTTATATGATTTAAATACAAATTCTAAATGTTTGATAGTTTAAATCATACTTGATTTTAAATACAAATTCTAGTTGTTTGACAGTTTAAAATCGTTTATCGAGCTTAAGGTCAAAGTTAGAACAATTAATTGTTCTAACGAATTTTTCTAAAGAAACAACAACAACAACAAAGTTTTTTTTCAATATGAAAGGAAAAAAAACCACTAGCAATTGATTTTATTGTACAATTTCTGCTCTGCTAAAAGCGTCATCAGAAATCTTTGTGATTGCCCGTGCAAGCGCGTTGACGCACTGCACCATCGGGGCGATGAGATTTTGAAGCTTCAATTTCTCATTTTTTCTCCTTAATTTCATAATGCCACCTTCGCTGTTGTATTTCTGTTTTACTTTAGTTTCTATGCTTATGTATATATGTAGTCCAACAGCCTGCTGGAATTCTGCACTAACAAAGCATGTTTACTGAAGTTGTTTTTAGAATTTTTGCTGATTTTGTTTTTCAGCTGTTTCCGTTTGGTCGAGCTCTACCATTTGATTAAAGTTTTTTTTTTCTAAATGACCTCTATATTTATTATGTTGACTTTATATGATTTAAATACAAATTCTAAATGTTTGATAGTTTAAATCATACTTGATTTTAAATACAAATTCTAGTTGTTTGACAGTTTAAAATCGTTTATCGAGCTTAAGGTCAAAGTTAGAACAATTAATTGACTTTAGAACAATTAATTGTTCTAACTTTGACCTTAAGCTCGATAAACGATTTTAAACTGTCAAACAACTAGAATTTGTATTTAAAATCAAGTATGATTTAAACTATCAAACATTTAGAATTTGTATTTAAATCATATAAAGTCAAAATAAATAAAATTTATTTGTTTCCAAACCGAAATATAAATAACATTAGCCGGTTTGTTTTTTTTTTATTTAGAGAACTTAAAAGAGCCAAAAATGTGAAAAAAGCTCTATTTGAAATTAAAATGTCCTCCATTTTTTAAACAGTTTTTATATAAAATAGGCTACAAATTACAATCATAGCGCACTGACTTTTTTAAGGGAGATTTATTTGAGAGTAATCTACTAGAATATGTTGAAAACGCGATTTAAAAAAAAGAAACGTGTTGCGCCTTTTCTATATTAAGCCATCGATTTGTAATTTTTGCCATTGTCAATCGAAACGAACATTTTTTAAAAATAACTTATTAAACAGATTTTACACTTTAAATATATTTCTTTATCTTTCTTTCTACATAGATCTTATTTATTTCGTTTTAACATCGCATTCTTGAAATGTAAAGAATACATGCGAATACATTGAAATAAAAATTAAAAATATGGTCCAAATATGATAAATTTACACTATTTGTTACAAACAAAAAATTACATTTGCTTAAAATTTAATTATATGTTGCTTGCAGTACTCCCATATGAAAAGTGCACCAGTCACATGAACATTCAGTGAACGAACCATACCACATTGTGGTATCTCCACGGTATAATTCAAAATAGAAAGAATATTCGCCGGTATGCCTTCTTTTTCATGTCTGTAAAATAAATGCATTTAATTTTGGAAACAATTGACGTTGCTTAACGTGAATTCAACAAACTTACCCTAGTAATATAATGCATTTTTTTGGAAATTTAAAATCAACAAAACTTTGACTCTTCGCAGTTTGTTCGGCACCAACAATTTCGAAGCCTTCAAATTGTTTTTGTACAAGAAATTCCATTAAGTACTCCTCTTTTACTTCGCCAATGTTAAGTCCTTTTTCAGCTGTCATGCTTAGTTTATTCCAAAAAAAATGTTATATATATGTTATTTCTCTATAAACTCTTGCACACCAACCTTAAATTTTTAAAATCATCTTTATTTATGTGTTTGCTGGAATTCATTATAAGATTTTTAATACCCAATACTTCACATGTGCGCGCCACACCACCCAAATTTGGCAGCTTATCAATTAAAGTGGCCACAACAATAATATCGTTCTCCTTTATCTACATAAAATAAGTTGTAAATGCATTAGAAATTTTTAACACTACTATTATTGTACGTTACCTGTTTAGTTTTAAAATCTGGATAGGATATTAAATTGTTATCCGGTATTATATCAGTTAACGGATTCATTTTTCTTTGCACATCATAGATTTCCGGAGAGCTGTTTTTTCCTATATTGTTCTTTTGTTGAGTTGGGTTAATTTTTTTACAAAACTGTTCTCTAGATTTTGCATAAGTATCTTGTAGCACGTTTGGAAGCCAATCAAGTTCGTCAAATGGTGCATTGGTCACATAAAAAACTATCTTATCAATAAATAAGTTATTTTCATCGACGTTTAAACGAATATCCTTTAGCAAATCCTCCAGCTGATCTCCGACTGCTACTCGAATTGTTTTTAGTAACTGCTGTGTATTGCTAACAAAAGTTCTATGAAGCGATGTTATTGAAAATATGTCACAAGCGTTCTGATAAATTATATTAGTTGAAGTTACCCGGATTTTTCTGAATGAACTAGAATTTTATATATGGCAAGTTGCGAGTACAATCTTGTTTGGAAGTTAGCGCCCATCGTTAGTGGTAGGAGCTTTTCAAGTATTTCGTTTTTAGTTGACGTTGTTAGCACACTCATATTAATCATACAATAGTTACAACATATGGCAATAATCGATACTTGCTGACTAGCCGAATAAGTTGAGATCTAGAAAATATAATGTTTATATTTTTATAAAATGCAAAAAAAAATACATTAGAGGGCAATTCGATATGCAAATAAATAATTTTTTTAAATCCTAATCAGGGTTTGTATGACTATATGTCTAGAGCAAGTATATATAAAATGTGGATCCGATCGGGTAGCATATCATACACCTGATTTCGACTTAAAGTTGTGAATGTAATTTATATGGAAAAAAATTGTTTTTAAAAAAAACTCAATAACGGTCTTGTAGTAAGGAATAAAAATCCTAATTAGGTTTTTAAATTTCTTTTTTTTTTACATATAAGTGCACCTCTAATATACATATTTGGTTCTTTTTAGTAACCTGGTTTAAATACATCAGAATGTTGATTATGTTTGGTGCACAATACGCGATAACACGCTCATAACAATACGTTATATTTAATTGATTATTTTGCAACAATATAATGTCCCAGAAACTATGGTCGTAAAACTGCTTTCGCCAAATTTTTTTCGAATTTGTAATGAGCCCTAGCACACATCTTGCAACTCTCATTTTAACGCGATGTTCATGTGAATTTTCAAAATATCTAGGTTTATTTTTGCTGACATCGTTATTTAGTTTCAGCAAATACTGCAGGAAATCGATTTCTAGGTTTCCGTCTTTCATTTTAACAACATAACCAAACAGATCATTTAATAATTTATTATAATTTGAAGTTTGTAAATGTTCAATTCCCAAATTATAGAGATATCTCGCTTCAACTCTATAAAAATATAATATATGATTAGTTCATTGGTGGTTTATTTGATATAAAAGCATTTTTACCTTGCATCGCCATGTGTTACTTTCCTATAAAAAAGCTTTTGCAGGATATATTTCGGATCATTTATTAGGTTTGTTACAATATTGGTATAAATTATATTTGAATGAAACAATGCTCTGTGTGCAGAGAAATGATCATCATCATCGTTTTCTAAAATTTTCTTCAAGGGCTCTATTACTTCATCTCCTGCTAAATTGTTACAAATACAGGTAAATAGAGAGCGGTATCTAAACAAAAAATAAATGTTTTAAAAAATGTTAAATATGAAGAGTGAGATGTTTAGTCACGTCAGGGCATTGCGTCTGGGCTAACATAAATTTTGAGTCTGTGTGCTTCATTTTCTCAAAAAACCAATTATGATTTTTATAATACATATAAATCAAATTATACCAATTAATTTTTGATCGTTACTTTTTCGATAAAAAATAAAAATCAAGTTCGTTATTTTTTCAATCAAAAATAAAAATTAATCATTAAAATCAAAAACTTCAACACGATATTAATGGTGAAATTAAATGGAATATTGTAATTTTGCCATCAGCATGACCAATAATAATTAGCTCAAACAAATAATAACTCTAATCCACAAATATTAATTAAAGTGCAGAAATTGATACTTCTACCTTACTAAGCTCCATATCATGACACATAATGGCATCATACATCATTGTTGTTATTTCGGTATTCTATAAATATTAGTTTAACTCCCTTAAACTTTATATATACAGCTGTTGTCAACTAATTAGAAACACTTTTGTAGGGGATAGTTTTAAATTTTTTATGAATAAAATTCACTTTGTTTTAAATGATATGGTAGGAAATTAAAGCAATTGAAAATTTTTTAATGCATTTAAACTGATTTTGCAAATTTTATACATTTGGTCGGGGCATTTCATTATAAACGAACAGGTCGTTCATAGAAAATAGGAACGTATTTCGGCTTTTATGTATTTTGTTATCAATATTTGGTAGAAAAACAGTTCTGCTTGATGACGGCTTGGCATCAGCGTTGCATGGAGAGTATTAGGTTTCGACATCTTTCAACGAGGATTGCTTCCCACGCAACCTTGATTTTCTCAAATAGTTAATTAAAATTCGAGATATTTTGAGCATTTATTACCTTTTTGACGTCTCCCCATAAGTGTTCATAAAGAATTAAATCTGCACTGAAAGATGGCCACTCGAGTAATCTGATTGAGTTATCTTCAAAGAATTTGTCAATTTTGCCGTATATTTGGAATCATTATCTAATTAAAATGTCCAAACAACCGACAAATTTTCTTCAGAAAACATTTAAACAACATTTCATTGCAATTTTTGAATTTTTATGGTTTTTTATTACAAAAAAAAATTTAATTTTTTCGAAAAAAGTAAAATATCACAACTCTGGTAATTTTTATCAAAATGTTTATGTTTTATAACTCATTTTTAAAAGCAATTAAAAAAAAAACGAAGTACATACTAGTTTTAAGCACAAAATTAGGTTTTATGTGCAAAAAGTCGAGAAATATAGAAAAAATCAAAAAAAATGTTCGAATGTTTTTCAAATCAAAACAAAACGATCAACTCGCGGTCACTCGGCGTGTTGGTTTTAATACATGTTGGTTTTAATCCTAAACGTCACGTTTTTAGTCATATATTTGATTTTCGAAAAATCCTTGAAAATGGCCCGTTTTTCTGTATTTAATGTATATAATGTATGTAATATAAATCTGTTAAATTTTTATTTTTGATTGATTGAATGATTGATTTTTATTTCTGATCGAAAAAATTTCAATCGAGATTTTGATCAATTGATCAAACAAGTAACGATCAAAGATTGATTTTTATTTCTGATCGAAATAATAATGATAAAAAAATAATTGGTATAATTTTAATTATATTATAAAAATCATGACACATAAAAGCATGTCAAAATTTAATGCTCCAGCTTTTAGGCATCACGTGTCTATATTGAAATGTATATTCCAATAACTTTTTATATGTGATCTTTTCATTTAAAAAATTAACAATAATGATTATTTGGGTCCCTGCAAAAAACCAATAAATTAGTGTTTTCTTTCTGTACAATGTTCTTTATGTACACAGCCCCACAATCAATGTATAAAATCATATTAAAATTAGTGAACTTACATAACTAAATGTTCGCTTCCAGGCAATTTTAAGACTGCTTTTAAAATTTTATTTAGAATTTTCTCGTTTATTACTTCATCAGAATTTGTTATTAGTTGAGCAATATGTCTAACAGTACATCGTCCACCTTGATCTAGAAGATCTTCTGGTGAAGTATTCGAAGTCAGCAATTGACTGTAGTCTGAATATTTCTTTACGAAAGAGTCCACAGCTTTTTCATGTACCAACGAATTCTCTGAATTATGCCAAACTAATTTCTCAACTAGTGTTGTTATAAACGAATCAAGGTTGTTCATTTTAGAGCAATCCAAATCATATTTACTGCGGCAGAATTGAATTTGTTTATCAGATTGATTAAAATCAAAAACAAAGATGAAACGTAACCAATGATGATGTTCTTTGGGAACCGCCTGAAAAGCATCTAAAATAGCGCTCTGTTCTTCTATAGTAAAGTTTATTTTTTCCGTGATTATTTCGTACAAACGTTGCGTGAATTTAAGCTCTGGTAGCTTATCATAAGTAGGTAATTTTTCTGCTAGTATTTTATGTTGAAAGTAGCCGTCAGAAATGTTGTAAAGACTCTCAACGAGCTGTAGATATTCGTCTATGTTTTGTGCTTTAATTTTAGCTGTAAAAATGTCTTCAAAGATTTTGATTGTATTTTCCCGTATATTTCTGTTTTGTAGCACACGCACTCTTGAAGCAAATTTGTATAATGTTTCATTTGAAATCGAAAACTGTAAAGTGGAAGTTAACTGATTTGCTAATAACTGTTTTAACCAAAAATGTAATGGTACAGACTTCCAATTTATATCTGCACACATTTCGAAAAATAGTTTAAAATCACAGTTAAGAAAAGTTTGTACTTTAACAGCTGATAGGCAATAGTTATCATAGTTGTAAAGATTGGTGGTATTTGCTGCTTCTAAAAGACATTTCAAAAGCTCTTGTTTTAAATCATTACATACAAAATTATCCAACATATATTCGACGGCCCAGCGAAGCACCAAAGTATTGTTGTGAGTTAGAAGTTGAGTATATAACAAATCTAGCCACATATTTGAGAGTTTTATATTTTTAATTGTTTCTAGCGTTGGCAGAATGAGATGTGATTGTTTTTCTTCTAAGTTTTCAAGAATAGTAGTATACGAATTCCATGAATTACTTAACTCGTCGCTGTAATTAACTTCCCAAAGTGGTACGTCTTGGGCACGTTTAACGATCAAAGGTATTATGTTTTTCAATAAATATATTGCTATTTTGCGTTCTTCTCTTATGTCGGATACAAGTAGTATGAGGACAATTTTTATGAAAATTTCATTTCTATAAAAATTTTCAATATGTCGAAGAAAATCACCGACAAGTTGAACCAAGATTTGCGCTAGTCTGTCTCTTGAGCTCTCATTGTTGTCCATTTTCGAAACTTGCTGCCATACAAGTTCCAGCAAATCAGTCCTTTTCGATACATAAATTTGCAATTTTAAACAGTTTAAAACATTAGCCACTAATAGTCTACTACTACTACTGCTAAAAAGCAAGTCAGATAATGTTTTGAATAGTTCATCAGTGTTGGAAACTAAATGGCTATTTTGGTTTTCCAAGGTTTTCAAAAACTGATAATATATCTGCAAAGCTAGTCTTTGGTCATCTTCGCTGTTCTTGTGTTTATTCAATAACATCTGAAAAAAATCGCAGACATCAATTTTAGTTGCTGCAGCTTTGAATGTTGAAAGTTTAATTGTATAATGTAATATTGGCAGCAGGTTCATGAGGTTACTTTTATTGTGCAATTCTGCAAAATTATTATCAATTAACTCGTATAAATCTTTTAAGCTCAAGATATTCGTTGCAGTGTCATTATTAGGACTCTCAGCTAATCTCTTGAAATTTTCAAATAATTTGTAGTTATAAAGAGCTATTGTGTATGTATTGAAATTGCCACTCTCCATTTTAAATTAGATCTGTAAATAAAGCTGTAAATGGATAAGGATTAAACTCAATTTGTAATTTGTTGATATGAGGACAAAAGTAAATAAAACAAAAATAGAACCAATTTGTCAATATTACAATATTTACATATTATCGAGAATTGTACTAGAAGCTTTATGCCGATTCCGAATAGTTCATGTTCTTAAGAAGCTTTACATTGCCGTTTTTTCTCTCTGAGGTTTTCTAGAGATTGTCCGCAGCATAGAATAAAGATATCTTATTACTTCTATGGTCTGCAGAGATGCAGAGTTTTTGGCTTACGGGACACGTTCTTAAGCTTGATTCATTGATCATATGCAGCTATTTTAGGCAAAAATTAAATCAATTTTAATAAACCCGCTTTAACCATTATGAAGCGGCCACCACCACTTATTGCCATCCATCCAATTACCATAGAGCAATTGCAAAATATAAAAATTATTTTCATAATGTATTGTCATTATTGATACATTTTAATTAAACTAGTACGTACCGATTTTCAGATGTTTAGTTCGGTTTTAAATGACGCCTGCTTTTCAATAAAATTCTGGTTTATATTATAGTATGCTAATAGATTTTGTAATCATGATTTATATTTTTATTTATCAACCAAACAGATTTACCAAACTATTGTCTAGAGATGTTCGATATAGTACAGTGAACATCGGTTTGTTTGCCGTTGCTATAATTTGGAATCAGGGATTCCAACTGTTAGGGAACTCACCGATTTACGTGGAATTTCAAGTCGATCGGGGAATAGGCTGAAATATGCGGCTAATTCGGCATATGTAACTTTTAGCAAAAATAAATTTTTTCCACTTTTTTTATGGAACATGATTGGAGCATTTAGAGCTTCTAATTACAAATCTGAAAAATTAATGGCCGCTCTGGTTTAAAAGTAATAGGGGTCCAAAGTTAAACAAATGGGCTCGAAAAACTTGCTATATCCTTGCTATATATAAACAAAACTAAACAAAATGGTTATTAAAAGAAAGGCTATGCTATTACCATTTTAATATGCTATTAATTATAAAATGTCATTATTTACTTTTTAAGATATAACTACTTTTATGTACCAACTATTAAATAAAAATTTGTTTTCTTTAATTTTGACTTTTAGCTTAATATATCAAAACATCGCACATATTTTTTAAATGATTTTCTCGACAAAAAGTTTTTTATTTAATTTTGACTTCTACCTTAATATATCAAAACATGAAAAAATTTTCACAAAATATCGCGCAACTTTTTATAAAAATTTTCCCCTATTTCGCTATTTCATTAATCTCTACATTACATATGAATATAATTTCTTTTACAAGTATATATACACTTTTTATTTTCTAAATCACAATACTACTTATACACTAATCTTATTTAATGTAAAAACTTCTGGCTTACATCAATTTAGGACCATTTCAAGGACAAAAATTTTATTCACAGAAACATATTCAAACGTAAAATTTTCTTAGTCCAAAAGAGCTATATCTTTAAGAGATATGCATGGATTTTCAATATTTATATTTCGTTGAAAAAATACTTGCATTGTCTTTCTTTTGATACCAATAAATATTAGTTTTGTTGGAAAATTTAAAAAATCACATGTTTTTAATGCCATTTTTTCTAACTTTGGACCCATATAACTTCTGAACGTCTTTAAAGCGGCCCTTGATTTTTTCACTATAAGCTTCAAGTACACATTTTGAAAAAAAAATAAAAAATACCATTTTTGCTAAAGACTAAATGTTCCGGGAATTCAATTGGGCAATTCACAGTTCATTGTAACGGAGCGTTTCCACTGCCTGAACGAACGAAGAATTCATCATTCGTTCAGGCAGGGGAAACAGTTTGGTGCGAACCAAGGTTCGGAACATTGGTTTTTTTCAACATGCTTGCGAGTGTTATTCGTGCAGTGGAAACACTTTTTCAGCACGAACGAACGAAGATTTCGTCGTTCGCTCTGATCGGCCGCAGCTCAAACATTTTGGGCGAATCCGGTGTTTATTTGTGAAAAAAATAGTAGATTTGTTGAAATGATAGTTAATAAAGTAGGAAAAAACAAAAAAGGAACAAAATAAATTAAAAACTTAAGACAAAAGAACACTGTTTTATTTGTGCCATAAGTTTTCAATATCGCAAACTCTGAATTTAAGTGTTCCCACTGTACGAACGAACAAGAAGGTGACTTACCAATATTCGCCACTTGTGTTCGTGCAGTGGCGAACAATACATAGCGATGAATTCTTCGTTCGTTCAGGCAGTGGAAACGCTCGGTTATGTTTTAATATACTAACATTTTAATGTACCAATTTTTGACAACTGTAAGCACAACTTAAGTGATCCATATTTATTAACAGCTCTTTTTCTTCTTTATTAAATTCGAGGTTTTTCGAATTTTTTTTTAAGACAATATATATTCTTTACTTTCGAACTTGCACTGTTTCGTGTAGACGCAGAATAAGGCATGCTTTTGTAGATTGTTAATAGGGCTATTCCCGATGGCGGGCAAATAGCGTGGCATCGTGGCATTTGCAAAATATGATGGCAAATATTTTCAACACAACAACAAAATGTACAGATTTGCATTTGCCCGACTGTGTCAAATTTGCAACACTAAAATCGCATTGCATACAGTCGAGCATGGGCAAAACTTATTTGCCAATCAATCAACTGTCACATTTTAACCAAACGCCGCTAATAAAACAAAATTAACAGATTCTGATATGGAACTCACTTTGATAAATAATAATGAAAAACACCACAAATACTGTTCGTGTTGTTTTTTTTTTCCTCCAAAACATCTGTGAGTTTTGTTTGCAACAGTGTTCTAAAAAGTGTGCTCACAGTTGATGGCAAATATTTGGTAGGGCATACATTTGCAAAGCTATTTGCCCGTAACTGGGAATAGCCCTAATGTGTTATTTCGTGACCAGCTGTTTGACGTTAATCAAAAAAGAGTTGGCTGGTAAGTAATTTTGATGAAGAAAACTGAATATTAAATTGATTTGTTAAACTTTGAATATAATCCAAAACATCTGAGCTGCATATTAAAGAATTGAGATTAAAGAAAAAATAGTTATTACATAAAACTGCAATTGCAGCGAGAATCCTCGCATTCGACGACATCTTGTTAATCAACTTGCACTTGCACTTATAGCCGCTTGCAACTTCCAGCTAATTTCGAGTTTTTTTTCGAATTTTTTCGAAGACAATATGCATAGACCCCTCATACTTGCCCTCATTTGGGCAAGACTTAAAAGCAAGAATTTTAATTTGTTGACAAATCGTAGTGAGTTTACGTGAACTTTCGGTGGCGTAGGGGAAAGATAAAACTTGCTCTGTATTGGCAAGTTGTTGTGCTCCTTTTGTTATTTTCGCAATTTTGGTGTTGCGCTTCATATTATTTTTCGCATATGAAGGCGCAATTTGTGTGTGAGTTATTTTGATGATCTTAGCCCAATATCATAGTCAAAATAAAGTCGACTTTAAATTTAGTGCAAGTTTTTTGACAACATATATTGAAAAACTGTCAAAAATGCTTATACTAAATTTAGAGTCTACTTTTATTTTGACTATGATAATGGTCCCTTGTTTTTAAGAAAATAGGCAAAGAAGACATGAAATTGAATTCAACTATTTCTCAGTGTAGAAGCTTTCGGCAAGTTTAAAAGGGAACGTCAAAAAACTTGCTTTTAAATCTTGCTCAATATAAAACAGGTCATGCTATACTTTCGAGCTTGCACTGTCCCGTGTAGACGGGTATTGCGTTGTAGTTGAATTACTTTTCCGCTACCTTTAGCTGTAAAATCGTATATATTCAATAGGGCTGTTCACATTTCAAACCGCTCATCAAATCGATCATCAACTGATTTGACAAATGATTTGACCAACAGAATTTGTATGGATTTGATGGCGATTTGACGAGTGTGAACACTCATGAAATCGTTGGTCAAATCGTTTGATGAAAATCAAAATTTTTTGATTTTTCTGCTGATTTGACGAATGATTTGTCGAGTGTGAATTGTGTAGTACGATTTTATCAGTTCAAAAAAGTTTTCAACCTGAGCACATCGCGGCAAAAGAGGGAGCGGAAGAAAATAATAGCAAAATAATAATAAATAACTGTTGCAAATAATTTATAATAATTTATAAAATAATTTCATCTTCTTCCAATACGATTTTAATAACAAGTGGTATTAAAAATTTTCCGTCATCGCGATGTGCTTACTTCGGTGTTCAAGATAAAATGAAATTTGACGAAAAATTTGATGAGTCTGAACACTTCTGTGGTCAAACGATTTGACAAATGATTTGATGAGCGGTTTGAAATGTGAACAGCCCTAATAATGTTGGATATACTTGAACATTGTAGGTCCCGGTTTATACTCGTCAAGACTTGACGGTCAAGTTTTGCATATTCCCTTTTAAACTTGACGATTCAATTTACATTCGTCAAGAGTTGACGGTCAATTGTTTCTTTCACTCCTCCCCTTTCCTTCTCAAGTTTGTACTGATGACGCCGAAATAAAATTGAAAATAGCGGGACAACGAACGAACACAAAACGAATTGCCCAAGAATTGACGGTACGGTCAATTTTTTTCTTTCCCTTTTGTTACGATTCCCGCTCCACAGAACGCAAGACTTGACCGTCAAGTCTTGACGAGTATAAACCGGGACTAGAAGGGGGCTAGGTACTGTCTCGTGTAACCCTTACAGTCAAACCTAAATCAGCGCGTTAGCGTTTTTTATCTGTCAAAAATTTCTCATGCCCATACGATTTATATGTAGCAAACCATAATAACGCGGCGGCAACGCTGAGCGGTTGGAAAATCCAATTTTGACAGAGCGTTAAGAAGTGAAGTTGCACACATCAAAAGCAAAAGTGAAAGCAAAGTAATTTTAAAGTGACAATAATTGTTTATTTTTTACTCTTTTTCGAACGTTTATTGAATTTGCAATATGGAGGTAAGAATTTTGTTGATAATTATAGTTTGAGTATAGTTTTAATGCTTGTGAAAATTATAGCTCCTAATAGAATTAGTGCAAAGAAACCCATGTCTTTATATTAAGAAGGAACCTAAATACAAAGATGTTAAATTTAAAGAAAAAATTTGGGAAGAAATTGGCAAAGAATTAAATCTGCCGGGTAGCATAACAATTCGCTTAATATACTATAAAATTTCTAATTGCAAAATATTACTTTTATCTAAAGATTGACATTTGCTTGCCGCCTACCGCTTTTATTTAGGTATGGTACTTACGCGTTAACGTAAAGCGGCTATCAACGCTCCGCTCAACGCGCTGATTTAGGTTTGACTGTTATGTTATATAAAGTGATGGCAGCTCTTAAAAACTACCCGTTAACATCACTCATGTAAGCAAATGTCATGGCCAAAATAGAGTGTCAAAAGATTTCATTATTTTTTCGGGCAACATGTTTTAATTGTGGCTTACGTTCTGACAAAATTTTTAACGCAATTTTGTATTGTTAAAATAATTTTCTATCAATGCTGTGCTAACAAAATAATTGAAATATTAAATTTCCACTTATTATAAGGTGAGTGTAAATAGTCTACGTGTCGTCAGGCCACAGGCCAGCCAGTCAAACCACAAAAAATGTGAGATTTCGATTGAAAAATCAATTTACTGACATGGTCTAAATATGCATGTGTAGCGGTGTTTTTAAAATAATATATAATAGAGACAATTATAAAATGTTCTAATGTTTGCAATGAAATATTATATTGATTTGTTGGCAAGGTAGCGTAGCATTTGTCAACTAGAGCGTGCATTTTTGGTTGCTTAAATGTGGCAATACACCGCCTTCGACTGGTCGAAGATAGGAAGACGCTCTATTTTCATTATTAAAATAATGTGGCGACAATGTGGCTTCCCCTTAGCATATCTACGATGGGAAAACATTTTTTGTTTACTCAGTTTATACGGAGTATGTCTAGGTTTCTACGCATATGTGGGAGCGTTTCATTGGTGCATCTATATCGCCTGATAGACATCACCCTGTTATTATTTTTGTTGTTAATTAAATATAGAGCATTGTTTTGTTTGATAACTGCTTCTTTTTTTCATTGTCGAAAAGCAGTTACTCAGCAGTTTTAAGTTCAGTATCAATTTGTAATTAATAAATAAACATACGTTTAATTTTTTTTTTCGAAAAAGTAGGTTCCATGAGTGGTTAGTTTGTTGTTTAAGCTGTGATTTGAACTTTTTCTTGCCCTCTTTCCTCATTAATTTTATGCATTTATGTCCACTTTATGTTATATAAAAATTTCAGCTATGCTTCAAGTTATCATAAACTAAAGAAATTGCATTTAATCTTGCCTATTAATATATATAAAAAATAATTGCTTTTGTTTGTTTTTGTAATATTTGCAGTTGCACTTCACAGCGTACTAACTTCTGCAGCGTAAAATTCAACGTTAACCTACTAAATAACATGTCACAAAATCTTAAAAAGGACACTTCACAATCAGTACGTAGTCGCAATAAACATAACAATGCCACCGATAGCACGAAAAAGACAATAACAAATAAGAAGTCAAACGGTGGTATTGTTGCTGCTACCAACCATTTAACACCACCAGCCCAAACGGCCGTTGTACCAACAGCATTGGCCCGTAAGAAATCTCAAAGCAAAATTATCAAAGAAAAAGAGCGTGCCGAACGGGAAACCCTAGTTCTTTGGCGGCGTCCGATACAAACTATTTTGTATTGTTCATTTGAAATCGTGGCATTAATACAAACCTACAGCAAAAAGTAAGTTAAATATGGGCTTGAAATAGCTCGGCTAAAAAAAATCAAACTACTGACTAGAGCCTTGTATAAGTTCGTAAAATACTATTACTTTTACAAATACTATCACTAGAAAAATGTCATAACAATTTCAAAGGATCAATATTAATGCGTTGTTTAAACTGCAATGCTTATATTCAAAGAATTAATTTTTTGTTAACTAATTAATTAGTTTTGTTTATTTACCGTTTCCTCTGCTTTATTGAATGAAATAATAATAGCTGTTTTCCATGAATAACACTAGCCAGCTTTAAAATACTGTAGTAACTTTAATAGATAAGTGTAGAGATTTTTCAATATTTTAAAATTTATTTTTATTGTTATTTTATTATTTTTGTTGTGTTAAATATGTTAATGTATTAGTTTTTACATTATTGCTTTGTTTCGATTTTAATTCCGATTATTTATTAAGCATGGATGGAATAGTATTCAAAAATATCGCATGGACATAATAGTTATAGATAAAATAGTTAAGGAAGCACACTGCAAAAGATTGCAACATATTAGCCATGCTATATTTCTGAATGAGAACATCGGTAAACCTATTTCTGCTGAACAAAGTAGAGACCAACACTTCTGAGTTTCTTCTTATTTGCCTTAAAAAGTAAAAAAAGAATTGCCTTAAAAAAAGGATCGAAAATTTCACAAAAATTCTTTCGTCTTAAAATGTCAAAGTCAACTGAATAATTTGTAAAATAAGAATTGCCTTAAAAAAGGATCGAAAATTTCACAAAAATTCTTTCGTCTTAAAATGTCAATGTCAATGAACTGAATAATTTTACCAAATATGCGATTTGATTTCTAGAAATTTGGATCACCGATCCATTTCAACTGTAAAATTCCGTTGAAATTTTGGAATACTTAAAATTTTATAAAGTAACTTAGACAAAACCTTCTGAGGAAATTGTCTTTTCATTGCTTTTCGTTTAATTGAGACCTTAAAGGAGGTTTTCTTGTTTGGAGACACTATTAGTTTTTCAGGTATATTTTTGTTTAAGAAAAAGAAAGTTTGATGCAATACTTTACATAGTATGCTTTATATTTAGAAAAAAAAAACCAAAAATCATCGATAATAAGGAATAATATTAGTAGATTGGGCGTGACAAAGTATTTTTTGTCATAAAATGTTGTTAGAAAAATTTTTCTACATACGTGAAAGGTCTAGCTCTTATAGTTTTTGTACTTGTGGCTCAAAAACGTATAATACCCCATATAAAATTTCAGTACAAATAAAAAAACTCAGACGTGCTGGACTATAACTTTGTTCAGTAAAAATGGTCTTCACAACGTCCTCATTTAGAAATATACCATGGTTACTATGTTGCATTCAAAAAGTCTTAAATTATTGGATACTGTAGTTAGAGCGGGGTGAGAGGTATAACAAATTGGTTTCCATTTTCATCTTTAAAAGGTTGTGGAATAGTCTCCCTGCGAGCGTGTTTCCCGGCAGGTTTGAGCTGTGTAAATTTAAAACAAATCTTCACCGACACTACTCCATCTATCCACTCTCCAACTATCACCCATCTTCCGAATCAACACAATGCTTACACATTTATAGGGGGCATCCCCTGAGCATTGGTTCAGTATAAAAAAAAAAGAATTTTCACCTTATTAATTGATCGATAAGAGGCTTAATCAAATATGTCAAAAAAGTTAATGCGCAGATCTTCGAATTTGTTTCGAATGCACAAAAAAGTTATTTTAAATTGCAAAAATACGTACACTTTAAAAGATATATTAAATTCTTGTAAACAAAAATTTTAATAATTTTTTTAATAAACATTTTTTAAATTGTTTTTAAATTGAAATAAATGCTAAAAAAATATTTCTTAACAGGCATGCTACACAGGCCAGTATACTGGCTCTGTAGTTCGAAAAACTCAATACATTCATACTATTTTACAAATACACTCACACTGGATTCACTTTCATGCCACTTTCATTGCTACTGGCAACGAAATTTCAGAGCCAGTGGATTTTGACAGCAGCGGCCAGTGTATGTCAAAAAGGGTGATATCAGTGTTTTTTTTTAATTACTTTTGGTGGGTTTTTTCGGGTTTTCGTCGATTTCGTACAGGAAGCAACACTGATAGCTTGTTTACAATTAAAACCAAACAAAACAACAAGTAAAGCACAAGTAAACTGCAACAGCAGCAAGAACCTTCGCATTCTATGAAATTTTTTAATTAACTTTCACGTGCATGTGTAGCACCTCTTGCTACTCTCATGGAAGTTCGAAATTTTTCAAATCATTCGAACAGTACTAACAGGCCTTTTTATTATTTTTTAAAGTGCAAGAAACTATTAAGAGAGAGAGAGAGAGATGTTTAATAGCATTCATATGTTGTACAGTTTGTTATTTCTTATGAAAATAATACGTGAAACAAATTTCAAGACCTCTACTTTTATGTGGCAAGCTATTACATTTTTAATGTCTGAGATGTGTGGTAGGTGCATTGCGTCATTGAAAAATTCCACTCTTTTTTTGTACAATGGTTACTTTTTATAAAGTTTACCTTTGTGCTGATTTGAAGGTTATAGCTTTTATACGAACTAAATTCTTACTTTTAAAATGAATGCTTTTTATGTGAGGTACCAGTCCCCGTAGTCCAATTAATAAATTTTTTTCCATAATATTTTCGTAATTTCATATGTATGCAAAATTTCAACTCAATCAGATAATAGCTAAAGAGTGAAAATTCAATAACAAAATTCCATAGTGACAAATGTGAAACTGAATAAAATATTTTAAAAATAGGTTCCCTTTCATATTGTTTTGATATATTTTTTGCAGATTATTAAAACAACGTGCTCTTCTGGCTACATTACTAGTGTTAGGAATATTTTTAAGCATTATCTACAATATACCCGGTCCACATCAAGCTATTATCGCAATTGTGCGCAATAATACATGGTTCTTTGTCTATTGGATTGGTTTGGGTGTGTTATCGTCCGTTGGACTGGGCACAGGGCTGCATACGTTTTTATTATACTTGGGTCCGCACATAGCGAGTGTAACTCTAGCTGCATACGAATGTAATTCACTGAAGTTTCCAAAGCCGCCATATCCTGATGAGTGAGTTGACGCAACTTCTAATAGTTAAACTTTTAATTTATTTAGTAATCTTCTAACTAATTTTTTTTTTTTTAGTATTATTTGTCCTGAAGAGCCTTATGTCAAGAGAACACCTGATCTTTGGGCCATTATGAGTAAAGTTCGTTTGGAAGCATTTTTATGGGGCGCTGGCACCGCCTTGGGTGAGCTTCCGCCATATTTTATGGCTAAAGCTGCGCGTTTATCCGGCTATGATCCTGAAGATGCTGAAGATTTGGCTGCATTCGAGGAGCTAAAGGCAAAACGACATCAAAAAAATCTAAGCTTCATGGATAAAGGCAAGCTGTTTATGGAACGTGTTGTTGAGCGCATTGGGTTCTTTGGCATATTGGCGTGTGCCAGTGTAAGAAGCTGTTTCTGCTATAGCTTCCTAAAGAGTTAACATTTTAAATTTACAGATTCCGAATCCTTTGTTCGATTTGGCCGGCATTACTTGTGGACATTTTCTGGTGCCATTCTGGACATTTTTTGGTGCCACTCTTATAGGCAAAGCTATTATTAAGATGCACATACAAAAAGTATTCGTGATAATTGCATTCAATGAGACCTTAATCGAGCGAGCACTCGATATGCTGGCAATTATTCCCGTCTTTGGCAGTAAGCTGCAGGAGCCATTTAAGGGATTTCTTAACAACCAAAAACAACGCTTACATCGCCAAAAAAATACCGCACCGACTGAATCAGGCAACATGCTATCAAAAATATTTGAAATATTTGTGATTGGTATGATTTGCTACTTTGTGGTTTCTATTTTCAATTCATTGGCGCAGAGTTATCACAAGCGAATACATAAAAAGACAACTACAACAATAATCACAGCAACATCTGTAAAGAAATCAAAGAAACTTGTAGCTAAAGATTAAAATATATATTATTTAAGATTTCTCCTTTGCATCGTATTTTCTACTGTGGATATTTTATGTTGTGTTTAGTTATAGTTATTCTAATTTATGAAAAAGATGAATGAAGCAATTAGTAAATTTTTATAGAAAACTTTTTTATTTATTTTTATTTTGCATACGAAATCGTAATTATTATTTTTATAATTACTTAAAATATTTAGGTTTCAAAAAAGCATTATGAAAGCTAAGCAAAACTCGAAACTGTGAAATGAAGCCTAATCCAGCCAAAGCAATTTTTTTTTAAGCCAACCCAAGCCAGAATAACAAAGAAAGAACGCTCACTAACAATTTTTTTAAAAGCTAGTAAAAATTTATATAACTATAAGTCGCTCCAACTTAAATTTCAAAAATATTCAAGAAATGTGCAAAAATAAATGTAGTTGCAACTTGAACAAACTTTTGTTTAAAATTTTCCATTTTCAACCTCTTGTTAAGAGTTTGACTTTTTTAAGGAGATTATTTTTGAAATATGTGATTTAATATTTCTAGTAAGCGGCGAGAAAAAATAAGCAAAATGATTATGTAATATGCCATATATTGTTTCTTCTTACGGAAAAAATACTGAATTGTAACCATAGAATGTCTACGTAAAAGATATTTCGCGCAATATTTATGTCTAGAGATTCATTTTGAACAAAATAACGATTAATTTTTATTTTCAGATCAATGATCATTCATAAAAAGTTTTTTTTTAGACTGAACCAACGCTCGGGGGATGCCCCATATAAATGTGTAAGCATTGTGTTGATTCGGAAGATGGGTGACAGTTAGTTGGAGGAAATACTTTTATCCTCTATCATATATATCGCACGACGTTGAATTCGATCCAGAAGCTCCAAATAAGATCTTGAAGTCCCTGCCCAAATGTGCGAATAGTACTCCATTTTTGGCCTGATATATGAGTTGTAGATCATGCGAAGATCTGCTGAAGTGGAATATTTTTTGCACCGTTTCAAAAAACCTAGCCACTTGCCCGCTTCTTTCGACACATAGAAAATATGATCATTCCAACGAAAATCAGATTAGATCGATATGCCCAGAATGTCAAGAGCAGCTGATTTCACAAGATCCTCGCCATTCATAATGAGGGGAAGCAAAGGGGCAATCCACCCGATTGTGGGTTACCAGACAGCACTCAGTCTTGCTTGCATTGAACTCTACTCTATTAGCAAAACCGCACTCGGAAATTTTTTGTAGATCATAAGGAGTCTCATTCATATTTTGCCACTTTCTCTCAATCTCCATAGAGCTTCGACGTTTTTTGAATGAATATGAATGACAAATGCTGCAGTCGTCTGTAAAAGAATGGATTGGGTTATGAGTCAAGGACAGAAGGTCGTTGATATAAAACAGAAACAGGGTTGGCGATAGAACTGAACCCTGTGATTGTCCTGCGTTGATGTCGTGCTCCCCGGACGAAATACCGTCAACTACGATACGTCAATTTTTTTAGATATATTGGGATCCATGGCAAAGAAATACAGTATAATTCGCTTTAGAGAGTATGTATTTTAACAGCACAAAATCAAAGTGTAAATATTGATAATTAAAATGTTATTATTATTTTAAATAAAATATACAATATGGGTATAAAAAATTTTGTTTTTCTTAGAATAAACTTTTTTTTATTCAAATTTAACGGTAAATATTAATATTTTATAGGGCTGCCATAAAGTGGTCTTTTATGTACATTTTATTCCCACAAAATACCTTACATTTTTTCAAATCTTCATATTAACTATTGTAAATATATTTTATGATAAACAATATCATTTTAATACATTTTCTGATTTTTTTTTTCAAAACTTATAAATTTAATTTTTTTCTTGCGAAAAATCTACCCTAAAATCAGAATGATAAGTTTGCAAGTGAATTGCTCCATTTAGATTTTAAATAATACTTTATTTAATTTAGATTGACTACACTTCAAGCTAATTTTAGATTTTTTTTTGTAGGCATGTAATGAACAATAATATTTCCTTTTTTACCTCAAAATAATGCACACATCTTGAAAAGTATGGAAGTTCTTCATACAACAAATGTTTACTACGAAATCGTTTCATATGAAAACAATATGTCCTTTTAAGGTAATTTAAAATTTTTTTTTTGTGTAAATAATGAAAAAAAATTCTGTTCTCTTGACACCAAAAACATTCGCATACTCATTTAATTATGAAAATTCTTAGAACAATGCAATTTTTGAAATAGTTGCATTGCCTTAGAATGAAAAAAAGCAATCCGAAATTAAAAGTTTTGGCTTTTGATGTAAATATTTCCGTTGTTTTTGAATATATTTCATTGATTTGAACTTTTTTCCCTAAAAACTTAATACAATTACTTGTCAAAAACTATTTCAATAGTACTGTTAGCGTAGCATTTATATTTTTAATTTTTTTTTTTTTTAAGTCAAAAATATTCAGTTTTTACTTAAAAAAATAGACCAAAAGTTCAAAGGTAGACTCAAAATCGCATTTTTGGCCACCTATTTTTTGTCACTTCATTCATTAACAAAAATGTCCTCTTTTTTTACATAAAAAATAATGAACTGTTTTTGTCATACAAAAACAAGGCTACCCCCTTTGATTATTTCGGCAAACTATGAATTAATACTATAAATTGTGAGAATGAGAACGTTCTCTTAATTTGCATATTTTTGTTTTACCCGCAATAACTCTATATATTAATCAATATAATATTAATAACTCTTATCAAACCTCTTTCGCCGTTCACACAATTATAAAAATACAGACATTAACATATAATCAATTTTCTTCACCTCGTTATCTAAACTTGTTTAAATATGCTCGATATAAAGCTGGATATATACAGAAAAAACCCGATTATTTTGTTAATCCAGTAAATTACTGTTTTTTAAATGTATCAAACCAAAATTGTTATGTGATAAAGTTTACTAAATCTTATTGTATAAATGATTTCGTTAACATTTTTCATTTTTGTAATTCTTATGTTCCATAATTTTTAAAAATTTTAATACCATTAATATGTAATTTTCATTAAAAAATTTTCATTAAATTGAATACAGAACTTGAACACATTTGAAAAAAAAAATAAAAATTTGAAAAAAATTATTGTTCAAATCACAACACTTAGCAAAAGGGGTTTACTAGGCTGTGTAGCAAGAACTGCTTTGAGCAACGAAGTAACATATGTGCGAAATTTGAGTAAAATCAGACCAGCCATTTAGATTTGTATAAAAATCAAATAAGAAACAGAAAATGAGTTTTACAGATATGGATAAGCAAATGTAAAAAAATACATTTTCAGTTATAACTTTTGATTGGTGAGAGATATTTGGATAATTGTTTCTCTTAAATTATTTTGAAAGCATGTTTATATTCTAAAATATATAAAAACAACATTATTTAGAAACTTAATTTTGCGAAAAAATTCAAACAGTTAATTATTTTTTATGTAAAAAAGAGGAAATTTTGTAATTGAATGAAGTGACAAAATATAGGTGGCCAAAAATGCGATTTTGAGTTTATATTATTTTTGCAAAAAAAAAACAACTTTTGGTCTATTTTTAAAGTAAAAACTGAATTTTTTGGACTTAAAAAAAAAATTAAAAATATAAATTAAAAGACTCACTCGAAGTCTACTGAAGAGGAAATGTAGCGATTTCCGAAACAGAGTGTCTAGTCAGCTAAGTGATTGACTCTATACAGAGTTGTTTATGTTGTTGCCTTCTTAAAATCCTACTTGATCTAAAGCTCACAATTAAATTCATGTAAGAAAAACCCTTGTTTGAAATGAATAATGTGAAATTTTTAAATTTTTTGTGCAAAATGTATGTACTTTGGCACAAAATTTCTAATGACACATTTAAGAACGCTATAATCGTAAGATTTGTATTAAAAAAAAGAAAATTATAAAAAATTTGATTTAGTGCTGGTTTTTGGGAAAATTTAATCATTTGTAAGCTTATTTAAGAAAAAATATATATATACATAGAGTAAGTGAAAAACAAATAAGAAGACATATTCTCAATCTAAATTAAATAAAGTATTATTTAAAATTTAAATGTTGCAAATCCATTAGATATTGAAAGAGCTATTCACTTACAAACTTAGCATTTAGAGTTTAGGGTAGATTTTTCAGATTCTTCGCAAAAAAAAATTTATAAGTTTTGAAAAAATGTTCAGAAAATGTATTTAAATGATATTGTTTATCATAAAATATATTTACAATAGTTAATATGAAGATTTTAAAAAAATTTAAGGTGTTTTGTGGGAATAAAATGTACACATAAAACCACTTTTATATGGCTGCCCTATAAAATATTAACATTTACCGTTACATTTGAATACAAAAAGTTTATTCTAAAAAAAACAAACTTTTTGATACCCATATTGTATACTTTATTTAAAATAATAATTACATTTTAATAATCAATATTTACAAAATTGTGCATTTTTTAAAAATTAATTTTTAATTAAAACTTTAAATTACAAAAAAAAAAACAAAAAAAAGTAACTCACTAAATTATATAAGGATTCACATACACTAGTATGGTAAAGAAACAGTTACGGAATAAATGCAATATGAGTAAAAATTTGTTAAAATCAACAACAAAAAAAAAAACGACAACAAAAAATGTTTTATAATATATACCAAACGATGTAAAATTTCAGTATTTTTTATTTGATGCCTAATTTGTGTACTTTCAATATGTAAAATTAAAGTTATTGCGAAAAAACGTAATTTTTGCCAATTTTCGAACGCCATTTTAAAAGCCTTAACCTTGAACTTAGCAGATATAAAAAAATGCGTCAACCTTCGAATTTTGTCTTCTATCACATATCCAAAGCTCATTAAAATCGGAGAGTGACACGTGGAGACCTTTCCTTGCAAGTATGTTGTTTAATCCACTGTGCAAAGTTTGCGGAATTATTTTATGGTTTTCTGTAGACAGACGGAGTCAAACGTATAATAAATACACGATGCATCGACCTCAGACTGTTTACATACGCTACAGTGAGCCCCCAACATTTAGAGCAAGACTTTTTAATAGGCATACGTATCAAGAAACGTGACTTTACTTTATTCTTTTATCGGCCATCCACAGTTGCATATTTGTTAATGTTATTACATGCACACACATATAAATGGATATAAATTCAAGTAATCAACCCCTTATTGTATCCATGCTGTCACAATAGTTGGGGTTGCAGACACACATTCCACTTGAATGAAAATATTCAGTCTACTTCAAAATGTATTTTCTACAACTACACACCCTTGTCTCATTAGTATGTGTCTGCAGTATTTGGTGCTTGCTCCTAACTACCATCAAACCCCAACTACCCATTCACGAAACAACAAAAAACATGCGTTAAGCACGAAATTTTCTCTGAAATATAGCCATGCAACAGGCACAAACTTCAGTTTGAAGTCATAGCTGAAAGAGAACGTAACATTACCGATTACCGCTATACAACCAACAGCCGCTGTCATGGCAGAACAAGTGAATAATAGTAGAAAATTGTATACGGAATAAAAATGTGTTTAAAAGAAACACTGCCAAAAAACTAAACTCAAAGTAATTAGCACAAAAAATAATTAAAGTGTTTTCAATATGGAAAGAAAAATAATGTTTGTATAACAGTTAAAACCAAATCCAACCAGGCATACGTGCATTAAAAGGCTCCAAGACAACTGCAAAATGGATTTCCAGAATCGCAACAATGGCGGAAATAGATTTGTCTGCCCCAGCGATAGACAGCTGGCATTGAGAGCAAAGTAAATAATCTAATTAACTGCGAAATTGAAATGATGTGTTTTCTATACTTAGGGCTTTTATTGATATGTGGCAATGAAAAACGTAATTTATCAAGGCATAAAAAGATCGTTATGTTTCTAATCATAAGCACAATGGCTAAATGTGAAAAATATAATTTAATGTCAACATCAGCAAACTATAAGGACATACATATGTTCATATGAAATGGGATATACGAGTATTTGACACAAAAAATTTAAGACAGCTTTTTTATTTAATTAAACTGGACATAGATGATGAATAACTGCTTGCTCCACAAAGCATCGAAATTGATTGGTTGGCATTTTTTTATGTTCAGGCGAATGATAAAAAACAAACGAAACACTCTATTAATGTTTTTTTGAGATTGTCAATAAGCTGGTTAAGAAGAGAAAAAACAAGTGGTAAACGTCTGCAGCTGCAAGGGTGGGACCTTACCGGTTTCGGCCGACTGCAAATGCAAGTGAATGTTAAGTTTATAACAGCAGGATATTGCAGGATTTTACAGAGTGACATAGCGTCTACACGGGACAGTGCAAGTTTGAAAAATTCAATACATTTAAAAATTTTAACTAACACACTCACGTTTGATTCACTGTCCATCTACTATCAGCGCTACTGTCCACGAAATTTCAGAGACGGTAGATTTTGGCACTTGCGGACAGGAAATGTCAAATAGAGGGATTAAAGTTTTTTTGTTTTTTTTTTTAAGATAAAAGAACCAAGGCACGCGCCTTATACAAACAAGGTTTGAACTTTATACTGAAAGGTAGTGACGTGAAGTATCGAATGAAAATATTTGAATTATTCGATAGTTCAAAATCATTCATTTATTCGATAATTTTTTTTATTAGATAGTTTTTTCATTTGCACTTCGTTTGCTTCCCTTCAACTGAATGAACGAATCGTGAGTACCGAAAATTTAACTGAAAAAGTACGTTTAACTGGTTGATTTGTTTTTAAGATTAAAATTTAATGAAACCGCACCAGTTAATAGCTACTTAGAGGTTTTTAAGTCGAATAAGTGAATACTTGAATTAATAGCACAAATTATGTGCTTTGTACTAGCTACAATTTTAATAATTCGAATGAGTAAATAATTAATGAATTCACGTATGAAGTGAATAATTAAATTCGATAGTTAAAATCGTACGATAGTTCTTCGTACTAGTTACTTTTTCCTTAACTCGAATGAATGAGTGAATTATTCGATAGTTTCGTGCACTATTTACTATTTTTTAAATACTATTTTTTAAATAGTAAATGAATGAACGAAATATTCGAACGAATTGTTCGATAGTTGAAATCATTCGATAGTAAACTATCGATAGTTGAAATCATTCGACAGTAAACTACCTGTCTATTACTTGTTAGTTTACTACCTGTAAACTAACTATTTTCTTCGTACTAGTTACTTTTTCCTTAACTCGAATGAATGAGTGAATTATTCGATAGTTTCGTGCACTATTTACTATTTTTTAAATACTATTTTTTAAATAGTAAATGAATGAACGAAATATTCGAACGAATTGTTCGATAGTTGAAATCATTCGATAGTAAACTATCGATAGTTGAAATCATTCGACAGTAAACTACCGATAGTTGAAATCATTCGATAGCAAACTATCGATAGTTGAAATCATTCGATAGCGCCCATCACTACTGCAAGTGAAAGGAATAGATTATTTAGAGGAATTGATTGGAACCATACGTGAATTATTGATTAGGCGAAACAACAATGAAAGACAATTTGAAATGCTGATTTTGTTGTGCTTTTGGGGATATATTTCGAATTTTTCGAACTCTAGAAACTTGTTTATGAGAGCAAACAAAAATTAAATTGAAGCCAAAAGAACGCAAATATTAAAGTAATTCAAATATTTTTGAAAATTTTGTATTTTTTTACTTCATAACTGTACACTAACATAATAGACTTCCGTTCAGTTTAAAGTTCGTAATCGATGACAAGGTTGCAAAATAAATCACGTGCTTTGAACTTATGTTTGCATTTATAAAAGGAAAACCGTAACAAAACAAGTTGCAAACATTATTGCCCCATTATCATAGTCAAAATAAAAGTCGACTCTAAATTAAGTATAAGCATTTTTGACAGTTTTTCAATATAATATGTTGTCAACAAGCTTGCACTAAATTTAGAGTCGACTTTTATTTTGACTGTGATAATGGGCCATTGTTTTGTATTTTGTTTTTAATCATAATAAAACAATATAATAATTAAAATATGCCATCATTAATTTTTCATTATTGTTTTATTGGTTATATTTTTACAAGAAAAGAATACATTTGGGTCTATTGCCATATTTAGCGGAGATGTGTGTCAGAGTAAATTGTTGTAGAATGACATTGTTGCGAGGAAAGTTTAATTATAATGTCTAATCATGCTTCTATTTCGAGAGGTGACCCAAGAAATTACTCTTTTTTCATTTAAAGAATTGCCAATCAAACAATCATGTTAGTTGTAAACAATCATTATACAAGAATTTTCGAAATATCGAATATGAATTACACAAAAAAACAGTCAAAATGTAGCAGGACATTTCTAATTCTAAAATTCTAATTAAAAATTCTAATTGAATTTTTAACTTAGATTTCTCTAAGCCGTCAGATCCCCAGCAAATAAGAAAAAATTCTCTAATAGCCCAATCAGAATAAGCATAGCCAACACGCAGCCAACAGAAAAAATGTCAACATAGAAGTTGGTTGCCTTGCAACCTTATGAAATGAACATAATGAAAATAACCAACACGTAGCGAATGCAGCCGACACAAAAATGTTGACGAACTTTTAACTTTTGCCGCAGCCAACGGTAGCGAAATGTCAAAATACATATGTAGTTGAAATTAGAAAACTTAAAATTGACTAAAACATATTAGTCTAAATTAGTAAAAAAGCAAAGAAATTATTATATGCAAAAGGCTGTATCTATTAATTTTGTAAAAAATAACAAAATATTGTAAGCATAAAGCTCTATCTGCGTTATCAACACACATTCTATTCTGTGCACAACATTTCGTTGGCTACGTTTTCGACAGCTCGCTACGTGTGGGCTATGCCTATTCTATTTGGGCTATAACATTTGAGAAATTGTTAATTCTCAAGTTGAGATTCAACATTCCTTATCATTTGAGAATAAAAACGCTATTCTTAAACTTGATGTGGACAACAACACTTTTTTGGACTTTTAAAAATATAAGTCTGGCAACAACAGTAATGAAATGTTTTATTTGCATATGTATTGTGCTTGGGCTCTTTTGGTCAATTTGATTTTTTAAAATATTCATTAAATTAAAAACTTTAATAATATTTAATTTTCCCGACGTTTCGAAGGTTACTTTCCTTCTTCTTCAGGGGATTATATATTTTATTAAACACTGTAAATACAAGAATACATATTATATTTTCAATTTTTCTAACAATTAAATATTTAACAAGAAACTCACATTTAATTTAGCATTATTTTAGTAATATGACACATAACAAAGCGAACTAAATTTAAACATTTGGCACAAACAATTAAACTGAACTATTAGGAGGGTTACTAAGCAATAAAATAAACATATATTACAGCTGATTTTGTTCTAAAAGAACCATGTAGCTGGAACAGATGTTGTCTTTGTCTTCTTGATGGTTCATTGTTTTTGTTGTTTGTTTTAAGGAAGTTTAAAGAAATGTTTTATTGTTTGCGAAAAATTGTGAAGTAGAATACTGAAAGTAGTGAAAAATATATTAAGCAAAAACATAAAAAGATAACCGCGCCATTTTTTTCAAATTGCATTAAGTTAAAATGCAAAGAAAAAAATAAAAAGTGAAGTGAAGCAGATAATAAATCTGTTAACGGAGCGTAAGTTGGTAGGTCTTGCACATGCGGAGCACCATAGCGCAGAGGAAACCTTGACGGCTAGTCCATCTACTTAGAATGAAAATGATTTAAGTGTTGCCAAAAGTGATGATTATTTCGTTGTAGAATTAGAACTTACATTAAAAACGATCAAATCAGGAGAGTTAAAGAAAGAGCTAGCAGTGTAGGCTGTGCAGTTTAATATATAAACTGCGACAACGAATAATTTACTAGCAATAAATTAATATAAGAAAATGAACGGTTTACCTTTAAAAAGCTTTTTAACCCCTTGTGACCATACATTAATTCAAGCGAATACAAAAATTTCTTGGAGGTGAAATTCTCTATATAATGGTTGTCTGAGCACATAAAAAAATTTTGTATTAATATCCTTAACGGAAGTCCTCAAAGGACTTTGGTTACAATTGTTTACAAACGAACTAAAGGGTTAAATTAAACGAAAAAATTAACGAATCGAAATCAAGAAATTTTGTATTACTCCGGTTTCTTAACGTTTTATAAAGTCAAATATATTTACTTACCTTAATTAGCTTAAAAAAAATCAAAAAAACAAAGTAAAACTAATAGCACATTCTTTTCTAGAAAAAATTCTGCTTTTTTTCTGATCTCTTCAATAGTTTTGCATTTTTTCCGTTCTTTTCTAAAAAAAAATGTTGACCTCAAAATAAATCGTGTTCTTTTCTCGAAAATTCTGACCGCAAAAGTATAACAAATGCAGAATTTTCTGACCTGTAAAATTCGGCGGTTCTGCATTCTGCTCTCTAGTAATACCAACATAAAAACAAAAAAAAATAATTTTGACAGTAATATTATATGCTGTGACAATTGTGAGAAGCAAAATGTACCAATTTTGAAAAAATGTTAAATTTAATTCAAAACAATTTTGATTAAAGTGGTTACTTTTCGTAAAACTCAACAGCTCGATGAGTATTTGTAAAAATTCCATGCAGTCGGCCCTATACATTACCTCAATCGTAAATACATCGGAATTCAAAACAACAGTGCAGCCAATCAATTGAAAAAAATATTGCATTTTTTCCGTTCTTTTCTCAGCTCAAAAGAAGTCAACATTCTGTAAATTCAGGTCAGAATCTAAAAAATTCTGCATTCTGTGAGGTCAGAATTATTTTTCAGAAAAGAATGCGCTATAAGCTTCTTACACCAAAATTAATAGACGATCAGCTGTTTCTCACAAATAGTGGAAAAAGGAAAGCCATATACATCACTGCAGCCACAAATCGTTAAAATTTAACAAGCCGTTACGTTACAATCGACTTTGAAATATGATGTACACAATTGTGTACAAAATCTCACAAAGGGTTAAATTTGATTGTAAAGGCTGCTTCCGACTTTCTGAGAAAGCATACAACTTCTCGTACGATCTGCCAAATAACGAAAATTCGATAGTATGAACACAATTTTATTTGTTATATGACTTCTCTAACAACAAAGCATACGTTTTTGTTGGCATTAGAATTGTTTCTATTTCTATCAGAAAAGTCAGATAAGATTTTTTTTTTTAATTTCGAAGACTGCCCCACAAAGCTCTTGTGTTTTATTTTTATTTTAAATGCTTAACCATGATTGTTTAAACCATTATTAGGATTAAAATTAGTAATTTTCTTTTACCAGTATCCATTTTAAGTTTTGTTTGTCAATTTTCTCTGATAGAAAATCTTATAGTGCTAGCACATTTATCAGAAAATGCTATGGCCTGCCAGATGATTTGAGAACTCTGACGAAAAAAGCATACAAAAACTTATATGATTTCACTGATAGTCTGAAACAGTTTTAACAAAATTATTTTTTTTTTTTTTTGTATTTTACAAAATAATAAAAAGCAACAAATATAAAAAGCTTTTATATAAATATAAGAAGATGAACTATTTACCTTTAAGCACCCTTTTAATTGTGATTGAAACAAAATTAATTTATTTAAATGTTTAAATTAATCAGAATAGGGAATTTTATTTTCATTAATTAAATTTACTAATCTTTATATATAAAATACAAAAATATAACACTATTTTTGATTTTCTGATTTTATATAAATCATTATTTTTCCATAAAGCAATTTCATATACATGTTCCATTTGATACCAATTGGAGAAATTCCTTTGACATCAAGTTGATAATTACAAATTTCTCAACTTGATAACTAAGAAAATCACCATCAGCCCAATTCTGAATGATTTTTCCGGGGAATCGGAAAAGGGAATTTTAAATTTTAAGATAGCAGCTTTATCCGCTCACAATTTTTTTTACACTCATGGCTTTTGAAGGTTGATGAACAAATTGACATAAAAATAAGTTTGTAACGGTATATATCGTTAGAGAATTTTAAATTTTACCTTATTGCATCGTTACTTTTTCAGAGTTTTGTGAAGTTTGCAAAATGAGTTCAACAAAACTAAATTATCGCGAATTAATTGTGCGCAAAAAAAATATTCCAAACTTGTCTCACAAAGGCAAGTGTGTTTCGTGAACACGCCACATTTTTGATTGAGAAATTTACTGGAGTGTGTCTTCAAGTAATTCACTAAATATATTTTTTTTAATTAATTGGTATATAAACTCTCAAATGTTGCATCACAATTTCAAAGCTGTCCAATTTTTCAATATATACAACTGCACAACTACCCAAGACCTCAAGTTTAAAGCTGTAGTAGAATTGCAGATTTGCAGAGTTTTGACCTACATATGAGTATTTTGTTTTTGTAAAGTTTAAATGTTGCAAAACTTTAATGAACAATGAACTATGGCAGACAAATTGAAAGTGGAAGAAAAAAGGATTTACGTCAGAGCAAAAATAAATATCAACAAAATAGCATTAACACTGCGCAATGTCAAATATGTTGGCTGCTCATTCATTGAAAGCATGCTAGATGTCTTCCGGAAGAAATTTGCATTTTAACTATTTGGTATTCACTACTGTGTGGGTTCGTTTATTCAATGCGTATAAATGCAAACAATTTGTGAAGGCCATCATTGGTACGTTCTTATCTTTCTGTTTTTTCTTTTTTTTCCTAGTTACGAGTACTATTCATGTTAAGTTCATGACTTTTGTGTATAATTGATATTTATATGAAGTTTTAAGGTTAGAATAAAAATTTCAAATTCCTCATTATGGAGCAGCGTTGTTCCGTTTGAGGTTTTCGAACTTTACAAGGATGTTTTATTTTTTATTTCAGAGTATTTCTTGATTTATTTTTTTTTATTCTTCAATATACATAATAAGTAAAAAAAAAAAGAAAAACAATGGATCATTACCATCATTTTCATCTAGTGTTTGCACCAGCTTCGAATCGCAAAAGTGAACAATTTTAAGGTGGCAACCCTATTCTTGAATAAATTTTGGAATTCATAAATTCTGACAATGGATTTTGCATCAGCGATCCATTTTTAACCTAGTGTTTGCCCCAGCTTTGAAATCGCAAAAATACAAATTTTAATATGAAAACCCTAGTGTTATTATTTAATACTTACCCCAGACATTTTTCGTTCATCTTATTTATTGTTTTTAAAATATTTTTTTTTGCTGTTATATTGGTATTTAAAAGTTACATTTAAATTTTGTTAATAAATTTTTTACAACAACACTCTTTAAAGTTTTAACGCACAAAGGGAGTTCATCTGTTTTAGGCAAGACTATGCATGCAAGGATCATGCTTTAGCACAAATACAGCATGCATATTTTCAACGAATTTGAATAACTTTTGTTTTTCTTATGGCAATGCATGCCTTGTCCACATTTTCACTGGCATACAGCATGTATGTTTCCTGTATGCATACTAATCTGGACATACTGAGATACTGTATAAATATCTGTATAAAGAAGTACAGTATAAAAAATACTGTATAAAGCATAATTGTAACAGTTCATGAAACTAACAAGAATATAAAATTTGAAAGAAAGCTATTCAAATGTTTGCCACTACTACCTAATCTTTATATGGCCATTCTTCTAAAAGTTTATATATCTCTTTCTCTTCTCATTTTCAATATATTGTAGATTAAAAACGGGCTGGAGCAGTACCAAGGTAAATGAACCTTTAAGACCTGAGGAACAGGCGGCTATCATATCGGTAATACAACGCAATGAGGAAATTGAAGTAGCGGAACGTCAACGTGTTGGCCGTTTGGTCGAAAGAGTGGAGAAGATAAAACAACGAACGGCCAACGATCATGGTCCAAATTGTTGCCGTTTGTGTGGCGAGACCTTTGGATTGCTGCGTCCAACACGCATGCTCTGTGAGGACTGTAAACGAACTGTTTGCGCCAAATGCAGTGTCGACATCAATATCCGTTATCATACCACAACGAAAGTCAAGGAAATATGGTTGTGCCGCGTTTGTTCGGAGATACGTGAGATGTGGAAAAAATCTGGTGCATGGTTTTTCAAAGGTCTTCCAAATTACGATATACCCAGCAGCACAAGCTCAACACCGACCCACACATGTGGAACAATAGCCAACGAAGCTATAATAGAACGCACTGCACAAAGTTGCACAACGACGCCTACGAGAAATGTGCGCGTCAAAAAACTAACCATACGCGTAAATGATACCAGCAGCTCCTCAGAGGATGATCAAAATTCGATCGAAGCTAAAACAGATTTGGTTGCAGCCAATGACAAACAAGGGAATACGCTACAACGTGAGGATAGTTTGCGCATGCGTGCTTTTGGCTCGTTTCGCAGTTTTATCGAAGGCAATGGCGGAGGAGAGCGAAAACTTTCGAATGCGTTCTTCTTCAATCGGCAGATATCAAAATATGACAATAGTCAGCAGGATTTGGATACCATATCGACTGCCTCAACTGTTGCTACAACAACATCAGGAACACGGCGCGAAAGCAACTACGCACGACGTGGCTCAGTGTCTTCTTCCTGGTCTATAAGCGATAGTTCTTCGGGCAATTCAGGAAATTTGCTATGTGGCAATGCGCATAATTGTCGCGATCCCTTATTGGGTTGGCTGGAGGTTGCTATCAGCTATCGTGAAAATTTCCACACACTTGATTGCACTGTAGTCAGAGCACGTGACTTGCCACACATGGATGCTGCTGGACTGACTGATCCATTTTGTAAGTTGAATATTATAACACCGGATGGTCATACCAAGTATACACGTTGGCTACGTACCAAGACGGTGCACAAGACGCGAAATCCAGAGTTCAATGAAGTAGTTCAATTTGTCGGTGTGGAACCCGAAGAATTAGGGAACTCATTGCTGTATATTGTTATATTGGATGATGACAAGTATGGACATGATTTTCTAGGCTCTGCAAAAGTTTGTCTATCGACGGTAAATATTTTGAAATAGAGTTTGTTTTTAAAAAAAAACTTAATGCACTCTCCTTTTGCGCTTAAACTGCCTTTCGCAAAAAAAGCAAAATTAGTATTTGATAGAACCTAAAGTTGATTTTTAATCAGATCTTTATAATTAACATAAGAGGATATTATTTTGCATAATTATTAAACATATATCTATTTATTGTATATCCTTATCAGGTGCACAGCACAAATCAGTATCGTGTCTCGGTTCCGCTGGGCGTTGAGGATCAGTTTAGCAATGAAGCTGATTTAGCACAAATTTGGACACATGGAAAAATTTGTATATCTCTCTGTTATAATACAAAAAAACGAGCATTCGTTGTTATTGTTAAAGAGTGTAAAAACCTTATTCCAATGGATAATAATGGTAGCTCGGATCCCTTTGTGAAGCTGTTAGTATAATCTTAAAAGTGAAACAAATGCTATAGCAAGAAATTCTATTGGTGCCAACAAGTATTTTTTATTCTCGCAAATATTATAAGACTATTAAAAAGTGTTTCCATTAAAAAACATAAAATATAACTATCTATCATCTGTGAAAAATCATGGAATTGATTTTGGTCTTGTCAACCGAATTTATTTTCCACATTTTTTCAAGTGGTTAAAGCTTCTAACTATTGGTGCGGAAACCATTAAATATTAAAAATTTAGAAAACTTAAGAAAAAAGTATACAAAATGAATTCTTGTTTTATGGTGAAATTTTTTAAATATTTCTTATATTAACGTGTATTATTTTTACAGGCAAATTAAGCCCGATGCTCACAAGAATAAAAAATACAAAACTAGTGTTAAATGGCGTACACTAAATCCTGTATTTAACGAAGAATTTATATTTGAGGCAAGTCCACATGATCTCAATAAAGAGTCGCTGATCATAACGGTTTGGGACAAAGATATTGGCAAAAGCAATGATTTTCTTGGGAGCCTTATTGTTGGCCACAATAGCAAAGGAGAACGCCTGCAGCAGTGGCTTGATTGTATACGGCTACCGGATCAATTTCACGAGAAATGGCATTGTTTATGTGGAGAAAATCCAACGCATTAATGGATTCGATATCAGTACTGCGTGGTCTTTAACTAATTTAACTGATGATGAAGCTCAAAATTGATAAAAAGCTTTAGCTTATCGTCCAAAAAATAATTTTTTCAAATTTTTTTAAAAGCATAAATGAGTGATAACTCATAAACTATCTTAATAACGACTAATCAAAGTTAATGTTTTTTTGCCAAATATAGCATAAACTTTTGTCAAATGCATTTATTTCCAAATTTTTTAAGTGTCCTTATGGGAAATAATTACATATAAACAACATTTAAGCATAATCTTTGTTCTAAAAAAATAATTATGACTAAATGGTTTGAAATTTTTTTATTATATAATATTAATCATTTCTATTGAATACAAAACATTTTTCTTATATAACAAATAAATAGTTCCGACTTGTGAGCAGTTTGTGAGAACAATCTTCTTATGTCCTGAGTACTTATTTAATAAGTTACAGTTTTGTAGATCGACCTGATATATGAACTTATTAGCTAATCCCTGTATATAATTTTTTTAACTCCAACAGGCTCTTTTTTTTTGTGAACTCTATTAGAATGTGGAATTCGCTTCGTTTAAGAATCAAAAGTATCCTTAAGCTTTAAGCTTACTTTAAGCACAACTTCAAGCATGCAATTTTCCAACATTTCTCTTTCTTCTATATTCTACTTTCTTAATGTTATCTTCTTCTTTATTTTATAAAGTTTGTTAAAAAACTAATTTATACATAAGTCTGAATTTCAATTCATGTATAATTTGTTGTTAAAATGTGTTAACAGAGTTATTTTTTCAGGAACCGTGCCGGTTATACTTTTTATCAAAAAAGTCAGATAATAACAGTTATCATTTAAGTACTAGTTATTTTGTGCCTTTTATTTTTCGATCAAAAATATCAGGCAATTTGAATTTTTTTAAAGGCTGCTTGGCCGACAAAAAAAATTTTAATGCAATTTTTTTCGTCATATCAGCTCGCACATTTTGAGCTATAAAACTTCTTTAGTTTTAATAGTTTTTTATTCGGTCAAGCTGTCTTTGAAAAAATACAAATTGCCTGATATTTTCATCGAAAAAATAAAAGGCACAAAACAACTGTTGTTTTTTACCTACAAAATAGATGTTCGTTCCTTCGTTCGTTTGTGCGTTCGTAGAAAATAGAAATTAAAATGTTGTTCGTTCACAGAATTTTTTCTACGAACGCACGATATAATAAAAAAATAAAAATATAACCAAATAAATATAGCTATATTATTGTAGTTATTTTCGGTCCCTCAATTTTTTAAGTCAAATTAATTTATTTGTTGGTTACAACCAGAGCTATATTTGGTTATAATATTTGCATTTGTTCGTTCTATCGTTCTTTCGTTTTCTGCGTTTTTGACGCATAAGTTATTTCGACTGTTTTTTTTTTGTGTCAAATTATACTTCTATGCCAAGTTTAACAAAGTTTGTTTGTTGGGTTATTCAAATAATAATGGTGGTAGCCACTTTTTCCCACAGTTGGCAATACTTGTTGAACACATTTCAAAAGCAATTCTGACGTTCAGTACTTTGGTGTAAACAAATTGAACAAATTAATTCAATTCAATAAATAAATTACATTTATAATGACTACGAATGTGAGCATACGTTTGGGCGTTGATCGGGTCAATATGGGGCTGCTCGCCCAAAATCAGAGTAGTATACCACGTCTCTACACACCCGGTGAGGTTGTAACGACGCAGCAAGGTTTCATGAAGGGCCATGGTACTTACGTTGAAGATGAGCACATTAAGGCATCTGTAGCGGGCGTTATGGAGCAAGTAAACAAACTTATTTCTATTAAACCACTCAAGTCACGTTACGTTGGTGAAATCGGCGATGTTGTGGTTGCACGCATAACCGATGTGCAGCAAAAGCGTTGGAAGGTAGACACAAACTCGCGATTGGATTCGATGCTGCTGCTTTCGTCAGTCAATCTGCCAGGTGGTGAGCTGCGTCGACGTTCAGCTGAAGACGAACAAATGATGCGCAAGTACTTGCAGGAAGGAGATCTCATTTCCGCTGAAGTGCAAAACATTTATGACGAAGGCACTTTGTCGTTGTATACGCGCAGTTTGAAGTATGGCAAGTTGTCGCAGGGTGTGCTGGTCAAGGTTTTTCCATCGCTGGTCAAACGACGTAAAACTCATTTTCATAATCTGCCTTGCGGTGCTTCAATTATATTGGGCAACAATGGCTTTATTTGGATTTCACCGACAACAGGCAGCGAGGGAGAAGGTGGTGATGGTGGATTTACTCAGAATCTGACGGATGTCATACCGCGTGCCGATCGTGAAGTAATTGCGCGCTTACGCAATTGTATACTTGCGCTCGCCCATTGTAAGATGATGCTTTACGACACAAGCATTCTATATGCCTATGAAGAATCAATTAAATACGAAGTGCATGAGTTGCTCAATCAGGAGGCGATATTTGATATAGCTTTTTTGACGCAGCATAGGCTTCGCTTACAGGAGGAATAAGAGAACTAGATTTAAAATGTGCTCATTCAAATTAAATTAAAACTTTTAAAACAATCTCCGTTGTCTATTTTGAAGCCAAAGTGGAAGGAACTGCACACACAAATAAAGTTCACCCTATATATTCAAACCATGCGCCAATAACACTGTGACAGTCATACTGCACTTAGAAATGATCTAGTGTAGATCTGGTCGAATACAACACGAAACAGCGCATAAAAGCTCAACACCCTCAAAATTTTGAATTGCCGTTAATAAACCAGTTTTGCGTACATTCAAGCACTTTCTAACCATTAACTCAATCAGCTATTAACTGATTGAAAATTTGATGCCAGTTTCGGAAAGATAATCAGTCATAAATAATTTTTCACGCGGAATCGACAAAGGGAGTTTTCACTTTTAAGATAAAGCTCAAGAACATTTTGGAAATTTTTGATGCAAATTTGTTGATAAGCCGTTGATGAACAAATTTGCATTAAAAATTTCCAAAATATTCTTGAGCTTTATCTTAAAAATTAAAACTCCCTTTTTCGATTCCGCATGAAAAATTTTCATAATAGGGCTGAATATACAGACCTTTTAAACGATATCCAAAACTTTTTGGAATTTATATATGTTCTACATGTATTTATCAATTAAACGCAAGTATTTAAGTTTTAAGAAAAATTGAAGAAATTAAAATAAACATTTTTTGGTTAAGATCCTTCGTCAACTGCTGGTCGATTTTGAATAACCAACTCTCAATTTATTGGTAAAAAAACGTTATTTTCTAATATTAATACGATTGCTACACTTTTTGAAGAAACTGTTAAAAAAACATCGGCAAAGGTAAATAAGTTGGGAAAAGATATCAAAAACATAACATTTACTTGATAAATTCACGTAAAAACTATACAAATCGGACAAAGTATTATATATCGTTTGAAATATCTACATTTTACCAAAGTAAAACTATCAAAAAATCTTAAATTAGCTAGTAACTGGTTTAGTAACTGGGTAATAACTGCTTGACGATGCGCAAAACTGGTTTTTACAAAATTGTTAACATTCTTAGCAAAACAAACGAAAAACAATATTACGTGTGACACACAAGTTTTTTCAATTCTAAGGCATTTTGCACTACACTAGTTCGTGTCGCTATATTGTTTGCCTAGCAAGTTCGCTGAGCTATGACTTTTTAATTAGAACCAGCGGTTTCCTTGTAATCAATTTAGAGGCATAAACAGTTTTCTCGATTTATGGACATTTTACGTACTGTTCCTGGACTCCTCAAGCATAGTAAAGTTTTTATTCTAATTTTTTCAAACAAGAAAATTACATTTAAGTTTTCCGATTAGAAAAGTTGTAAGGTTTGAATCTGTAAGTGTGTAGTAATGCCCTTAACGAATGTAATTTTTTCTTTGTCTCAATGGTTGGCAACACTTAATAATGTAAAAGATTTTTTCTATTATGCTTTCTGTTCGTTTCTGTTGGTTTCTGTTCTCCTGTTCAATTTACGAAAATAAGTGTAGCTTTATTTTTAGCACAGATGACGATGATACGGAAGTGATGGATGGATGACCGGCAGTTGAAATCAAAGGAATGAACAAGATTTACGAGGAAAGCACTCCGTCACAAATCAAATCCATTTGATAACTCAGATGCAGAGTAAGTAATTGTATTTTGGATTTTATAACATTGATATAAGGTAATTTCAGGTTTCCAGACAAATTTCGAATGTCCAAGAAAGCCTTCCGGTACGTGTTATAGCAAATAAACATAAAGCTAAAAACACATCGTTCAACAGCCATTCCAATTATTTTAAAGCTTGCTACTGCTTTGAGAATCTTAGCAAAGGATGACATGCAAGTTAATGCTTGCAATGACCTTAGTCAACGGTAACGAAAATTTCCAATGTATGCGCAGCGTTACGTAATAAATGCATGCACTTTGGTGGAAGGACACATTTTGTAGACGATTAAGCGTCCGTTGATGTTGCTACTGCGGCTGATTTAGCGCATACGGACTTTAACGCGAATAGTACTGATATCGTATCAGCGAGATAGAAATCAAACAATGGATGCAATGGTGTATTTGAGGAGTGAGCCTGAATAAAAATGACCAACATCATCATCAAAATAGCTGCAAAGACGGTGGAAATTGAATTAACCTAAAATGATCTGAGTTTATTTACGGCAAACGAATCTGCATAAAGCAGTGCGTTGTAACTTTTCCCCTCCCCCCCATTAAAACAATAAAAATATAAGTTTGGAATAATTTTAATTATAAGCATTTATTTAATATTAAAATAAGTTTTTCACAGTGTTGTGTACATACATTATTTTGAATATTTTTGTTTCTTATTTTTTTCATTGCATGAATTAATAAAATTGTTAACATTCTTAGCAAACAAAAGCAATATGACAATTGACACACAAGTTTCTTCAATTCTAAGGCATTTTGCACCACACTAGTTCGTTAGGAAAGTTGTAAGGCTTGAACCTGTAAGTGTGTAGAGGCCCTAAACGACTGTAATTTCTTTATTTCAATGGTTGGCAACACTTAAAAATGTAAAAGAATTTTTCTATTATGCTGCTGTTGGTTTATGTTCTCCTGTTCAATTTACGAAAAATGTGTTTTGGCAGCACGTAATAATAATGTAAAAGATTTTTTCTGTTATGCTTTCTGTTGGTTTATGACCCCTTTTATATTGGTCAAGACTTGAAGTCAAGTTTCAGAGTTTGTTGGCAATTCGCCGCACATCGGAAGCGACGGAAGGGAAAAAGAAACTTGAAGCTGTACCGGCAATTTTTCGTGTTTTTTCGTGTTCCTTTTGCTATTTTCGCGTTGTTGACAGTGCTTTTTATTTTATTTTTCGCATATCAATGTGAGTTTGCTAGACTTCGGTTGCATTAAAATTTTTTTGCATTTAATATAATTTAATTTTGCATTAAATTTTTAAGCAAAAACGTTTTGTTAACTTCCATCGTGGTAAAAAAATAAAATTCAGTTTGCAAATTTCTATAAACTATAATTCATTTGCTTGCTACCTATCTCGTTTTATTTTTAGAAAACAAGGAAAGAAGACAAGAACTTGAATTCAAGTCTTGACCAATGTGAAAGCTTTCGTCAAGTTCAAAAGAGAACGTCAAAAAAACTTGACTTCAAGTCTTGATCAATGTAAAAGGGGTCTATGCTCTGTTCAATTTACGAAAAATGTGGGTTGGCAGAACGTAATGATAATGTAAAAGATTTTTTCCTGTTTTGCTGTTGGTTTATGTTCTCCTGTTCAATTCACGAAAAATGTGGACCATAATATAAACTAACTATTAATAAATAGTTGATCATGATGTGGACGAGTGTCGCTTTATTTTTTAGCACAGATGACGACGATGATACGGAAAGTGATGACCGGCAATTGGAAACAAAGAAATTAACAAGATTTACGAGGAAGGCACTCCGTCAGCAATCAAATCCATTTGATTACTCAGATGCAGAGTAAGTAATTGTATTTTGGATTTTATGACATTAATATAAGGTAATTTAAGGTTTCTAGGCAAATTTCGAATGTCCAAGAAAGCCTTCCGGTACGTGTTGGAGCAAATAAACATTAAACTAAAGACACATCGTTCAACAGCCATTCCACTTAATTTAAAGCTTGCAACTGCTTTGAGAATCTTAGCAGAGGATGACCTGCAACTTAATGCTTGCAATGACCTTAATTTAGGCTTGGCACAACCGACTGTAAGCAAGATTTTTAAGGATATCGTCGATATTTTGGAAGTTGAGATTTGTCCCAGATGGATAACGTTCAATATGAGCGATACAGAAAAAGCTGAAGCGAAATTGTATTTCTTTGAAAAAACTGGATTTCCTGGCGTTATTGGATGTGTTGATGGTATGCACATTAACATTGTTAAGCCAAAAAAGGACGATGAGCAGCATCTGTTTTTAAACAGACATGGCAGTTATAGCCTCAATGCGATGGTTGTAAGTAATTTTTTGAATATGTTTGGACTAAGCAAAAATTTAAAATGTCAAACTTTCGCATTAAGGTTTGCGATCATAAAATGTTCATTAGATATATAGATGCCAGACATCATGGATGTAATACAGATGCGCTTATATGGAATTCCAGCGAACTGAGAGAAATATTAAGGAAGAAATTTAGGGCAGGTGAAAGAAATACTTGGTTACTGGGTATGATTTCACTGAAAATTATGATTTGTTTGCTGAAATTCTGTTTTTAACAAGGTGATGTAAAATACCCGCTGGAACCTTTTTTAATAACACCGTTTATAGACGCCAAAGTAGCCAGTCCTGAAAGCTGTTTTAATAGCACGCACGAAAATGCCAGAAATATAATAAATAAAACTATTTTTGCTTTAAAAAATCGTTTTCGATGCCTAATGGGCACGTGTTTGCTGCACTATGATCCGTCAAAGGTAACGAAAATTTCCAATGTATGCGCAGCTTTACATAATATCTGCTTGCACTTTGACGGAACGACACATTTTGTAGACGATGAAGAGTCCGTTGATGTTGATACTGAGGCTGATTTAGCGCATAAGGACTTTAACGCTAACAGCACTGATGTAGCAGCGATTATTAGAAATCAAATAATGGATGCCATGGTGTATTTAAAGAGTGAGCCTGAATAAAAATGACCAACATCATCATCAAAATAGCGACAAAGGCTGTGGAAATTTAATTAACCCAAAATGATCTCAGAGTTTATTTACGGCACACGAATCTCTGCATATGGCAGTGTTTGCATAAGTGTTTAAAATAATAACAATTATTAGTTTGGAATAATTTTAATTGTATATGCATTTATTTAATATTAAAATCAGTTTCTCACAGTGTTGTGTACATACATTATTTTGAATATTTTTGTTTATTTTATTTTTCATTGTTTGAATTAATAAAAAAAATTGTTAACATTCGAAGACCACAAATACTTGAAGAAGATTTTCAAATTTAGATGAGAGCAAGAAGTAAACATTAGCGTAAGATAGTTGTTTATCAGTTGTAATTATATTTAAAAAAATACATCATTTTTTAAATAAACTAGGTTTTCTTTAAGCCCACACACCAATGTTCTATTGTTTAAATTACTTACAAAGCGAAAAATGGAATAAAATAATATTTTATACAAATAAAGTTAATACGAACATGCAGCAAAGGGGGAAAAACACAAAGATAAACAAACAAATAAATATTTTATAAAATTATGTTTTAATATCATACACAATAGTACAGAAAATAATTGCAGCACAGTTTTAAACATAATGCTAAGATAAGGTTTATTTGCAATGGAAAATAATACGAAAGCAAATATAAAAACAAAGTAGCCATACACAAGTTTAAGCACGGAGCATCCAAAAAAATTTAATTTTTAAATAACCAGAACACGAGTCAAAGCTTTTCAATTTTTCATTACTGTTAAATTTTCCAACATTTGTTTATATATTGTATAAAAATTGTTGCTTTTTTTAATATTGTTTGATGTTTTGTTGTTTAGATATTTTGCTATATATTTGTTTTGTCTTTAAGAACTAAAACTATTTAACAATTTGAAACAATTATTTATAATAGGGTAATAAAATTTAGAATGTAATAATAATATAATAATAGTAATAATTATATGCAGTTGCTTCGTTGCTCTGCAGTTGTAAATTTTTTAAGTTGAAGTTGTTTTTCTTCGCGCTCGCTCGCTATATTTATACAGCCTATATTTTAAATAGATTACAAAGCAATCAATCGTTTAAATCGCATAATTAAGATTATTGTTATTATGTTCGTTAACGCGTTTTTTAGTTACTTTTTTAGCTTTATTTCAAGTACCTAATTTTTTGTTAATTATGTGTAAATATAGTAGTTGTATGGTTTGTAACGGTTTAATAACTACTACCAGTGGCAGCGCCATATTGATTAGGATTATAAAACTGCGGAAGCTGCAATGAAAAAAAAAAACAAAAGACACATCGATATAAATCTTAAAAGAAAGGTTGCAAATCAGAGGTGGAAACTATTAGCTAACAACTCGTTATGCAAGATTAACCTATGTGTTTTATTAAGTAAGCTGTTTTATGACTTAATACAATACCCACATTGACTAAAGAGATTCTTCGATTAAAAATATTTTTCTTCCATTTAAAATTTACGACTTTTCAAATAAGAGAAAAGAAATAAAACTATCCATACTAAAAACGCCGTCACACAAAAAAAATTATTGGATCTGTGGATTGTGGATTAGATCAGATCGTGGTCACTTATCCGCATTCGGGGCTCGTTTAGCCCCAACATGCCAGGGTTAAATCATAACCTCAAATACGCTAAACAGTGCTAAAAAACCTAAATTATTGTGTTTATTGAGGTAGTAGCAAAGCCCTGACGTGATAAACGGGTTAAACGGATCATGGATTTGGATTCAGCCACCTAATATTGCAAATATGGTATGATCCCAAAAAAAAACTTGTTTGTGCCTGTGTAATTATTGCAACTTCAGAAGAGTGTAAAACAGAACAACCGATTTTTAAATAAAATATTTGTAACAACGTTGGAATAACGAGTTGGACTTCAGAAATTACCGAAATGGTGTTGAATACGACTACTTTCTCAGCAAATATTTTGAATTCCAGTGCTGCCAACATATCAGACCTTAGTTTTAGGGTAAACAATATTAAAAATACCCCAAAAACCAACAATTTTAACCTTTAAGTGGTGACGTGGAGTCTCACAGGCCTCTCCCGAGTCGCGATTTCCGAGAAACACATGAAGACTGCAAAGTTCCTTAAATATTAATTTTTGGATTCAAATTTTAAAATAAAAATACTAGTGCTTAAACGTTTATTTTTTTAATTATATTTCTATAAACCAACGTTTGTAGTTTTTTTAAAAGATTGATTGGTGCTTACTGAATAATCAAACAATGAAGTAAAGGAGCCTGTGAGACCCCACGTCACTGGTAGTGAAAAAAGTTCACGTCAGCACTTAAAGATTAATTTTCATCACTGCAACATGTGAATTATCTTTCTTCACCATTCCAACCAGCGCAATATATTGAAAATAGGATCAGAAACCAAGTCACACCGCCAGATTTAAGTTCAAAAAATTAAAGAAAACTTGTTTAGTTTGTGGTGAATTTTTTGTGGCGTTGTGACTTGGTTTTTGCACATGTTGCAGTGGTGAAAGTGTAAATTGTTGGTTTTTGGGGTATTTAGCAATAATCGCTTAAGTCGACTTAAGACAGAACTGGGTTATTGATGTAGATGTTTTCCACACATATATCTTTATAAACACACAAAATCTGGAACTTCTAGCATGACCCTAGCCAAAGTTATGACACAAAAGACGCTTTAATATAACTCATATGGCGATTGAAAACTTTGAAGAAAGATTTCTCGAAACTTTGGAATCAGACTTAAGCTGTTATCGCTTATCGACACAGATTTTTCAACCTTAAACCAGGGAAATATTTTTTAAAATTACTCGAGTCATTTTAAATGGGAAACATAGTTTTATAGATTTTTTATGGTTTTTTTGTGTTCGAAATAAAAAAAAAGGCAAGTTTCAACAGCAATAACTTTTGTATCCGAATTTTGGTTATTATAATTTTTTGCACAAAATTGTTTATGACTATTTCATAGCCACCGGTGATGTATTTTTTTTATTAGAATTATTTTTTTTATTACAACAAGAAAAAAGTTAATTTTTTTCGAAAAGCAAAATATCTCAACTCTTTTTTAATTTTGATCCGATTTTTATGTTTTATAGCTCAATTTTAGGGTGAGTATCACAATCCGAAAACTTCTTGAGTATCAATCCCTTAAAAAGTCAATGTATCCAGTTTAATCCATCAAGGACCGTTACAAATGAGTTGAATATTACACTCAATGGTGAGCAAATTTATTTTGTTGAAAAAATTAAATGTCTTGGTGTAATTCTTGATAGTCATTTAACTGTCGAATCTCACATAAATGTACTCTAAATAAACTCTAAAGTCGGGTTTACTTTCACTCTTGGCGATGCTGTAGTATGTATGTTAACAAATTTTTAAAAAGCTCTTTTCGCAATTTTATAAACATTAAACTGGTTTGAGCTTTCTACAAACTTATGAAAACTAGAGCTCCACGCTCCACATAGTTAGCAAATTTAATTTTAGTCGTTCTACTCGAAACAAACAGATTATCATATCGAAAATCACATCATCAACATATGAACGATCATTTCTAGTACGAATGGCACGCTATTGGAATAAGTTGCCTGCAAACTTACGCACTTTTTCAGTACCTTCTAAAACTTTCAAGAGCAACCTTATAAATTACTACAATTAATATGCAAGCTATTTTCAACTGGTTTAAATTATAGTAACTGCTTATTTGGGATCTCTAGACTATTAGATTCCACATTCATTTTCCTTAAAATAAGGGAAGCCACTTGTGTTTTTAGATACATACAATAGTTTTTAAGTTTTATTCGAATGAAATATGCTCTGTAATATGTTTATTGGCCAATAGGGCTTATTTATACAAAAGAACCAATAAAAACATTTTCGAATGTTTTTCAATTTTAAACAAAACGATCAACTCGCGGTCACTCGGCGTACTCCTATCGAACTCATATCAATACATGTTGGTTTTTATCCCAAACGTGAAGTTTTGAACTAGTCATATTTTTAATTTTCGAAATACATATTAAATTTTTCATACAAATGCATGGCCAGTCAGTCTATTGGACATCGGCAACTAATATTGAAAAACTGAATGTGGCTCTCAGAAAATGATTTTAGAACAGTATGTGGAATCCAACACAGCAACGACTATTACTGCCTTACAAGTGGAAGCTCTCAAGATTCGAAATGGTTAATGGAAAATAAGTAAGGTTGTTGAAATTACATGCAAAGAAACGAGTTATTTTTCTGCCTATCAATAATTTTACATTTAAGAACACTGAAGATTGTCTACAACCGTATTCAACACTTTTAATCAGTGCCCAATCAGGCTAAACTGCAACATTTATTTTACGCGAGACGACGGCATTACTTTGGGCTTACAGACGACTTGGAAAAACTTAATTTAGCACTAAGCATTATATCAACAAAACTGAAACATTGCAATGCATAATGTGCTGTACTATCCACACTTATTGTTGCATATCGCTATTTTTTAAAAAACCCCTGAAATCTATGTATGAAATATACCTGTAATTAAACTATGGAAACTTATAATAATTGAAACAAAATCAACTAAACCAGCCTACGAAAAGTTGTTTTCAGAAAGCTATCTGTATAAAAATGACACACTTCTCCTCCAAAAAAGGATTTTTAAACTTTCTTGAATGAAAGCATGTCAAGTTTTAGTATTTTGTTAGTAATAATATATTCAAATACATACATCTTGCGCGGGCTCCTGTTGATATGCGTCTACATCATTGCTTACATTTGGAGCACCCGGTATAAAAAAGCCTCCTTGTGGCACAGCAGCAGGGGGCAAAGCGGGCGCTAACACATTTTCTGCTGCTTTCGACATAGGAGCACCTGATGGATTAAAAACATCGACATACGAGTTTTTAAGCGCTGCAACGAAAAAAGACAACAAAGTTTCACATTTAAAATCGCATATTTACGTGTTGAACAAAGAACTTACTTCGATTTCGTTGCATTTTAAACATGTTCGATTGCAAACTTGGTGGTTTTGTAGGCTCAGCTGTGGTTGCAGTTGTTGTTGTTGTTGGTGCCGTTGCGGCGCCTATTGCACTGTAGGTTTGTATTGGATTGACTACGGCATTTGATAAGTTGGCTGCCGTGCCTGATAACTGTTGTGACTGTTGTTGCAGCTGGTTGCCGCCTTGATTGACGTTACCATATTGATTGTGCTCATATTGTGATAATTGTGTTGGCGTAGGTGTTGCTGACAAATTTTGCATTTGCTGCTGGTGCTGTTGATGCTGCAATGAAATTTGATGTGATTGCTGCGTTGGTGGTTGTTGTTGTGGTTGCTGTTGTGACATCAGTTCTCCCATCTTTGGTGGTGGTTTAAGTATATCTGTGCCAGCATCTTCAGCTCCATCTGTGTTGACCCAACGTTTTTTTTCAGCATCCCAGACTATTGTAGGATTTTTATCATCGGGCAGAATCATTTGATTTTTTGGTTTAAGCGAAAGTTTATTCCAAATTCCACCGAACCAGCCGGAATTTTGATTAGAGGCTGGCTGAAGGCTGTATACATAATAAAATGTATTAAACATTATAACATATTTATTATTATGTTAAAAGATGTTTCAGTTAAATATTTAAATAATTTCCAAAATATATTGATACTTAAGGTAGAGCCCAGATCTCTAAACGAGATGGCAGAGCAGCTCAAAATTATCCTATGCTGGATTCCTGGACATAGGGATTTTCTAGGTAACTGCAGAGCAGATGAACTCGCTCGCACAGGTACTACCAAACAACTATCTTCAGACAAGACAAACCTTGGTATTCCTCTCACCACATGTAAACTCCTTACACATGAGTTATCCTGTATCAACACCAACAAAAGATGGTCAGCAGGTAACACTTGTAATATAACACGGCAAATCTGGCCCAAACTCAATCTGAAGCGTTCAAAAGAACTCATATCTCTTAGTAGAGATCACATTGGCACCATGATAGGGATCCTGACAGGGCACTGCCTTATTGGCAGGCACGCTCAAAGATTAAACATACCCCACAACGACTTCTGCAGAAGCTGTAGAGATGAGGAGGAGGTGGAATCTACAGAACACCTTCTCTGCACCTGCCCAGCGCTGGCTCAAAAACGTTTTCTTCACCTAAACAACTGGTTTTTCAGAGACCTCGAAGAACTCTCGGAAATATCGATATACCGAATCCTAAGCTTTGTGAACAGCTCAAGCTGGTTTGAATAGAGAAGGGAGATCAACCCCTGTGGTACCACAATGGGCCTTATTGGCCTAAGTGCGTCTCAATTTGAGGCAGCCACTTTAACCTAACCTAACCTAAGGTAGAGCCCAGTGTGACGACCGAAATTTTGAGGTTTTTTAGAAATGTTTTTAAATAAGATAAAGTGCGATCGAATTGAAATTTTAACATTTTTTAATTGGTGTCTTTAAGTGTACAAAGAAATTTCTTTTTACTTCATTTTACATTAATTTGTTTATAATTATTTATATCAAAGATTCCTCGAAAAAAGGTGTTGTTTTTGGGAAGCACCCAGACTTACTTTGTCATCTGAAATAAAAAAATACAAGGAGAATATCGTTCTGCAGGCTTAATTACAGTGCACTAACCTATAGTATGCATATTTAAAAAAATAATAACAGGTGAAAATTTAAGCAAAATCGCTTCAATAATTTCTTGTTAGTGCTTCCACAAACTTTCATACACACTCCGGCGCACAGTGTAACGAGTGCGGATAACTAGAATTTTTTTTCAAAATATACTTGAATTAAGTGCAATCCAAAATATTTTTCCAAAATTTGTATTTTTGTGGAAACGCGACACCATGAAATTTGGTATTTCCAAAGTTAACTTTTGCTAGTAAGAGAAGCATACATTACATATGCATACTTTTTAGAATTTTCTTAATTATAATGTGATATTTCTTCGACCACTTAATTTAGCTTCTTGGCGTAATTCGGGCTCAAAGTCACTTTTTTTAAGTATCTGTTCGTTTTGTCTCCCTGTAACGCCTACCAAAATTGTTAAGTGTTTGTTTCATGTTTCATATTGTCCCTGATGATGAACTCTAGCGGAGTTCGAAATATTGGATGAATTAAAAATTAGTAATAAAAACACAACTAAGACTGTTTTTATTAAAAAGTGACCTTGAGCCCGAGTTAAGTCCAGAAGCAATTTTCCTTAATTATTTGTTAAAATAAGTATGTACAAATTGTATAGAAAAAAAATATGGAATTGTATGTCTGGAAAAATATTTTTTGTTGTGTTTTATAAGCCTTCATCGCGATACTAATACCTCTGCAATTTTTTAATGTTATTTTAATAGTTATAAATAATTGTATGTAAGAAAAATTAAATCAAAATAACGCAATTCTTTAAAAAAACTACAGTTTTGAAGTGATAACTTTCAAGCTTTTTCTTTAGGTCTTGCTGTGCTTAAGGGGGAAACCTAAGTACAATTTTGAAAGAATCGACATTTTTTTCATTTAAAAGATGCTTGAGGGCCTTAAAAATAATATGCCAAGAGATAGAATCCGGTAAAAGTGCCTAAATGCCCAAATTTTCCATTCTGCGATTAGAGGTATATGAAAATATTATACGAATTTTTAGTACTTACAAATTTAAAATCGTTTTTATTGAAATCACTTTTTTGAGACGGCCGTACTCGAGAAAATTTTTACCGATCAATTTGAAATTTAGACAGTTTACTTAATTCTCATTTCCGCTTAAGGAGCAAAAGACGTTATTTAAGTAATTTTTTACAATATCTGATTAAGAAAATATCAGAGTAAAAGAAAGCATTAATTTGTGATTTAAAATCATTTAATTCCCAATCAATGATTTGAAAGAATTAATGCAATCACTGTGATTGAGACTTGAGATTTCAAATCACAACGATTCATCCATTTTTTCAAATCATTAATTGAAGCATAATCGCGAATAACGTTGTAAACGACATTTTTTAGTGGTTTTTTTTTCGAATACCTGTTAGAATCACTCTCATATTTTATATACAAACAGAACTGAGTAAGCAGTTGAGCAGTTTGGGGTATTTTTATCGCATACCCAAAAAAAATTAATAAAAATGAATAAAAGTGCTTGTAAAATGAATAAAAGTGAACAATTACAATTTTGTCGTTTACAACGTTATTCGCGAGAACGCTTCAATTACCAAATCACATTCAATGACTTTAAAAAAAAAAATAAATACAATGAAATTAAATTTCAAATCACAAACAATGATTTGAAAAAAATGAATGCATTCATTTATAATACAAATCATATGATATAAAATTAAAAATGATTGCATCCTTTTACAGCTCTGGAAAATATACATAAATTATATACGCACAGAAAATATGTCATTGTATTTATTGTGGTTCCTGTAGTAACGTTATCGGCATAACTCTTTATTTAACCAAAAAGTGAAAAAGTTCTCCAACTTTCAAAGAGATTTAAAAAAAAAAAACCAAATAGTACTTCTCTAATTTTTCATATATTATTTTTGAAAGTATGAAAAACATTTAAAAAAATAAGCTTGATATAACTGCAATTCTTAAAAAAAACTGGATTTTTGTAGAAGTATCTTTTCGGTAAATTTTCGAGGTTCTGTCAAAGGAATAACAACCATAACATTAAATTTTTTAAAGTTAATTAAACTTAAATTATTAATTTTAAAAATATACAATTATCAAAAAACTCTTTATTTAAGCATCTTGATCTCGGATGATTTTTTGGGGGAAATATGCCACCTTACCGATTTCGGTTACATGAGTGGTGGGCTAATTAGTCGTCCAATTTGATTCGTTTTCACACAAAGTAATTATATATAGAGCTATAAAAAAACTAAGTGCACAAAATTTTCTTGCTCTGGGATACTTTTTTGGGGAAATATACCACCTTACTGATTTGGGTTATGTTAAAGGTCGTATTAGTTGGCCGATTCGGTTAATTTTCGCAACAACTAGTTGTTAGAAAATAACTAGGTGCACAAAATTTAATTGCTTTGGAATAATTCTTGAAGAAATATAGCAGATTATCGATTTCGGTTATATGGGAGGTGCGCGTGCCATTCATCCGATTTGATCGCACTTTTGTGAGAATATTTCTCTTTTCAAAAACGTATTTAAAGAAAATTTTGTGATTCTACGGAAACTTCTTCTATTTATGGCCGCACACTATATGGGATCGTTACACTGTAACTTTAGCTTTGATTTTTGGAGTCCGTCGCACTGGACTACTACCTTGAGGGTAAAAAATATTTTGTTACCAATATTTCCTCTCAACATTTTTTTTTTTTGCATTTAAAATAAGCTAGCTACCACATGACTGGTAAGAAATTCCAAGGGAAGGGGTGCCTGGGTTAGAAGCTATTTGGTCTAAACGACTTAATAAACAAATTTAACTTAACAAACAATTTTAAAAAAATTTTTAATTCTAGCATATGGAAAATGTTTAACAGCAACAATAATCATCTATTATTTCAATTAATACTGCTCTATGGCATTTCACTTTATTCTCTTGTTCCATTAAATTTGTCCAGTATCTTTTCAATATTACATGCAATAACAATATAGTTCAGCTACTTCAGCTTTTTCACACTTTCTCCGCATTAGATAATTTCAAGAGCCAAACCAAATATAATTGAAATATCTCAAAGTTGAAATATCGCTAAAAGTGGTCCAAAACAATCAAAAGTGAGTAAAATTTTCCAACCATATGGGTTGAGCTCAGGGACAACACAAGACTTAACAAATAGCCAGGCGTTTACATAGATCTTATCATACATTAGTTTCGAATCTCCTTTTGAGTTGACCTTTTGATGAGCTAACATCACACACGCTACAGTTGTTAACAAAGGTATTCATGCGATTTAATGGAGCAGTTAACATATAATTTGTTCTACTAAATAGTAAATAAATCAAGTTGTTAGCGTTTCTACTGCTTCTACGGTTAGTGTTAAAATTTATAAGGGAAAGAAGTTCTGGAGAATCGAATACACCAGTTGTTAGTAGTTAGTGTAAGTAGTCGATCTCAGCAGATTTCCTTCTCTCTTTTAAAGATTGCATTTTTATTAATTTTAAACGATCCTCATATAGAGGAAGGTTAAATGTGTTAGTTCCACATTGACGCTCATAATTAAATTATATTTGCTTAAGTTGAGCTTACCTTTTGCCATCATTTTTGTTTTTCTTGGGAATGCTATTGCTGTCTTCTTGTTGTTGTTTCTTTTGATTATCGGCACCATCGGAATCATATGGTTTCTTCGCATTGGGCATCGAAATTGTAGGTCGTAAAGTCTAAAGAGTTTTTAGCAATTTAAAAACTTATATTAAAAAAAGTATCGAAAAGAATAAGAGATATGAAAAGCTTCTTCAAAAAAATTAATACGATAATAAAAAAAAAGAAAGAGTGGAAGAAAACCAATAAGAAATAAGAGTAGCTGTATGAAGAGAGTACAATTAATTAGCTGCTACACATTAAATAAAAGTAAATAAATATTTGTTTACAATTTTATTACATTTAATTATACTTAAAGACAAAACTATCACAATCTTTTCATTAACAGTTTAATTTTGAACATGATCATGTATTTTTACGAGCACAGACAGAATATTAATATAAAAGCTTTGAAGATTTATATCGCTGAAAAAAAAATAGTTACAAATACACGATACAAGCTATAAAGCAGCAGTTCAAATGTTTATATTCATTTTTTGTATTCAACTTAAATCAATAGACTTAAAAGAAAACAACAAAGAACCAATTTAATAAATTTACATATTACATATGTCAGTATTTATTTTGACGCTGCCTACGTTTTTCAATACAACAAAAACAAAGCTTTCTATGTATAAAGAATAGATCACACTGCAGCTTCGATTTTTATTAATATAGTTTCCTTGATTTGAACAGCTATATTATATTTGATAGTTTCCGCCATACTTTGGCAAGAAAGAACTGCTGCGCAAGGTTTTTTAAGGTTTTAACAAATTTTCAAATTAACTGCGTACACTTGGCTTATTCTTTCTACACCCAAAATGATTAAGCAAAATTCGAGCAAAATTCCTTGCCAATATTTTTATTGCATTAGTTAAGTTAGCTATTGAATTTAAGTAAAATAAGCGTATTTCGCTTAACCTATAAACTTTTCTTAGCAGCTGCACTATCGATGGGGCCATCAATGTCGTAGGTACGCACATTCTTTGGTTTAGTCAATACTTTTGCATCCAAAAATTGTTCGAATTGCTCAATATTCTGCTCAACATCATGACACATTTTAGCATAATTCAGTGGAATTGATGGATTGGCGAGGAGTTCTTGCATTGACCAGACAGCTTGAGGACGTTTTGCCGTAGCTGTTGCTGTAGCAGAATTGTAAGCATGAGATTTTTGCTTACCCGCAGCCAGGAGTCTGTAATAACCAACATCATTATCTTCAGGGATCTCTTCTTCTTCGTCTTCATAATCTTCCTCGTCATCCTCCTCATCGTCAAGTTGTGATTCAAAGTCGTAGAGTTCTTTTTCGTAGGCACTTAATGTGCCATCCACATTGGCTTCAGGGTCATAGTTTGCAGACAACGTACCGAAACGACTTTCTAACGGTAAATCAATGGGAAATGTGCCATTGAATATGATATTTTTTGATTTTAGGTTTGCAGTTGTTCCAGCTGTTTCTATTGTAGTTTGTAATTGCGCTGCAGCTTCTAGTTGCTGTTGTTTTTGTATTTGTTTTTCGCTACTTTGAAACATAAAGTTACTTAAACTACATTTTTTGGGAGAGCTACTACTATTTTTAATACAAATGCTACTACTTTTTTCTGTACTCTTTTGTAATTCTAGCGGTGCTGGTGCACTGCAGTCAATTTGTTTTTTATGTTGTTCAATTTCGGGTAGATCAAAGTTTACGCGCTTAACTGCAGCAACTGTTGCAGTCAAGTCGGTCTTATTATTATTGCTAGCACTAGAATTAATACTATTACTATGATTATTTTTGCATTCGTTGGTAAGCTTGTTATGTATACAGGATTTATGTGCTACTGTCGCAGCGATTACTGTTTGTGCAGTTGCTGTTTTTGCGGTTAAAACCTTTTGAGCAATATTGGCAGACATTGGCTGCTGCTGCTGCTGCATTTGTAGCAATGTTAATTTTGTTGAGTTGTTTTTAGCAACTGTTGCAGTTTGCATATTAGTTTCGATCAAAAGGCTTGTGCTACTTACATCGGCATTCGTTTGAAAAGGCGAGTGTGTTGCTGTAGTTGTTGCTGTCGTGGCCTGTGTTAATGGTGTATTTTTTTGTTGAAATTTATATTTTACTGCTGTTGTAGACGTGTCCGATGTCACTTGATTGGTTTTCGCGGTTTTGTTGTAGGAGAACTTTGTGGGTTGAACTTCATATCTATCAAAAGTTCTTTTTTTAATGGTTTTGCTAGGTCTTGCATTCAACATTGTTTGTTTCGATTTTAATGTTGTCATTGCCGCGTCTGCAGCTGCTGATGAAATTGTTGAAAATACTGGATCTACTGCTGCAGTTTTAGAGATGTTTTCAATATCAGTTTCTTCTATAGGGCTTGGCTGCATTCCAAAAATAAATACATGTGCATGCATGAAGTGAGTTAATTATTTGAGGTGATAACTTTTTGTTTTAGAGTGATTAAAAACTTTTGTTAAAAAAAAACATTTTTTTAATATGTTTGTATTAAGTAAGTCGAGCGAGAATTTTTTAATTGATTAAAATAGAGTTAACTGGTTAAATAAATAATTATAATACTAGAAAAAATATTATTTCTGTGATTTTTGTAACATCCAGCGAAAAAAAAGAAATTGATTTTATTAAAAGGTATTCACGACTATACTTTTTGTTGAACCATTTGGCATGTTTTTCACTTAAACAAAAAAATAAATAAAGGGCTGAACAAAGCAATAAATTTTAGGAGATATATGCATTTAAGAAGATTTCGATCATGTCTTGGACTAATACAAATCAAAATCATAGTCAAAACACTAAAAGGAAAGCCAAGGCATACAAATCAAATGCAAATTCGTAATTTTCTATAAATATAAATAAACTCTTTTGATCAACAACTAGAAAATTATGGAAAAATAAGTATTTTACTTTAAAATGTGCATATGTAAGGGAGTGTCTCCGGTTATGGGACACGTTAGGTTTTTGGCTCATAACTTTTCATCGATTGTATAATATGCGAACATAACTATAGCTATGGAAAGCTTATCAAATAAGCTAAGTTATAAAAATAAGATAAAGTAACTATATTTATTTAGTCAACCAGAAGAATTTTATGATAAATTTTATTAAGGGTTAATTTACTCGGTTGTGGGATACCTTAAAAAATCCACTAAAAATGGGAAAATATGAAGAAAAACCACAAAAAAATACGGAAAATAACAAAATTAATTAATTTAAGAAGCCTTCCATGACACAAACAAACAGAAAATGGCACTTCTTTCTGGAAGAAAAATGGAAGAAAACACAATTTAAATCAGAGTCGACCACGTATTACCCTCGCTAGGGAAGCGACACTTCGTGTTTTCACACAGACTCGATCGGTAAATCACACGTACTCTCGATTATTACAAGCAAGCTCAGTCAGTGTATGTCTGTCTGACAGTCAAGCAACCAGTTTTATAGCGCGTTTCGGATCACATCACTTCAGAAAATGGGAGCATGAATAGCAAGCTTTGTTTGTATTTGTTCGCTCGTGTTTGGTTGACACTGATTTAAATATATGTTGTCAAAAACTATGACACTTGACAGTTTGTAAGTGAAATGCATACTTTAAATGCAAAAAACAAGGTGTCCCACAACCGGTTACATGAGGTGTCCCACAACTGTGAATGGAAGTCAATTCGGAAGTGACTAGCAAAGTTATATGGTGAACATCTTTTGCCAAAAATTTATGTTTCATCACAAAATACAATGAAAACACAGCATAAATTTGCATAAAACTTCTCAAAAAATTAGAAAAATACAATTGAGTTGATTTTTTTAAATTTCTTTTTATAAATCTTACAGCAAGCAAATAAATGCGTGTTTATACTTCGGTGTTAGCAAAATAACTGAGTACTGTCAAACTACAATTTCGAAAATACTCAAATCCAAGATATTTGCTTTCTATCAAAAAATACGAAGGGTGTCCCACAACCGGAGAAACTCCCCTACATATTAGAGAGTTCAATCCCTCGAATCGAAGTTTAAACTAAAGATCACGCCTTCGATGAACTGATACATATATGGCCAGGGGTTGATATGGCCACATGAGTTAGTAAGAAGATCCGAAGCCTGGGATCTCTGGATTGCTGCAGAGTTGTGAAAACTGAGTTATACAGAAAATTTAACGAATATTTTTATATATTTGCAATTTTTTAATAACTTTCTTTCTAACGATTAATTAAAAACATAATATCAGATAATAAAAATAATATAAACTATTAGTAAAAAATAGTAAAAAATAAAAAAATTATATAAAATAAATAATGTAAAAAATAATATAAAAAATAATATTAAAAAATTTTGATTTTAGTCGACCTCTGTAATTATTAGTTGTTTTTTCCTTCGGGCTCAAGGTCAAATTATAAACAAAGAGTTTTTGTTATAAGTTATGTTGCTTAGTTGATTAAAAATTAAACAACATAACTTATAACAAAAACTCTTTGTTCAGAATTGGATCTTGAGCCCGAAGGAAAAAAATATTAAAAAAGGTTTAATAAACATTCGCACAAAATAATAAAATAATTCTTCAAAATTATTAGGTACAAAATATACTCACATTAAATTTAAAACTCTGATATAAATAAACTAAAAATTTTTTTTCTATGGCTCTGAGAGCATTTAAAGTTTTGTACATTTTTTTTTTTTAAAAATCTCAATATATTTTTTTAGCAAATAAAAGGATATTATGCTAATAAATTTTAACATTTTCCTGTTAATATTTTGAATATAAATTTAATAAATATTTTCTGAATTTTTGCTCCAATAAGGAGTTTTTTTTATTTGGAAGATGAAGTAATTTCATATTCCATTGGATACGATAGGTTGCAATACTGAAAATATTTCCATTAATTTTTGTAGTATTTTATTCCCGGGATCCCGAAAATAAAATCACGACATTTAACGGGGCTGAAATCGTTTGAAATCTCTTAAATCAGACAAGTTATTAATATTTTATAGAACGACAAGACTTCAAAAATACCACCTTGAAAATTCTTTGAACTACCCATTATTATATATGTATATTCTTTAAAACAGACTCTCTTGGTGTCATAATTCAACTCAATTTTTATTTAAATAAAAAAATTTAGATTTTGCATTATTTAGTGTTATAAAAGCGAATAGTTTAAAGGTGCCTTAAAACAAATTTTAATAAGCTTCTTGCTTGTAAAATTAAAATATAATTTTATAAATATTAACAAAAATAATTTAAAAACAATATTAAGCAAAACATACCTCTTCACTGCCTGTAAACTGCTGCTGTTGTTGTTGACCACCCCAGTAATCATACGAACCACTTTTTTGTGCATCGTTAGAAGCATTAAATTCGGTTTGTTGTTGTTGTTGTTGTTGTTGGTTGGGATCATAATATTGTGATTGCTGTTGTTGTTGGGTTGGCATATATTGCTGCCCATAATTAGCAGCATAGCTATCGGCTACAATATCTTGAGATTGTGCTTGAGTGTCGTTTGTATAAGCTTGTTGAGTGGGCTGAGCATATTGCACACCAACATATTCTGCATTATTGGCCATAACTGTCTGTTGCTGCTGGATTTGCTGAGCGTACACATCAGTATTGTCATTACTTGGATGCATTTGCTGTGGCACATTATCTGTGTTATATAGGTTTCCTTCTGTTGCATTGTTGTTGATGCTGTTATACTGCATATTTAATTCATTGAATTGTTTATTTATTTCAGCAAATTGTTTTTGATAATCAAGCTGCGTATTTTCATCAGCAGCGTTCATGTTTGTTGTGTTGGCAGAGGCAATAAAGCCATAATCAGGCTGGAAAAAAAACAAATTTATTTGTGTGCTGCTTTTTTATTAGATAGTGCTTGAATGTAGCATACCTTATTTTGAGCAGCGATGCCACGTAATGTTTGCAACCATTTTTGTTCTTCAAAATTAGGCGCCGCACTATTAAAGCTTCCCTCCATATTTTGTGGATCGTCCATAGACTTTTCTAGCACTGGATCGTAGAATTTTAAACGATCAGCAAATTCGTAAACCTATTTGGCATTTTTATTTTTATGTTATTTCATTTTAAAATTAAGAAAGAAGAAAAAACGTACTTTATTAATAAAGCTTGGCTCATATTTGCCAGGATCACGTTCAATTAGTATCGATATCTGTTCCATATACATCAAACTTTTCAGCTGATAACCATAATCCAACATGCGTGTGGCCAGAAGATATTTATAAGGCTAAAAAAAAGGTTAAAGAAGTTACATTCAAGGCCAAGTAGAAAACCAAATACTACATTTTTTTTACATGAAATTAATTTTAAAATATAGATAAAAAAGAAGACAAATTAATAACAAGCTGTGCAAATGAATACCAGTTTCTGTTTTGAGTCACTGGTTTAAGCTATTCATAAGCTAATTATACTATGACTTTTTCTCTTTTCATAACGGCAAATGAGAACATTTTTGTCTGAGTGATGATATATCGTCGCTCGCGTGACAAGCTGTCGTAATCCACACTTTTCTTAAAATTGAGTTAAAACTACACTAACGCTGCTTATGCAAGTCCTCATCATTCCTAAAAGTGTTATGGTCATACTTGTCATAAGTAAGTAGAAAACGAAAATGCCTAAAGGTCGTAACGAACGAAGTATTTAAATAAAATTTTTTACAAACAGCAGTAACCCAAGAATTTTTTAAATATTTGGGGTCAAAAAGCTTGTGATATTGACCCCAAACTTTTCTATACTGTAACCAGTATTCGACCGATTAACCGGCAGGGAATTCTAGCATCAGCATCGGCATAAGCATCTGTTCAAATTAAAGAATCGGCATGGGCTTTAGTTGAAATTCAAGATTTGGCATAAAATGTAGTTAACATCGGCATAGGCATTGGTGTAAGAATCGGGAATCGGTCGAGCACCAATAGTAACCTTGGTTATGTTTACAGATTAAAAAGCACTGCTTTTTAACTTCTTTGCAAAATACTTTAAAATTTGGTATTTCAATTTTTTTAAAAAAGTTATTTTTTACATTATACTAAACATTATTATTTTTACATTAAACATTTTCTTGATATTGTATTTTTTCCTTTTGTTACTTTAATTTCTTTATATCTAAACATTTGTTTCCATTTATTATAAAAGGGACTTTATTTTACATAGCCCCCTGCGACTATTTTCTGTTTTCAAACCTGAAGAAATGGCTCGGCGGAAAGAGATTCACTACCTGGGAGGAGTTCATCACCGAAACAGAGGCCTTTTTTGAGGAACTTCCGAAAACGTATTTTTCGGATGGGATCAAAAAATTGGAGGAACGTTGGACGAAGTATATCGAGCTAAAAGGAGACTATATTGAGAAACAAAACTTTTTTTATGCTTTAACAATTATTTCTTGTTTCAGTTTTTCACGGAATTATCTTACGGCTCTCGTATGCAAGCCCAAAAAAATTGTAAGCTTCGAAAATATTTTAGTTTTGTATTTGCATAAAAAATTCTTAATTTTTTTTTAGATAATTTACTATTTCGATTCAAAAGTTCCACGAAGTTCCTCAAGCTATCGAAAATGTAAACATGCCACAATATTCTATGGAATATCTTTTTTAGTAAAACTTTGCCCAAAAAACCTCGAATTTTTACTTTACTCGAAGTACTTTAATTTCATTTTTTGCAATGTGCATTTTTACAATTGTTTTTGTTGCTAGAATAAAACTAAATATACATTAAAGGGCTGCACAATTACATTTGAATCGCTGCACGAAACTTTTGTGGGGATCGCAATTACTTTCGTTCTCTCACTCTCATTTGCGGATAGCGGTGGCGTGAGCGAAAATTGTAGGTAGTGTGCCATGAACCAATAAGAGATCACGCAAAGAGCAGTGCGAGAAAAAAGTAATTTTTCGTGCAACGTCATCGGTCACAAGCATGCTATAAAACTGTCAATTTGCATATGTTTTGCATGCAAAACATGTGAAAACTCGGATAAAAGTAAAAAATGATAAAATTAATAAGTTTAATTCGCGAAAAAAGTGTTTGAATACTTTGTTTGTTTATATTTCCATGCAGTAACTAAATGTAAAGAACGCTGTAAAAAGAAAAACTGCAAATAAATAGAATACAAAATTGGATGTTCACTTTGTTTTTATTATTGAACTGTTTTGTTCAATTTTCTTTTCCTCTGCATCGAATTGTTCACAATTTCTTTATTTAATAATCTTATTTTAAAAAACATTCGTGCGCGGAAAAACATTTTCTTTATTTTGTTGTCACAAATAACACGCTCTGCACTTGTAATGTGCGTCTGCAAATAATTTTTGCTTATTAGCAGCCCGTCGCCATTTACGTCGTTAAACACTTTTTCCAACTCAGTCATATGCGCCATGAGCTCTTCCGTTGGCTTGGCGAACCGCCTTCGCTTAAATGATCTACCTAACTAAGTGATGCTGCCGCTTCTTCTTCCAGCCTTATGTTCGGAACGTCTTTGTGCAATTTGTGGCAGATGTATCACGCGAGGTTTTCCAAACCGCTGTTCACTCCAAGAAAAAGATTAAAAATATTGAATTCAGAAAATTGTTAAATTTTACTTACACTTGCGAATATAGCTGCCGTATTTTCGCTTGAAGTAACTGCTCTGAAGAGCGGTTAGAAATAGAAGCGTCCCTGTTTAGTTTTTCTATTTCCTCTACAGGAAGAACTTCTCCATGACCAACGACTCCTGAAGCAGAGCACTTACGATTTTTTTGTTTTCGCGCTTTAAAATTCGCTGACATCGTTCTGCATTTGCTGGCTGCACCTCCTAGGTCATAACTGTTGGGACAGCGCCCGGCTTTAAGCGCATAGCTTTGCCAAAACCTATCGTAACATTTTTTAAAAGAATATTTACGTGGAAATGTAGAAGTACTTACCCATTTGAACTTGGACCCTTCTTTCGAAGTCTTCTGGCAGAAAATGATCTCCACAGATTGTTGCCATTGCAGTGTCAACATTTAGCCGACAAAAAATCTCCCATTGCTTACAAGCAATTTTTGCCTTGGGGAAACGGTAGAAACCAACGTATTTGTTTCTTTTTGCTGTTGCAATTAATGCATGTCGCTACAGCACACTTCGTTTTAATACAAAAACACATTACATTTATATGATAACTCTTTAAAATTTTAGCAAATAACATTCAACATGTGACCGATGACGTCAGACCTATCAGCTGTTTTTGTTTACAATATGGCGGCTCTTTTCGGCATGATCTTTATTTCTTGGTTCATGGTAGTGTGCGTAAGTAGAAAACCGGTTGAAAGCAAAGCAAATAATAAATTGTCTATCGCGTATTAGTAATGTACATAAAAATAACTTGCAAGAGAAGTACAAGTTGGCAAGTACTTGAATTACTTGATACCTAATTTCAGAAATTTAGAAGATGAATTTGCAGTTGCATGATTTAATTTAAAAGTATATTTTATTAAAAACAAAAAACCATTCGGATAAAGATAACGAAAACACAAAAAAAAATCAAAAAAATTAAACTTTATGTGTGGTAATATATATTTATTAATTATTAATGTTTGAATGAAAAACAAAAAATCAGTTTAAAAAATAATAAGTTTAAAATCACCGCTCACAATTTTTATTTTTAAAACGTCGTTATTAAAACTGCTATTAATATTTTTATTTACAGAAAAAGAATCACTATTTGTTGGCTTTAAGCATTTAAGCATTAAAAAATTTAAATAAAACAATAATTCAATACTTACTTACTTCATCAATTTGCATTTTTTTTTTTGTTAACTCTTACTTTTTTTTACTTTACTAATGCTATTAGCAACTGATAATGACTTTTGCTTTCAGCATACGCAAGTATTTGCAGTAGAAGGAAGAACTATACAGTTTTTTTTTTCATTTGCCGAGATAGCGACCGATAGTTACTGTAATTGGTGAGAGCAAGTTGCGTATGCATTTGATCCGAGAGAGAGAGAGAGTCAAAACATTACTTTTTCTCTGAGCAACAAGCAACGGTTTTACGCTATTTCTTTGCTTAATTCTTCGTGATAAGCCTAGCTAAAAGTACTTGGTGGAATTAAAAAAGCAGATACATTTGTGCAGCCCTTTAATATACATATTTATAAAAAGCAATATTGAATAAAAAAATTGTTGCTTTAATTAATTCTTCTTTTAAAAATTGTGGGTTACGATCCCTAAAAAGCATTAAATAGTAAAAAATAAAATTCACAAGCCGGCGTTCGTGTTTAATTAGTTATTACAGTTTCTAGGAAATACTAGGCTAATTTTTTACACAATTTAAGGCAATATAATAAGATACACAAAATATTAAATAAGTTGAATTTTGAAGTGGTCACGTGTCCGAAAGAAGCAGTGGAACAGTGACCAAAGCAGAAAAAAGTTCTTATAAAAAATTTTAAAAGTGTTAATGCGAAAGTTTGTCATGCGATCGACGATTTGTATGTTCTTCTAAATATGCTAAAAAGGTATTTCATGGCTGCTACTAGACATCTCTACTTGTTAAAAGCTTATTGTAACCCTATACTTCCTAAGAGAAAGTATATATTTGTATACTTCTATAAGTGAAAGTGAAAGGAATATTTCATTCAAAACTTGAGTATGGGATAAGTGTATAAATTTTTCCACTTCTCGTCTCACAAAATCATGACATTCTTATTATTTGTGTTAAAAGTAAATTGTGTAGTAATCTGTTACTTTTTAGGAATCTGAACATTCTACCGTTAAAGTATTTATATTTCTTTAAAGTTTTAAAATTTTTTCGGCAAATTCGGGTATTTGCTAAGTCGACGCTCAGACATATATATCGCTCATTTGCTCGAATAACGACATAACTCAAAAAACAAGATTTTTGATTAAATGATGCAGTTCTTTATACCATGCTTCATATTGTGTAAAATTTTAATATTATTTTGTATTATTATTTTTTGTTTTACTTTTACTTTTTTCAGACTTACGTTTGAAATAAGATCTATTCGGGTTAAATATGTTTTTCCTAAAAGGATAAAACTTTTGCTCTTAGAATGTAATTATTCATATATTGATGCATTACTATCGTTTACACTCTGATTAATGTCTCTTTGAGTTAATTTCGTATTTTATTTGAGAAGTTTTTGTTCGGTTTGCTTTTACTATCATTTATAAAAATTAATAATAATTTTTTTATTAATATTTTTAATTATGATTTTTTTTTAATATGAATTTTTTAATAATTTTAGTTTAAGTCCTGGTACTCTTTTTCATGATTTCGTTATTTTAATATGCCTTATTTTAAAATTTAAATATTCTTATTTTAAAATGTATTTATTCTTTTTAATCCATTTTTACAATTTTTAAATTCTCAATAACTAATATATAAGTTTATTATATTGGGTAGATGCATTAAAAACCGAACTTTTACAATAGATGGCCCCACCAACACATGCGCTGTAACACTCCATATTTTAAAGTACCATCGGTCAGCTGTCAAAGCCACAAAGACAATTTGCAAACATTATGTGCGCCTAAGTTTTTTACCATCATGGGAAAACTTCGAAAATGGGCGCAAACAGCATTTGCGGGAAGTATTGTTGGGATACTTTTTTCCAAGAAAACTTTGGCCGAAAGTCAGTGTTTTGAGTGGTTTAAACGCTTCAAATGTGGCGATTTCGACATCAAAGACAAAGAGCTCCCTGGTCAAGAGAAAAAGGGATCAGAAAGGACCGATCCACTACGATTTGCTGAAATCAGGTCAAACCATTACGGGATAGCTTTACCGACAATAATTAATTCGTTTGAAGACCATGCAAGAGACTGTAATTTTACATAATGGCACGTTGCTATACCGGTCAAAAATTATCTGGAGAATATGGCTGGGAATTTTTTCAGGTTTTTAGCTCGAATCTGAATTTGCATCGATTTGAGGTGTTGTAGAAACCAATTTTATCGTTTTGATATCCGGAAACAAACCGCCCAGCTATTCACCAGCGAAATGTTAAAAATTTTATTTATTGTAGCTGAAAACTTAAAAAAATGTTAGTAAATTAAATCATTTCTATTGTATGGAAAAGCACAAAAATAAAACACAAAATTATATTCTCCTGGGTGAGACTTCTGCTAAAAATATGAGCGTTGCGGCTAATAAAAGCACAAGAGGAATTGACGACGAAGGCATATGAGATTTAATAGTTTTTAACACCTGCATCCTGGTTTAAGCGATATTGGGTAACAAATCTGCAAAAAATCCAAGTATACCTTCTTGTTTCAATTAAATACGAAGATTGTTCTTACGCCGACTCCGGAAGCTCTAGCGGATTGCTATGATTTCTTCAAATGCGCATGTTTACTTTCTCATTGCGTTCCTCCACCAGGAACACAATTTTGTTCACAATTAAGGCCCCTATTATGTACGTATTATGTATGCGATGGTATGCGATGTTGACTCGCTTCAACTACATTTTTTTCATATAACGTATTACATATATTTTAATTGAACCATGTAGTTTGCTACCATCATTAAGAATTTTCAAACGACGTAGTTCAACTGAAATGTATGTAATAAGTTATACGAAAAAAAATTAGTTGAATCTACTCAACTTAAGTTGAGTTGTAATACATAATAGGGGCCTAAATTTATGTAAGTACATACTAGCAAAATATTTAGGCCCCTATTATGTACGTATTATGTATGCGATGGTATGCGATGTTGACTCGCTTCAACTACATTTTTTTCATATAACGTATTGCATATATTTTAATTGAACCATGTAGTTTGCTACCATCTATTAAGAATTTTCAAACGACGTAGTTCAACTGAAATGTATGTAATAAGTTATACGAAAAAAAATTAGTTGAATCTAGTCAACTTAAGTTGAGTTGTAATACATAATAGGGGCCTAAATTTATGTAAGTACATACTAGCAAAATATTTAGGCCCCTATTATGTACGTATTATGTATGCGATGGTATGCGATGTTGACTCGCTTCAACTACATTTTTTTCATATAACGTATTGCATATATTTTAATTGAACCATGTAGTTTGCTACCATCTATTAAGAATTTTCAAACGACGTAGTTCAACTGAAATGTATGTAATAAGTTATACGAAAAAAAATTCAATTTATTCCGATAACAAACCAATTCCGAAACGGTTTTTGCAACAATCCTGATTGGCTTGATTTGTTCTTGGCCTCATAAAACGAAGCCTTTTTCCGACGCGGAATTCATTTGCTACCAGAAAGGTGGCAATTTTAAATAACATTTCAATTCATTAATTAATTAAAATAAAGCATTATTTTCATACCAAAAAGTTCGGTTTTCAATGTATACACCCAATATCTTAATATACAACTGTATTCGCCTCTAGTTTCTAGTGAACTACAGAATGAATTTGATATTCTTTCATTATATTTATTTCTGCAAAATTATTCTTTGTATATTTTCTTATTTTGTATTTATGAAAATGTAATGTAAAGAAATTGAAATAAATTTAATTGAATTGATTGAATTGTTACTTACTTGAAATTCGACTAAAGAAAACTTTTCATCATTCAGCGAACAAGCATATTCATAAATCTCGGTCATTATGACTGCTTCATTGGTCGCAAACTCCTTAAACTGCTTATAATGCGATGAGCCCAGAAGCACAAGTCTAAAACGCAAGTATTTATTATAAAATTTTTCTAAAGCCTTTCATTTACTCACTTTGGCAAACTTTGTTGCAAGGTTGTCTCTTGAGCAGCCATATCGTGATAACGACCGAAACTGACCTGTGCCATTAAATAGCAAAAATGAGCAGCATACAAATCGCCACGATTGAACAAGGAATCGCCTAGCGTTGTAATAGCTTTACGGTCGAGCTCTGGCTTCTGCGATGTATTTGAAAGTATCATCGAGAGATGTGGACGCCAATCGCCCCACTTTTCATCTTGTACGCTGGTCACACTAGACGGTGTGCGTCCGCTCATGAGCTGATACAACGTTTGCAATGGATCATTCAATGAAAGCTTATTGGCGAACTTCATCATAACATTCGCATGCGAACGACGATCGACTTTTGAGGCCAAAAACAGAGCATGACCCCAGAGATTATTGTCGGTAGCCCAGTCGAGTGCCTCATTTACATTGCCGTAAAGCAAAAAGTTGCGGAATTTCGCGGTTATTTCTTCCTCATTGCTACAACTGGAAACAGCAGTGTTGGATTTCGATAACGACGCTACCGAATCATCACCGTTGTGTACAGATTCCTCTGTGCTAGTTACAGCTGATTTGATGACGCCAGATTCAGCAACATCGCACTCAATATCGCTGTCCTTCAAATCTACATCTTCATTTGAATCACTCTCCGACTTTGAGCGAGTTTTTATTGAATTAGAAGCTGTAGAGTTAGGCGTGTTGCTCTGTGGCATGTAGGGAAACTGTACTTGGTTTTTTAACAACAATTCAGCAATGTCAGTACCAACAACCATCTAAAAAAATAAGTGAAAAAATATAATTTGTTAAAAGATTGTATACATTTAAATTTAACTATTTTATTTTTTCTACTTACGCCATTTTGACGCAGCAGAAGTATCAACAGGTTCCACATCAGCGTGTATGAAGCCTTGTACTTGTCTGCATTGCTAGGTAAAAGTTGCTTAGCGTAAATTGTCGTGCTAGTTGGTCCCAAATGAATTTGCTCCTCACAAAATTCAATAATTGTTTTCTTATGTGTCAGACCGCGCACCAAAGGACCTGGAAAAGCTTGAAATAGCTGACGTGAGCTATCATTGGCACCTTGACGCAGCAGCCTCACAATATTGCTCACGCCGTTTGGTGTATATTTGGGTTTGACAGTGATGAGCAGGCCAGCAGAAAATGAGACAACTGTGTGATCATTGACAAATTTACATGGTGTCAGACGCTGTGGTTCAGCAATCTCACGTTGTGATAAATTGCCAGATCTATTGAATGAAATGGATGGAATGTATTAAAAATATTGATCAACAAAATTCGCTAACAAGCTGCATAGTTTCTAAATTATCAAAATCTATGCCTTAGCGTAAAATTTTTTAATAAAGGGTTTATTTTTTAAATAAAAACATGCTTTGAAGCTTACTACAAATTAAAAAATGTTTACGACTACATTACATGAAACTACATGAAACCGAGTTTTATTATTATAGTAACTAAAATATTTCCTAATAATAATACAAAATATTTTCGAGAATAGGGTGAAACAATAAATAATTAAGTGCATGCACACGACATGCACCTAGGTATAACGATGAATAGTTTCATGCGTATTAAGTGCTAATAAAGTTTATTCAAAATGAGAAAAGACTTTAAAATAAACTTTCAATAAAACTATATACATACATATGAAGGGCTCTTATTGCAATAACATAATATGCCATACAAAAAAAAAAATGTAAATAAACTATTTTCATATTTTGAAAAACTGTACTTTTGAATGAAAAAAATTTAATTTTACAAATAATGCTAAATTTCTTGGTTCGAAATATTTTCAGAAATATCACACCTAAAACCTTTTCAGAAGGTGTTCTATTAGATAAGTTAGTAAAAAGATAGTAAAAAATAATTTTTAAAATCATGTGACTGCAGTAAGTTCTTCATATAAGCAGAAAAAAAACTTAACTGAAAAACAAAATAAACAATACATATGAAATTAAATATTTAGAGAAAAATAGACGAACTTAGCGGATTTTTATTAAAAATTTTAAAGTAAAAAAAGTAACTGAAGAACGAAATTAGCTATAAATATGAGATTTAATATTCGGAGAAAAGTAAACGAATCTAGACGATTGTTGTTAACAATTTTATAGAAAAGAAGATGGCCTTGCAAACGTTATTCTATCCCTTCCTGCCTTCCACTTTCAAATATTTCATTATCAATATATCATATTATGCTTTCGAAAATGTGTCCCAGTAGTCACGCCTGATTTTGTTTCAATGCCGTTGTTTACAGCTGAATTTACTTTTCTGACCAAAATAAAATAGTAAAAGCTTCATGTTAGACATAAAATGAGTATAAAATGGCTGTAAAAAATCCACACTTACAGAGAAGCCACTATTTTAAATCCTGACTCAAGAGACAGCAAACAGGAATTGAATGTTGAACCTAAAGATTTGGTTGGGCCAAGTATAAACCAATAAGCCAATTCAGGTTTCGCAAGCTCTCTCAAGGAGTTTTATGAAGAGAAGATCTCAAAATGAAAAATAGGAAGACGAATAATAAAATTTTTTTAAGATAGACTTCGGGCAATGAAGAAGAGTTTTTGCCACATAGGAGACGGATGTGTCTTATGTCCGAGTATACGAGTTAAGCTGTTGAGAGGTAAAATCTAACCAATTTGGAGAAAAATTCAACATTTTCTTTACATTATAGAGTTAGAGGTAATTTTGTTTCCTTAAGATTCTGATTTAATTCTTTTGCTTTACAGAAAAATATATAAATAACTACATTAATTGGGTCTAAAACAATAATAAAACAGATTAAAATAATTTATTATTAACACATATTTTTAACTTGTCCCGCAAGTCACAAAAACTTGTCCCATTAGTCACAATTTATAAGATTTTCCGCTTCTTCTACAAAGGTAAGCATATTTTTTTTTATTTAAATGGAAGCGTTTAGTGTATGTTGTACAACACGGAAGAAGCTGACTTGAATATTTAACCCGAGAAACAATTTGTGTCCGTACCAAACTACTTAGGCACAAAAGTCCCGAGTATCAGACTCAATTTTATTTTTAAAAGCTACGAGTGGTAACGAAAAACTGCAAAGCTTATGAAAAAAAATTAATCGCACATTGATATTAAGCAATATGATAAAATGCAAATGAGCTTTAGCGAACCGGACTCGAAAAAATTTATATATTGTGTCAATAAAGTAGCTGATATGTATCGAAACTGGCCTGAGTCTTAAATATAATGTACCCGAAACATACCTAACAAATTTCTCGAAAGTCAATTGAAATAGTACCGCAGTAAGTCTGTATTATGTCAATAAAGTGTTCAAAAACGAGCGACTATATTAGGACACAATAAACTGACGAGTGCCCGATTCGGTCTTCGTTCGTACATTGTGCCTGCCCAAGGTGTTCCAGAACTAGCACTTTTTCTGGTGCAGAGGTCGGACATTTACCGACACGGGCACCGGACATATATCAGCTACTTTTTTGACACAAAATATGAAATTGTTTCTCGGGTAAATGGTTTGGCTAAAATACTACGTTGAGTATTCAAAGTGGGTTTAGTTTTTATAAACATTTATTTTTATAATTTCTTTATGTTTAAGTGACTGAATTTTTTGGTCCTTTTTTTTTGTGTCATAATTGTAATTCTAAAAACTCTATTTTTTTTAGAATTCTATTTGAGCTTAATGCCAAATACGTTCATGAAGTAACAGGTTGCATCAACAAGTTTTTCGCAGAACAAACAAGCGCGCTTGATTATCATCCAGGGGTTCCGGGTTCGAATCCTGGCCGGGTCCTTCGCTTTAACCTTTCTTTCCTTAATTCGAATTAAAATAACTTTAAAACACTAAGTTTTACAACGAAAAGTTGTTGTTGGTGGTGGTAGGAAAGTTTGAGGAGAGGAACGCTTAGTAACTTGATTATTAACACATTAAAGAACATCCTACACAAAAGTTTCACTTGATTACTACTTCCTTCTTTCATCCTGTAGTATCACAAAGGACCAATATGTATTTTGCATGATAGATATGAAAAATATAGAATTTTTACAACACTTCTTTGTAACAAAGACAAAATCCTTGTAATAAGCAACTGCTTATTAAACGCCCAAGAACTCTTTACTAAACCGAAAAAAAATATTTTTCTTTTGTCTCCAGATATCTTGCTCACCTCAAATTTAATGTCTTTCGCGGCATTGCGCTTTTCGCTACTCTATCGACGAATGTTTTTGGACCAAAATGTCAGTGATAAATCTTGAATAGTTATAATGTAAAAAATGTTGGTCTAAAATAAGATAATACTTAAAAACAAATTATAAAAGTTTATTTTATTTTTCGAAAAACTCCCAAATTCCCTTAAGTAGGCGCCTTTGTTAATTCAAGAAAATTTCGTCAGTGTTACAAAGAAGTTTTGCTTTTGGGCATGATTTAACCAACAAAAGTCTTTGCGACAAATTGCGTTTTCTTTAGTTTTACATACTTTTTCTCGGTGTAAACATTTATAAATACGAAACCATTACTTAAAAAAATCATTTATTGTCGTGAGTTCCATTTTTTTGAGATGACATTACACGTTTGAAAAAGCATGAACTCAATTTAATACATTAATTGTGAAAGGACTAATACATGAGACTTTAAATTTTTTACATTATTACATAAATACAAAAATCAATATTAAAATAAGTTTTTGTTTTTAATGCCTCTTGTTCTCGATAGGTCGTTTTCTAAAATTTAAATTTTTATTAAAATTGTAAAGATAAGTTTTTTTGGACACGTTATTAGTTACAGTTTATCTTCAAAACGAAAAAAATCCGTAAAAAATATTAAACTCTTTTTAAATTGAAGCGCTAACCGTCACTGATTATTTTTTTTTAAGTAAAGAATTTTAATTTTCGAACAAAGATTAAAATAAAACGTACACTTAATATATATTTCAATAAAAGGTCAAAATTTCAAACTAAAGACAGCTTCCCTCTTAACATTATTCAGCTAAAGGAATTAACCAAACATTTATATTTGAGGCTTAAAAACCAAGCAAGAATTAAGATTTTATAAATTTTAGGATTAAACTTGGAAAACACTTGAAAATATGTTGTAAAAATTATGATTAAGTAGTATGTATATATAACTTCATAGACACAGAATTAATTTAAAATACATATTAGAATATAGCCACACATATTGAAATGCTTAAAACCCAATTGTGAACAAATACAACCAACCAACAACTACATATTTCGAATCCAACTACTTTTAGCCAATTTAGAATACATGGTATATAATTATACTCAATAATAGATAATGAAATCATTAAAGAATATACTTTTTTTCAAGCTTTTAAAATGTAGCAATAATTTTGAAAAGTAAATAGAATTGCTTCTCTGAAGCAGCACCTTGAGTCCGCATATTCAGAGCGTGCATAATAGGCGTAATCCATATTGGTAGTCGAACCACCACCATCACCAGAATAATAGCTTGCAGCAGCAGCAGTTGTTGTTTCATGTATTTGAGAAAGATTTCCTGTCGAATGTCCGCCACTTAGACTGTACAGTGGATAGTTCTGATTGGAATGTGAGCCAGTGATAGCTGCTTCATCCAACATTGTGGAATTCATTGTATGGGACATATTGCTAGCTAATTGATGTTGTTGCTGTTGTTGTTGATGATGCATGAAATGACGATGGTATTCATTTGCTTGTGAAATGTACGCATGTGTAAACCTAAATTGGGGAATTTCGATTTAGGGAAATATTTAAGAGTGTGTGTTATATATTCATTTTACTTTGTTCTTTGTCATTTATTGAAGTGTTTTTTTTAATTTGAAATTAACTACTAGTTAGCAACAATATATTTTTAATTTTTTCTCAACTATTCAAAACATTGGTTCTTTAGTTGCAAGTAAAACATTAGATGATGAACTGGGTTAGAGAGAGAAAAAGGATTTGGATACATTCAACCGAGCATGATTAATATTTAACATACATTTTTGGGGGAACATACATAGAAAAGTGTTTTTTTTTTGTTATTAATAAAAGAACATAAATAATGAAATAAAAAAGAACAAAAATAATATCAAAAACAGAACAAAGTCAAAATAAAACAATACATTTAATTATAAGTTCAACCAATAATCAATCTTATTTAAGTTTTTAAAAAAATACTTTGAAATACATTGAAATATTTTAAACACTTTACATGACAGGCACACGTACAAACTTAACAATTTCCTAAATTCAATTAAAGTGGAATATCCCAAAAAGATGAACTGTGTATTGAAGCAGTGGTAAAAATTGGCATCAATTCATTGGTGCTTTTCTACTTTGAACATTGTAACATGTTCTGTGATTTTCTGTGATGCGGATGAAATTCATTGGCGAATTCCAGACCTTAAGACTTTTTCACTTCAAAGATGGGAAATTATAAATAACTCCAGAAAAGGCTATCCTTAGATGCACGATAACTTTTAAAAAGTTAAGGGGGAACCTGCTCTAGAACTTAAAATTTTTGCATTTGTTTTTTTTTTCTTTGAAAATCCATTTACAATGTAAAAAATATATTTTCAATGTTTAAAGCTCAATATAAAGTCTAAAAAGTTCGTAAAAAATCAGTGAAGTGATGAGCACCGAGAGTACCGAGTACAAGAACAAAAACTTTTATCACGTTTTTGACAAAACATGTTTTTTCCCGCGCTGTGGACTATAACTTAAAAAGTTATTAGGATATCAATTTAAATTTTTGCACAAATATTCTTTAAATATTCTTTATTTGCATATACCTAAAAGTTTGTAATTATTACTAGAAATAATTGTTTTTAACCATTTGTTTATAAAACAAAAATGTGATTTTTTCTTTTTGTGTTTAAATTAAATTTTATTTTTCTCGTTATAGGTATATGCAAAGCGAAATAACTTATTTTAATGAAAGACTCTTGTTTCGTTGATTTCAGTTGACTGCAAGGGCGGGGCATTCAACAGCGCAAATTGAAGGAGTCAAGTTAGAGCAGCTGTAGCGGCGCCGTTTTGTTTTCTTTTCTTATAAAATTTGTAAGCAAACATTTGAACATCTTTGTCAATATGTAATTTCATTCAATGTTATAAATTCTATAATTTTTTTGTAAAAAAATATTGATAAACCTGTTGTCTTGAGCAGATTTCACCCTTAAGGACATAACAGTTGTCTAGAAAGCATCTTCAGCGTTTTTAAAAGCTATTTCCAAAATAACTGAATTTATAAAATAAAAAAACAATCCTGTTCTGTAATCCGATTTTACTCGGATCAAAGTTCTTTCTTTTTATAATTATTTTGCTTTCCGACATGACTGTTTGAGCCAGAACATATCGAAATAATGGCAATTAAGCTGTTACGAAATTAGATTTTCGGAAATTTTTGTCATTTTAACTCAGAACAGCTTATAAGAATAAGTTAAATACTACATTGAATTTGTTTTCAAAATATGTTCTAAAACGATTGAATTTTTATCATTTGTTTTCATTTACATAACTTGAATACTACTACTCATCAGCACAAATTTTCTAGAAAAGATGTAAAAACTATTACTGCGCCTCCGTGATACTCGAAGTCATGAAAAATATCTATAATTAAGAAGTGTAATATAAAGGAATCTCCCTTCCTTTAAATGGAGTGCCAATAGCTTACGGACATTTTGAGCAATGTTGTCCAACCAATGGGTAGTTCACTCGGGTGAAAGGATATTATCAATAAATTCTTGGTGTTTGCTTTTCTTTGGTGGAATCGTAGGTGGACTCCATACCAATTCAAAATAAATGCATTTAAGCAAACTAAAAGTCTTCATTCTAACTCTGAAAGGGTTATTGTAGAGATCTGGCTTGATTTATCATTTTAATGCTTCTCAATTTCCAAAAAATATACCGAACAAAATTAAACTTGCACGTTATAAGAGTTAATGTTATAAATATAATACAATAGCAAAAATAGCAAACATTTATTGTACTGAGTCAATTTACAGTCAGCAAATTTTTTTCAATAGTAAATTAGCTGATTTTGACATTGGTTCAAATCCGAAATTTAATCGATTTCAGACTTGGCATTTGTGACGCAGAATAAAATTTTTAATCCGATTCGGAGTATTCTTCCGATTCAAATTGATTCAAATTCAACTATGAATTAAAAGAAAATGTCAAATACTATTGAGTTTTTAATTTTTTTGTTCTTGTGAAATTGGGATACTTTTGCAACAAAAATTCATACTGTTTATAAAATTTTAAATTATAAAAAATTATTAAATAAATATATGTTTTAGTTTCTACTTTTGTATACACTTAAATAGCTATACGTTTTAGTCTACTTTGATGAACTCTAAACTCAGTTTGTTATTCAGCTCTATTAAACAAGACAAAAAGAACTAACGTGTTAGTATTGGTTTTAGCTTATTACGGAAATTAAGATGCTAACTTAAAACATGTAAAGCTATACCCTAGCAACAGAAGTTAACCTCTTTCAATGTCATGCCTTAACCAAAGACTTGCCTGTCATTTTCGTTATTTGCTGAACTACGTCCTGAATGCACAGATTCTCTACCATCGGTAGCTGCTGTAGAACCAGCTTGTAGATGATCGCTACCATGCAGAGCTGCAGCTTGACCATAGTATTTTTTATACCACTCTGCGTATGCCAGTGGATTCGTACGTGCCATTTGCTCATAGTAATAAGTATATGGATCATAGCCATAGGCGGTGGATGGATATGCACCATACATGCCCGCGTGGCGTGGATCAACGCCACGTGCATTACGTTTATCTTTATCTAAATCACTTTCGCGAGCATTGCGAGAGCTCTGCTTACGATACTCTTCATACTCGAGTGGATCAACACCACCAGCACGATGTTTATCACTACGACGATTGTTGCGACGCTCGATGGTATTTTCAAATTCAGCGCGATACTCTTTTTCACCACGTCTAGCGCCGATAGCACGACGACGACGTTCATCTTCAGCATACACATCACGACGATCGCGGCGTTCTTCGACGTCAACACGTTTTCCCTCACGCTTGCTGGCATGATGGTAGCGTCTGTAATCATCATAGTCGCGATCACTTCGGTCACTGCGCCCGCTGCGTTCTTCGACGACCCGATCACGTTCACGCTCATTGCGTCCACTTCGCCGTTCTTTGCGATTGGTAGCTTCGTGCCTTGTTGACTCCTCAGTCTCATATTTTAAATCAGCTTCGTAGCGATGGTAGCGTTGGGAGCGCCTTTCTGACTTGCTGCCACCCTCACTGCGTTCACCACCTTCAGCTCTATAGTGGTGATGATGTTTCTCTCGTTCTTTTTCTCTTTCTGCTCCACCAAAATCGCCACGCATATCGCGTCGGTTCTTTCTCTCTTTGAGATCACGCTCCAGGCCACGATCACTGCGTGTGCTGCCTTCGCGATAGTTGCGACGACGATCACGTTCATGCTCACTAGGATATTCGTCTTCTGTATCTTCCGATGCATAGCGATCTACAGACCGTTGCTTCTCTTTACGTTGTTTTTCGAATTTTTTGTCGATTGCAGTAGTTTCGTGTCGAATTCGTGATGATTTACTAGCGTAACGTTGATGCTCATGCAGTGGATCACTTTCATCATTGCCCGTCGAGATGTTTGAGTGATCTTTTGTATTTGCTTGCTTGTGACCTGATTCCGCAGGATTTGATGGCAACGTAGCTGCTGGTGTTGCAGTGGCAACACTATTGGCTACAGCACCTTCAAGTGGTGGTTCATTGCGACTTACAACAGTATTTGGCGGTGGAGCTTGTTGCATCTGCTGATCTTCCAAATTTTCACCATCTAATTCAATCTCACGTTGCTCGTTAAGAATCTGACTACTTGGTGCTAAGTCTGAAATTCTTTCTACACCGGTAACAACACGCTGCTCGTTTCTAGCAATGCTTTCGCCGGCCACCAGATACAAATTTCGATCAGTCGTAATATCAATAATGTTAGCTGAGCTTGAAGCAGTTGTAGCTGTGCGAAAAAGATTACAATGCGAATAACGAATGATTTTCTTAATCTAAACAAGACTTACCTGCGTTAATAGCCAGGGTTGGCAAGAGTTGTTCCATTGAAGTGTCCTCGCCATCTGCATGACGTTCGTCAATATTCATATTACCTACACCCTGGTCAGTGCCGGTGACCATGCGCTGCGATGCTTCGAATTCGGGCTGTCCTAACACCAAGCGGGAGAGGCCGGGTGGTGGGAAATTGTCCGTATCAATATTCAGTTCTTCATCAGGATTTTCCGACAAATGACTAGTCTGCAGATATTGGTTGCGTTCGTCATTGGGAGGAGGGTGCGTTGATGTCGGCTGTGCTGGCGAAGTGGTGCTTGGCAACGTTAACGTTTGTGCTTCTACGGCCGCGGGCACAATAACTTCCTGATTCTCATGCAAAATTTCTGAATTATCAGGCTCTATATTTTCGGCCAAAGTCGGTTGCATTGGAGTTGCGAAATCAGCAGGTGGAGGCGGAACAACAAAATTCATGGCAGAAATCGGCGCCAGTGGTTGTATGTTATTTGCATGCGACGAAAAAAATGCACCGCGATGATGTTGTGCTGCGCCAGCACGCTTAAAAGGATTGCCAATAGCATTGTTATTGCCAACGGGAGGTGCAAGCGGAGCGGGTGGTGTCATAGCAGATGGCGGTTGAGCTGCAGCTGAAGGCGTAGCTGCGGTTAGTGTAGAAGGAGCCACAAACTCTAAATTGGCTTCATTTTGGAAAGCCTGTGGTGGCGACAAAGCTGATAGGTCAGGCAGCTCAGTGGGGCTAGCAACGGGTGGACTGGCATATTGGCGTGATGGTTTCGCCACTGGTTTAGCTTGCGAGACATACACAGAGTTCGGAATGTTGGAAGTTGTAGTTGTAGATGCAGCTGGAGAGTTGACAGCAAAAGCATTGTTCAAATTATCGTTGACAACTTCAGTACGTGCAGGCAAAGAGTTACTATTTGCTGCAAAAAAAAGGAGAAAATCAAGATTAATGAAGTAAGAAATTCTATTGAGAAAAACGACATCAAAAATAAACTCTTACCAGATAAATTCAACTCAGCTGAAGCAGATGCTGATAATAAAAGAGAAGCTGGCTTAGTTGTTGCAATTGAAAACTCTGCAAAATGTGGATGTGGAGTCGAACTTTGAGCTGCTACAACTGTTGGCACTTGTGGTTGATGAAATTGTGATGGTGGTGGTGGTGTTACTGTTTGTGTTATTAGAGGTGATGCTTCAACAGCAGCTGCAGCAGAGCCAGCAACAGTTGGCAATTGTTGTTGTTTTTGCTCTACTGGCTTGATATTAGTCTCAGACGAATCCCATTGCCAGTTATCATTGTTTTCTGTACGAAAACTATCCTCAATAAAGTTGACATTATACTGTGCTTGTTGTTGCAGCTCTGTTCGTGCTGGTAATGATTGCTTTTCTAACTGCGCACTGGTGTGTTGTTCAGCAACACTAGATATGTTGTTTGTGTTGCTACTATCATTCCAATCCCAATCAGACCAACCATCATTTTTGCCATTATTGTTATTAATATAATTTTGAGTTTGTGGCTGCTGCTGTGTTAATGGTGTTAATGGTGTTGCTGGTGCTTGGTGTGCTGCTGGAGCTTGATGCACTGGTGGTTTTATGGATTGTTGAGTTGCTGCTTGTAATGGTTGTTGCTGAGTTGCTTGCTGATGTTGCTGATAATTCGGAAGAGCTGGAACCTTCTGATATTGTTGTTGCATAAAGTTATTATCAACTTGTGGTATTTGTGTGAAATAGGATGCATAGTTAGTAGTTTGTAGTGAATCTTGTTGTTGGGATGTTAATGGTTGCTGTTGCGACATGGAAGTTGCTAACAGATCCGACTGCATCCAATTATTTTCTGCTACGGGTGGAAACATGTTAACGTTGCCAGCAGAGTTTTGTTGCTGTTGTGGCCATTTATTCGTAGGCGCAGCATTATAACTACTTGGGGGATTAGGTGTTGGCTGCATCATACTTGGATTTTGGTGCTGCCAATGATGGCGTGTTGGCTGCAAAGTAAAACAAATAATTTATTTCTGACTTAGTTAAAAACTAAAAACTTTTGTATGATTTAATAAATAAATAATACAAACAATTTAAACAGTCGTTAACCAAATATTTTATTTAAACACTAAAGTAAATAAACGTATTTTAAAATAATTTTTGGGTTTTTTTAAGTGAAACTTCTTGAGCATCGTTGTGATTTAGAACTCGATGAAACGGAAATTAAACACGCTTAGTCCTAAAAGTAGACACTAAAATTATCAATTATAAAGTAGACACTAAAAAAATTAAATATATTGTAAAAAGGGGAATGACAACTCCCTTTCAACTAGAATCGTTTATCTGACTTAGTTTTTAAACTTTACATGATAGTCTATGGAATTTTTGTATGAACTAATAGGAACTTATTGAAATTGAAGAAGGTGCGTGGCACCTTCCATACAACTCTAAGAGTTAAAATATAGGTAGGCAGCTTTTGGATATCTGGAAAGAAGCCATTATAGTCCCTATTCATAAGTCTGGCTCTAGGCAAAATAAATCAAACCGATATCAAAATTGTCTTTGATCTCAAAATTTTTCGAGGCATTTTTCAAAAAACGCACTTATGCTAGAATTAAAAACTCTATCTCTAAACTTCAACACAGTTTTGTTTCTGGCAAATCTACTTCTGGGGCATTTCACAGAAAAGTCAATCGTGACCAAAATATTAAAACTTATTAAAAACTTGTAATTTTATATTATCTAGATAAATATTTTAATTTTAGTAATTTAAGCAAGTTATATATAAATCAATTCGTAATTAATTTAATTAAAATTAAATCGTCTGCACTGTTACACTGTAGTTTATATTTTTCGTAAATATTTAGTAAATGTTTCATCAAGTTTTTTGTTTTAGTAAAAATGGAAGGCATTGGCTAAAGATAATAAAAAACGGTTGAGGCAAGGAAAGAAAACTATATACAATTTGTTTTTTAACTACTATATTACATAATTACTTAATTACCCTCTAACAATCGCCCTCTAACAACCCAATTTTTATTTTTTTTTTTTTAGTAAATTAATGATAAAAAATTAGAATTAAGCTTTAAAAAAGTATACTTCAGTAGAATTTCAATTCAATTATCATTATTACCATCACCATCACCGCTATTATCATCACTATCATCGTCATCATCAATGACATCGTGATCACGTATTGCACATTTCAGGAGTTTTAAAGCTTTTGTGGGCAAATCAGGGCTCGCAAACAAACTCTAAAGAAAAGTATTTTTCTGTTCTGTTTGTTTCTTCTGAAGATCACAACAAGTATTTTGGTTTGTTTAGTTTTTTCTCTCCGATTTAAAAAGTAGCACAAACCGAAGCAAGTAGAGATGAGAGAGAAAAGTAAAATGAAATGTTTCTTTTTTTGAATAGAAAAAACTTCCCTCTCACTGTTACTGTGCGTTTAGACCGCCTGAACGAACGAAAGAAACCTCGTTCGTTCGCTCGGTTTAAACACCTTGCCCGAACGAACAGTGTTCGCTATAAATTTATCGCGAACAATGTTTGCCCGGTGTAAACAGTAAATTAGGGCGAACGAACGAAGATTCCTTCGTTCGCTCTGATCGAACAAGCTTCGATCTTTTTGGGCGAATCCGGTGTTGCGCTGTGTTTAAAAACAGAAAAGTAGCAAAGAGGAGTAGCTTTAGAGAATAATTTATGAAAAGTACTAAAATATGTAGTAATTTAGTTTTATGTTTTTTAAAGTGTTCTGTTAACTTTCGCTGCAATATGATTGTGTTGTGTAAAGGGCCAATTAAAGTTTTTTAAGCGAAAAACCCTATATTTGAAGTTTAATTTTAAAGCGACTGTTTATTTGAGGTAATTTTTTTTTAATAATAACTATATAACTTTTAATGCAAATTTTTAAGTTTATGGATAGCAAATATTATTTAATATAGCAGAAATCCACAGAAGAGCTTGTTCAAATAAAATAAAAAAATATTTTATGTTCTGCTGAAACCTCTTGAGTTTTCAATCGAAGATTTTAGAAAAATGTGGATATTAACTAAAATGATAGTTGAAAATCGATTTGTGACTAAAAGCGATTCCTTAAAAATATAACATAAAAAGTATTTCTCTAAAATAAAAATCGGACGACTAAAAGTACCAATTGAATTTGCTTAACAAGTGCATACAATTTTTAGCAATTTTTATTTAATTGACTTAAAATTTACGAAATTTATTGACAAACGAAAAATGTGAGAACATTTAATTTTTGTTCGTTGAAAAACTTAAATGGGCCCTTAAGTTAAACACACGTCTTTTTTATAATATCTAATACGAGTAATATATTGTTATGGAGTGGCAAACCATTTGTTGTTGAGAAACGGAGTATAAGTATTAGTACTAATATAAAAATAAGGAGTAATCAACCCTGCATTTATTGATGTTCGGCCAAATGCACAAATTGCTGTTTACACCGCCTGAACGTACAAGATGGCGGCCAATGTTGGTTCGCGATTGATGTTCGTGCGGTCTAAACAGTGCTCCGAACGAAGAATTTATTGCAATAAATTGTTCGCGATAAATTTTTCGTTCGTTCAGGCGGTCTAAACCCACAGTAATGCTTTTGAATCGCGTACACAAAAACAATCAAAGTAAAGTATCTTTAGCTATCTCTTGTTGGTTGCTGGAAGCACCAAAATCCGAAGAGAGATCTGCAATGTTTGTTCGTTTCGTTTATGATTCGATTTTTTTTTTTGTGTTGAAAAAGTTATTGCGTTGGAATTTTTCTTTATTTTGTTTGCTTTTATTGAATTTGTTCAATATTTGAATTGAATAATTTTAATTTGAAACAATAGGAGTGCTTAAAAATTAACAAATTATTACAATTATAAATAATGTGCACTTTTTGATAGTTATTTCTCTGAAACCGAAGCAAGCTGAAAAAATGCTGCTTAAAACATGACGAAATTCTTTTGTCGAACTTCCGTAGTAAAACGAACACAACATTTGTTACTTGTTGTGGTTGCGATCGTGACAACAAAATCTAAAAAAGGAAATACTTGTTGTTTTCGTAGAACACAAAACAATAGTTTTCTTTCTCTCTTAATTTTCTGTTCGCTTTGGTACGCATTTCTGTTCGTAGCAAAGATCCAAACCTAAGCAGATAGTGAAACTGTTTGCTTTCGCAGATTTAGCAGATGTAGAGTTAGTTTTTTCGTACAGTTTATTTGCAACCCCTGGGGCAAATCACGTGTCTTTTTTTTTGGCAACTTCGTTTTGCCAGATATCAAGGAATCAGAAGTGATCAGAATTCTGTTCAAAATGTCTTCGTTGCCCTTATGGCGACTACATTTACGAGTAAAATGCTTTCCAAAGTTTTTAAAATCTTTGTTACGACAAACTTGCACTTCTTCAGTTAACGTTGTAGGGACGTCAAAAAGACATACGAAAACGCTGAGGCAGGTCAAAATATCCAGATATTCGGAATTAAAATTTAGTCACTTTTAGGACCATTTTTAGCTATATTTTTTTAATTTTGGCGTCCAAAAATTTTGAACTCCTCCGATGTTGCGTAAACTTTCAGAGCTAAATCTTATTAAGTAAATCTTATAAAGTAAAATCTTATAAAATAAAAACACTAAATTGAGTAAACAAATTTTATTATATTTTTTTAAGTTATTAAGTTTTTTAAGATGAAAAATCAAAATGGCTTAACTTTTGAAAAATCGTTTAATAATTAATAAATGTCTCGAGATTTTGAACTGATTGAAAAAAATGAGTATGCTACTAAACTCTACGACCGAAAATTAAGTTTACGTGTCTCGGTGTATTTGTGTCTTTTTTAAAAGTTAAAAATTTACCTAGTGAGTGTTTTTACCTAAGGCAAAAACGGAACAGATACTATCTCGGGTCCATGTATGAAATATTTATGCACTGTTGGAGGCATACAATACCATGGGTATAGCTTTACAAGCACCCTAGCAGTATTACGAATAGAAAAATACAATATATGTACTACTCTCCACCGATCCCCAAGAAATAAGTTCTTACTACAGCACTGGCACTTTGCACTTTTAAATACAGACGACAACAATAACAAATATTTTTTTGCATTTTTTATGTGTCGCTTTTTTCTCTATCTATTTTGTTTTTTAATAAAGCACTAGTATACATTTATATGGAGTGCGCTCTTATATGTATGTAAATAAAGATTAATTTTTTTAAAAAGGAAAAAAAAGGCTAACTTTTTATTTTTGGAATTACTTTAAAAATGATTACTATTAAAAAAAAATCATATCAACTTAAATCATTTTGAACACAACTATATGCCTACATATTACTAAAAAATACGATTTTTAAGGCTTAGTTAGAAAAAATATTAAAAATATTTACTAATACTGTTGTTAGTAAAATTTTTCCAAAAAAATTAGTTATATACCTAAAATAGAAGGCTGAATTGTAAAAAGAAGTTTAACTTTTTATTTTCTTAAAAAAAATTGCACTAAAATATCAAAAAACTCTTAATACTGCACAATGTGCCTGCACAAAAGTAAAAAAAAAAACAATAAACTTTAAAACCACAGTACAGTTAATTTTTTATTATTCTTTCAAATATTGACGTAGAATTTTATATTCTATTAGTTTTTGGGTATGAAATACACCTTTGTCCCACGTGACGATAGGTAAATAAAATATTTAAAAATAAACTGTGGGCTTTGTTTAAAATCTTTGTACACCGAAAGAATGTTCATGTGTAATAAAAATTGCGCTCCAGATAAGATAGTTCAAAACTTTGAAGTTTACTACGCTCTCCATAACTTTGGAGCATATCACAATGGGTCGGCAGTTTGCAGGGTTCGTGACATCGTTTTTTTAGGTACCGGCTTGACATTTGCCACCTTGCCTAGATGTTGAAAAGGTTGCACAAAGGCCGAGCCAGCGAAGCACACATTTTAAGCACAATTGGCGGTATGACGTCAAAGGCAAAGTTATCTACTGGAATATGCTTATAGGACCAAATTGATCACCTCTGAATATTATTAACCAACGGAATTTTAATGGTTGTATCCGCCTTTAACTTAAGAAAATCTAGAAAATAAGCTGGTAAAGATATCCACAAATTTTCAATACGGCCCTTAATGTTATAGTTTACTTCGATGTTAAAAAAGTACACTGTTTTTTTTTTAATTTAAATATCAAAATTCTTACGAAGTTATTTGAGAAAAATTTACTCAGTACTTAAAAAAGCAGTTACGCAAATGTAGCAAAATTTAAAAGAAAAACGTTAAAGACAAACCTTAAAAAGCTTTTAAGACAATTACAAAAAAGATACTTGCATTGAACGCGTTGTTTTTGTTTATCAATTGAACAACACTTTTATATTTATGAAGTTTTTATTTGATTTTTTTTTTGCTGAAATAAAAGTAAGGTACGTGTATACTTTTGGAATTACTACGTGTAATATCTTTTCAGATATTATATTTTTTGAATAGGGTTGGAACAAGACATACAAATTAAATTGTTATAACTTTTTAAAAAAATGTGTGCTTTTTTCCACGTATTATTTAAATAAAGTCAAGTAAATGCAATCTTATGAGTAACAACACAAAGTAAAGGTATGAAGTTTCCCTTTCTTAGCACATATCCATTAATTTAACAAAAATTTATTTTTTAATGATATATCCAATTACCTGATTGTTATTTGAATGAGCCAAATTTTGTGGTTGTGGTTTTGTGGATGTATTTAATGTAGATGAAGTTGATGTTGGAACACCAACTGAACTGCTCACGTGCTGCCGCATTGAACCGGAGAGCAAAGAAGATGACGTTGTGGGTTGTGGCGGTTGTGATATTGATGGTTGCTGTTGTACCCAAGACATTTTTCTGCAATGTGACATCGACAAACAAATATGCAAACGTTCAATGATCACAAGAAAAGCGCATATGTAGTAAATGAACCAGAATAAATAAACGAGTTTTTAGTTATGAACATTACAATAAGATACCAATAGTTAGATGGCTTTAAGAAAATAAATATTGATTTTTTGCACAATTACAAACGCTAGCACAACATAGCTAATTTACATTTTATCATGCCAGACTTGTTTCTTTTTTATGATTTGCTTCCATGAAAGTGTATATAACTAAACGTATGTATATGATTATAAGTTAAATAATGTATTAACAAATATTATTAATGACGTTAATCGCCTGTTCGCAAGTTCGTATGTTTGTGTAATCGACAGTCTGTTTGCCCAGGGAACAAAAAAGTTTACGTGGACTATTTTTTATACCTGTATTCTTGTTGTTATGCACTATTAGCGATCTTAGTAGTTTTCAGAAAACAGTCATTGTATTATATCTGAAATCGAACACTTTGGGCTATTTAAACTATTAAATAAAAGTTATAATTTATTTTTTATTTAAACTTATAAAAATTTTGTTAAATTTTCCTAGTGAAAAAGCACAATTAGCTTGTCAAATGGCCAAGTTGACAGCTACACTGAGAAAAATAATTAATATTGCCCTCGCACAACCACGACCACCATTTGTCTCTTTTTAACATATTCCGCGGGTAGCAATCGCTTAGTGCTTTAATTGCGCGCGTGCAAGCGCAATAGCAGCATAAACATTTTTTATTTCATAATTCTTTTACACTTTTGCTTTTTGCAACTTTCACCAATGAAAAAATTCCAACATAAACTTACGGATGCTTTTTGTCTGATGTTTTTCTGCAATACGCACTCAGAAATGCATTGTTTTTATTTATAATAATAGGTAATTCGTTCGTTCTTCGTTTAAAACTAATTTCGTTGGCTAAGTTGCGCGTTTGAATATCTAATTGAAATTTAAGTTAAGTTCTTCTATCACACAACTGTTTTAAAATTATTGCCAAGTTGGAACTTGGATATTTTCCCTGTTGCTACTTCGTTCACCTGTCGACTGTTGTCAAATGTCAAATAATAACACAGCCTGCACATGAAATAATAAATCAAGTGCTTATCGAGGTGGCCGCTGGTTATGGCTGTTTGCCTCGAAATCAAGTAGTCGCAACTACCTTCATTGACTTATCGAAAGCGTTTGATCTTGTAAATCATGAAAAACTGATAAATAGCTTAAAGGATATAGGTATAAGAGGTTTGCCTAACAAATTAGTCGAAAGTTTATTTAAAAACAGACCACATGTTAGATATAACGATGTATATAGTGATGAACTCATAAGTAAAATAGGTGTACCGCAAGGTTCAATACTTGGGCCAAGGCTTTACCTGTTATGTATTAATAACATAAAAAACTGCATATTTCGATCAGCATACAACATTTACGCAGACGATACAAATTTTATCACAACGGCAAGTACAGTAACAGAATTAGAGGAAAACATCAATCTTGACATGGAAATTTATTATAAATGGGCTTGCAGAAATGGCCTCAGCATTAATCTGCAGAAAACAAATTATATTATATTTCGATCTCACTACAATATGGATATATCTATAAACGCCAAAATTAACAACACAGACATACAAAGGGTGCAAAAAACGAAATATCTTGGCATAACAATTAATGAAAAACTCAATTATAAACAACATATAAAAGAATTAAAAAACTCAATTCTACCATTAATAATGGCGATAAAACGAGTTGGAGGCATTAAGGAGACAGCAGCTAAGCTAATTTACTCGGGACATATTCTCGCCAGAATTCATTATAATATATGCAGTTGGAGCCAATGCAGTAAATTGTAAGTCGAGCAAATAGGAAGACTGATGAACAAGGCTATTAAAGTCTTATTTAATAAACAGCCAACAATATCTACAAGACAGCTATAAAAAACAATTGGACGTCAACCAGCTTATATTCGCCGAAAAATTTAAATATATCTACAAAATCAAAAATAGCACTCAGAAATCTTCACTGTGTTGCATTTTGTTGACATTGCTTACACAATTGTCAACATTTTCGACACATTCTCTACATTATGGACACCAAAACATCAACAATTAAAGACGACACGTCGAGAAACATCATTGTTGGAAAAATAATTTCTGAACCATCATTTTAAAATACTTTTTGCACTTTGTACCTAAAATTTAAAAATATTTAAATCTCATCGACACAAAACAAGCATGAAAACACTTTTCCAAGTCTGCAGTTTAGTATAGAATGAAAACGTATGAGGTCTCTGACAAATACATATTCAGCCCGACTCGGACTGATTTTTCCCAGGGAATTTGAAAAGGAAGTTAAAGTTTAATTATTAAGATAAAGTTCAAGAAAATTTTTAAAAATTTTAATGCAAATTTGTTCAACAACCGCCAATATTCATCAGTGTAAGCAAAAATATTGCGTTGCATCGTTTAGTGTGCAAAAAAACGTGTATTAAATTAAAATTTAAAAAAATGGAATTAGGTGATGAGCATACATTTCTTGAAGAATAGCTGGCTTTGGTTGGTGAGGCGGCAGATTTCAGTCTTCACCTCAGTTCATCACCTAGATCTCTACTCTAGGGAATGCTCATCCCAAGAAGTGAAAGCCAACGGGGATGAAGAAAAACTCGTGGGACTCCAAAATTAATTTTTAATTTGGAGTGCATAATGGAGTACTTGAAGGATAAGCTATTTACAAATACTTGAATTTAGATTCTGATCTGCCTGACAAACTATTGTTTTTTATATTTAATTACTGAATCATATCAAAAATGTGTATTTTAAATCAAAAATTATCAAACTTAAAACCCATTGACCCAATGACCCATTTTTTAAATAAAAATAAGAATCATTTTCGCAGTTGATTTAAAAATTTTCAACTGTACCCTATTTTCGTTACTGTTTATTTTTTATTTAAAGTTGGAATTTCTAATTTTACGTTGTTTCAATTATCGGTGTATAAATAAAACACCGATATAATTCTAACATAAATAAATTTAACATATTAATAACAAAATAAAACAACATAAAAAATCAAACGTTCGCCATCCATTCTAAATCTCAAAATTACAAACTTAACGGTTATAATGCTGGCGAGAACTTTTCAACTAGTAAAATACTCTACTCAACTCATCACACTTCTATGAACACTCTAGTTGAGAATTTCGTCATTGTGACGTCACATTATTAACCAGTAGCTCGTTTTTACAAATCATTCGAGAAATACTCGAATGAAAGTTACGTCAGTCAATCTCGAGTCGAACTCGAGTGGTCGAGTTTTTTCTGTTACTTGAAAAACTCACCATCCTAGAATAGCATTTATTTAACTTTTATTTTAATAAAGCAAGAAATTAATTTACCTCACTCATTGCTCTAAAAGTTTTTACAACCAATTGGAATTCCTAGAACCAATCGAAGTTTTTTAAATCTAAAATCTCAAGCTTCACTCAACCAACTCACTGCTTGTCAAATCAAAGTGAGTCGCAAAATTTTTAACACTCTTATGTCACTTTATTCACCTTCCCACTTCCCATCTCATCTGTAGATGTCAAAGTGAGTCGGTTGAGTGAAGCTAGTGTAGACCATCACTTGCAGAAACAGAGCAGACGAAAATTACGACATCGTGACGTCAGTTCAAAAAAACCATACGAGATAATCATTGGAGACTAGTTATAGCAACGATATACTGTTGAGAAAAATGTAGTAGAGAATGGTTACTTAAATGCACCACTGTGCTCTATTAGCTTAAATTTGATTATTAGAACTTAGTTATCGTTTACAGTGCGATTATCATATAAAGGCGTATGGCAGCACTGCAATGAAGTAATTTTTTGACATTTCTTCATCAGAGTTGACGTAGCTGACGTGTTGCTAAATTTCATTCTGCCGAATGAAGTGTTGTTTCGAAATTTTGCTGTTTTCTTGTTAAGCCAAATATAATAAAATATATAGATTTTAAAATAATCTAATTAGCCATCATATTTAGCGTGTAATGCGCCAGCAAGATTTGCCGAAGAACAATTTGTGAGGTTTGTTGGGAAACAGCAAAAGGTGGGCGAAAATGGCACTGCTGACGATGATAGCGCGAGTGATCGATGGACTTCCATTGGTGGGCACTATGCAAGATGATGAGCAAGTGAGTGCAAATTGTGCAATGTCTGATGATTATAGTTCATGAAATAACATAAACATTTGAAATCGTAGTCGGGACGTAGCATTTTGGAGTATCAGAATCAGGCGAAGATGCTGTTCAGAAAACTGGGTTCACACTCACCAGCGCGCTGCAGCATTGAAACTGGACCCTATCTATTCCAGTATGTGTAATTTTTAAATTAAACAATTCTCCATATTTTTAGAACAACTTGGTCATTACATGGTTTAATTTTTAATGTTTATTTGAATCTTTATTAATGTATCTTGCTATAGCTACCTTATCGAGAACGACGTTTGCTATCTGGTGATGTGTGATAAAATGTATTCAAAACGTTTAGCATTTAACTATTTAGAGGACCTGGCGCAAGAATTTCATACAACCTATGGCAGACGAGTTAACTCCGTGACACGCCCCTATGCATTTATTGAATTCGATGTCTACATACAAAAGGCCAAAAAGCAGCTAACAGATAGAAGAAGGAATATCAATACGATCAACACCCAATTACAGGATGTTCAGAGAATTATGGTAAGTAAGCGCATTCGAAAAGTGAGCATATTAGTTTCTGAATAATTTATAAATTTTTAAATTATAGGTGCAAAACATCGATGACGTTTTACAACGAGGCACTGTGTTATCAGGTAAAATTAATTCAAACTGTATTATATTTGCATTTAATTATTTGTGCCTATTTCAGAGTTGGATACAAAAACACAAAATCTTTCGATGATGTCACAGAAATACAAAAAAGATGCAACCTATTTAAATAGAAAATCTATGTATGTTAAGGCGGCAGCAGCAGGCATTGTTCTTGTGGTATTTATATTATATTTCTGGGTTTTGTAATAATTATTATTTAAACGTATGAATATGATTAAAAAGCTAAGCTTCATAACATATATGATAATAATTTATAGTTTACTTGTGTTTGCAAATATAATTGTTTAAAAAAAAATTGTAACATTTTTTATAAACTACATGTTAGAAAAAATAAATATTATTTTGAGGCATTAAAAGGAACAGCAAAAAAATAAAAATTTGAGTTGACTTGAATATAATTGGTTTATTTCTTATCATTGTTTTTTAATATTCTTTGTATATTTTTCTTTATATTTTGTTTTTTAGCTCTTTAAGTTTAATATAAGGTTTAATAAGAAACAGCGATCGTTTGACCACTTCGTGCATCAATTTTGTTTACTTTGAAAAAAGTTGAACCAGAATTTAAATAAAACTTTAAATTCGTTTCTTAAAAAACTGTATAACCTTCATCTTCAATATTAGGATTAAAAAATGGAAAAAGGATTGCAAACTATTTAATTTCTTACTGACTCAATCCCCTCCCCTGTATTTGTTTCCGCGTCCTCATCCGTTTCGTTGCCATTTTCTGCCTCTGACGCTGATGATAGAATATCCAGAAGCTGCTCATCAGAAAACAAAAAATTGCTAGGTGCCTGTTCAAACTCATCACGTTTGCGTCTGCGTTCCTCCCGTTTCTTTTCACGCAGCAGCTTCTGCAACTTTTTTGTATCATCATCATCATTACCGTCCATCTGTCCATCACCACATGTATCTTCACCTTTCTGTTTAAGCCAATTTTTTTTACTCTCTTCCTTGTTGATGGCATCTAGACGCTTTTCATAGTTTTCAGTTTCTTTGGCCACGTCTTCGTCTAAAAGCACCAAAAAGAGATTAAAACAAATCATAACTCTTAGCACTCATCACAAAACTCACCACTATCAATCACATCCATACCTGGCAGCTGCTGCTCATAGCTGACATATATGCTGGGAAACTCAACAAGTGTTTTTCCAGCCAGGTTTTCGCGCAACGTTTTCAACGAGTCTAGCGAATAAAAACGTTCGCGACACCGTTTAATGCCCTCCGCCTTAAGTAGCAATTTTAGATTGAAGATGCCTACACTTGCATAATATTCGAGACCCTTCATTGCAACCTCACCGTTTTGACTACTTACATACTTTGCCAGCAACTTGTGCAGCGGCAGCTCTTCGTCACAACTTGCGTCCGCATATTTAACATTACAAGCATTTGAAAAAATCCATTCCACATGCCAAAAAATACGCTTTTGGGTCCAATCGTAGCGGCTGGTGTTCTCGCGATTACGCGTAAAGTTCAAAAGTAGAAAACGGACCGTTGTCTTGCGTTCTGCAGCCGCTTTGCGCAAGGCAAACAGTCGCGGTGGTAGCAGCTTGTTGTAGCGCGTATAACCTTTAGTTTTATCTGCTTTGCGTGCCTCCACATAGCGCGTGGCTTCCTCCAGAAAGTAATAGTCGCTCATGAAGTCGGTTTTGGTCATTTTACGAAGTGTAATGAATTTAGTGCGATCGCGTATGCCATTGCAGGCGAGTTCCTTTTTGTGTATTTGAACACAATTCAAGCAGCAGGTTTTAACCTCGCACTTGGGACAAGCATAACGTGCCGGCTGCGCTGCACATACCTCACATTTGCCCAGCCTGGTTTGCAATAAGCTGCAAGCAAAATAAATACATTGGCAAGTTGTTGCCGTTGCTTGAAACATTTTTAAACCTTTTTGGTTGCTGCTGGTGTTCCTGCTCCACTTCATCATCATCTGATGTTGCTATTTTATTTTCCTCTTCCTCTGCTTGGCGTTTCATCATTTATTTTTATTTTTTATCAGTGGCGCAGATGTTGTTTTTTTTCTGTTATTGTTGTAAATGTCACCAACATCAACACCTCGATGACAGTAATACGAGCAGCTGTTTATCTGTCAGTTGCTTGGAAAACGTTTTGTTATTGTTAAAAGCGAAAAGTTTTGTTTTAATTGTTTATAAAACGCATTTAATTAACAAAAATAAAATCTAAAATTTCAATCTAATTAAATCAAACTTACACAAGTGAGTATTTTTAGATGTTTGTTTTGCTTGCACTAGTATTTTGTTTACGGAGTTTTCGGAAAATTGTTCGAATTTTCAATGTTCTGCTTCGCATTACTATAAAAAAATTCATAGAAGAATTGTAAAAACTTTAAATATCCTCTTCAACTATAATGACTACACTATTCTATTTTTTTGGCTTAAATGCTTAAATTGTTTGCTGTTTTTATTGTGCTTAATAAAACATGTGCTTTCTCAAACTTTTGCTTGTCCGCCTTTGTGTCTTATTCGCGTGCAAAGAGCAAAACATCGTATTCTCTTATGAACATAGCACAGTGGCATGGTATAATTATTTGACAAGGTAGCCGTGACAGTTTTTTGGCGATTGGTAGTTGTCAAAAACAGCTAAAGAATGTTGTAGTTTGCTGCTGTTGACTAGCTATGTGCTTATTTTTTACTTATCTTTCATTCATTAAATTTATTCGCGAAATGTATTGATATGTTTTTAGTTTATTGCGGTTGACTAGCTATGTTTAAGTCATCGCTTATTTTTTCACTTTTCTTTGATTAACTGCATAAACAGCTAATTTTGACAACTACCCATCGCCGCTCATGAGAAAAAAGCCAGTCTGCGCTACTACCTTGTCAGTAATTGTGCCATGGTCTAATTATTTACCAGGTAGCATTGGCAATAATAGAAAACCACTGTATCTCGAATAAAATTGATACTAGGTTACTGAAATTTAGTACAGGGGTAGGCAAAATTATGAAAAATTACGGTCAATAAAATGGGCTTTATTAGACAAAGAGGCGTGTCAATATTATAAAACCACTATATCTCGAATAATATTGACACTAGGGTACTGAAATTTAGCACAGGGTAGGCACAATTATGACAAATTAAGGTCTAGAAAGTGGGCGTAATTGGAAAAAGGGGCATGTCAATATTATTAAAACACAGTATCTCGAATAATATTGACACTAGGGCACTGAAATTTAGTACAGGGGCAGGCAAAATTATGAAAAATTACGGTCATTAAAATGGACTCTATTCGACAAAGAGGCGTGTCAATATTATAAAACCACTTTATCTCGAATAATATCGACACTAGGGTACTGAAATTTAGTACAGAGGCAGGCACAATTATGACAAATTAAGAACTAGAAAGTGGGCGTAATTATAAAAAGGGGAATGTCAATATTATTAAAACACTATATCTCGAATAATATTGACATTTGGGTACTGACATTTAGTACAGGGGTAGGCACAATTATTACAAATTACGGTTAAGTGGGCTTTATTCGACAAAGGGGCGTTTCAATATTATAAACCACTGTATCTCGAATAAAATTGACGCTAGGTTACTAAAATTTAGTACTTACAACTATAACAAGTTACGGCCAAGTAAGTGGGCGTTATTGGACAAAGGGGTCGTGGATATATTAGAAAACACTAGAAATATTATTGACACTAGCGTAATAAAATTCGTTACAAGAATGAATAAAATTATTACAATACACGATGAAGAAATATTTTTTGTTAAGTCTCTATTGGACTTTTGAATAATAAAAAAAAATATTTACAAATAAATATATTTAAAAACAGCGGAGATATAGCCACGCGATTCTCATCTAGTAATGTGCCCAGTCTTTTAGATTATTTTATAGTTTCTGATGTATCTACTGTTCTTCTGTTTGATCAGATTTATTTTATTTCTGACCATGATTTAATTTTCTGCACACTCGACATAAACTTATCACGCTCGTTAACTTCAAAGTCAGTATCGTACCCAAACTTTAACTGCATAAATTTGCCTGCCCTATACAGTGATGCCAGTTTGATTCCCTGGAATGATGTTTGGTTTCAGTCTGGTATTGATGAGAAAGTTGAACTTTTCGCTGGTATGATTAACAACCTGTTTGCTACACATGTTCCTATTCGAACTACTGTTATTAAAAATTTTTCGTGTCCGTGGTTTAATGCTTATGTAAAAAATGCTATTAAAAAAAGAAATAAATTGCATCATCAGTGGAAAAAGAATCCGTCCGCTGAAAATTGGGAAAACTATAGGAGAGGTAGAAATGCTGCAGTTCTAATAACAAAGCAATCAAAAAGAAGATATTGTTCTGCTAAGTTGAATACCTCGCTACCTTCTAAAGTACTGTGGAGGAATCTGAAAAACTTTGGTATTGGGAAAAAATCTGCTACTGACTGCAACGTGGATCCTGATGTCCTCAATAATTTTTTCTTAGCTAACAATAGCAGTCCTGTAAACAATACAATTATCAATATGCTGATTGAACCAACATTTCAATTTTCTGCTGTGAGTGAGAGTGACGTTGGCAAGTGCATAATGAAAATAAAATCAAATGCTGTCGGTGAGGATGGTATTTCGATAAAGTTTATTAAACTTATTTTACCATACGTACTTCAATCTCTAACGCACATAATTAATCACTGCTTTACAACGTCTACTTTCCCACACTCCTGGAAAATAGCAAAAGTACTACCGGTTGCCAAAAAATCGTCAGCGTCTGATACCAACGACTTCAGGCCAATAAGTATTCTGTCTTCGCTGTCTAAAGTATGCGAAGCTATAATGGCTGATCAAATCTCAAAATACTTAAGCATTAGTAATTTATTGTCTCCTTTACAGTCTGGATTTCGTGCTGGCCATAGCTGCACAACCGCTACCATAAAAGTTTTGGATGATATAAGAAAATCATATGATGAAGGCCTAGTTACTTTACTCTGCATGCTTGATTTTTCCAAAGCGTTTGATAGCGTAAATCACATTCTGCTTTGTCAAAAACTTAAGTGTTGGTATGGGTTTTGTAATAATGCTGTAAGTCTTTTAGAAAGCTACTTGTCCAACAGGTTGCAGAGAGTAAGAATAGGGGATAAGTGTTCACAATTTGAATTGGTAAGCAGTGGAGTGCCCCAGGGATCTATTCTGGGTCCTCTGCTGTTTTCATTGTTTATTAATGATATTTTTTCAACCTGCAGATATGCTTCTATGCATGCTTATGCGGATGACATTCAGTTGCATCTTTCACGTAGAACAGGCCTTTTTGAAGATCTAAGTGTCAGGCTGAATGAAGATCTCAATCATATTCACCAGTGGGCCATTAATAATGGTCTGCAGCTAAATGCGGATAAATCATATGTTCTACCGATCTCAGCCTCAAAAATATTTCCGGAGAATATTCCAGATCTATTTATAGGGGGCAAAAAACTTAAACTGGTTACAAATGTTGTAAGTCTTGGTTTTCACATTAATTCAACAATGACATGCACCGATCATGTGAATAGCGTAATACGTAAAATATATAGCATTCTGAGAAACCTTAGGATGTCTAGAGATTTTACACCCATAGAAACCAGACGTAAGCTTGTAATACAACTAATATTACCGGTAATTACCTATTCGGAACATGTGTACTGCAAATTAGATTCAAGCTCTGAACATAAGCTACAAGTAGCATTCAACCACACAACTAGGTATGTTTACGGAATTCGAAAATTTGATCATCTTTCGCAGTTTAAGAATGCTATTCTCGGCTGCAGCATTATAACTTATATTAACGCCAGAAACTGTATTTTTCTCTATAAGCTAATTCATTCGAAAACTCCACGGTACCTTTTTGATAAACTACAGTTTTGCCATTCGGCTAGAAGTAATATGCTTATAGTACCGAATTTTAAATTTCTAAACTCTACTAGACTCTTCTTCATTAACGCCATTAGATTATGGAATACCTTACCTAATCACTTAAAATCAATAAATGGAATTGGGAACTTTAGGCAAGCTATTTTTAATTTTTTTACATAATTTCTTCATATATTTAAACTTTCTCTCTTTCTAAACTTCAGCTCTTTCCTCTTCGTTCCTTTTTTCTATTTTACTTTTATTTCATATATTTTATTTTAAAATGTCTTCTACACTTCCTGTTAATTTTACTTATTATAATGTAAGCTGAATTATACAGTAATATTTTATTCTTAATTTAAAAACTTATATCAATTTTTATGTCAAATTTAAATTTAAAAACAATGTCATTTGTAATACTTTACTTTTAAGACTATTGCTTTGTATAGTAAAAGAACTTGTTCTTATTGTACTAATATGTTGAATAAAAATAAATAAAATAAAAAAAAAATAAATAAATAAATATTTGCATGCAAAGTCCAAAATTTTATTTTCAAGTCGCTTTATCTCATTCTAAGGTTGCGATGTTAAATGAAAAAGTCGTATAAAAATTTCTACAGTTTTCTGAAGGTTTTACTTCTACCGTGCGTGACAGCCACACACATACTTTTCTATATTTGTTTGTTTTAAATCATACGTGAGAATCATGATACAAAGAACTACAGATAAAGTATTAACGGCGCAACGTACAACATTTACTGCACACCTCGTCATCGGTGCTCGTCAAATGTGACACTTGATGAATACATTCAAAAGAAAATGTCGAAAAGTGGCGAATATAGCAAAATGAAAACGAACAGTTAAAATTCTGTCAAGCACATTAAGCAACGTAGCCGCTTTTTATGTAAATCGGTAAAAAGGGGAAAAAACACCCCTACAAAATATGCAAATTTTTTCACAAACAGTACTAAAAAATATATTTACTTTATTTAACAATATTTATTTCATTTCAGTAAAACAAGTTTTCATAAGAAAATTTAGGCATTTTAAAATCTTTATACCCTATGAATAAATTGTGACTACGTTGCAACCAATGAGCACCTTGCACGTCACAGCAAAGATGGCGGACATGCGCAATACTTTATCTGTAGTTCTTTGTATCATGCGTGAGAATCTTTATTTCAATTTACTGCATTATTCTGCATCACGAAGAAGCACACCAACGATGAGAAAGATACGAGAAGCAATCATTTCTTCCATACAAAATTGTATTGCTTCTCGTGTCTTTCTCTGATCGTTGGTATGATTCTTCGTGATACAGAATAACGCGGTAAGTTTTAAGAAATGGATACTCCAGCAAATGTGTGTAATACAGTGTAATCTGATGTGAGAATTTGAAAAGTTTTTTGACACTAGGATGGACCCTGAAAATGTGTTTTCTTTGTTTTATACTCTTTTTATATGTGCTGGCAGTATTAAGGGCTCGCTGATTTTGAAACTGATGCTAGAATTTCAAAAAGATTTTTGACCTAGGGTGGACCCCGAAAATGTGTTTTCTTTGTTTTATACTTTTTGTAGATGCTCTGGTCGCTGTTTTCGAATCTGATGTAAGCATTTCAAAAAGTTTTTTCGACACTAGGGTAAACTCATAAAATGTGTTTTTTATACTCTTTTGTAAGTCCAGTTTTCAATTCAATTTATCTTTTAATTCAAGCTCCATACGAGAAACATGATGAATGTTCAATGCTCAACGTGTCATGAAACAAACATCGCTAGCAACGGTAACTGCCTATTTTCATCTCTCATAATCATACATCTTAATTTTCAATAAATAAATCTTTTTTCCTAAAATATTATAATAAACTTTTTGTTTTGACTGTTCATTAACACTATTTGACTTGAAAAGATTATAAAATATACAAAATAATAAAAAAAAAAAAATATAAAGATTTCATTTCGGATTATATTCGGAGTTGAAGAAAAATCGCCAAGAACGAAGGTCCCTCGACCGCACCACTTTTTTGTTTTAATTGTTTTTGTAAGATTTAAATAGAAATATTTCGAAAAAGATTTTCATAAGTTGTGTTATTTTTTTAAACTAGCTCCTTTTTTTAGCTACAAAAAATTGATTAGCTCCTATTAGCTACTTTTATTAGCAATTTTTGCTACAGGCTACTGGCTACCAGGCTAATATGTGTTCTGTTATAGACTATTGTATATGCTCGTTCAACGTATTGCTCACTAATCAGTGTATCTCACTTATTTTTCAATCTCATCTAAATCATATTCCGATCACATGCCGCTTGACCTTGACCTTAAACTTAATCCCGATCTGATACAAAACAAATCTTCTTTACCATCAAAACTGGCGGCCTCGAGAGTCTAGTGGTAGCGCGCTTGACTGTCGCACAGAGGTCCTGGGTTCGAATCCTGGCCGGGCCATGGCCACGCTATAACCTTTCTTTCCTTATTTCTAATCAAATAAACTTTAAAACACGTCAATTTACGACGAATTGTTGTAGTTGGTGGTGGTAGGAAAAGTTTGTGGAGAGGAACGGTTAGTAACTTTATGTTGTTTCTACACATGTTTCTACAGCTTCTGCCACATTAACATCCTGCATAAAAAGTTTCACTTGATTTCTCTCTTCTTCCATTCTGTGGTATCACAACGGACCAATAATGGTCTAAGTGGGCTGGTCTGAAGACCTGCCGCCACCTTAAACTAACCGTACCTAACTTACCATCAAAATTCCATTGGAAGCCTTACCTGACTAATGCTTATGCAAATTAGTCGGTTAAATTGTGAGATTCACAATCTGGAATCTGTCCATAGTGTGGACGAAAAGATTGATATTATCAGCAAAATATACGGTTAAATTATGAGATTCACAATCTGGAATCTGTCCATAGTGTGGACGAAAAGATTGATATTATCAGCAATGGGAAGGCAACAATATTAAAAAATTAAATATAGTCAGGAATGCTTCAGATTGGTGGAAATTAGCGTATTCACTCAAAAATCACCAGCAAAACAATAGCAACCAACTTTCGATCTGTAATTTTTACCCACACTTTAAGGCACTTCTCTCAAAACCTACTGCACCTAGTATTATTTATTTTACTCCCGAAATAATTGATCCATTTTTTAATTCTCCTTTTGACGTACACGAGCTCAAAATTGTACTAAGCAGTTCTAAATCTAATAAAGCGACAGGATTAGACCAAATTCCTTGCGAATTCTATAAGCACGCCCGCGGGAAGATATTCCTCAAGCTTTAGGCAAGCTCTCTTAGCACCACTTTTCAAAAAAGGAGACCCCAATTGTGTCATCAACTATAGAGGTCTCTCACTACCTAGCTCATTTTATAAAATATTTGCTGACCTCTTGCGTGTTAATGCCTGGTTAGCTCATGGTAATATACTCACAGAATTTCAAGCTGGTTTTCGGAGGTCTTATTCTACAATAGATAATCTGTTTAGTCTAACCTGCATAGTTCGTATCTCTCGCTTATCACTTTTTAAGCTTGCTCAATTGGGATTCTCAAAAAAACTTTTAAATATTCTGTCGCTATTATATGAAAATACATCCAGTCAGATCTGGGATGGTGCAACTCTCTCTGAAGAGATCATGGTTACGCAAGGTGTTAGGCAGGGCTGTCCTTTAAGCCCGATTTTATTTTCACTTTTCTTAAACGACTTACCTGATATATTGCCAGAAGGAGTAACAATTTATGGTTTTGATACTAAAGTATTAATGTATGCAGATGACCTTGTCTTACTCTCAGATTCGGTAACTGGTCTCCAAAATATTATCAATTCTTTCCACGAATATCCTAATAAATGGAAACTGGAACTAAATATTTTAAAGTCTAAAATCGTTGTGTTCCGAAAAGGTAATTACATAAGCAGAGAATGTAGCTGAAAATACGGTGCAGAGAATATAGAGGTTGTAAATGAATATAAGTATTTAGGTCTTCTCCTCACGCACAACTTGTCATTTACAAATCATCTCAGTGAAAAATTTAAAACTAGCAATAAACTCAGCAATAAACTCAAACTAGCAATATGCAATAAACTCAACCTGGTCATATTATATCACCCATAATACAATTTCCTATTCGAACAAGCTTAAAATATTCACCACTGCTGCTAGGTCTATTCTGTGTCATGTTGCGGAAGTCTTTGGTTTTCAGTCCTACGAGGAATGCGAAAAACTATTCCGTTTCTTCATGAAAAAAGTACATATTTAATCTACCAAGTACGACACCAAATTATATGGTTTATTTGGAGACTGGAATGAATACACAATATTGGTTTAATCTTTAACTTCACTTGAATTATTTGCATAAGGTATCTAATATGCATCAAAATAGGCTTCCATTCAAACTTGCCAAGTACACAATAGAAAACAAACTGTATTGGGCAAACGAGTGGGACGATTTATGTGAAAGACTTCAGGTCAGCAAGATAAATGACTAATACAATTCATCTGAAATAAAAAGAATGCAAATACTTATTTTAGAAAAACTTGAAATTGCTCTTGAACGGTCTTTTGAATCTTAATGCTCGAGCCTTCAATCCAAATACTACTGGAATCTGCTCGTTGTGTAATTTGAACGTGGCAGAAAATACTTTTAATTTTATTGGTATTTGTCCAACTTACAGAAAAACTCGAAAAAAACTTTTAGGCCAAGAGACGCTCACCGAATCAGAAGTTAAAGATTTTTTAAATGTTAAAGACTTTCAATCATTGTTGGATTTTTTAGAAACCTCAATGAAATATAGAAATTTACTTTTGAATGAATTTTGAATATATTTCTCTTAGTATTTAATTATAATTATATAAATATAAACTTCTGCTGATATACCATGAATTTTGTAATAGTATTTTTCAAATGGTAATTGTATCTTGAACACATTTTCCTTAGCAATTAACATCAAATATAAATATATATATGTTATCTCTGCTGTAATACAGGGAACTTTATAATAGAATAGCCATCCTGACACATTAGGTATTGTCAGTTATTTATTAAGATCTGAATAGTACATAAAATACTGTGAAAATAATTTTAAATAAATGAATATCTATCTATCTACCTACAGGCTACAAAATTTTTCTAGCATCACTATCAAATGTCATTTTTTTACTCGCAACAAAACCAGAATTATTTTAATTCCATTCATACTTTCAGGTTCTCAGCTGAACAGAGAAAAATATTAAAACAATACATTTACAGAGTGTATCTAAGGGAGGTTTCACATATAAAATGCTGTTGCATTGCCGCGTCCGCTCAGTAGGCAAACGTGCGTGTTATTTAGGTGTTTCAATGTTTCAAACGACGGAGGAACCTGTGATCGCTGCAGTGAGCCACAAACATACAACGAATCCGAGCATGAATGACTGTGTGCTCACAACAAACGTGGAAGAAGAGTATAGTGTATGTTTTTATTAAGGGAGTGTTTTTCAAATTGTTTGCTGCTGCTCTTTTATGAGATTGATTTTGATGATCATCTTAATTTTTTTTATTTCAGAACACTATCAAAGCTTTAAATATTCTACAATCGAATGCTGACACGGTGCGCCGATCCATTGCTAATAATACAAAACAAACGTCACTTCAAGATTCAGTCAAATATTTAAATAGAAGTGGTCTGAGCGTGGAGGATCTCAACAAACTATCAGTTATACATGTTTCGGGAACAAAGGGCAAGGTGGGTATTTTTTTATTTTTTTTTTTGTAATGATGACTCAGTTATAAACTAATTTCGGTAAAAAACAAAATATTACTCTTTGTAGAATTTCCCTAAAGCAGTTTTAATTTGTTATCACAAGTGCTAATTTAACAAATGCAAATAAATAATATTCACACCTGTGAATTCAGAAAAGATCTAAAAGTAACGACTAATATGTGTCCCGTTTAAATGTAACTATACAGCTGTTTTTTAAAAAACTAGCATAGGTTATAAAATTAAAAAGTGTATATAGCTGCTTATTAAGTACAATATAATAATGTTTGACAAATCCATATTTTCAAATCAAGTCAAAAGTGTATTCCATTAAAGAACGTTTTAAGTCAACAGAAATCATAACTTGTGACATAGATAACGAACTTGTTTGGGAGAGCCTACATTTTTTAATTGGCGTACAAAAACATTTTACTGATTGACTCGTAACAACTATTAAAATTGAGTGTTATAAATTTCTTTTTTGACAATTTTACGATAAGAGGTGCCTTACTGCTGATAATCTAAAAGAAAACACATTTTTGACATTAAAACTGGAATTTTCTGCCTACACAAATGGCAAAAATAAGTGTTAACGGTAGACACAATTTTATAATCAGATGAATTTTTACATATTTATGTTCCAATTAAATAAAGTGGCAATTGCTTATAAAACTAATTACGTGAGATAGCAATTGAAAAAAATGGCAATAAACAAAAAATGGTTTGAAAAATAATTTTGTAGACTAACAAATCTTAACCCTACAACCCATACCTTATTTTTTGTTACGTTAAGCTATTTTGGGTTCTTCCTCTACGCCCCACTAAATTTAAAGCGGCATTTCGTTAAATGTTCGTTAAATGTTAAATGTTAAACGTTAAAATTATAAATAAATCACAAAAATCATAGCTATAGTAGCAAAAATTCATGATATAAAATGTTTCAAAAAATAAAATACAGCAACTTTAATGATGATATGTACATTAAGGCGCCTCACGATCCATAGAAAAAAAAATTGTTCGGCACAAATGCTCAAAATAATCCTTGGTTTATATTATGATGATTCCCCAACTATTTTGACTCTAGCGATAGCCATCCGTGTGCTGGAATGGTTTGAAATAATCTCTAAAATTCGAGTTTTTTGTAACAATATTGGCTTGTGTATTAGTTGTAAAAACATAAACTGTCAGAAAGTATTGGCCGGAAAAAACACTTCCAGTCTGCATCAAAACATTGTAAATGTTTGCAATCAGAATAAAGATAATGCTGTTTTTCATGCATATTTTTGATATTTTTATATTTTATTTTCATACAAAAACTTTCAAAAATAAAAATAACTTCATTGCTTTTACTTTTTTTAAAATTTTTACAATATTTTTCCAGTCGGTGTTTATTTTTATAAATAATATTTTTGCTTTAATGTGTATTGATTTAAGTTATAAATGCAAACACTCAAAACCTTTCCAACGGTATCTTGAAAACGAGAATCGCATTAAAAATAATGAAGTTATTTGAATTTTAGTGAAATTAATTTTAAAAAAAGTAAGAAAAATTCATAAAAATCCGCATTATCTTTGGTCCCACGGAAAAAATTTTAGATTTATTGATGCAGATTGGAAGAATTTTTTTATAACTACTATTTCTGACCATTTTTTTTTTAATTTAAATTACGACACTAGCTAATATTTTTACAAAAAACTAGATTTTTAGAGGTTATTTAAAACCATTCCAGCTCATGGATGGTTATCACTAGAGTCGAAATATTTGGGAAATCATTATGATATACACTAAGGATTAACTTGAGCAACTGTGGCAAATAACTTTTTTTCTTGAGGCGCCTTAATGTACATATACATATATATATTCTGAATCGATTAGTTTAAAATGGTTTTGGACTACTTGGCCTATAATTATAATAAGCTTTTTACATTTACTTTATGCTATAGTTTTTAATAAACACAATTTCTTAATTTGAAGTTGTAGTATCCATTAAAAATTTTGAATACAGGTTGAGGTTTTAACTCTGAATTTTTTGTTTTACATGAATGCGTACATGTAATTTATATATCGCACAGGTTCAGTGGGTTCAAGATTCATTCGAATATTCATGAGTAAAAAATATCGTTTCGTTTATATACCGCCACGTTTAAAAAACTTACGATAACAGCCGTAGTTTTTTAGCTATCGTAACGAAATTCAATATATAAGCTTTTTGTTAAAAATGGAGGTCAAATTCAAAAGTGAGTCAAATCGGATAAAAACCACGCCTACCTCCCATACAAAGTGACTTAACCAAAATGGTAAAATCTCCTTAAAATATACAAAAATCAATATAATGTAATATAATTTTGCACGGCGTCTTTAATATTTAATATAAACTATGAGTATGAAATTTGTACAAATCGGATGAAAATCCCGCCTACCTCCCATACAAAGTGACTTAACCAAAACGATAAAATCTCTTTAAAATCCACAAAAATTAATATAATGTCTTCACATTTTGCACAGCGTGTCTTATATTTATTATAAACTTTAAGTATGAAATTTGTAAAAATGGAATGAAAACCACGCCTACCTCCCTTACAAAGAGACTTACCCAAAACGGTAAAATCTCTTTGAATTCCACAAAAAATAATCTAATGACTTAAAATTTTGCACATAAGCTTTAACCTTTAATATGCATTTTTAGTATAAAATTTGTAAAAGTCGAATAAAAATCACGTCTACCTCCCATACAAAGTGAGCTCACCAAAATGGTAAAATCTCTTTCAATTCCACAAAAATTAATCTAATGACTTCAAATTTATAACTTTAAATTAATATAAACTTTAGGTATTGAACTTGGAAAAATGGTCCTCCGTGGGGGTATTTTAACCGTGGGGGTGAAGATAATTCCTTACTAGTTTTTATTAATTAATGTACTTTTTATATAGAATAAAAAATTAATATGAATAAAAAATGAAAAATGGATAAAATAATGAATAAAAAATGAATTATGAAAAAATTAATAGCTAAAAAATTAATAAATGAATAAGAAATGAATAAGAAATCTATATAAATAAAAATCAAATGTCGTTCGTTGGTAATTGCATCAGTTGAGAACGGCTGAACCGATTTGGATAATTTTTTTTTTAAAATGTTCGTAATAGTCCAACTTAGGTTTTTACGGAAAGAAAAATTGACCACGCCCACTTTGCGCCCACTTTTTTTTATTTATCTAAAATCGGAAAACGGCTGGACCGATTTGGATAAGTTTTTTTTTAATGTTCATAGTAATCCAATTTAAGTTTTGTCGGAAAGAAAAATTGACCACGCCCACTTTTGCGCCCACTTTTTTCAATTTATCTAAAATCGGAAAACGGCTGGACCGATTTGGATAATTTTTTTTTCAAATGTTCGTAGTAATCCAATTTAAGTGTTTACTGAAAGAAAAATTGACCACGCCCACTTTTGCGCCCACTGTTTTGATATCTATATATATAAAATATAAAAATGAAGAGGAAATTTAAAGTTACGACTCTACTCCAAAACTACTGAGCCGATTTTTATGAAATAAGTTTTGAAATATCATATTTGTGTTACAGTTTAAGATGGGGGTATTTTTCTAGCGAAATTTTAATAATAAGTTTATTTAATTTAATTATTAAATTTTTTAATAAATCATGCCAGCTGCCATGCATTGCTTAGTCGTTTTCTTTTCAGGCTTTGTGCTGCGAGAGTTTCAATAAACTCCATGTTGCTCTCTACTACTCTCTTTTTTGCTCAGTTGGCATAACTCAGAAAAAAACATAAGCCTGAGCAAGCCAAAAAGTGGCAAACATATATGCTGTGCTGCGCTCCACACAAATAAAACAAAACTAAGGAAGTTATAAAATATCATATTTGTGCAACAGCATTTTTTGTGGTATTTCCCTATCGTTATTTTAATAATAAGTATATTTAATTTAAGTATTAAGTTATTTAAGAAATCATCCCAGCTACCACGCATTGCTTAGTCGTTTTCTTTTCATGCCTTTGTGTTGCGAGAGTTTCAATAAAGTCCATGTTGCTCTCTTCTACTATCTTTTGTGCTCAGTAAGTAGGCACAGCTCAGTTGGCAAAAAAGATGAGCCTCGAGCAAGGCAAAAAATTGATATACATATATATGCAGTGCTGCGTTCCATAATAAATAAAACAAAACAAAAGAAGGAATGTTTTTGATTCGTTTAACATGTATTGTTTTAAGAACTTTCACTGATCACCTTCAGCTTAAGAATTGTGTATATGTTTTTGAACTTTTCCCTTCTATGTCTTTCCATACTCATTCAAAGAAAAACAAAAACGTGTTAGCGCTCTTTGGCTTGATTGAAATATAAGCGTTGCGCCTAGCAATATTGAACTGCAACCATGGTATAAGGATATATATCTGAGGATTGAAATTGATACCAGATACCTAATAAGGGAGATATCTGAGTACTTCAGAGGGAATTTGGAGGATACTGGGATTTTCAATTCACGAACGTCATCCAACAGTAACACATCTAGCTATGCATTTAGAAAATGGGCAGAGGGTATATTTTACGCCAAATACTTTGACTCAAATTATTCAGAATCTACCGGAAACCACTCTTACTGTGTTTTTTAAACTCTCTGCAACTGATAGCTTTGCAAAAACTTTGCTTTATAACGAAGTTCCCGCGTATTATATTAGGATTAATAAAACATGGCAGCGAAGAAAACGTGGGCAAGATGTTCGCTATTACCCTGGGGTTAAGCGAGACTTCGCCTTGGGAAGGGTATACACAATACATCCCAATTACGCAGAGTGTTCTTATCTAAGGCTTTTACTACATTCCGTTCGGGGTCCTACATCTTTTACAGATTTAAAAAAATGTGGTAGAACGGTTTTACCGACTTATCGTGCAGCATGCCAAGCACGAAATTTGCTTCAGGTCGATACACACTGGAAAGATACTTTATCTGATGCAGCTATTTCTGTAAGTGCCCACAAAATGAGAGAACTCCTGCAATAATATTAATTTTTTGCGAGATTTCGGATCCAACAGAACAGTGGAATCTTTTTTAAAAAAAATCTATGCGACGATGTTGACAGCATAGTAATAATCGTCATATTGACTTTAATGATGATATATTTATATAATGAAGGCACTGGTGTATTCCAAGGGCTTATTCCTTGGAATTCCTTATTAGCCTTGAAAGTTCATATTTAACCAACCTCTCTTACATTCGTGAAACAACGTACAATACTAATGAGCTCAATAGGTTTGTACAAGAAAACGAACCAAACATTTCTTAGTCCCGTTAGTTCCAATGAAACCAAAAACGTTGTTTACACTGAAGTATTCAATAAATAATGTGTAGATATCTTTGTTTTACTATAATTATTATTATCTATTAACCACTGTTTAGACTATGCTTGCAAATCCAATTAATCTGTAAACATTTTAATGGTTTTCACTATTTAAATTTATTTTTAAGGATGTTTAAAAATGTATTATTGACAAAGAGAAAACGTCCGTGGCGAAGCCGCGGACCACCGTGGCCTGCTAGTCTATATATATAAAATTAAGTGGCAAAACTTCCTGTTCGCATACTCCTCCTAGACGGCTTGCCCGATTTCAATGAAATTTTCAGGGGTGATTGGGGTCTGTGTGGAGGGTGCACATAAGAAATTGCATGTGTGTATCTTTGCAGGTTTTGTACCACACCCCCTTTTGTCGCCCACAAATCAATAAGAATGCTGTATTTAAGACGGTTTTGATCGTATGAAATTAAAATTTGGTAAATAAGTTCGTATGATAACTATAATTAACTTTGAAAAAATGGCCGTGGTCACAATTCATCTACGCCTACTTTAAAGAAAATATCAAAATACTTCGAAACCATTGGTCCGATTGAGCTCAAATTTTGTAAGTACGCTTTGCTTTGAGTACGAGATGGTTTAAGGGGCAATGCCACACCCCCTTTTACCTCCCACATATAAATAAAAAATTGTTGTTATCGAATAGCTTTAGTTAGAGTTATGGGTCGCACAGCTTAGAAATTCGGTATTCGACCACAATTTAGACGTACCGTTTCTGTGATGAAATTTTGTGGGAGTGGACAAGGGGGAGGGGCACCTCCGATACAACCCAAATTTGTGATATCGAATAGCTTTGAAGTTATAGGAATTCATCTTTGGAATTCAGTTTTTGACCTCAATTTACACATGCAGTTTCAATGGTTTTATTTTATGGGCGTTGGACAGGGAGGCGTGACATCTCCCTTACAACCCAAATTTGCGATATCGTATTGCTTTGAAGTTATAGGTTGACAGCGTAAGAATTCGGTATTCGACCTAAATTTATACATGCATTTTCAATACTTACATTTTGTCGTCGTAGGGCAAAGGGGAGTGGCACTTCCCATACAACCCAACTTTGTGCTATCAAATAGTTTTAGAGTTATAAGTCGTACAACGCCGAAATTCAGTATTCGACCTCAATATACACATGCAGTTTCATTGATTCAATCTATGTTCATTGGTAAGAAGGGCGTGGCACCTCCCATTTAACGTAAATTTGCGATATTGAATATCAGCGTCAGAATTCAGTATTCGGCCCCAATTTATACATGCAGTTTCATTAATTACATTTTATGGGCGTACGACAAGGGGGCGTGAAACCTCCTATTTAACCCAAATTAGAGATATCAAATAGCATTGGGGTTATAGGTCTCACAGCTTTGGAATTCAGTATTGGACCTCAATGTACACATGTAGTTTCATTGATTACATTTTATGAGCGTTGATCAAGGGGGAGTGGCACCTCCCATACAACGAAAATTTGTGATATCGAATAGCTTTGTAGTTCAAGGTCGCACAGCGTCGGAACTCAGTATTCGACCAAAATTTACGCTTGCAGATTTACTGATAAAATTTTTTAGAGTTTGTCGGGGGGGCGTGACACCTCTAATTTAACCCAAATTTGCGATATCGAATAGATTTGGAGTTATAGGTAACTCAGCCTCAAAATTCAGTATTCGACCTCAATGTACTCATCCAGTTTCATTGCTAAAATTTTATGGGCGTAGGGAAAAGGAGAGTGGCACCTCCCATACAATCAAAATTTGTGCTATCGAATAGTTTTGGAGTTATATGTCGCACAGTTTTGGAATTCGGTATTCGACCTCCATGTAGACATCCAGTTTAATTGATTACATTCTATTAGCGGTGATGAAGAGAGAGTGGCACTTCCTATACAACCCAAATTTGTTATATCGAATAGCTTTGTGGATATAGGTCGCACAGTCTCAGAATTCAGTATTTGACCTCAATTTAGACATGCTGTTTAACTGATAACATTTTATGGTCGTTTGAATAGGGAGAGTGGCAGCAACGCGCCGGGTTTCAGCTAGTGAGTAATAAATGAAAAATTAATAATGAATAAAAAGTGAATAATGAATAACAAATGAACAATAAATAAAAAATTAATTATGAATAAAAAAATTAACAATGAATTCCAAATGAATAATGAATTCCAAATTAATAATGAATAAGAAATTAATAATGAATAAAAACCGAATAATGAATAAGGAAAAGAATAATTGAAAATTCTGAAATTCTTTGTGAATTGCATTCTTTGTGAATAGCATTCAAATGAATAAAAAAATTGATTCATTATTCTGAATAACGAAAATGAATAATTGAAATGAATAATTTAAAAAATTTTTAAAAATTAATGTGTATTCAAAATTTTATTTATAAATCAATTTTGTATTCACTGATTCACTTTTTTGTGAATAAAATCAAATTGAATGCATTCTTTTACAGCTCTGGTTAAAGGCAGAAAAAAAAAATTGTTTCAACGAGCAGATGCTTCAAGAAAATAAGACGTTAATAATTAGAATAAGTATGGAACTTTATTCAAAAGCAGTTTTTTAAATTACTTCAATTTTCAAAGAATTGTTGAGTTGAATAAATTGAAATAACGAATTTAAATTTTTGCATTTACTTGATAATACACGTGGTAAATAAATAAATTCCACAAAGTTTTGGATATCATTTAAAAAGTCTGTCTATAATCTTTCCAAAATTGGCATAAAACCTGAAGAAGTAACTGATTGAGTTAATGGATAGTAATTGCGTGAATGAACGCAAAACTGGTTTTTTAACTGTTTATCAGAATTTTGAGGTTGTTTGACAACTTTTACACACCGTGCTATTAGTTATAAATGACATTGCGGATCGTAAAATCGCGCTAATAACACAATTTAATGCTGTCTTAATACACCAGTATGAGCAAAAACAGTCTATCTTCTATACATTGGAGCAGCATTACAAGGATCTGTTATCAAAAAGTTTCTCAAAATCAAAATTAATTTAATTTTTTAAATAATACCATGTTAAAATAAATATTTTGGAAACAATATTTTTTTATATTTATTTTTTCATTCTGTTTTAAATCGTTTTTTGTTTTCATACGCTAGCGTCACGTCACATTACGCAAGTACTAACACTCAATCAGAGCAACAGCCAAAGTTTGCTGGGTTTTTCAAATACAGGCATTCACTTTTTTCTTAAAATATTATATTTGTGAAAAAAAAAATAATGAAAAAATGAACTTATTCTGAAAATGCCCCCAAAATTTTGAAAAAAAAGAACTTTGAACTAAACTTAATTTAATGTTTTCTGTCATAGTGTAAATTGTATAGACTTCACTTCAAACATTTACGAAGCTCGTTAAAAAAAATATTACTTACAAATTATGACTGACCGCTTAAAGCACCATGAATGGACATTGCAAGGTCAAAGTTGGTTATGAAAAAATATTTGTCTGCTTATTGTGCATAAAATTGTTTATGCGACTTAAGAGCGTAAGTTTGTTATATTAAGAGCTGTAGAGTAATTAAACTTAGTACAATTTTTAGGCCGCTTTTGGGCCTTTAAGCCCAGGGGCCTTGGTTTTTTCCACCAATGATATGCATTTTGTTATGCAGATCCTTTTTTTGCTTCAATCTAACCAAAAATGCACGGGGAGCAAAAAAAAATCAGATAAATACTGTTTGGATTAAAAATTTCTTTAATACAAAGTGTGGATTAACAATTAGTGCAAAACTAAATTGTACACTTTTTTGGATTACATATATGACAACACCAAAAAAGATTACTTTTTAATCCAAGGAAAAGTTTAAAATGTTCTAATCCAAAAAAGATAAGTTTGTAATCCGCAAAAAGATTAAAAAAATAAATATTAATATCAACTTAATATAAATAATTACTTTGACACCATTTCGTTAAGAAAGTTTCGCTTATTTTGCATACTGACGAATGCAAGTAAGCTTTTAGGAACGTGGGTTTGAGACCCAGCTAAATTGAACTAAAGTAGGGATTAAAAAATATTACTTTTTGGACTTAAAATTGCTTTAAACCAAAGTTTGCATTAAAATAAATTTAAAAAGTAGCCCAACATTTTTAACCGTGAAGGTGTTGCTTATAATAAACTTGTCAAATATATAGTATTTTGGATTTCGAGCACAAAATTAGCTACATCTCAAAAATTTCGGTTCGATAACATCTCCTTCGATGATGCTCATTATCAGCTCATTGAAAAGTTGCACTCTACTGTGCATCCACGTCAAAATAGATCAATTTCCAACAAATGGTTTTGTTCATATTACTTTCTAAGGCATAAACAAAATATTTATTACGTCTGTATATGCGTTTCATTGACATCATTTGTTTTAACAAGCAATTAATTTATTGCGATAACCTTTGTGAATAAACTGATTATTATCAAGTTTTCAGATTTTTTTTTTAAACGCTTTTTATCAATTCACAATTCATTTAGGTACAAACGTACGTATGTACATATTTGAAATGACACTTTTTCTTAAATTGTATATTTTGTACTGTTATTAACGTGGTTTCTATCTTGTAGGGTTCAACTTGCGCTCTTACCGAATCCATTCTTCGTACACATGGCGTAAAGACTGGTTTCTTCAGTTCGCCGCATTTGGTCTCGGTTACAGAACGCATCCGCATCAATGGTCAACCCATAGCAAAGCAGAAATTTACTCAGGCATTTTGGCGCATATTTAAACGTCTCGAAAAGTGCCGTCAACATGATGCCGACATGCCACCCTATTTTAAATTTCTTACAATTTTATGTTTTCACATTTTTCTGGAGGAGAAGGTTGATGTGACAATATTGGAGGTGGGCATCGGTGGCGAGCTGGATTGTACGAATGTTGTCAGGTTTGATTCTTTGTGTATATTGACTTTTAAGTCTTCTGCATTTACTTATCTAGATGAAAAATGATTTTGTATTTTTTTTTTTGCAGTCATACAAAAACTATTGGCATTACCTCGCTTGGCTTGGAACACACTAATCTGCTGGGCGAAACTCTAGAAGCTATTGCTTGGCAAAAAGCGGGCATCATCAAAAATAATTCAAACGTTTACACATCGGCTACGCAGCCTGAGTGTTTGAGAGTCATAAAAAAGCGTGCAGCAGAAAAAAATGTAAGTATATAATGTAAATATTACTTAAATAACTAACTGGTAATCATAACAATAGTATTCAGTAATATTTGTCAAGTCCTGGGGCCGAATTACAGCATCAGTGCTCGAGCAAAATAACGAAGGCCACGCGAGACAAACCCCTATCAATCTTGTACAATTTTGCTCAATCACGAATGCTGTTATTCGGCCCCAATTTCCTTTAATAACAGCTCTGGCTCATTTATTTTTAAAAATGCTAGCTCCTAAATACTTCAATGCTTATTTATTTTTAGGCTACACTTTATATAGTTCCTGAATTTTCGCAATACAATTGTAACCACCTACTGCATTTAAATAATATTTTTCAACTGAATGGTTCATTGGCTATACAGTTAGCCTACGATTGGCTAAGGAACAATAAAAACGGCTACCATGCGAACATAGTGCTGAATACACCCGTTATTACGGCTAAAGTTGCAGAGGGTATAACCAATTGCAGTTGGCCAGGTCGCTGTCAAATTGTGGAATTTGAAAATCTCAAGTAAGCTTTGCTGCTTACTTTTTGAATGCTGAATGAACTTTTTCAACAATTTTTCTTCTTTCATCGCATAGAATCCACCTTGATGGCGCACATACTGTGGAGAGCATATGTCTCTGTAGCAGCTGGTTTAAGAATGTCACCAAAAACAGGTTGTTTATACTTGTGTTACTATAGTAAAATGCTTGATGTTATTTATTCTGATATTAATTTCAGCTCGAATCCTAAAGTGCTGATATTTAATGCCACTGGTGATCGTGACTCTCGCAGACTTTTGGAGATTCTGCGTCAGAAAATAGACTTTACATTTGCCTGCTTTGTGCCGAACATAGCTTCGGGTAGCTCTAATAACAGCGATAACACGTCAGTTTTTGGCATATCCAATCAAATTAAGCGCACCAAACTGCACGCTAGCAATTGGCAGCTATTGTGTTACGAGGCTGGTGAATCGGACAACGGTCATGTTTTTGGCTCTATCTTAGATAGTTTTTGCTATCTGCAAAAGCAGTTTGATCTCGCACAGAATGTAGATGTTATAGTAACAGGATCACTGCATTTAATTGGAGCTACGATGCTGGCTCTGGATATGTTCAAACGACGGACGACGGTACAAAGAAATACACTAGATGTTCGAGTTGAAGATGATAAAATATGTTAAGAAAATTTATTCAATAGTCTTTTGATTGTAATAAAAATCTGTAGCTAACCCAGCAAAAACTTCGCTTACAAGTATGCTTAAAATAATCTAGAAAACGTCAATAATCACTTACCTTATGGCTTACAGAATGCATTACTTTAACATAGGCATGTCATTGGCGGTAGGCGATTGCAATTTCTTATACCAGAGAAGCACTTATGCATATGCATACCGGAGGAGAATAAATTATATCTTATGCGCAAGTCATTTTATAATTGGTAACTTATTAAAGAAGCAAATACTTTACTCTTGGCATTACTTGATTCTTACAAAGAACAAATAAAACAAAAATAAACAAATGTTATTATGTATTATGATGCATCACAGTCTGCATTACTTTAAACAAAAAGTAATAGCTTTTTGGGCTTTAAGTATTATGTAATGCATTAAATAAGCAAATATTAAGTAGAGGCCTTACAAAATTATAAAAATGTTTTACTGGGAAGTTACGTGAAAAGTGATTAAAGTACATACATGTATATTTATAGTTAAAATCGTATTGAACATTTTATTGAACTATTATGACCAGTGCTAGGATTCCGATGACGTCATCTTTTTTTTTTTGCTGCTGCTAAGACATGTCCTGGTTATTTAATAGGTAATTTAATTTTCATAAAATAATTATTTCGCTCTTATTTGCTACTGTACGGTGAAGCCGAACAATGAAATATTGCAGAAAATTATTTGCAGACTACAACTGCATCAGAAACAAAATAATATTCTAACTTTTTTTTACGTAAAACGAGCTGAAAGTTAAAAACAGAAAATATAAAACATATTTTTCATATTTAAGTTGCTATAAATTATTCCATGGTTAAAAATACCAAAAAAACTTTAACAGATATTAGTTAACTAATTAAAAAGCTTTAAAAAACCGTTTCAAAGAGGTTCCTATCTGTAATACTTTTTAAGTTATTGCATTAAAACTGATGACACCTATGAATGCCATTTTTGAAGCGAAGCTTTTTACTCCTCGTTTTGTGATTTGCTTGAGTGAAATCTCAAAAACGACACTTTTTCCATACACCTCTTTTTCATAGAATTGTTGCTGTTTTTTTACTTGCGTCTATAACAACAAGATGAAATAAAATTAAAAATATTTCTTTGTAAGGGTAAGCAGTGAGAATCGAACTCGCACCATTCCGATCGAGAGTCTTACACAATAACCACTACTCCAAAAACCTTTGTATCTTGATGTGATTCATTCAATATTAAGTACTAACTGAAGCTATGACAAGAATATATTAAAAGGCTTGTGCATTAGCTATCCTACATATTCTATTGTGAATGCGTAAAGCTATGATGCAGAAGCTCACAATAATTTATCAAAAGCATTCCCAGTGGACATTTTAGCTAGCGTTACGTAAAGAAAGCATGCTAGTAGTGCTCTTATTGGCGTCAATATTCCTTCCATGCTCGCTGTATTGATGAGTGCTTCTGTAAGGTCTACCTTTTGAAGGTTTGGAGTCTTTTCATATTATTTTATATGAACAATTTTTAAAAAAAATTTAGACAAAATTTAGAAAAAACAATTTTTTTTGTCGGAGTTGGGTCTCCAACCCAGGTCTCCGAAGTCTAACACAATACATATCATATTATATGAAAACTTTTATATGGGAAAAATTCAAGTTTTTCCCATTATTTTTGTATGAAGAAATTTTACAAAAAATTTCAAAAAATTTTTTAAATTAACAGAAAAATTTGTCAAAAAATTTAAATTTAAAAAAAAATACAAAAAACTTTTTTTTGGTCCGAGCTGGGTCTCGAACTCGTGCTTCCGAAAGCTTACTTTCATTTGTAATGATGCAAAATAAGTATACGAGTGGATAAGATGTCAGACTGCCACCTGAGAGGACGTTGGTTCAAATCTGGATATGTCAGCAGTTTTTTATTTCAAGTGGATATTTATATTGCTTTTCTTTCTAACGTGCATTCTCAAAAAGGGCTTCTAACAGGCTTCTTTAAATTCGCTAGAGAGTAAGGCCTAGACAATTTTCTCGTTTCATATAAAAAAGGTAATGGGCTTGAATATGAGTACGGAAGGGCTAAAAAATCCATATGATGGCCTGCTAGAAGCGCTTCAAAGCTCTGCTTTTGCCCACTGGGTTGGGTCTGTTCGCAAATTTATCACGATTTGCAGTATGCGCACAACTGGCAATTTTTAATGTCCAAATTGCAGCGTAAATTTTTTGATGCGAATGATGAGTTACGCTTGATAAAACAATTACATTTTAGAATGTTTGACGTTTGCAGTGCTGCAAAATGGGACTTTTCGAACATTTTGTTTATGCAAAAAAGCAGTTTGCAAACAACAAAAGTAGCAAGGTTCCATTGAACGGGTGGCAAATTATCACAAGATGCCAATTGTTTTAGTTGTAGATTTTAATTGCGAACTCAGACATGAATGTTCACAGGCACTTAAGGCAAGGCCGGTGGTCTAGCGCTCTGAAATTTAAGGTATTGTTAGGATTTTTTTAAAAAGTTAAAATATTGACTTAACATAAAAAAAATTATTTTTTAATTTAAAAAATTATTGATCTTGTTCAAAATGGCGCTCAATGAGACGCTCTCAAGGAAAAGGGGCATGTAGATTTTGACTATTTTGTTTATCTAAAAAATAAAAACCCAGAATATTATTAATCACTATGAGTGCAGCTATGGCTGGCACTAGAAAAAATATTGAAAATTGACAGAATTACGCGCTTTTGAAAATTAAATTCTTAAAACAGCTTGTTTTCTACCGGTTATTAAGTGTAAAATAAACGATGTTTTTGAAATAAAACGTTGATTCTAGTTCCAGCGGTAGCCACTGATGTTATGAATAGCATATTTAAATTTCAGATGATTCGGCAAAACAAAATTAATGTAGACAAAACACTGTGGCTCGATACCCACTAAAACGGCTGAAGAAGTGAAAATATCATCATAAATACCTTACTTTTGATATTTTAGATATTAAAAACCAATAATTTCATTGACATTTACAAAAATAATTCAAAATTAATGTAAAATAATAATGTAAGGTTTTAAAATTTACTGGTGGGAATATTATTGTTTTTAGTAAACATTATGGTATTTAAAATTTTTTAATTTAAAAATTTTTTTATTAAAAAACCATTAAATTATCACACTTATGAAACTGCGAAAAAGTTTCGCTTCTATCGTGTGTCCAGCGATGCATCTGGTTTTTTTGCTATACTTCCGCTTATAGCTCGAAACAGGGGGGAGATGGACCCCCCAATCTCCCTTATCTTGTCCCAAGGAATCAACCAGCGCTGGATTGAAATGTTGATCTGGGACACCCTGTATGCTCCTCTCTTCAGTGCAGCAGTAGAAAGAATTTGTTCTGTTTACAAAAACAATTTGACAGACAATCGACGTTCTTTCAATTTTAATAACTTAAAAATGTACCTTGTAATATACTGTTACTTATATAAAAAATTTTAAGTTTAGTAATGTTTTATTTTTTTTATTTTTATTTTGTTTGTGTTTTAAGGTAAAATTTGTCAGTTTTTAGATAAATGTTGCCATTTTTAGGTATTTTTTTTTTTGCAGTTTTTTAGGCCATCAAAAGCCGAGCCCTGTTAATTTTTGTCAGTTTTTTAAGTAAATTTTTTCCATTTTTTAGGTATTTTTTACAGTTTTTTAGGTCATCAAAATCCGAGCCCTGTTAATCACTTTTCATGATCTAATCTAATCTAACATTCAACATTTGTCCAGAACTCTTCTACTATATTCCATCTGAATTCGTTATGCAGTTCGTTGAGTTAAGCTAAAATTTGCATAAATCCTGAACGATTTGCTCGCATGCAACAGTGTTTTAAAACTAATCCCGGTTGTTGTTCTTCGTGTTGAGAATGTAACTAAGCCCAAGAAAAGCTTAAAAAAAGTATAGATATAATTAAGAAAAAATATCTACATAAAAAACTTAACAGACCATAATCGTTGAAAGAAATTAAAAAAAAAGTCGGTGACAAAACAGCTACAGGGGGTTGTTAAACGCTCAACCAATCAAAAAGCTTAACACAGGGTTTTTCTCATCACAGTTGTTCTTCACCACACCTACAAATATCAGGCTGCGGCTGATAAGGCAGCACAAGTGGGAAGGGGGCATTGCAAGGAGTTTGAAAATATGCACTCATATATTACAGAGAGAGAGAGAGTGAGAGCGATGGAGAGAGAGAGAGAGAAAGAGAGCGCGCTTGACTAATGTGAAGGCTTTATGCAAAATTGACGTTAATATCTCAAACAAAATGGCTAACGTTGTGGGTGTTTGATGGTTTGGGGTGAAAAATATCCAGAGTTGCATGCTTGAAACCACCACCAACAGTAGAGCAATTTATTAAATAACGGTTAAGTATACGATTAAACTTTTACAAGTCACTGACATTGCGCTCTTACACACACGCCCCGCATGCAGCTGAGTTTAAATGAGAGCAGATGAGCAGTTATGTCACGATTTGACTGACTGACTGACTGATGTATTTAATTCATACATCGGCGACAACGAGGACGAGGCCGCAATTTTTCAATCATTCAAATTTAAATCATCGCCTTTTTATGACAGCAGTGTCTGTTAAAGGATTAACACGCGGCGGTAGTTGTACATTTGACTTCGTTTATAACAGTTTAGCTTAACGGTCGCCTTAACTCGTTAGAAATTAAAACATTATAGCTTTGCGAAAGCTTTCAAAAGTTTCACTTAAATTACCGACGGAAAACGTTTAAGTTTAAAAAGAAAAATATCTAAAATATTAAATAATTGAAATTTTTTTGCATAGTTTTGTGTAAACTAAAAAAGTTAACATTTCCAAGTACTTAAAGAATTCAGAGTGTAAAGCTTAATTAAGCTAAATAATTTTTAATCATTACATCAACGAATAATTAAAATACATAATGCATCATCAAAGTTCAAAATCATTTCTGATTCGTGATCTGCTCGGAGATCTAATAAATCATCAACAGCATGATACGGGTACGTTGTCAAACCCTTTTTGCCTTTCTACTAAAACCTCATATAAATATTTGCTATGAAGCATTTTGGAATTCGTAAAGATTTTAAGAGACTATATGTTATTTGCTCAGAGAAAGTTTTTACAGGTTCTCAAGGCGAAACAGTGAATAAATGATGGAATTTAGGATTTCACCATGGCATTTATGTGTCGATTTTGCCTCAAACTACCTCAAAAACTACATTATTATCTGTCAGAACCGGCGCAGTAATAAACTGTTAAGAGAAGAGCACACAAAGAATTCGCAAATTGGATCTTTAAAATTTAAAAACCATCATACCAACTTTTTAATATTTGCTAGTCTACTTGAATTTTTCAACCTAAAAACATACACAATTTAGAAAAATCTTTGAAATTATTTTAATAAATTAATAAATTGACAAAACATATTTAGCTCAATTATGAATAATTTTTCCCCCGGAATCGGAAAAGGTAGTTTTAATTTTTAAGATAAAGCTCAAGAACATTTTGGGAATTTTTCAACCGTCAATATTCACGAGTGTAAGAAAAAGTGATGCCTTTATCTGCTATCGTAAAAATGACAAACTCTCTTTTCCGATTCCGGGTGAAAAATTATTCATAACTGGGCTAATCATTGTTGCTCTTAACGTTAAATGCTCTCGAAAGTGCACATCATTTTCTTTGGTTCTAAGTTTAAACCATCAGCTTTATGTTCTGATGATATTGCTAAAGATGTTTGTCCATTGCTTGATTTGGGAAAAAAAAATTATTGTTTTGTTTTGTTTTGGAGCGCAGCACTGCATTTATATGTATCTCACTTTTCGCCTTGCTCGAGGCCATGGTGTAAGAAACCAGGTGAACTCGACGTCGACGTCGTTTGCTAAAGCTGTCAAACTTGTGAATGAGTGAAATTTTAAAACAAAAATCCAAAATCGCGTTCACGTTGTTTTCTTACGCCATGCTCGAGGCTCATTTGTTTATGTTTTGATACGCTGTGCTAGCTGAGCATACAAAGAAAAGAGAAGAGAGCAACATGGAGCTTATTGAAACTCTCGCAACACAAACACTTGAAATTAAAACGATTAAACAATGCTGCCACAGCTGGGATAATTTCTTAAAAAACTTAACATTTAGTTAAATATATACTTATTATTAAAATTTCGAAAGAAAAATACCCCTTAAATATGCTTAGCACAAAAATGATATTTAAAACTTTTTTTCGCAAAAACCGGTCCAGTATTTTTGGAGTAAAGTGGTAACATTAAATTTTCACTTCAATTTTATATAATAGTATAGATAGAAGATAGATTGAATCTTAAAAAAAATTGTTACCACCTCATATATGTATATTGCCATGTGTCGCCCTCCAGATGTGTAATTCACTTTGCTGTATAATGCACTAAGATGTTTATTATGTCACTTAAAAAAATGTTTAGTTCATGACTATATGTCCTATGCTATGGACTATGTCATATTCAATTAAATGTGACGTCATAAAGTCTATAATCAGCGGACGAGGAAACGCTTACAATGATACCTCATTTGTCATTATGATAAGTAGTTAAGAAGATGGGAGTTTAGTTGACTTTCTGTCCTCTAGAGGGCGCCATATTAAATTTTATTTGACGTCACATGGCCTATAGTCAGTGGACGATCAAAACGCTTCCAAACATACTTCATTTGTCAAATTATGATAAATAGTTTAGACGTTAGGGGTTTATTTGACATTCTATCCTCTAGAGGGCACCATATTAAATTTTATGTGACGTCATATAACCTTTAACCCGCGGACGATCAAAACAATTCCAACGATACCTCATTTGTCAAATTATGATAGGTAGTTTGGAAGTTAGAGTAGTTTAGAAGTTAAAGGCTTAGTTGAATTTTCGTCCTCTGGAGGTCGCCATATCCAACTTTATGTGACGTCACATAACTTTTCGTCAGCGGACGATCAAAACGCGTCTAACGATACCTCATTTGCTTATGTCACTAAACAATATTATTTTCATGACTTTTTGTCATCTAGAGGTCGCTTTATTAAATTTAATGTGATGTCACATAGCCTATAACTAGCAGACAGTCAAAATGCTTCCAACAATACCTCATTTGTAAAATTATGATCAGTAGTTCAGAAGTGAGAATGGAACAGATGAATGAATATACATACATACAAACATACATACCGGTCAAACACATATTCCAACACATTACCGCTCCTTTTGCTTCGCCGTAGTCGGGTAAAGATGTACACAAGTTTCCAATTTGTCACAAATTTTGAAGTATAGAAATAGACCTATTGTTAAAAATTAAACATTATTAAAAAAAACATTGAAAAAAATATTTGAAAAACTAATCTGTCTTATTAAAATAATTTTAAGTTTGAAAAACACTTAAAAACACTACACAAAAATTAATCATCGCAACTGTGAAATCATATTCGAATAGGCACATTAAGGTTTTTAAGATTTATCAGGGATAATATTGGCGTAAGGTAGGCCGGTCGGTGGTCTAGAATTTTTATGAAATTTATTTTGTTTCAAAACTATATTTCAAAAGCATAGTCTTTCGAGAATATACTGTTAAATTTTTGTAAGGATACTGACATTATTTCCGCTTCTACAGCCGTTTTAGCAGGTATCGAGCGCACAGTATTTCGTCTACACTCACTCTCTTTACACGCATTTATCTCAAAACTACCTTTTTCAGCAATGTGTTGTATAAAAAACAAAAACTGTTCAGCCGAATCATCTGATTAATATGTCATTCACAATATCAGTGGCTATAGCTGGGGCTAGGATCAAAGTATTATTAAAAAATATCGTGTATTTTACACTTAATAACTGTTAAAAAACCTGTTTTTAGAACTTAAATTTCAAAAGCTCGTCATTCTGTTAATTTATAATATTTTCTTTCTAGCCCCAGTCATAATTGCATTCATAGTGATTAATAGGGGTATTCACGATTCAGTGCAGTTGAAGACTTGCGCACTTTACAAAAACAAAATACACGTGTGTCAAAAATCTGCACAAGTGCTTTTCTACTGTAGCCTAAAACTTGAGCACTTGAGAACTTGAGCAGTTGTGTACTTGTGCATATTGCAAATTTTGACAGCTTTGAAAAATTGATAGTGGTGTGTTCACAAAAACCTAACTGCACTGAATCGTGAATACCCCTAATACTATTATTGGTTTTTATTTTTCAGAGAAATAGAAGAGTCAAAATCTACAAAACCGTACAGTCCCCCTATCTTTGAGAGGGTCTCTTTGAGCGCCTTTTTGAAAATAATCAATAACTTTTCAAATTTAAAAAATAATTTTTTTTTATGTGAAAAGAGTGTTAAATTGTACCTTAAAAGTTCAAATATCATTGTTCATTATTAAAAGTTCGAGGACACTGAGTTTAATGGCGTTCATCGTTTTTTAATTCATCTGCCAATTTTTGAGAAATTCGAGTTTCAAGGTCAAGAACATATTAATGCAGTTTTTGCTAGAAAAACTTTTTTATTAGCTTTAGTGGTGGCTTCATGTCTTCAGGTGAAACATTAACAATTACTTAGGAAATAATTTCGTAAAACATTTTAACCCTCATAACTTAGCCCTTAGGGTCCAAATTGACCCCATAATTGAAAAAAGCCCATAATAAAATGGTGTTTCGTATAAAAGCTTTGTTTAAACAAAAAAATTAAGCTATTTTAAGCAATAGTATTCCCCTAAAATAATAGCACTAAATAAAAGCACAAATTAACCCAAAGTAACCAAGTATTTAAATTAAGTATTTTTTTATATATTATTAGGGGGTTTCACAAGCTGTCGTATTGTTGTATTGTGGTATTTTTTCACAACAGTTGTAAAATTTTTGTCGTTGCCTTCAACATAAAACTAATTTACGACAATACGATTTCGTATGTTTACTGATTGTCATATTTCACTAGTGCTGTTCTTGTAACGAGTTTGTTATTACCTCGTTAATTTTATATTTTTAATTAATATCACTACTATAATAGCTTTTGTTTTTATTTTGTGAGGCAAAATTTAATAATATGTACCTAGTTTTAAAAAATTAATTTTCTTCGGTCACCTGTGTGTTTCTTCAGTAAGCTGTATAAATACGACATACAACAAAAATAACCCTTCGTGTTCACAGTTGTTGTATTTTTTTTATGAAAACTCAATACGACATACGACAAAACGTGAGCTTGTGAGAACCCTATATATAATTAGGGTATTCACAAGGTGTATCATGTCATAATGTCGTATTGTCTTAAGATTTTACAATAGTTTAAACATTTTATTGTTGCCTTCCATATAAAAAAGTATTAATATATTACAACTCTGAAAGCTATGCTTATTGAAGTGTCCTAATCAAACAGCTGTTTGTTATTTGCATTTATTTACCTTGTAAATTTTAGTTGTAAAATTTTAGGACAATATGACATGATAGCACTCCTTGTGAATACCCTAATTGGAAATAACATAAACTTCTAAAACTGATCTTCTTTTTTTTTTAAGAAAAAAAAGATCAAGGAACCAAGGCATGCGCCTTATACAAACAATGTTTGGCCTTTGACTTTAAAGGAAAGGGATAGATTGTTAGAGGCAGAATTGATTGGAACCATACGTGAATTAGCGATTAGGCGTTACAAACGTGAAAGAAAATTTGAATTGCTTATATCCGATGCTAGTGTTATGCCTTAACCTCGGCAAGCATTTCCAACCCTCAGTTCTTCCTGTCCTATAATACCACATTTTCCACAATTCAGCTGTGGATTTTTTGTTTCAATAATTCTTAAAAGTAGTAAAGAACAAAGAAAGCGAATAGAACAGTGCCCGAACTGGATTCGAACCGGAAACCTCTGCATTGATAGTCTAGCGTACTCTTCACTAGACTACAAAGGCCGACAAAAAAAAATACACAATTTAAAATTAATATTTGCCTTCAATAAGACTAATTTTTCAAATGAGAAATCAGAAAGACCGTGCCGCCGTGGATTATTTACTATTCCACTATGAATAGGAAATCCGTGCACTGCCCCAACAACAAAATACATTGGCGCTCTCGATCCATTGGATGTTTTAGTATTGGATTGCTACAATTCGTGCTATCATGCAATTATGCTAGACATAGAGAATACCCCTAATGATTACAATTACAATAATCGTAATTGTAATTTTTCACACACAAAGTAAACCATATAGAAGTGAAACTAGAGACAAAGGATAGTAAAACTGAGTTCTCACTTTTTCTCAAGAACATAAAAATTTTCGTTAAAAGCACCTTTAAGTAACAAGACATGTATTAGTTTAAAAATGTTTATTTAAGTACTTAAAACCTTGCAAACATTACAATATGGGTATCAAATGAAAGAAGACAATCTCATTTATAAAATAAAATATAAAAACACATTGACAATGCATCCATACTAACTATGTAAATTAGTTTAATTGACTTATGTTTAATTTGAAAATTTATGAAATTGATTTTCAATTTGTTTGAAGTAAAAAAACTTCCATTACTCTTAATGCCAAACCAAAAATGCTTTTAAATTTTTTTCTATAAAAGAGATTGTACTCTTAATTTGATACTACTTTTATCATGTTTGGAAGGTTTTAAGTATTTAAATGAATTTTTTAAACCAATACATGTTTCTAGAGGAAAAGTGAGAACGCATTTTTACTATCCTTTACCTCTAGTTTCACGTGTATATGGTTTACTTCGTGTGTGAAAATTGTTTCCGATAATTGTGGTACGGTGTTGTCAATCAATAAATTCTTCTATTACAATTACAGTTAACGCAATTGAAATTTGTGTATATCGTTATACTTTTTTTACTTTAGAATTTCATTACTGTAACTGCAATAGGAAAGTAATCGTAATCACGAAATGCCGAGCTTTGGTCTGCACTTACTTCCGCTTTACCTGAGTTTTTCACCTCAAAATTCTATGATGCGGTCATGATAGATAAGTCGATTATACCTTTACTTGTGCGCACCGAAAGCTCATGATCAAAAGCCATATAAATTTTAATAAAGTTTTCATAATTTTCAAACCAGAGAAACTAAGATTCTTGGTTTACCAAGCTTTCCATCACGAAAATTATCGTTAAAGATTTTGGTAATTCTGTCCCGAAATTTGGTCTCATTCTCATATGATTAATATTGCTTACAGTAAGAACTTGATATCATATTAGTTAATACTTTTGATATCATATCGCTTTACTCAAGGTTCATATAAACTGTATAGCGTATAAGCTGTGTATATAGAAATCACTTTTTATATTACGTTATAAAAAAATTACAATCGAAATATTTGAATTTCAGTTTCTATATAAATTCACTTGAATTTCACACAATATGCAATACATACTTAAGCTTTATACTATCCTGCGGTGAGGCTCGTGCAAACGCTTAACTGCCAAACAATGCAAGAATGGTTAAAAATAGAACTAGAATACCAGCAAAGATAGAAAAATTCATTATAAAAATAAGAACGATGCTTGTAATTTGAGCATACTATCTCAGAATACTACGTAATGTATTCTTGAGTGGGCGACGTTCGAATGCATCAAATCCTTCAGTGGAATACAGTCAAGTGATCAACTCAACTCAACTTAACTCATTCATTCATAATTTCAGCTTGTTGTTTTTTTCTGTAAGCAATTTTTGCACTATACTCGTAAAAAAAGCAAATATGTTATTTATATCCGACGTAGATGTGATGTGCTGTATAGATATCCTTATAAACATACATCTGTGGTTGTTTTTTTTTTGCAACACACAAACATGATTATTAAATTCACGTGTCTGCTTAGGCTTCAATTGTTTCCTAATGGCATTTGCTCCAGAATAAAGGCAGGGGTTTCTTCACCATCGCTGTAGGAGGAATCTGTGCGAGCATCACGTGTATGTCTGTGGTACAGTAGCTTTTGCGCAGCATGTAAGCAGGCTTTGATTTTTAACCCCTATTAACTTATTTTTATTTTTTGTTCTTTGTTATTTCTTGAGGGATTTTTTCTCAATTTTCTATTGCACACAAACATTTAAAGTTTAATCTACACATCGGCGCTTATTTGTTTGCATTTAACTTGTTTCTTCGAATGTGAATATGTCAAGTTTTGCAAAATGTCACGTCCCATCAATTTGTCAAGCAATTTTCGTTTAATAACCACTTAAGTTGGCTCTTCTTGAATTTAATCGAAGCAAGTCAGTTTTCAAAGGGATTTCTTGTATTTTTTTGATAACAGTTCTTTAAAAGGCTTAAAAAATAATGCATAGATTGCTATACTCTAATTTTTTTTGAGAATGCTCCACAAGATTCTGACATTTTAATTTTGTGATAATGCTATTTTTCCGAATTTTTTTTATTTATAATTAATTCAATATTCAATATTTTAGCGCATCGCTTTCTACGAACCCAACATTTGAAATTGGAAACCAAATACTAGCTCGGAACAAATTTTTTGAAATTATTTTTTCAAAGGGGACGGACGATATGAGTTGGATTTTTATTTTTTTGATTTATTTTTATTTATTCATTTATTTTATTTTTATTGAACATTCCGCTATAACGGCTCTATGAAAAATTATTTGAGGGTCCAAAACAACGATTTTCATGAAAACACCCTACGAAAAATTAGGTTTTGTTCTTTATACTTGAATTTTCTCCAGGAAAGTCACATTTTCACAAGTTGAAAATGCCAAAATCTTAAAGATTAATCTCAAAAATACCAGACTGTTGATATCTGCAATATTCTATGAAAAATCCGCAAAGGTATACTACGAAAAAGTAAAATTTTTACTTTGTGAAGTTTAAATCCTCTTTGTCAGTTAAGCTATCACGCAATTAATACAATTATCGTATTTCAAAACATTAACCCTCCTTTACTATCGTGGTTGGACTACGCTCAGTAGATCTAATTTAAAAATAATTTTAAACATAGAATTAGCAAATTAAGTTTATAAACAACTTATAGCCAGGGACCGAAAATAACTGTTATTTTACAATTTTCAGATGAAAAAGGCATAACGAAAAAGTTGCCGGTGGACTTTTTTAAATAAACCATTATAATCGTAATGGTAGCAGCTTCGAGAATATTGAACGCCTTTTAAATTTTTGATTGTTACTATAAAAGTTAAATTTAACTGTTATTTTTTGCTTTTTATTTTTTCGGGTTAAAATAACTGTTACTTTTGCCTTTTAGTTTTTAGGTCAAAAATAACAGCTATTTTGTGGCTTTTATTTTTTCGGTCAGAAATATCAGGCAATTTGTATTTTTTCAAAGACCGCTTGACTATTGCAAATATTATTAAAACTAAAAAGTGTTATAGCTCAAAATGTGCGCGCTGCTGAGACAATGAAAATTGCATTAAACTTTTTTTGTCGTTCAAGCGGCCTTTAAAAAAATTTTAATTGCCTGATATTTTTGACCGAAAAAATAAAAGTCAAAAGTAACAGTTATTTTTGCCCGCAAAAATAAAAGGCATAAAATAACTAGTATTTTTGTCGGAAAAATAAAAGTTAAATGATAACTGTTAACATCTGATTTTTTTGATAAAAACCATAACCGGCACGGTCCCTGCTTATAACTAGTAAAAAAAGGTTGATCTAATTTCGAATTTAAACATTTTTTAGATTTATGCACTTGAATTCTTATAATTGTGAGTTTCATTTACAGTTGTTTCTATGCATTAGTTATCCAGGGTTAAGCTGACATCAAAACCCTTTCTGAGTTTCTTCTTGAATCCTTATAATTGTGAGTTTCATTTACAGCTGTTTTTATGCATTAGTTATCCAGGGTTAAGCTGACATCAAAACCCTTTCTGAGTTCCTTCTGTCCCAAAATGGCTGGAAAGCAATCGGAAATGCACCAATACTATACAGGTTTTAGAATATTTCATCAGAAGTTAAACAGCGTAAATTAATTTAATATGTTGTTTTTTGAATTTCAAATGGAATTTCTGAACACCAATTGATCTTTTGTGTATGTCAAAAGGACTTTTAGATTTCATTTGTTCTTTCTAGATTTTAGTTAATCTTTCTCGACTTTCAAAAGAAATTTCTGAATTTATATTGATTTTTTCTGCATTATAATAAATATTTTCTGTATTTCAAATGGAACTATTGAATTTCTATTAATGTTTTCTGAATTTCAACTGATGTTTTTTAAATTACAATTGAAAATGTGAAAGATATCAATTGACACCTTGCTATGATATTCTCAGGTAAAGTTCGCTAGTTAATTTAAAAAAAAAATACTATAGCATTGTAGTAAAACTAGTACCTATAACTATCTACGACAAACTAAAGGAATTGGTCGTTCTGTAGTAGTGCCAGTTGCTGCAGGATTATTTGAAATTAAAAGTTTACAAATGTATTCAAATATGTTGCTGAAAAACTGTACAGGTTTTATAGGTGTTTTTCTACAAAAAAATTCAACATAAAAATGGTAAATACACAACAACGCAAAACAAGGAAAACAAATTAAAATTGCAGTGGAATTTCCAACAAGTTAACGATAATAATTGTTATTCTTATTGTTATCGGTCAATGTTCATAGAAACTGACAGTTTTAGCATTCTAACGATAGCTAAAATCGTCGTTAACGCGTTTGGAAATTCCGCTACTGAGTTTAGCACTCAGTGCCTTTTGTACATACTAGACATAATGACCTATAGACATATAATTAAAATCGTAAAACAACGATTATTATCATTATCGGTCATTGTGCTCGCCACTTTCATAGGAAATGACATTTTTCGCTAACTAACGATATCGAAAATCATCGTTAACTCGTCTGGTAACTCCACGATTGTAGTAACTTGCAATCTGCTAGAACAATCATGCCCACGTAGTTGCTCGATTGGCCCGCGTGGCCTTTCATAAAAAATTTTTTCTATCTTAATTTTGTCTTTGCACCAAGCCAAAAACAAAGAGCACCTTCACAAAACAACAACATAAAGTGCACTCGTGCACTGTTCAGCTTATTTTTTAACGTGCTTTACAATAACAAATGAGTGGAAAGACAATATAAAATTAAAAAAGCACCACCCGGTCAGGAATGAAGTTTTTTACGCCTTTTTCCTCTACTCTGAATGTAAATTTGAAATAAAATCTGTATATTGTTCTTTTTTTCTTATTTTTTATTTTATATAATTTTTTTAAGGCAAATAATGAAAATAAACAATCAAATCAAAAAATTTGATTTAATTTTTTTTTTTAATTTATTTACGAAAAATTAGGTTTTTCGTAAATATATTGGCTGTTTTTCGTATATATATATTACATAAAGTAATATTTTCGTACATAAATTACGTATATATATGCAAAAAAAAAATAAACTGTCGGCCGGAAAAACCTCTTCTAATCTGCATCAAAAAAATTAAAATTTTTGCAATCGGATGAAAGTTATTGCTGTTTTTTGAATTTGTTTAAGTTATTTTCATTAAAATTCAATTAACTTCTTTATTTCTAATGCGATCCTCACTTTCAAAATATCGTTGGAAAAGTTTTGAGTGCTTGCATTGTTTCCTGGTCAGAATTGCTTAAACTGTTACATATTAAAGCTAAAATATTAATTACAAAATAAACACCTACTGAAAAATATTGTAAGAAATTAAAAAAAAAAAAATAAAAGTAACGATGTTATTTAAATTTGAAATTTTTTGTATGGAAATCAAATAAAAAATATCAAAAATATGTGAATATATGAAGAGAATTCCGGCCTTTATTTTCTGACATCTTATTTTTTTACAACTATTACACCAGGCAATATATTTACGAAAAACATCAATTTTAGGTTTTTTCAAAAAGTTTTTGCTCACTGACGGTTATCGTAAGATCCAAAATATTTTGGAAATACCATAAAATAGGCCATGTTTCATTTTTGGGGGGTACAAATAGAATTTTTTTTTTCTGTAAGGCACTTTAGTACACACGTATAACAATATTTTATTTATTCAAGCTGAGTTATAAATGAAGCTAAATAAAGTTTGAATCCAAAATGGGGTAAAAATCTGAAATCAAATCAATTTTATTCAAACTTATTGAGAATTTTTTAATCAATTACAACAAAAACTTAACGAAACAAAAAATTCAATCGACAATTGTACAAGATTACAGGCAAAGAGCCAATGAGTTCTTTAAAAGGATTTCAATCTATCAAAATTGTAGCACAGTAAAAATTACCGCCAAAAAGCTCAAACGCTCCTCTCGCCCTTTTATGGTTTAAAAATCCCACAAAAAGGGCGAAATCCCACCAAATCACATCACTGCTAGTCACAGTCAAGAACAATATATAAAAGATCCCACCATAAGTGCGCAGAAATGGAAATCTACTGCGCAGCCTACGTCATATGTGAAAATACATCCACACAAAAACAACACATACACAATAAACGAAACTAAGCAAATGAATCTGTTTGGCTTATCCAAGGCTCATTTATAAGGTTGTGGCACTTGAGAGCGAGCTCGGTCGAACTGTCAGAATGGATGAAAAGAAATGAAGAAAATTAATGCTTAGAACAAGGAAAAGCACAGTGACAGTTCGAGCAAAGGCAGGAAAAAGAGTGCATTTCTCTCAAGTGCCACAACCTTATAAATGAACCTTGGGCTTATCGGGAAAAAAAGAAATACAAACAAGGAAACAGTCATAATGCTCTCAAAATAAATCGAGCAACATAGCTATTTTTTCTGAAGGGGTCAACACGGAAGTTAACACCCCAATAAGATATAAGATTTTTATCAAAGATAGTAAGGAAAAATATTTTTTGGACAAGCGTTGTTTTTTGATTTATAATTATTTCATTTAAAAAATCCAAGATTTTATAAGAAATTGAGGAGATTTTTTAATCGAATACCCCTATAAAATATTTAACTACGTTTTTTTCAGTCAGTTTGACACTCTCTTCTCTTTCACTTCTGACGTCACATGCACTTGCTCACAAAGAGAGTGGAGATGCGCATGGCGGGATCTTGAATATATAATTATTAAGTTACAGCTATCTCACAGTTACTTGACGGTTTCTACCAAATTACACCACCTGCAAGCCGCGTAAAGAAACTTCGTTCCAAAAAAACGCACACTCGACGATGTTGCCGATTGTTCCGTTACTTGTGTGTCAAAAGATTTTTGCATGCAAGTTTTGTTATTGTAATAGAAATTAGATCTTGTCACAGTGCACTGGCAACTACGTACTAGCTTCAAGTAATTGTAATATTGGGGGTTGGAATTAGTTTTAAAGGTTTTCTAAGAGATGGCGTAACTATCAATAGATCGCATCGGGCACACCTATGACTATATTCATTTCAAAGCACATTGTGTAAGCTTCATTTTTCAGTATGTGTCATTCCACTGAAGTGTAAGCAACATATATTTTTTTCTCTGTGAACATGTCGACTTTCGTTCCAACAAAACGCAATTTGCGGGAAGGTTTACTTTTGTGCTTCCATTTGAAGAAAAAAGCGGTTGAAGCACAACGCACGCTTACGGGGACTATGCTCCATCGATTTCTACTTGTGAGTACTGGTTCCGTCGGTTTAAAAGTGGTGATTTTGATACGGAAGACAAAGAGCGTCCGGGCCAGCCGAAAAAGTTTGAAGATGAGGAATTGGAGGCTTTGCTCGATGAAGACCCGCGTCAAACCCTTCAAGAATTGTCAGAATCATTGGGAGTCGACTTATCAACGGTCGGCAAACGCTTGAAGGCCATGGGAATGATTCAAAAGCAAGGAAATTGGGTGCCGTACCAGTTGAAGCCGAGAGACGTTGAACGGCGATTTTGCATGTGCGAACAACTGCTTCAACGGCATAAAAGGAAGAGTTTTTTGCATCGTATTGTCACTGGCGATGAAAAGTGGATCCATTACGATAATCCTAAGCGAAAAAAATCGTGGGGACCACCCGGCCATGCATCAACATCGAGGGCCAAGCCGAATATTCATGGCGCCAAGCTTATGCTGTGTATTTGGTGGGATCAGAAGAGTGTCGTGTACTATACGAAACCATCACTGGGGAACGCTACCAACAACAATTGATGCAATTGAGCCGAGCATTAAAGGTTAAACGGCCGGAATATGCCAAAAGACACGACAAAGTGGTTTTTCAACATGACAACGCACGGCCACATGTTGCAAGAACCGTCAAGGAAACGTTGGAGGCGCTGAATTGGGATGTGCTACCCCACCCGCCTTATAGCCCAGACATAGCCCCTTCCGACTACCACCTATTCAGATCGATGACGCATGGCTTGGCTGAGCAGCGCTTCACTTCTTACGAGGATACCAAAAAATGGGTCGATTCGTGGATTGCCTCAAAAGACGAATCGTTCTTCCGGCGCGGAATCCATATGCCGCCAGAAAGATGGGAAAATGTTGTAGCTAACGATGGACAATACTTTGAATAATATACATTGTACCGTTGTTTCTAAATAAATGCTCAAAAACCGAAAAAAAACCTTTAAAATTAATTCCAACCCCCAATAGAATAGAGAGTGACACTTTGCATGCTATCAGGGACCGTACCGGTTATGGTTTTTATCAAAAAAATCAGATGCCAACAGTTATCATTTAACTTTTATTTTTTCCGACAAAAATACTAGTTATGTTATGCCTTTTATTTTTTTGGGCAAAAATAACTGTTAGTTTTGACTTTAATTTTTTAGGTCAAAAATAACAGTTATGGGCCTTTTATTTTTTCGGTCAAAAATATCAGGCAATTAGAATTTTTTTCAAGGCCGCTTGAACGACAAAAAACAGTTGCATTTGCATTGTCTCAGCAGCGCACACATTTTGAGCTATAACACTTTTTTAGTTTTAATAGTATTTTATATAGTCAAGCGGTCTTTGAAAAAATACAAATTGCCTGATATTTCTGACCGAAAAAATAAAAGGCACAAAATAACTGTTATTTTTGACCTAAAAAATAAAAGTAAAAAGTAACAGTTATTTTTGCCCGAAAAAAATAGAAGTAAAAAAATAACAGTTAAATTTAACTTTTATAGTATGAGTCGAAAATTTAAGAGGCGTTTTATATTCTCGAAGCTGCTACCATTACGATTATAATGGTTTATTTAAAAAAGTTCACCGGTAACTTTTTCGTTATGCCTTTTTCATCTGAAAATTGTAAAATAACAGTTATTTTCGGTCCCTGTGAAAAATTCCTGGAAAAATTTCTTCCAGCACTAAACGAACAAGCATCAAGAAGATCAAACAAATGTCAAATTAATATTTCTTGTTTGCTTATGTTATGCAGTGAAAAATATATTTACAAATTGTTAAATAACATGTTAAATGTTAAATTAAAATTAAATTAAAATCTCAGCAAGTTTATTTGATTACATCAAAAACAAATTGACAAATTTTTATTGGCGCTGTTTACATTTGATGAAACTAGCAAGAAGTTGTTTCCGTACTTTTGACACTTTTCTTAAACTAAATTTTACTCTCTCAGCTTAGAACACACCTGCTAACTCAAAACTACAAATGAACTAGTGGGTTTTTTCAATTGACTTCAAAATAACTGCTGTGCTATAGTCAGAGCTGGGTCAAAAAGTACTCATTACAATTCAATTCCAATTCCTTGGAATAAGGAATTGGTAATTGGTCCCCTCAATTCCTCAGGAATGTAATTGGAAAAAAATCGTTATTTGCATTACAGGAATTGTAATTGGTAATTGAACACTTCAATTTCTCAGAAATGGAATTGGAAAAAATCGTCAATTCCATTGCAAGAATTGTAATTGGTAATTGAACACTTCGACTCCTCATAAATTGAATGGAAAAAATCGTCAATTCTATTACAGGAATTGTAATTTGAAGTTAAAATTTCAATTATTTTTTCATTAACTCAAAACTACTTCATTATGTATTAGAAAACTTTATTTGACTCACGATGTTAGTCAGTTAATGAGATATTTACAAATAAATGTATTATCGAAGACACCAATTTTTTAATTTAATAACACATTTTGAGTTAGAACAAAATATATAGCTGCTACGATACCTGGTTCAATCCCGCCGACTTTTTACATGGTGCTCGGTACAAATCTTCCACACCCCTGTACGAAATTTCATTAATCTACTAACAAAGCGAGGTTTTCCAATTCTATTCCTAATGAATTGAGGCGTTCAATTACCAATTACAATTCCCGTAATGGAATTTACAATTCTTTTTCAATTCCATTCCTGAGGAATTGAGGAGTTCAATTACCCATTACAGTTCCTGTAATGGAATTGACAATTTTTCCAATTCCATATCGAGGAATTGAGGAGTTCAATTACCTATTACAGTTTCTGTAATGGAATTGACTATTCCAATTCCATTCCTCAGGAATTGAGATGTCCAATTACCAATTACAATTCCTGTAATGCAATAGAGAAGTTTTTGCAATTACATTCCTGAGGAATTGAAATGTACAATTACCAATTCCTATTTCCAAGGAATTGGAATTGAGGTGGAATTAAATTAAAAAATAATCATTATAACCCAGGTCTGGCTATAGCATAACAATCATACCAACCCCTAAAACTTAACTCGAGCTTATTTTTAAATTGACAACTGCACACAGTCATTAAGAACTGAAAGTGAAATCTTCAAACCCGTACAAAAGCAGAGTGAAAAAATGGCTGGGGGCAACAATTAAATTTGCTAGCTCAACTACTCTCATGTAGACACAACAAATATACTTGTAATAAGTGCCTCACTTTATTTACATATAGACTCTAACTTGTGTGATGTGTTTGTTGGCAATTTAACACGTACACCTACTTCTTGACAAAAATAAAACCCTGCAGATTTCAAACATCAAGCAATGTAAAACTTTCTTTAAAATTTTCGTTGCCACACAAGTTAAGTTACAATTAAAATGACAGCTCTTCAGCAAGAACAATGAAATGTTGCCCCTGGAGGCCGCAATTAATGAGCCTGCTCCTGTGAAAATATAATATATTTCAGGACGACATCTAACAAGCGCTAATGAAGCCGCTTTGTTTATGTGCCATTAAAATAAACTTGGCTTAAATAGATGTTGAATGTAGATATTTATTTGTTGAGATTAAATGTTAAGCAGTTAGTTAAATTGTGTTTTATTTAAAGGATAGGTGAAGCCGACTTAAGGACTTTATAGTTTGGGAAAATAATTTATAGCTGAGAACAGCTCTTTTGTTATTGGAGCTATTGTAGTTGGATGCTGTGCATGAATTTGGCTAAGAAAATGAATAATAATGAATTCAATCTTTGGCGAATTTAATATCTGGATACATTTTAACACGATATTTTAGGAACTAGGCAAATCTTTGGAGGATCACGTCGAAGATTATATTGATTTATATTGGAATTTTTTAAATTTTTTGATTTTCCGGTAGTTTATACATACTTTGTATGTATACAATGACATTTGTAATGTAATACTATGATCCTTCAGTTTTTTATTGAATTAAAATCGTAATTTTGGCAACCCAAAAATTATTAAATTTTTAAGCGAATTTAGAATGTTTCTCAAAAGACCGCCATTTTTCAAATTCTGATTTTCTTTTCTTATTCTGATTCATTGTATATATAATAAAATCACTGCAGCAGTGGGCCAACTTCTTTTTTTGGTCGCTGTGGAGATAACCAATAGCCGCGCGAATAATGAAGAGTTTTATTTGAAAACTTTTTTATGTTTACTTGTTTTTCAAACAGTCACTGCAAAAGCTTTCTTTTAAAAAATTCCCCTAAATTACCTGTCACACTTGTGGTGCCCTTAAAACAGAGACAACATTGAACTATTTATTTACTTTAAACCATTCATCATTCAAAACAACAGAACCGCTGTATGTAATATAATCTTTCTGTCTTCTCTATGTCTCATAATCAGATACTGACATATCCGATGATAACTCCGACATTGATATCGAAGACCGTTCGTCACCTGACTCCTCCGAAGCACTTAATTGTCACAATGATTTGCATGCCTTTGCCACATCCCAACATCTCTTCGCTGCAAATGAATCAAGTGTGGAGTCGACAAATAACCAGCACTCGCCAACAGCAGCTGATGTTCATCACCAAAACCACAATCACCACAACTACAACGATCACAAGTTATGCATAGGAAAATCTGGTAGAAAGCCACGTCGACGACGCACAGCATTTACACATGCGCAACTGGCTTATCTGGAGCGAAAGTTTCGTTGTCAGAAATACCTTTCCGTCGCCGATCGCAGCGATGTGGCGGAGACGCTTAATCTATCCGAAACACAAGTGAAAACCTGGTACCAGAATCGAAGGTAAAATCTTTTTAAACTAATCTCAACTTTTAGCTTTTCATCTTTAATCTTGAACTCTTCTAGAACAAAATGGAAGCGTCAGAATCAGTTGCGCCTGGAACAATTACGTCACCAGGCCAACTTGGAAAAGGAATTTTCCAGTGAAAATGGTTCTGCCAATGGCATGGGTTGCTGTCCGCCAGGTCTGTCTACATTCTCCGGTACAAATCCTTGCAATTTTCTAACATCAGCAGCTGCGGCAGCGATTTTTCGTAATGTCGGCTATGTTCATGGATGTCCTTTGTAAATATGTGTCTAGTGCAAAGCTAAAATGCACTTAGTTGTTGATCGCTTATTAAATGTATAACTGTAAATATTTATTGTTTTTTGTGCAATATTTTTTTGTTGCATTGAATGAAAAACTTCAATGAAATAATAAAAACACTTTCAATTTAGAAACTATAAAAAATATATGATTGATTTAAATAAAAAACAAAATGTTGCCAACATCTTGTAAATATTAATGCAAAGAAAAAAAGACCCTTATCTTTAATTAGTCTTTTATTGAATAACTCTTTCGAAATGTTTTAAAGTAAGTATATCTTGTCAAAAATGTAAGTAACTTTTATATATTATAATTATTCTGCTGTAAAATTTACATAACAGATGGGTCATTAAGTTTAGCGACTGACACATAGATGGCGTCACCAATGTCATGATGGTTTCGTTTTCGGTAGAACCAACCTTACATTGTTTTTTCAAACGCGGTCGAAGAGCGAGGTTGTTCAATTAAGATGGCTTCACCCGAAAACATAATATAAAATCCTGAACATTTCTTTCCGATCGAAAAGTGAAAAGTAATAAAAGATATCAAGAGAAACCGTGTTCAAAATTGTACATAAAAATTTGGGCATGAAACAATTATTTCCAAGTGGGTGCCGTGTTCGCTCACAGTGAAGCAAAGACAAAACGAATTGATTTGGAGTGCTATTTGGATTTTTTGGGTCGGTACATAACATTGGATGAACAAGTTTCTGAAGACACAACAGTCAGCAATCAAGGTCATGGCGTCTAAATTTTGGGACACGCACGAAATTTTGCTCATCGACTTTCTTCAGAAAGGCCAGACGATCAACAGCGACTAATTCATTGCGTTATTGGATTGATTGGATGACGCAACTAAGCAGAAAAAGCCTCACATGGCAAAGAAAAAAATAGCTGTTTCAAAAGACGGCGTTATGAAAAATCGCCCAACAAAAAACAGACTTTCACCCAAATGAAAAATGACCCGAAATGAAATGAAAAATTAGCCAAAAAATTAAATTAAAAATTGTCGAAAAAAATGAAAGCTCACCCAAATGACTCAATTTTAAAATAATAGCTGCGTTCCATTCGCTTTAAAATAATCCAGATTATTTTTTTTTACATGCAAAGCAAAAACAAAAATAATAATCCTATAACAAATAGGATTATTTTTGCTATCCATATAAAATTGTGATATAGCCTTTAAAAAAATTTTAAACACAGGTGCCGCACCTGTATATTTTTATGAGTTGTCATTTTATTTTTTCAATTATTTGTTTGTTTGATACAATGACTATTAGGCAGCCCGTGAGAAAAAAGGTAGCCTGTCAGCTATTTTCTCACGGGCTGCGACCATCGAATGTTAAACAAAAGAAAACAAAACAAACCGCGTGTGTCACACACATTGGACGCATTCAGCGGAGCCAACAATTGTACTTAAATTATTTATATAATTGCATTACATTAATAATAAAATGAAATAATTTACAATTTTTCTAACGTTTAGAGTAAAACACATTCAGAGAAAAACATCGTTCATTAAGGTAACGCTACCATAACAGTTCACAACAGTTTTGAACGACACACGTTCTCATGACACCTAATAGTTATTGTATCATGATTGCTTGTTTGAATTTTATTTTGACTGCAACGGTAGTGCTCTCTACGAGTCGTTTTTCTTGCCGTTCCTTTGAGAAAATTTGTTATCGCGATTATATTAAGGCGAAAGGAACGCAGCTAATGTTTCATCGTTTTATTGACAAGAAGAACAATTGAAAAAAAAAAATAATATATTAATCAACAAATTATAAAATAAAACAAGTAAAAAATTTAAAATTGACCCGAAATATAGCATTTTTATTGATTTGTGGGCGGTGAAAGGGGTTGTGGATACCTACACCCTATCTGTCACCCTTCTGGGGGTTGTTCCAGTACAAACATCACAAAAAATAACCTGCAGCCCAACACTAAGTTTATTTCAATCGTATCTGCAGAGGCAGAAAAATTTTTTTTGACGAGGCTCGAATTATCATGAAATTAGAAAATTTTACGTTACGAGACTCGAAAAATTTTACTCAACAAATCGCCACCTAAGAAGTTTCACTTCAAAAATCAAATCGGAAATATTCGTGGGTCCGCAGATCAGGAAATGGTTTAATAATGACGTGTTCAAAAAATGCTTAACTGAGGCCCAGGCCGAAGCTTGGAAGGCATTCAAAGACGTTGTTCTTGGATTTTTGGGCAAAAACAGAAGTGAAAATGACCGTCAACTGACACAGAAACTGATGGATACATATCATGTAAATTCGTTTAGTGCATATGAGTTGCACAAATATACAATGAATGCATTAAACACAAAACAATATGGGTATTCACGATTCAGTGCATTTGCCAGTTTAGTTGAGGACTTGTGCAGTTAGGTTTTCGTGAACACACTACATCACTATTTCAGAGATGTCAAAATTTTTCAATGCACACAAGTGTACAACTGCTCAAGTCTTCAAGTTTGAGGCAATAGTAGAAAAGCACTTGTGCAGATTTTTGACGTACGTGTATTTTGTTTTTGTGAAGTGCACAAGTCCTCAACTGCATAGGCAAGTGCACTGAATGGTGAATACCCCTAATATTTTCAAGTGCGTGGATGTCAGCGTTTCCACCAGGACAGCACGAGAATTAAAAAGCGTTATGAGAACTTTTGGGGAGATGGCATGATCGCTGACTATGGCTGGATGCAAATTAGAGAAAATTATACGGTACACAAACGAAAAATAATTAGCAAACTGACGCATGTTCGACCAGAATCTTGCCTTCCGTCACCAATTTATTAATAACTTTTTAATTTTTTGTCCAATTTGAGCAAATTTATACCTAAAAGTTTTGTGAAATAATGGTATTCTATAATTAATCTTAAAAACGTGAAATTTTTGTTTGAATTAAGCGGATTAATTGAAATGAGTGATTTTTAAAAAAGGTCAAAAAAATCACTTTATTTTTACTTTGAATCATGGAAAGAGGACATAATTATCTTTCAAATCAATATGCAAGTTTTAGAGGTCGGATGAAAATGGATGGATATGTGTTTACTTCAATTAAAACCGTGATATCACAATACATTTAAATTTCCGCAAGAAAATTTGGAAGCTCACCTTTAGAAAGTAGATGGCATACTTATATATCTACCAGAGAAATTTACAGTGAAAACGCGTCTTAAAAAAATAAAAATTATTTTGTTTGTTTTTAATTCACAGTTGTTGCCAACTAATTAGAACCGCTTTTTCTATCGTTATATTTTGTTTATTGGGTTATGCGTGTTTTGATTAACCGTTAATATTTTGTGCTTAAAAACATTGTTTTTTCCTATTTATGCAAATAATGTTCCGTTATTGTAAATCACTTGTTTTTCCGCAACAAAATTGAGTTTAGTTTTGTGGATGTGGTGATAATAGTAAGTGTGAAAGTTAATTAGAAACAAATTCAGTGGTCAGTCATAAAATCATTAAAGTTTGTGCAAATTTCTTTTTTCTTAATAAATCGGTAAGTAACAAATCCAAGAGTGTGTGGAGTCCAAATAATTCAAGCTCCAAGCATCAGAACTTTCGTACCAAAATATTGCCCAACAAATTAAATGTTTACAAAATATGGGTTTTAATGCTATTCAGCATTTTCGAAACTATGAGCGTCACATGAACGTTCCACGGAAGAAACATCCACGGAAACCACAGCCTACATTGATAAAAAATCAAGCGTATTTAGCAGACCCGAAGAATTCTGCTGCAGGCACTCAACGTGAACTTGACTCGGATTACAGTGTTTCCATATCAAAACGTACAGTTGCACGTCGTTTAGTCGAAATTGGCCTTCACGGAAGAATAGCACGCCAGAAACCATACGTTGCGTCTAAGCAAAGACAACGGCACGTAGAGTTTGTGAAAGCTCATGTGAGTTGGACTAAAAGTTAATGGAAAATCGTAGTCTGGAGTGATGAAGCTAAGGTCAATTGGATTAGACCTGACTGTAGAAAATACGTAAGGCATCGAAAAACAGGCTGACCTTCATCAGAAATCATTGGCGTCGGAAGCGGGGGGAAAGGGGGGCAGTTGCCCCCGCACTTTTTTAGCTAGATGAACAATTTAAAAGGAAAAGTTATTCAAAATATCAGCTTTTTTTACAACGATAATATTTTTGTATTATATATTTTCCTGTTCTTTCTCTCTTCTTCATGTTTCATGTGAAGAAATTTTGGTGAACTTTTTTTGCACCACCATTTGTACTGCCCCCCCATTTGTACTGCCCCCCCAGATGAAATTCGCTTCCGACGCGCTTGTCAGAAATACGTTTCACCGGTTATAAACCATCGTGGCGGGTCGATAAATGTTTGAGGATGCTTTTCCTCGAACGGAGTTGGTGCGATTCATCGAATTGATGATATTTTAACTAAAGAAAAATATATTGAAACATATTGAAACAGTTGTTCGGAAATTTCAACAAGATAATGATCCCAAACATCCGTTAAAATGACAAAAAAAATTCTCTGAAGATAACTCAATCAGATTACTCGAGTGGCCATCGTCCAGTGAAGATTTGAATCCTATAGAACACTTATGGACAGACGTCAAAAAGGTAATAAGTGCTCAAAATATCTCGAATTTTAATGAACTACTTGAGAAAATCAAGGAACGTACTGGACCTGACGCACAGTATGTCCAAATCACGAAAAATTGCTATCAAATAAACACTTTATTGGATTTAGGGCAAGTTTGGTACGAAAGGACTTATGAGCTAGCTTATTTAAAATTTTTTTAAAAAGTGTAAAATTTCATTTTTATAAACAGAGTATTTTATAAAACTAAAGTAAATACAATTTTTAAAAAGCGAGGGTGCGTTATTTTATTTATGTTGTTATTTGTGTAAGATTCTTTATCTACCTTACCGTGCCTTCAGCTCAAGCGTACCTTAGTTACCGTACCTTCCTACCGCATCGTAACTTATAAATAGAAACCTTTGAGGGCCCTTTGATCTAATATATTTATATTGGTGAGTGGTCAGTTTGGCTTCTACTACCATTGAAATAGCCTCTTCTCCAGAAATCACTTTAGGCATAAGCTCAAATGCTTTTGAACATATATTAATTTTATTGGAAAGGCGCTTAGGAGAAACATTGCTCTCAACTAGTTTCAACGAGCTCGCCTGATCACAAGATCTTAGCTTCATTTTTGTAGCATAATATAATACCTCTAATGAATTATTTCGCAGTAATTTCGTTTTTCGATTGATCAGAAGTATTTTCAAAAGATTTTGTTGGAAAACTCTTTTTATGCCCTGAGCATTAAAATTTTCGAAACCAATAGAGTTACGCCAGATTTTAAAAAACTTACACTGTGCAGCGCTCTCACAAAGTTTTCATAAGCCCTTGGTTTATATGCAATGGTGGAAAAATACGTCATCTGTATTAACAGTGTTGGCTTCTCCTATCACATGACTGACACACCGCGGCCAATCACGTTGATTGAAATGATTATGATCGTCTCTGATGTTCCATGCCAAGCCAGTGAGCGGTGACGATTTTTAAGTCACAGCAAATTTTTCACTTGTACAAGGTATAGTTCACCAATCGTAGAGGTCTTTCATAGTCTGGAAAGTTTCCTTTAACAAACGAATAAAGTCAAACTGTTATTTGAACAATGAAAAGAAAATAGTTAGAATACAAAAAATAAGTAAGCACAAACACGATTATGTTTCCGCTTACAGTTCTGCATTACAATGTCCTCACCGAAATATTTTTACAATCGGGCACAGTGGTATATGGATACATGACGTAACCAATCATTTCTTAAATACAATGTAGCTGCAAGGTCTCCAACGGGCATGGCCGCTAAAAAACTGATGATATCTACCTTACACAGTAAACAACGATGAGAGTAGGTATGCACAAGATAGAAGAGAACAAAAAAATTACGGACAAGGTTGAAGAGAACAAAAAAATATTGAACGAAAATCCTCTCTACGCCAAAAAACAACGAAAACGAAAGAGAACACACCGAAAAAAGCAAACAAAAGCAAATGATGTCACAAATAATTTTGACAATAATTTTTACAATTTAATGAACGAATTTATTACCTTTTAGAATTTCAGAATTTATATTTTATAGCACTTCGTTATTTTATACATAAACTTTGTTCTGGTTTAAACATAAAGATTAATAATTTTCACAACCACACTTCACTGTACAACTTCCTGTTAGAAAATACGCTGTTGCTACACAGACGAATAAAGTCAAACTGTTGTTTGAACAGTCCCAGTGGTAAATGGGCACACGACGTAAGCAATTAATTTTTAAATTTCCACTAAAACACTGATGACATCTACCTTACACAGTAAGCGACGATGGGAGTAGGTATGCACAAGATAGGCGAGAACAAAAAAATTACGCACAAAACTGGAGAGAACACAAATAAATTGAACGAAAATCCTTTCTACGATAAAAACACAACGAAAACGAAAGAAAACAAACCAAAAAGAAATAAACAAAAGCAAATGACGCCACAAATAATTTTGACAATTTTTACAATTTAATGAACGAATTTATTACCTCTTAGAATTTTAGAATTTATGTTTAATAGCACTTCGTTATTTTATACATAAACTTTGTTCTGGTTTAAGCATAAAGATTAATAATTTTCACAACCACACTTCACTGTAAAACTTCCTGTTAGAAAATACGCTGTTGCTACACAGCCGAATAAAGTCAAACTGTTGTTTGAACAGTCCCAGTGGTAAATGTCCGAAGTCTGTTTGTAATTCTCAATTACATTTGTTTGGACATGGCCGCTAAGACACTGATGATAACTACCTTACCCAGTAAACGAAGATGAGAGTAGGTATGCATAAGATAGGCGAGAACAAAAAAAAAAATTACGAATAAAACTGGAGAGAACACAAATAAATTGAACGGAAATCCTTTCTACGCCAAAAATACAACGAAAACGAAAGAAAACAAACCAAAAAGAAACAAACAAAAGCAAATGACGCCACAAATAATTTTGACAACTTTTACAATTTCATGAACGAATTTATTACCTTTAATCATTTCCGAATTTATGTTTAATAACACTTAGTTATATTATACATAAACTTTGCTCTGGTTTAAGCATAAAGATTAATAATTTTCACAACCACACTTCACTGCAAAACTTCCTGTTAGAAAACATGATGTCGCTACACAGACGAATAAAGTCAAACTGTTGTTTGAACAATCCCAGTGGTAAATGGACACATGACGTAACCAATTAATTCTTAAATGGCCGCTAAAAGACTTATGACATCTACCTTACACAGTAAGCGACGATGCGAGTAGGTATGCACAAGATAGGCGAGAACAAAAATATTACGCACAAAACTGGAGAGAACACAAATAAATTGAACGAAAATCCTTTCTACGCCAAAAACACAACGAAAACGAAAGAAAACAAACCAAAAAGAAACAAACAAAAGCAAATGACGCCACAAATAATTTTGACAACTTTTACAATTTCATGAACGAATTTATTACCTTTAAGCATTTCCGAATTTATGTTTAATAACACTTAGTTATATCTCTATCTATACTTTAATATGAAAATGAAGTGAAAATTTTAAGTTACGACTGTACTCCAAAAGAACTGGGCCGATTTTTATGTAAATTTTTTCAAAATATCATATTTGTGCTAAAGATTTATTTAGGGGTATTTTTCTTTCGAAATTTTAATAATAAATATGTTTAATTAAGATATTAAGTTTTTTAAGAAATCACCCCAGCTGCCACGCAAAGCTTATTCGTTACCTTTTGACGCGTTTGTGTTGCGAGAGTTTCAGTAAACTCCATGTGCGCTCTATTTTTCTCTCCGTGTTCTAGCAAAGCGCTACAAAAAAAATGTATGAGTCTTGAGCAAGGCGAAAAGTGAGATACATTTAAATGTAGAGCGGCGATCCAAAACAAAACAAAAGAAAAAAAGATAATTTTTTATTTTTTTTTGATATGTATTGTCTTAACCCAATAAGGACGATGATGCCAAATTGCAGCACTAAGTTGGATGTCGCAAAACAAAACGTATCACATAAAAATTAGTCAAAATCAAATTTAGCACTTGTGTGAAAAAATTGTCCCGTCTTTAAGGCGTTTAGGAGATTGATAAAAAAAGTCAGTGGCGAAGCCGCGGACAACAGTGGCTCTCTAGTTATACATAAACTTTGCTCTGGTTTAAGCATAAAGATTAATAATTTTCACAACCACACTTCACTACAAAACTTCCTATTAGAAAACACGATGTTGCTACACAGATGAATAAAGTCAAACTGTTGTTTGAACAATGAAAAGAAAATAGTGTGAGCACAAGCAACTCTTTGTTTTCGCTTACATTTCTGCATTACAATGCCATCACCGACAAATTTTTACAAGCGGGATCCTACGCTTTTACAATAGGGCGCTCTCGATCCATTGGATATGTTAGTATAGGATTGTTACAATCCGTGCGTGCTCTCTTGCAATCACGTTAGACACAGAGAATACCCCTATTGATTCTAAAAAAATATGTTCAAAACTTTACTAAAAAAATTTGTTTGCGCTTCCATTCAAGTTCAAAATTATTTGATATCGTCGTTACAAAAGTGAACTTGCGAATCTGAAAACATAAATTTTTCATTTCTAATGAAAATTCTATGGAAAATTAAAATGAAATTTTTCAGATTCGCAAATTCACTTTTGTAACGACGACATATATTAATTTAAACTTTTTTAAGATATTCCATTGCCAAATTGGACTTAAATCGTGATTAATTCAATTGTGATCAAAAATATACGAGCACCTTTTCGAAAATCGATTTTTTAAATAAACTTATCAATAAAAAAATTTTAATTTTTGCATTTAGGTAGAAATTGTTAATTTTTAGAAATTCAAAATGGGTTGTTTTCCATTGTTATTAAAATAATAATTTTGCACTTGTCTGCTTAAAATAAAAAGAGTAGAGTTTTGGTAGGGTACAATTTTTTTAGCATATGGTAATGTAGGGTTTAAAGGTTAGCGTATGTCTTTTTGAAAAAAGTATGTTGGCTTTTAAGCTTTTCTAAAAATTAAAAACAGCTTAAAAAATCAAATCAATAGTTGTAATTTACTAAATAAAAGCCTTAATAATTAATTTGCATTCACAAATTGTGCAAAATAAATTGCCGATCGATTTTTGTGCTCATACAAACAAGTAAAAAATAAAAAATCCAACAAGAAAAATGCACGAGCTGCATACCTATTCGAAATCCTTTCAAATTGCAGCAGCCATTTTTATGCGTAAACAATTTCATGGTAGATTATTTTCACTTTACATGCTGAATAAAAATTAAAAATGTAACAAGTAGCAAAAAAGAAATATATAATCATTTTAGTAAATTGAAATTGTAACTGTTTTTGTTAGCAGTTTTTTTTTTCTATAGTAAATAGCAGTAAGAGTATCTCGTAGCCGCTCGTTATAGTTGAGCTGAAGTATCTTTTAATTAGCGTTACTTGCTCGTTATGCAGCAGTTGGGCGTATTTTTTCCCAACCCATTTAAGCCCTTCACGTCCACCCCACCTCCCAGGTTTTGTTTCGTGCAACAGCTCCATGATGTTTTGCATTTATTTTCGTTCGCTTTCATGGCATTTCTGCTCTTGCTGCTTGCACACAGGAATCTCTAACTATGCATGAAAATGTAACGGTGTATCTCAGCGCGAGGGGCTTCGCATATAATTGCGTATTTGTAGGTTGTTTTCCAGGTGGGTAGATTTTTAGGATTTTCCATATTTATCCATTCAGTAGGTATCTATTCTCTTTTTTATCTCTTTTTTAAAGCTTTTGTAAATAAATATTTAAAAAACATTTTTTCCATGGCGCATCAAGTAGCAAATTTCTAAAGAATTGCATGTGTACGTTTTTTATTGCTTTTATTTGAATTTGCCATAAAAATTTTATGGATGAAATATTTTTTTAAACGTAAGTTATTGAAGCAAACTGCTTGGTTTTATATTTAGAAGTTTTTGTTGTTTTCTAATATCAACAGGATTAAATCATTGAGTATTTTTAAAAAATGAGTGTAGAGTATTTTTCTATTTCTCTTTTTTATTTTATGCAATGTAAAAAGTCCTTTATGTTCATAGAAATTTTTTGGGGTCTAATTAAGAGGAAATAACATTAAATTTATCTTGCAAAGCTTTACAAAAGCGCCATGAATAGTGTTTATAATTGTGTATATTCATAGAATTATAATAGATAATATTTTTTACTTTAAGCAAAGTCAGATAAAGCACCCACCCCTGCCCCGGAAGTAAAGTTAGTTCAATTATCCTAGTTCAGGACGTGCCTGAAGTGATTACCTACAAAACGCCCCCCGCCGCATCTTGATCCGACTTCTGGTTCTCGAGAAAAACGACACCTCAGTTTGAAAAAAGTGATTTCGAGAAAAACGTATTTAAAGTTTTATTTATATTTTAAAAATCCTTTTAGGGTATTTTTTTAAGGATATAAGAAGACATTTATGAAAAAAAAAATTAAAAAAATGTTTAACCTTAAATAAAACGGAATGAGATGAAAAGTATTTTATGCAGAAAAGTCGTAGAAAGATCAGACAACTTCTGTTATTTTTATTTCTCCTTTATATGGGCTCAACAAACTGTGAGGCGGTTTGAACGAACGGCCAGAAAGCAGAATTTTTTTCGAAAAACCTAATAATTTTTTTTTATTTCTTAGAATAAAAAAGTTTAACTCTTAAAAAGTCAAAACCATTCTATCCTAATCAAGGACCGTAAATAACGGTTACGGTCTCATTTTTTTAAAGGAAAACCACAATTGGTTGGAATAGTTGCAGGACATTTTGAAGGAAACCATTACGATCTCTTGGAATTCCCATTGTTACTCCTTGATTGTGTTCTTAATTTCGACTTTAAAAATAAGAGTTTATAAATAGCAGTTTATTTTTAACTTTTATTTTTTTGACCAAAAAATAACAGTTATTTTTATCCCACAAATCACTGTATCTCAAAAACTGTTCATGCTAGAGCCATAAAATTTGACTGGTGAAAGCAAGAATCCAATATATACGATATTAAAAAATGTTCAGGCCACGCCCCTTTATTGCATTCTACGGATTTATCTGCAAACCAGAAGATCACACAAATATTCGTATATGTGCATTGCAACTTTTAACTTACCAACTTATTAAGTTCTAAAAAAATCAGTCTTCGGTTGAAATTCGGAATTTCTAATAATACAATAAAGAAATCTTAAAGGTAAAATAAAGAAATATTGTAGCTGTTTTCATCCAAACTTTGGGTGCTGTTTTCAGAAATCGACTATTAAACCAAAAATAATAATTCTACTATTGGTTTTAGAGACAAGTACCTTTATTTATATGATTTTTTTTGTTTCCAATAAATTGGTACTAAATAAACTATCTTGACCCCGGCAGAAAACGACTACTTTTTCGGCTCCGACTAGAGAGAAAAAGATGCATTTAAAAACAAAAACAAATATATTTTGGAATACTGTCTTATGTATAATACCCGGGGAATCGGAAAGGTAGTTTTCATTTTAAAGATAAAGCTCAAAAAAATTTTGGAAAATTTTAATGCCAATTTGTTCATCAACAGTCAATATTCATGAGTGTAATAAAAAAAATGTGATATCTTTATCTGCTATCTTAAAAATTAAAACTCCCTTCTCCGATTCACCGGGGAAAATCATACAGAATTGGGCTGATCATAGTTGCCAGTTTTGTGGGAAATTTCTTATTTGTGGGAAATTTTAGTTGCTGTGGGAAATGGGAATTCTCATGAGAATTTTTAATTTTATGGGATTTTTTCCCACGTGGGAGTTTTTTCCTACGTGAGATTTTTTTCCCACGCTTTATTTTTGTTTCCTCATATATATGAATTAGTTTTTCCGTTTTAATGTTTTTTCCACTTTTAGAATTTAATATTATAAGGCGAAATTCGTGCAATCTGTTAATTTGGTGGTGTTGCTAGCTCGAAAGCGTTTCCATGCATAACATCGAGTCGAGTTGGACTTTTTAATTTCTTTTAAACCTTTTTGTTGCTTCTTTTGTTAGTAAAATCGCGAAAAATGGCTATTAATAAAAAAAGAGGAACTTTATGCTGAATTGAATTAGTTTAAAACAAAATGCAGCAAACGTTAAAAATGTTAACAAGTCAATATATGTCTCCATGGCGAGTGGATCCAGAGTTAGCACCGGCCATGAAACGTAGAATATATTAAAAATGCATATTTTGCGAACATTCCCACTTTTATTCATAGAAATGAACACAACCAAAGAAGAAAATGAAAGCAAATACAAAATGCAACCGTTTGATATATAACCTTTAATTATTTCCTTGTGTTCGAATTGCGTTGTCGTGTTTTTTGGTTTTGTATTTAAACTGCGTTTTTAAGTGTGTTAGAACAAGTTATTATCAAATAATAAACTTCAGAATTTGAAAGTGTACATAAGCAAGTTATTATTATATAATAAACTTTTTAAAATATTTGCCTAAGTGTGAAAAAATGGCTTTAAGAAAGAGGAAGCTGACCAAAAGTAGCTAAATTAAATAAAGAAAAGATAGATAAAAGCTATATACAGTGTTTGAAAATGAAATTTTTTTTCTATAATTTCCCACGCGGGAATTTTTTCCCACGCTATGGGAAATAGAGTATTTTGGTGGGAATGAAAACTGGCAACTATGGGGCTGATAGTCTTTTAACAATAAATGTTTTAAATTAAGTACATTTTTTTTTAAATGTGCAATGTTACATAAAAGAGAGGCTTACTTTGGAAAAGATAAACTCTTAATGGACATACGAAAAAAACTTACGTAGGAAATTCGAGGGAACTCATTGTTACCGATTTTAAGAATAATTGCTTTGTTAAATACAAAAAAATCCGTAAAATTTAAGAATTTCCCTCAAAAGAAGCGTGGTGCGCTTGATTTTCGTCAGATGCTATATATTGGTGCCATGCTTCCACCTTTTAAATTTTATGACAAAATAATGAACAGTTTCTTAGATATAGCGATTTGTGGGATATTTTGAGGGAAAAATAACAGTTATTTTTTGTGTGAAAAAATAAAAGTAAAAAAATTCCGGTTAATTTCTGTTCAATAAAATACAACACAAAAAATAACTAAAACTATTAACTTTTTAGAAAAACGGTCCCTGTTCCTAACAAATGTTAAGGAAGAAATACAAAAAAAATAACCGTTACTGTTCCTGATCCAAACAAATGTTAAGAAAGAAATAAGAAAATAAAAATATTTGTCACCGCAAAAAAAAACACAATCTGACAATTTTAAAAAGATAGCCCTACAACACAATAAGTTTTTGACAATTTATTCCAGTGTGAAATAATCGGAACAACAAACAATTAATAAATCTCCCGCCTACTATCTACATAGCCCTAAATAATGTGACAGATTTACTCACTTTTTATTCCCATCATAAATCGTCCTTTATCATGCTTCTCATGCCTCGTATTGTGTAAAAGATTTGTGTACGGCGCAAACATGTTTGTATGAATGTCGCAGCTATTATGTATGTATATAAAATCAATTGTGTAAATGTTATACAAAGCATTTGTGAGGTTTATGAATGTTTTAAACTCCCTTTTATTTTGCCTGGAAGTACTTAGAAATTCTGTAAAATTGGTGGTGTCTGCGCAATTTTTACGCAATATGGAAAGTCCTTCAGCCGGAAGTCAAGTGCGGAGCACTAATGATGATATAATAGTCATTTGTTGTGGTTGTTGTTGAACGTTATACTGTTGTTATTGCTGTTGTTGTAGTTGTTGTTCGGTTTTCATTGTTGACAGAAGTTTAAAAATCATTAAAATAAGTTGCCGCAGGTTAAATAAGCGATTTTGTTAACTTTTTAGCTTTGATTGTTTTTTTTTTCTTTTCTTTCTTTTATCGTATAAATGTTTCCAATATTGAGCAGAAAATATTGAATATGTTTGCTGTGTATAGTTTTTGTTTAAATGTATAAAATCGTTTTAAAACATTTTTTAACATATTTACTTATAGTTAAGCTTTGTTAAATTATATCATACATAGTATAATCTCCTGACTCAACACTCCGAAAAAGTTGTATGACACTCTTGTTTGTTTGATTGTTTGTTTTTTTTTTTTTAACATACATTATTATTTTGCCTTTTCTTTAACGTTTTTGCCTTTTTTGTTTCGTCTTCAATATATTAGATTGCTCTTAAAATAAGTTGATAATCTTTTCATGTGAATGCATAATTAAAACAGAAATTAAAATATAAAATATGAATGAAAATGAATGAAAATAAAAAGCAAATTTGCATATCAAGCGTAGAGCTCGTTAGGCTGTATTTTTTTTTCAAAATCTACTACATTTCAAATGGCGAACAACTAAGTTCGTGAGAATATTTAAAGTCAAGCTTCTACGAAATATTATGTTAAGTAGCTGCTCTATATTAAACGAGTAATGTAATTTATTTCGAAAATATATAAGATATATGTAAGAGACTAGATTTAAAAAATAGTTAGCAATAGGGGTATTCATGATACAATTCACATATCAGATCGATGTTTTTTTAATAGAATGTAAAAAAAATTGGAAAGAACATATATATTTTGTAGCATTTTTCTCTTAACAACATTATCTTCTGAAAAGACACAATGCTAGACACTTTTTTCAAATCATTCTGAAATGTATACATGAAAAATATCGGAACCACAAATGTCCTATACATTTTTAATTTCTTAAATGATGGAATTGCAATTTTTACCCCGGAAATTGAAAAAGTACACCTACAAATAGTAAGATATCATAAATAGTTTTGATAAGAATATTTTTTAGGTATCCATTCAGGAATGCAGCTCAAAAAAGACCCTGAAGTGGTATCTCGTTAACTTAATAAATATAAAAAATAACCTTGAAATAATATGGTACAGCAAAGTTTTTCAATAGACAATGAAGGAATTCTCAATTTGGTTCATTGGACAGAAAAATGTGGTTAAGAAATATGTTTATCAAAATTTTCCCATTAAAAAAAATGTAAATAGCCATGGAGATGACTTGTACTCAAATATTTCAAAATTAAAGCCACATTTGAGAATAAAACTAATGTTATAAATTTTGCATGAAAAAGTCTCATATCATCTTTTAAATATCATATTTAAGAATTATGGAAAACTAAAAAAAATCCACAACTAAATTGTGGAAAATGTGGAATTAAAAGGACAAGAACAACTAAGGGCTGAAAATGCTTGCCGAGGTTAAGGCATAACACTAGCCTCAGTTAAAACAAATTCAAATTGTCTTTCACGGTTTTTTCGCCTAATAAATAATTCACGTATGGTTCCAATCAATTCCTTTAAATAATCTATCCCTTTCCTTTCAGGTCAAAGACCGAACTTTGTTTATATAAGGCGCATGCCTTGGTTCTTTGAACTTTAAAAAAAATAGTTTTGACACTAATACATTTTGGTAATTAAACCCCCTTGAATTCTGAACAAATTGGTTGATTCAAGTACCTGGGACAAAACTTGAATTTAGACAATTTAGACTTTATATGTTAGGGTACCTTTTTTGTTTAGAATTTAAATATATATCTTTTTGAAAGCATGATATAATAATGGCCTTCATGGCTGATATATCAAAAATAATCTAAGAATAATTAAAATAATAAAATAAAATAATATGACCTATTATCTAACCTATTAAAAAATATTAAATCAAAGAATTAGATAAAAGAAATACAAAATCATATAAAAGTAAAATAATTTGCTTATGTGAAAACCGGCATTAATTCTGACGCAGTCTAGGTTTTCTAGTCTAAGTATGCTGATCTTTGCATGTCCAGAATTATTACCTATGTCTCTAACCAGTGTAAATCATCTTTTTGGAGTAATACGCCCCCGTTGCCAAACGCCTATAAAATATTACCAGTGAACTGCTTGTGTAAATTGTGGTCGAATACTGAATTCCGTAGCTGTGCGACCTATAACTCAAAAGCTATTCAATTTCTCAGATTTGGATTGTATGGGAGGTGCCACGCTCGCTTGTCCAATGCCCATGAAATGTTATCAGTGAAACGGCAATTCCAAAGCTGTGCGACCTAAAATTCTAAAGCTATTTGATATCGCAAATTTGGGCTGGATATCGCAAAAACCCTCCTCGGTACGTGATTAATAACTTCCTAAAGTTTCATGAAAATTAGTTCAGACATATGAACTAAATTACCTAATTTTAGTATTATAAGATCAAAACTGTCTGATATATAGAAGTTCTATTGCCTAGTGGGTGGTAAAAGAGGGCGTGACAACATTCATATACATAGAGACCGTCACTTGGAGCTTCACTATAAAAACGTGTACAACTCCGGAACTAGCATGATTTATAAAAGTGGGCGTAGATATAGTGTGACCACGCCAATTTTTTCTACAGTTATGGACAATAACCATCTGAATAAAATCATATAATTTTAGCTTTTTACGATCAAAATCGTCTTATATATACTTTTTTTTGTTTGTGGGCGATAGCGCAAATTTGGGTTGTATGGGAGGTACCACGCCCCTTTGTTCAATCTACGCCAAACTTCACAGGATTGGAGTCTATAAGTGACTTTCAAACATACAATACATACATACATCCATTCTTATATATATACAGAAGATTTAAAAATCATAAAATAAAATAAAGAACACAAAGTCCTTCGAAATTAAAGTTTATTAATCAAAACATTCTAACCGCAATACAAGAAAATTAATAATAATACTAAATGGATAACTTTATAAATGAGTGGGAACTGAAAGCCTACTTGCTTGGTTCTAGCTTAGAATGCCTAACTTTTTCTCTCCGTGTAAAACATTAATACATATAAGTTTGCAAAAAAATCCCTAATTATTTAGAGTTTTTTTTTATTTATTTTTTCGAGAAATTAGTTTTTACTTCACAAATATCTGCCAAGTGAACAGGAAATATTGTAAATTTGGTTAAGGTTGTTAATAAGTACTATTTAAAAAGATTTTAAATAACTAAAAAAACATACAATATAAGCATAAAACGTAACACAAACATGATATTACCACATCGTGAGTACCCCTCACTAAACAGGTCGTTAATTAATATATCAATATGCTGATAAATCATTTTTATACCCTCAAGTTTAAGAAACGTAATTGGGGTTTATTTACTTTGTTACTCCGTTTGTTAAGCCGATAAGGAGGCGTTTCCGGTATACAAAAGTATATATATTCTTGATCAGCTTCACTTCCTGAGTCGATTTAGCCATGTCCGTCTGTCTGTCTGTCTATCTGTGATCACGATAACAGCCGTAACTTTGTAGCTATCATAACGAAATTCCATAAATAAATTTTTTATTAAAAAATGGAGGTCAAGTTCGAAAATGAGCTACACCAAAACGGTAAAATCTCTTTAAATTCTACAAAAAATTTGCCCATTAGCTTTAACCTTTAATATATACTTTGAGTATGGAATTCGTAAAAATCTGATGAAAACCACGCCTACCTCTCATACACAGTTACTTAACCAAAACGGCAAATATCTTTAAATTCCACAAAAATTAATCTTGTGACTTCAAATTTTGCACATAGGCTTCAGTCTTTAATATGCTCTTTGAGCATGAAATTTGTTAAAGTGGAATAAAAATAAAGTCTACCTCCCATGCAAAGTGAGCTTACCAAAATGGTCAAATCTCTTTCAATTCCGCAAAAATAAATCTCATGACTTCAAGTATTGAACATCAGCTTTAACAATTAATATGTTAAGTATGAAATTTGTAAAAATCGAATGAAAACCACGGCTGCCTTCCATACAAAGTGAGGTTACCAAAACGGTAAAATCTTCAAATTTCTTCAGTGACTTTAAATTTTGCACGTATGCACCTCCCATATAAAGTGAGTTTACAAAAACGGTTAATCCGAAAAAATTAATATTATGACTCCAAATTTTGCACATAAGCATAAGAAATTTAAAAAAATCGAATGAAAACCATGGCTACTTCCCCATACAAAGTGACTTTATGAAATCAGTAACATCCCCTTAAACAGCATCAGTAACATCCCAAAAATTACAGCGATGGCTTAAAATTTTTCAAATTAGTTTAAATCTTAGCTATCCACTCTATGTTTGAAATTTAAAAAAAAAAACAACTGGAAATTCCGCCCACCTTCTATACAAAATGAACGAAATCATAACAGTAAAATCTTTATAAATTCAAAAACAAAAAATTATGTTTGTACTTGATGTTGTACACTTTAAAGCCTTAATAAATAAAAAGGACTGTGAGTTTCAAATGTGAAATATTTGGGTAAAAACCGCGACTAATAAAAGTGACATCATCAAAATTATACAACATTCAATAATTTAAAATACGGCAGTGGGGGTATTTTAACTTCGGTCTAGTCAAAGATAATTCTTTACCAGTTAAATTTACTTTTTGTCAATAATATTGGTACATTCCTAAGGACTCGAATAGATTAATTTCTTTAACTTAATGTAGTTTTTCTATAAACCACATTAATGCGACCGACTATACTTTTCTGACATGTTCTTCTTTATTTCGTAAACCATTTTTTGTGCTTTTTTCTGCTACAAACACATAGTTGTTGGTTTGGCTTTGAGCTGTGTAAAAATATATATACATATATAAAATAATTGCGAAAATTGAATACATAATGAGAAAGCAAGCAAGTTACTAGATACAAGATGCAAGCAAATAAAGTATGCAAGTTGTCGACAAGACAAACAAAAGTGTTTGGGCTGGAGGTGGATAAATTATGCAAAAAGAATGTTGAACAAGGACATTTTTGTATAAAATGTCGTGCAATGAATGCGATGCGCTTTTTCATCTTCAAAACTGAACTACAACTTTTTTTTGCTACAAGTGGAGTGGCTGGGCAGACAAATAAGATGTGTACATTCAAGGCTCTATTCCAACTCCTGTATATTTATGTGTAAAAAAAAAATAATAATTATAATATCTCTTCAGTGTTTGTTAAACTATAAAGTTGCATATAATATTTTATTTAATTAATTTCTGTCCTAAGTACTTTTTAAATGTATGTCAAAATGTGGACAACCTCTGTATGCAAGCATATTGCTTAAGTGCTTTCTTTAGAAAATTCGTAAGCTGCTGTCGAAAGACACTTATACTTGTAGTACAGCATTTTCTTTGCAAACATGATTATAATGCAAGAATGCGCAATTTTTATAAATTTTGATCTGAACTCGGAGAGTGTTGACCTAAAGCAATTAAGAGCATCATTTTTCGAACTGTTTCGATGCAAATATTGCAAAAATATTGAATTTTTTATACTCTTGAGTCAAAACTTTTCGAAACACCGTTCATTTTCATAGGTCACAGAATGATGTTTTAACCAAAAGTAAAAAATTCAGATTTTTTTTTTAGTCACGATAGTTTCTACCACAACTATGGTGTTGCTTTATTTACTATCATTTGAGAGCAGGAAAATTAGCTGCAAGGTTTATCCAATCTTGATAAAATGGGAATATCGTTCAAATGCATTTCCTTACAACCGCCTATCTCCTGCAGTTTAATCGCTGATAAAGTTATTTTCTTTAGATGTATTTTTATTTCATGTCATCTCAGAGGTAATCTCAAAATGATTTCCGTCTACCATTTAGCTCTCATTGTTAAATTTATTCAAAAATAAAAGTTTTTTATTTACAATCAGCACACAAAACCCCAGGCTAAATAATTATAGACCACAATACAAAAATAAAATGATGCAAATTAAAAGCCACCGCAAAACAGTGTGAAAATAATACTCAAAATTAGCGCAACATTCAAGGATGGGGTGTTTTTCCGTCTCAATTCCAAATTGAAATGCCTTATGCACTCGAACTCTATCCCAAACTAACCCTCGTGCTGTATACTCGCCTATTAAGGACTTAATTTGTTTGACAAATCTTTGTGTTGTGTTTGATTGTGTGGGTTTTTTAAGATTTCGTTGATAAGCTGATGAGAGGCACTTGTTGTCACAAATTCGTGTATTTTACGGTTAATTTAAGCAGAATTGATTTTAAGTGCTTCTTTAGTTATGCAACATCGTAAAATTATACAAATACGGCTTATGTCACAAAAGTTAGCTTTGGTTTTTTTGTTTGAAAATTAGGGGGTTAATTTGCAAATTATATTTTTAAGATCCAATTACGCGAATATTGATTTTTTTTCGGATATGAATATTAAAGAACATTAAAAGATGAATTTTTGAATTATGAAACTTACAAGCTGATAAAATCAACAAAGTTACGAGTATCAATATTGATTGAAAAGACCTCTTTTGTTTCTTTGCTCTCCATGCGCGCTGTCAATGAGAAACAGAAGTTTTGCCAACGAAATATGTTTAAAAAATTCTTAAAGTTTACTTACATAATTAAATTTATTTTGTTTTAATTATTTTTAAATTTTGTCCTTTGCAAAATGTTAAAAAATTCCAAATATTATTTCTGTGTAGTTGAAAACTTTAATGACAAAAAATGTCTTCAAAAAGATTATTATTCCAAGGAATTATATTTAAAACTTGTACTTCTTGAGTACTTCTTGAATAAATGAGTTAAATAAACAAATTTATATTTTTCCTGTTTTTAATGCAGAACTAGTATTAAAATCTTTGAAAATTGCCAAAACAGCTAACTTTGATTGCATTAACTTATGTTAGTTCAATTGATATTTTTAAACAAAGTTTCACTTTTCATTCAATTTTAGTTAAGGGAGAAGAAAAAAACTATACAATTAAAATTCGCTGTCTTTGCTAAGTTAAAATAAATTAATTTTAAATGTTTTTAGTTTTGAGCTTTGCACTTTTCTATGGACATTTTTTTAATTCAATGCATTTTCATAAAATTTGGAACAGAATACATAAAATTTGTTCTTGCAGATGCAAACAATTTTGTTAATCGGAAATATGCGAACCCAAATAATGAAAAATAACGAAAATATCGAAAAAACCAAAAATATGCGATAAAACAGGCAACATATGCAATTAAAAATATTTTTCTAATATACTATAATCGGTTCAAAACAAAATATAGCATTTCATTTAACTACATATGAAATTAATTTATCAAAAACAAAAATATGAAGTAATAATTCGAAGTTATCATTTCCCAAAATATGTCACACTAATTTTAAATGGTTGCAAATAAATGCATTTATTGTAAAATATCAAAAATATGCACAATAAATGTGCAAAAACAGGCATTTTTTGTTAAATATGCAAAATAATGCATTTATTGCAAAATATGCACTAACGATTGAATGCCATTTTAAAGGAAATTTCACGATTCGTAAAGACAATTTAACCATTTTCATTTAAAGATAATTAGTAACAACATGCTTTTACATGAGATTTCGAGCCCTAGTAATCATATAATCATACAACACCTGACTTCATTAAAATAAAATCTTTTCAAAATCTAAAAATCCTTTTTTAATATATATCCGAACATTTATTACTCGAAAAGTTATTACAATTTATTATATAAATATACCAGTGGATATTTGCTGGCATGTTTTAGGTAAAAACTACAAACAATTATAAAAAAAAGGGAAATCCGCCAGCTTACTACTAGAAAAGTGATAAGTAGAGCAGATAAAAATATGCAAATGCAAAAATTTTGTTTAAGAACAAACAAGTTTTTAGTGAGTATGCGAGTAAACTTAAGCTTAAACTTAAGATATTTCCCGGCAACATCTTACAATATTTTACGTAGTTTCTCCGCATATTCATTGTTCTTATCTGAGCAACGTAAAAAGTTTTCTATTGAGTATTTAAAAGAGCATTTGGTAGCTTATTGTGGCTGTGAAAATTAAACAGAAAACAATGTTTAACTGCATTTTATACTTATACAAACGTAAGACTTATTGAGCATATTTTAGAGATTTTTCTGTCTTTTTAAAGCACTTAAATAGACTTTTATCATGCATATTTTATCTTCTCTACTGATAAGTACCAGTAGCTCGTTTCTGTAACTCAATGGAGAACTTCACTTCGCTGATTATGTAGTTCTCAAATCCACCAATTTTTTTCTCTTCTCATCATGATTTTTTTCTCAATCGTGTAGACGTCAGTGTTTCTGTGCCGAAAAACTCCTCAATAGAAGAATTTATTTTGAGTTCTGACATTTATTTTTGACAAATGTATATGCTACACAAAGTTGTGTAAAGCAGCGAATATTAAGTAAATAAGCAAACAATGAGTTACTAACTAATAACTTAATTATTACAATAAATTCTAATTAAATACTAATTATACTAATAATACAAAAATTATTACTAATTATTAGTGTCCGACCGAATGTGGATTTTCGGACGAAGCCGAATACTAACAAAATTTTTTTCAAATAACAAAAATAATAAAATTTAAGTCTTGCTTTCGTTACTTAATAATTTCAGTACAAAAAACGGCTATCATTAAAGGTAAATTATGCAATTTTCATTAATTTTTTTTTTGGAAAAAGTAAATAATATAGGTACTCTAAACTTTTTAGGTATACTTACAGTACTTTGAAGAAGATTGTATAAAATTTTCAGATTATAATCAATAATTATATAATTAACATACTACAGCAAACCACATGGTGACGTGGACCAGTGCTTAAGCACGAACTGAAACAAAAAGCAAAATACTTTCCTGTTGAGTATGAATGTGATTATGGAATAATTTTTGTAATTTTTACTGAAAACTTTCGTTACTTTTTTGTTGATAGAAATTCCAATATGAAATTTATCAATGAGATTATGATCCATTGACAATTTAATAACTTGTATTTTGAAAAAAACAACATAAATACGCGTTTAAAATTGACTTAGTTATGAAAGTCGCAAGCTCGAAAACGCAGTTTTAAAGAAAACGCGTTTAAAGTTATAAGCAAAGTGCGCTTCCTGCTTTGGACGATTTCTATTTTTCTATTGAAAAATGCAAAAAAAAAATTGTTAAAAAACCATTACAAAAAAGCTAAAACATTCGGCTAATTTGGGCTCAGACGAAGGTTAAAAAATCGGCCGAATATGCCGAATACGAATATTCGTTCGGACACTACTAATTATTAAAATCATTACTTACCGCATTTATTATCAACTGGTTATTTCAGTTCAGAATATCTCTACTGGTAGAGAATTCAAAATTCTACTCACTCTTATATCACATTCTCTACCAGTATAGAAATAACCGGTAGAAAAGAGTTACAGAAACGAGCTACAGATGAAAAGCAGTCTACAGAAGCTTTATTAATATCTCTCAAAATGTTTGCGTTCGTAAGTGTTAAAATCACCTAAAAATTATAAATTTTTACATGAATGTTGATTATTTTGCTTAATATTCGCTTGTCCTATTGAAAGAAGAAGCTCAATTAAAACTAAGATAATAATTGTACTCAGTAAAATTTGTTAAGTCCTGCTAAACTGCTTAATTGTTAAAGCTAGCAGCTGTTGATGTGAACGCATCCGCTAAGACATTTTACAATCAAGTGCTAATCTGAAATGTCAGAATCAGCTGATGTGTGCGTGTCAGTCCATCGTCACTGCAGCTTTTTCGGTGAGTGAAATTTCGCGCACCTCACGTCGCCTGCCTCACCTCCCTTGTCTAAGAAAACCGCTTTCACGCAGACTGAGCACTGCAGTGTATTTTGTGACAAACATGTTCATCCACCACGGCGCGTCGTCATATCCGCGGGTCTGCATACCTAGCTATGCTTCAGCTTAGCTCAGGGAAAATGGTCGTTGGCTTGCATCGTCAGAAAAGCTTGAGATGCACCAGACGGTAAAAGGAACCTTTTTATTTTAATCTACTCTTCTAGTTTTCCCTACTCTTCTAGTTTTCGTCTACTCTCCTAGTGCTCGATTTTAATTTCTTCCAGTGACTATTGACACCAGCAAAGCAAAAGGAACAAGCTTAACCAAACTAGTCAATTCATTTTGATTTACCGTGAAAGTTTATTTAGTTCCGTAAACGTATAAATTAGACACATTATAGTACTTTTAGTTAAGTTACGATTTTGTTGCTTATTTTCTCTTCTTATATTTTCCACTATTTTACTTTAAGTTTTGGCTTATTTTTCTCGACAGTATTGTGGGTAAATTTGTTGCAATATTGTTGCAGCTAATTTTTTGACGTTCAATTAGGAATTTAGTTTTATTTTCGTTTTTTTTACAAGTTTTTACCCCTTAGGGATATAATTCATCTTGACTTTGTTTGGAATAAATTTGATGCACTATTGTCGCAGCAAAAAAAAAATTTTACGTTCGTTTAGTAATTTAATTATAGTTCCGTTTTCAGAATTAACAAGCCGTGATGTAATAAACTTTCTGTTTCCGTGCTCGCTTCAGGTAACTGTACGGTACTTTACAGCGTTTACGTACTTTTTGACGACTAAGCAACTAGATACTCAATTACACACGACCTTGACCGGAATCGATAAATTACCCAGTTTATAGGGTTTAAATAAAACTAGCTATTCGCTTTTACACGAACTCTACCTGGAGTTAGTACGGAAACAGATCTATTATTAAAATTTACTTTTTTATATTATACAATACGAAAATCAGCAAAAAACCTTGTTTCCTAGTCGGTGGATCCTTAGCTGGTGTTGGCGGTGTCCGTTGCTCGCTGATGTTGTTGGTTGTTGTTGCGGCTGTGGGTTGCTGCCGTTGCTGCTACTGATGCTGTCGGGCTGTTGTTGTCGCTGCTGCCTTTGTGGCGCTGCGAACCGCTGGGTGTTTGTTGTTGTTGTGGGGCCCGTTGTGGTTGCTGATGCTGTTCGAGACTCTGGAGAGGACGTGCAAAAAATTTAAGTTTTATATTGCTCTTTTTTTCCCTTTTGTATATATCGGTGTCGATAAGTGATAATCACTCCGGTTGACGTACGTCGTATGGATACTGAAAACTTTGAAGCCAGATTTTTCGATGATCGCCTATTGACCCAGATAACATGCGCTTATTTGCTCACTTACAAGGGCGATACGGGGATACTAGCGATGACGTGGCGTAGTGGTCTAGCGCCAACCAAAACACAAAGCGCCGCCCGAAGCGGTGGTGTTAACTGTATGGGCGTTGCTGTTGGTGATAGTTAAAAGCTGCTTCCGCTCTTTGACAGCTGGTTACTCAACGCGGAGGCGGCAGACAATCACCAGAAACAACTGATTTAAAACGTTTATGCAGAAATCTTGTAATTTTAAAAGAATTGCTACGATTGAGCCAAAAACAAACAAAATCACAATATTTATATTGAACCGCTATATATTAGCAACCTCTCCTAGTGAATAGTAGTTCTGTCTGACAGTCAGCTGTGGACACAGGAAGCCCCGATAGTAATTTTTTTACTTTGTGCAGCACACAAATCCTTGACGGCACCTACAATGAAACTCAAGTAATGAGCGCTGGTCAAATCACCGTATTTAATATTCTTGATTTTCACCTTTTAAACAGTAAGAATTTTGATTTTAAATTCCTTTCCAAGTGCAGTAGAAAATCCAAATGAATCTCGCACAGTGTCCAAACACAAGGCGAAGAATTCCAAAAACTTCGCTGCCTCTTGTGCTTTTTCGATATTTCTCTTCATTTTCGATACTAAATATCTGTCAGTGGGACAGTGCTGCCAAATGTTCAGGTGTTTTAGGGACCGTTCACATTTGCCAATTAGCGTTTTAGCTGTGCTTACGGCAATTCACTCGACCCTCACTAGGTGTCTCCACCGTCACGCAACGCATCACTTGTGATTGGCTGATGCCAAATTAGCACATGCTACCCGGTTAGTCCCGGTTTATACTCGTCAAGACTTGACGTTCAAGTTTTGCATATTTTCTTTTAAACTTGACGATTCAACTTACACTCGTCAAGAGTTGACGGTCAATTGATTCTTTCACTCCTCCCTTTTCCTTCTCAAGTTTGTACTGATGACGCCGAAATAAAATTGAAAATAGCGGGACAACGAACGAACACAAAACGAATTGCCCAAGAATTGACGGTACGGTCAATTCTTTTCTTTCCCTTTTGTTACGATTCCCGCACCACCGAACGCAAGACTTGATCGTCAAGTCTTGACGAGTATAAACCGGGACTTATGTCGAGCAAAAGGAAGCGGACAAAAGAAAATGAAATTGTGGTTATGTCGCATCCTGCTGGCATCAAATGGCGTTCATTGCACAAAAGACCACCATGCAAGGCAATAGGGTCATTCACGCTGTTGTAAATTTGCAATGGTGGTGTGTATTTATGGATAAATCGGATTTATATATGAGTTTTGGAGAAATATGAAAGTTTCCATCATGCACTTATAAAAAATATACATAACTTTATTGCAGGGTCGTTCACGATATGTGGTGAAAAGGGTAAACTTTGCACCCACCTTCACACAATTACGCCATCTCGTGAAAGCCTCATAAAAACTGAAGGTGAATCAAAAACTTTGATTTGAATTAAAATTTAATACTGAATCAAAAACTATGTTGTACCTGTTGAGCCGATGAGAAAACTCTTCCGGTTGAGCTGTTTCCTCTGACAGCTCAAATCTGACTTCAAATTTAAACCTGGGCATGGAAAAACTGTAGCCTTAGCCGTCAAAATTGAGGATGCGTTCTGAAAGTGACATTTTTATTAAGGTTGGTTCACAATCCAACACTCTCTCTATACGTCAAACGAACATTTGACACTTGAGATTTTTTACCCACACAATTTTGAGCCATTAATATTAATTATTGTAGTTTTATATATATGTATCATAACGACATGAGAATCGTTTAATTTGATATATTTCGTTATTACTAGTTTTAGTTTTTGTGGGTTATGATAATATATGAGAACTTTACCAATAATGTGGCAGCACTATGCAATGAATTGCAACCCTGCATATATCATTTGACAAAATAAAATTAAATGTTATTATTCTGCGGTTTCCACGGAGACTTGAAAACATCTTTCACAAAAATCCTGCACAACAATGGAATTCAAGGACAATCGTTCCAGAGAGTGAGAAAAACTTTTATTTCTTCAACTTATTACCATAATGTTTTCCCAACTTGCAGGAAACGTAGCAAAATGAAGACTAATCGCAAGGCTTCATCGAAATCTCAGCGTGTCATACAAACTGGTAACAATACTTCATCTAGCTCGCAGTTGGAAGCAATGCGTGGTGTCATCGATGTTGCGGACTCAAGTGATGATCGCTACAGCATGCGCTCGACTACTCAATGGATCAGTCAAACACCGCCGCGAGATCTTCATGAACTAGACTTGAATGAAAAACAACTAGAGGAGCATCCGCAACTGAGTGCTGGTGACTACAACATCATGTCGCAAATGCCCGTCTCAATCGGCGGGCATTTTCAGTTCTCATCGGAAAAAAATTGGGACACAGACGATTTACTGCTGCTCAATACAGAGGCTAGTGAATATTTTACGCTTAATTTGAAACTGTTGAATGTGGGCTTGCAAACGATTCCTTTCTACAAACGCATGGACTATGCGTCGTCCATGTTTAACCGTGATCAGCTAGTGAGGATGGATAGAGCTTCTGAGGAGGCTGAAAAGAAATACCAGGATGTGCTTAAAGAACATGAAAGTAATCCGAAGATTAGATTAAATAGTGGCAAGAGGACAGCTTCGGGTAAATCACAACAAAACACTACGAATTTGGAAAATAAAGATGATAAAGATGATGAGCTTGATGAACTGCTAAATATGACCACAGCAAGTGTAGCGAAAGTTTCAGAGGGAGATGAAGAAGAGTTGATTAAAACTGAAGTGGCAGAGGCAAATAAAACTGTAGCAGATACAGCTGAAACTGTAGTCGAAGGCAATAAGGAGGATATACAACAGTGGTTGGACAATGTTTTGGAGGAGTAAGAAATGGACATGTGATAACGGCAGTGCTTTAGGTTCAACTGATAATAGAAATTGAAAGATTTTCTTTAAATTAATATTCATATAAGTTCGATATCATTATTTTGCCAATAACGCAAAATGCCATTATTGCGACCGCCTTCCTTATTCCGACCACTTTCTTCGACTGTATATTTTATGTAAAAATTGATTTTATTTTGTTAAAAAAATCGATTTTATAATAAAAAAACAAATTTTAATTCAAATACCATAATTGCAACAATGAATGTATTTGAAATAAGGTGACGGTCGTAATGATGGACAATTACATTTTATAGAGAAATGTTAGCACAATTGCTTAAATTAAACTACGTATTTACTTGTTAAATTTTTCTTTGTGATGCCTTGAATAATTTTTTAAGTAAAGTATAATTACCACACCTAACAATTATAGTGCCTAAAAATGAAAACTCCCTTTTCCAATTCTCCGGGAAAAATAATTTATAATTGGACTGATAGCGTATGTGGCATACCATAACACAAAAATGTCGTGTTAAGAGCAAAATATTGATCTATTTTCTCATTTTTTATGTACATCTATATTTTCAATATTGATTTCAAAGGATGTTGAAAAAAGTCAAAAATAGGAACAAAGATAATTTTGATATACAAGAAATCTATAGTTAAGTAGAAATGGTTGAAAAATGAAAATTTTTTAATATGTATTGCTGTGGATTATCATCTCGCTGGCAATTATTTATACAAGAGGTCTATTTTATTAGTTTAATTTTTTTATTTTATTTTTTGAATTTTTTTAAGCAAAATTAGAGAGTACAACATTTTCTCTCCTTGTAAAATGTTGCAAGTTTCTGCTGCACAAATTTCATTCAGTTTAAATTTGAAAGTTGTCAAATGCTGAAAAAATGTCATAAAAATTTTATACAAAGAGTTTTCAATTTCAATGCAGAAATAAAAGAAATTAAAGAAAGATAATTAGTTTTTATGATCTATTGAATAATTACATGAATTAAGATTGTGAGCTTTAGATCAAGTAAGTTTTCAAGAAGGCAACAACAACAACTCTGTATAGAGTCAATCACTTAGCTGACTAGACAGTCTGTTTCGGAAATCGCTACATATTCCTCTTCAGTAGTCTTTGAGTGATTAAGCTGTGATCAACTCATAAGAATGAATGAATTAAGAATAATTCATAAGAATGAATTCCAGAATCTGCACATTCATATGCTAGTTTAAACAGTGAGTTGATCACAGCTTAATCACTCAAAGACTACTGAAGAGGAATATGTAGCGATTTCCGAAACAGACTGTCTAGTCAGCTAAGTGATTGACTCTATACAGAGTTGTTGTTGTTGTTGTTGCCTTCTTGAAAACTTACTTGATCTAAAGCTCACAATCTTAATTCATGTTAAAGAAAGAAAGTTTTTACTAAAAAAGCATTCCCGTACTTTTTGTAATTTGTTTTGCTCAGAGACAATTTTTGGGTTACTCAAATGTTTAATGTTCTGCTTCAAAAGAACGAGAACAGACGTAATGTATAAAAAAAAATAACAATGTATTGGATATTCTTTATATGACAAATGTTAAAACGATTTAATAAAGTACATTCATATTTAAGTCGAAAGATTTTTTATTTTTAACATCTTCAATATTGTTTTGAAGAAATAAACAATATGGTAGCCAGCACAACATCATTAAAAAAAATGCTGCATTTTTTTTCCAATATTTTCTAGACACAGAACAAATGAAAAATTTTACAGTGTATTTACAGGGCAGAGTTTTTTGTCGAGAAAGTTTAACAATATAAAATTTAACATTTTTTTTATTATGAAGGTTCAAAATAATTTTCAGTAACATTTAATTTTTCAGTCAAGGTAGACCTTTTGGTGGAAATGCCCCGTTCTCGACTAATGGGCAATTTTTAATTTTGATCTATAATTAAGCTCATTTTGCTCTATCTCTTGTGGCTTAGGAGATATAGCCGTTTGAACATTTTTGGTATAAATCTTAATCGGTAATATAATAAGAAAAATATGGCAAGTTTGCTTACAAGATCAACAAAGACTAATCGTCGTTGATTTTTTGCTAATTTTTTTATTGCATATTTTAATAACACTATCCATAGTAGAACTAGACAAGGTAGAGTTAGGGCTGTATGTGTTCTCTTTCTTAGTGACCATAACTGTCAAACTCAGCCATTTTGGTATTTTTGCCAATTTTTGCTTTCATATTGCATTCTCATTGGTTGCAGATTTTGTATGAAATGTCAACTTCGTTTTGACAGTTTCAGTCACCGGCTCTCCCCCTTACACTACCTTGTCTAATTTTGCCATGACACTATCTATCGCCCGTATTTCTGCATTTGCAGTTTTTTAGATCTCTTTTGGTTTAGAAGTGATCAAAACAGCATGTGCTCGCAGTAGCAGAAATGCTCTGAAAAAAATTAGTTTTTTTGCTCGCCTGAAAAGTTACTGCAAAACACATAACCATTTTTGTAGGCGCAGCGATGAAAAATTGTATTATAAAATCAAAAACCCGAAAACAAATCGAAAAATAGATTTTTTTTCTTCGGCCATTCCTATTTTTAAGTAACCCGAATCACCCTGAGTAAATTTTTTTTTAAATTTTCAGAATGGCCTGTTAACGCAAATATAAAATGGTCACGGAAACCGTAATCGTTCCCAAAAAACCGTTAAATCATTTGAAGGCAAACGAATTGCAAATGAAAAAAAAAACTATCGAATGCATGTATGATTTTGAATTATCGAAAAATTCGAATGTTTTTATTCGAGAGCTCCCATCACTAATTGTCAGCTGTTGTCATCATTATTTGACAGTCATTGCTCATTTTTGCTGCGGAAGTGTGCTTTTGTTTTTATCACCTCAATATTAATATACCTTGGTTTTTATTACGAAAAATCCAGAAAAAATTAATTGTGAAATAAATTAAAAAACGATATAGTTGCATAAAATGTCCGCATTCACCTGTATCAGTTGCAGCGTCAAGCTGGCCAGCGCAGACTTGCAGCGTGATCACTACAAAACGGATTGGCACCGTTACAATCTAAAGCGTCGTGTTGCAGAATTGCCACCCGTAACTGCTGAAGACTTCCAGAAACGGGTGCTGCAGATGCGAAATGCTGAGGCCACTGCCAACGCCGAGAAAGATATGTGTCTCTATTGCAATGCTTGTCGCAAACAATTTGGCAATCAAAAAGCGCACGATAATCATCTAAATAGCAAGAAACACAAAGATAATCTGGTCAAATTTAATGCTGAACAAAAGTCTGGAGAGGTGAAGGAAGTGACTACTAAAAGCGTGGTGCAGCCAAAGCCACATCCTGCATTGGCTCTTGCAGCAACAGCGGAGGTAAAGGATACTGTTATCTACGAAGATGATGGCGATGATGATTTTGAGGATATGTCGGATGTGTCTGAAGAGGTATTTATATATATGAGCTATTTAAGCGATTGTCATTTATATTGTATAAATCATACAGATTGACTCTGATGGATGGGAGGATATTGCCGAAAATCCGCTTACGGAAAAGGATTGTCTTTTCTGCACAAACACTAGCGAAGACATGGTAGAGAATCTGAAACACATGTCTGTCGCTCACTCCTTCTTCATTCCCGACACCGAATACTGTGTTGATCTTGAAGGCTTACTTTTCTACTTGGGCGAAAAGGTGGCCAATTACTTTATCTGTCTCTGGTGCAATGATCGTGGCAAGACATTTTATTCAATAGATGCCGTGCGAAAGCACATGATTGACAAGGGACACTGCCAGCTGATGCACGAAGGTGTTGCTCTGGCCGAATATGCAGACTACTATGACTACAGCTCCAGTTATCCAGATCACGTAAGATCTCTTAAGATACTTGCAAAACTAAATAATTTTTCATGACACTTGTTTCTTTATCTCAACAGCAAGAAGGCATGGATGTTGATGAAGAAGTCGTGCCCGACTTACTCGATGGCGATGAATATCAGCTAGTGTTGCCATCCGGCGCCGTTATTGGTCATAGATCGTTGCTGCGCTACTATAAACAACGCCTTAATCCTAATCGCATTGTGGTTCCGAAGAAGTCCGATCGCAAATTGCATAAACTATTGAGTGAATATCGTTCGCTGGGCTGGACAAATACCCAACAAAATGCTGCCGCACGCAAGGCACGGGATATACATGTTATGAAGCGTGTTCAGGCTAAATGGCAAATGAAGTTAGGCGTGCGCGCTAATAAACTACAACATCATTATCGTGCTCAAGTTATGTTCTAAACTAGGTCTTAACGACTTCTATAACTTGGTTGGACTAGTTTCGAGTTTAGAATGATGAAGTCCTGTATCTTGTTAATTGATGAATTTTTAATATCTTGTAGAACTTGATGAGCGTTTTTAATAAAGAAGGTTCACATAAGCGTGTAGTTTTTTCAAAGCATAAATTAACGGAATTAGAAAAGTAACAGCAGTTTAAATAAAGAGGTGTTACAAGATATGACAGATATTTTTCATTTGCGCTCTTTTTTAGTTATTCTTAATACTGTTATGTGTACTTGTATTTGTTAATATTTTCATATCACAATTCCTTGTTTTTAGTTTTTCGGCATGTGGAATTAGAAGAATCACACTGCGACTAGCTAATCAATATTGATGGCTAATCAATATTCAAAACTTTAGCTTTCAAAAGTAGGTATAGCTTTCATCATTTTATCTTAAATTTTGTAGAACATAAGTAAAAAAAAAACAAAGTTTTAAATACATAAAACATTTTTTCAGTGAATATTTTTTCAAAAATGTTTATTTTAAAAGTATTTCAAAATAAATAGCAAACAATTAAAGTTGTATGTTATGAAAACTTTGAAAAGAGTTTTTATAAACAAAGGAAGAATAAAGAATTAATTAAATGTAAGACAATATGCATGCTTTACTTTCGAACTTGCACTGTCCCGTATAGACGCTATGCAAAGATGGCACTTGGGATACGTGAGAGTTTAAAAAGCAAAATGGCAAGTTTCAAACACAGTAGCAGCGATGAGCAAGCTTGGACTTTGTAACAACAAACTACACTCTACTACTCCCTCAGAAACGATTTCATATATAGTCCGCAATATGAACATTTTATAGGGAGTGAAATCGAGTGTTAAAAAAATACTTAGCGTTCGTTTGGTAGTCCGTACTGTATTTACTTATTCAGCCCATGTTCAGCCCAATTCTGAATGATTTTTTATGGGAAATTTGAAAAGGGAATTTTCATTTTTAAGATAGCAGATAAAGATATCACATATTTTTTATTTACACTCATGAATATTGACGTTTGAAAAAATTGATATTAAAAATTTTCAGAATGTTTTTGAACTTTATACTAAAAATTAAAACTCCCTTTTCCAAATCCCCGGGAAAATTATTTAGAATTGGGCTGGTTGTTGCAATCGCTAACCGTGGATTACAAGAACCGTTGATCACTATTCTTCTTTTAATAAGTAAAAGAAGTCGCTAGTGTCACTTGTGGATATAAAAAGCAGTAAGTCGTGTTTCAAAAACGAGCTGTGCAAGCTTGTTGGTGTCCACGAAATTTGATTCTTTACTGCTTACTAGCTTTCTTCGCGACAGACATAAATAACGATCCCAATGAATCAACAACGAAATCCGGAACAAAATCCAAAAAAGGAACAAATTTGGCCCTTATTGTGTATATTATAAATAGTTTTCAAATTTAATAAGTATAAAAAATACCAACGCAGTATATTTTAACAAAAATGTTTCCAATACTCAATTAAAAAAAAAAATTCACTCTGAAAATAACTCACAATTATTGTTAACTAGCTGGCCAAATAGACGTTGTTCTCCCCTTTCCGGTAGCTGGCTTTATGACTGCAAGTCTGATTTCATTACTCAGTTTGGGCGGGTCTACATTTCAAAGAAGTATTATTTATGAACCAATTTTCACGATCAAAATGTAATATGACATTCCAAACTGTTTCATGAGTTCTTACAGCTCTTTCTAATGTTCAAGAAATAGCAAAATATACTATGTTTCCATGGCGAGTTGAGTCTGAGTTGGATTTTCGTCAACTTGGCAAAATGGCGTTTCAAGCTCAAAAGTGTTTCCATGTACAACATCGAGTCGAGTTGCAATCGTCAATTTTTTTAGGTTTTCCCACTTGTACTCAATATGCACAATATTTTTATTTACTATGTCCTTTTTCTTTTAACTCACTTTCGACAATTTTATATATTTCACTTCTTCTAAATTTTTTTCCATCCATTATTTATTTATTTATTTTTATTCATTCAGTTGTAACACAAAAGCCTTATTGGCCAATTATTATATTACAAGTCATCTCAATGTTCAAGTAAAACTTAATAACAAAACATGCATGCACCTAAAATGTTCGATTTCACTATCACATATATAAACACATAATACAACACAAGACAACTGTTACCAGTTCCAGTACCATTAAGTTCATTAAGATAAAGCAGAAGTCCACTGAAAAATAAATGGAAGATTAATGACAAAAAAGTTATTAGATATTAATTTCAAAGTGTTCGAAAAGATTGCTCTTAAATACGTTCAAGGTTCTCGAAAAAGTACGCATTGAATTGGGCAGCCTGTTCCAACAACGAGCTGTGCGAACTAGAAAAGATCGTTCAAATGTCCATTATATCAAGAATTTTCTTTTCTTTAAATATTTCAATCAACAGCAAAGTCTCTGCAGCACTCCAAAAAACTCTTCCACTCGCCTATTTTTTCTTGTGATAAATGAACTTATTCGCTTTGACAGATAGAATCAGCTAATTCTAACAAGTTTCGTGGAGTTTTGTGGATTTAACGAAGTTCAACTCAACTCGCGTTTCCATGGGGAGTAAATCCCTAGTAATCCCGACTCAACTCGCCATGGAAACGTAGTAATAGATAAAGCCAAAGTAATCCCCAAACCTGTAAACACTTTCCGTATCCGAAAACTTTTTGATGATTTCTTTGATGATTGTAGCTCTTAATAAGAACTTAATACGGTTTGCACGTGAAGTATCTCGCCACGCACTCGAATTACTTCGACGACCTATGTTAGCTCGTCCTCTCTTTGGCATTGATAAACACATCAATTGGCATTGATAAACTCAAATAAATGCCACAGCCATTGATAAACACATCAATAAACACATCAAAACGACACGGAATTTTTTTCACAGTAACTCTAATCTGTCGAACTTACCTTAATAGTTTCACAATATTGAAATCTTAAAACTGAGTCCTCGAGTCTTGCTTAACCGCGTTGCAGTCACGGCCCCGTTGGCAAACACCAATAAAATGTTATCAGTGAAACTGCATATGTAAATTGTGGTCGAATACTGAATTCCATGGCTGTGCGACCTATAACTCAAAAGCTGTTGAATTTCTCAAGTTTAGGTTGTATGGTAGGTGCCACGCCCGTTGTTCAACGCCATACAATTTTATCAGTAAAACGGAACGTATCCAACTCCCATAAAATGTTATCAGTGAAGAATTCCGAGGCTGTGCGGCCTATAACTTCAAAGCTATTAGATATCGGAAATTTGGGTTGTATAAGAGGCGCCACGCCCTCTTGCACAACGCCCATAAAATGTTATCAGAAGCAGCACGTGCAAATTGTGGTCGAATACCGAATTCCGAGGCTGTGCGGCTTATAATTCCAAAGCTATTCGAATATTTCCCATAAAAAATACAAAATGTTCACACAAAAAGCTAAAAGGGAAAAATTTTTTTCTAAACCTTCCCTGATATGAGGCGAGCAAAACACAAAAAATTATTTAAATCGGTTAAGGCATTTTCGAGCCTTAGCAAGACTAACGCACATCAATTGATTTTTATATATATAGAAGAAGATAGATAGATTTTCTCTAAAAAAAACAACTATTTTTTTAAGACATCGAAATATAAAAAATACAGCGAAATTGTCTTTACATTTTTATCTAAGCAGATCGAACTTAGAAATATCCTTCTTACCACTCAAATAAATGCTCAACCAGATCGAAGAAAACTTCAAACACAAAAATCAAGATATTATGCTAACTGAGCGCCAAATTCTATTTTATATAAGAGTGTATAGGCCTATTACGGTTCACAACACAACAGTAATTTCTGTTTTTATTGTGTACAGTGCTAATACTTAAAATAAGACACAGCAGTGTATTGCTGTGAACCGTAATAGGCCTAGTAATCAAATTTTTGTCTCACCTGCAAGCAAAATATTGAACTTGGGGTCTGTTCGGAAATGCATCACGATTTGCAGTATTTTTTTTTTAAAAAAAAGATCAAAAAACCAAGGCATGCGCCTTATACAAACAAGGTTTGGTCTTTAAAAGGAAAGGGATAGACTATTTTAGAGGAATTGATTGGAACCATACGTGAATTATTGATTAAGAGAAACAAAACTTGAAAGATAATTTGAATTGATGCGCACAACTGGCATTTTCCAGGCGCCTAAATTGCAGCGTGAATTTTTTAAGCGAATGACAAATGATGCTTGATAGAAAAAAGCATTTTAGAATGTTTGATGTTTGCAGTGATGCAAAATTGGCCTTTTTCGAACAATTTGCTTGTGCTGCAAAAGCAGTGTGCGCATCATGATGCATTTCCGAACAGACCCTTGGTTCTTTAATAAACTTTGCTGACCGCAATTTCATTGGTTTCAATAGTTTTCTAGCTTATTTAGAAGCTGATGTACCTTAAACCAGAAAATAGCATTCAATAAAATTTATTCGTCCTTTAAAATTGAAGATCTTTTCATTGAGTCAATGAACTAAAACATTACACAAAAGTTAATGAGTGGTAATTTTTGGTTTATTGTTTAATGTAAACTTAGTTGTTGAATCTATCAATCAGTAGCAGCATATTCGCTCATCAAAGTTAAACACAAAAAAAAATAAATTAAAATGTTAACCGCCAACATGAACTTTTTTACAGGAATTATATTTTCCTAAATTATTTTAATAGTTTTTGTTTTTTTTTTCTTGTTTCTGTATAATTTGCAATTATTACACTGTACATGTACATGGTCCAATTAGACATGGCTTAACAAGTGTAACATAGAAATCTGTTTAAAGGGATTTACGTGTATCTGATTATGCACAACATGGCAATGCATGGCAATGCTCAGATAATAAAAACAGAAATGCATCTATAGATAGATGAACATAGAAGTTCTACTTAATTTTAATTTCAGCGTATTATTCAAAGCATTTGACGATTGGCAAAACAAATGTGAAATTGTATAATTCTTTGACCAAGAATTCCTTTGATTTTTTTGTTTTGACTATGTGACTAAGTTTTGCATAATCGACATTTATTCTATGTGCTAGCCGCTTATTTACGATGCTTGCGCTGCTGTGCCATGAGAGGCTAATGTTTCAATTATAACGAATAGTTAAAGGTCATTATTTTAAAAAATTTCCATTTCATACATCTTTTAGCTTTTCAAATTGGCCCTTTCGATAAATAATTTGGCCTCGGAATGTGAAATTATTCAAACCATTATATTTTTATTTTTTTTAGTTCTCTAATTAACGTTATTTTGATATATTTTATTAAAATTAAATATTAATTAAACTGGACGAATTTTTTGTTTAACTGTTTTACTGTTTTAGCGTTCTTTTTTACAAATTTATGAATTAACATTTATGGGTGGATTACATCCAGGTTAGTAATGACGTTACTCCGAATAGCGTTAGTAACGGAGGGTTAAATAACTTTTCATTGAGTCAATGAAACTAAAACATTAGACAAAAGTTAATGAGTGGTAAATTTTGGTTTAATGTAAACTTAGTTGTTGAATCTATCAATCAGTAGCAGCATATTCGCTCATCAAAGTTAAACACAAAAAAAAAATAATTAAAATGTAAACCGCCAACATAAACTTTTTTATAGGAATTATATTTTCCTAACTTATTTTAATAGTTTTTGTTTTTTTTTTTTTGCTTGTTTCTGTATAATTTGCAATTATTACACTCTAATGTAAAATGTACTAAAAAAAAATGATCGAAGTATGTAAGTAAATATAATTAATTTTGCATTAAAGTGTATGTATGTATAATTAAATTATTATCAATAAACTAATGAATTACTACAGGACTCTGTTGAACACAAACACCAACCATCGGCGACGAGGAGTCACCGCTTGCGCCACTGGCTGTTGCAGCACCAGCGCCAACAGCTGCACTAGCTATGCTCGATGAGCCAACGACGCGTGTGACACTATCACCACGTGAGTTTTTTAAATGTTGTTGTTGCTGTTGCTGCTGCTGTTGTTGGTGCTGTTGCTGCAGATGATGCTGACTGTTGAGCATTTCATTTGTGGGCTGTGGTGGTGCTGGCATAACAAACGCATGCTGATTATACATCAACGATGAGTAGCTGGCGGGTCCAGAATTTGTGGCACTTACGCTAGCACCAGCAGCAGATGCAGATATAACGCTGGAGTCCGTCATCATTAGATGCGAGGCAGCCGCCGATAGCGCATGATGGCCCAAATCAAGTGGCAGTGACGCTGGCGCATAGCTGTGATGCTGCAACTGGGCATGATGTTGAGCGACCAGGGCGTGTGGCGGTTTTTGTTGTTGATGCGTTGAGCGCATATGATGATTGCTAACGCTGGCATTGTTGCGGCTGCCGCCGCTGTGTGCATGCTGCAGTTGATGCGCATGTGCTGTTTGATTCGAGGCGGAAGTGCTGCTGCTGCTGGCAAAGCGAAGCGGTTGTGGTGGCGGTTGTAATTGCGCGGGCGGATCACAATCCATGGCGTGCGGGTAGTTGTTGAGGTTCAGCGATTGTTGCGTTTGTATGGACTGCTGTTGTGATCCCTGCGATGTGGCCGATGAGGATGTAGAACTGCCAACACCGCCGCCTACAGCAGAGGTAGGTGGTGAGAGTAGCGCCTGCAGACCCTGCTGAGCGGCTAGTAGCGCATCAGCCTGTGAGTGCTGATGTTGCTGCTGCTGTTGAGCTTCGTACATAGACTTAAGAATTAGATGTTCGTAGGCACGCATGGAGCGTGAGTGCAGCATGGTATTTGCATTCTGCGCAGATGAAATGGAACCACCTCCGCCGCTACCACCACCACCACCTCCTCCAGCAGCTATGCTGTTCAGGCTATTGGGTTGCTGACTGCTGGCAGAGATGTTAGAAGAGGATGTGGTAGATGTAGATGTAGATGATGAGGAATGCGTGCCGGGATGCAGCAAGAGTCCTGCAACAAATAAAAGAACCAATTAAAATCACAAATAGGGTAAAAAAATTAAAAAATATACACATAACTTTTTCACAAGAGCGGCCGCCGGCATGTAAGAAAAATAGAAAAAGGTGCAAAAAGAGAGTAAAAGAGTGCTCATTGTTTTTTGGATGATTATATCATAAATTTTTATTAGGGTTTTGCCATTTTTTTTGTTGTTTATAATTTTTTGCTAAATATGTTTTTGTTGTTGTTGTTGTTGTAACTTAAAGTTCTTGTTGTTATTATAATTATAATAAATGTTTGTATCCTTCCTTTATTTTTGTTTTTCATTTTTTTTTGTTCGTCATTTATTAATAAAGTAATTTTACATAATAATAAATATTTTTACGGATTTTATTCTTGTTTAGCTAAATTTTTTTGTCTTGGTTTTGTGTTTGTATTTATTATTATGATTGCTGGTAGAAAAAAATCAGTAATTATATATAATTTATTAATAAAGTAATATTTGTATTATTATTTTCTGTTTTAAATTCTTTATGATGAAAACACAAACGTTGTTCCAGCGTAGTAATTTTTTTTATTATTAAATAATGGCGTTACTTCTCTTCAGTGTAGGTTTTTATTGAAATAGTTAAAAATTATTAATTACTCGAACTGTATATATATATATCGTCAGAGAAGAAATTTTTTTCTGAAAGGTTCTTGCTTAAAATATAAAATTCGTATCTATACTATGTTCACACAGAAGCTTTTAATTCGAATTTCAGCTCATGGTAAAGATTACCGAAAATAAGAAATTTGTTAAAACAATTTTAATAGATTTATGCAGTGTAAAATTCTGGCGAGACACAGTTTAAGAGTTGCTTTGTAATAATAAAAGGAATTTTTACCGAAAATTTACTAAAGAAATGGATTTAAAATTGAATTTTACACATGCGTTTAAAATGTTAAAACTATTTTCACTAAAAATAAATGTAAAAAAGGAATTTTTCAAGTGATTTGCACTCAAATTAACTTGAGATTGATTAATAAGAATTTAGTTTTCAAGTTGAAAAAATGACATTCAACTGGTTTTCACGTAAAATACACATGATAAATGTCTTAAAACAAAAATTAAGTCAAAAATTATTGATACTAATTGATTTACCAATGCATATATTTTAGAAGAAATAATTTAGTTTGGACAAAGTAAAAGAACATTTTTTATAAAAAAAAAGTTAAGGACTGAAAAGGCAAATAACATATGTAGAGGCGGCTTCAGCATTTAAATTATAATAAAAAATAGTTTAAAAATTTTCTAAAAGAAATTAAAAACATGAAGAATGTGAACATTATTTTTCATATTGTAATGTAAGCGCTCAGACTTAGTTTAAAATTCAAAACTTGTAACTGCAAATTCTAAAATATTGCATTTTGTTGCTTATGCTTGGTTTTCACTATGTCATTTTTATGACGACACAAAATTTTATCACCTGAAATATCAGCTTAGTAAAACTCTATAACATTTTCTGCATAGCTCCATTTAATAATTTATTTGTTTTTTAATTTTCCAAGATTGCCAAATGTAGAAAAAATGTCAACATGTTGTCATTTTCAATTTGATTGACAACTGACCACTAAAAATGACATAGTGAAAACCAAGCATTAGTTTAAAATTATGTTAAAAAATAACTCGTTTAATTGGTATTTAGACAAAAACATGAAGTTGTGAACGCCTTTATGATGAACTTCTGTTTGCTTTGTATACTAACTATTTTTTTCGAATATATCGAATTCTCCTCTAACCTTTTTTGCCATTTCACTTGAACTATTAATTTTTTTTTCAACCATTTTTGCTATAATAATTTTGTTGTTGTTTGCAAGAATTCCCGTTAAATATCTCATTAATTTTTAAATAATTTAATTTGCAACTTTATTGTTATTTTACAATGTTTTGAACATTGTTTATTCTTGTTTTGAATATTGTTAATTTGCTTTTTTCCTCTTTATCAATGAATAATATGTGTAATAATTATTTTATACGATTTTCTTATAAATTTAGTATCGTTTTATATGAAAGTCAAAAGTTGAAATAACCACAAAAAACAATACAATTTTTTAAGCAAATTGTTACAAATAACGAAATCAGGACGAAGAAAGTTTTATTTTAAAAATAAATACAATATTTTATATGATCAAAATTTTATTTAAAAAAGCCATGAAGCAGAGTTTTTGGATTATGACCATCCAATTAATAGAGGAAAGCCATTAGCCCATTATTGCCCAGTATGAGTTTTAGTTATCAACATCATTGCTATTGTTAAGGTGCTAGTTTTTTTTATGTAAAATTGCATGACAAAAATGTTTAAATTAATGCAGAAATTTTTAATATTTTTGAATGCAACAGAGTATCTATGGAATGCTACGTGGACTGAAAAGTCTAAAGTCCATGATTTTCATAGATTTAAATCCTTCAATAGATTGCTGTCAAAGCTTGATATCAACATGTTCTCAAGTTATTGTCCTCGAAGTGACGCTACCTACGTCAGGCCTAACATTACTTTGGAAAAGAGGTGAATATCGTGTTTTGAGAAAACATTTTTCCTGGTGGGAAAAATACTGTTCAAGCCATTGCATGATTTAATAAATATGGCACATCTGCTCCACCGAAATCAACCGTAAAATATTGGTTTGCTGAGTTTCGTCGTGATCATCGATCATCAGGAAGGCCAAACGAGGTAGTTGCTCCAGAATGCATACGAAAAATTAGTGAAATTGTATCGCATTCACTTAACCGCAGAAGTGAAATTGCTTAAGATAGCTCATGAATGTTTACACATGAAAAAGCTTTACGCGGGTGTTGGGTACCACGTTTTTTTAACAATTGACCAAAAAGACAGATGGATTCGCCTTTTATAGAAAAATTTAGAACTGTTTCATCGTAGCATAAATAATTTTAGCATGCCACTTGTGACGATGGATGAAACATGGATCCGTCACTTAAGACCTGAGTCCAATTGGCAGTCCACAAAAAGTTTGTCTTTTTTTTTGGCATTTGGATGAATGCTTAAATAGACACAAAATGCATCCAACGCTAAAAATTACTAATGGTCATCTATTTGTTTAAAGTTTGGTGCTATATTTGGGCAAAATCTGGTCCATTGCGTCTACTCAGCCTTTGAATTTGTTGTGGAAGACATTTGTCTCCTGTTTTCCATTTACAAAACGCTTTGCTGCTTCCTAGTTACGACAGATAAAAGGGTTTAATTTTTGTTGAATGCATATCGGGGTATACCTATATCGTTTGTGGGGTGTGGCCGTAGCTCTCTTGGATGTAAGCTTTATTTTGTTATAGGATACTGAGGCGTCTTGTTCCTCTAACTCGTTGCTGATTGGCCAACATAACTTACGCGAAGATATTTAGATGCATATTTTGCCATGTTAAATTAAAGAACTCGATGATGGTACATTTTTTCTGGTTATGGGGGGCTTGCGTGGGTCCCGATGACACAGCAACACTTTGTGTAGCAATAGACCCATCGCTGCGCCAGAAGATTTGCCTACAGACAATTTCATTTCGATAAAAGATGAATTTTGTTTGCGCGACATCGCACAAATTTTATAAAATCAAACCAACCCAATCTGCCATTTAGAAATAGTGATTGGATTAAGCTTACATACAATGCAAAAAATAAGCCTTTTCCAAGCACGCTTGTAAAACACTTGCGTAGGTAATAAATTCCCAAGTTACTTTGTATAATTATTGCGTAAAAAACAAAAAGTAAGTGTTGGTTGCACAATAATACTTGGAAAGACTTGCTTTAAGTAAGTATTTTCCAATCATACTTGCAAAATGTTAGCCAAGGTAATAATTTTGCATCTGTTTAAAGTTGCGATTGCTGTTAACTGTTGGCCTGTGTAGTCTAGTGGAGAAGAGTGCGCTAGACTATCAACCCAGACGTCCCCGGTTCGAGTCCGGGTTCGGTCGTGGTTCTTTTCACTTTCTTTGCTCTTTACTACATTTAAGAATTATGAAAACTAAACATAGAAATCCACGATTTAATTGTAGAAAATATTGAATTTAAAGGACAAAAACCACAACTGAGGGCTTAAAATGTAACAAGGCAAGTTTTCTTGAAGACAAGTCAAGTTTGATTGTGAGAAATGAGGACGGTACAGCTTCTCGTACCGCCGAATTTTCTATATTTACTCTTATTTGTCAATTTAAGATGGCTGCGCATTGTTTGGTTAATATATTTATACATAACAGTTGTGTATTAAAATACTGATTTCCAATTGTAAAGAAACACTTGGAAAAAGCTTATTCAAATACCAATTTCCAATTGTAAAGAAACACTTGAAAAAACCTTATTAAAATACTTATTTCCAATTGTAAAGAAACATTTGGAAAAAGCTTATTCAAATACCAATTTCCAATTGTAAAGAAACACTTGGAAAAACCTTATTAAAATACTAATTTCCAATTGTAAAGAAACACTTGGAAAAAGCTTATTCAAATACTAATTTCCAATTGTAAAGAAACACTTGGATTAAGCTTAAAGTAAGGAATATTTTTCCAAGGGATCGTTTTCGTTTATTCTACAATTACTTGTAAGCATTTTTCAATAGTAATCTAAAGCTTTTTCCAAGCTTGATGCTTACGGTTCTAAGCTTGTTTAAAGCTTAATCCAAGCTTGTTTGGCTGATTGGGAAAGTTAATCAACTTTACGAGCCGAAATCTAAACACCAACTGACAACGCGATGAAAAGAGAAGCTCGCACACAACTAAACATTGATATGCAGGCGACCATTGTCTTCACATCACGCTAGACCTAAACGATACCATGCACGGACATGTCTTATCTATGACTTTCAGTGTTTCCATACAAATTATTCACTGGTACCCGGGTACCATTGGCCCGGGTACCTTATCAGGGCGTATGCAATTGTTATCAGGGCGGTTAGAGTTAATAAAAAAAATCCTTTTTTCATTATCTGACGATGACTTTTAGTCTAGTAGTATTTGTGAAAGAGTACGTTGTGAAAATAATTTTTGATGAAGAAAGTTATACTCAAGCACGTTTGAGCTTTTTTTGACGTCGAAAAACGTCTTCATTACGGGTTCATTTTCAAAATCACATTTAACGTTTTTAGTGGACACTTTGGGGAGTACCTACAGCCTTTAATATTCATCGTACAACGATTAAATATATTGCAAAATATTAGTTAAGGGGCGAATTAAATTATATAAGCTTATTATAATTAATATATAGGCTTTTTACTATAGGAAAAAGAAAAAAATTCATATTTTTTCGAAATATTTATTTCCATTTATTAAACAAAACAAACATTGAATTACATTTAATTTTAACCAACATAAAAATTAACAAGAACAACAAATTCATTGCTAACTAAAAATATCAAACAAAAAATTATGTTACAAAATAAATTAGTTTTTAAATAATTTTTATTTAGACGAAAATAAAATAATTTTGAAAAATATATATATACATATATATATAAAAACATAACTTTTCACTGTTACTGCATAAAAATAAATTCTACGTCTAACGAAACTTACGATACTAACGAAACTGAGTCTTTTTTTATTTGCAATAAAAGTTTTTATGATAATTCTACGGTTTTGCACCACAAGCACACAAACTATTAGAAATATAACTTTGATTTATTTGATAAAGTTGTTCTCTATAACATTTTATTATGTCTAAAAGTATTTTGCGTGGAATTTCGATGATTTTTGCTACATTTTTTCTAAATATATGTTAGGCTGGGTCGATTTGTATAGAGGCAAATACACCTATGTTTCCTGTGCGATTTTCGGTTCGAGCATGAAAAGTTATTAAAAAAACAGGGGGTATGGTGCTTTTTACCCTATCACACCTTTAGTTTTTTGTAAATATTTTCTTTAGGAATTTTTCAAATTTTTGTATAAAAAGCAAAACTGATGCCAGAAATTAAATCCTCGCACCCGATTTAACCCAAAAATGTTCCATCATTTATACATTTTTATACAAAAATTTATCGTAAAATATTCCTATAGAAAAAAAATTCAAGGTAAAATATGGATACAAAAAAACATTGCAATTTTTTCAAAAAATCATTCTTCATTATCAAAAAAAATTATCACATGACACATTTTTATATGAAAATATGAAAAACAAAAATTATGATATAACCATTTCTTTAACCTTTCAGCGCACAGTGTGCGATTTGACCAATCTATCAGAACAAAATTCTAAATATTTCATTCCTAAAAAAAAATTGTTCTGGAGTTGGGGCGTGTGTGTACTCATAACTCGAGAATGAAACGTTCGATTCTTGGCTTTATGGATTCGCATTAGCCCAAGGAAGGACGGTATGGAGGAAAAAAGGGGGCGTGTTACCTACCATACAACCCAAATTTGCGATATCGAATAGCTTTTTTTTGAGTTATAAGTCGCACTGCCTCGAAATTTGGTATTCGACAATTTACACGTGCCTTTTCACTGATAATATTTTACAGGCGTTCAAATTTGCGATATCGTATAGCTTGGTGGCAGCCGAACAGAAATATTTATTCAATTGAAAAACATTCTGTCTGAGATGGAAATTGAACTCGGGCTACCACGGTTGGTGGTTCAAATTCACACCTTGAATTTTGACTTGAAACACTAAAATTGTATTAGAAACAGAAAATCTAATTGTAACCGAACATTTTTTAACTTTCTACTCTATTATTAGAAGAACTTGTAGGCTGTTTTGGTTTTCAGAGAAAAAATATTTAATTTTTATGAAAAAAGCAATAAAAATACAAAAATTCTTGAGGTATAACTCCTCTCCCTAAAATGGAAATTTTTTGAAAAACTGCTAAAAGTAGTAGCTAAATTCCTATATGAACTATCTATGAGAGTTTAATTTAACAACACATTCAATTTGTATGCAAACATATGCGAACAAAATTTTTTGCAGTCCATCAAAGTGCTAGCTCAATCTTTTTTTTTATTTATACCATACTTTCCATGGCTACTTTATATAAAACCTAGATTTATGAAGTAATTAATTTTTAATTAATTTTTTTAATTAATTTTTTTAATTAATTTTATTAATTAATATTCATACTTTCACAAAGGTTTTCCATAACAAAAGAACATTAAAAGTTGACAACTTTAATCAGCGCATCAATACAAAAAATTGCTAACTTGTAGTTTGAAATAATTTTAAAAAACCACCGTTTTACGACGGCCGTTTTAAGTATATCGGATAAAGCAATCGTTTTCAAACTTTTGACATGGCTTCCTCTGTGTCCTTTCTTAATTTTACAAAAAAAAAAATTATTTTTTGCAAGTGTTTTTTTTTACTTGTTTTTTTGCTGTGTAATTCCCCTTGAGCGAGCGCTCGTCGTAAATTTTACGACATCAAGTTTTCTCCATGTAAATTGTGTTTTCTTTATGGTAGTTTAGAGAGACACTGACCCTCGAATAGCTCGGAGCTCGAGGCTGGCGACTAAGTGGTAAAAGTGGGGAGAGCCATAAGGCGCATTTGTCCTAAATTTTACGACAACGCGCCCGGTTGAAGGTTAACCAGTTTTTCTTAACCGTGTAGTTGTATTTTAGATACATATTTGAACCGGAAACGATCACTTATTGTATCTATGGATACGTCTACCTCATTTTTCTGTAACTTTACTTGGACTATACGTTGAAAAATTTGGGGACATTTTGGTCTTCCACGCTCGCTTCCAAGTCTTACTTCTTTTTGTATGAAACGGGACAAAAGTTCAGGCCTGCAGCGTTCGCTTCTACTTGCAGGCCTACAAGCAAGGCTGCATAACATGCTGTCCACTCACTCTCATTTGGTGAGAGAGGCGCGTGTACAGGCGTGTAAACAGGCCTGGTCGCTGGTACCACAAGAAGGCCTGGCTCGCAATACACTACTTTTTGTAATGTTTTTATTTCATAGGCAATTTATAAAATTTCAATTAAATTAAATAGATATATGTTTTCAAATAATACAAGCGATTAAAATTTCGATCGTTTTCTCCGCGAACCTATGAATTATGTAATAATTTCGTTTCTTTCTTGCAAAAATAACGGTACCTGCATTCCGACACCTCAACACAAGCATAAAAAATATTTGTTTGACTTCTTTGCATATGCTTACACCGCTTCGACTTAAAAGTGCTGCGAGAATGCCTTTGATATGCGCTTTTGGTCTAGCCATCTCTTGGATGAGAGACGCGGACATTCTTGACATGTATGAAAGGGCTCAACGCATGATGAATTTTCTTCTCAGGACTTTTTCAGATTACTCTTTGAGAAAAAGAATACCTTCATTTCGAATGACACCTAAATTTGCATGGCTGTTAGCATGAGTAAAATCACCCACAGCAAGCAGGCATACATCAATTTGATACTGGAAACTATAAGATTGTGTCTTGGCTAAAAAGTAATAGTAAATGCATATACCACCTGGCAAAGATTAATAGGGGTATTCACGGGTTGATGCGAAACGCAGTTGCGACGATGCGAAAGTGCAAGATTGCGAACTTTCGCATTACTCCAACAACAAACACATTAGAAGCAATTTTGCAACTCTTATTAAATATCGCACTGCCCAAACCTATTGCGAGAACGCACAAGCAGTGATGCTGAACAGCTGATTCATGTTTTGGTTGTTATCAAATATAGTTGCCACCTGTTGCCAAGCTTAAGTTTATACATTGATTCTAACAACTTTTTGTGATTTTGATATGAGGTGGCTATATATTTACTGTTCAGTCGAAATATAATTTTTATTGCATAATTATGTTGCAATATTGATGTTCACGCGCTAGTTCGTGCATCTAAATATCTTGCATTTTCACATTCTTGTAATTCGCAACAACCCGTGTATACCCCTAATATTTGATGTCCTTAGAGATGCGTTTAGCAAATCTTAAATAATATCAAATGCGTAAACCACCAAGCTATAATCAATATGTATGGCCTTCGAGATTCATTCTTAACCCTTAACTGGTACACCTCACAAAAAGTAAACTAACAGTACATCCGGTCCCAGGGACCACACCAAATAAAATGCTAAAAACAAAAAAATTTAGTTAGAAATCCATGTTGTTTTTTAAGAACGTCTTAAATTAAGTTTGTTTTTCCTATTAAGAAAGAATTTTTTAACTATTTTGAATATTTCAATTGAATCGAATGGAATTATTAGATAAATATATGCTCTTTTGTTTTTTTGTTCTGGTCCCACAGACCAGGAGTACCAGTTAAGTGTTAAATTTGTGTTGTGTACTTAAGTATGTAGGTGCCTGTGTGTCCATCAATCCATCAAATAATTTAGTCACAAAGTGTTGTTAGCTATTTTTCAAAAAGCATGTTTTTCAATTATGAATGGCGAATTGTTTTTTTTGTGTGGTTATTTCAGCATTTAAATGCACATAAGTTTGCCCAAAGAGTTAAATAAATATAGTTGTTTGCTTGCATAATAAAGTTTTTATCTTTTTTTTTAATACACTAAAAAGTATTCATTTTGTTTGTTTTTCGCACAGAACTATGTTGCGTACTTTTTAGTTTGCATAAATCAATTTAATTATATTAAATTTTAGTTAAATTAAAGATATTATTATGATGTTTTATTACGTATCAGTTTGACTGTCAAACTGCTTTCGAGTGTTTATGATTTTTTTTTGTATTTTTTTTATTTTTTATTTTTTACTTTTATGTTGTTTAAACTAGATTTTATTACTTTATGCAGAGATCAATCATTATTATTTTCAAATTTATTTTCTTTAAACTAAAAATACTTTTTATGCAATTTTTTTGTTATATGTTTTTAAGTATTTATTGTTATTATTAAATAATGTTATGAATTTAAGTTAGTGACTTAAGTAGTTTATGTCTACAACTTATAGATACACTTATTGAATTAGTATTACTTAAATACTTCCAATAATTTATATATAATATTTTTTGCTTTTTTGTGGTTTGCTTAAATGTAATTTTTTTTGTTTTGTTTTAATATTTATCATTTATATATTTATGTATATATGTATAATACAAATGCTGTTGGATTAAATGCTATGATTTGTTGTTGAAGTAAATTTTTAACTTAACTGGATTTTCCATTAATTGTTTTATAGTTATACATATACTGAATTATAACTTTTTGTTTTGTTTAAGTTTTTGTTTTTTTTTTGTTTTATCAACTTTTTACAAAATTTCTTATAAACTAATGTAAACGTCATATTTTAGTTTTAGATGCTTTTTATTTTTTTTTTTTTTTTTTGCTTTTGGTGTATGTTAGTATGTTTGTTAGTGTATTTATATATGCATGTAATTGTGTTAGTGTAAATGTTACTATATGAGTCTGTGTGTGTGTGTGTCTGTTATTGTAAATGCATATGTTTTAGTATATATTTAGTTTTCAAAATAGTACGCATTGTTTTAAATAGTTTTCATATACAAAACTTCTTTTTGCAGAACAAAGCTTGTTGTTCCATTAATTGATAATCTTTTATTTTATGAACTCTATGGTGAAATTTTCACCTATAAATGCATTTCTTAAGTACTCTTTGTTTATACAATATTTTGAAATTTTTACAATTTAAAAATAAAAAATTGTCTCTAAAAATAAGGATAGATTTGTTAATGAAAATATATAGAAAGTATAACTTGACCAATAACTTTCTTTCCATTAAAAATACAAGTTCATGGAACTCAAAAATATTGAGTAAGGTAAGTGCACCATGTTAGGCCCGCCACACTTTAAGGCACATTTTTATTTTAACGATTTTCTAACCATCAAATGTACATGTACTTGCGCATGTTGAAACATGTTCTCAAGTTATTTCGTGAAAAACAAAATTGAAGACAATCGCGCAATACTGAAGACAGCGAGCACAGTCAATTCAAAATAGCAAAATTGTGCAGACGTTTATTTTAAAGTGAGCAATGCGTAAAAAAATACTTTGCTGTGAAATTGTGAGTTGCAATTACAAAAATATTTCTAAAAGCATACAGTTTATTGTTTTGTGAAAATACTGAGGTAAGTTTGCGAAAAAAAAATCAATTTCAATATTTATTTTAATTTTAATTGAAGTGAGCCTGAATTGGAGTTCAATGTTGTCCACACCAAAGCCTCAAAAAAAAAAGTAATAAGAAAGAAAACCATAAGTTATAAGTAGTCTCCCCACCCCCTCTCCTCTACAGTAGTCTTGAGATTGAGGCAGATTCGTCAAACTACAAATTAATAGTGAAAAAAACAAGAGGCGACTAGAACAGACAAAATCCCTGGTAGAGTTTTAGGCTTGATCCAAAATACTGCTTTAATCGTCGTATGATAAAATTGCTAATGAGAAAATAAATTCTTGCGAATTAATTCAAACAGATGTCAAGTATATAAGACTTAAAAACAGTGAGTTAATCACAGCTTTATCACTCAAGACTACTGAAGAGGTAAGTTTAGCCGCTCTCGAAACAGTTTTGTCTAGTCTGCTGTGTGATTGACTCTACACATAGTTGTTGTTGTTGTTGCCTTCTTCAAGCTTACTTGATCTAAATAGCTCACAATTAAAATAGCTCACAATCATGTATACTCATTAATAGTACTAATGTTATTAATGTACAAAGGAATACTTGGGCCTTTTAAGGTACACATTTTCCTTGAAAGGTTCAAAAAGTTTTTTTAAAAATTGCATTTTACGAGATTTTCCGATAATTTTTTTTCGTTTTTCTATAAAGAATTCATCAAATAACGTGACGCAAAACATTTAGGTTTTTATCATCAATATTTTGTACGCTGTAACGTAAAATGTGCTAGATGGGCTTTACATGGTACTTATATTATATAATAAATGTACTTTATTATATAAAATTTTAATAACTAAAAAGTAAACTTATGTAAGAGATTAAAAAATGAATCAAATAGAGAGTTTTTTCAAGTCTTGCTTGCATTGCAACGTTAAAAAAATTAAGGAAATAGTTCACATCACTTTCGAATTGACCTCTAGAAAGATGAGTTATAAATAATTTAGAAAATTAATGGTCCTGTTGTTCGTTCTATACGTAAGATGTAAATTTATCTGAAGACTGGCGGGTAGTGCTTTGAAAAATGTTTTAGCGACATAACGTTGCTAATAGCTATTGTAAAAGCTATTGGCCCATTATCATAGTCAAAATAAAGTTGACTTCATATGTAACATAAGCATTTTTGACAGTTTTTCAATATAATATGTTGTCAAAAAGCGTGCACTAAATTTAAAGTCGACTTTATTTTGATTACGATAATAGGCCATTGTATTTAGTTTGACATCTTGCTCGCATGGTTCTTGTTGTTGGCAGAAGCTTTATATTTGTAGCGTGCATTAAATTTAATTTTTCTAACGATTTTCTAATGATCAACTCTAAATTAAATAAAATTATTGCTTATACGTTTTCTTTAAACGCGTTTGTGTTGCGAGATTTCTAATAAACTCCACGTTGCTCTCTACTACTCTCTTTTTTAGCGATAACGATAAAAATAGTATCTAGCATTGCATATAAACTCGTGCTGTGAGATTTGAAAGCCGTATCAAAAACGTCAGCTTTTTTACAATTGAATGAGTATTTTGAAACTAACTTTACTGGCTTTTCGAAGTTAGCTGTAAAGAATTGCGTAAAAAAGCTGGAATTGCGTAGTTTCCAGGGACACCTCAAAACGTAAAATTTTTGAGAATGTCAGAGTTTGCAAACACATGACTCAAATAAACTTGTTTAAAAAAAAAATCCGGTTATACTTAATCGACGAAAGAAACGTTTATAACACTATTCGACAAAATTCAACTTTTGCATAAGCAAGACCTCTATATATTTTGAAAGCAGGGCTAAAAAAGATACCCGTTTCTCGTCGTTTTTCTAGTAGATCAAATCGTTAACAATTTTGAGACACAAAATTGTTTTTAATTAATATAACACATACTAACTTTTTCTTTTTAATAACAAAAAAAAAACCTTTATAGTCAAAAATGCCTTTTAAATCCAAATATGATAAAATAAAATTAGTAGAAATGTTTTACAACTCTTTTATTTTGTTATAAATTTTGAACGCTTGTTCTTACTATTGAAGGATTCAGGATTTGTCTTGGCGAGCATGTATCGAATGTCTTTTTCTTTATAACGTGTGGTGAGAAAGTTCGCCATGCTCGTCACTAAAATCACCAAGATTGGGCGGGAAGAAATCCAAATGGTTATGGAGAAAATTAACTTTTAATGACATGTCGACACCCATTGCATGATATGCAGAAATCATTTCCTCTATAATTTCTTTGTAGTTTTCTGCCCTTTTGTTGCCGAGGAAATTTTGGACAACGGCTATGAAACCTTTCCATGCCCTGGCATGGCAAAGTCAAACCCACGAACTTCACGTCAGCTATGTTATATTTCGCAAATACTTTTCAGGCGCAAACATAACTAAAATGATTACGATGAGGACAATTCATATTTATTTAATATCAGTTTTTTTTTTATGTCAGTAATACTGTTTTCTAATTAAAACAACATCCGTATTAAGCCCGGTTGTCAGCAAACTGAAAATAATTATGGAATTCATAAACGTGAGTTCCATAAATGTTTTCGCTCTGGAAATAACGTCAAACTTAACCACAATTTTATGAAAACAAGTGTTTTTGACTCAATAAGAACTTAGTGTAACTTTTGTTAAACAAAAATGTCCATGATGGATTTATTTTTATTACAAAAAAATTTCGTATGAGCTAAAAACAATTTTATGTCTAAAAATTGTATACAAATTAATTTAGAAAAACGATCAGACACGGATATCTTTTTTTTAGTCCTACTTCCAGAATATATAGGTCTTGCTCATATGTACAAACATGTGTCGGAAGGTGTAATATATAATTGAATATCACAAGAATAGAATTTTACCTGAAAGACTATAAAACATTGCATAGAATTGCAGTGAACATATTAAGAAAAAACTTGGTTTAAAAACGCATTGCAAATCTTTTTTTCTACAGTTGTTACTTATTTGACAATTTTTTTTATATCTTTGAAATTTTAAACTTAATTGTAAGTGGTGTGAAACAGAAAACAATAAAACTTTATTTTTATAGAAGTACGCTGCATTATATACAAAAATCAATGGACTCAATTTTTGAGAAAAGCAGTAGATAGACTACACTGAGCGTTAAACTATGATTAATTGGATAAACATTGCCATAGAGTCCAAAAGGTTTGTTAAGAGTGAGTTGTTGTTGTTGTGTTATTTTCATAATCATTTTTAAAAATGTTTCTTTTTATTTTTGAGTTAATTTTTTGTTAAACACTAAACGTAACAGAAGAAAGAAAGCGTACAAAATATTTGTAAATTTTTGTATTTCCGAAAGGTTTTCTCATAACATTTTGATTTTTTTTTAAATACATATATTTAGTTTGCTTTTGTTTTCTTTTAACTTTATGTTTTTATATTGTTAGTTGAAATTTAAATTTGACTTTCTAAGCTTTGTTTTTTTTGTTTTGTTTCTTTTTTGCTAGTATTTCACCAAAGTGAGAATATTTTTTGTTTTGAAGTTGTTGTTGTTGTTTAGCGGCCTAAACTATATAAATTTTTATTTTGATATTATTATTTAAACTACAATTTTGCTGCTGCTGGCTGCTAAACATTATATCGTTTAATTTATATAAATTTTGCTGAGATTTAATAATAATTTCGATTACGACAATGTTAAACCAACTAATCTGGTGGTTAATCTTGTTTTTGTTGTAGTTGTTATTGTAGACTTTCAAAGAAAAACACTGATATTTATTGTTGATCTTGAATAGAATATATATATATATATATATATAGGTATGTATAAATACATAGATAGCATAATAATTACATACATATAAACGAACAGTGTATTTGTAGCATATAGAAAAAAAACAAAACAAAATGTTTTTGAACGAACGAATGTATTTTAATTGATTAAAAGCTTTTGAAAATTTTATAAATGAACAGTAAAAATTCAAAATTCTTAATGCTACAACAAAGCACTAAGTAACAAATTAAAATTATAATGAAAATATTTAACTTTTCTCTTATTGTTAACACTAATTAGACTAGTTTTCTAAGACTAAATACATACTTTAAATTTGCTTTTGTTTTTACTTTACGCAGTATACGATGTCTTTTTTAACATTCTCTCAACTATGTTTACATTTTTATAAATACGTGCTTATGTGTGTTTGTGTGTGTGTGTGTCTTTGTGGTTTTGGTTGCTGCTGCAACTCTTGTATGTGGAGAGTAGGTGTTTTTTTTTGTTTCTTAAGTTTTCTTTTTTGCTGTTGTTTAGACCAAATGATGTGTTTTTAACTCTGGCCCAGTTCCTGATGTTGATGTTGCCGATGAACCACCTGAGGAAGCTGTTGACGATGAAGATGATGATGTGATGCTGCTATGTTCCCGAGGCACTACCGGTCATCGTCGATCATCTGATAGCATCGTTTAACAAGGATTAAGCGTAAATATAACAATGTTAGTGGTATAAATGACATAAATAATTTGTGATGATGTTAGTAAAAATGTAAGAATAATAAAAAAAAAAATAAAAAAATACACATTCATATAATGTTTAAATGCAATTTCAATATTACAAAATAAAATATAATTACAGAGTATAAAACAACATTTGTATTCGTTAAAGATAAAAAAGTAATTAACATCGGTCTAGATCATTTAAGAGAAAAAAGTATAGTGCACAAACAACATTCTACATAATACAGTTGAAACAACAAAAATGTAGTAATAAAATGTGTAAAGTTATAACAAAAACAATTTCTTTGCTTACAATAAAAATCTAAAAAATTGTAATAAAAATACAATTTACAAATCTTAACATTAATAAGACATTCAATTTAAAAAAATTACTCTTTTTTAAAAAAAAAATAAAAAAAAAAATAAAAAAATATATAAAAAATACAAAAACAATAATACTAAACTATAAATGTCTCCTTTTTTTTAATTCCTTTTAAGATGTGATACACGTTGCTAAAAAAAATTCCATGTACTTTTGAAATACTTTTGAAACGACACCATACTTGAAATTGTTCTGCTATGTTCATACACTCTCAAAAATTAATTTTATCTTTAAAAAACCGATTTTTAGGTAATTGACGCAATAAACAATCAACAACTCAGCATTTTTTCAGCCGATTTACGATTTGAAAAACATTTTGGAGAGCTGAAAGATAAGACATTCAAAATATGTACACATCTTTAGAACTAGAATAAGAATTTTTTTTGAGCTATTATCGACCAAGTTATTTTAAGTTACCACATGCAAACTGTGTGCACATGAGTTATCCTGTAATAAAACCAACAAGAGATGGTGGAACATAACGCGGCAAATATGGCCCAAACTTATCCTCAAGCTTTCAAAAGAACTCATTTCTCTTAGAATAGACCACATTAAAACCATGGTAGGGGTCTTACAGGGCACTGCCTGATCGGCAGACACGCTCATAGGTTGGTCATCCCCCACAACGATTTCTGCAGAAGCTGTAGAGATGAGGAGGAAGAGGAATCTACAGTACATTTCCTCTGCACTTGCCCAGCGCTGGCTCAAAAACGTTTTCATTACTTAAACAACTGGTTTTTCAAGGACCTTGAATGCAGACCTCTCAATACAGACTCCAAACAATTTATTTGCACTTCAAATTCAAACGATGCATTGCTTCCATAGAAGTTACAATTCGTGTGAAAACAAAAACAATGGTTAAACGCCGTTATTTCGTTTTATTTTTCTATTTCCTACAAGAAATATGTATATAATTGAGTGCGAAAAATATCCTTGGTAAATAAAACTGAGGGTTCATTAAATTTTCGAAATTTAAAACTGTAAATATAGTCAACATAATAATCAAGTGCATACTGTAAATAGTTTAAGAAATGGGTATTTTCCAAAGAGGAAAGTTTCTTTTTCTTGAACAACAATGGAACACAATAAAATTGTGGATATGAAGAGTTAATAAGTTCAAAACTTGATTTGTCAACGAAAGTCCTACACATTGATGGTCAGCTTTGGCAGTCAAAACCGATACCTTCAATGCAACATGAAATAATAAGCAATAAACGAATTATCTTCGACTTAGCCAAAGTTAATTAACCCACACTCCCGTGTTGTAGTATCTTTTGAAATATAAAGTATACAGAAAATGTTTACGATTGAGTGAACCTCTGGTTGGATATTTTTTTAAAAATAAAAATAGTTCATTTGTTTTACTAGGAGATATTGTTATTATTATACTAAGAGTTAAAATATTATTTGCGAAAAACTGTAAGCACGACTTTTCCGAAAACATTTTTTAGGAAATATTTGTCAAAATCAAAATTAAAGAAACTACTTAAGCGATTGCCCTGATTTTTGGATATGTTATTGTTCACATTTTGGTGAAAGCATAAACTAGGATCTAAAAGATCAGCGACAAATTTATAGATATTCAAACCTCAAAAACTACCGCAAAATTTGTTATTTTTGGATACCTATAAACAATTTCTTCTAATTGATAGGTACTATAAATACTTCGACACCAAAAGTTTGCTTTTTTTTTTTTTTTGATAATCCGAAGTTAAGGCAACCGTTATTTTTTTAATATTTTTACGATTAAACATTTTTAAAAATCTTTAAATATAAAATTTATACTACATGGGTTGAAAGTCTTCAGCCTGACAATAAAAAACTATTTTGTTCAGAGTAAAAACTGTTTTATTCTTCGACATAATCTCCACTTTCATCAATGCACTTTTTGTAACGGTCTTTTAACATTTAAACGCCTTTTTTATAGTGGTTGGCGCGTCAAATCCTTCAAAATAGGCATTTGTTTTCAACTATTCAAAAAATAGTTGCCAGGATCCAGGTCTGGAGAATAAGGTGGGTGGGGAAAAATTTGTAAAGTAATCCTTCAATTTATCGGTCGTGTCACGAGTCTAGTAAGCTGGAGCATTGTCTCGGTGAAACAATCTTTTTCTTCGTCTTCATTTTAAGACATTTGACTTGTCCAGTCCAACGATCCAGTAAGGCCGCGTTCATAGTGAACGCTTTTTGCTGAGCTGAGAGGTTTAGCTGAAAACGCTTTGGAAAAAGCTCAAAATGTTCATGGTGCAAGCTGACTCCGAGCATAAAGTAAAGCTACCTTTTAAACTTTTTTCAGCGCTTATATCTCCATCTCGCTTGCGCACACTATAAACTATAAGGACCAATAAGCTACTTTGTGAAGCGTTGAATAAGCGTTCACTATGATCAAAAAAGCTCGACAAAGCAGCTTTATGAATCAGCTTCAGCCAATGCGTCCACTATGAACGCGGCCTAATGCAATAACTAGAAAAAGTCATGAAGCTTGGTCAGTAATCTAGTTAGGGTTAGTACTCTATGGATTTTTAGTTTTGTGGCGTCATCTCTATTTCAGGCTGAAGACTTTTTAGTGAATGTAGTATATGCATATAAAAAGTAATGTGTATGCAGAAATGGACCGTAGACTCCTGCACCGCTCATACGATTAGTATCAAAATATATAGCGTTTTTGGGTACGGTAAGTGTTTTAGCTTTATAAATTTTGCTGTATCCCAAACACTAGAGGGAGCTGTAGCACGATTTTTTTAGAAAATCGCGAAACTCAAAAATCGCTCATCCGATTAATACGAAAATTTCTTTATAGGAGTTTTCGGGTACGATGTATTTTGGTTAATATTCAACACCAGAGGGCACTGTAGTACAAATCTTTCAAAAAAATTGCAAAAAACTCCTAAGCCTCGAATTTGATTACGAAAAGTAAAAGTAGAGTAGTTTTCGAATACGATCATTGTTTTAGTTTAATTTACCTAAATCTTGAACACCAGAACTCATAAAACCATGAAAAAAACAGAAACCGCCTGTAACTATATCTTACTTATCGGGACATGAGTGTCTTGATGCTATATTTTTTACCCCACCCTTTATTAATTGGAACGATTTGCAATGCCATCTAACATTTTGACTCTGAAAGTTGGTTAACCGATAAAGCTCCATCTGGCACAATAAAACTCCCGAAATTGTGCAATGAAACCAGACTTGTCGTCAAAAAGTTAACGTGAATCGCTTGTGGTTGGGCCAACAATCTTAAGCGGTAAAAGTAAAGAAGAAAATGTGCTGATTACACGCATTCCGATGGTATACTTCAACTCAACAAGTACCATTTCCAGTTAGCCTTGCTTTCACGATAACCATAACAAAGCATGGTTTTTAAATTAGCAACTGTACGTCATTTGCTCCAGTGTTAAAACCGAAATGTTGTTACAACCAAAAAACTTGAATATCCACTTGAATTAAATTAAAATTATAACCAAATTTTTTTACTTAGTTATTCACATAGTTTATTTATATTGAGAGGCTATTACGCATATCCTCCAAAACAGTGTGCAAACTCTTTTGACCAATTTTGAAATAACACTAACTACTGAAAAGTGTAGAACTTTGTCTGCCCGGACAGCAGCTCTAAACAAAAATCGTATTGTTGTGGAAATAATGAACTTTTCATTATTTTGATAACGTCACCTTGCATGAGACGTTAATTTGATTTCAAACAGAGAAGCTTATTCAGTATGAAAGCTATTGTGGAAAGGAGCAGGTCCATAGCTAAATTTTTGTGAAATCCTTAGAGAATTCAGTTTTTTTAAGCATCCTTTTGGCATAGAGGATAGGAATTATTTTTAACCGTTTTTGCTCAATTCAACATTCTTAGGTTGCGGTCAGAGTGAACGCAGATTTAGGCAGGCAGACAGGCGCAGGCAAACTGTGTGAATAAGCAAGAATAAATACAGTCAGTTTGGCTCTATTTCTCTCTCGTTTCTTCGCAGGTTACTGCCTGCACCTATCTGAATCCGCGTTCATTTTGGCCGCAACCTTAGGCATTAGATCAGGGTAAAGATTAAAAAAACCATCAGTTCTTTCAGAATTTTTTTTGAAAAATAGATGGACAAATTTATTTAAAATTTTTTACATTAATATTCTGAGGTTTTAGAAATACAAACACATTTTTTGTAATCAATTATACGGCAATGTCAAAAATGGCGTTTTTTTATTAAAATTTTCATACGGTTGACAGCGAAACAGCGTTGTGCATCATCTGTTAGCAAAAAATAAAAAAGATTGTTAAAATTGATTTGTTCAAATTTCGTTCTACGAAAAAATTTACAAGAAGATACAGAGAAAAAATTGCTGTGAATAACAAAACATTTAATGTTATGCAAAATTATGTTGACTTTATATGATTTAAATACAAATTCTAAATGTTTGATAGTTTAAATCATACTTGATTTTAAATACAAATTCTAGTTGTTTGACAGTTTAAAATCGTTTATCGAGCTTAAGGTCAAAGTTAGAAACAATTAATTGTTCTAACGAATTTTTCTAAAGAAACAACAACAACAACAAAGTTTTTTCAATATGAAAGGAAAAAAAACCACTAGCAAATTGATTTTATTGTACAATTTCTGCGTGCTAAACGCGTCATCAGAAATCTTTGTGATTGCCCGTGCAAGCGCGTAGACGCACTGCACCATCGGGGCGATGAGATTTTGAAGCTTCAATTTCTCATTTTTTCCCTTAATTTCATAATGCCACATTTGTTGTTGTATTTCTGTTTTACTTTAGTTTCTATGCCTATATTATATGTAGTCCAACAGCCTGCTGGAATTCTGCACTAACAAAGCATGTTTACTGAAGTTGTTTTTAGAATTTTTGCTGATTTTGTTTTTCAGCTGTTTCCGTTTGGTCGAGCTCTACCATTTGATTAAAGTTTTTTCCTAAATGACCTCTATGTTTATTATGTTGACTTTATATGATTTAAATACAAATTCTAAATGTTTGATAGTTTAAATCATACTTGATTTTAAATACAAATTCTAGTTGTTTGACAGTTTAAAATCGTTTATCGAGCTTAAGGTCAAAGTTAGAAACAATTAATTGTTCTAACGAATTTTTCTAAAGAAACAACAACAACAACAAAGTTTTTTCAATATGAAAGGAAAAAAACCACTAGCAAATTGATTTTATTGTACAATTTCTGCGTGCTAAACGCGTCATCAGAAATCTTTGTGATTGCCCGTGCAAGCGCGTAGACGCACTGCACCATCGGGGCGATGAGATTTTGAAGCTTCAATTTCTCATTTTTTCCCTTAATTTCATAATGCCACATTTGTTGTTGTATTTCTGTTTTACTTTAGTTTCTATGCCTATATTATATGTAGTCCAACAGCCTGCTGGAATTCTGCACTAACAAAGCATGTTTACTGAAGTTGTTTTTAGAATTTTTGCTGATTTTGTTTTTCAGCTGTTTCCGTTTGGTCGAGCTCTACCATTTGATTAAAGTTTTTTCTTAAATGACCTCTATGTTTATTATGTTGACTTTATATGATTTAAATACAAATTCTAAATGTTTGATAGTTTAAATCATACTTGATTTTAAATACAAATTCTAGTTGTTTGACAGTTTAAAATCGTTTATCGAGCTTAAGGTCAAAGTTAGAAACAATTAATTGTTCTAACGAATTTTTCTAAAGAAACAACAACAACAACAAAGTTTTTTCAATATGAAAGGAAAAAAACCACTAGCAAATTGATTTTATTGTACAATTTCTGCGTGCTAAACGCGTCATCAGAAATCTTTGTGATTGCCCGTGCAAGCGCGTAGACGCACTGCACCATCGGGGCGATGAGATTTTGAAGCTTCAATTTCTCATTTTTTCCCTTAATTTCATAATGCCACATTTGTTGTTGTATTTCTGTTTTACTTTAGTTTCTATGCCTATATTATATGTAGTCCAACAGCCTGCTGGAATTCTGCACTAACAAAGCATGTTTACTGAAGTTGTTTTTAGAATTTTTGCTGATTTTGTTTTTCAGCTGTTTCCGTTTGGTCGAGCTCTACCATTTGATTAAAGTTTTTTCCTAAATGACCTCTATGTTTATTATGTTGACTTTATATGATTTAAATACAAATTCTAAATGTTTGATAGTTTAAATCATACTTGATTTTAAATACAAATTCTAGTTGTTTGACAGTTTAAAATCGTTTATCGAGCTTAAGGTCAAAGTTAGAAACAATTAATTGTTCTAACGAATTTTTCTAAAGAAACAACAACAACAACAAAGTTTTTTCAATATGAAAGGAAAAAAACCACTAGCAAATTGATTTTATTGTACAATTTCTGCGTGCTAAACGCGTCATCAGAAATCTTTGTGATTGCCCGTGCAAGCGCGTAGACGCACTGCACCATCGGGGCGATGAGATTTTGAAGCTTCAATTTCTCATTTTTTCCCTTAATTTCATAATGCCACATTTGTTGTTGTATTTCTGTTTTACTTTAGTTTCTATGCCTATATTATATGTAGTCCAACAGCCTGCTGGAATTCTGCACTAACAAAGCATGTTTACTGAAGTTGTTTTTAGAATTTTTGCTGATTTTGTTTTTCAGCTGTTTCCGTTTGGTCGAGCTCTACCATTTGATTAAAGTTTTTTCCTAAATGACCTCTATGTTTATTATGTTGACTTTATATGATTTAAATACAAATTCTAAATGTTTGATAGTTTAAATCATACTTGATTTTAAATACAAATTCTAGTTGTTTGACAGTTTAAAATCGTTTATCGAGCTTAAGGTCAAAGTTAGAAACAATTAATTGTTCTAACGAATTTTTCTAAAGAAACAACAACAACAACAAAGTTTTTTCAATATGAAAGGAAAAAAAAAACCACTAGCAAATTGATTTTATTGTACAATTTCTGCGTGCTAAACGCGTCATCAGAAATCTTTGTGATTGCCCGTGCAAGCGCGTAGACGCACTGCACCATCGGGGCGATGAGATTTTGAAGCTTCAATTTCTCATTTTTTCCCTTAATTTCATAATGCCACATTTGTTGTTGTATTTCTGTTTTACTTTAGTTTCTATGCCTATATTATATGTAGTCCAACAGCCTGCTGGAATTCTGCACTAACAAAGCATGTTTACTGAAGTTGTTTTTAGAATTTTTGCTGATTTTGTTTTTCAGCTGTTTCCGTTTGGTCGAGCTCTACCATTTGATTAAAGTTTTTTCCTAAATGACCTCTATGTTTATTATGTTGACTTTATATGATTTAAATACAAATTCTAAATGTTTGATAGTTTAAATCATACTTGATTTTAAATACAAATTCTAGTTGTTTGACAGTTTAAAATCGTTTATCGAGCTTAAGGTCAAAGTTAGAAACAATTAATTGTTCTAACGAATTTTTCTAAAGAAACAACAACAACAACAAAGTTTTTTCAATATGAAAGGAAAAAAACCACTAGCAAATTGATTTTATTGTACAATTTCTGCGTGCTAAACGCGTCATCAGAAATCTTTGTGATTGCCCGTGCAAGCGCGTAGACGCACTGCACCATCGGGGCGATGAGATTTTGAAGCTTCAATTTCTCATTTTTTCCCTTAATTTCATAATGCCACATTTGTTGTTGTATTTCTGTTTTACTTTAGTTTCTATGCCTATATTATATGTAGTCCAACAGCCTGCTGGAATTCTGCACTAACAAAGCATGTTTACTGAAGTTGTTTTTAGAATTTTTGCTGATTTTGTTTTTCAGCTGTTTCCGTTTGGTCGAGCTCTACCATTTGATTAAAGTTTTTTCCTAAATGACCTCTATGTTTATTATGTTGACTTTATATGATTTAAATACAAATTCTAAATGTTTGATAGTTTAAATCATACTTGATTTTAAATACAAATTCTAGTTGTTTGACAGTTTAAAATCGTTTATCGAGCTTAAGGTCAAAGTTAGAAACAATTAATTGTTCTAACGAATTTTTCTAAAGAAACAACAACAACAACAAAGTTTTTTCAATATGAAAGGAAAAAAACCACTAGCAAATTGATTTTATTGTACAATTTCTGCGTGCTAAACGCGTCATCAGAAATCTTTGTGATTGCCCGTGCAAGCGCGTAGACGCACTGCACCATCGGGGCGATGAGATTTTGAAGCTTCAATTTCTCATTTTTTCCCTTAATTTCATAATGCCACATTTGTTGTTGTATTTCTGTTTTACTTTAGTTTCTATGCCTATATTATATGTAGTCCAACAGCCTGCTGGAATTCTGCACTAACAAAGCATGTTTACTGAAGTTGTTTTTAGAATTTTTGCTGATTTTGTTTTTCAGCTGTTTCCGTTTGGTCGAGCTCTACCATTTGATTAAAGTTTTTTCCTAAATGACCTCTATGTTTATTATGTTGACTTTATATGATTTAAATACAAATTCTAAATGTTTGATAGTTTAAATCATACTTGATTTTAAATACAAATTCTAGTTGTTTGACAGTTTAAAATCGTTTATCGAGCTTAAGGTCAAAGTTAGAAACAATTAATTGTTCTAACGAATTTTTCTAAAGAAACAACAACAACAACAAAGTTTTTTCAATATGAAAGGAAAAAAAACCACTAGCAAATTGATTTTATTGTACAATTTCTGCGTGCTAAACGCGTCATCAGAAATCTTTGTGATTGCCCGTGCAAGCGCGTAGACGCACTGCACCATCGGGGCGATGAGATTTTGAAGCTTCAATTTCTCATTTTTTCCCTTAATTTCATAATGCCACATTTGTTGTTGTATTTCTGTTTTACTTTAGTTTCTATGCCTATATTATATGTAGTCCAACAGCCTGCTGGAATTCTGCACTAACAAAGCATGTTTACTGAAGTTGTTTTTAGAATTTTTGCTGATTTTGTTTTTCAGCTGTTTCCGTTTGGTCGAGCTCTACCATTTGATTAAAGTTTTTTCCTAAATGACCTCTATGTTTATTATGTTGACTTTATATGATTTAAATACAAATTCTAAATGTTTGATAGTTTAAATCATACTTGATTTTAAATACAAATTCTAGTTGTTTGACAGTTTAAAATCGTTTATCGAGCTTAAGGTCAAAGTTAGAAACAATTAATTGTTCTAACGAATTTTTCTAAAGAAACAACAACAACAACAAAGTTTTTTCAATATGAAAGGAAAAAAACCACTAGCAAATTGATTTTATTGTACAATTTCTGCGTGCTAAACGCGTCATCAGAAATCTTTGTGATTGCCCGTGCAAGCGCGTAGACGCACTGCACCATCGGGGCGATGAGATTTTGAAGCTTCAATTTCTCATTTTTTCCCTTAATTTCATAATGCCACATTTGTTGTTGTATTTCTGTTTTACTTTAGTTTCTATGCCTATATTATATGTAGTCCAACAGCCTGCTGGAATTCTGCACTAACAAAGCATGTTTACTGAAGTTGTTTTTAGAATTTTTGCTGATTTTGTTTTTCAGCTGTTTCCGTTTGGTCGAGCTCTACCATTTGATTAAAGTTTTTTCCTAAATGACCTCTATGTTTATTATGTTGACTTTATATGATTTAAATACAAATTCTAAATGTTTGATAGTTTAAATCATACTTGATTTTAAATACAAATTCTAGTTGTTTGACAGTTTAAAATCGTTTATCGAGCTTAAGGTCAAAGTTAGAAACAATTAATTGTTCTAACGAATTTTTCTAAAGAAACAACAACAACAACAAAGTTTTTTCAATATGAAAGGAAAAAAACCACTAGCAAATTGATTTTATTGTACAATTTCTGCGTGCTAAACGCGTCATCAGAAATCTTTGTGATTGCCCGTGCAAGCGCGTAGACGCACTGCACCATCGGGGCGATGAGATTTTGAAGCTTCAATTTCTCATTTTTTCCCTTAATTTCATAATGCCACATTTGTTGTTGTATTTCTGTTTTACTTTAGTTTCTATGCCTATATTATATGTAGTCCAACAGCCTGCTGGAATTCTGCACTAACAAAGCATGTTTACTGAAGTTGTTTTTAGAATTTTTGCTGATTTTGTTTTTCAGCTGTTTCCGTTTGGTCGAGCTCTACCATTTGATTAAAGTTTTTTCCTAAATGACCTCTATGTTTATTATGTTGACTTTATATGATTTAAATACAAATTCTAAATGTTTGATAGTTTAAATCATACTTGATTTTAAATACAAATTCTAGTTGTTTGACAGTTTAAAATCGTTTATCGAGCTTAAGGTCAAAGTTAGAAACAATTAATTGTTCTAACGAATTTTTCTAAAGAAACAACAACAACAACAAAGTTTTTTCAATATGAAAGGAAAAAAAACCACTAGCAAATTGATTTTATTGTACAATTTCTGCGTGCTAAACGCGTCATCAGAAATCTTTGTGATTGCCCGTGCAAGCGCGTAGACGCACTGCACCATCGGGGCGATGAGATTTTGAAGCTTCAATTTCTCATTTTTTCCCTTAATTTCATAATGCCACATTTGTTGTTGTATTTCTGTTTTACTTTAGTTTCTATGCCTATATTATATGTAGTCCAACAGCCTGCTGGAATTCTGCACTAACAAAGCATGTTTACTGAAGTTGTTTTTAGAATTTTTGCTGATTTTGTTTTTCAGCTGTTTCCGTTTGGTCGAGCTCTACCATTTGATTAAAGTTTTTTCCTAAATGACCTCTATGTTTATTATGTTGACTTTATATGATTTAAATACAAATTCTAAATGTTTGATAGTTTAAATCATACTTGATTTTAAATACAAATTCTAGTTGTTTGACAGTTTAAAATCGTTTATCGAGCTTAAGGTCAAAGTTAGAAACAATTAATTGTTCTAACGAATTTTTCTAAAGAAACAACAACAACAACAAAGTTTTTTCAATATGAAAGGAAAAAAACCACTAGCAAATTGATTTTATTGTACAATTTCTGCGTGCTAAACGCGTCATCAGAAATCTTTGTGATTGCCCGTGCAAGCGCGTAGACGCACTGCACCATCGGGGCGATGAGATTTTGAAGCTTCAATTTCTCATTTTTTCCCTTAATTTCATAATGCCACATTTGTTGTTGTATTTCTGTTTTACTTTAGTTTCTATGCCTATATTATATGTAGTCCAACAGCCTGCTGGAATTCTGCACTAACAAAGCATGTTTACTGAAGTTGTTTTTAGAATTTTTGCTGATTTTGTTTTTCAGCTGTTTCCGTTTGGTCGAGCTCTACCATTTGATTAAAGTTTTTTCCTAAATGACCTCTATGTTTATTATGTTGACTTTATATGATTTAAATACAAATTCTAAATGTTTGATAGTTTAAATCATACTTGATTTTAAATACAAATTCTAGTTGTTTGACAGTTTAAAATCGTTTATCGAGCTTAAGGTCAAAGTTAGAAACAATTAATTGTTCTAACGAATTTTTCTAAAGAAACAACAACAACAACAAAGTTTTTTCAATATGAAAGGAAAAAAACCACTAGCAAATTGATTTTATTGTACAATTTCTGCGTGCTAAACGCGTCATCAGAAATCTTTGTGATTGCCCGTGCAAGCGCGTAGACGCACTGCACCATCGGGGCGATGAGATTTTGAAGCTTCAATTTCTCATTTTTTCCCTTAATTTCATAATGCCACATTTGTTGTTGTATTTCTGTTTTACTTTAGTTTCTATGCCTATATTATATGTAGTCCAACAGCCTGCTGGAATTCTGCACTAACAAAGCATGTTTACTGAAGTTGTTTTTAGAATTTTTGCTGATTTTGTTTTTCAGCTGTTTCCGTTTGGTCGAGCTCTACCATTTGATTAAAGTTTTTTCCTAAATGACCTCTATGTTTATTATGTTGACTTTATATGATTTAAATACAAATTCTAAATGTTTGATAGTTTAAATCATACTTGATTTTAAATACAAATTCTAGTTGTTTGACAGTTTAAAATCGTTTATCGAGCTTAAGGTCAAAGTTAGAAACAATTAATTGTTCTAACGAATTTTTCTAAAGAAACAACAACAACAACAAAGTTTTTTCAATATGAAAGGAAAAAAACCACTAGCAAATTGATTTTATTGTACAATTTCTGCGTGCTAAACGCGTCATCAGAAATCTTTGTGATTGCCCGTGCAAGCGCGTAGACGCACTGCACCATCGGGGCGATGAGATTTTGAAGCTTCAATTTCTCATTTTTTCCCTTAATTTCATAATGCCACATTTGTTGTTGTATTTCTGTTTTACTTTAGTTTCTATGCCTATATTATATGTAGTCCAACAGCCTGCTGGAATTCTGCACTAACAAAGCATGTTTACTGAAGTTGTTTTTAGAATTTTTGCTGATTTTGTTTTTCAGCTGTTTCCGTTTGGTCGAGCTCTACCATTTGATTAAAGTTTTTTCTTAAATGACCTCTATGTTTATTATGTTGACTTTATATGATTTAAATACAAATTCTAAATGTTTGATAGTTTAAATCATACTTGATTTTAAATACAAATTCTAGTTGTTTGACAGTTTAAAATCGTTTATCGAGCTTAAGGTCAAAGTTAGAAACAATTAATTGTTCTAACGAATTTTTCTAAAGAAACAACAACAACAACAAAGTTTTTTCAATATGAAAGGAAAAAAACCACTAGCAAATTGATTTTATTGTACAATTTCTGCGTGCTAAACGCGTCATCAGAAATCTTTGTGATTGCCCGTGCAAGCGCGTAGACGCACTGCACCATCGGGGCGATGAGATTTTGAAGCTTCAATTTCTCATTTTTTCCCTTAATTTCATAATGCCACATTTGTTGTTGTATTTCTGTTTTACTTTAGTTAGTAGTAAACGGAAACAGCTGAAAAACAAAATCAGCAAAAATTCTAAAAACAACTTCAGTAAACATGCTTTGTTAGTGCAGAATTCCAGCAGGCTGTTGGACTACATATAATATAGGCATAGAAACTAAAGTAAAACAGAAATACAACAACAAATGTGGCATTATGAAATTAAGGGAAAAAATGAGAAATTGAAGCTTCAAAATCTCATCGCCCCGATGGTGCAGTGCGTCTACGCGCTTGCACGGGCAATCACAAAGATTTCTGATGACGCGTTTAGCACGCAGAAATTGTACAATAAAATCAATTTGCTAGTGGTTTTTTTTCCTTTCATATTGAAAAAACTTTGTTGTTGTTGTTGTTTCTTTAGAAAAATTCGTTAGAACAATTAATTGTTTCTAACTTTGACCTTAAGCTCGATAAACGATTTTAAACTGTCAAACAACTAGAATTTGTATTTAAAATCAAGTATGATTTAAACTATCAAACATTTAGAATTTGTATTTAAATCATATAAAGTCAACATAATAAACATAGAGGTCATTTAGGAAAAAACTTTAATCAAATGGTAGAGCTCGACCAAACGGAAACAGCTGAAAAACAAAATCAGCAAAAATTCTAAAAACAACTTCAGTAAACATGCTTTGTTAGTGCAGAATTCCAGCAGGCTGTTGGACTACATATAATATAGGCATAGAAACTAAAGTAAAACAGAAATACAACAACAAATGTGGCATTATGAAATTAAGGGAAAAAATGAGAAATTGAAGCTTCAAAATCTCATCGCCCCGATGGTGCAGTGCGTCTACGCGCTTGCACGGGCAATCACAAAGATTTCTGATGACGCGTTTAGCACGCAGAAATTGTACAATAAAATCAATTTGCTAGTGGTTTTTTTCCTTTCATATTGAAAAAACTTTGTTGTTGTTGTTGTTTCTTTAGAAAAATTCGTTAGAACAATTAATTGTTTCTAACTTTGACCTTAAGCTCGATAAACGATTTTAAACTGTCAAACAACTAGAATTTGTATTTAAAATCAAGTATGATTTAAACTATCAAACATTTAGAATTTGTATTTAAATCATATAAAGTCAACATAATAAACATAGAGGTCATTTAGGAAAAAACTTTAATCAAATGGTAGAGCTCGACCAAACGGAAACAGCTGAAAAACAAAATCAGCAAAAATTCTAAAAACAACTTCAGTAAACATGCTTTGTTAGTGCAGAATTCCAGCAGGCTGTTGGACTACATATAATATAGGCATAGAAACTAAAGTAAAACAGAAATACAACAACAAATGTGGCATTATGAAATTAAGGGAAAAAATGAGAAATTGAAGCTTCAAAATCTCATCGCCCCGATGGTGCAGTGCGTCTACGCGCTTGCACGGGCAATCACAAAGATTTCTGATGACGCGTTTAGCACGCAGAAATTGTACAATAAAATCAATTTGCTAGTGGTTTTTTTTCCTTTCATATTGAAAAAACTTTGTTGTTGTTGTTGTTTCTTTAGAAAAATTCGTTAGAACAATTAATTGTTTCTAACTTTGACCTTAAGCTCGATAAACGATTTTAAACTGTCAAACAACTAGAATTTGTATTTAAAATCAAGTATGATTTAAACTATCAAACATTTAGAATTTGTATTTAAATCATATAAAGTCAACATAATAAACATAGAGGTCATTTAGGAAAAAACTTTAATCAAATGGTAGAGCTCGACCAAACGGAAACAGCTGAAAAACAAAATCAGCAAAAATTCTAAAAACAACTTCAGTAAACATGCTTTGTTAGTGCAGAATTCCAGCAGGCTGTTGGACTACATATAATATAGGCATAGAAACTAAAGTAAAACAGAAATACAACAACAAATGTGGCATTATGAAATTAAGGGAAAAAATGAGAAATTGAAGCTTCAAAATCTCATCGCCCCGATGGTGCAGTGCGTCTACGCGCTTGCACGGGCAATCACAAAGATTTCTGATGACGCGTTTAGCACGCAGAAATTGTACAATAAAATCAATTTGCTAGTGGTTTTTTTTCCTTTCATATTGAAAAAACTTTGTTGTTGTTGTTGTTTCTTTAGAAAAATTCGTTAGAACAATTAATTGTTTCTAACTTTGACCTTAAGCTCGATAAACGATTTTAAACTGTCAAACAACTAGAATTTGTATTTAAAATCAAGTATGATTTAAACTATCAAACATTTAGAATTTGTATTTAAATCATATAAAGTCAACATAATAAACATAGAGGTCATTTAGGAAAAAACTTTAATCAAATGGTAGAGCTCGACCAAACGGAAACAGCTGAAAAACAAAATCAGCAAAAATTCTAAAAACAACTTCAGTAAACATGCTTTGTTAGTGCAGAATTCCAGCAGGCTGTTGGACTACATATAATATAGGCATAGAAACTAAAGTAAAACAGAAATACAACAACAAATGTGGCATTATGAAATTAAGGGAAAAAATGAGAAATTGAAGCTTCAAAATCTCATCGCCCCGATGGTGCAGTGCGTCTACGCGCTTGCACGGGCAATCACAAAGATTTCTGATGACGCGATTAGCACGCAGAAATTGTACAATAAAATCAATTTGCTAGTGGTTTTTTTCCTTTCATATTGAAAAAACTTTGTTGTTGTTGTTGTTTCTTTAGAAAAATTCGTTAGAACAATTAATTGTTTCTAACTTTGACCTTAAGCTCGATAAACGATTTTAAACTGTCAAACAACTAGAATTTGTATTTAAAATCAAGTATGATTTAAACTATCAAACATTTAGAATTTGTATTTAAATCATATAAAGTCAACATAATAAACATAGAGGTCATTTAGGAAAAAACTTTAATCAAATGGTAGAGCTCGACCAAACGGAAACAGCTGAAAAACAAAATCAGCAAAAATTCTAAAAACAACTTCAGTAAACATGCTTTGTTAGTGCAGAATTCCAGCAGGCTGTTGGACTACATATAATATAGGCATAGAAACTAAAGTAAAACAGAAATACAACAACAAATGTGGCATTATGAAATTAAGGGAAAAAATGAGAAATTGAAGCTTCAAAATCTCATCGCCCCGATGGTGCAGTGCGTCTACGCGCTTGCACGGGCAATCACAAAGATTTCTGATGACGCGTTTAGCACGCAGAAATTGTACAATAAAATCAATTTGCTAGTGGTTTTTTTCCTTTCATATTGAAAAAACTTTGTTGTTGTTGTTGTTTCTTTAGAAAAATTCGTTAGAACAATTAATTGTTTCTAACTTTGACCTTAAGCTCGATAAACGATTTTAAACTGTCAAACAACTAGAATTTGTATTTAAAATCAAGTATGATTTAAACTATCAAACATTTAGAATTTGTATTTAAATCATATAAAGTCAACATAATAAACATAGAGGTCATTTAGGAAAAAACTTTAATCAAATGGTAGAGCTCGACCAAACGGAAACAGCTGAAAAACAAAATCAGCAAAAATTCTAAAAACAACTTCAGTAAACATGCTTTGTTAGTGCAGAATTCCAGCAGGCTGTTGGACTACATATAATATAGGCATAGAAACTAAAGTAAAACAGAAATACAACAACAAATGTGGCATTATGAAATTAAGGGAAAAAATGAGAAATTGAAGCTTCAAAATCTCATCGCCCCGATGGTGCAGTGCGTCTACGCGCTTGCACGGGCAATCACAAAGATTTCTGATGACGCGTTTAGCACGCAGAAATTGTACAATAAAATCAATTTGCTAGTGGTTTTTTTTCCTTTCATATTGAAAAAACTTTGTTGTTGTTGTTGTTTCTTTAGAAAAATTCGTTAGAACAATTAATTGTTTCTAACTTTGACCTTAAGCTCGATAAACGATTTTAAACTGTCAAACAACTAGAATTTGTATTTAAAATCAAGTATGATTTAAACTATCAAACATTTAGAATTTGTATTTAAATCATATAAAGTCAACATAATAAACATAGAGGTCATTTAGGAAAAAACTTTAATCAAATGGTAGAGCTCGACCAAACGGAAACAGCTGAAAAACAAAATCAGCAAAAATTCTAAAAACAACTTCAGTAAACATGCTTTGTTAGTGCAGAATTCCAGCAGGCTGTTGGACTACATATAATATAGGCATAGAAACTAAAGTAAAACAGAAATACAACAACAAATGTGGCATTATGAAATTAAGGGAAAAAATGAGAAATTGAAGCTTCAAAATCTCATCGCCCCGATGGTGCAGTGCGTCTACGCGCTTGCACGGGCAATCACAAAGATTTCTGATGACGCGTTTAGCACGCAGAAATTGTACAATAAAATCAATTTGCTAGTGGTTTTTTTTCCTTTCATATTGAAAAAACTTTGTTGTTGTTGTTGTTTCTTTAGAAAAATTCGTTAGAACAATTAATTGTTTCTAACTTTGACCTTAAGCTCGATAAACGATTTTAAACTGTCAAACAACTAGAATTTGTATTTAAAATCAAGTATGATTTAAACTATCAAACATTTAGAATTTGTATTTAAATCATATAAAGTCAACATAATAAACATAGAGGTCATTTAGGAAAAAACTTTAATCAAATGGTAGAGCTCGACCAAACGGAAACAGCTGAAAAACAAAATCAGCAAAAATTCTAAAAACAACTTCAGTAAACATGCTTTGTTAGTGCAGAATTCCAGCAGGCTGTTGGACTACATATAATATAGGCATAGAAACTAAAGTAAAACAGAAATACAACAACAAATGTGGCATTATGAAATTAAGGGAAAAAATGAGAAATTGAAGCTTCAAAATCTCATCGCCCCGATGGTGCAGTGCGTCTACGCGCTTGCACGGGCAATCACAAAGATTTCTGATGACGCGTTTAGCACGCAGAAATTGTACAATAAAATCAATTTGCTAGTGGTTTTTTTCCTTTCATATTGAAAAAACTTTGTTGTTGTTGTTGTTTCTTTAGAAAAATTCGTTAGAACAATTAATTGTTTCTAACTTTGACCTTAAGCTCGATAAACGATTTTAAACTGTCAAACAACTAGAATTTGTATTTAAAATCAAGTATGATTTAAACTATCAAACATTTAGAATTTGTATTTAAATCATATAAAGTCAACATAATAAACATAGAGGTCATTTAGGAAAAAACTTTAATCAAATGGTAGAGCTCGACCAAACGGAAACAGCTGAAAAACAAAATCAGCAAAAATTCTAAAAACAACTTCAGTAAACATGCTTTGTTAGTGCAGAATTCCAGCAGGCTGTTGGACTACATATAATATAGGCATAGAAACTAAAGTAAAACAGAAATACAACAACAAATGTGGCATTATGAAATTAAGGGAAAAAATGAGAAATTGAAGCTTCAAAATCTCATCGCCCCGATGGTGCAGTGCGTCTACGCGCTTGCACGGGCAATCACAAAGATTTCTGATGACGCGTTTAGCACGCAGAAATTGTACAATAAAATCAATTTGCTAGTGGTTTTTTTTTCCTTTCATATTGAAAAAACTTTGTTGTTGTTGTTGTTTCTTTAGAAAAATTCGTTAGAACAATTAATTGTTTCTAACTTTGACCTTAAGCTCGATAAACGATTTTAAACTGTCAAACAACTAGAATTTGTATTTAAAATCAAGTATGATTTAAACTATCAAACATTTAGAATTTGTATTTAAATCATATAAAGTCAACATAATAAACATAGAGGTCATTTAGGAAAAAACTTTAATCAAATGGTAGAGCTCGACCAAACGGAAACAGCTGAAAAACAAAATCAGCAAAAATTCTAAAAACAACTTCAGTAAACATGCTTTGTTAGTGCAGAATTCCAGCAGGCTGTTGGACTACATATAATATAGGCATAGAAACTAAAGTAAAACAGAAATACAACAACAAATGTGGCATTATGAAATTAAGGGAAAAAATGAGAAATTGAAGCTTCAAAATCTCATCGCCCCGATGGTGCAGTGCGTCTACGCGCTTGCACGGGCAATCACAAAGATTTCTGATGACGCGTTTAGCACGCAGAAATTGTACAATAAAATCAATTTGCTAGTGGTTTTTTTCCTTTCATATTGAAAAAACTTTGTGGTTGTTGTTGTTTCTTTAGAAAAATTCGTTAGAACAATTAATTGTTTCTAACTTTGACCTTAAGCTCGATAAACGATTTTAAACTGTCAAACAACTAGAATTTGTATTTAAAATCAAGTATGATTTAAACTATCAAACATTTAGAATTTGTATTTAAATCATATAAAGTCAACATAATAAACATAGAGGTCATTTAGGAAAAAACTTTAATCAAATGGTAGAGCTCGACCAAACGGAAACAGCTGAAAAACAAAATCAGCAAAAATTCTAAAAACAACTTCAGTAAACATGCTTTGTTAGTGCAGAATTCCAGCAGGCTGTTGGACTACATATAATATAGGCATAGAAACTAAAGTAAAACAGAAATACAACAACAAATGTGGCATTATGAAATTAAGGGAAAAAATGAGAAATTGAAGCTTCAAAATCTCATCGCCCCGATGGTGCAGTGCGTCTACGCGCTTGCACGGGCAATCACAAAGATTTCTGATGACGCGTTTAGCACGCAGAAATTGTACAATAAAATCAATTTGCTAGTGGTTTTTTTCCTTTCATATTGAAAAAACTTTGTTGTTGTTGTTGTTTCTTTAGAAAAATTCGTTAGAACAATTAATTGTTTCTAACTTTGACCTTAAGCTCGATAAACGATTTTAAACTGTCAAACAACTAGAATTTGTATTTAAAATCAAGTATGATTTAAACTATCAAACATTTAGAATTTGTATTTAAATCATATAAAGTCAACATAATAAACATAGAGGTCATTTAGGAAAAAACTTTATGCAAAATTTTCTTGAGAAAATTTGTTGATTAAAAAAAAAGAAATGACAGTTTTAAAAGGCGGCATAGGTAGGATGTGAATAACATGTTTTATTAACCTCGCGCATTGGCCTCTCGGACCGAAAAATCAATAATTCGATGTTTTTTCAAAAATTAAAGTCACTGGGACTTCACGGTATTTAGTAGCTTCTTAATTTTTTGTTACGCATTGTTTACTGCAGCGCGAGTGCAGGTGCCGAGTAGACGTGTTCAACTTTATTACAGTTATCGGTCGGTATGTGAGACCGACGCGATTATAAGTGTTAATTTCAGAACATAGCTCTATTAAATGTATTTACTTCTTTAGTAGTGCATAATACTTATTAGGCTTTTAACTCTAAATTAAGTGTAAGCATTTTGACAACAAATTCTATAGAAATAATGTCAGAAAAGCTCACACTAAATTTAGAGTAGGCATTAAATCGATTATTGGTAAAGACCATTGAGTATACTACCCACCATTAAATGAGAAGCATAGTGTTATCGTTTTTTTGATCTTTTTTGTGTTAAAATTGTCAAAACAGGCACTTCGAGCATTTTTGAAAAAAAGCCAAGTTTCAAAAGCAATAATTTTTTATCCGAATTTTGGTTTTTGTAATTTTTTGCACAAACTATCCTTAAACTATGCCACAGCCACCTGTGATGTCGTTTTTTAAAATTTTGCATTTTTGGATTTTTAGGGAAAAAACTAAGTTCATACCAGTTTTATGCACAAAATAAGGTTTTATGTGCGAAAAATCGAGATATATGGTTTTTATTGTAACCGTCACGTTATTAACTAGTCATACATTTGATTTTCGAAAATTCTTGAAAAAGACCAGGCTAATAAACACATTTGTTAAAGTATGTCATAACAATTAACCTATGAGTCTAAAAACCTGTTGTGTTTAAATGTCTATAATTTAACAACTGACTACTTTTAAACAGCTTAATCTTACTGCTCAACGTCTGTCTATCAATTAGTAATTTATGCAATATAATTCAATTGGTCAGTTTGAAATTTTCGCTCCCGATCAATTCAAAGTCTCAAAATGATGTAGCCCTTATTCATATTCCAAAGGCCTCGAACGTATCCCCAAACTCTTTCAACACAGTCATTACCACCACTTTGACAGCGATAGGAAATGCAAAATGTTCATTGTAATTTTCTTATGTTCAATGCTACAATGAAATTTGATAAAAAACTAAATTCTAGCATTACATCTAAAATGCTTGTTATTTAAAATATGTATTGCTACTCAATTTACGTATTAAATTAAATTAAATTAAATTAAAGAGTACATATTTAGAACAAAAAAAAACTGATAAAACTAAGAACGCACTTTTCAAAACAAACAACAAAATTATAAAAATCTTTGGCTTTTTTGCACACTATATCTAAAATCAACTCATTCAATAGATTCTATCAATAGATTTCTTTTTGAAGAAGCAACATTTACTCACCATGACTTTGTTGTTCTTGATGTTGCGCTGCCGCCATAGCAGCCGCCGACGATGCCGACACTATTTGTTGACCTAAAGCAGACGACGATGTTGAGCTAACCGATGGCGATGATATTGCTATGCTGCTGGCTGTGTTGGTGCCCTCATCCGCGGTGCGTTTAAAAAAATTATGTTGCAAGGCATAATACGGTGTGACACGCGTCTTCGGATCGAAATCCAACATTCGTAATATTAAGTCTTTGAATTTTAGATAATCGGCTACCGAATGGCCAGGTTCCTCGATACGACGTCCACCGGGACCGCCAGTTTCAACACCTAGTATATCATGTAGCTTGCGTGAACCGGGCGGTTTATATTTACGTCCATTTTGGCTTTTCTTCAGCACATACGAGCCATCGGCAACGATTTTATCAAAGAATTTTCGTGTTTTGTGCGCCTGATCGAGCAAATATTTTGGCGGCATACCCAAGACTTCGACAATTTTATTCATTTGATCGACCTCATTGCAGCCAGAGAAGAGTGGTTCACCGGTATGCATTTCGACGAGTATACAACCGAGTGACCACATATCAATGGCCAAATCATATGGTATTCCGAGCAGGACTTCGGGTGAGCGATAGAAACGTGATTGAATATATTGATATATCTGAAAAAGAGTACGTGAATTAATAACTGTATATCGCTGAAGGTTTAAGTCAAAAAATTTTAAATGAAACTCATAGCCTCAGACTTATTTTTACTTATTGACTTACCCGTTGTCCCAATTGACATGAACTGCCAAAATCGACAATTTTGATAGCCGATCTCTTCGGATTACAAAGTAGGATATTTTCGGGCTTTAGATCACAGTGTATTATATTCAGTTCGGGTGTACTCAGAAAGAGCAACGCAGTGCAGAGCTGTTGGGCAAATTTTCGTGTTAGATTCAAAGAAACACCACGAAAATTTGTATTTCGTAGTAGATCGTATAAATTATAGGAGAGCAATTCAAAAACTAAACATAAATGATTACGCCACATGAAATGCCGTTTTAGTTTAACTGCAAAGAAAAGAAGTGAGCATAAATAAGCAATACAAAACAAACAGGCAAACAGACAAACCTATATAATATTTATTCTCAGCATCTGCACGATTCATCATTTCCAGCAGTTTAACCTCGATCTGTGCCTGATTTAGGAACGGTTTTTTATTTTTAATAATTTTTATCGCGACATGACATTGTTCTTCATGGTCATAGGCCTTGACCACTTGTCCGAAACTTCCCTTACCTGCAGTGCAATTAAATAAAATAAATTATTGAGTTGTAACTAATTATGTGTAGGAAAAAAAATAATGTATTAAAACTTGCCAATAAGAGAATCAATTTCATATCGATCCAAAAATTTCTCTCCATTCTTTATTATATAATCGTGATTATCATCATCATAACCGTCGTTATAAAGTTTACGCTCCTTTTTATTTGAAGAATCGTCCTCACCTTGGGTCTGTTGTGCTCGTCGTTTCTTTTTGGCATAATAAACCTGCCCAAAATATATGCAAATTTAAATATTAGCAAAAATAGACTTTTAAGCAGTTTTCATATTAAAGTATGTATAATTTTGTTATAAGCTTACAAGTTCTTTTGTAAAACGCATAAGAAAAAACTTAAACAAAGCAAAAATTTAGTGTACTAAAATTTTAGAATTTAAAAACAAAAAAAAAAAACAACATCCTGTCAAAATGTAAAGAATATTGTGAAAGGTTTTGAGAGAAGAATTTCAGAAAATGAAGGAAATTAAATTTCAAACAAGTTTTCAATATACAGGGCATAAACGAATGTGCTTATGACATGAAAATTGAAAGGTACTTGTATATGGTTGATAGTAAATAGCGCTAATTTGAGATTAAATTTTTCAAACCTGTTTATATTTGTACTTATTTATGTTAAATTAGTATTAGTTATTGCAATTATTCCATTTAATTCCTAATAATCATATTTTAACTCAAAAAATTTTCTCTTTCAGCTGCTCTGCGTCTGCTTTGGCTGCAAAGCTTAAGCGAGCGGATACAAAACATGCTAAAAACTGGGTGTTGTATTTACAGCGTTTTAGCAGAAGTGCTCCCCAATTTGCACAGGGGTAAAATAACCACTCACTAGAGATAACGCATTAGCTGAACTCTCTGACTAGTACAACAATCTAGAGAGTAACACCAAGTGAGTGAATGAGTGAGTTGGCTTGTGAGTAAAACTGCAACTTGATTTTGATACCAACAACATCAGAGAATAGCAATAGAAAACTGCATTTAGCCAAAGAGCAAGCATCGCAACATGCAACAGAGTGTGCGACAAGAGCGCAGATGAAGTTTCTTTTTATTTTTTCGTCTAGAGTTTTTCCAAAGTGGCTGCAGAAATCAATGTGATATAAGTTCCAATGTAATTTTGGTCGTCATCGCTGTTGTCGTCATCGTCTTTGTTATTGTTGTTAGTCAGTAAACCAACTGTGCTGCCGTCTGGTGTTGCCTCTTTTTAATAGTCATTTCAACGAGACATGTGTGTGTTCGTTCTCTCGCTGTAGTTTTGTCAACAAAGCATCAGCATCAGATGCAAAACGAATTTTTTCTAATTTGAATTTTTGTAGTTAATCAACATCGCATTAAATTAATTTAAATTAAAATGTTAAGCAACAAATAGAAGATAAAATGCCGATTGTTGTCCATCGCGTTGATGCACATCACACAGCATCGTTCAATGCACGCACACCCACTAGGGTCAAGGTTAAGCTAATCATTGGCATTGCATAGTATTTCGAAAACGATAAAAGACGAAGATATAACAACAATTAAATTAATTAATTTATTTTCAAAGCTTGTTGTTGTGAGGGGAACTTTTTGCTAATACTAGAGTGAAAAAATATAAATAGTCTTGTCCGCCATTCGAAGCATAGCTGCAAGGTGGCGCAAAAGTCATCACCCTATCGGAAGATGCTAATTTTTGCAAATGGAGGCAAAAGGCAATTCTGCTTTGACATTTGTGAGGCAAACATATTCAAAAACTACTAAGGAATTATCTTCGACTGAACCGAAGTCAAAGTGCACCCTCGGCCGTATTTTAGTTTATTCGAAGTCTTAAATGTTAGGGCGTGGTTTTTATTCAAGAATTTCACATTTGAAACTCAGAGTCCTTTTTTTTAAGTTTTAACATTAATTTTTTTGGAATTTAGAAAGGTTTTACTATTATGATGACGTCAATTGCATGGGAAGTGGGCAGAATTTTATGTGTTTTTTTTACACAAAATTCCAAACATCGAGTACATAGTTAAGATTTAAACTAATTTGCACAATTTGAAGCCATTGCACTAATTTTTGTTGAATTTATGGAGATTTTACTGATTTCATAAAGTCACTTTGTATGGGAGGTAGCCTTGGTTTTCATTAGATTTTTACAAATTTCGTACTTAAAGTGCATATTAAAGGTAAAAGCTTATTTGCATAATTATAAGTCATTAAATAATCTTTTTTGTGGAATTTTTGTGGAATGTACCGTTTAGGCAAAGTCACTTTGTATGGGAGGTAGGCGTAGTTTTCATACGATTGTATTTCAAAGTGCATAATTAGGATTTAAGCTTATTTGCCAAATTTGAAGTGATTTACAGCCCTATTCTGGTTGTTAGCTTAACAAGAAATAGTTAAGGAGCTCTTGTTAAGCGGATTGTTATGTTATGTAAATGTTGGTATTCTTAAAAATCATTAACAACATAAAAGCTTAAAAAGCTTTTAAAGTTTACCCTGCATGGTGAAAATCGATATGCCTATTAAAAGAAGAGAAGCGCTATATAAACAGATGCTTCGAGTGCAGCTTGTGACTTTGCAAGCGCTTGAAAAATTTGCCACGGCTACTGAAAGATTTCATTATCAACACTTAAAATAAGTACAAAATTCTTCCATTTTTCAGTTTAATGTATTTAAACTCAATACTATATTATAACTTGCATTTTTTTATTATTTTCACAACAATTTTCTATCTAAGCACATACATTCATTGTTAAGACTCTTTCTGTTATTAACAAAATTGTAAGGAAAAGAGCTTTTAAATTTGCAGCAGAATACGAAACCTTAACAAATTGTTAATATTAACTATTTTGTTAATGTGGTGAGCTTAGTTAAGCTGTCAGAATAGAGCTGTTAGTTAATTTTTATGGAATTTAAAGAATTTTTACTGCTCATTTTGTTTGGGCCAAAATATATTTCACATATATGGGAGTTACTACGTCTACTTGTTCAATCCCATCGAAATTTAGCAAGAATTCTTAAGATCACGTATCAGTTATCCACCGATAATTCTACAAGAGTTGCAGTTAACGTACGTTTAAGATAAAGTCCGAAATGTGTTTAAGCTTCTTGGCAGCTGCCACTCCCGCTTATCCAATTGTGTCGAAATTTTGGACACTTTATATTTGAGTTGGTTATCGTAGTTTATCTAATATTAAGATAACGCACAAAATGTGTTGTAGTTGTATGGCAGCTGCCACGCCTACTTGTCCTACTTGCAGTAATTTTCCACACTTTTTGGAAATCACTTAATAGATATCTCTTTTTGATTTGGTTATCGGAGTTAATCTCCTTTCTAAGACATAGCTAAGAATGCGATTTAGTTGTATGCCCCCTTGACCAATCCAACCGAAATTTTTAACACTTATTGGAAATCACATAGTAGTCGTCTACGCTTCATTCCCTTATTGTAGTTTATCTCATTTCTAAGATATAGCGCAAAATATGTTTAATTTGTATGGCAGATGCCAATCCCACTTGCCCAAACTTTCTGAAATAGTTTCTTTTTACTTTCCTACACCTTTAACATCAAAAACTAGAAAAAAAATCCACCAAATAATATTTTCCGTCTAACTTGTACCAATCGCATCACTGTACATTAGGGTGGTCCTTATTTTAGAAATCGTTGAGCACCCGATATTTTTGTTCTTTAGCGTCTAAAAATTAGTCCCTCATTTATTTTTTGTTTTACAACAACAATAACACGTGCCGCTCGGAGATTGAAGTTTACTCAGAGGTAATGCAACTGAATGAGCATTAGCGTGTATCGAATCAAATTTTTCGAATTTCACCTTCTAAAGGGTCTCAAAAGTTGCATTGGGCGGTATAGATCTCCCAAAAAATCTTAGAAAAAAAGAATGTCTTTCCCTCCCGCAAGGACAAAGTTGTTTTTGAGAAAACAGTAAAAAAATAACGACCTCAAAATACTTTTTTTTTTTTAAGAAAAACTACATACATCTTAAAGCAAAAGTAAATATAGACTTACACTAAAAATATCTTGCCAAACGAGATGCCATCCGGATTTTTATCCACAGTGTCCTGTGGGAAGGATATTCGAATCTAGAGTACGCTCGAGATAGCATAGCATTTTGTATTGTTATCTAATTGTCTAAATTTTGGTGGTATTGCTTATAGTGTTAGCGTTTTCCTTGCATTTTTAAATTAAAGTGCGTTTAATTGCCTCTCTTACGGTATTCAAAACTTAACATTCGGTTAAGAAGTGATTGAGATATGAATTCTAGTAAAAATCTATTTTCAATTTTGTGCACCCTGTAACTTCGCCAAAAATAACTCCAACATTTTGTCCTTTAAATTAAGTTTTTTATTTCTTTCACTGATGCTCCATGCAAAATTTCACCAAATCGGAGATGGTCATTCCGTGAGGCTGGTACGTTCAAAATGGAATTGCTGTTTTATCTTTTTTTTTTCTCATATGTAGTAGATTATTTTTTGTATTTCTACCTGGCGGCACGTGTTAATAAAGTCCAATTTATTTGAAGTTTTTTTCATGCGTTTTTTATTAATAGGAACAAAATGAAAGGGTGCTCAAGAAAAACAAACGAAATTTTTTTTCTTCATACAAATAAGGGCCAGTCTACTGTACAGGGTAAATCTTTGAGAAATAGTCAACTTAACTTACAAATTCCCTAAAACTATGCAATCAAAATTTCTTGCCATGCTTCATAACATAGCTGTTAAATAATGATTACTAATCGGAATCATTAGCAATTCGATTATTATTTTTAAAAAGGTGAAATAATTGATTAAGTACGATTCTTTTCTGTTTGTAAGCGTATTCTAATAATTACGATTACAAATAATCAAAAAATAATAACTATTACTTCATATTACGAAAATAATCAAAAAGAATCAAAAGTAATCAAGAAAAAATAATCTGACTACTTTTAGAAATTATTTTGAATTCTTTTTGAGTATTTAAATAATTTCTAAAAGTAGTCGAATTAGTTTTTTTGATTACTTTTGATTCTATTTGATTATTTTCGTAATTTCAAGTAATCGTAATTATTTTTTGATTATTTCTAATCGTAATCAATTACTAATCATAAATTTCTTCCTCAAGAATTATAGAATGATAACAATTCTTTTTAAAATATAATTGATTACTAATCGTAATTGCAATTTAACAGCTATGTAAACTTTTTACATGAATTAGTTAAAAACTAGTTCTTTTTATTAATAGAAGTACGCTTTATCTACGCCAAATCTTGCCCAAAAATACTTCCCAATTCTGAATGATTTTTCTCGGGTAGTCGGAAAAAATATCACTTTTTTTACACTCATGAATATTGCCAGTTGATGAACAAATTGGCATTAAAAATTTCCAAATTGTTTTTGAACTTTATCTTAACAATGAAAACTCTCTTTTTCGATTAACAGGGGAAAATCATTCAGAATTGGGCTAATAGTGAAATTAGTAAATAAACATTTCATAGAATATTTAAGCCATACAAGAGAACTTGAAATCATTTTAAAACCTTATTTTGGAAAGTGTAAGAGAGACCCATTTAAAAGAACCCTAGGGGGTTAATCATCCGAGCTGCTGATCTGAGACTTAGTGACACAATATTCTACAAGAGTGTTATGCTGCTTGCGTATGCTGATGACATAGATATCATTGGCCATAATACGCGCGAAGCCAGTGCAGCATTTTCCAGATTAGAAAGAGAGTCAAGTCGAATGGGTCTGGCAGTGAATGCAGATAAGACGAAATGCTTAGTGTCAACAAACAAACAGTCCCAGCGTCTTGGAACCCACGTTACCGTTGACAATACCTCATTCGAGGTTGTGAAGAACTTCGTTTATCTGGGATCCAGCATTAAATCAACCAACGACATCAGCATTGCGATCAAGCGAAGAATAACTCTTGCCAACAGGTGTTTTTTTGGGCTCAGTAGGCAATTGAGAAGCAGAGCCCTCTCTCGACGAACGAAAATCACGCTCTATAAATCGCTCATCATGCCCGTCCTACTTTACGCATCACAAACCTGGACGCTGAGCAGTTTAGATGAAAAGACTTTAGGAGCATTCGAGAGAAAGATTCTTCGTAAGATCTACGGACCAATCTGCGTCAATGGCGAGTACCGAATACGGTGGAATGATGAACTGTATGAGCTGTACGCTGACATCGACATAGTCAAGCGCATTAAAATCGAGTGGCTTCGTTGGCTTGGTCATGTTCAGCGCATAAAAGACGATGCTCCAGTGAAGAAAACATTCGATTCGGTACCCAGCGGCGGTCAACGCAGAAGAAGACGACCGCGTCTTCGTTGGAAAGACCAAGTAGAGGACAACCTGATGAAGCTTGGAATTTCCAACTGGCGCCAGCAAGCGAAAGACAGAAATGGCTGGCGCAAATTCTTAGATGAGGCCAAGACCGAAATACGGTTGTAGCGCCAACTAAGTAAGTAAGTAAGTAAGTAAGAGGGTTAATAAATTCTTCAAAAATACTTTTCATAAGATTTAATTTTTTATGTCTGAGAACACAATAACTATTTCAAAGGCATATATGAATCTTTTAAGGACGACGATGTCAGAAAGCTAGAATACAAATTTAGCTAATTCGTAAAAAAATTGTCCCGTCTTCAAAAGGTTAAGGATTTGTCTTACTTTTTATACTATTAAATGTAGAAAAATTAAGATAATATTTTTAGCCTATATTGAAATTGACTCAAACGTATACTGTTAAAACCCAAATACACGTATACAATATTCTAATGTCTCCACGATCAGAACCCGTTGATCTTTGTTGAACTATTTTTAAAAGTCCGTTAAAACTTGTAACTCATTTCTCTTGCAATTATAACAGAAATGTTTGCAAAGCTGTAGCAGTATACCCAAGTAACATTGGACCAATAAGGGTTAAGAGAAAAATGCGGAAATTGCAATTTTTGCAGATGTAACTGCACCAGGTTATACAAAAAAATAAAATTTAGTCCTGTTTATTGATTAATTGCTTGTTTTCAACACTATTTGTTTACATTTACAAGCAGTTAAATCCTCCTACCCACTTCCTCCGTCATTTTCACCTACTTTCAACACCTTGTTTGCTTAAGCTTATGCATTTAGGTCTTCAATTATATTTGCAAGCAATAACAAAATTATGCATATCAAACTATATTGTTTTTTATTTTTATTTACTATAAGTTTCTGTTGTTTTTTTTTTGTTTATAGTTTCGTGTCTTGGTCATGGTTTTTACCTCATTTATATGCTTGTATGTCTTTATTAAGTCCACACTAAGTTTTCGCAATGGCGCCGTTGCTGGATCACGAAAATGTGTTGGTATTCGTGCTTGCATTGCTCGCACCTCCGACGATGAAGTTGGACTAGATCGCTGCAATTACAATAATTAGATTATTAGGAGAAATTTTAATATAATTTGTAATATAGTAGGTATATAAAATAAAACAAGAAGAAGAAAAGATTTAAATTAAAATAATTGTTTCAACATTTTCTAGACAAGTATTTTAGATAGTATTTTAAAACGTACATGATGCATGACCTCTCGATGGGTGGCGGGCAGCTCTTCTTCGACCACAAAACGTCCATAAAGTGGCGCATGACGCTGTCGTCCAGTATCAACGCCAGCCGCCGCGCTGGATACATAAGCTGCGGACACTGAAAAGAAATAGATAAGTGGAAAAATATAATAAATTAAATTAAATTTAAAAATATTTTTAAATACAAGCAAAAAGGTAGATCCAAAACAAAAAATTCTATTTTTACTAAAAAATAATTTTAAAGAATTATGTTTAGGTTAGATCAATTTAAATTTTCAAAATATTTTTAATATTATTTTATAGGCTTTTTGATCGTAGGTTTTATATGCAATTAAAAACACAGTTTTAATTCATTTTTTTCCTAAAAGAAATTTATTATGGGAAAGGTTCGTAGATTGCTCACAGTTTTCGAAAAAAATTATTATAATTTTTATTATAACACTGCTATATTGTTTTATATTGATTTTCTTCTGTTTTACAGAGTTTTAATCAACTAAAAAATTAATAATAAAAACCCATAACTTTATTAACCCTTTCATTGGATTTGCCCATTATATTGAACACATCAGAAAATATATTTTATTTTTATTTTGTAACTTTTTTAAACCAAATCAATTGGTACTATAAAATTAAGTCATAGCAACATGATTAACATAAATTTAGAGAGATATTTAACGTTTAACTCAGTTGTATTTTTGACTGTATGTCGAACAGAAGCAAACAATTTTTTTGTTTTGGGTCGTAATAAGTTTTGCTAAAAAAGTGGTTTTAGTGGTTGGTGAAAGCATTATTTATTTTTTTTTTCATTCATACCACACTACCTTTATATACTAATTTCCAGTAAATCCGATTTTAGAAGTAAATCCGATTTTACAAGTATATTTTACTACACACCTGTACATTTTGATATAACTTTTGAATGGTTTTATCCATATATTGGACAACCTGGCAAAAGGTAAGCAGTACTGGAAAGCAAAATATACTGGAGAAAATGAAAATGCAAAAATTCAATGGGCTCTTTATTTAAAGTGTGCGGTTGTGCCCCAAACCAAACATGTTAAAATTTCAGAGGGATCGGAATGAGTTTTACTGTGCCTAGTTGAGCTTTATTTTGACTACTTTACATTTTTCTTTCTTGATATTAAAAAAAAATCGCAAAAATCCAAATATGAAAGTAGTCCAATTAAATCTGGTAAATATTTTTCTAAAACCATGACAAATACACAGAAAAAATTGAGCGATTACGTTGAAGAGCCTAGCCGCTCGCTAGGCATAATTTTGGAAAGAGTGCAATTTTTAAAAAAAAATCAAGTATTTTTACAAAAAAAAAAAAAAAAAAAAATATCAAGGCTAGTTATGGCACAGTTCTGAGCTATTTTTTTACTAAAAATTAAAAAAACAAAATTCTGAAGCGAAAGATACAGATGTTAAAATTTGACTTTTTTTCAAAATCCTTTAAAGTGGACATTTCTGGCTTATCGAACAGAAAAAAATACATAAAAAAGGGAAAAACATATGTGTCTTACTCTAAATGGCTTTAATGTTTAAATTATTTTTGATTTTTGTGCGAAAAAAATATTGGTCAAGATATAAGTCCCTGGTTTAAGGTAAAAAATAATAAAAAACTGCAAAAATCAATATTTTGAAGTTGAAACGAAATTGCCATCTACGAAGCAAAAATACCCAAATTTCAAAGCTGTAAAAGAACGCATTCAATTTGATTTTATTCACAAAAAAGTGAATCAGTGAATAGCGAAATAAGAATGCGTTCAATGAATGCAAAATTGATTAATGAATACAATTTTTAATTCACATTCATTTTGAAAAAAATGATTAATCATTCAAATCAATTATTCATTTTCATTACTCAGAATGATGAATAATTTTTTATTCATTTAAATGATATTTACAAAGAATGCAATTCACAAGGAATTTCAGAATTTTCAATTATTTTTTCTTTATTTATTATGAATTTTTTATTTATTCATTATTCATTTGTTATTCATTATTATTTTTTTATTTATTCATTATTCATTTGTTATTCATTATTCATTTCTTATTCATTATTCATTTGTTATTCATTATTCATTTGTTATTCATTTGTTGTTCATTATTCATTTTTTATTAATTTTAGTCCTTAGGCATAAATAAAAAATAAATAACAAAGGAATAATGAATAATGATAACAAATGAATAATAAATAATGAATAAAAAATTAATAATGAATAAAAAATTAATAATGAAAAAAAATTAATAATGAATAAAAAAATTAATAATGAATAAAAAATTAGTAATGAATAACAAGTGAACAATGCATAAAAAATTAATAATGAATAAAAAATAAATAATGAAAATAATGAATAATGAATAAAAAATTCATAATGAATAAAAAAGAAATAATGAATAACAAGTGAATAATGCATATAAAATTAATAATAAATAAAAAAGTAATAATAAAAACAATGAATAATGCAAAAAATGAATAATGAATAAAAAAAGAATAATGAATATCAAATGAATAATGTATAAAAAATTAATAATGAATAAAAAATGAACAATGAATAGCAAAAGAATAATGAACAAAAAATGAATAACGAATAAAAAATGCATATCGAATAATTGAAAATTCTGAAATTCTTTGTGCATTGCATTTTTTGTGAATAGCATTCAAATGAATAAAAAAATTTATTCATTATTCTGTAAAACGAAAATGAATAATTGAAATGAATAATGAATCATTTTTTCATCACATTCAAAATGAATGCGAATTAAAACTTTTATTTATAAATCAATTTTGCATTCATTGAGTGCATTCTTATGTCGATTTTACAGCTCTGCCAAATTTTATATTTTAAAAAAATTTTTACATTTTGCTAAAAATTTCATAGCGGCTACGTCTTCAACGTAATCGCTTAATTTTTTCTGTGTATATTCTTTAATTTTTTTTATATTTGTTTTTTCACTTTTTACCCATTTAAAGGGTTAACAATCGACGTAGCAGTTGAATTTTTTAATATTTTAGTTTTATTTAAATTTTAATATTATTTTTTTTTAAATTTCGTACTTGATGTAGATCCATAAAAAAATTTCAAATGTAAACACGCATAAACATGGCGTTTGAGCGTGAAAAAAGTGAGCCAACTTACGGACATTAAGACCATAAATTAAGAATGTTTCTTTTGTTCGTCAAAATATGTTCGAAACCAGTAAAGATTATGCCCTAGAAAGAACTTTGACCGAGCTTCTATTGATCAATTGTGTTGGGCTTGTTAATAAATGTTTAAACACAAATGATCGAGAACTGGACATTAGAGTTGTATGCCGATTTCGAACAGCTTATGTTATTTTTACATGAAGCTTTTCATGACAGTTTCTACTCGTTGAGGTTTTCCATTGTCTGCAGAGATGTGCCGAATGGAAATATTAATTAAATTGAAAAATATTCTGTCTGAACTGGCAATTGAACACGGGCTACCTCTGTTTCTTAGCGTACGGGTCATGCACTCTACCCAGTATTTTTAAACTCGTACTTTTGACAAATGCCCAGTTCATGGACACTTCAAACACACTACGTAAAAATTTTTGAAACACCATTTTGGACTGAATCCAGCAAAAATATAGTGTTGGGGGAACGTAACTTGACAAATACCATTAAAATATCTGGAGGCCTTATGGAGCTCTCCCTTACTAAAAATAGGTGATTTTTCACAATATAGTATCTCAGTCAGTTTTCATTTGATGAAAGGTGAAACAATGAAAGGTGGAATATATTTAAACTAAATTTTATAATGTTTAATTTATTTAAATGAAATATCATTATAAATTACATGATAATAATAATATTACATGAGAAGAGGCACTAGTAACAAAGGCTATCGGCCTAATATTTAATTTATTTTAATCTTTTGTTCAGGATGGTCAAAATTTGACAATAAAAATTTTAGTTGTTGGTATCTCAAAATTAACCTCATTTCTAAGTATTCTTTTTATCAATTTAACAAAATTTACTCAATTGAAAATAATTTATTAATTAAAAAAAAAACAAAATAGAATGAACCAATGAGCCGTTATTTCAAAATCGCAATTATTGGAGAAAAATTACGCATTAATTGGCAAAACTTAATAGTTATCAGAAACAATGCTTGAGTTATGGGGGTCAAAATTCTAATCTCAAAATTCGAAAACAAATAACGTAAGGGAGGGTTCTCCTGGATTTTTTTGGATTTGGCCGAAAAACAAACAAAATTTGAGAATGGTTTGTGGGAAAATGAAAAGACATACGAACTTATGCTTTTGAACTTTGATTCGTGGTTTATTGACGAGTAAAAAAAAAAAAAGATATTTGAAAAATTCAAAATGGCGGCTTGAAAATGGCGGATCTCGTCGACCTCTGCGCGCAAAACATCGACCTCCCGCGGACAGTGTGGGGCGTCAGGTAGTGAACTGAAATGAGAAATGTATAAAATTTATTAAAATTGATAACATTTCATATGCCTGGAACCTAACTTCAATTAAGTTTGGTAAAAAAAACCAATTTTATAGACTTTTAAAAAAAAAATTGAAATTTTTTGCTTTTTTTTTACTTAGATCTCGTTTAAAAATTATAAATAAACAATTTTTTATGCCAATGTTAGGTTCCAGGCGTACAAAAAAGTATATACTTTCAAACATTCTTTGAATGAAGGAAATCGGATCAATAGAACAAGCCCTGTGCTGTCCGTTAGATTAGAAAACATGGTTCCGAGAAAAACGCGTTTAAAGTTTTTAGAAAGTTGGTACGCGCGCGTGACATGGGTACGTTTGACACGCTCTAGCTCGAGAAATACGCGTCGTATTGAAATATCCCTTGGCACAAACATTCTACATATATGTAACTTTCATTTTATGTAAAAAAAATGGATTTTTTCAAAAAAATCAAGGAGAACCTTCCCTTAAGCGCAAGTTTAAACTTGCACGGATATGCTTTTTCAATTTATTTTTAAACTTCATTCCTGAATGGATATTCGAGAAATATCCCAATTAAGATAATGTAATGTACTATTTCTAAAGTTAAGGGATTTATATATATATATAAATATATTTTTTTTTATTTATTGTAAGTACTGGAAAATTTTGTTTACCTTTTTTTTGCGGAAAGAAATTAGGTTCCATTGCATACCATAGATAATTATGAATAAAATATTTATGCAAATTTATAAAACGACAAAATGGGCAAAAATTCCATCTGTGCTATTTTTTGCAATTTGGGAAAAGATGAAGTGATTTAAGGTTTAGAAGAAAATATTTTTATTTCGGAAAGTATAAGCAGAGATAATCTAATTTTTTCAGTTGAACCTGTTTTTTAAAAATTCCCAGTGAAAATCTTACAGTGAAACGATTCTTTAGAATAAAATCATGTAATTATGTTAATTTAAGCTTAGAAAAGCCGATGGAGTCCATGGATTTTCGATCGAATCAATCCAGTTGGTTGTTTCCTTAAGAATTACTTAAGAATTCATGAAGGATTCATGGAGGATTCATGTACGAAAATTCCCAATCGCCGACGAAACTTGCGGAGTCGCCTATATGTACAAATCGTGCAGGAAAATTTAATACAAGTGTTAAAATTTTTACCGACGAAACTTTGAAAGAAAAATGCAAGAAATTTCGTAAGCGAAAGCAAGAGTGAAATATGTAGTTAACATCGCCGAAAATTAACGAAATTAACGAAAATTCAAAGGAAATTTTGGAAACGAAATAAAATCGGATATATGAAAGAAATTTCTGCAACGAAAAGATGAAGAAATTTTCGTCCACGAAAGCAAGATGAATTTTCTTTTTTTTTACCTTCATTATAAATTTTTATTATAAACCTTTTATTTACCACCTTTTTATTAAAAATTTTATTCAATTATATTTTTGCACAACTTTTGAACATTTGTTTGATAATGAATCGGTGTTGCCAGATTGGTGCGTTGCAAACCGTGAGGCTGGTAGGAGAAAATTGTAATTGTAATCATTATAAGGTGTAAAGTCTTTTCAGATTCACAGACGATTATTCGTCGAGGAATTTCTGGCCTACGGTGAATATTTGTTCTGAAATTCGATCGGCAAAATCGATCCCGAATATTTTTAAGCCACTGCAAATTATTTTATATATATATATAAACAAATTAGTAATTTTCATTGTTTTTTAAAATGACCGACCAAAATCGTTGTGACCTAAAAACGGCCTTTTTTGCATCTATTTCCGACTTTGAGCTCTCATTACGATAAATAAATTAGCTCATTTAATATATGTATATATTTGCTAGCAGGCCACAGTTGTCCAAACCTTCGCAACGGACGTTTTTTTTACTCAATCTTTATAAGACAATGCATGCCAAACGAAACAAAAAAACTCTATTATTTTCTCTTGTGTTTTGGAGTGCAGCACTGCATTCATATGCATCTCACTTTTCGCCTTGCTTGAGAATCATCTGTTTTTTTTGTTGTTGTCAGCTGTGCTATGGTAGAAGAATATAGGTATATGCACCAGATGAGAGCATACTGCCGGAATTGTCAAAACGAAGCAAAACTTTTTCTTTATTTTCTTTTGTTTCCATTCGCCACACAGCTAAATTTGACAGACATGGCAGTATGGAAAGAGAGCACAGTCAGCGCTGCAGCTACCTCTATTCTTCTACTATGAACTGTGCTAGCTGAGCACGAAGAGAAAGAGATGAATAGAGAGTAATAGGGAGTTTGTTGAAACTCTCGCAACACGATTGCGTGAAAAGAATGGTTTCTCAAATAACTTAAAACTTTAGTTAAATATAATTAAATATAGATACTTATTAGGGACCGAAAATAACAGTTATTTTACCATTTTCAGATGAAAAAGACATAGCAAAAAAGTTACTGGTGGACATTTTTAAATAAACCATTATTATTGCAATGGCTGCAGCTATGCGAATATTAAACGCCTTTTAAATTTTTGACTGTTAGTATAAAAGTTGAAACTAACTGTTATTTTCTCCCTTTTATTTTTTCGGGCAAAAATAACTGTTACTTTTGACTTTTATTTGTCGGTCAAAAATAACAGTTATTTTGTGCCTTTTATATTTTCGTTCAAAAGTATCAGACAATTTGTATTTTTTTCAAAAGCCGCTTGACCGAATAATAAACTATTAAATCTAAAAAAGTTGTATAGCTCAAAATGGCGCGCTGATGAGACGATAGAAATTGAATAAAACTTTTTTTGCCGTTCAAGCGGCCTTTAAAAAAACTGAAATTACCTGACATTTTTGACTAAAAAATAAAAGGCACAAAATAACTGTTATTTTGGACCTAAATAATAAAAGTCAAAAGTAAGAGTTATTTTTGCCCGAAAAAATAAAAGGCATTTTTTTTTGCAAAAACCATAACCGGTACGGTCCCTGATACTTATTGTTAAGATTTCGAAATCAAAATACCCCTAAAATCTGCTGAAGCACAAATATGATATTTTAAGACTTTTTTCATAAAAATCGGCCCAGTACTTTTGGAGTTAACCTGGAACAAACAATTTTCACTTCAATATTATATAAAAGTATTGATGCTCAGTGTTTAAAGTGTAAGCTGGTTTCGAGCTTAAAGCGACTTCAAAATGCTTTCCAACCTTAATATACACATATCTTTCTCCGTTGTTAACAACACAGTTTTCCGTTTTTGTGGCATTAGCTCAATAAGCTACTTTAAATGCTAGCAATAAGTGCGCTCTATGAATGTTTTCAGCTCAATCAAAATCATCTTTAGCTTCAGAGCGCACTATAAACACGATCCAAGAAACGAAACACAATGTAAGAACATTTTTATTCGAACCTATACAAATAATTGTTAATTGGGCTTTGGCCGTATCCAATAAAACAGAAGGCCGATTAACTACTCTCGACCCTATACTGCAGTTGATTGCCTGCCAAAATGAAGGCATTAGAACCAAACGTTTCCCGGGCCAAAAACCAACAAGTTTGCAAGTAACGCTTTAGAATTATTTGTGTAAAATTATTTCTGTGACTGCAGATCCTGTGAAAATTTAATTGAATATATTTTAACAGATCGTCATGTTTTTTTTTTTTAGAATGTTGACTTTTAAATATTTTGTGATCAAATTTTGAGATCTCTTTTATAGCGTGAGCCATCACAAACAAGCATTTTTATCGTTCTGCAAATTTTTTTTTTTTATTTTTTTAGCAAAGTGCAATGTACTTACGTTGAGGAAAGCAAGCAATAATTATTTAAATGCACCTGCCTTGCCAGACAGTTGGACAAACAAGCAAGAAGACTAGCAAGCAGACAGACATCCATTTACCCAAAATTTATGAGCAAAGAAAAAATTTAACGTACAAATAATTTTTGTAACCAAAACATTTCACATTCCACATAAAAAAAAGGCATAGAAAGAAGCTACCAGATAAATATGCCAAAGAAAATTATTCAACCTGTTTGATTGTTGCATAATTTCAAAGCAGTCCGATGCGACAAACTGACAGTTGCTGTCATATAGAACAGTTAGATAATTATTAGCAACTAGTTCTGTAGTTGTTCGGGTTTTAAAATGTTAGTGACAGGTTTTCTCTGTTTGGTAGCAGCAATAAAATAAAGTTAAGGCATATTGTTGGCAGAAACAAAAATTTTTGGCTAAGGTTGATGAACTTACGATTCCTGACCAGCTGATGACCGCCGCCATTTAACTCCCAGTCATGCTTGAATCTGGTGGTAGGGTTGGACGTATTGACGATGGTCTGCAAGTAGCACAAGGCAGCTGCTGACATGGTTGGAGTGCTTTTAGATTGAGTAAAGGACAGTACCTTTATAAACCTTATATATAACCTGGTATTTTTTTATTTTTGTCCCCCGTTCGTTCTTCACAATAACTTAGGAATGGGGTTAATTTTTTTTAATTCATCATTTTAAAGAATTACTTTTAATTTATTTTTAAAGAAAATAGGCAAAAAGAGTACACCAACACTTATTGTATTTTTATTTGTTTTTTTTTATTATATTTTATAGAATTCTGTTATTTATTTATTTTTAAAAAAATTTTGTTTTTTATTTTTACATCGCAAAAATGTCTTCCGTGCCGCACAAAAATTCACAACAAACTGCATTTTGTACAAAGCGACGCAATGTCGTAGAGCAGCTAGAAGAAGACGCGTAGAATTTCAATTTGTTGTTGTTGTGTTCGAATTAAAAATAGAGAATAACTAACTAGACGACAAATACAAGCGAAAAATCACATCAACAACAATAACAAAAACAAAAATTAATTGCATAAATATGTAGCAGTTTACGTATGTTTGTAAAAAACAAATAAAAATAAATATTGTTACTGCTGCGCTTTTTTCGTTAGCGCGCAAGTGTTATTCAAACTTTTTGAGAGCAATCAGTGATACTATAGTTATTATTTTTTATTGCCTTATTGGTTGTTCATAAATCACATCACTGGGCTCTTCCAATTATAAACAGTGATCAATTGCGCTGATAAACGCGTCATACTTATATATATATATATATATATATATATATATGTATATACTGAGGTCAGTCACCAGTTTCGAAAATACAAAACATTTGATTATGATGCTCAAGATATAGTAGGAAAAATATTTAAATCAAAATATAATAGGGGTATTCACACTGACTTGAGTAGTTGGGTAGATTGAGTACTTTTGGTTATTGCGAGCACCCTTAATTGCAATTGAGTACTTTGTAGAATAGTTTTGGGCAGTGCTGCATGTTTGTTTGATCTCCCCGGCTTAGCTTGCGAACAGAGTGAATGCCGATTCAGACAGGCAGGCAGACAGGCAGACAGGCGCAGGCAGTAACATGCAAAGGAACGAGATAGAAATAACTTTTGCCTCGCTTGTTCACATAGTTTGCCCGCGCCTGTCTGCCTGCCTGTCCGCTTCCGCGTTCACTCTGTTTGCAACCTTATGTTGCTGATGAGAGATGTGTGACAGCTGGAAGAGGGTTGCCACCAAATCATTTTTTGTTATTTTATGTGCAAAAAATGTAGGCCATTAATTGTGCGTAAAAAAGTTAGTTTATATACGAGTAATTTTTAACGTGATTTTCGCAGCAACTAATCATTTACTAGTAATCCGGGGGAAAACGTTGTCCTGTCAAAGACCAGCTTACTGACATATAAGATTTTTCACGCCAATCGGAAAAAATTTTTTAATTTTTTGTATATCTAAACAGGCATAACTGTAGTGCGACTACGCCCATTTTTAGTTCAATTTCCGAAAGTAACTATATGCACTAATTTACCAAATTCTAGTCTAATACGACCAAAACCGTCTAAAATACTTATAGCATTTTTATTGATTTGTAGGCGGTAAAAGGGGGTTTGGCAACATTTTCCTAAACTATCTCGTAGGCGAAACTAATCGACTGCCAAAATTTCAGCGCAATCAGCCCAGCAGTCAATTTTAATGATTTATGAAAAGTGGGCGTTGCTATAGAGCAACCACGCCCATTTTTAGTAATGTTCCCGAATGTAACCATACAAACTATTAAATTACCAAATTTAAGTCTTATACGACCAAAATCGTACTAAATAAAGTATTTTTGTTGATTTGTGGGCTGTAAGAGGGCGTGGACACCCATTTTTAATACACTTCCAAACAACAACCATACAAACTAAATTACCAAATTTTAGTCTAATACGATCAAAACCGTCCGAAATATAGCATTTCTATTGATTTGTGGGCGGCATAAGGGGGTGTGGCTTTTTTTATTAACCAAGATTTTAACTTTATTAACCGAGATATTAACAGATATTGTAAATTTTGTTGCTTTAGGTGTTACCGTTCCTGAGATCTTAAGAGAAACCGCACGATTTTATGTATGGGCATTTCCACAGGAAAGTCTACCGTGACCAATAAATTAAAACTTATTAAAAAATTATTATTTTATGATATTATCTAAGAGAAACATTTTAATTTTATTAATTTAAGCAATTTGTACATAAAATACTAATTAACCATGATGATAAAATCGTCTGCACTATTTCACAAATGTAGTTTTTCTTTTTCGTAAATGTTTAGTAAATATTTCGTAAGCATTTTTGTTTTAGTAAAAATGGAAGGCATTGGCTAAAGATAATGAAAAAATGGTTGAGGCAAGGAAAGGAAAATATATTGAATTTGGTTTAATTACTAAATTACATAATTACTTTAGTACCTAATTACTTAATTACCCAATTAAATTGCAATGGAAAAATATGTCGCGTAATAGATGTCGCGTGCTAGATTACACTTAAGCTTAAAAAAACAGCTGTGGTAACCATTTCAACATGACAGCTATCATTAGAAAGATACATTAATCCATTTAGGTTTAAAGTTAATTGCTTTGAAATTTGATGTTACGTTTCGCAGATTTCTGAATTTTTCTAGATGCAGTTGAAAACGAGTTCTATTTTTTGTCGCGTGCTAGATCGCATGTTTATTGCTAATATATTGAAAACATAAAATCTTCTGAACCTTATTTTGTACTAAAAATATTGCTAAGAAAATGCTATCAAAAAATAAAAACAAAAAATTTTGTTGTTCTTAATTTTCTTTACTTTTTTGCACCTCAAAGGCGTACGAATGTCGCGTGCTTGACCGTGAAAATGCCCATACATAGAAGGGCGGTAAAAGAAGGCGTGGCAAAATTTATATATCTAGTGCCCACCCCTTGGTCTCATAGCAAATATAAACCAAGCTTCATTATAAAAACATGCCTAACTCGGGAATTATAATTTCTGAAAAGTAGGCGTAGTTATAGTTCGACCACGCCTATTTTTTATTGAATTGTCGATAGTAGCCTTACGATCTAAATTACAAAATTTTAGTCTAATACAACCGAATTCATCTGAAATATAGCGTTTTGTTTTGTTTAACTTGTGGGCGGAAAGAGGGGGTGTGGCAATATTTTTTGTGTATTATTCGAGATATTAGTCTTGACAACAAATATTGTAAATTTTATGCCCTTAGGTCAATTATTGCCTATTTTTGCAAAAGGTGGTAACACATGGAAAAAGTACTCAATTTGGCAAGAAAACAATCTACCCAAACAAGTCAGGAGGTCAGCTAGAGTAGATTGTTAGATGGGTACTTGGGTAGAATGGCACTTTACAAAAACAAAATGTACGGCATTTGCCAATCTACCCAACTACCCAAGTCAGTGTGAATACCTCTATTATTTTAAGCTATAAATATGTAGTTGCAGTTTAGTGTATTAACCTGCTTCAGAACTTAAAATTTTTGCATTGTTTTTTTTTTTCTTTAAAAATTCCTTTACGACGTAAAGAATGTATTTTCAACGTTTTAAGCTCAATATCAAGTCTTAGGCTGCGTTCATAGTAAGCGCTTTTAGCTTAGCCGAGAGGTTTAGCTTAAAAACGCTTTGTGTAAAATCATATGGAAAAAGCTCAAAGCGTTCATAGTGACAGCATAAAGCTAGCATAAAGCTTCTTTTCAAATGCTTTTCAGCGCTTATATCTCCATTTCGCTTTCTCTTACAGCAAAATAATTTTGTTTGTTATGCTTTGTTGTAGAGCATTTTTAAAAGGCTTTTCGGCGCTTTATTCTTGTTTGATCACATAGTTTCAATTTTTTTGTTTAGTTTTATTATTTATTGCTACGTACTTAATTTTTAATTACATTTCGGCACTTGTTTATTAATTTTGCCTGTTGACAATATTTTCGTTGATTTTGTTTTATATGTTTGATCTTTTTTCTGCTGAAGTTTTAACCGTTGTTGTGTTGTTGTTGCGTTGTGGTCCTTTTGTGGTGCTTTTCAGTTGTATGCGCTTGTGTATTCTATCTCGTTTTTTTACATAGTTTTCGTTGTTCTTGCTTTCTTCTTGGGTACTTTTTGTGCTGAACTTTCCACCGTTGTTATGCTTTGTGTTTTCAAGTTCTTTTGAACTTTTGTTTGTTATTGGTTTGATCTTTCATTGGTGATCATCGCGAATCTACATACTCATTAAACAAAAAAATTTACTTTGCAAAACGCAATTGAGGGCATTATTTTCTAAAGAGACAAATGAAAACAAAGCATATCAGCCATAAGCATAAAGCGCACACTATGAACACCAATAAGCTACTTTATGCAGCGTTGAATAAGCGTTCACTATGATCAAAAAAAGCTTGACAAAGCAGCTTTATGCATCAGCTTCAGCCAAAGCGTCCACTATGAACGCGGCCTTAAAAGTTCCTAGAAAGTCAGTGAAGCGATGAGCGTCGAGAGTACCGAGTACTTTGATCGCGTTTTTCTCAAAACCAGTTTATTCCCGCGCTGTCGAATGTAAATTAAAAAGGTTATAAAGATATCAACTTAAAATTTTGCACAGATATACTTTGATGTATTGGCCTTGGCGTATACTTAACAATTTGTATTAATTTCTTCTAGAAATATATTTTTTAACAATTTGTTCATAAAATTTAAGTAAAATAATTTTTTTTAATATAACACGTTTTTAAAACGAACTAAACAGTATAAAATAATTTCTCCTAGAGTGGGGCTTTTAGTTCTCCTAAAAACGTGGGGTGCATGCTATAGAGAATAGTAAGGAGTGTACTTGTTTACAATTGTAGTACGTTAGTGAACAAATGATTTCTTAATCCAGGTCCTTAGACTGTCAGGATAGAAGTCCTTGCATGGATGATAGATTCAAGTTTGATAAAGTTAGTGATGCAGGTTTAATATTCTCTATAGCATGCATCCCACGTTTTTAGGAGAATTAAAAACCCCACTCTAGGAGAAATTATTTTATACTTTTTAGTTCGCTTTAAAAACGTGATATATTAAAATTTTTCTTTTTACTTAAATAATTATTTTCTGATTTTTAGCCTTTGTCAAAAACTTTAAAAATACTAATTTTAAAAAAATCACCGGTGAAGTTAGCAATAATTTTTTCAAGAAACCGAAATAATACTATAAATATTAAAATTGAAACAAAAAAAAAAACCGGAAAAAATCCATTGACATTGTTGGGGCTCGAACTCACAACCTTACGATTATAAGTAAGCGCTCTGTGCTCTAAGCTACAGAACTCACAAAGAAATATATTCTAAATAGCAATAAATCAAACTAATTTCTTATAAAATAATTAAAAAAAATTTAAACTACTTTTTTACAATTTTTTTTCACACGGTGAAATTTTTCAAAATTTGAATTTGTTTCATAAAAAATAAAAAAAAAAACAATAAAAAATCCGTCCACATTGTTGAGGCTCGAACTCACTACCTTGTGGTTATAAATTTATCGCTTTACGCTATGAGCTACAGAACTCACATCAAAACTTTTTCTAAATGAGGTAATAAATTTACTTCAGTTGTGAATTTTTGAAAATTAATTATATTAGTATTTTTGTTTGATTTTTAATATGTATGTATTTATCAAATAATTTCGCATTTTAGCCAAACAAATAAACATACAGACAAGGAAATAAGTGATTATTGCAGCGTTTAAAAACTTTTAAAATTTTTTATTTCGTTTGCTACTGCTGAAACTTATACTTATAAAAATCAAACAGTCGCAGTCAAAGCAAAAGCAAAAGAAAAATCCGATAGACTGCGAAGCACTTTAGCAGTCGACAGTTTCAGCAGTTTTTGTTTTGATTGACTGAAACTGTGAACAAAATCGAAAATCGAAGCAACAGCAACTGTAAATTTTTGAAAGTCGAAGCAGCATCAGTTTTTCAACAGTGTTAGTGGTCGCTGATTTCGAATCAGAATTTTTAAAATTAAAATTTGTGGATAGGGTTGCCACCTTATTTTTTTATTTTTAAGAATGCGGGGACGGCGCGAACTAAAGGGTAAAAATGGGTCGCTGAATCCGAATCCGTTGTCAGAATTTCAAAATTATAAAATTTTTAAATAATAGGGTTGCCACCTGCTAATATGTATTTTTAAGAGTTTTACACATCATTTATCAGTGCTAGAGGGTCGCTAATTTCGAATCTGTAGTCAGAATTTTAAAATTAAAGTTGGTGGATAGGGTTGCCACCTTATTTTATTTTTTACGAATACGGGGCTGACGCGAACTAAAGGGTAAAATGAGTTCCTGAATCCGAATCCGTTGTCCGGAAGGGTTGCCACATAAAAATATGTATTTTTACGAGTTTTAAACATAATTTATTAGTGTTGGGGGTTCGCTGATTTCGAATCTGAAGTTAGAATTTTAAAATACAAGATTCAAGAGTATGGGAAAATTAGAAAATGAATTTGCGACCTCTAAACCTTTACCAATTTAAATGCGCTTCACAGAGGGTGTTTCTAAGGTCAAATGGAAGTATTAAAGCCACGGACATGTGTCAAAATAAAAAACAATTATTTGTGGGACACCCTAATATACAGTTTTGTTTACTAACCTTGAAAAAACGTTTAAGGGGTCTTTAAGTAGATAAATAAAATTAAAACAGAAAAACTAGAAAAATTATGTATTGAAAAATTTTCATTTCGTAGCGCAGGCGTTCAACTTTAACCTAATGCACTTTTTAATTTTATTTTCTTTTTTCTTGATGTTTAAAAAAAAACTCACCTAAGTGGCACTTTCCACGTTTCCTTGAAATACTGCACGAACTGACGTGAAAAATATAAGCAAAAAGGGCTTAAATGTCGACTTTACAACTTTTTTGGAAAAAGCATACACGGAAAAAATTTGTATTGTGGTTAAGCAAAACTTGCGCTTGAATCTCAGCCACTTCAAAATTATGCTAGATTTTAGCAAAAACTAATCAAAATTGCTTAAATTTGATCAAAATTTTACTAAGTTTTTATAAACTGTAAAAGCAAATTTCTACTTAATTCAAGCAAATATTTGCTAAGTTATTATAAATTGGAATAGCAAATATTGATTAGTTTTTGCTGAAATCTAGCATATTTTTGAAGTGATATAATTAATAACATTAAATTAAATTGAAAAATTTCCATTATCCGGAGACTTGAACCTCGGCCGCGTGTGTTTAACTGCATGGGCTTATCCATTCGGCCAGCGCAGTTGTTAACTAATCATCGCCTAATTTTCTTCATTAAGAATAAACGTGTGCTCGTGTGCTTGAAAAATATTTGCTTGAATTTAGTAAAAAATTTCCTATTTGAGCTTATAATAATTTAGCAAATATTTGCTTGAGTTTGGTAAAAATTTGCTACTTGAGTTTATAAGAACTTAGCAAATATTTGCTTGAGTTTAGTAAAAATATGCTATTTGAGTTTATAATAACTAAGCAAATATTTGCTTGAATTTAGTATAAATTTACTATCAGTTTGTAATAACTTAGCAAATATTTGCTTGAATTTAATGTAATTTTGATTTTTACTGATTTCCTGATTTCCTGAGGAGTGATTTCAATTTAGCAATCTTTTTCTAAAACCACACCGTGATAAAGCAAAGTTTTGCTGATTTGCTTTTAAGAAAAACATTTGCTTGATTCAAGCAAAACATTTGCTTGATTCGAGCAAAATAATTATCTCCGTGTATTTTTGTCTTTCTCACACTGTCCGGAAGCAAAAGCGTTACAGTGGCTGCGGATTTTTGAAAAATGCTTTCATCGCGTATGATATATCATACGTTGTCATTAATGGGTTAGTTTCAATTTTCATTTTAAATTTAAACTAAAATGTTCTTGCCTTTGCCTTTGTTTCAGTCTTTTCCTGAGTCTTTGTCTTTATCTTTATACATATCCTTATTTATTGTTTTTTATTCTTTATCTTTATCAATAAAATCTATCTTTTATCTCATAAAAATTAGATCGATTTTTTATGACGCCTTATTTTGAGATGTCGTGTCATTAGTTTTTGCAGCGTCATTGCAAAGTGTTTGAAGAGTGTGTGCAGGAACATATAACACATTTTTTTAAACTAAATTGTACACAACCAAAACTCAACCGTATTTTTAATATTTAAATGAAAGAACTCGTGTCGGGTAATTTTTCCTAAAAATCCTTTGAAGGATCAAATTGCAATTTTTATATTTGATCGGTCTCTACCAACCCAAAAAGAAAATGATTTTAAGTATGTCACGTACTTTAGACATATTCCTTCAAGTCTCAAGCATTTTTCAATAAATCTTAAAATATAACAAATGTCAGTCTTCAAAGTTACTATACCAAAAAAATATGTATTCAGGATTATATAATTTACAATACTGAAGAATTTTTAGAAGATCTGAAAAAGAAACTCAAAGATAGTCAATATATTCGAAAAGAGAAATTTTAAAATAGAACTTAAATTCCTGATTATTTTTAAAAATTATTTTCGAAATTTTGAAAAATACTATGGATGAATGAAAAACTGTTGTTGGCACTGTCAAAAGTCCAAAAACCGTTTATTACGAATAAAGAGAGATAAAAAATGCAGAAAAAATTTATATGTATGCTAATTAAAAGCAACAATTTTTCATGTTGAATGATTTGCATTTTGGAACATAGCAACAGAAAAAAATTCAAAAATCAATTAAGTTATATTTTTAATGTTCAGAGCATAAGAGAGATAAAAATATATACAGTGAAAGATATTTGGAAAGAATATGCCATAAAGAAAATAACAAACAACGATAAAGTCGAAGCGGTAGCAAAAAGAAAAAAGGCATGAAGTAAGAAAAGTCAACAAACATGTAAAGGTAGAGAGTAATCTGAGAGGCAGAGAGCGAGAGCGAGAGACAGACAGACAGACAGTCGGGCTAGCAAATGTATAGCCGAGATAAACGGTAGAACTAAACGAAAGCAGGACGAAAAAGCGTCAAGCGAGCGAATGCGGCTTTATTTTTGGCACAAACTCATACACCAGATACCTGAGACGAGTGCAGAGTCACAAAAGCAATAAAACAAATACAAAAATTTAAAAGAGAAAAAAAACAAAAAACTGTCAAGTATTTTCGCAAAAGTTTTTGTTGCTTGCGCAAATATTGATTAAGTGCAAATATCGAAGAAAATTCGAAAAGATTCAGAACAAATCACAGAGCAATTGTTTTTTATTCTTTAAACAAAATTCAGAAGTGTTTTAAGGTATGCAAACCGGAAGTGAAAAATACATCGCGAAATAGTTTTTGACTGATATTACAGAGCTTTATTGTCGTTATATCATTTATCGAGATAGCATTTTAGTTGTGGGTTTAAAAGTATTTTTTTTTTAAATTAACTCAGTACTCAACAGTTTTCCAATTCCATTTATCAGGAATTTAAGTGTTCAATTACCAATTACAATTCCTGTAATGGAATTCAGCATTTATTCTAATTCCATTCCAAGGAATTGTTAACCAGTATTTTTTATATTTCTATATGTTTTTTGTTTTCAAAACAACATTTGAAGTACAAAAACAAAATTTTATCAAAATTTATTATTTTTGAGCTTCAAATTTTGTTTTGAAATCAAAAAATTACAACAAACGCATTGAAATATTCAAAATACTGGTTAAAAATTTGTTAATTTGCCTGAATAGGGCTGTTAATTATTAAATTTTTGACCCTTTTATATTAAATTATTGATAAAAAACGAACTTTGAGTCAGATTTTTGTTAATTTATTGAAATTTAATTTCCAATATTTCGTTCTTCTTTGAAAAACATCATCAGGTAAAAATTAAAATTATGTTAATGTTGTATGGTGGAGATGCGTACTGCGACCTAAATTAGATCTATTGTACCTCCTTCTCAAAGCTCCGCTGGGTTTGCGGATTACAGAATTCCATCCAGCCCTATTTCTCTAATGAATTTGAGAATATTCTTAGGTTCAAGGGATGAAACCTGCTCTAGACTCAGCTCATAGTTCCCCAGTGCTAGCTTACGTCTGCGAACCACGGCGTCGCTGTTTGTGAGCAGGTGTATTGGAGTCTCCTCTGCTTCTTCACAGAAACGGCAGTTACTATCGGTTCCTATGCCCAATTTCATCAGGTGGTATTTGAGTTTAGTGTCCTGTAAGGAACCCCGTTAGAATCCTTAGGCCGCGTTCATAGTAAACGCTTTTAGCTTAGCCGAGAGGTTTAGCTGAAAAACGCTTTGTGTATAATCATATGGAAAAAGCTCAAAGTGTTCATAGTGCCAGCATAAAGCTAGCATAAAGCTTATTTTCAAATGCTTTTCAGCGCTTATATATCCATCTCGCTTGCTCACACAGAAAAATGATTTTGTTTTTTAATGCTATTCGGCACTTATTTAAAATGCTATTCGGCACTTATTTATTTATTTTGCCTGTTAACAATATTTTCGTTGATTTTGTTTTATTTGTGTTTTCAAGTTCCTTTGAACTTTTGTTTGTTATTGGTTTGATCTTTCATTGGTGATCATCGCGAATCTAGATACTCATTAAACAAAAAATCTTTCATTTACTTTGCAAAACGCAATTGAGGGCATTATTTTCCAAAGAGACAAATGAAAACAAAGCATCTCAGCCACAAGCATAAAGTGCGCACTATGAACACCAATAAGCTACTTTATGCAGCGTTGAATTAGGCCGCGTTCATAGTGGACGCTTTGGCTGAAGCTGAAGCATAAAGCTGCTTTGTCTAGCTTTTTTTGATCATAGTGAACGCTTATTCAACGCTGCACAAAGTAGCTTATTGAGCTTATTGGTGTTCATAGTGCGCGCTTTATGCTTGTGGCTGAGATGCATTGTTTTCATTTGCTTCTTTGGAAAATAATGCTCTCAATTTTTCTGTTTAATGAGTATCTAGATTCGCGATGATCATCAATGAAAGATCAAACCAATAACAAACAAAAGTTCAAAGGAACTTGAAAACACAAAGCATAACAACGGTGGAAAGTGCAGCACAAAAAGTACCCAAGAAGTAAGCAAGAACAACGAAAACTATGTAAACAAACGAGATAGAATACACAAGTGCATACAACTGAAAAGCACACAACAACAACAAGTTAAAACTGTAGCACAAAAAAAAACTACAACAAATAAAACAAACTCAACGAAAATATTGTTAACAGGCAAAATAAATAAACAAGTGCCGAATAGCATTTTAATAATGCTCCACAACAAAGCATTAAAAACCAAAGTTATTTTTCTGTGTGAGCAAGCGAGATGGAGATATAAGGCGCTGAAAAGCATTTGAAAATAAGCTTTATGCTAGCTTTATGCTGACACTATGAACACTTTGAGCTTTTTCCATACGATTATACACAAAGCGTTTTTCAGCTAAACCTCTCGGCTAAGCTAAAAGCGTTTACTATGAACGCGGCCTAAGCGTTCACTATGATCAAAAAAAGCTTGACAAAGCAGCTTTATGCATCAGCTTCAGCCAAAGCGTCCATTATGAACGCGGCCTTAGATTCGGTTTGCCTAAGCTTATGCACAATTTTGCTCTCCGAGTGTTAAAATCTCTGAGGAGCAATTTGGATTCTCTTAGCTTTGGAAGGCTTTTCCAGAGGTTTGAACGTTTATGCCTCTCCTCCCTTTTTAGTTCTTCTTTTATAGAATTTGTGCCCAATCCGCAGAATGGTTCTGGTCCTATAAATTTTGTGGCTGCACTCGAAAATTAAATTAAAATTATACAATAATTACAAATTTTTACAATATAATCACATAACATAATAATTAAAATACAGGAACTTACAAAAATTAAATAAATATACGGATTTTAAATAGAATTTTAAAAAACATTTGGTGAACGCTAAAACAAAAATAACAGAACATCTATCATAAAATAAACAACATTTGACGAAGGACTTTGATGACTAACTAATTAATTAATTAAACTAATTAATTGTAATTAGTTTTGTCTTAATTATTATGTTTTGTTCGTTTCTTGCTCTTTATTTACTAGGTGTCAGTTGACGTGAGAGCGAAATGGTTCGTTTCAGTTTCAAAATTTAGTCTTAGGCCGCGTTCATAGTGGACGCTTTGGCTGAAGCTGATGCATAAAGCTGCTTTGTCAAGCTTTTTTTGATCATAGTGAACGCTTATTCAACGCTGCATAAAGTAGCTTATTGAGCTTATTGGTGTTCATAGTGCGCGCTTTATGCTTATGGCTGATATGCTTTGTTTTCATTTGTCTCTTTGGAAAATAATGCCCTCAATTGCGTTTTGCAAAGTAAATTTTTTTGTTTAATGAGTATGTGGATTCGCGATGATCACCAATGAAAGATCAAACCAATAACAAACAAAAGTTCAAAGGAACTTGAAAACACAAAGCATAACAACGGTGGAAAGTTCAGCACAAAAAGTACCCAAGAAGAAAGCAAGAACAACGAAAACTATGTAAACAAACGAGATAGAATACACAAGCGCATACAACTAAAAAGCACCACAAAAGGACCACAACGCAACAACAACACTACAACAACACAACAACGGTTAAAACTTCAGCACAAAAAAAAATCAACGAAAATATTGTTAACAGGCAAAATAGATAAATATGTGCCGAATAGCATTTTAAAAATGCTCTACAACAAAGCATAAAAAACAAAATAATTTTTCTGTGTGAGCAAGCGAGATGGAAAGATAAGCGCTGAAAAGCATTTGAAATTAAGCTTTATGCTAGCACTATGAACGCTTTGAGCTTTTTCCATATGATTATACACAAAGCATTTTTCAGCTAAACCTCTCGGCTAAGCTAAAAGCGTTTACTATGAACGCGGCCTTAAGTGTTTGGGGACGCTAATAACACTGTACACGGTTAAAAATTATAGAATAAAATTGAAACTTTTCTGTACTTTATATATGACCACACCAGCTTTGGTTTCAAATCTACTATTTGCAAAATACCAAAAAATCGTTTTAATACAGCTTTGGTTTAAAATTTAAATGGATTAAAATATATATAAAAAAAAAAAATTGGTTTAAATTTAAATGGATTAAAATATAAAAAAAAAAAATTCAAGCACAGTGAGATTCGAACCAGGGACATACAGTTTGTAAACTCACAACGTTAACCACTGGGCTATTAAGCTATACAAAACAAAAGCAATAAACAAGCATATGAACCTAATAGCCTAATATTGAATTTCAGCATTGCAATATTTCTTTGATTTAACTTGTAGTACAGAAAAGTTTTAACTATGGGTTAGTATTTGTGAAAGTTTAAATTTTAAACCTCAGTAAGCCTACTCAACATATTGAAAGTAACATAAGCTTGTCAAATTGATCTTAAAAAAACATATAATTTAAACCTCAAGGTTAAAAATATGCAGTAGTATTTTAGCTGGACTAAAATTTATTCCAAGATTTTAACCGTCAAAAAGTCTCACGAAAATGTCTACACACGTAAACTTATTTTTTTGTCGTACAATTTAGTGGCATACTCAGTTTTTCCCAATCAGATCAAAATCTCGAGATATTTGCGGTTGAAATTTAGTCACTTTTAGACCCATTTTTAGCTATGTTTGGAGATCAAAAATTTTGATCACCTCCGATTTTGCTTAGACTTTCAAAATATAATCTACTTATGAAATAAAAACACTAATTTGAGTAAAAAAAAATTAAGATTTTTTTTAAGCTTTTACGTTCAACATCCCAAATTTGGTCCAAATAGAAGAAAAAGTGAAATTGCTTAACTTTTGAAAAATCATAGATTTAACAAGGCTTACTCGATTTTTACGTGGAGGTATTTTTAAAAAGACAATAAAAAGCAGGGAAAAAAGTAAAATTTATATTGTTATTTTTTGACAGAAAATTTTTTTATTATAGGGCTAAAAATAAATATTTCAATTAGGCTAATTTAACAAAAAACAAAAATCAGTTTCGGAATTTTTTTTTTCTGTCTTTTAAAAAAATCATTTACGGACTTTTATTTTTTTCTGTTGGAAATAAAAATCCTTTTTGTGTAATTTCTTAGATATTGTGGTTAAATTAATTTTTTTTTTAATTTGTGTAAATTATGTTGTGTATTTTCCCTCCATATAATTGTTTTTTCCGAAAACCTCTAAAAAAAACTTTATACCAGAAAAATTGCAATAGTAAATGAAATATTTATTTGGAGCAATACAGTAATGACTGCTCAAAAAAAAAATACTTCAGCGCCTTCCTATAAACATTTTGTTTTGTGTATTGTGTATTTTGAATAAAATTATTTTTAAGAGGTTTTCGGAAAAAAACATTTATATGGAGGGAAAATATACAACTAAAACATATTAATTTAACTACAATATCTTAAAAATGTCACAAAAAGGATTTTTATTTCCAACAGAAAAATATTCTGAAAAATAAAAGTTGAAAATAACAGTTAAATTAGCCGAAAAAATAAAAGTCTGAAATAACAGTTACTTTTTTCTGAAATAAAAATCACTTTCTAAGTAAGAGTTAATTTTTTCTGTTGAAAAATAACAATTAAAATTTGATTTTGGGCTTTTTTGAATATCACAACGATTTCGAAACAATATTTCAATGTGATCATTTTAATAAAAACCTCAATGTCTACGATATCTGTAAGACCAAGATTTTTTTGAAAATTTTTTTTTGATAACAGTTATTTATAAAAAGTAACTGTTATAAAAAGTAATAAAAAGAAAAATATAAAAAAATTTTAAATGAAGGTCAAATTTAAAAAATCTGAATATCTCAAGATTTTGATCTGATTTGGAAAAAGTTTTTTCAAAAGTTGAAGATTTACCTACAGTGTAATGTGTAGCATTTCAAGCATGTATCGTATGTAATTTTTCTCTTGTTGCAAAACTTTAATTTTGTCAAAATCTGGAGTGTATCCAGACTTGGTACAATGGGCTGCTAATGCTGTTTTCTGTTCTATAGGTTTGTCTAGTGATATCAAGTCAGACTTATGTCCTGCTATTCTCGTCCGCACTTTTGTTTTTGTTGTTCCAACATACACCTTTTCGCATTAATTGGATCCGTCACCTTTGCACGGAATTTGATATATCAAATCCGATTTGTCCTGCTTGTCCAGTTTATATTTAGTGCTCGTGTAAAGTGTTTCTTACGTGTTTGATGTTTTAAAAGCTATTATAAAATTGTTCTTATTAAAAATATTGGTCTTTTTAAACTTCTTCGAAAAATCGGGGATATATATTAGGTATGTTCTACATTCCACTTCCGAGTGGAAGTGAAAATAAAACATAATTTAATTCGATATTTGGTGTTCTACACAAAAATTTTTTCTTTAATACAATCAATTATAATAACAAATTAAATAAAATACAAAACGAAAAAGTTATATGTAGAACACCAAATATCGAATTCAATTATGTTTTGTTTTCACTTCCACTCGGAAGTGGAATGCAGAACATGCCTGTATGTCACACTTTTATACATTTTTGAGGGATCATTTGTCGTCAATTTTTCATTTACTGTTCTGTCTTTATGTTCAACATTATTTTTAATTAAATAATCTGGAAAACAGTTTTTATTTAAAATATCTTTTATCTCAAACGCATTGTTCTTGTGGAATTTTTTGTCACTTACATCGAAAACCCGGTTTGTACAATCTTAGCTTAATATTTTTTGAATGTTTAGAATGAAAATTGATTATTCATCCAGTCGTCGTTGGTTTTTGGAACCAATTGATTTCTATTTTTTTGTTTTTTTCTTTTTAGTAATGTGTCAAGATAAGGTAGTTTATTGTCAGTTTCATTTTCTAAAGTGTACTACATTTTCTAAACTACCATAGCAAAAAGGTCGTCTTCATATTTGGTAACTAATTTTCGTTTCACAGAGAGATCGTCTAAACCTTTATCTAAAAGGTCTGTCATTACTACGTCCGCTACACAGTAAAAAATATGAGCATAAATTTTATACTATTTTGTATACATATAAATCCAAACCAAAAATGTTTTAAAAGTTATACCATCAAATCTTATAAATTTTTCCAGACCATTTTTCTCGTCAGACCAATCGAAACCACTATATTTTTAAATTTCCCGATTTCGGTGAATTTTTTTCTTTCGAACCAGAATATATTTTGATTAACACATGATATCCATATGAAATTTTTAAATTATATTTGTTTTATTACTTTTATAATATTGAGTGGTATAAAATTTTTAAATTACTTGGAATAAAAATAGTTTATACCACACAAATGTTATAAAAAGATAAAATTTACCCTCAAATTTTTTACTGTGTACTATTGGTGACGCAGGTGATCCCATAGCCGTGCCTCGTAGTTGTAAATACATTTTGTTCTCATATTTTACATATCTGGCGTCTTTTATACAAAGCTATAAAAATCGGCCTTTGTAGTCTAGTGAAGAGTGCGCTAAACCATCAACTCTGATGTCCCCGGTTCAAATCCAAGTTCAGGCATGTTTTTTTTTGGCTTTCTTTGTTCATTGCTACATTTTAGAATTATTGAAACAAAAAACCTACAACTAAATTGTGGAAAATGTGGAATTAAAGGACAGGAACAATTGAGGGCTGGAAATGCTTGCCGAGGTTAAGGCATAACACTAGCTTCGGTTATAAGCAATTCAAATTGTCTTTCGCGTTTGTTCCGCCTAATCGATAATTCACGAATGGTTCCAATCAATTCTTTCTCTAGTAATCTATTCCTTTCCTTTCAGGTCAAAGACCAAACGTTGTTTGTATAAGGCGCATGCCTTGGTTCTTTGAAGAAACAATAGTTTTTTGGTCATATCTGTGAATTTTTCTACAGTTGTCCATTTTCTTTCTATTGTGTTCGTAGCAAAGTCAACTGGGATACTTGGAAAAAGTGATACTACTCGTACGTCGAATGATATTAGTCTCTCATCGCCCGAAATGTATACGTTATTAAGTTTGTTCTTTAGGTCCAGTGCGTCTTTTATGTTATAATTAGATGTTATGGTTAAATTATACAATATTTTAACTAAATATTTGCTGAGTTCATGTGTTTTAGGTTTGATGGTTAAGCAAATTGGTTTTGCAATTGAAAAAAGGTCCTTTTTTACAAACATAAAATAAAAAGAGAAAATTCCTTATTTTATATTAAAATAAAGAAATACGTTTAAAATATTTTTGACTAATGAATCATTAAAAAAACTTTTATGGAAAAAAAATTTGGTGGCAAACTTTATATGGAATGCCCCATATATTTTATTTCTTAAAAAACTCAATATTTTGTTGCAAAATCATTATTTTCAATAACTGCAAGGCATCTGTGCACTTTTTTAGTGAACTGAGTTTAGCACCTTCAATATGCGATTCCTCTTAAAGTTCCCTCGACCTAGGATTCATAACCTCCAAATTTTGTTACTCACTTTAGTACCTAAGCACACATAAAATCTTAGCTTTTTTAATCTTTTTTAATTTTTTTAATTTTTTTTTAATTTTTTTTATTTGTTTTAATTTTTTTTATTTTTTTTATTTTTTAATTTTTTTTTAATTTTTTTTCAATTTTTTTTTTAATTTTTTTTTAATTTTTTTTAAATTTTTTTTTTAATTTTTTTTAGTTTTTTTAAATTTTTTTTAATTTTTTTTTAATTTTTTTTAATTTTTTTTTTAATTTTTTTTAATTTTTTTTAATTTTTTTTTAATTTTTTTTAATTTTTTTTTTAATTTTTTTTTAATTTTTTTTTAATTTTTTTTATTGTTTTTGAATTTTTTTTTAAATTTTTTTATAAATTTTTGTTTTTATTTTTGGATTTGTTATCATTTTTTAATATTTTTATTATTTGCAGTATTGTGTAGTTTGATTTTTTATTTTTTTTATTATGTTTTTATTATGTTTCTATTTTGTATTATTTTTCATAATTTTAATATGTTTTTATAGTATATTATTTTTCATTAGTTTGTATTTTTTTTAAATTAACTTTTTTATTATTTTATTATTTTTTATGATTTTTTACTTTTTGCTTTGCTAAAATAACGTTAGTCGAGCGGTGGCTGTCTCTTAAATTATTACAACAGCTTATGGTTGTTACAAGTTGATAAGCTTTAAAAAACCTTTTTTAGGTCAACCGTTAACTGAAACTCATCCTTTGCTGGTTTATTGGCTATTTTAACGATTAAAGCGCCGCAAGAGTGGCAAAATTTACTGATCAAAAATCTTTTGTCACTTAATTTCAAGTTCATTAATTTGCAAAAAAAAATAAAAACACTTTTGTGGAATATATTTAACCCAACATGTCGCAGGAGCAAGCATGATATAAAAATATCTATTTTTTCACACATCATCTGCGGCTGTGGCGTTCGTTAGATATTTCGAAAAAAGGAATGGGTGTGATTGAGTGTGTATGTACGTATTGACTTGGACGTATAAAATTGGCTTTGTGTCATTGTTTCTAAAAAAGGAATGCATTTTTACACAGCATCTAAAAATAAAATGAAATCGAGGAAATCGTGCCATTCATTTTGTGCAAAGATGAGTCAATGGAATATTTTAAAAGAAATAAACATTCTTGTTGGAATTTCTAGATAAATGAAGACATATAAGGACTATGCTCTAATTTAAATTATATAACCAGCCCGATTCTGTATAGTTTTCGGAAAAAGGTAGTTTTTATTTTTAAGATAGCAGCTAAAGACATCAATTTTTTTTTGTTTACACTCATGAATATTGACAGTGCATTAAATATTTCCAAAATGGTCTTGAACTTTAAAAAGTATTCAAAATCGGGTTGAAAATTAACGAAATATGATTGCTAAAGTTGATTGAAAAGTATGATTTATTTTTATAGAGGAATAGTTTAAAAATTTGTGTCTACTACTAGTGGAATTTTGTGCAATTTTGTTAAAAAAAGTTTTGAAAGTTTATTGAAAAATATGCAATTATTTTACTTTTTGTGTTTAAACAAGCCCTTTGATTATATTCTGAACGGAATAGAACAGAGCTTATTAAAGTGTGGTATTTTGTAATGTTATTTTTACATTCTAATTAAAATAATTATATATTTTATAAAACAGGACACCACAAACAATAAAAGTGGTTTAAATTTTATTATTTATTTATTAACTATAATTAAAATTACAAATTAATAAAAACTTAAAAGCACGAGCTGCTAGGGCTATAGGCTCATTTAAATTTTGTACTTGATCTTTCTGGGTTTTGGCAACCTCTAACGGTTTTTTTTATATTATGTATTATTTTTAATGTAATTTTTTATTTGAACCTTTTATTATTATTTCTTATTTATCTTTTAAAAAGAATTTTTAGTTATAAATTGAATGTAAAATTTTTTGTTATATATTATGTTGATTTTATATGATTTAAATACAAATTCTAAATGTTTGATAGTTTACATCATATTTGATTTTAAATACAAATTCTAGTTGTTTGATAGTTTAAAATCGTTTATTGAGCTTTAGGTCCAATGTGGCCAATAGTTCTAACGAATCTTTCCAAAGAAACAACAACAACAACGTTTTTTCAATATGAGAAGGAAAAATTCACTAGCTGACGATTTTCACCTTTTTTTTAACACACCAACTTCAGCGACATCTTTACATATTACATGTTAAAAACAAAAAAATGTACATGCTTCTAATTGTGAGCTATTTAGATCCAGTAAGTTTGATGAAGGCAATAACAACAACAAAAACAACTCTGTATGGAGTCAATCGCTAAATGCTACACTCCACTCTTTAGTAGTCTTGAGTTATTAAGCTGTGACCAATCTACTATTTAAGTCTAATATGATTTGACAATAGTTCGAAAAATTCGCAAGAATTTTTGTTCTCATCGGTCATTTCATCATAACGACATTAAAGCAGTAAGTATTTTTAGATCAAGCCTAAACCTCTTAATCACTCAAGACTACTGAAGAGGGGAGTTTAGCCGCTCCCAAAACAGTGGCTGAATTACAGCATCCGTGATCGAGCAAAATTACGAAGGGCACGACGAGACAAGTGCCTATCAATCTTGCACAATTTTACTCGATCACGGATGCTGCAATTCGGCCCCTTTTTCGAAAGCGGCTAAACTCTCCTCTTCAGTAGTCTTGAGTGATTAAGGCCGCGTTCATAGTAAACGCTTTTAGCTTAGCCAAGAGGTTTAGCTGAAAAACGCTTTGTGTATAATCATATGGAAAAAGCTCAAAGCGTTCATAAAGCTAGCATAAAGCTTAATTTCAAATGCTTTTCAGCGCTTATCTTTCCATCTCGCTTGCTCACACAGAAAAATAATTTTTTTTATGCTTTGTTGTAGAGCATTTTGAAAATGCTATTCGGCACATGTTTATCTATTTTGCCTGTTAACAATATTTTCGTTAATTTTTTTTTCGTGCTGAAGTTTTAACCGTTGTTGTGTTGTTGTTGCGTTGTGGTCCTTTTGTGGTGCTTTTCAGTTGTATGCGCTTGTGTATTCTATCTCGTTTGTTTACATAGTTTTCGTTGTTCTTGCTTTCTTCTTGGGAACTTTTTGTGCTGAACTTTCCTCCGTTGTTATGCTTTGTGTTTTCAAGTTCCTTTGAACTTTTGTTTGTTATTGGTTTGATCTTTCATTGGTGATCATCGCGAATCTACATACTCATTAAACAAAAAAATTTACTTTGCAAAACGCAATTGAGGGCATTATTTTCCAAAGAGACAAATGAAAACAAAGCATATCAGCCATAAGCATAAAGCGCGCACTATGAACACCAATAAGCTCAATAAGCTTCTTTATGCAGCGTTGAATAAGCGTTCACTATGATCAAAAAAAGCTTGACAAAGCAGCTTTATGCACCAGCTTCAGCCAAAGCGTCCACTATGAACGCGGCCTAAGAGACTTAGGCTTGATCTAAAAATACTAACTGCTTTAATGTCGTTATGATGAAATGACCGATGAGAGTAAAAATTCTTGCGAATTTATAGAGTTGTTGTTGTTGCCTTCTTCGAACTTGCTTGATCTAAATAGCTCACAACTTAAATTATGTAATAATGCAAAAAAATTTATCACAATTAATTATCACAAAAAAATTGTTTACTTATACTGATGATGTAAAATAAGCATGCAAATGAAATTTTTTGTATTTACTATAATAAACCTCTTTAGAAAAAAATCTTCTAAAATATGCCTCAATTTTAAGTTTTATTTCTTAATTTTTTTCGTATTTATATTGTTAAAGTTTTATAATTATAAATTTTCATTATTATTTTTTATTCTTACTTAACATAATTATTTTCTATTTTTTAAATTTTTTTTAATTTTAATTTTTTTATTTTTTATTTTTTTATTTTTTATTTTTTTTTAATTTTTAAATTTTTTTTAATTTTTTTCATTTTTTTTAAATTTTTTTTTTAATTTTTTTAATTTTTTTAATTTTTTTTAATTTTTTTATTTTTAGTTTTTTAATATTTTTTTTTTAATTTTTTTAATTTTTTTTATTTTTTATTTTTTTTTTAATTTTTTTATTTTTTTATTTTTTTAAATTATTGTTTTTATTTTTGGATTTGTTATATTTTTTGTTTTAATTTTTGGATTTGTTATAATTTTTTAATATTTTTAATATTTGCATTATTGTGTATATGATTATTGATTTTTTATTATGTTTTTATTTTATGTTATTTTTCATAATTTCAATATATTTTTATGGTATATTATTTTTTGTTATTTTTCATTAGTTTGTATTATTTTGCATTTTTTTTAAATTAATTTTAAGAATATTTTATTATTTTTTATGATTTTTTATTTTTTTACTTTTTTATTATTTTTGATTATTAATTATAAAACTATTATGTATTTTCTTATCTTTATTCTATATATCAGCACACCAAAGTCAGAGTGCGGGTTCTTTCCCAGTAGCGGATGGAATATATTCCGAATATATGAAGAATCAATTACCTTGTAATGACCACTAACTACTTCCGACTATATTACCTTACTATGCATAAAAGGCCTTACATTTAACATTGAATGAGACAGGAGGTAAGTGATCGCCTCCCTTCAGCATTACCTGGAAGTTATGGAGTAACATACTACTTGTATAAGTTATTCGGATATTTGCAAAATCACTGCATTACTTTTCCTTGTATGCTACATTACAGGTAATGAGGTATGAGTTAATTACTTCTGCTATATGCAGACGCATTACTTTTTGAAAAAGTAATGCTTCCTTACCTGGTAATTTATTATGTATTAGTTCTATGGTAGCCACTGGCAAATCCGCTACTGGGTTAATTTTAATTTTTTTTAATTATTTTTTTTTTAAATTTTTAAGTTTTTTAATTTTTTTTTAATTTTTTTTTAATTTTTTTGATTTTTTTTTAAATTTTTTTTAATTTTTTTAATTTTTTTAATTTTTTTTATTTTTTTATTTTTTTATTTTTTTTATTTTTTTATTTTTTTATTTTTTTTTATTTTTTTATTTTTTATTTTTTTATTTTTTTATTTTTTTATTTTTATTTTTTTTTTTTAAATTTTTGTTTTTATTTTTGGATTTGATATAATTTTTGTTTTTATTTTTGGATTTGTTATAATTTTTGTTTTAATTTTTGTATTTGTTATAATTTTTTAATTTTTTATTATTTGCATTATTGTGTATATGATTATTGATTTTTTATTATTTTTATTATGTTTTTATTTTGTGTTATTTTTCATAATTTCAATATATTTTTAAGCATAGTACTCTGTTCAGTTTCACGTGAAATTCCACTTAAATCTTCATACAAAAAATGACAGCTGTGAAAGAAGTGTGAAAATTTCACAACATTTTCGTCAAAGTTGTACTATGCTTTATGGTATATTATTTTTTATTATTTTTCATTAGTTTGTATTATTTTGTATTTTTTTTTTAAATGAACTTTTAGAATATTTTATTATTTTTTATGATATTTTATTTTTTATTTTTTATTATTTTTGATTATTATTTATAAAATTATTATGTATTTTCTTATCTTTATTCTATATATCAGCACTTCAAAGTCAGAGTGCGGGTTCTGTCACCAAAAGCCGTAACATGTTTATTTATCTACAAAATAAGTCAAAAACGTTAGAAGAGAAGTCCCTAGCGATTGGCGGGAAGAGTCGCACACGAATCAGCAAAAGGCGTCTTAAGCGATTCACCGACAAGATTGGCAAACAAATCGCTCTTAGGGTTCCTCAGCGATTTGTTGCATAGCGTCTTTGTCGAACGTTACAAGTTGTTTTATAGGGGACATTCTTTGTCAAATCAGTCAACAAAAAGATCTACCATCGTAAATCGTGCTGACATCAATATTTTCCGTTTCCATACGGCACAATTCAATACAAAAAATATTTTTTTAAGGTTTTTCCAAGATTATTTTAGTGGCGAAGTATATAGAACAGGCTGCTTCACATTAAAACAATCGATTTTGAAAATTTTTAAAAAAGTTATCTTTCAACGATCGCCGGAATTTTGACGATTTTTCTTGAATCGCGCATTCGTCGCTTGGGCGATCGAAAAGCGACCCATCTTCCAAAGAACCCTTGGGCGAATCGCAAGTGTTTTGCAAAAGCAACTTCTCTTAAAATTGTCTTCCAAATGCTTGCAGGGCCAACTTTGGTGAATCCATTTAAATTTTTATATTTGATATGTCTGTGATTTTTTTCACACACATTTTTTATTTATATCTTGTCGTTTAAAAGCGCCTAATAGAGTGATAGTAAAATCAAATAAATCTATCGTTCCAAAAAGTTATTGACCACAGGACATTGTTGTTAAATGGTTTGGTGACATTAAAATACGATTTAAAAAATAAGCTAAATACCTTTAAAACAAGTATGAATCCATCGAATCGTAGTGAATGAAAAGTTAAGACGATATACAGATATTTTTAGTTATTAGAAATGTTAGCAGTGATTTTATGTCATGAGTAAAGGCAACACATGTTGCCACCATATCACGTTGCCACTTAGCAACAAGCTAGACAGGGGTATGTGGTGGTAGCAAAGTAAAAGTTTTCACTCAACATTTAAAGTATAACTATGGTCTATGTTTGTGTGTTCTATTTGTTTATACCTACGTATTGACACGTTGAAATTTTGTGAAAATCAATAAATATTTTTTAAACTTTGAATCAAGTGAAATACTCACACTTCTGCTTGGTTTTATCCATGGCGGCACCGCTCTGATCATCTAACCTATACATTTATGTATGATGTATTTTAATGAAACGCGCGCGTAGAAAATATTTTTTTATTTTATATTAAAAAAAAGTTGTTACAACTTTTTTTTTTGACAAGTTGAATTTTACACTTTATTTACATGAAGTGTAAGTTATTGATGAATATTCGTAAATTTTTAATTTTACTGTATCATAATAATTATTATAATTATAAGTTTTTGGAGATTTTTTTTTTATATAATTCACACTTTTTTCGATTACAAAAACTCAATCACTGGTACACACACTGCGTCCCATTGTATGGGTAAAAGTACTTTGCGAATCTTTTACATTCAAAAACAAAGCGACAAAATTATGACAACGAAACATTTTACGAAATTTATGCAATGCCGAGTTTACTTTTGAATTGTATTACTTGAATATTGGATTAACACGTTATAATTTAATTATTAGTATATTATTTTGAATTAAATTCGTAAAAGTTATTTATTTACACTAAAGGTTAAGGGCTAAGCAACAAGTTTTGGTGTTTGTTTTATTTTATTATTTTTTATAAAACAGAAGTAGAAAGATCTCTGCTTAATTAACTGTGTTTTTTCGCACAGTATTGTCGTCCACTGAACTAAAATTTGACAGCTACAATTTACACGTAGTCTTCAGGAGTAGCTGATGTAGCATCTGCAAGAGAGAAAACAAACATTATAGTTTAGTGAAAACGTTTTAAGTCAAGTAGTTTTTGTTGAAAATTAATAAAAAGCGTATTAGTTATTATTAGTATGTATTAGTAAAAATACTAAGAAATTGAATTTGAAGTGTAAGTGTGGTACAGGTTTGGGGAAGATGAACATTAAATTTCTTTAGCTTAGATGAGGTCACTTGGTTTCTTGATATTTATGTAGACGATACATTTATTTATTACATCTTCCGATTATTCCTCATAATATGAAAATCTTTTCTGCTGCCCTAGACTAGGTAAATGTGCAAAAGTTGCGTTTAAAAAACGGTATATTGCTACAAAATGCGAGCACAACACAGCACAATTCTCATATTTCCGAAAAAACTAATGGCAGAGCTTACTTCACTTCAAAAAGTAAAAAAAATCTAACAAAAATCGGACCATTATAATGAATTTTTAAGTTATAAATTTCAAATGCTGGAGCTTATAAATTAAATTATGAATGCATCGAAATTAGTGCTTGTAGTCGTTAACACTCATTTATCCACCCCTCCTCCTTATAATGCTATAAATATCCACCCGGAGTCCACAGAACTCACTTTATTTTTTACAATATAATACCACATATTTTAAATTATTATTCTTTTATTAATTCTATTATATAATTTAGTTCATATACGGTACAGCCCGAAGCAACCCGACTCAGGGTGAACAATTGAGGGTTAATACTAACAGCAGCTCTACAGAATGTGTAGACATAGGTAACGCAGCGCTGAGTTGAGTCATTGAGTTAAAGGCCTTAACAGTTTTACAGCGCTAATAAACAATTGATTTAATAAAAGAAACGCAAAATATGAATTGCTTCTTGGCTTGATTTATTTATTTATTTGAGTGAGACTACGCTAAGTACTTCATCGAATAACTAAATTCGCTATCCTACTAAATTCACTCACAAAATTTACCACACAACTCAGCACGCTATCTAACTCAAGCACTTACTGCGCTAATTTCTATCTTGAAAAAACTAGAATCAGCATTGAAATAACCCATTTCGCTGATACTGTCATTCAAGTTTATGTTAGAAGGGCCAATACACACAGTAACGCTACAAAATGGTGGGCCCTGTTGCGACATGGGTAACGCAGCGTTGAGTTGAGTTATAGGCTTTGTAACGTAATAGCGCAGAGATATAATTTGCTTCTTTGCGATATCATTTAATGAATCATATTGATACCGCGTAAGGTTTGATTTAGGAGAAAGGGCTGGGTTGTGAACCGGGTTTTGTTTTTGGGCTCTAAATTTTCAGAGAATAAAGATGTCGAATAATCCAAAATACCGTTGGAAAGGTTAACATAAACACAACTTTTTATGCATACAGATTAGCGTTTTGACTTAAATTTAACTCTCTACGGCCAATTTTCTAAGGGCGTGATTTTTGTCTCTTCCAAAAAAGTGGCTGGGTTGCGAACCATCTGAAAAGCTCAATAAAAGTCTAAAAATATGAAATAAAACAATCATAATGTTATAATAAGAACAGATTTCATTTATTCAGAAGGCCTCAAGAGGCAAAACAAGTTTCAATGACGCCACTTACAGCACTATTCTGGCAAATTAACAAATTGTTAACCAGTATTTTGAAAATTTCTATGTGTTTGTTGTAATTTTTTGATTTCAAAACAAAATTTGAAGCTCAAAAATAAAAAATTTTGATAAAAATTGTCAACTGCTTTTCAGTTATTGACAATTTCATAAACAACTTTTGATTTTTGAGCTTTAAAATTTGTTTTGAAAACAACAAACACATAGAAATATTCAAAATACTGGTTAACAATTTCTTAATTTGCCAGAATAAGGCGTTAGACTAAAAAAAAAATCGAAATTATTAGAAGTGTTCATTTTTTTTTTTTAAATTTTCTTCATCTTCATCCAAATCGGTGTCGCAATATTTCCACGTGAGGAACGATCGCTTTTCCATGTTGGCACACTTTAAGTGAACGGGCTGACCAGGTCAGGTTTTTGGGGTCAGTTCTTCAGGCAAAAACAGCAACACAAATGGTGCAAAAATCAATATTCTCATCAAAAGGGTTTGATGCTTCTTTTGCCCTGTGACGCTTGGATGGTGCTGGCTGTGCCTTCTTCGGTCCTGCGCTTTCTGGCGGTTTTGACTTTTCTGCTTAAGATTATTAAGATTTTGTCTGAAGAAGTCAGCTCGCAGTTTCCATTGCCTTTCGGCCACGTTTCAATGATTTCTTTGGGGTGGCTGCTTGTAGTGCTTGTAATAGCTTAATTTTATCCAGAAGTGACGAAACACTGGTGCTTCCTGATGATATTTCACAGTTCTTGTAGAAATTTACGTATGGTTCATAACCCATTCACCGCAGTGGTTCACAACCCAGCCAAGAAACATAAAAAAACAACTACATTTTTGATGTTTTGGAAACATCAAAAAACAACGACACTTCAAATCATGTTTCGACGTAACCAAATATTGGATCATAAAATTGAATCAAAACACTAAATAAATATGCATTAGGGTGCGTTTATAGTGGCAACTTGTTGCTTTGCCGAGCCGAACCGAGAGAGAAAGCTGAAAAACGTTGCACATACAATCATATGAAATAAGCTCAAAGTGCGTATAGTGCCAGCCGAACAAGCAGCTTAAAGTGACTTGTGCGCTGGTATTCATAGTGCCGATTGTTGCTTTCTCGCTAGGTCCGCATTTGGGCAAATGTTTAGGAAGCCTTTTAATAAGTCGATTATTCAGCTAAATTACTTTTTTCCCACTATTTTTTGTTTTTATTTTTTCTGTTCTATTAAAAAAACAATTCGAAATAAAAACGAAGCTACACGAAGGCCACACAAAACAATTGCAAAAAAGTCGAAACAAGCTGTAACAGCATAGTTTTTCACATTTTCGCGTCTTGACTTGTTGTCCGCTGTTTTAAGGAAAGCAAGATGCAGACACCAAATCAGGTGACTTGTTTGATGCTTCGATTGTAAAAATAATGAAAAAACAACGTAAAATATACAAACTCAAAATAGTCAAAATCCAGCTGCAACAAGTCACCGACTTAAAGTGACTTACAGTGGCTTAAAGAGCGTTTCAGCATAGTTTTTTCGCATTTTTGTCTCTTCACTTGTTGTCCGCTGTTTGAGGAACGCGAAAAGCGCACACGAAATCACGTGATTTCTTAAGCTTCGATTGCAAATATAAACAAAAAAAAATCGTAATATATACAAACAACACAAAGTAGTCAAAAACCATCTGCAAGAAGTCAGCAGCGGTAAGTGCTAGGCTCGGCAAAGCAACAAGTCGCCACTATAAACGCACCCTTAGGTTTCGGACAGAGTGAACATCACCTGTCTATCTGCCTGTCTGAATAACTACACTCACTTGGATAGCACTTGTCAAAAGACAATCTTCACACTTTAAGGATTGGCGATATGTCAATTAGGGAAAGAAAAATAATTAATGGTTCACTACCCCGCTCGGTGCACAAGCCAGCCCTTCCCCTATTAATTTGGAGCTGTGCTAAGCACTTCATCAATAATTGAATTCGTAACCCAACTGAATGCACTCACAAAATTTACCATATAACTCAACACACTATATAAATCAATTACTTACTGCCCTAACTTATGTCTTGAAACAAGAATCAGCATTGAGTTAACCCATTTTGCTGATACTGTCATTAAAGTTTCTGTTAGGTTGCAAACAGAGTGAACGCCGATTCAGACAGGCGCAGGCAGTAACCTGCGAAGAAGCGAGATAGAAATAAAGCCAAACTGACTTTTATCTCACTTGTTCACACAGTTTGCCTGCGCCTATCTGCCTGCTTGTCTGAATCGGCGTTCACTCTGTCCGCAACCTAAGTAAGGCCAATACACATGATCAACTTTTTTACCGTTTAAAAAGGTAGAGGTAGATTCCAATCAAGTTGGTATGCCACACACCTTGTAAATTTTCTTTGACCTCTGTCAATTTAACAAACCAGTTTCAACAATTTATCACAGAACAATGGTATAGTTTTAAAAATTGTGTTACAAAGTCTCAGTGACGTCATTTGACAGCTCTTATCTCACAAGGATTTAAGAAGATGTCAAACTCTTATTCACTTGATTTTGTTTACATAATGATCAAAAAAACTTAAATATCATATGACGAAAAGACCAAAAATACATAGCATTGAGTACATTAAACCACACTTTAACACGGGTTAGATAAATGTTGTTCTGTTTAATGAAAGAAAACTGTAAAAATCAAAAAATAAACAAAATTAATAAACACGCAGTAAAAGGAAGAAAGATTGAATTCAAATATAACGTGGATGCGACTACATTAAAAAAAATGCGGAATTAAATCTGTAACAACTGACAGCCAGAGTCAGAGGATAAGCGTATGTATGTACATTAGAGGTAAACAAGTCGAATAAGACAGAGAGGAAGAAACGATGCGACAGAGGGCTGGCTATACAAGGAGAAACGAAATTATTAGGCAGCTGCAAGAGTCAGTTGATGCCGGTATAATTCTTGGAATCATTTGATGATGAATTAAGGAAAGGTGGAAAAAAATCAACAAGATAAAATTAAGTAAAACAAAAACTTAAAGCTTGATTTAGGAAAAAGAAACAAAAACACACACACACAACTTGAGCGCGAACAAAATGTTTAACGCTAGCAGCTGAAATTAAAAACAAGCAATGATGCAATGCGTGCAAGCGTCTCACAAGCGATAAGATTCTGTGAATTTAAAAAAAGTGGAAAAAAATTTGAAAATAAAAAAAGAATGATGACAGGATAAAATGAAGTAAACGAGACGCATTTGACGTAGAATTAAAGCGCCGAAAAACAGGTTATGAATGCAACAAGCAGTAAGAAAACGTGGAGAAATAAATTCAAATTGGGAAAGATATATTTTTTGGTATACAAACTTATTACAAACAAAAACAATTATTGTTAAAAAAAAAATCTTTAAAGCTACATATAATATATATTAAAAAAAAAATCTAAAACTCTACTTTAGTAAAAATACATTTCTGGCAATACTCTTTTATTTAAAGACCAAAACAAATTAAAAAAAGTAAAATATAAGTTTATATTTAAAAAAAATCGAATTTACACCAAAATATATGATAGCAAGATAAAAATTAAATTCCAAATAAAAGAGGGGCAAAAGAAAAAAAGTTCAAAAACAAACAAATAAAAAAGTAACAATAAATATTTTTACAACCAAACACAATTGGAAAAATTAAAAAAAAAATTAAATGGATAATATATCAGGTGTAGTAAGAAGAAATGCATTATTTTTGCATGATATTGAAGGTTTTATTTAACATAGTTACTGGGGCGTACAAAGAAAGCAAAGGTTTTTTTGTCAAAATTATTGTTTATTCTTTCACATAGTCCCCTTTCAGCTCGATACAAAATCTCCGAAATACGCATCAGTTTCCAATTCTACCTGTGCATTCGTCGCAAATCTCCTTCCCTGGAGCCACCTTTTTAAGTTTAGGAACATATAATCGTCGCTGGGGGCCAAATCTGGAGAATATGGGGAATGAGGAAGCAGTTCGAAGCGTAACTCGTGCAATTTGGTCATGGTTTCGATCGATTTGTGAGCTGGAGCAATGTCTTGCAAAAGACGATTTTTTTCTTCGATGAATGGGGCCGTGTTTGTTTGCGATTTCATTCTTCAATCGGTCCAATAATTTGCAATAATAGTCGCTGTTGATTGTTTTTCTTTTTCTCAAATAGTCGATGAACAAAATGCCACTTGAATCCAAAAAAACAGACGCCAACACCTTTTCAGCCGTTTGTTGAGTCTTCGCTCGCTTTGGTGCACTTCCACTGGGACCTACCCACTAATTTGCTGATTCCTTAGATTCCTGTGTATAGTGGTGCATCCATATTTCATCCATGGTCGATATTTTGCGCAAAAAATTAGTAGGATTTTGTTTAAACATGTCCAAACATTTGATTGATTGTTAACGAACGAGGCAGCCATCTTGCAGTCAGCTTTCTCATACCCAAATGTTCATGTAAAATTGAAACTATCGACCCAGTTGATATGCCTACAGCTGTAGCTATCTCACGCACTTTCACTTTAGGAGTTTTCGTGAACTTACATGCGCGTAAACTATCTGTCAAAATTTGTATGGGCGTTAGTTTACATCATTTCCGAGCCTATTTTGTAGTGTAAACTAGCATGTGTGTGAATGAGGGTTGCCTTTGGCGCTAATCATTACATATTTAAAGTAGTTAAAGTAAATATGAACACGTTTTTTTTATTTTTCTATGTTTAAATGAAGGTTTTTAAAAGGTTTAAAATGAAAAAGGTCATAATGCTTACGCAGCAGCCATTTTGTCGACATTTACTATTTACACTTTATCGCTCATCAAAAGTTTAAATGCTATACATGTTTACATGCTTAGATGAGAACCCTTAATATTTATCGAGCTTTTCTTTTGTTTCTTTCGCACTTTTGTTACGCAAAAAGAAATGCATAATCAAGGTACGAAATTCTTTTTTATCCATTTTTATAACAATACCAAAAGTTGTTTAATTTACTATTCATTGAAAGATCGATCTGACATTTACGGTGTCTTCATGTTAAGATTGCCTCCCGTCAAAAATGTCATGCATTTGAAGAGTGGTGGTGCCGTCACTTTGAGCATCTTGAATGCCCTAGTAGTTGGTGAAGTTTCATTCTAATAGTTTTAGCATAGCTAGGCAGTCAGTGTAGCTAAATGTAGTTTATCTATCAATCTATTGGATTTTTTGACCATAAAATAACTTTTATCGAAATGCTTCACTTTTGGATTCAATAATTTTTCTCAAATTTGTCTGCTTTGGTTCTTGGAAAAATGTTTTTTTTTTGTTTTTTATATTTTTTCAGGCTCTAGAGACTATCAAAGCCTGACAAAAATAATCTGGGAAAACAATTTATCAATAGCGGTTTTCACGATGTGGTGTATTTGTGAGATATTCTTACTATTTTTTAAATCAGCTGATTTTTGTATGTTCTATTGTCTGGAAATATAAATTGAAATCATCATTTAACTGAAAGAAATAATAGAAAAGTTAAACGAAACACCAATTTATATAATTTTTTATTAAATAAACTCACAGTGCATCCGGTGGCTTTCTCTACGTTGAGTAGAAATCTATTTTGCAATAAGCTGATCAAATACACAACGAAATTTACAAAGAAGACAACAGGGCTCTCATCACGTATGACGAGAATCGTTTGATGATAACGTTTCAACGATACTTTAACATCACGTAAGCTTTAATTTTATGTATCGTCGTAACGATATCGTTTTGCTAGCATCATGCATGGAAAACAACTGTTAAATG